>CM038682.1:682218450-683669828 GCA_021605205.1 Aegilops longissima
GTTGTGGTTGCTTGAGAGACCATCTTCATCCCACGCCTCCCACGGATTGATAAACCTTAGGTCATCCGCTTGAGGGAAATTTGCTACTGTCCTACAAACCTGTGCACTTGCAGGCCCAACAACGCCTACAAGAAGAAGGTTGTGTAGTAGACATCAGCCGCTCATTGGGACGGTTGCCGCCATACACGCCGCTGGATTCAATGAAGGCAAGGGCAGTCTTAAGCTGGTTGCACGCGGCGAGGAGGCGGCCACTGGCTCAGAGCGAAAAGTGGCCTTCTTGGTCGGCAAGGCCGTTCAATGCTCTGCTTATGAGAGGTCGTGACCGTGTCAAAGCAATCACCTCCAGTCTTTTTTGTTTGGGTATAACAAAATCTGATTCCATTCACATTTTACAAGTAAAATTGTGGACAAACTTTGACCCAAAGTATGATGGGGACTAGTAAACCAGAATGGAGGTAGTAGTTTTTAATCAAAGAAGTGTTTCCTTCCGACATCAAACCAGCATCTAAATCTAAACCATAGTATTTGCTCTAGAACTACCAGTTCAACATCTCCCAACATAAACCCATACAACCATATGTAGTACTATGAATTCCATTTTCGCCCATACCAATCGCTTCTAAAACTACTTACTACTTATAACGTGCCATTGAAAACCGGAACTCTTAACCCCGCTTAAAAACGATATATTAAACGTGGCTACTCGACCAGGCAATCTGGCAGCCACCTGCTCCAAGTCGCTCACTGTGGTCCCGACCATCAACTCCTACAAAGGTGCTCCACCACGTACTCCGCAATGCAGCAATCGTGCCTAGGGTTTTAGGGTTTATTTGTTAACATCACCTTTACGTAACACTCATGTGTGTGAGAGACAGAGAGGCCGACTGCGTGTGCGCCTTTCTTTGTATATGTACTCCACCGCTTGTCCGTATCCAAAAATTATAATAACTACTAGCAATGTGCCAATGCGGCCACACGATCAAAGTATATTAATACATATTCACCGATTAGATAGGAAAGAAAGTCTAGTTTTGAAATACGATATCACTAAAAATATGTTATGTTTCACTCAAAATATATTCCTTTGGCGGTTTTGATGAGATAAGGGAGGAATGTTGTTGGTTTCAAGATACGAAGTGGTATATGTCTAATTTATACTCTTTAGCAAGATGCCGTATGCTGTACAACATCAAGATCTTGTGGGAGAAAAGGATGAACGAAGTCCTTATCTCGCAAATATGGTGAAGAGTGCGGTAAATTGTTATATTTTCCTTCCTATCCAGATAGAATCGGACGATTTACATTTAGGATGGCAGGCCCACCATCATCACCAACTCTATTTTTTTATCCCTACTCTTATAAAAAGCATTGTCGGTGATGATCGTGTGCCTGCCATCCTGAATATAGGTCGTCCTCGATCTATCCGACGGATAGGAAGGAACTATGGAAATTTTGTAAAAGATACCCACACCCCTCTCCACATTTGCAAATAAGGCCTTCCTGCTGCTCATCCTTTTCCCCACAAGATAAACTACTCATACAAATGCATCTTGATGTTCCTGCAACGCAAGGGCATCTTGCTAGTTGTTGAAAAAGCCCATGTGTGTGTGAGAGAGAGGAGAGGAGGAGGACGGAGTGCATGTGTGAAAAGACACAAGTAGTGTGTGCGATAGGTATCAGCTTAAATGAGGCGATAGTGTGCGAGAGGAGGGTCTCAAGAAGGGAAGAAAAGCTACATAGATACAAGGAGCAGGAGAGACATGTATACGATGGTGGAAGCACGAAAAGTGTATAAACCTATCTAGAGGCTAGCCAGTCGATAAATGTTTGTGAGAGAAATACGAGTGGGTGCAAAGCGAGAGTTTTGTGTGTGTGAGAGAGAGATGGTAGTCGGGAAGGGAGTGGAAGCAGGAGTTGTTTGTGTGTGTGTGTCTGTGAGAGAAAGAGAGGAGATAGTCGGGGTTGTCTGATCGGTAAACAAATGAATAATGTCATGGGATGGAGATTTAAAAGGAGACCGCAACAAATGTTGTGTCTAGGAGAGAGAGAGAGAGTAATTTTTAGTGGTATGAGTCATATGTAGAGACATATAGGGTGTGTGAGAGAATCACATAGAGAGAAAGACAAAGTGAAAGAGGAGACTGTGTGTGGCGGTGAAAAGAAAGCTTAGGTACCGAGTGATACCAGAGAATAGTAGAGACGTGAGATAATGAAAACCGTAATGTATAATGATAGGGAGAGTGTGACACTTCTCAAGGAGACGTCGAGAGACCATGTTTGCGAGGATAGGAGAAACATGAAGTGAGCGTATGGGTGAGCTGGAGAAAAGAGAGTGACACTACCAAGGAGCATGCATGCAGAGAGATGGGCGGAAAGGAGGAACAAAAAGGGATTCAAATATTTGAAGTCGAGATGATGATACATGTAATCCATACTGAACCAAAATTGATCTATCAAACATGCATACTCATATGAATTCACGACATCTATGTTATTTAATATGTAGATATTACTGATCCTACATTTTAGTAGAACATAATTTGGTTAAATTTTTTGAATTCAACCTTAAGATTTCAAGATCATTGTATTTGTAAATCATATTATACATATAAAGGCATAATTCTTTGTTGTGCTTTTGAAAGTACATATAAAAAATTGATGTATATAGAATGTAATTCCAATTGAAATGGATCCAGCCTGAAAAAATAGTAGAATACAAACGGGATTCGATTGAGTTGGCACGGTAAACGCAGCACTGTGCAAAATTTGAACGAAGGAAAGTCGCAGAATCGCCCAAACCAAAATCACGAGATGGAAATCACCACCGCTATCCCGCCACGCAAAGCCTATCTGGATTTCTATAGGTTTCGATAGGGTAGGTTTGTAATTTCACCCAAACGTGACGAACCGCCTCACGCTGGATTCATACACGTGGCGCTAAACAAAGTGTGCCTCGCCAAATCGACTTCTCCCCGATTCATATTCATACACGGTGGGCGCCCAAAACAAACTCTCATCGGCAAATATTCGTATGCGAGATTACCGTCCTATCCCCAACCGACTAATGTTGATGTGATGTAGTAGAAATTTGAAATGGGGGCTAAGTTTGTAATTTCCCGCATTTGAGACAAGCGCCTGAATACATGGTTCCACCCTTCCTCTCTACCTCCTTTTCCCCATTCAGACCGGGCGCCAAACACCCTCTCCACCCCACCTCCTCCGCTCCCGCCGTCCGCCACCCTATCCACTCGCCCTCCTCCACCATGTCGGAGCTGATACCTTGACGCCGCCGCCCATTACAAGAGATCGACTCTCTCATCCACGCCTTCGACCGATCCTTGCATCCCGCCCTCGCTTCATCCCCGCTGTCGTCCACCTTGCCGGCCTTACTCCTACGACCGCCTCGCCCACCGCACTCCCCGCCGCCACCGCTACCCTCCTAGATCTGGTTTCCGCAGCCGACAGCCATCGCTATCAAGCATCGCTAAATTTCACAGATGCAGACACGGCGCCGCACAGAGGCGGTATTTTTCAGATCTCGCTCAACTTATATCGCAGCAAGAAAATAGATCGCCACCGCTTTACTCTATTTCTTGTCTTGCTGGTAAGTTTTGTCCGGTTTTCACCTTCAGATCCGCCATGGCACGCTCAACACTATACTCCCAATGCTTATGGTTTTCCCTTTATATTCCACACTAGTTAAAGCACGTAGACTAAATTTCAAAATTGGGTCACCGATTTTTAGAGCTCGCGGAGTTCGCCCTGCGATCCAAGGTGCTCGGTGGTTGTGGGGCCTCGCGAATGAAGAAAACTCGACGCTGTTAGGGGTGGGTGGCGGAGGAACACAGTGGGGCCGGTGGTCCGCCACGGCTCCAGGCGGTGTTCTATGGGAAGAATTAAGAGACGAGGAAGAAGAAGGGTTAGAGACGAGGATCTTCATCCAACCGCCTGAAATGGTCGAGACAGTTGGGAGTTGCATTCTTGATGCGCCTGTTCATCTTGTGTGGGCACTACGCAACCAACATTTTATTATCCAAAATCTGCTTTCTTCTTTACCATGTTCTCTTCCGTTTTCTTTAATATGTATTTATCCGTTTTAATACAAGTCTTTGTATAGATTCCACCATGGACTACATATGGAGCAAAATGAGTGAATCTACACTCTAAGATGTATCTGGATACATCTCGTATGTGATCAATAGTGGAAATCTCTACCAAGACTTATATTTTGGAACGGAGGAGTATGCTAGTAGTACAAGATGTTCCTTGTAATCAAGATGAGCAGGGACATTTGCAGTGTAGAGGTCTATACGTCGATTGTGATGGACACTTTGCCTCTTTGATTCGTAGGATCTTGTAAACATAGGAATAGGATTTGTGGCCTGCCCACTTGAATCCTATAAGAATAGCAAGGAAATGCGCAGAGCTGTGTCGCTTAGAGAGTTACACTGATAATAGCATCGCACCTTCACTTGAAGAGAGCTGGTATCCGAAGACTTTCTAGCCAGCACCGCAATACTAGCACATATATTCCAGCAAGTTCCACTTTGCTGATTTTACTCGATGCTTAAGGTTTTCCGTGATATCTACACTATGATATGTAGCTGCTTGTGTCGCACTAGCAACAGTCCACTCTTGAAGCTAAACATCGCAATGACTTACAAAATTGGCACCAAGGCATTGAGTGCCATTCCGATGCAATGAAACTCATAGGCTTCCCACATGTTGACTCTTGTTCGTAATATGATCCTAATGACTATTCTAACCTCGAGGAGTCAAAGGCAGATGGCATGTCCTGTTCACCCATCAAGGTGCCTGTTCTAATTTGGCAATTTTTTATTGATTGCGGTATTTGCATATGTTGTCTTACATTTCTTCTACTTTGTTGCACCGCCATCCGCTTAGTTTACTCATCATATATGTCTAGATGCCATGCCCATCCATTATCAATACATATTCCATCTCACATCATACCTTGTTTTTCCACTCAAATGTTGTTCGTGCATCGACATCAAAAAGGAAGAGGGTGATTGCAACTGAAGGAGCACCAAGAAAGTCCTTGAAAAAACATGGTGCTGGAGAAATAAACAATTTCCTGAAGTCTCGTGCTTAATTTAGAAGACATTGAATGGAAAACCTTATTATGCATTGGTCTCGCTCCTGGATGAGGTACCGTCTATGAAATCACATGACAATTTGAACTTCTACTTTTCCGCATGTGCCTTACGGATCTTTTGCAGGAAATCTGCTCAAGAAGAATTCGGTTTGAAAAGAATGACAGATATCGCAAATATGCTGCCCGCTGCTTTTCTCTTGTTAGTATTGTTGTCCTGTATCACTGTGACTGCATACATACTGTTTATGATACCTTAACAATTGTTTGCTCCAAATTATCTGATTCTGTGAATGGTTACATTAGTGTAGAATATATCTAATGCCAATGTTTTTTAGCTCTGCATTGTTCTTGTAAGTACATGTTGTCCTCTATCGCTGTACTTATAATGACAGTATAGCGTCAGGTCATCGATGTCGCAGAGTCCAATCCTTTTGGACTTGAACTCGGAGTTGTTCATGTACCATCACTCAGCTTATTTTCCTTTGCCTCCATTTTCTACACATCGATCTATATTTACTCTACCATAAGGTTGGTAATTGAATAAGTTTATGTGCATTGCTCTTGGTCTGTACTTTTGCCCATCACTGCACTTACATTTATAGCTACTTGGTTATGTAGCATCACTCTTCATCTTATCTTAAATATTCTCCATTTTTTCGTATATTATCACATCTATATTTACTCTTAACAAAATGTAGAATAAAGGCAATGCTTTTGAAGAAGATTCGTGGTAAACTTCTTGAATTGCCCCCCATCAGCATGGACAAGGCCTTTATAGAGCCTGTCTTCACCAATAATGTAAGTTTGTCCATCTCAAGCCTTCAAACTTTGTTGTATATATTTGGTTAGTCATGACTAAATAGCTGTTTATTTTTTGTGTTTGCATCAAATTGCTTATTTAAAGTTTATTATGTAGTTCATAACCAAAAGTTTGTCCTTCCTCAATTTAAGTTTTCAGTTGTACAACCAAGTTCCTTCTTCATACCATGTAAATTAAGCTATACAAAAGTGATCTTCGCACCGCATGTATGCTTCTCGCTTCATCCGTAATCCAAAGGTGTGGTGAACCTACCCACAAGACAATGTCATATTCTGCAATGTCTTAACTATGAACAATGTCATATCATTCTACTATTATTTAAACCGCTCTTTATTTGCCAATTTGAAATGGTATAAATTGAGCACACTAACCATTGATACTTATGAGTTCTTGATCTGTAATCCAAAGGTTGTCGTGAAGCTGCCAACTCCTTCACAATGTCATTTCCGCCATGTCTTGACCTGAACAATACCATATTGTGTTAATGCAATTTAAACTGTGTCACTTTATTCGTCAATAAGAAATGTGATGAATTGTCAAGACCGATACTTTACGCAAAACCTGTCATCCTGCTTCGCTTGTTTATCTTTCAGAGTGAGGAAGATATAAGTGTTGAAAAGCGCAGTCATCATCTTGCTCAGCTTGCTATGCAGCTCAAAGAGGCTAACCTTTCTTAAACTCTATTGAAGTGCTGTCGGTTTTGTATATTATTTTGTCGGCGTGTTTATTTGCAATCGTGGCCATCTTTGATGCCCAAAGTATGTAATCTGTTGTCCGCTTGTGCTTTATAATCATAGTGGCGAACTTTGATGCCCAATGAATGTAATATGCCGTAATTTCTTTATTGTATAGTCTAGGTTTTTCTTATTCACGATGCTGCAGTTATTATCAGATATATCCTGTCTTCGCAAAGAAACCGCCAAACAGAAAATTACGGTGCATAATCGGCCGCTATGCAATCACGATGTAGGTTGGGCCCAAACGTCGAACAGCTCACGGGCCGCCAGCAGTCTGAATGAACCCGCCCATGATTGTGCGAATCAAATCATGGGCTTTAACAGCAAAATTGTCTCGGTCCTTGTTTGGCCCATCAGATATCGATTGCAGCAGGCCGGATGCAAATCGGCCGTAGTTAGCCCAACTATATGACGGGCTTTTAACAGCCAAAATTAATATAGGGTAAATGTTAAACGGCCCTTAACAGGCCAAAACTAATATCAGTCGATTATTGGGTTTTAGCAAATGGACCCAAAAGCATAGTGTCCAGCTGTCGTCAATTTGATATGGGCCATAATTGAGCCCATGGCCTCTTAAAGGGTCGACTCACCGCCGTAATTTGGCCAGAACGTGGTAGGCTTATAACGGGCCGGATCTCATATGGGCCACTTTTAGTCCGAACGGGCAGGCCATTAATGGACCGGATCAGATATGGGCGGCATTTGGCCCAAAACATGGCAGCGCTAATGGGCCGCCTACTAGGGTCCTCAAAATCTTGTGGGCTCAACTGGGCTGTCGGGAAGTTGATCGTGACCATTTAACACCTATGGGACCGAGTCCCTTGTGGTTCGGAGGGGGCGGAGACAGCACAAAGAGCGGATCGAGGCGATACACACGAGTAGATTTACCTAGCTCGAGCTTTCCGGAGAGATAACACCCATGCTGCTTGGTTGATTGTATTGTGATCTTGCTAGGGAGCAATGGGAGCTACAAAACCTAGCCTGAGTGAGTGTGGTCTCGAATGAGTCGAATGAACCGAACCAGCCAACCCTTTCCACGCTGCACATGGGCCTCCTTTATAGGTTCAAGGGTCACCACAGGCAAGTAGACAAGGGCAAAATAGGAAAACAGTGGTTGGTACACCGCTTGTACAAAGGTACAAAGGATCTATACCTAACTCGACGGCAAGGGACAAGGGTATAAATGCCCGCCCCTCGTCGCCTCGAACAGGCAATAGGGACCGCTGGCGCCTCCGCTGCCACGATGGTGGCTTGTCACCGCCGCTATCGCTGCTCCCTCATGCTGCACAGCTCTCCTGACACGCCGTTCGAATAGCCCCCACGGCGACATCGCTACGGATGAGCTGTAGGAGATGAAGAGAGGTTGCTGCCGCTGCAAGCGCCGCCGCTGCAAACCTTGTCGCACTCGAAGCTTGTCGTCATCGAGCCTTCCCGCAAGCTCCCTTGCCGGGCATTGTTTTACGCCTTGAGGCCTTCACGGCAAGCCCTTGCCGCCTTGAGTACTTTGTTCTTGAATGGCTTCCAAAGGAGTCGCCGAGGACCTTGGCGGTCACTGCATCAGCCCCGCTGCTGGTGCTGCGATCGCCCGCACAAGTTCGGGATACTAGGATACCCTACTCTAGTACATCGGACAGAGCCCCGAGCCTGGGCCACACACGCGCCAAGCTCAAGGCCAGGCCCAAACAGTGCAGCACGCCGCTGCCTAGATCGCGCAGCTATTCGCCTGACCCAAGACGCCCCCATGAACGCACGCTCCGGACGTGGCGCCGTGGGAGAGATCGTGGGGCTTTTTAATGGGAAAGCGGAACGCCCGCCCCATCTCCCTCCTATAAGTGGGGAAACAGGCAGAACGCCCACTTGCCATTGTCACATCCAAACCACCGCCCCCTCTCCTCGAGTCCAAAGAAAGCGACGCCCGCCTCCCCATTGCTACCGCGCCACCAACGCCGGATTCTCCACCACCTCCGCTTATGGCTCCGAAGCCGATAAGGGCAAAGGAGTGAAGTCACGAGGCGCAGGGCTCATGGCGCTGCGGAAGGAGCGGTCTTCGATCCCTGCTCGACGCCAAGGTGATGCGAGAGCTGTATTACCTCTTCGGTCGAAGACGCGGCGACCACAAGACGAGGGTGATTCCGCCGCCACATCCGAGAAGGTTTCCGCTGGTACCTTTCTTTGCGCTTTTTCCATCGCGGCTCGCCTCTTTTCCGAATTCTTTGTGACGCTATGAACACATATGGCCTCCGCCTTGATTTCACCCCCACGCCGCCCTCACCATGGCAGTTTTCCCACACTGCGAGAACTTTGTCGGGGTTCACCCAAATGTAGCTTTTTCCATTACTTCATGCCCTGAGAGAGAGAGGAGAGCCGCTGCCGAGGGATTGCATGGATCTCCAGGATCGCAAGAAGGAAGCATATCTTGACGGAGAGCTGCAGCAAGTGGGAGGAGTGGAGAGCCGATTGTTGGATTATAGAGGAGGAGCCTCAGCCTTTCACGCCCTCGCGCCAAACTCCTATAGTGTGCGGCACGATTGAGCAACTGGCGCCAGAGGATGCCAAGTTGAAGATTGCCGTGACTCGGATTTGCGCCTCAGCATGCCGGCTTACCGAGGAGCTGTTGGCACGGACTTTCGCCGCCACTTGCGCGCTCTTGCAGGAGAGGGGAGGCCTGCTTTAATTCCAAACGCGCGGACATCATGAGGCCGTCCGGTCTCAACCGAACTTCACCGCCTTGGAGTTGGATGCCATGCCATGGAGCTGTTCAAGCTCGATGCAGATCACCCCGAGTGGTTCATGTTGCCGAGGGAGTCGTGCTCTATGCAACAACTGGCTTGACCGATCCGCTGATGATGCTGCCAGCGATTCCCATGGAATCGCTCCAACTTGGGCAGGAGCCGACGACATTGTGCAGCAGTTCTTACAACTTGGAAGAAGTACCGACTGCGCCGACGAAAGAAATGGCTCACCCGCGACACCACCGAGCAAGAGATGGCGCGACGCGTTGGAGGAGGCGTGGGAGCTGCTGCCGGCCGGCGCGGTTTGGGTTCACCGCCGAGGAGGCAGAGGCAGCCGAGGCGGCGAGCCTTGCCGATCGGGAGGAGTTCGGGTGAGGAGGAGCAGGCCGAGCCCGACGCCGAGCCGACACCGCTGGGCGCCCTCCGCCGCCAAGTAGCTTGATGGAGGAGCTCTGCCCCGCTAAGAAGACGCCTCAAGACGGAGAAGGGGCGGCGGCGAGGTCAACAACCGCCACTGCCGACGCCCCACTGCTGCAAGCACTATTGCTGGAGCGCCATGCCGCGACAACAACGGGAGCGGGCCTCGAGCCACGGCCACCGCACCCGCCAAGCGCCCGAGGGAGCCTACCTCCAGCCAGCACCGAGCGACTTGACTCTCCGCCTCAGCTCCGAGGAAGAAGAGGAAGAGTAAGATCTGTCGCCGCTATTGTAATTCTTCAATTTATCGCTTATCTTGTATCCGACTTGCTTCATTTTGAGCTTTTTTCGTGACGCTGCCTGAGGGCGCCAAGAGGGCCAAGACTCCGTGGTTGTCGTCAAGACGATTCCCTGTATGGCGGTGTGAGGTGCTGCTCGAGAGTCATCTTGATCTTAATTTTCAATCACATGATAGTTATTTTGTTGAGTTTGCTCCCACTACTATTCCGAATGAGAAAAAATTTGCTTATGAGGAGAGTAGTAAATTTTCTATGCTTGTAGATCATGAAAAGAATGCTTTAGGTTCTGGTTATATTGTTGAACTCATTCATGATGCTACTGAAAATTATTATGAGGGAGGAACATATGCTTCTAGGAATTGCAATAATATCAAATTTCCTCTCTATGTGCTTAAAGTTTTGAAGTTATGCTTGTTTTGCCTTCCTATGCTAGTTGATTATTGTTCCCATAAGTTGTTTGCTCACAAAATCCCTATGCATAGGAAGTGGGTTAGACTTAAATGTGCTAGTCATATTCCTGATGATGCTCTCTTTATGTTTCAATTCTTATCTTTATGTGAGCATCATTTAAATCGTCATGCCTAGCTAGGGGCGTTAAACGTTAGCGCTTGTTGGGAGGCAACCCAATTTTATTTTAGTTTCTTTCTTTTTGGTTCTGTTTAGGAATAAATAATCCATCTAGCCTCTGGTTATATGTGTTTTCATGTTTTAGTTAGTTTTTGTGCCAAGTAGAACCATTGGGAAGACTTGGGTGAAGTCTTTATGATCATACTGTAAAAAAACAGAAACTTTAGCGCTCACGAGATTAGCTAGAACGTTTTACTAGAGAATGATATTTAGTTGATTCTTTTTGCAGATGGTTACTAGACAAATTCCTCAGGTCCACCAATTTATTTTAGAATTTTTGGAGTTCCAGAAGTTTGATTTAGTTACATATTACTACAGACTGTTATGTTTTTGACAGATTCTGTTTTCATTGTGTTGTTTGCTTATTTTGATGAATCTATGGCTAGTAAAATAGTTTATAAACCATACATAAGTTGGAATACAGTAAGTTTAACACCAATATAAATAAAGAATGAGTTCATTACAGTACCTTGAAGTGGTGTTTTGTTTTCTTTCGCTAATGGCTCACGAGTTTTCTGTTAAGTTTTGTGTTGTGAAGTTTTCAAGTTTTGGGTAAAGATTCGATGACTATGGAATAAGGAGTGGCAACAGCATAATATTGGGGATTCACAAGGCACCCCAAGGTAATATTCAAGGACAACCAAGAGCCTAAGCTTGGGGATGCCCCGGAAGGCATCCCCTCTTTCGTCTTCGTTCATCGGTAACTTTACTTGGAGCTATATTTTTATTCACCACATGATATGTGTTTTGCTTGGAGCGTCATTTTCTTTTGTTAGTATTTGATTTCTGTTAATTAGATTAATGTTTTGCATATTTAGTTTCAATAAAAAAGTTAAGGATAGCCTTTGCCATGCTTATTTTGCTACTATACATGTTCCTGTTTGAAAACAGAAAGTTTACCGCTGTTGCAAAAATTCCCTAGAAAATTCAGAGAGTGGTATAATGTTGAATCTTTTTGCATATTGAGCTATGATAAATTTATTACAGTGGGAATTTTAGTTCATAATTTTTGGAGCCAGGGAAGTATTGATACTTTTGCATTCTTTACAGACTGTACTGTTTTGGAAGATTGCTGTTATGTTTACATTGTTTGCATATGTTTGCTTGTTTAACGTTTCTATTTAAGGATAGGAGTATTAAATATGCAGAGTCATTTAGTATGAAATGTTGAATAATAGTGTTAGTGATTTGTTACAGTAGAAAATGATAAGGTTTTGCATTGGTTTATACTAACCTATCTCACGAGTTCTTGTTGAGTTTGTTGTGAATGAAGCTTTTGATAAAAAGAGAAACCATGATATGAAAGGAATTAAGGAGACACAAAAGTTCAAGATTGGGGATGCCCAAGGCACCACAAGATAATATTCCAAGAAGTATCAAGCATCTAAGCTTGGGGATGCCCCGGTATGCATCCCATCTTTCTTCTTCAACAACTATCGGTTAGTATCGGTTGAGCCTAAGTTTTTGCTTCTTCAAGTGAGTTGTGCTATCCTTGCAATGTAGTTTTATTTAGCTTTGCTTGCTGTTTGAATAAAATATCAAGATCTGAAATTATTAAATGGGAGAGTCTTCACATAGTTACATAATTATTCGACTACTCATTGATATTCACTTATATCTTTCGGAGTAGTTTGTTGTTTGCTCTAGTGCTTCACTTATATCTTTTAGAGCACAATGGTGGTTTTATTTTGAAGAAATAGATGAACTCTCATGCTTCACTTATATTATTTTGAGAGTCTTAAATAGCATGGTAATTTTCTTAAATAATCCTAATATGCTAAGCATAAATGATTTGTAAGAATTCTTATGAGTGTGTTGAATACTATGAGAAGTTTGATGCTTGATAATTGTTTTGAGATATGAAGATGGTGATATTAGAGTCATGCTAGTTGAGTAGTTGTGAATTTGAGAAATACTTGTGTTAAAGTTTGTGATTCCCGTAGCATGCATGTATGGTGAACCGTTATGTGATGAAGTCGGAGCATGATTTATTTATTGATTGTCTTCCTTATGAGTGGCGGTCGGTGACGAGCGATGGTCTTTTCCTACCAATCTATCCCCCTAGGAGCATGCGCGTAATACTTTGCTTTGATGACTTGTAGATTTTTGCAATAAGTATATGAGTTCTTTATGACTAATGTTGAGTCGTTGGATTATACGCACTCTCACCTTTCCACTATTGCTAGCCTCTCTAATACCGTGCACTTTTCGCCGGTATCATACACCCACCATATATCTTCCTCAAAACAGCCACCATACCTACCTATCATAGCATTTCCATAGCCATTCCGAGATATATTGACATGCAACTTTCCACCATTCCGTTTATTATGACACGCTCCATCATTGTCATATTGCTTTGCATGATCATGTAGTTGGCATCGTATTTGTGGCAAAGCCACCGTTCATAATTCTTTCATACATGTCACCCATGAGTCATTGCACATCCCGGTACACCGCCGGAGGCATTCATATAGAGTCATATCTTGTTCTAAGTATCGAGTTGTAATTGTTGAGTTGTAAGTAAATAAAAGTGTGATGATCTTCATTATTAGAGCATTGTCCCAGTGAGGAAAGGATGATGGATACCATGATTCCCCCACAAGTCGGGATGAGACTCCGGACAAAAAAAAAGAAAAGAAAAAAAAAAGCCATAAAAAATAGAAAAGGCTCAAATAAAAAAATAATAACAAAAAAATAATAAAAATGAGAGAAATAGAGAGAAGGGACAATGCTACTATCTTCTTACCACACTTGTGCTTCAAAGTAGCACCATGATCTTCATGATAGAGAGTCTCCTATGTTGTCACTTTCATATACTAGTGGGAATTTTCATTATAGAACATGGCTTGTATATTCCAATGATGGGCTTCCTCAAAATGCCCTAGGTCTTCATGAGCAAGCGAGTTGGATGCACACCCACTTAGTTTCTTTGTTGAGCTTTCATATACCTATAGCTCTAGTGCATCCGTTGCATGGCAATCCCTACGCACTCACATTGATATCTATTGATGGGCATCTCCATAGCCCGTTGATACGCCTAGTTGATGTGAGACTAACTTCCCTTTTTTGTCTTCTCCACAACCACCATTCTATTCCACATATAGTGCTATATCCATGGCTCACGCTCATGTATTGCATGAAGATTGAAAAAGTTTGAGAATGTCAAAAGCATGAAAAAATTGCTTGGCTTGTCATCGGGTTTGTGCATGATTTAAATACTTTGTGTGGTGAAAATAGAGCATAGCCAGACTATATGATTTTGTAGGGATAACTTTCTTTGGCCATGTTATTTTGAGAAAACATAATTGCTTTGTTAGTATGCTTGTAGTATTATTATTTTTATGTCAATATGAACTTTCGTCTTGAATCTTATGGATCTGAATATTCATACCACAATTAAGAAGATTTACATTGAAATTATGCCAAGTAGCACTCCGCATCAAAAATTCTTTTTTATCATTTACCTACTCGAGGACGAGCGGGAATTAAGCTTGGGGATGCTTGATACGTCTCCAACGTATCTATAATTTTTTATTGCTCCATGCTATATTATCTATTGTTTTGGGCAATATCGGGCTTTGTTTTCCACTTTTATATTACTTTTGGGACTAACCTATTAACCGGAGGCCCAGCCCACATTTGCTGTTTTTTTGCCTATTTCAGTATTTCAAAGAAAAGGAATATTTAACGGAGTCAAAACGGAACGAAATCAACTGGAGAAGTTATTTTTGGAAGGAAAGCAACCCAAGGAACTTGGAGTGCACGTCAGGGGAGACAAGGGCTGCCCACGAGGATGGGGGGCGCGCCCACCCCCCTAGGGCACGCCCCCTGCCTCGTGGGGCCCCTGTGGCCCCTCCGACGTACTTCCGGCACCCATATATATTGTCGTACCCTAAAACTTCCAGAACAGAAGATAGATCTGGAGTTCCGCCGCCGCAAGCCTCTCTAGCCACCAAAAACCTCTCGGGAGACTGTTCCGGCACCCTGCCGGAGGGGGAACCCATCACCGGTGTCCATCTTCATCATCCCAACGCTCTCCATGACGAGGAGGGAGTAGTTCACCCTCGGGGCTGAGGGTATGTACCAGTAGCTATATGTTTGATCTCTCTCTCTCGTGATCGCTCTCGTGTTCCCTCTATGGCACGATCTTGACGTATCCCGTGCTCTGCTATTGTAGTTGGGTCTTATGATGTTTCTCCCCCTCTACTATCTTGTGATGAATTGAGTTTCCCCTTTGAAGTTATCTTATCCGATTGAGTCTTTTATGAGAACACTTGATGTATGTCTTGTCGTGCTTATCTATGGTGACAATGGGATATCATGTGCCACTTGATGTATGTTTTGGTGAACAACTTGCGGGTTCTGCCCATGAACCTATGCATAGGGGTTTGCACACGTTTTCTTGACTCTCCGGTAGAAACTTTGGGGTACTCTTTGAAGTTTTGTGTTGGTTGGATGAATCTGAGATTGTGTGATGCATATCGTATAATCATGCCCATGGATACTTGAGGTGACAATGGAGTATCTAGGTGACATTAGGGTTTTGGTTGATTTGTGTCTTAAGGAGTTATTCTAGTACGAACTCTTTTATAGATTGATCCGAAAGAATAACTTTGAGGTGGTTTCGTACCCTACCATAATCTCTATGTTTGTTCTCCGCTATTAGTGGCTTTGGAGTGACTCTTTGTTTCATGTTGAGGGATTGTTATATGATCTATCTATGTTATTATTGTTGAGAGAACTTGCACTAGTGAAAGTATGAACCCTAGGCCTTGTTTCCTATCATTGCAATACCGTTTACGCTCACTTTTATCATTAGTTACCTTGCTGTTTTTATATTTTCAGATCTCAAAAACCTATATCTATCATCCATATTGCACTTGTATCACCATCTCTTCGCCGAACTAGTGCACCTATACAATTTACCATTGTATTGGGTGTGTTGGGGACACAAGAGACTCTTTGTTATTTGGTTGCAGGGTTGCTTGAGAGAGACCATCTTCATCCTACGCCTCCCACGGATTGATAAACCTTAGGTCATCCGCTTGAGGGAAATTTGCTACTGTCCTACAAACCTGTGCACTTGCAGGCCCAACAACGTCTACAAGAAGAAGGTTGTGTAGTAGACATCAGCCGGCTCGCTGAAGGACGTGTTGCCGACACACGCGCGGATTCAATGAAGGCAGGCGGGGCAGTCTTAAGCTGGTTGCACGCGGCGAGGAGGCGTGCTCAGCCGGGCCTGCAGCGAGTGCGGCCCTCTTGGCCGGCGCGCCGGTTCAATGCCTGCGCTATGAGAGGTCGTGACCGTGTCAAAGCAATCACCTCCTCCAGTCCTTTTTTGTTTGGGTATAACAAAATCTCGTATTCCATTCACATTTTACAAGTAAAATTCGTGGACAAACTTTGACCCAAAGTATGATGGGGACTAGTAAACCAGAATGGAGGTAGTAGTTTTTTTAATCAAAGAAGTGTTTCCCCTTCCGATTACTGAAAACCAGCATCTAAATCTAAACCATAGTATTTGCTCTAGAACTACCAGGTTCAACATCTCCCAACATAAACCCATACAACCATATGTAGTACTATGAATTCCATTTTCGCTCCATACCAATCGTTCTAAAAACTACTTACTACTTATAACGTGCCATTGAAAACCGGAACTCTTAACCCCGCTAAAAAACGATATATTAAACGTGGCTACTCGATCTGTGGCAACTGGCGAGCCACCGCGCTCCAAGTCGTTCACATGTGGTCCCGACCATCAACTCCTACAAAGGTGCTCCACCACGTACCCGGTACCCGCGAATGCAGCAATCGTGCGCCTAGGGTTTTAGGGTTTATTTGTTAACATCACCTTTACGTAACACTCATGTGTGTGAGACAGCGAGAGGCCGACTGCGTGTGTGCGCCTCTTCTCTTTGTATATGTACTCCACCGTTTGTCTGGTATCCAAAAAATTATAATAACTACTAGCAATGTGCCAATGCGTTGCCACACGATCAAAGTATATTAATACATATTCACCGATTAGATAGGAAAGAAAGTCTAGTTTTGAAATACGTATATCACTAAAAATATGTTATGTTTCACTCAAAATATATTCCTTTGGCGGTTTTGATGAGATAAGGGAGGAATGTTGTTGGTTTCAAGATTCGAGAAGTGGTATATGTCTAATTTATACTCTTACTAGCAAGATGCCCGTGCGTTGCACGAAACATCAAGATCTTGTGGGAGAAAAGGATGAACGAGGGAAGTCCTTATCTGCAAATATGGTGAAGAGTGCGGGTAAATTGCCATATTTTCCTTCCTATCCGCAGATATAAATCGGACGACCTACATTGCAGGATGGCAGGCCCACCATCATCACCAACTCTATTTTTTTATCCCTACTCTTATAAAAAGCATTGTCGGTGATGATCGTGTGCCTGCCATCCTGCAATATAGGTCGTCCGATCTATATCTGACGGATAGGAAGGGAACTATGGAAATTTTGTAAAAAGATACCCACACCCTCTCCACATTTGCAAATAAGGCCTTCCCGCGTTCATCCTTTTCCCCCACAAGATAAACTACTCATACAAATGCATCTTGATGTTCCGTGCAACGCAAGGGCATCTTGCTAGTTGTTGAAAAAAGCCCATGTGTGTGTGAGAGAGAGGGAGAGTGGAGGAGGACGGAGTGCATGTGTGAAAAAGACACAAGTAGTGTGTGTGCGATAGGTATCAGCTTAAAATGAGGCGATAGTGTGTGTGTGCACGATCGAGAGGGCGTGTCTCAAGAAGGGAAGAAAAAGCTACATAGATACAAGGAGCAGGAGAGAGACATGTATACGATGGTGGAAGCACGAGTGTGCGGGTGTATAAACCTATCTAGAGGCTAGCCAGTCGATAAATGTTTGTGAGAGAAATACGAGTCGGGGTGCAAAAGCGAGAGTTTTGTGTGTGTGAGAGAGAGAGGTAGTCGGGAAGGGAGTGGAAGCAGGAGTTGTGTGTGTGTGTGTGTGTCTGTGAGAGAAAGAGAGGAGACGGTAGTCGGGGTTGTCTGATCGGTAAACAAATGAATAATGTCAGTCTAGGATGGAGACGAAAAGGAGACCGCAACAAATGTTGTGTCTACAGGAGAGAGAGAGAGAGAGTAATTTTAGTGGTATGAGTCATATGTAGAGACATATAGGGTGTGTGAGAGAATCACATAGAGAGAAAGACAAAGTGAAAGAGTGGAGACTGTGTGTGTGGCGGTGAAAAAGAAAGCTTAGGTACCGAGTGATACCAGAGAATAGTAGAGACGTGAGAGATAATGAAAACCGTGTAATGTATAATGATAGGGAGAGTGTGACACTTCTCAAGGGAGACGTCGAGAGACCATGTTTGCGAGGATAGGAGAAACATGAAGTGAGCGTGCGGGTGAGCTGGAGAAAAGAGAGTGATAGCTACCTGAAGGAGCATGCATGCGAGAGAGATGGGCGTGAAAGGAGTGAACAAAAAAGGGATTCAAATATTTGAATTCGAGATGATGATACATGTAATCCATACTCGAACCAAAATTGATCTATCAAACATGCATACTCATATGAATTCACGCACATCTATGTTATTTAATATGTAGATATTACTGATCCTACATTTTAGTAGAACATAATTTGGTTAAATTTTTTTGAATTCAACCTTAAGATTTCAAGATCATTGTATTTGTAAATCATATTATACATATAAAGGAGCATAATTCTTTGTTGTGCTTTTGAAAGTACATATAAAAAATTGATGTATATAGAATGTAATTCCAATTGAAAATGGATCCAGCCTGAAAAAAATAGTAGAATACAAACGGGATTCGAATTGAGTTGGCACGGTAAACGTGCACTGTGCAAAATTTGAACGAAGCGGGGAAAGTCGCAGTAACCCCGCCCGAAACCAAAATCTATGAGATGGAAATCACTACTGGCTATCCCTGCCACACAAAGCCTATCTGCTGGATTTCTATAGGTTTCGATAGGGGTAGGTTTGTAATTTCACCCAAACGTGACGTAACCGCCTCTCACGCGGATTCATACACGGTGGGCGCCAAAACAAAGTGTGCCCTCGGCCGAAATCGACTCCCTCCCCGATTCATATTCATACACGGTGGGCGCCAAAAACAAACTCTCATCGGCAAATATTCGGTGTATGCGAGATTACCGTCCTATCCCCAACCGACTAATGTTGATGTGATGTAGTAGAAATTTGAAATGGGGGCTAAGTTTGTAAATTTCCTCGCATTTGAGACAAGCGCGCCCTGAATACATGGTTCCACCCCTTCCTCTCTACCTCCCTTTTCCCCATTCGTACTCCGTGGGCGCCAAAACACCCTCTCCACCCCACCCTCCTCCGTCTGCCGCCGTCCGCCACCCTATCCACCGCCGTCCTCCTCCACCATGTCGGAGCTGATACCTTGACGCCGCCGTCCATTACAAGAGATCGACCTCTCTCATCCACGCCTTCGGACCGGAATCCTTGCATCCCGTCCTCTCGTTCATCCCCGCCGTCGTCCACCTTGCCGGCGCCACTCCTACAACCGTCTCGTCCACCGCACCCCGCCGCCACCGTCTACCCTCCTAGATCTGGTTCCACGCCGCCGACAGCCATCGCTACCGCAGCACCGTCAAATTCTCAGCAGATGCGTACACGGCGCCGCACCAGAGGCGGTACTCTTTCGTATCTGCTCAACTTATTATCGCAGCAAGAAAATAGATCGCCACTGCTTTACTCTAATTTCTTGTCTTGGTTGCGAAGTTTCCTTTGTCCGGTTTGCACCTTCAGATCCGCCATGGCACGCTCAACACTATACTCCCAATGCTTATGGTTTTCCCCTTTTATATTCCACACTAGTTAAAGCACAGTAGACTAAATTTCAAAATTGGGTCAGTCGATTTTTTAGAGCTCGCCGGAGTTCGCCGGTGCGATCCAAGGTGCTCGGGTGGTTGTGGGGCCTCGCCGAATGAAGAAAACTCGACGCGGTTAGGGGGTGGGGGTGGCGGAGGAACACAGGCGGTGGGGGCCGGTGGTCCGGCCGGCTGCCCGTGCGGTGTTCTGTATGGGAAGAATTAAGAGACGAGGAAGAAGAAGGGTTAGGAGACGTAGGATCTTCATCCAACCGCCTGAAATGGTCGAGAGACAGCTGGGAGTTGCATTCTTGATGCGCTCTGGTTCATCTTGTGTGGGCACTACGCAACCAACATTTTATTATCCAAAATCTGCTTGCTCTTCTTTACCATGTTCCTCTTCCGTTCTTCTTTAATATGTACTCTATCCGTTCCTAAATACAAGTCTTTGTATAGATTCCACCATGGACTACATATGGAGCAAAATGAGTGAATCTACACTCTAAAATGTATCTGGATACATCTGTATGTGATCAATAGTGGAAATCTCTACCAAGACTTATATTTTGGAACGGAGGGAGTATGCTAGTAGGACAGTATGTTCCTTGTAATGAAGATGAGCAGGGACATTTGCAGTGTAGAGGTCTATATGGTCGATTGTGATGGACACTTTGAGCCTCTTTGATTCGTAGGATCTTGTAAACATAGGAATAGGATTTGTAGTGGCCTGCCCACTTGAATCCTATAAGAATAGCAAGGAAATGCGCAGAGCTGTGTCGCCTTAGAGAGTTACACTGATATTAACAGTACCGCACCTTCACTTGAAGAGAGCTGGTATCCGAAGACTTTCTAGCCGTACCGCAATACTAGCACATATATTCCAGCAAGTTCCACTTTGCTGATTTTACTCTGATGCTTAAGGTTTTCCCGTGATATCTACACTATGATATGTGTAGCTGCTTTGTGTCGCACTAGCAACAGTCCACTCTTGAAGCTAAACACTGCAATGACTTACAAAATTGGCACCAAGGCATTGAGTGCCATTCTGGATGCAATGAAACTCATAGGCTTCCCACATGTTGACTCTTGTTCAGAATATGATCCTAATGACTATTCTAACCTCGAGGAGTCAAAGGCAGATGGCATGTCCTGTTCACCCATCAAGGTGCCTGTTCTAATTTGGCAATTTTTTATTGATTGCGGGTATCTTGCATATGTTGTCTTGCATTTCTTCTACTTTGTTGCACCGCCATCTGCTTAGTTTACTCATCATATATGTCTAGATGCCATGCCCATCCATTATCAATACATATTCCATCTGTCATCATACCATGTTTTTCCACTCAAATGTTGTTCGTGTGCATCAGACATCAAAAAGGAAGAGGGTGATTGCCGAACCTGAAGGAGCACCAGCAAAGTCCTTGAAAAACATGGTGGTGCTGGAGAAATAAACGAATTTCCGGTGAAGTCTCCTGTGCTTAATTTAGAAGACATTGAATGGAAAAACCTTATTATGCATTGGTCTCGTTCCCAGGATGAGGTACTGTCTATGAAATCACATGACAATTTGAACTTCTACTTTTCCGCATGTGCCTTACGGATCTTTTTTGCAGGAAATCTGCTCGAAGAAGAATTCCGGTTTGAAAAGAATGACAGGATATCGCAAATATGCTGCCCGCTGCTTTTCTCTTGTTAGTACCTGTTGTCCTGTATCACTGTACTTGCATACATACCTGTTTCATTATGTGACAGCTTGCTTAACAATTGTTTGCTCCAAATTATCTGATCTGTATGAATGGTTACATTAGTGTAGAATATATCTAATGCCAATGTTTTTTTAGCTCTGCATTGTTCTTGTAAGTACATGTTGTCCTCTCTCAGTGTACTTATAATGACAGGTATAGCGTCGCGTCGGTCGATGTCGCAGAGTCCAATCCTTTTTTGGACTTGAACTCAGTGGAGTTGTTCATGTACCATCACTCTGCAGCTTATTTTCCTTTGCCCTCCATTTTCTACACATCAGATCTATATTTACTCTTACCATAAGGTTGGTACTGAATAAGTTTAGCTGTGCATTGCTCTTGGCTGTACCTTTTGCCTGTATCGCTGCACTTACATTTATAGCTACTTGGTTATGTAGCATCACTCTTCATCTTATCTTAAATATTCTCCATTTTTTCGTATATTATCACATCTATATTTACTCTTAACAAAATGTAGAATAAAGGCAATGCTTTTGAAGAAGATTCTGTGGTAAACTTCTTGAATTGCCCCCCATCAGCATGGACAAGGCCTTTATAGAGCCTGTCTTCACCAATAATGTAAGTTTGTCCATCTCAAGCCTTCAAACTTTGTTGTATATATTTGGTTAGTCATGACTGCAACAGCTGTTTATTTTTTGTGTTTGCATCAAATTGCTTATTTAAAGTTTATTATGTAGTTCATAACCAAAAGTTTGTCCTTCCTCAATTTAAGTTTTCAGTTGTACAACCAAGTTCCTTCTTCATACCATGTAAATTAAGCTATACAGAGCAAGTGATCTTCTTTTGCACTGCATGTATGCTTCTGTTCTTCATCCGTAATCCAGTGGTGTGGTGAACCTACCCACTACAGCACAATGTCATATTCTGCAATGTCTTAACTATGAACAATGTCATATCATTCTACTATTATTTAAACCGTCTCTTTATTTGCCAATTTGAAATGGTATAAATTGAGCACACTAACCATTGATACTTATGAGTTCTTGATCTGTAATCCAGTGTTGTCGTGAAGCTGCCAACTCCTTCACAATGTCATTTCCTGCCATGTCTTGACCTGAACAATACCATATTGTGTTAATGCAATTTAAACTGTGTCACTTTATTCGTCAATAAGAAATGTGATGAATTGTCAGCACTGATACTTTTACGTGCAAAACCTGTCATCTTTCTGCTTGTTTATCTTTCAGAGTGAGGAAGATATAAGTGTTGAACAAGCGCAGTCTCATCATCTTGCTCAGCTGCTTGCCATGCAGCTCCCCAGCAGGGCTAACCTTTCTTAAACTCTATTGAAGTGCTGTCGGTTTTGTATATTATTTTGTCGGCGTGTTTATTTGCACTGGTGGCGATCTTTGATGCCCAGTGTATGTAATCTGCTGTCTGCTTGTGCTTTATAATCATAGTGGCGAACTTTGATGCCCAGTGAATGTAATATGCCGTAATTTCTTTATTGTATAGTCTAGGTTTTTTCTTATTCACGATGCTGCAGTTATTTTACTGTATATATATCCTGTCTTCGCAGTAAACCGGCCAAACCGTAAAATTACGGTACATAATCGGGCCGTCATGCAATCACGATGTAGGTTGGGCCTGAAACGTGTCGAACAGCTCACGGGCCGGCAGCAGCCCGAAATGAACCCCGGCCCATGATTGTGCGAATCAAATCATGGGCTTTTAACAGGCCAAAATTGTCTCGGTCCTTGTTTGGCCCAATCAGATATCGGCTGCGAGCAGGCCGGATGCAAATCGGGCCGTAGTTAGGCCCAACTATATGACGGGCTTTTAACAGCCAAAATTAATATAGGGCCGAAATGTTAAATGGGCCCTTAACAGGCCAAAACTAATATCAGGCCGAATTACTAAGTGGGCCTTTAGCAAATGGACCCAAAAGCATAGTGTCCAGTTGTCGGGCCGAATTTGATATGGGCCATAATTGAGCCCAAAGCCTCTTAAAGGGCCGGACCTGATCTGGGCCGTAATTTGGCCCAGAACGTGGTAGGCTTATAACGGGCCGGATCTCATATGGGCCACTTTTAGGCCCGGAACGTGGCAGGCCATTAATGGACCGGATCAGATATGGGCCGGCATTTGGCCCAAAACATGGCAGCCAGTTAATGGGCCGGCCTACTAGGGTCCTCAAAATCTTGTGGGCCTACAGCTGGGCTGTCGGGGAAGCTGATCGTGACCCACGAACACCTATGGGACCGAGTCCCTTGTGGTTCGGAGGGGGGCGGAGACAGCACAAAGAGCGGATCGAGGCGATACACACGAGTAGATTTACCCAGCTTCGGAGCTCTCCGGAGAGATAACACTCCTACTGCTGCTTGGTTGATTGTATTGTGATCTTGCTAGGGAGCAATGGGAGCTACAAAACCTAGCCTGAGTGAGTGTGGTCTCGAATGAGTCGAATGAACCGAACCAGCCGAACCCTTTCCACGTTGCACATGGGCCTCCTTTTATAGGTTCAAGGGGTCACCACAGGTGGCAAGTAGACAAGGGCAAAATAGGAAAAACAGTGGTTGGTACACCGCTTTGTACAGTGTACAGTGATCTATACCTAACTCTGACGGCAAGGGACAAGGGTAATAAATGCCCGTCCACATCGCTGAAACGATGCAATAGGGACCGTCAAGTGCGCCTCCGTTTGCCACGATGGTGGCTTGTCAGCGCCGCTTATCGCTGCTCCCCGCTGGCTGCACAGCTCCTTGACACGCGTGCCTGGAATAGCCCCACGGCGACACGTTGGCGGATGAGCTGTAGCGGAGATGAAGAGAGGTTGCCTGCCGCGGCAAGCGCCTTGCCGCGGCAAAACCCTTGTCGCACTCGGAAGCTTGTCGCTCACCGAGCCTTCCCGGCAAGCTCCTCTTGCCGGGGCATTGTTTCCTTTACGCCTTGAGTGGCCTTCACGGCAAGCTCCTCTTGCCGGGGCCTTGAGTACTTTGTTCTTGAATGGCTTCCAAAGGAGCCGCTGAGGACCTTGGCGGTCACCAGACCAGCCCTGCCGCGGGGTGCTGCGACTGCCCGTGCACGAGTTCGGGATACTAGGGTACCCCTACTCTAGTACACCGACAGGAGCCCCCGGGCCTGGGCCACACACGGCGCCAAGCTCTGTTGGGCCAGGCCCAAAACAGTGCACGGGCACGCGCGGCCTAGATCGCGCAGTTATTCGCCTCGGACCCACCACGTCCCCCATGAACGGCACGTTCCGGACGTGGCGTCGTGGGAGAGATCGTGGGGGCTTTCTTTAATGGGAAAAGCGGAACGCCCGCCCCCTCTCCCTCCTTATAAGCAGGGGAAACAGGGGCAGAACGCCCACTTGCCATTGCTGTCACATCAAAAACCACCGCCGCTCCCCCCTCTCCTCGAGTCCAAAGAAAGCGACGCTCCGCCCCCTCCCCATTGCTACCGGCGCCACCAACGCCGTCGGATTCCTCCACCACCTCCGCCATGGCTCCGAAAGCCGACAAGGGCAAAGGAGTGAAGTCGGCCGAGGCGCAGCGGCTCGCGGCGCTGCGGAAGGAGCGGGCCCTCTTCGATCCCCTGCTCGACGCGAAGGTGATGCGAGAGCTGTATTACCTCTTCTGGTCGACGGAAGACGCGGGCGCACCCGCGCACGAGGGTGATCTCCGCCGCCACATCCGAGAAGGTTTCCGTCGGGTACCCTTTCTTTGCGCTTTTCTTCCACTGCGGGCTCTGCCCGCCCTTTTCCGAATTCTTTTGTGACGTCATGAACACATATGGCCTCCGCCTCCTTGATTTCACCCCCTACGCCGTCCTCACCATGGCAGTTTTCCTACACCTCTGCGAGAACTTTGTCGGGGTTCACCCAAATGTAGCACTTTTCCGCCATTACTTCATGCCCCGCGTAGAGAGAGGAGAGCCGCTTGCCAGAGGGATTGCATGGATCTCCAGGATCGGCAAGAAGGAAGCATATCTTGACGGAGAGCTGCGCAGCAAGTGGGAGGAGTGGAGAGCCGATTGGTGTTGGATTATAGAGGAGGAGCCTCAGCCTTTCACTGCCCTGCGCCAAACTCCTATAGTGTGCGGCAACGATTGGAGCAACTTGGCGCCAGAGGATGCCAAGTTGAAGATTGCCGTGACCCGGATCTTGCGCCTCAGGCATGCCGGGCTTACCGTAGGAGCTGTTGGCACGGACTTTCTTCGCCGCCACCTTGCGCCCTTGCAGGAGAGGGGGAGGCCTGCTTGGGAATTCCAAAACGCGGCGGACATCATGAGGCCGCGTCCGGGTCTCAACTGGAACTTCACTATCTTGGAGTTGGATGCCATGCTGCGGGAGCTGTTCAAGCCTGATGCAGATCACCCCGAGTGGTTCATGTTGCCGAGGGGAGTCGTGCCTCTATGCAACAACTCGTCGCTTGACCGCATCCGCGCGATGATGCCGTTGTGCGATTCCCATGGAATCGTTCCAACTTGGCAGGAGCCCGCCGACGACATTGTGCAGCAGTTCTTCGACAACTTGGAAGAAGTACCGATCTGTGCCGACGAGCAGAAATGGCTCACCCGCGACACCACCGAGCAAGAGATGGCGCGCATCGCCACAAGGTTGGAGGAGGCGGCAGAAGCTGCTGCCGCCGGCGTGTTTGGGTTCACTGTCGAGGAGGCAGAGGCAGCCGAGGCGGCGAGCCTTGCCGATCGGGAGGAGTTCGCCGGTGAGGAGGAGCAGGCCGAGCCCGACGCTGAGCCGAACGAGCCTGCCGGGGGCGCCTCCCCTCCGCCGTCAAGTAGCTTGATGCGGGAGGAGCTCGCGGCCCCGCCAAGAAGACGCCTCCGCAAGACCGGAGAAGGGGCGGGGCGGCAGACGGGTCAACAACCGCCTCGCCGCCCGACGCGCTCCACCGCGGCAAGCACTATTGCCGCGGGAGCGCCTCATGCCGCGACAACAACGGGAGCGGGGCCTTCTGGAGCCACGGCCACCGCACCCGCCAAGCGCCCGAGGGAGCCTACTCCTCCAGCTCGTCGCACCGGAGCGGAATTTGACTTCTCCGCTCTCAGCTCCGAGGAAGAAGAGGAAGAGTAAGATCTTGTCGCTGCTACTTGTAATTCTTCAATTTACTGCTTTATCTTGTATCTGACTTGCTTCATTCTGAGCTCTTTCCTTTTTCAGGACGCTGGCTCAGAGGGCGTCGAAGAGGGCCAAGACTCCGGTGGTTGTCGTCGAAGACGATTCCCCTGTGGCGACAGGAGGTGCGTCTGAGACCCCGTTGCCGGACCCGGCAACCCTTCTTCAGAGCAGCCCCCAGCACAGCCCCCAGCGTAAGTATTTTGGTTTATTTCTTACGGTTAGGTGTTCTTGGGTGCTCCTTCTTTACTGATTTCTGGCTTGTTGATTTGTGTAGGAGCAGAGCAGCCCCACCAGGAGGCCCCGGAAGTCACTCCCGAAGTTCTGCTTGCTTCAACTCACGCCGAGGAGAAATCTCCGGCGAGGGAGCGCTCTCCGGCAAGGGAGGCCTCTCCGACAAGGGGAGCTTCTCCGACAAGGGGCAGCGCCGACGACCCTCCGGTGGTGGAGACCGCGGCTACAGATCCCATTGCAGGTAATCTTCTTGACTGAAAATTTCCCTTGGGTTCCTTTTCTTCTGTTCTTCTTTTCGAACATTTGCTTGACTTGTTCTTTTCTTTCTCTAATCATTAGATCCATCTGCCGGAGAGCCAATGGAGACTGAGGTTGCCGGCGAGGAGGACGCTCGCGGCAACAATGACGACGCCGCCAACATGGAGGAGGAGGCCGGCGCCGATGGGTCCGCCGGCGAGGAGGCCGCCAAGGCTGCTGGCGCAGAGGCTGGGGAGGGGTCTGGTGATCGCACTGACGGCCCTGAGGCCGCAGGAGCGCCAGGCGCTACGCCGACCACCGATCCCTCCGCCACCGATGCAGCACCAGGCTCCGAAGAGCCCCAGCCCGGCGCCTATCTGAAGGCCGGCGACGGTGTCTTCATCAAGCTTCCATGGGCGTCGAGCTCCAGGGTGCCGGTCGAGGGAGAGACCTTCGACGCGGAGCTGCTCGCCTCCGCTGGGCTGTCGCTGGTTAACGCGCCAAGCAGCAGCAGTGGCGAGTCTGAGGAGGAGCAGCTGCTGAAGAAGCTGATGTCGCTCTACCGCGCCCGACAGGCTAAGCTGGAGTCGCGGGAAGCACTTGTCGCGAGGGCGGGAGCTGACATGGAGAAGCGCGCAGAAGAGCTTCGGCGCGCCAACAAGGAAACTCTCCAGGACATAGCAGAAGCGCGGGAGCAACTCTCCGAAGAGCGCACGACCTTTATCTTGGAGAAGGCCGAGGTCGAAGAGCAGCAAAGGCTCGCCGGCGAGAAGCTCTCTGCGGAAGAAGGTGAGCTGGCGCAGCGGAAGATCAACCTCGACAGCTATGAGGAAGAGCTTGCAGCGAAAGCAATCAATTGGCGGTGCACTCCAGGAGGCAAAGGACGCCGCCGCGGCTGCCGAGGCCGCCAAGAAGGAATTGGAAACGAGGGTGGCGCAGCTGGAGGCCACCCTCCAGAAGAGCGGCGAGGAGGTCACCGGGCTGAAGCGCGAGTGCGAGAAGGACGCCTACACTCTTAGTGAGTTGCAGGGTCGTTTCGCTGAGAAGATCAAAGAGCTCGACGCCGCCAAGGACTCCAAGGCAGATCTGGAGCTGAAACTGACCACCTTGACGGAGACGTTGGACGGCGCCAAGGAGCGAGAAGCGGGCCTGTTAGAGAAGATCAAAGCCAACGAGGAGCTGCTGGCGAATGCTGTGACTGCCCAGAATACTCTCAGAGACAGCGTGATGCACTGGACGGAGGGTCTTGTGGATACCGCCGCCGCCATCCACAATGAGCTGATGGAGCTGGGGATGGTGGACCTCGGATATTCCACCGACGAGCGCCTTCAACCCAGCGCCAAGCTCAGTCTGTTCTTCAAGGGCGTGTTGACGGGTCTCCAGCGGCTCCGGGAGGAGATCCCAAAGCAGCTGGCCGACGAGTCGCGCCAAATCTACGTCGGGGCTCTCCAGAAGGTGTTGATGAAGGTGGCCTTCCGCAATCCAGGCGTCAACTTCGCCAACGTCCTCAAGTCCCTGCCGCCGACTGCCAACGTCGAAGCACTCAAGGCCCTTGTCGCACCCATCGTGGACAGGGTGAGCGAGTCAAGAGGCTTGACGGCGACCGCGTGGACTAGGCCGCCAAGTTTATCTTTCCCTTGTCGCTGCAGATCATGTTTAGGAGAACAATCTATTAGATCTGCGACAAGTTATTTTGTAATATACTCTATCTTAGGCAACGATTGCAATGTTATTCCCTTTACTTGATTTCTTCCTTTGTATGTTTGTGCCCTGCGCTTTTAGGGAACTTGTCGCTGCAAGCACCTTTGCCGCGATTGCTGAGTGCGGAACGTCAGCAGCCTGCTGGCGATGCCGCCTCCGACAAACAACCTTGTCGCAACTAATTGCAGCGCACTTAAGTTGTTGAGCGGACTCGAAACAAAGTAAGGGTGCGACTAGCTGCGAGTTGGTTCCTCCGCGCACAGGTTTTCCATACAAAGTACTATCGTTCGAGGAAGATAACTTAAAAAATTTTAAAAACTGATTGCTTAAACTTAGCAACTTAGCTTTTCTGTCGTTTGCTTCCCGGCAAGGCGATACTTCCTCGAGCGACACTTGGTGGCCCATACCATTATCTTCTCCTTCCCCGCTAACTTGTGGGCCGATGAACCTTCCTTTCATATGAGAAGAAAGAAGAGAAAATAAAGTTATGGAGCCTAGTGGCTTGTTATTGCTTACCGGGTGTGGATGCTGCACAAAATGTCAGATAATACATGCAAAATAATGATGAAAGCATGGAATTGACAAGTTGTGCGCAACACATAAGCTTTACTGATGCACGGGGTCTGCGCCCGGCTTTGTACAAAGGATTACATGCAACAGCGGCAAGACTTGTACAAAAGGATGGTTGCCGGAACGGGTTCCGGCAACCGCGCCCTATGGGTAAAACTTACGAAGATGCTCTATATTCTAGGAGTTGCTCACCGGAACGCCATCTTCGGTCTCAAGGCGGACAACGCCAGGCCTAGTGACTCGTTTCACCCGATAAGGGCCTTCCCACTTCGGCGTCAACTTGTTGGAATTCTTGGCGGATTGAACGCGCCGAAGAACAAGGTCGCCTTCCTCGAAGCTTCTGGCATTAACTTTGCGGCTATGGTAGCGGCGCAAAGCTTGCTGGTAACGAGCAGCTCGTACAGCAGCCTGAAGACGATCCTCCTCGAGGAGCAGCGCGTCATCTTGTCGCAGCTGCTCTTGCTCGAGCTCATCATAAGCGAGTACTCGAGGTGATCCGTATACGAGTTCCGTGGGGAGAACTGCCTCTGCTCCATAGACTAGAGCAAAAGGTGTCTGGCTAGTGGCTCGATTTGGCGTCGTCCTGATCGACCAAAGAACCACCGGCAGCTCCTCAATCTAGTTTCTTCCGCACTTGCGCAGCCTGTCAAAAGTTCTGGTCTTGAGTCCTCGCAGCACTTCAGCATTTGCCCTCTCTGCTTGACCGTTGCTTCTCGGATGAGCAACAGAAGCAAAGCAGACCTTGGCGCCAAGATCTTGGACGTACTGCATGAAGGTGCGACTCGTGAATTGTGTGCCTTTGTCGGTGATGATCCGGTTAGGAATCCCAAAACGGCAAACAATTGACCTGAAGAACTTGATCTTGTTGTGCTGTCACCTTCCTCACTGAATCCACTTCCGGCCACTTTGTGAACTTGTCGATTGCGACGTACAAGTACTCAAAGCCCCCGACAGCTCGGGGGAAAGGGCCGAGGATGTCGAGCCCCCAGACCGAAAATGGCCAGGATAAAGGGATCGTCTGGAGAGCTTGAGCTGGCTGGTGTATCTGCTTTGAATGGAACCGCACGCTTCACACTTGGTTACTTGTGCGGTTGCATCTGGAGGGCTTCGGCGAAGAAACCTTGCCGGAAAGCTTTGCCGGCAAGTGCTCTTGCGCCAATGTGGTGACCACATATGCCTCCGTGTATATCTGCCAACAGCTTCTGTCCATCTTCCCGACAAATACACTTCAATTTCACACCGTTGAGTCTTCTTCTGTACAGAATGTTGTCAACAAACTGGTACATACTTGACTGCCGGGCTACTCTTTCCGCTTCTTCTTGCTCTTCGGGAAGTTCTCCTGTCTGAAGGAAATGGACGATCTGCTGCGCCCATGTTGGAGCTTGCGGCTCGACAACAAGGACTAAAGGCACATCTGCCGCTGCGGGAACATCAGCTTCCACGGCAAGAACCTGCGGTTCGGCCGGAGCTTGATGATCCCCGGCAAGCTTGCCGGAGCAAGACTTGTCGGGAGCGTCTGCTTCAACGAAGCAAACCCTAAGGTTTGTCGGAGCATACTGCTCCTCAGCGATATCTGTGTTGATTTTGGGGACCTTCCCGGCGGCGGCTTCAGGGAGCTCTGCCGGAAAGTAGTCACCAGAAACCAACTTCCTCTTCTTGCTTTGTCCGGTTGATGGTGTTACAGTTGGTTGAGTTAGCTTGAGCACAAAAATTCCTGGTTCCACGGGTAACTTGAGTGCAGCACACTTTGACAGGCCATTAGCAATATCATTCTGAGCTCTTGGAACATGTTCCATTTGCAGGCCTTCAAAGTGCTCTTCTAGATTTCTCACTTCATCAACGTAGGCTTCCATCAACGGGCTCTGATAATCTTTGTTTACTTGGCGGACGACAAGCTGCGATTCACCCCTGACGATAAGCCTCTTGATCCCAAGGTCCACTGCAATCCTGAGACCGGCAAGCAAACCTTCATACTCTGCAGTATTATTTGTTGCCTGCTCCTTGGGAAAGTGCATCTGGACTATGTATTTGAGGTGCTCTCCGGTGGGCGCGATAAGTAGCACGCCGGCACCGGCGCCTTGCAGCGAGAAGGCACCATCAAAATACATCAGCCACTCTTTACTTGCTTCCTTGACGGGGATGCTCGTCTCTGGAATTTCTTCATCTTGCGTTGGCGTCCATTCTGCTATAAACTCTGCCAATGCTCTGCTTTGGATAGTTGAAGTGCTTTCAAACTTGAGGCCAAAGCTTGACAGTTCCAGTGCCCACTCTACAATCCTGCTGTTGCTTCGGATTTTGCAGATCCTCTTCAGCGGAAAGCGAGTGACGACTGTTATCTCATGTGCTTGGAAGTAATGGCGCAGCTTTCTCGAGGCCATGAGGAGGCCGAAAAGCAATTTCTGCACACCAGAGTACCTTGACCTAGCCCCCTGCAGAAGGGAACTGACAAAGTAGACCGGGCGCTGCACCATCCTTTTCTGTATCTTGTCGCAATCCTGCGCAGATCCGTCCTTGTCGGGACCAGAGCTTGACGGCGAAGCCCCCTGCTTGTCGCTGGATGCACCTGCCTCGGTTGCCGGCTCATCATCTGCCTCCCTTTCCGCTACTAACGCAGCACTAACCACTTGATTGGTTGCCGCTATGTACAGCAGCAACTTCTCTTGTGGCCTAGGTGCGACAAGTATTGGAGTGGAGGACAGGTACCTCTTTAAGTCCTGTAGCGCAGCCTCCGCTTCGGGAGTCCATTTCATTGGACCTGCCTTTTTCAAAATCTTGAAAAATGGCAGGGCGCGCTCAGCTGACTTAGAGATAAACCTGCTGAGAGCAGCCACGCAACCGGCAAGCCTTCTTACATCCTTGACGCGCTTTGGTGCTTCAATCTGCTCAATGGCCTTAATCTTGTCGGGATTGGCCTCAATTCCCCTCTGAGACACGAAGAACCCGAGAAGCTTGCCGGAAGGAACTCCAAACACGCACTTCTCAGGGTTGAGCTTGAGATTGATCTTGCGCAGATTTGCAAAAGTCTCATCCAAATTTTGAACCAGAGTTGCTTTGTCCTTGCTCTTGACCACTATGTCATCCATGTAGGCTTCTACATTTCTGTGCATTTGGGGCTCAAAAGCATCGTGGACCACTCTTGCAAACGTTGAACCAGCATTCTTCAAACCAAAAGGCATCCGTATGAAGCAGTATGTGCCACATGGTGTAATGAATGCGGTTTTCTCTTCATCCTCTTCTGCCATGAAGATCTGATGATATCCTGAATATGCGTCAAGAAATGAAAGCAAATCACATCCAGCCGTGGAGTCAACAATCTGGTCTATACGCGGCAAGGGAAATGGGTCTTTGGGACAAGCTTTATTAACATCCGTGAAGTCAATACAAAGTCTCCATTTCCCATTTGCCTTTCGTACAACTACTAGATTGGCCAACCACGTGGGATGGAGCACTCCTCTAACAAGGCCTGCTGCTTCCAACTTCTTGATCTCTTCGCTATGAATTCTATGTATAGAAATTTTAAATGCCCAAAATTCTCCCCACATGTATAGATGCTAAATATCAGGCTAAGTTTTGCTTTTTTCCATCTAGGTAGATTATCAGTAATGGTTATATGTCTTCTCCGACGTAGGCAATCCTGTTTTTCTTTTCATGACCTATGGTTGAGTCATTCATAATGTTATGCATAACTTTTCAGCCTATTGGTTATAGTTTCCATAGATGTACGAAGCTTTTTTTTCATGGCATATCATGGACTCATTTATATGTTATTAATGCTACGTGTTACTTCTTCATCTTCTAATTTCAACCTTTTTTCTAGTACTATAAATGTGTCAAAAGGAATTTAGATATATGTTGCAACCATATCCTCGCTTCTTTTAACTCAAGTAACTATTTATAAGAGTCCTTCAAGAATTTGTAGGTTTCCCATAGTGTCAGCTCGTATGTGTTTTTACAAAGTTAGCTCATGCGTGTTAGAAATTAAGTACAACAATATAGAGAAAACAATGGTGCGCAACATTCGTGGTGGTAGCTCATGTATGTAATATTATTTTAAATGCTCAGATATGTATTTTATGGAAGCTAGTTCATATGTGTTATACCTCAACATGATGGATAGAAAAACAATGCATGCTTAGAGCTTTCTTGCTGCTAGGTCGATGTGTACACTTCCAACGTCCTGGTTGAGAAAAAAATTAAAGGAAAATTGTGTGCTTGTAGATTTGCTGGTGGTAGTCTTTTAGTGAACCACGGTGAGGTAATCCGTGTTTTACTCGTCTGCCTGTGTTTTACAAAAGCAATCTGCATGTCGCCTCCTGCTTTTTTAGGTAACAGAAGGGCTCCTTTCTCTTGAGATCATGTTTCTTTTTTTGCGTGAGGGCTCCTGGTGATTTTTGGGTCTCTTGTGGTCGGCTTTCCCCTTTATGTTCCTCGCACGTCGGGCTTTTGGCCTGCCAAATCTTCCATGATGATATATGGCTAGGATGTTGAGTACGCATGCTAACCTGGCTACAGCGGCTAACAAAACCTTCTTTTTTTAGTACGCGGCTTGAAAAGAAAACCTGGCTAGCACGATTGGTGTTTTATCCGATACTACCACATAGGCCATAGCACACGCATTTTGTTTTATGTGGGCCATCCATACATCGATAGGACTCTTTTTGTAGCGTATGACCCTTCTATTTCTTCATACGTGTCAACAGATAACTTTGCACATGCTATAATTTTACGTAACTTTTAGATCTTTTAAATCTCAATCATTATAATCTAAATCAATGGAGTATATTTTCTGGACTATGTGGATGAACGTGGTGGCTTATTTGACTTATGTCTTATGTATATACTAATAGATAGTATCATATTCATTACTCACCTAATCGTAGTGTTTCACATAAAATACATTCCAAATTTAGCGATATTTCATTGTTGCCATGTGGAAAATCAAGTTGTTGAATTATTTTCTTGTAGTGATTTCCATATATAAACATCTATATTCGTGCTCATCTTATAAGGAACGGTGTTGCAACATCATAATCTGGATACACGATGATCAACAAATACACGCAATTTTGCTTATATACATGATTACTGCTAAAATATAAATCTATAATGCTTTTGGATAGATATTTCATGTTTACATTTTACATGAATTAGAGACTAATTCATTTCTGTCCCTATCATTTTCATGGTACGGCCGGCCAAATAGAATGTTGTAGAAAGGTGATCGTATACTTCTCATCGTACATGTATGTGTGTCTTGATCGATCTTTTTTTTTAGGTTAGTGTCCTGATAAATCCCTATTATTTACAGTACGCTGCATCTGAACATGCACCTATTTTTTTCTTCTTTTTCCATAGTCATCTTAGCATGTCTTTATTTCTTTATCTATTTTCCTTGAATGTTTGTCCGGATGTGATTAGCTCTTTTCCTCTGCTATTTTGTTTTCACATCCGTGTGCCCTGAAGAATTATTTTTTACCCGTGGGTGGATCTCTTGATAAATCATAACTGTGTAAGTTGTAGTGGACATGAATATGGCTCTATTTTTCCTTTTTCCCAATAGTAGTCCGGTCATCTTATTATGTCTATATTTTTTTTCTCCTTTCCTTATAATAGTAGTCCATATTTTATTTCCTTTGCTGAAATCCGCACATGTATTCTGTTTGGTCACATCTTCCTTTTTCATCAGGCTCTTCCTTATATAATTGCTATGTACATGGATCTGCACGGAGACCAGGACCTGTACAAATACGGCAACATTAATACGCATGTATGCTTATAGGAATCCTAGTCTTGTACGTGTCGGCTCAATAAATATAATCCTGTAACCTTTTTCATGTAACGAATATCTTTTAAATCTCAACCGTAAGAATTACTGATGAACGGTTTATATTATTTTAGGTTATGTGGAAGAACGTGGTGTCTTATTTGACTTCTGTTTTAAGTATATAATAGATTCTTGGTGCTCCACTGCCTGCTTCCTGACTTTTTGCTTGACGGGCCGCGATGAGGACAGACAGCCAGGTGGTGCTCAATCACTTTCCTGAACGCCGGGATGTCGACGGTTGCCATGCAAACACGCCGACATTCGCCTCGCAGAAAGCAACGAGCCGCTTTCCTATTTAGGGTCAAGCGTGGCACCGATGGTGAAAGTACCACCAGCTGCCGCCCTCCTTGGCGGCACCTTCTGGTCTTCGTGAGCTGCCATCATTTTCTTGCACTTGCCGGTGGAGCTCGATGGTGTGTCTCGACGTAGCGCAGCACCAAGAGGTGCGCTTGCCGGAGGGGCATCAGAGCTTTTGTCGGACTTGGTCTTCTTCTTCCCTGAGCTTCAAAGCAAGAAGTGATTTGTAATCTGTCGCAGCTGCTGCATCCCGGAATCTTGTCGCACGACAGTAAGTGCATCTTTCTTGTCGCCATGTACAGAAATGACACTTATCGGGCCGGGCATCTTGAGTAGGTTGTATGCATAATGAGAGGCTGCCATGAACTTGGCAAGTGCTGGACGGCCAAGTATTCCATTGTAGGGCAATGGGAAATCGGCAACGTCGAATGTGACCCTCTCAATCCTGAAGTTTAGCTCACTGCCAAACGTTACCGGCAATGTGATCTTCCCTTTCGACTTGCTCCTTCCTGGGTTGATTCCTTGGAAAGGTCCAGTCTCTTCGAGCTCATTGTCGTGGATCTCAAGCTTCCGGAGCAATCGCAGAGGAGATCAGATTCAAGCCGCCCGCCATTCACCAACATCTTAGTGACCTTGAGGTTGCGGATGGTTGGTGAGACCAACATCGGCAAGCACCCGACCGCAGTTATGCGATCAGGGTGGTCCTCAATGTCAAAGATGATGGGCGGCCGGACCACTTCGAGGCTCATGCGGACTCTATGGATGGTTCCGCTGCATTAACCTCACGATCCATTGCTTGAGTTGGCGGTGCGAGGTATGCAGAGGCACCACCGCCAACGCAGAGGACCTCCGCTGCTTTCTCAAACTCCTGCTCATCAGCTTCATCGCCTTCCATGTCTTCGCCCATCATCAGATTCGCCCTTGTCGAGGTCGGGAGGTCTGTCTCTGCCGCTGCTTGGCCTTGCTGCAAGGCCCTCCCCGCCGGTCTCTTCTTGTTAGCTGCTACAGCACCCTCCTCGGTTTTCTCCTTGTCTCGCCAGACTCAGCCTTCGTTGTTCAACGAGCTGCTCGACTTTCTTGCAGCTCGAGATCGTGGCCTTGGTGTGGTGAATCTTACAAGATCGCTTTGTTGGAGCTGTCCGCTTGTCGGGCGGTCCGCCATAGCCTTGGCGATCGGTGACAGCGGTAACCTCCTTGCCGGAGCCACTAGCCTTGGCCTCTTGGCGCCACCTCCGCTGCGGACTGCTCGACAACTAGTACCTTTTGCTCTTCTTTTCCTGTTGTTCCACCGCCGCTCTTTCTTTGCCGGGCGGTCTCCTCACCGCCGATCCTGTTCCAACATTCTCTCCGGGAGTCTTCTTCCTCCTCAAAGACGCGCACACTTGTTGGCCAAGGCATACAGTTCACTAACGCCCTGACTTTGCACATTGCCATCTCCTCCTCATCCCGCGTTTCGCACATTCTCGTGAAATGCGCCGATCACCGCGCAGGATGGACATCCGGATGTTGTAGTGCACACGGCTGAATCTCCGATGAACTTGCGCAGGACTCCCTTCCTTCTCGGGCAAGCGGTGAAGGTCACTTTCTGGCCATCAGTTTGTGGTCACCGTGAAGGCGCCGACAAACCGATGGCACAAATCTGCCCAAGAAGATATGGAGTTGTCCGCAAGTGCATGAGCCAAGATCTCGACGCTTGGCTTGAGCACCGTGAGGGAAGTAGTTGGCGAGGATCTTATCGCCTCGCCCCCGCAGCCTCGCATACACATGGTGTAGATGCCGAGGAACTCCGATGGATGCGCCCCGCCGCCGCATTTCTCTCGCACATCCGCTTGAAGTTTTTCTTGTCGGGCCATTGACTTGCCGCAGCTCACGAAAGTGAACGCAGGGCAACCTATCACAGACGCAAGTCGCCTGGTTCTCTCGGGCGCATGCATGTCAACAGCGGCCCGGCGCGCTGGTCGGATCGACGCCACGCTTTCTTCGGTGCTCGGCGCGGTTCGAAGCGCCTTCTTGTTGCCGCCTTAAGAACTTGGCGCTGATCACGGCGAAGCTCGTGGATCCGACGACGCGGTGGAGTCGCTGCCGAGACCCCCGCAGGTCTCTGCCACCGCTCTTGCCTTTGTCATCGCCGCGGCAAGGACGCAGTTGGTTGTCGTGAACGCCGCCATTGGCAAAGCCGGCGAGACTCGATGGTGGCTCCTCCATTCGCCGACCTTTGTCGCCGCTGGAGGGTAGTCTAGAAGGAGTTGAGCTCGCCAAGGCTTCGCTGGAGTGGTGGGTGGCAATGGCGTGACGGAGCGAGGAACGGATGTGCTCGGACTTCTAACCAAGTTAGAGGAGCATCATCCCGCCCAAGCGATCGATTCATTGCATCAAAGATGCCGACGCGCATGCGGGTCTCGAGGGCCTCGGAGCCTCCAGCTTGGCCTTGATCTATCGAACGATGGTGCTGCGAGCACCATGACGCTGCCGGTCCCGCACTCTCCGGATGGACGCGCACGATTCGACGCCGGCTCTGCGCCGCTTTGTCCTGGACCCGGCGGCGCCGGGCTCCTTCGACGACGCCGCTTCCTCCGCTGGCCTTTCCCCACCACTCGCCAGCCCGGTGGTGGGGGTTTGACGCGATTTCGCTGCCGCCAAGCCTTCTTCTTCGGTGGCATGTTGACGAAGATGATGGATGCGAGGTTAATGCAGAGGAACCATCCATAGAGTCACGCAGGCCTCAAGCGGTCCAGACGCCCATCATCTTTTGATATTGAGGACCACCCTGACGCATAACTGCGGTCGGGTGCTTGCCGATGTTGGTCTCACAAACCATCCGCAACCTCAAGGTCACTAAGATGTTGGTGGACGGCGGGCCGGCTTGAATCTGATCTCCTCGCAGTGCTCCGTAGCTTCGATCCTCGACAATGAGCTCAAGAGACCGGAACTTTCCAAGGAATCAACCCAGGAAGGAGCAAGCCGAAAGGGAAGATCACATTGCCGTAACGCTCGCAGTGAGCTAAACTTCAGGATCGAGAGGGTCACATTCGACGCTTGTCGATTTCCCATTGCCCTACAATGGAATACTTGGCTGTCCAAGACTTGCCAAGTTCATGGCAGCCTCTCATTATGCATACAACCTACTAAAGATGCCCGCCCGATAAGTGTCATTTCAGACATGGCGACAAGAAAGATGCACTTACCGCGCCGACAAGATTTACCGATGCAGCATCTGCGACGATAGCAAATCACTTGTCGCTGAAGCTCCTGGGAAGAAGAAGACCAAGTCCGCAAGAGCTCGATGCCCACTCCGCAAGCGCACTCTTCGTAGTGCTGCGCCATCGCCGAGAACGCACCATCGAGCTCCACCGCAAGTGCAAGAAAATGATGGCAGCTCCACCAAGAGCAAGAAGGTGCCCGCCAGGAGGACGCCACCGTGGTACTTTCACCATCGCGCCACGCTGACCCTAAATAGGAAGGCGCTGCTGTTTTCTCATGCGGCGTAATGTCGACGTGTTTGCATGGCAACCGCCCGACATCCCCGCGCTCCTGTGAAAGTGATTGAGCACCACCTGGCTGTCTGTCCTCATGCGCGCCCGCAAGCAAAAAGTCGAAGCGTGCAAAGGAGCGCCAAGAATTCATAGCGTAAGAGATCAAGAAGCTGGAAGCAGCAGGCCTTGTCGAGGAGTGCTCCATCCCACGTGGTTGGCCAATCCGTAGTTGTACGCAAGGCAAATGGGAAATGGAGACTTTGTATTGACTTCACCGATGTTAATAAAGCTTGTCCCAAAGACCCATTTCCCTTGCCACGTATCGACCAGATTGTTGACTCCACAGCTGGATGTGATTTTCTTTCATTTCTTGATGCATACTCCGGATATCATCAGATCTTCATGGCAGAAGAGGATGAAGAAAAAACCGCATTCATTACACCATGTGGCACATAGTGTTTTATACGGATGCCCTTCGGTTTGAAGAATGCTGGTTCAACGTTTGCAAGAGTGGTCCACGATGCTTTTGAGACACAAATGCACAGAAATGTAGAAGCCTACATGGATGACATAGTGGTCAAGAGCAAGGACAAAGCAACTCTGGTTCAAGATTTGGATGAGACTTTTGCAAATCTGCGCAAGATCGATCTCAAGCTCAACCCTGAGAAGTGCGTGTTTGGAGTTCCTTCCGGCAAGCTTCCCGGGTTCTTCATGTCTCAGAGGGGAATTGAGGCCAATCCCGACAAGATTAAGGCCATTGAGCAGATTGAAGCACCAAAGCGCGCCAAGGATGTAAGAAGGCTTGCCGTTATGCGTGGCTGCTCTCAAAGAGGTTTATCTCTAAGTCACCGAGCCCGCCCCGCCATTTTTCAAGATTTTGAGAAAGGCAGGTCCAATGAAATGGACTCGGCGGAGGCTGCGCCGCAGGACTTGAAGAGGTACCTGTCCTCCACTCCAATACTTGTCGCACCTAGGCTACAAGAGAAGTTGTCTGTATATAGCGGCAACCAATCAGGTGGTTAGTGCTGCGTTAGTAGCGAAAGGGAGGCGATGATGAGCCGCATCGAGGCAGATGCATCCAGCGACAAGGTGGGCTTCGCCACAAGCTCGGTCCCGATAAGGGCGGATCTGCGCAGAATTGCGAGAAGATGCGTAAAAGGATGGTGCAGCGCCAGTCTACTTTGTCGCCTCTTCGCAGGGGCTAGGTCAAGGTACTCTGTGCGTAAATTGCTTTTCGCCTCCTCATGGCCTCGAGAAAGCTGCGCCATTACTTCCAAGCACATGAGATAACAGTTGTCACCGCTTCACTGAAGAGGATATTGCAAAATCCGAAGCAACAGCAGTGATTGTCGAGTGGGCATCGAACTGCCGAAGCTTTGGCCTCAAGTTTGAAAGCACTTCAACTATCCAAAGCAGAGCATTGGCAGAGTTTATAGCAGAATGGACGCCAACGCAAGATGAAGAAATTCCAGAGACGAGCATTCCGCCAAGGAAACAAGAAAAGAGTGGCTGATGTATTTTGATGGTGCCTTCTCGCAAAGGCGCCGGTGCCGGGTGTTGCTTATCGCACCCACCGGAGAGCACCTCAAATACATAGTCCAAATGCACTTTCCCAAGGAGCAAGCAACAAATAATACTGCAGAGTATGAAGGTTTGCTTGCCGGTCTCAGGATTGCAATGGACCTTGGGATCAAGAAGCTTGTTGTCAGGGGTGACTCGCAGCTTGTCGTCCGCCAAGTAAACAAAGATTATCAGAGTCCGTTGATGGAAGCCTACGTTGATGAAGTGATAAAGCTAGAAGAACACTTTGAAGGCCTGCAAATGGAACATGTTCCAAGAGCCCAAAATGATATTGTTGATGGCCTGTCAAAGTGTGCTGCACTCAAGTTACCTGTGGAACCAGGAATTTTTGTGCTCAAGCTGACTCAACCAACTGTAACACCATCAACCGGACAGAGCAAGAAAAGGAAGTTGGTTTCTGGTGACTACTTTCCGGCAGAGCTCCCTGAAACCGCCGCCGCCAAAATCAACACAGATATCCTGAGGAGCAGTCTGCTCCGACAAACCTTAGCGTTTGCTTCGTTGAAGCGACGCCCCGACAAGTCTTGCTCCGCAAGCTTGCCGGGATCATCAAGCTCGCCAACCGCAGGTTCTGCCGTGGAAGCTGATGTTCACGCATGCGGCAGATGTGCCTTTAGTCCTTGTTGTCGAGCCGCAAGCTCCAACATGGGCGCAACAGGTCGCCCATTTCCTTCGCATGTGGGAACTTCCCAAGAGCAAGAAGAAGCAAAAAGAGTAGCCCGGCAGTCAAGTATGTACCAGTTTGTTGACAACATCCTGTATGTAAGAAGACTCAACGGTGTGAAATTGAAGTGTATTTGCCGGAAGATGGACAAGGTTGTTGGCGAGATACACGGAGGCATATGTGGTCACCACATTGGCGCAAGAGCACTTGCCGCAAAGCTTCCCAAGAAGGTTTCTTCTGCCGAAGCCCTCCAGATGCAATCGCACAAGTAACCAAGTGTGAAGCGTGCAAGGCCCATTCAAAGCAGATACACCAGCCAGCCAAGCTCTCTAGACGATCCCTTTATCCCGCCATTTTCGGTCCGGGGCTCGACATCTCGCCCTTTCCCCGAAGTTGTCGGGGCTTTGAGTACTTGTACGTCGAATCGACAAGTTCACAAAGTGGCTGGAAGTGGAAGCAGTGAGGAAGGTGACATCACAACCAAGCAATAAGTTCTTCAGTCAATTGTTTGCCGCTTTGGGATTCCTAACCGGATCATCACCGACAATGGCACACAATTCACGAGTCGCACCTTCATGCAAGACGCCCAAGATCTTGGCGCCAAGGTTCTGCTTTCGCTTCGTTGCTCATCCGAGAAGCAACGGTCAAGCAGAGAGGGCAAATGCTGAAGTGCTGCGAGGACTCAAGACCATAACTTTTGACAAAGGCGCAAGTGCGGAAGAAATGGATTGAGGAGCTGCCGGTGGTTCTTTGGTCGATCAGACGACGCCAAATCGAGCCACCAGCCGCACACCTTTTCTCTAGTCTATGGAGCAGAGGCAGTTCTCCCACGAAACTCAGATACGGATCACCTCGAGTACTCGCTATGATGAGTTTGAGCAAGAGCAGCTGCGATAAGATGACGCTACTGCCCTCGAGGAGGATCGCCTTCAGCTGCCGACGAGCTGCTCGTTACCAGCAAGCTTTGCACCGCTACCATAGCCGCAGTTAATGCCGAAGCTTTGAGGAAGGCGACCTTGTTCTTCGCGCTGCTCAATCCGCCAAGAATTCCAACAAGTTGACGCCAAGTGGGAAGGCCCTTATCGGGTGAAACGAGTCACTAGGCTCGGCGCTGTCCGCTTTGAGACCAAGATGGCGCCCGTGAGCAAATCCTGGAATATAGAGCATCTTCGTAAGTTTTACCTATAGGGCGCGTTGCCGTAACCTGCTCCGCAGAACCATCCTTTGTACAAGTCTTGCCGCTGTTGCATGTAATCCTTTGTACAAAGCCGGGCGCACTCCGGCATCAAGAAGCTTATGTGTTGCGCATAACTTGTCAATTCCATGCTTTCGTCATTATTTTGCATGTATTATCTAACATTTTGTGCAGCATCCACACCCGGTAAGCAATAACGAGCCACTAGGCTCCATAACTTTATTTTCTCTTCTTTCTTCTCATAAGAAAGGAAGGTTCATCCACCCACAAGTTAACCGGGGGGGAAGGAGAAGATAATGGTGTGGGCCACCAAGTGTCGCTCGAGGAAGTATCGCCTTGCCGGGAAGCAAACGACAGAAAAGCTAAGTTGCCAAAATTTGAGCAATCAGTTTTTAAAATTTTTAAGTTATCTTCCTCGAACGATAGTACTTTGTATGGAAAACCTGGGGTGCCAAAGATGTCGGGGAAGCTGATCGTGACCCACGAACACCTATGGGACCGAGTCCCTTGTGGTTCGGAGGGGGGCGAAGACAGCACAAAGAGCGGATCGAGGCGATACACACGAGCAGATTTACCCAGCTTCGGAGCTCTCCGGAGAGATAACACTCTACTGCTGCTTGGTTGATTGTATTGTGTTCTTGCTAGGGAGCAATGGGAGCTACAAAACCTAGCCTGAGTGAGTGTGGTCTCGAATGAGTCGAATGAACCGAACCAGCCGGTTCAGCCTAACCCTTTCTACGCTGCACATGGGCCTCTTTATAGGTTCAAGGGTCACCACAGTGGCAAGTAGACAAGGGCAAAATAGGAAAATAGTGGGTTAGTACACCGCTTTGTACAGTGTACAGTGATCTATACCTAACTCGACGGCAAGGGACAGGGTAATAAATGCCCGCCCCGCCGCCTCGAACAAAGGCAATAGGGACCGCTGGCGCGCTCCGCTTGCCACGATGGTGGCTTGTCGCCGCTATCGCTGCTCCCCGCATGGCTGCACAGCCCTTGACACGCTGCGGTTCGAATAGCCCCACGGCGACATCGCTACGGATGAGCCGGAGCGAGATGAAGAGAGGTTGCTCGCCACGGCAAGCGCCGCCGCTGCAAAACCCTTTGTCGCACTCGAAGCTTGTCGCCATCGAGCCTTCCCGCAAGCTCCTCTTGCCGGGCCTTGTTTTTTACGCCTTGAGGGCTTCTTCCCGCAAGCTCCTCTTGCCGGGCCTTGAGTACTTTGTTCTTGAATGGCTCCAAAGGAGTCACCGAGGACCTTGGCGGTCACCAGCCGCCCTGCCGCTGGTGTCATGACGCCAGGGCACGAAGTTCGGGATACTAGGGTACCCCTATTTAGTACACCGACAAATGACTCTTCCATCTTTATTTGATGGTATCCAGAGTATGCGTCGAGGAAACACAGGGAGTCGTGTCCTGCTATGGCATCGATGATTTGATCGATGCAAGGGAGGGGAAAGGGATCCTTGGGGCAAGCCTTGTTGAGGTTTTTAAAGTCGACACATAGGCGCCTGTGATTTGTCCTTCTTGGTACCATTACCAAGTTTGCCAGCCAATCCGGATGCTTGATATCTCCGATGAATCCGCCTCGAGTAGTTTGGCTAGCTCTTCCCCATGGCCTGCCTCTTGGGCTCTCAAAACCGCCTTTAGAGTCTGCTTGACCGGTTTGTATCCTTTAGTATATTGAGGCTGTGTTCGCCAATCAGGTGGGATGCCCGATGTCCGGCGGGTGCCAAAGCTAAGATGTCCCACCTCGTAAGAAGTCTCGCAAGGCGGGCGCCCATCGGGGCTCAACTGTGTCCCGACGGAAGCTGTCTTCGTGGGGTCCGCTGGATGGACTTGGAATTTGACTATCTCTCTGCGGGTTTAAATGAGGTGGACTTGGGTCGCCGAGTATCACGCCGTTCCCTGTCCATGGTGGCCCGCAGGTTGTTAATTCTTCGCCGCTAGGGCCTCTGGATAATGCCTCCGAGCTAGTGCTGCGTTTTGTTTTCGCTGCGCGGCACGACGCCCGGATCATCTGGCTAGAGTGATGATTCCATTGGGTCCGCATTTTAAGCTTCATGTACCCGTAATGGGGTATAGCTTGAAATCTTGAACGTGTCCCGCCCCTAGAAGGGCGTGGTATCCGCTGCTAAAGGGGCCACTTGGAATGTGATTTCTTTGACCTATAATTCTTGGGGTGCCAATACCACATCGAGTGTGATTTTTCCTGCACACCGCGCTCCCGACTAGGGATAATTCTCAAGGTTGTGCCGCTTGTTCAATGCGCCTTTGTCAATTTCCATCTTGCTGAGTGTCTCTTCATAGATCAAGTTTAATCTGGCTCGCCATCCATGAGCACTTTAGTGAGCTGAAAGTCAGCCCATGATTGGGCTAAGAACCAGAGCGGCTGTGCCCTAACAGTCCGAATCCAGGTTCGCCACTGGTATTAAAAGTTATAGCAGTGTTGTTCCAGGGTTTATTTTGGCCATATGGCAAATTTCCACGGAGCTTCGATGAGTTTCGCTTACGCTTTACTGTTTGAGGCAAAAGTCTCAAGACCGTTAGTACCAGACAGCTCGCTATGGATGTTGTTCTGTAAGAAGATCCTCGCCACTTTTTGCAACCTGCCGGAGTATCCAACATGCCCTAAGGCTATTAGTTGGTGTTGTGTCCGGAATGTTGTGGAGTTTACATGGCCCATTGAGCCATTTTTCCAATACGGTTCCCAGCCCTGGGGTGAGCTTTGGTTTCTTGGGGATTGGATCGGCCGACTTACGAGAGTTCGCCCATTTAGTTCGGACAAAGGTTTTGGTGAGAGCCGGACTGTCCCAAAATTCAGCTTGGGTTTTCCAGACGCTTTCCATCGCACGATACTTCTGTACTATGGTTCCTAAGTCCGCAAAGCATACTATGTCACGGCGACTTATAGCATTAAGGATTCCTTTGTCCGTGTAGTTCTTGCAGAAGAGTGAGACTACGTCCTCCTCGTGGCAGTCCTCGACCTTGTTTAGCGCAAGGAGGAATCTGGCCCAGTAATGATGCACTGTCTCCTGGGGCTCTTATCTGATATGGGAGAGATGATTTAAGTCCATGTGGGTGGTCATAGCTGAATCCGGATTCTGATCCGATCTAGCACCCCGGGGCATGGGAGCTGAGTTCGAGTAGCTCGATCCGGACGCTGCCCAATTTTTTTCGCCCCGCGTCTGATTCTAAGTCCGGGACCCGGTCATATCCTCCTCGGGCAGGTGTCCGCCCGAGCTCGCAATCCGGACATAATTCGCCCTCAAAATAGAGGGATACTCCTTCGGGTTCCTCCGCTACCGCTTATCTCATGGGTGGTCGGGCGATTTAATGTCCTTTGGTCGGGTTTAAGCCCGATCCGTCAGAGTCCGCTATGCATTCTTAAAGGCGCGCGATCCAAGAGCTCATTAAGAGAAGACAGCTCTATCGGATCCATTTGTTCGGCGAGTTCCGAATTGATGCGAAGTTTATGCGTGATGACCCGAGAGGCCATCGTCGGCGCGACAGCCAATGGGGTGGCCATGACGAAGCCGCCTAGTGGGAGAGTTTGGCCTACAACCAGAGCTCCCCCAGCGGTAAAGTTGTCCCCGACAACAAGACGAGCCATCGAGCCTTGCAGCAACGACACAGAGGAACTCTCAATGAAAGCACTAATGTCGGTGTCAAACCGCGGATCTCGTAGGGGTCCCGATCTCATGCTCTTTAGGTTGATGGTAACAGGAAGCAAGGGACACAATGTTTACCTGTGTTCGCCCTCTCGATGGAGGTAAAACCCTACTTCCTGCTTGATTAATATTGAAGATATGGGTAGTACAAGAGTAGATCTACCACGAGATCGTAGAGGCTAAACCCTAGAAGCTAGCCTATGATGGTATGATTGTAATTGTGATCGATCTTCCAAGGACCAACCTCTCTGGTTTATATAGACACCGAAGAGGGCTAGGGTTTACATGGAGTCGGTTACAAAGAAGGAAATACAATATCCGGATCACCAAGCTTGCCTTCCACGCCAAGGAGAGTCCCGTCCGGACACGGTTCAAAGTCTTGAGTCTTGTATCTTCACACTTCAATAGTCCGGACGATGTATACAGTCCGGCTGTCCGGATACCCCCTAATCCAGGACTCCCTCACCCACGACCCATGTTGAATGCGCGTTGTGGGGGTCGTGCGTGACGTGGGCATCATGCGTGGGGCGGTTGCTGGCCTCACACGTCACATCGCAGTAAATGGTAAAGGGGTGGCTTGCGCCTTCCCCATAGAAAAAGGGAAAGTGCAGGCGCCCTGCTCATTTACCTTCTGCACTTCTCCAATCTCGGAATTGATGTTCCCCTCCTTCTTCCTCCTCAAAATCTTTCTTTCGCTCACCATTGTCGCGCCTCGGCTATCCCCCATCCCTCGTCTTTCTCAGCCGCCATGGCCCCTAAAACCAGCAGAGGCAAGGGGGCGGCTGTCGGTGTCAAAACCGGCGGATCTCGGGTAGGGGGTCCCGAACTGTGCGTCTAGGATCGATGGTAACAGGAGACGGGGGACACAATGTTTACCCAGGTTTGGGCCCTCTCTATGGAGGTAATACCCTACTTCCTGCTTGATTGATCTTGATGAATATGAGTGTTACAAGAGTTGATCTACCACGAGATCGTAATGGCTAAACCCTAGAAGTCTAGCCTATGAGTATATAGTAATGAATCTGCATATCCGACTATGCTCTCCGGTTTATATAGACACCAGAGATCTAGGGTTACATGAGTTCGGTTACATAGGAGGAAATCTTCATAATAGGTCGCCTCGCTTGCCTTCCACGCCAAGTAGAGTCCAATCCGACACGGCATAGTCTTCGCTTTCATGTCTTCACGGCCCATCAGCCCGCCCATGGACAACAAGCCGGACGCCGAGACTCTTTAGTTCAGACTCCTCAAGAGCTCCCTGAACTTGACTTCAATGACGAGGAGTCCGGCGCACAGATTGTCTTCGGCATTGCAAGGCGGATTCCCTTCTTCCGAACTCCACGATAGTCTTCAGATGTGATCACTGTATCTGAACCTGTAACGCACTCCACACACAACCGCAGAGAGAATATAATATTTGCATGAGTCTGATCTTCTGACAGCTTTTCACAACATGACGTACGCTTGTCTGGCCATAATCGAACCGTTTCTTTTTATCTGCCATCCCACGTTTCAAAACGCTATTGCTACTGGCACGTCTTGTCAAAGCAGAGATCGTGTCCCACTATCGTGGGATTCTCATCAATGCGGGCATGGGTAACCCAACCGCGCCGTTTGCACGGCCCTTGGGAATAGGCGAGTTTAAGGCGAGCGGGGAGGCACTTGACATTCACGGCCTCTATAAAGGGGGTAAGGATTCCCCTCTTTTACCCACGCCCCTTTTCTTTCTCAGCCCTTCCATCCTTGAGCTCCAGCGCCCAAGCTTTAGCTTTTCCCTCGTTTGAGAAAGTACTCCAAAGATGTCCGGATCCAGAGCTGGAGGTAAGTGGATGGCCTCTTCCGTCAAGAAGAAGGATATCAGGGAGCTCCGGGAGGCCGGATATCTGGCCAAAGAGATCGCCCATCGACTCCCGGCCAAGGGACAGGTCATCTCTACTCCCGAGCCCCACGAGAGGGTTGTGTTTCTCACACACTTCTTCCACGGGCTTGCATTCCCTCTTCACCCATTCATCCGCGGGTTATTGTTTTACTACGGGCTGGATTTCCATGACCTAGCCCCTAACTTCATCCTCCATATTTCGGCGTTTATCACCATCTGTGAGGCTTTTCTCCGCATCCCGCCTCACTTCGGCCTGTGGCTGAAGACCTTCAATGTGAGGCCGAAAGTAGTGCGCGGTCAACAAGCAGAACGCGGAGGCGCTATGGTGGGAAATATGCCCAACGTCACCTGGCCCGAAGGTTCATTTGCGGAGACGGTAAAGGGGTGGCAATTGGGGTGGTTCTACATCACCGAGCCACGCGATGCTGACTAGTTGGCGGCTCCCGAATTCCGATCTGGAATCCCGATGCGGCTCACCTCCTGGAAAGAGAGGGGCCTAACCTGGGGTCCCTCGAACGAGCTGACTGGGCTCCAGACGTGCATCCAAAACATGATAGAAAGGGAAATCAAGATCGTCTACGTGGTCCAGGTCATGCTTGTTCGTTGGGTCCTTCCATGCCAATGCCAAACTTGTAATTTGTGGGAGTTCGAGCTGGGCAAGCACCAGACGCTACTGGAGCTCTTCGGCATGACGCACGAAGAAATCTAGAAGGTGCTCCTCAAAGCCGGCGAGGCGCCACCGCCTACGACCGAAGACCGCGGGCTTAGCTTGAAGCGCCAGCCCAACCCGGTAAGCTCCTTTAAAGTTTTCGAGGAGTATCCCCTATTAGCATATTTTGAGAGGAATTTTAAGCTTCCTTCCCCTATTTTCAGGCCTGGATTAAGTTGGCCGAGGAGATTAACTATCCGGCTCCGCTGTCCGATGACCAAGAATTTCCATTATTGGAGAAGATGTTGTTCCCAGCACCTTATGAGGTGCCGGAGAAGACGGCTAAGAAGGCAGCCCAAGGGGCCAGGAAGAGCCTTAGCCGAAGACGCACTCCGGACGCGACGCCCGGAAGCGAGACTTCCTCTTCGTCCGTTGATGACGATGATGAAGAGGAAGAGGAAAACGACTCCCCACCCGAAGCGGGGAGGAAGAAGAGAGCGGCCCCCACAAGCCCGGAGGCGAAAGCGCCTAAGAGGGTTAAAGGCTCCTCATGGATAACTCCGTGGGGATGTTGATGCTAGTCCTGGGGATGTAACTATCGAGTATAAACCGCCTTGAGGGGCCGGTTCACCTCAGCCATAATTGGAGCCCACGAAGACTCGTAAGGTGGCGATTCGCTATAGAGCTTAGAGGCCCGGAGCCTGTGGACGGATTAGGGCCCATAATGGTAAAACCGCCATAACCATGTAACTTGTGTTGTAAGATAAGAGAAAGGAGAGACCGAGCCGACACTTGTATGAGCCGCCTCGACTCAGAGACCGCCAAGGCCAACCTGTATATAAGGGGACGACTCATTGGGCGGTTTAGGGACGACAACAACAACTCGAGGCTTAGGCGGTTATTTGCTCCCTAGTCGCCGAGATCACATCAATCCCATTACAAACTAGACGTAGGCTTTTACCTTCACCGGCCAACTAGTATAACTTTGTGTCTTTGCGTCCGCTTAACCCCTCTAAGTTAACCCGACGATGGCCCCGCGACTAAGTCCTTTCATGAGGACATCTGCCGTGACAATTCCACGACAGCTTGGCGCCACCGTGGGCTATCGATGATGGTTTGATGATCTTAGAGGGCAAGCTCAAGGACTCAAGGTTATGCCAGGGCCGGATGACCAAGAGTCGTCCGCGGCAAGCTCTACATCGATGATGCAGCTGGGGCCCCGAGGTCGCTCGATTGAGTACGGGTACCGGTCCCTTTGGTGGCATACACGTTTCATCGCTAAGATCGGTGAGCTGTGGCCCGAGCCGACATCTGCACCGCCTCGCCGAGACAAATTTCAGCGGGCGAAACCTGCCCCGCTAAACCGCCTGCGCTTGCTTTTGTGGAGTCATCCACGAGGAAACTATGAGGACGGATCAGCATCCGTGGCGAAACCGTGGTCTCGCTCGATGACGAAGTCGTCGACCGGAGAAACCGAGTGTCTATACCAGCTGCAAGATGGCCGATTGGGGCTGTTCCGACGGTGATGATTCCGACCCTCCGATCTGCCCAACCGGGTTGGAATATTCATGGCCGGTACACAAGCGACGCTTCACTCTTCGACCGCCGCGAATAATGGTCGCCGGTTCAACAATGGGCGATGGCAGCCGGGCAGAGGGCCCCAGGCGCCCGCCGCTCAAGTTTTATCGTAACTATTTGATGCATTGGCTGTGTGCTCATGGCGAGGCTAACCCGCGGACCAAGACATTCATAATGCGGAGATTGCAAAGGTGAAGGAGCAAATCACCAAAGCTAAAGCGGATCCGCAGCCGCAGACGCTTAGGATGGCGCAGAAAGCGGGCCGCTGGATGCGCTGAGCTTATAGGCTCATGCCGGATCGAGTGCATCGATGAAGTCATGAAGAGGAAATACAGATCCCGCTTGCCCTCGCCGAGGGAAGAGATCTTCAACACCCCGTGAGCAGGGACCAGAATCCACGGTGGTGAACCGGGCGAAGCACTGGACGGGCGCGCCGTTCAGCCCCGCAGATAGATCTACTCGCCATCATACCGGGCGCACCTCAGCTGTGCAAACACCCCTGTGTCATTACTCCAACCCGATGGATAACCTTGTTGCGCTGCGGCGCGCTGTTGGAGGCGATTCCAATCGAAGGCGATTCACCGCAGCGTAGAGACGCTGCCGGTCAAGGAGCTCCTTAGGACAGCTCGTCCAACAAGAAGCGATTCGCATACCGCGATCGATCCACTCTACCCCCGCCCGAGCCGGAGCTATAGCAGCGCGGGATGAACCGGCTGTGTCAGTAATGCGCTGGCGCTGGTGCGCCTGTGGCAACAACCCGGCGGGCGGTTTCGACAATGCTCGGGAGGTGGTGGACCGGCCAGGCACGGGGAGGCCGAGTTAGCAAGACAAAGATCGATTATCAGCTTACGCCAGTTCGTCTGACCATCTTTGAGCCTGGGGTTACCTCTAGCTCTTTGGGGGTGCCTTGCCTTGTCCCCGCTTTATGCAATGTACGCTGCCCAAGGATTTCAAGGGGCCACGAAGGTGCCAAATTACACCGCCGATCCGGCTCGAAGCATGGGTAGAGAGTTATGAGATGGCCATGGAGATGCTGGATGTGGATGAAGCTGCGTGCAAAGTACTTCACCATGATGCTTGAAGGCACGCCCTGCATTTGGTTGAAAAACTTGCCGCCAATTCCATCAGTTCAGGCCCAGCTATGGACCCGGTTCATTCAGAATTTCAAAGATACCGTAAGCAGCCCATGTCTGTGGTGGACTTGGCGGCTTGTGTCCAGCCGAGGGGAATCCACAACCCATTGGGTACGCCTGCTTCGAAGTCTTACATTCTTCGACCGATCAACGCTGATTCTCGCGATCTTAACCCTAGAGGGCAACCGCCGTTTAAACCTTTAAAGTTGAAGCTGGGTCGCATGAAGCGGTTTTGCAATGACATGGGCACTCTCATGGGCGCTTTAGATGAAGTATGCTGATTCTGATAGTACCAAGGATCCCGAGTCTGAGGATGATGATGAAACAGGAAGGAAAGCGTAACAGAACTCCAGAGGCCAGCAGCATCACCGCGTGTAATGGTGGAAACAAGCGTAAGGCTAATGGTAACATGGGTTTCAGAGCCAACACCAACGCTACAGGACAAGGGCCAACGGCGCAAGGGTAAACAACCGAACCGAGGTGGTGCGCTTAATCCCAATCCGGACCGTTGAACTATCTGCTGAATCAACCCCGTCCAAGCATGGGACGAAGGAGGCGCCAAATAAACCACCTCTCGAAGGATTGTTACATTATGCAGGAGTTCAAAAGTTCTAATGCTTTCCGGTATGATCAAGGTTCCGCGGCGTTCAGTGGTCCGCCGGGTTACGTGGAGGAAATTCGTCCAGGGTTTAATGGTAATCCGGCGACATAACAATCGTAACAATCGTAATAATCAAGGTGGTTATAATCAGCAGCAGCAGCAGCAATGGGTTATCGAGCAACCCAAAACAGTTGAATGGTGGACAGATCACGCCTTCACCACTAGCTTGGACAAGCGAGACCGAAACTTCAGAAGCGGGCAATCAACGTTGTTGAACCGCCGTGTTCTCATTACCTACGCTGGTCGAGCAGCCTATTGTGTGGAGTAGAGAGGATCATCCTCCCGGGTTGACAATCCGGTCAGCTAGCCCTAGTGGTGGCACCTCGTGGAGGATACAAGTTCACCAAGGTGCTTATGGACGGAGGGAGCAGCATCAACATCCTGTACTATGAGACCTTCCGTCGATGGGGTTAACGGATAAACATCTCAAACCGCCCAATACAAGGTTCCATGGTGTGGTGCCCGCAAGTCAGATATCCGTTGGTAAAATAGCTCGAGGTGGCCTTTGGGGATGAACATGACTCCAGATCGTAAACATTGACGCTTAGCGGTGAAAATTCAAAGTCCTTATCACGCCTTGTTTGGGCGGCCGGCTTATGCTAAGTTCATGGCACGACCTTGTTATATCTATTTGCAGCTCAAGATGCCGGGTCACAAGGGGACGATAACGGTTCATGGGAGTCGCAAGATCGCTTTAGAGTGTGAAGAAGGTGATGCGGCTTACGCAGAGTCGGTTTGTGCCACCGAAGAGCTGAAGTACTATAAAGATAATGTTGATCCGGCGGATATGACCCCGTTGAAGAAGCCAACTACAGAGCATGATCCGGCCTTGAAGTTTAAATCGGCGGCTGAGACTAAACTTGTTGAATTCGCACTCGTGATTCGCCCAAGCAGTTCATCATCGCCAACTTGATCCTAAATAGGAAAGCGCTACCATCGAAGTTCATCCGTGAGAATCGACATTTTTGCATGGAAGCCTTCCGACATGCCAGTGTACCGAGGGAACTCGCTGAGCACACTCTTAATGTTGATCCCAAGTACAAACCGTAAAGCAGTTCCTTCACGGTTTAACGAGGAAAGGCGTAAGGCCATTGGAGAAGAGGTTGCTGTGCTCTTAGCAGCAGGATTTATCGCTGAAGTTTTCCATCCGAGTGGCTTGCTAATCCGTGCTGGTCCTTAAGAAAATGGCACTTGGCGATGTGTGTGGATTACACAGATCTTAACAAGGCTTGTCCAAAGATCCTTTTGCCCTCCCCGCATTGACCAGATTATTGATGCCATCTGCGGTTGTGAGCGCTTGAGCTTTTGGATGCATATTCTGATATCATCGATCAAAATGGCGGTTAAGGACCAGGAGAAGACAGCATTTATCACTCCCTTTGGAGCCTTCGCTATGTGTCTATGCCTTTTGGGCTCAAGAGCCCTAAGCAACTTATCGCTATGCATAGTAATTGCTTGCATGAACAGATCGGCAGAATGTGCATGCTTATGTGGATGATATTGTGGTTAAGTCAAGGAAGAAGGAAACACTGATTGATGATTTGAAAGAAACCTTTGACAACTTATGGGTGTACAAGATGATGCTTAACCCGCCAAATGTGTCTTCGTGTTCCGCAGTGTTATTGGGTTTTTTGTGTCCAACAGGGGATTGAAGCTAATCCGAGAAGATTACGGCTATCACCTCCTCGCTAAGCCAAAGTGTATTAATGATGTCCAGCGCTTACGGGCCGGATTGCCGCTACTGAGCCGGTTTATCACCGCCGAGAGAAGGCCATCCTTTGTATCGATGTCAAGAAGACAGATCAGTTTGTCTCGAGTCCACCACCGATGAAGCGTTGAGGACTTAAAGCGCAATTGGCCAACCCGCTGTGTTTCGCCGCCCCATTGACAAGGAGCCGCTTTGTTATATGTTGCTGCTAATGCCAGGCAGAAGCGTGGCCATTGTGGTAGAGCGGAAAGAGGCAGGAAGGAGCATCCGTTCAACGTCCGTTTATTATATCAACGAGGTGCTTATTGAGTCTAAGCAGAGATATCCGCATTGGCGTAAGCTGGTGTATGGAGTTTTTATGGCGTCGAAGCTGAAGCAGATTTTCAAGGGCATCCCATCACGGTGGTTAGTTCAGCCCCTTAGGTGATATCATACGTAACCGGAGGCGATCGCCGGATTGCTAAGTGGGCTATAGAGCTTGGGCCGCACGGTTTAAAGTATGTACTTTGACGGCAAAGAAGTCTCGTGCACTTGTGGATTTCATTAATGATTGGACGGAGTTACAAGTTACCAAGAAAAGCCGGATCATACCTATTGGACCATCCACTTTGACGGATCCAGCAGTTGAGGGCTCGGGGCTGGAGTCGTGTTAACTTCCCCACGAGGTGACAAGTTTTGTTACGCCCTCCGCTTAATGTTCCCTTGTACTAACAATGCAGCTGAGTATGAAGCCTTGCTCCATGGTCTTCGGATGGCTAAGGAGATGAATCTAAGCCGGGTTAAGTGCTTCGGTGACTCGGACTTGGTGGCCCAACAGGTGTCTGGCACTTGGGATTCCAAAGACCCACTCATGGCTGCATATCGTCGGGAGGTGGATGTTGTCGCAGGTCATTTTAAAGGCTATCAGTGGACCATGTGGATCGTCGAAGAACGGTTAAGGACGCTTTGAGCCGGTTAGGCTCTCAACGCAAACCGGTCCCGCCCAATGTTTTCCTTGATGTACTGCACAACCCGTCAGTCAAGCTCCCTGATGAAGCAGATTTGGCTATTCCTGATCCGGAGGCTCAGTTGGTGGCAGCCCTGCATGTCATTCCGGATTGACGCCCCTTATTTGGCGACATGAGCCGGGCGAAGTTACCGTAAGATGAGACGCTGGCCTGACAGATAGTTCGGGCGGTTCAAGTCTATGACCATTGTTAATGGCGAAGTTGCATCATTGCAGGTGTCGTATGCTTCAACGCTGTGTGTCCCCGAGGAAGGCTGTGAAATATTGCGTGAGATCCACGGGAGACTGTGGTCACCACGCCGTTCAAAATCCTTGGTGGCTATATGCCCGCCACGGTTTTTATTGGTTGACCGCCCATGCCGATGCGGAAGATCCGGTCGACGATGTGATGGTTGCCAAGTTTTCTAGACGCAGTTTCATATACCGCCCAAGAATTGAGGATGATTCCAATTACTTGGCCGCTTATGCATTTGGGGTTGGACATGGTTGGACCTTTAAGAGGTCCAAGGACAAGAAAACACACCTGTTGGTGGCAGCTTGACAAATTTACAAAGTGGGTAGAGGCGTAACCTGTTAGCAAATGTGATGCGCCACGGCGGTTCAGTTCATGAAAAGGGTGATCTTCCGTTTGGTTTTCCACACAGATCATCACGGATAATGGTACCAATTTGTCCAAAGGTGCTATGAAGGAGTTTTGTGAACGTGAGCACATCCGCTTGACGCTTTCTTCAAGAGCTCACCCACAGTCCAATGGTCAAGGTAACGAGCTAATCAAGAGATCCTGAGAGGTATCAAGCCCCGGCTTATGGTCCCTTTGCAGAGGACGCCGGGTTGTTGGGTAGAAGAGCTACCGTCTGTGTTATGGAGTATAAATACTACGCCTAACAGATCCACTGGATACACGCCGCTCTTTATGGTCTATGGAGCGGAGGCGGTCCTCCCCAGCGATGTCCGCCATGACTCACCTCGTGTGGCAGCCTATGTTGAGGCAGATAACGAGACAAAGACGACAGACGCTTTGATCGGCCGGATGAAGAACGAGATATGGCAGCTGCTCGCCGGGCGATTTATCGCAGGATCTTCGCCGGTATCATAGTCGCCGGTCGTAACCGTAACCTTTCAAGAAGGAGATTTGGTGCTTCGCTCATTCAAGACCGCATTTAATATGCACAAGCTATCCCCACCTTGGGAGGGGCCTTTTGTGGTCAGCAAGAATCTGCACAACGGGTCATACTATCTAATCGATGTTCGAGAGCATAAAGACTCACGCACGTCAGAAGAAGAGACCAACAGGCCGTGGAACATAGCTCATCTTCGCCTTATTATACCCGAGCCATCGGCTCTACTTATGTACATATTATGACAAGGTATATATTATGAATAAAGCAATAAACCGGAGCCTCGCTAAAGCGGGTATCCGCTCTGCTACATCCTGTGTGGTTACATGGAGTGGTTGTCTTAAGACGGCCTCCGGTTTACCCCTTGAGCTTGCTTTTCAAAAGCTTTGTGATATCACTTGGGGCTTGGTCGATCCAACCAATGCAACACCTTTTGATAGGCGAAAGCCACCAGATCATTTGGGGACATGGTCAAGTCTGAACCAACACGCTTCTTGATCGGCCTAAGGCCATAGAGTCACTTGGGGCTTGGTCGAACCCAACCATTGCCACGCCACTTGATCGGCACAATGCCACGGTTTCAGCTTGGGGCCTGGCTGACTTGAACCATAGCTATACCTTATTGGGAGCTTGGTCGTCCCACCATGGTAACACCATCCGATCGGCTCAAGAAAGCCTCTTTTGACAAACGGTTTTATCATTGTCTTTGTTTCCGAATTTTTCATCGCTTATTCAATTTTGCTGCGCTTTCTTAAACCGCAACATTTTTTAAACCGCTTTCACAACTATCGCTTGATGGAATTTGATCAAATTCTTAATCCGTGATAGTTTCTCCGCTTGATGTTTTTCTCGTTAACATCCTATTATGGAGTAACAGGGGCTCATTCTAACCCGCACGGATACATGGTAAACCGCAGGATAAATACAGGAGTTGTTCTCCCTTTGACGGTAATGGTTTATACAACCTCCGCTTCAAGATTGGCTAAGCCAACTTCATGCTCAAGAACGGCAAGTATTTTGTATCACAAAATTTTGATTATATACCTCCATATTTCATATATGTATCATAAACCGTCAAGGCATGCACCGCTAGGGCGGTTTAAAGATTTTGCTATTACAGGCAATTTAACTTGAAGGTTTCGATCATTCAATCAAAGGAGTCCGCACTAGGCACACAGCATATTAAAAACAAAAGTGATGGCTATTCTATTACAAGGCATTCAGAGGCCCAAAATTTGGAATGGCGTCATGACAAGCAGCTTATGATGCATCAACCGGCTTGACGGATTAAGCTTCATTGCCAGGTTGATGTGAAGAAGATGGGTCGTCTGGCATAGGTTATTCTTCTTCCTCCTCACCACCCAATGGCCGGAAAGTCATTGGTGGACCAGTCAATCCGGGTTAAAGCTTGAAAGACAGCCTCTTCACTTATAAGCTCAGCCGATCAACGCTGTATGCAAGTGTGCTTACGGGTTGGGGAACAAGGTTCTGCACTTCCGAATTACAACTTCAACCCGCTCGTTGTTTGCATCAGAAAGAGCGGTGAACCGTCAGTTGGCCTTCGCTGCCGCTTGACTCGCCAGAGGACGATCTCCCTTGTTATCCGTCTGAGAGCATCATTATCAAAGGCTTCGCCATTTTCTTGAGCGCTGGGGAAGCCTTTGGCTATGTCAGCCGGATCAAGGTCACTATCCAAGCTTTGGCGCGAGTAAGAGCCAATAAGGTGCCAGCCCGGCAGCGGATCGTTCAACTCTTCGAGCTGTGCCGTAGATCATGGATAGACGGTCCAGCGATCCTTGATCAAAGACGAGCTGTGTTATCATAATGGCAGCACATATGACTCGCTGGTGCCGTATACAGCTGCTCAATCAGTGTATACGCTGCCTTGAGCTTCTTCCGCATGTCGAGCCCAGATGAGCAATACGCTACCTATACCGTTTAAGACAGTTCAGGTTAGACCGCGGAAATGTTAAAACGGAATAGTAATCAAAACCTTGGTGAAGCATTTCTACCAAATATCGCAGAGGTCATGGCGTTAATTTGGCGCTTTAGTCCGTGAGCTCTTCCACACCGGTTTAAGAGCCGCTTCAAAGATCTTCCGCCTGCTTTAGCAACCCAGCCTTCTCAAGGTCCCAGCTTGGCCTCGCTCAGATTTAAACCACTCCTTGAGCTGCTCCATAGTGGTCAAGGCGGTTTTCAACTCATCCTTGGCCTTGGAGGCTTCGCTTGTTGAGTCTTCGATTGGCATGAAGGTCATTGAGTTGTACGGTTTGTTACGATCTCACTCGATAAAAAGGGATCACGTTAGTTGTTTCATCATGAAGTCCCAAGCTCAATACAGTATTCAACTTGGCACTTGGGGGCTAATGGCTAATTGCTCAAACATGTTTTGCTACGGTGATATAAGTTACATTCCCGCTTAACTATGCTAAGTTGAACCGCCCTTGGGGGCTACATCAATGAAGTTTGAGACGCTTGAGTTTTATATTAAGTCCCGCTTAACTAAGCTTGTTGAACCGCCCTTGGGGGCTACTACACAACAAAGGTACAAGAGAGGCATAACTCCTTACCTCATAGCGCTCCTTCATAAGATTCACAAGACCGCTTCAAATCACGACTTGTGTAGAGCCGGTTCAGAAGCCGGAGGAAGTTCTTGGGCAGAGAAATTGTCATGTCGATGATCAGTTTTTCCTTCTCTTTACTCATGGCAGTAAACTCTTCCTTGGCGCTGTGTTTTGATAGAGCGACCGGATTGCCAGGGGCGGTATATGCGGTGCCCGTCACTACGACATCATCATCTTTGGCCGGGCTGGCCGGATTGGCATTTTTTCCCGGCTTGGTGCTTTCATACCCGGCTCGGCGGATCAGCAATCAAACCTGTTCGCATAGCAGGACTCAAGTGGAGCAGGATGTGATGTTTCCACTTGACATCCGGTTCAACCTCCGCGGATTAGCATTGTCGCCTTGATTAAACCCAGCAGAGCTGTTTTTAGCAACTTCGATTTTCGCCATGATGCTCGGAATCTTCTCCAATCAACATCCACAGAGGATCAAGGGTCTTCGCTTCTTACTTAGGCGAGCCTTGGTGCTACAACATTAAGAGTTAGAACATGATAAACCGACAAATGCAAAAAAGAAATAGAGTAATATGCTTACCCAAAGAAGAACTTTAAGAGGAGGCAGTTGAGTGGTTGATGAACCGCCAGATGAGTTGGAAGAGGCCTGATAATTCGGATCGACGGATTGAGAGGACATCGAAGAAACCTTTCAAAGGATAACGCTTTTCAGAGAACAAATCACCTCTAGACGACGCTTCCGGTTGGGGTGTCACTAAACCGACGACGAATTTGTTGACCGCTATGCCGGGTCGTACGGCGCTCTCTTCAGCTTGCTGTGTCTTCAAAGAAAGATTTGATTCAAATGAGCACTGGAGTGAGATTTTTCACTTTCCGGACTGTGCGCTAATTCTTTTAACCGTACAAGATCGTAATCGAAGAAAGAAGGATTACCTCAACAGATCGGCATGGCTGGCCTCAAAGATCATCCCGGGAATTGTAATCACAAGAGGATGAATGATAAAAAGGGGCAAAGTAAATCAAGCTTTACCTCAGCATCTGATTCTTCATCCTCCGGCGGTTCAGAAGACTCGGCGGTTTTCCTCTTACCAGCTTTCTTGGTGGTCTTGGACTTTACACGAGGAACCCGGGCCGGTTTTGTTCGTTTCCAAAAGGAGCTGTTAGCCTGAGAATTAACAAGGATTAATATATATCAATAAGGCATTAAAATCAGTAGAACGATGAGCGGAGCCTTACCGCAGGCGGTTTGTTGGAAACACAGAACGGGGCCAACCCGGTTTGGCTGCATACGGAGATCGGTTCATCGAGCATCCTCTTCACTGTCTCGGTAACTTCAAGCTCAGTTATTGATAGCTCGTGATGTCGTTGAGGGTCTTTGACGTTACCAGTGTATTCATGCATCAATCCGGGGCGGCGGCTTAATGGCAAGATGCCCCAAGAAACCCAACATCGGACAAGGTCAATACCGCTAAGCCATTGGCCATTAGAGCCCGGAGCTTGATAATTTGGGGCGCAAAATTCTTCCGCTCGCGCGCGCGTCAAGCGTGAAGGCAATGGGTGATGGTTGTTAAGCCGGTGAGGGCGATAACCCGCAAGGGGTTTTCTCCGTTAGGAGCGGTATTCGCAATAGAACCAGGTTTGGTTCCAATCTTCGATGGCTATGGTGTTTGGCGGAGGAAAGTCTACTTCCTTCTTTTCTCGATTGAAACGCCACCAAGTTCCGTGTTAGGACCATCCAAAACTCCGACGGCGGTTCAAATGAAAGAAATCCTGAATAACTCCACAGCTTGGTTCTTCTTGAAGGTAGACTTCGCAGAAGACTTGAAAATTGCATATATTGGACACAGAGTTCGACCAATATCTTGTGGATGGAGTTGAAACTTGCAGGACATCCCGAAGAATTTTGATCCGGCGGCTGAATCCCGGTCTAAGTGTTGCATAAATACAATTACTTCTCCTCTTGAGGTTCAGGAGGGCATTCGAATCCGAACACGCCAATGAAGGACATTTTTGGAGGCTAAAGCGCCGTGGTGACATATCCATTGATTTGTGTCTCAAAGGATCTTGGACCGAACCCAATTGCAGTGCAGAGAATTGTTTGGCCATTCCGAAGAAAAACTGCGAAAGGAAAAGTAAAGACCGTTTACCGTTAACTGTTCAGCATATTATTCAGTGCTAAACCGCAGATTGACATTCAGTTCCAATTTCCGTTTAACTCGAGGACTAATGGGGTATGGCGGATTAGCTATCAAAAATAAAACCGCCTTAGGAGGAAGGGATAGAACTGGAAAATCTGCTAAGTGTTGATGTAAACAGGTTTCACACATGGACGGATTAATTTGGATCTACCAAAGATTCAAGAAGAAAAATTTCATGATCCATAAAAGCTTTATAAAGAGTAGGGAAGTTCGTATGTTCTATCAAGAGATTCTGAACAAAAAGGAAGATCTGCTAAGTGCTAAACTGAATGCGGAGCAGCTACCGCACAAGATATATGCTACGGTTGAATTAAGAAGCCATGACAGAGCAGATACGAAGAGACTAGGGATGAACACCTATGAACAACGATAAGAACAGGAGCCCTAAGATGCAGATCTAGGGTATGAGGAAGAGCCTTACCGGATGCACAGGATAGCGGAGGAACACCAAGAATCTCTGGTACCACCAGGTTGATGCAGCGGCCTTGGGTTGGTGCAGCGGTCGAAGGTCGAAGGCGACGGCGGAGCTTCAGAGCCGGGGCGTCGCGAGGAAGAAGAAGCGTGGAATGGGAAGAAGAGAAAGGGCCTTCCGGTCTATTTATAATGAGGCAGAAAGTAATTGACAGGCGTGAGAATCGAGGAGTTGAAAGCGGCAGATGGCGCAGCGTCGCCGATTTCCGGATAATATTAAATGAAGGGAATCTTATTGTTTTGGCTTTTTAATGAAGATGACGCCAAGATGCTCGCTGTTGGGTTCGGAGGATGACGCCATGGCGGTTTAATGATGGCGGTTTACTTAAATATGAAGGAAGATATTCAGAGTTTTTCTAAGATGTTGAAGATTAACATGAACAGGTTCAAATCAACTGGGGCCTAATGTTGGGATGTAACTATCGAATATAAACCGCCTCGAGGGGCCGGTTCACCTCAGCCATAATTGGAGCCCACGAAGACTCGAAGGTGGCGATTCGCTATAGAGCTTAGAGGCCCGGAGCCTGTGGGCGGATTAGGGCCCATAATGGTAAAACCGCCATAACCATGTAACTTGTGTTGTAAGATAAGAGAAAGGAGAGACCAAGCCGACACTTGTATGAGCCGCCTCGACTCAGAGACCGGCCAAGGCCAACCCGTATATAAGGGGATGACCCGGCGGTTTAGGGACGCATAACAACAACTCGAGGCTTAGGCGGTTATTTGCTCCCTAGTCACCGAGACCACATCAATCCCATTACAAACTAGACGTAGGCTTTTACCTTCACCGAAGGGGCCGAACTAGTATAACTCTTGTGTCTTTGCGTCCGCTTTAACCCCTCTAAGTTAACCCGTACGATGGCCCCGCGACTAAGTCCTTTCATGAGGACATCTGCCGTGACAATTCCACGACAAGTCCGGAACGGCCTCGCCCGACCAAGCCTCGGGCCGCTTCGTAAGCACCAGAATTCACAAATGTATGGCTTTTCCGGTTTGTAATATTGATATATTGTAAACCTTGTCCTTGTTGTCCGGCGCACGAGAACTCCCCGCGATCCTCGACGGAGGATTCACTAGACACAGAGGAGATGGCTAGCATATCTCCGTCGCCTGCTCATTCCATCTCACCCAGGGGTGATGACGAGGTGGTGTCCAAAAAGGCCTTCCTGGGCCGGGGGAGGTTCCGGAGATCATCGGGGTGACACCCCAGGATGACCCCTCGGACGCCGGACACTTGGGGGAAAAAGCCCCATGGGGATCGTGATGGGGCCCGACCCTTCGCCCTCGCTGGATACCATCCCGGAAACCTATACAGCTCCGGGGTCCAGCTAACGGCATTCCCCACCAGGAGGGGGTGTGCCTATTCCACCGGTGACCTCTGTCCAACCAGAGGCACCGGATAATCTGCTGGAGGCGCTACGAGGCACCTCTATCATGGATAAACATCGTGTCCTTATGGACACGGTAATAGAGAAGGTTCAGTCCGTTAAAAGCGGACTGACCGAAGCCTGCACTAGCATTCTAACGGGATTTGAGGTAAGTGATTTGATTATGGGAAAAATATCACAGTATAGACAGTAGCCCCTGATGCTCTGTTTGGTGTTCGGTAAGTTGCAGGAGTCTAACATAAGTTGTCTATGTGAATTAGTAGGTATGGCTGCAGGCTGCCACTGCTCATGCTGAAGAGGTTTCAGGACTAAAGGAGAAATTGGAGCGGGCCGAGAAGGAGCTCGGCCGCGTGAAGAAGCAGTTGGAGGATAGCCGAGGTATGTGATAACCTGTGTGTATATTTTGAAAAGAAATGAATAGTTCGACTGGACTAAAGTGTCATAAACTTTACTAGCGGCCACGGCCGAGGTGGCAGCCCTGAAGAAGGCGCTAGCCGAGGCCGAGGATAAAGCGGCCAAAGAGTGTGTCTCACGCGAGAAACACGAGGCCCGGGTTGGCGAGGCGCGGCAACAGCTCCAGGGCGCGATAGAGAGATTTGAGGCCCTGGAGCGCGATTGTAAGGCGCAAGAGTCCGAATTGGTGAAGGCTCGCCAGAGCGCTCAGGATGCGCGAGCCGAAGCCAGAGTGCCCTTCAGGAAATAAAGATGGCCAAGAGGATTGCGGCAGGTAAGTTCTTCACCATGCAGAGCAAGTGTGTACGGGCAACGTCTGTCGGTGTCAAAACCGGCGGATCTCGGGTAGGGGGTCCCGATCTGTGCGTCAAGGCTGATGGTAACAGGAAGCAAGGGACACAGATGTTTACCCAGGTTCGGGCCCTCTCGATGGAGGTAAAACCCTACTTCCTGTTTGATTAATATTGATGATATGGGTAGTACAAGAGTAGATCTACCATTTAGATCGTAGAGGCTAAACCCTAAGAGCTAGCCTATCATGGTATGATTGTAATTGTGATCGCCCTTCTAGGATTCAACCTCTCCGTTTATATAGACACCGGAGAGGGCTAGGGTTTACATGGAGTCGCCATAAGGAAGGAAACATAATATCCGGATCGCCAAGCTTGCCTTCCACGCCAAGGAAAGTCCTATCCGGACACGGGCCGAAGTCTTGAGTCTTGTATCTTCACGCTTCAATAGTCCGGACGTTGTACACAGTCCTGCTGTCCGGATACCCCCTAATCCCGGACTCCCTCAGTAGCCCCTGAACCAGGCTTCAAATGACGACGAGTCTGGCGCGCAGTCTTGTCTTCGGTATTGCAGGGCGGGTTCCTCCTCCGAATACTCCAAGGTAATTATCGAACACTCGAACCGTGTCCGGATCCACAAGATGATCTTCACATCTGCTGACAACTTTTTAGGCAACGCGACGTGTCAATACGGTCGGGTCATCATTCGAACCGTTTTCCCACAACCAGCTACAGCACACATTGCGAGGCGGTTTCTTTGACACGCCTTGTCAAAGCAGAGATCGTGTCCCCTTATCATGGGATTCTCATCAATACAGCTATGGGTAATCTCACCACGCCATTAATCGTGGCGCTTGGGAAACAAGCGATTCTCAACGGGAAAGTGGGGAGGCGCACCGCTCTCGGCTCCTCTATAAAGGGATAAGATTTCCCTATTTTCACCCACGCCTTCTTCCTCCTTTGCCTACTCTTTCCCCCCTCGAGCTGCAGCACCCAAACCCAAGTCCTCTCCGCACAGCTAAACATGTCCGGGGCAGGAGGCAAGTGGGTGGCTTCCACCGTCGAGGAGAAGCATATCAAAATCTTCTAAGGCCGGATACTTGGTCAGCAGACATAGCGCACTGCCACGGACGCTGGGCAGGTCATTCCGACACCGGGACCCCACGAGAGGGTCGTGTTCGTCGCCCACTTCGTCCGTGGACTAGGGTTTCCACTTCACCCCTTCGTCTGCGGGCTCATGTTCTACTACGGGCTAGATTTCCACGATCTAGCCCCGAATTTCGTCCTCAACATCTCGGCGTTCATCGTCGTATGTGAGGCCTTCCTCCGCATCCAGCCTCACTTCGGCCTGTGGCTGCAAATCTTCTGTGTGAAGCCGAAGATCGTACGTGGCCAGCAAGGGGAATACGGAGGGGCCATGGTGGGAAAGATGCCTAACGTCACCTGGCTGGACGGCTCCTTTGCGGAGACCATAAAAGGGTGGCAATCGGGGTGGTTCTACATCACCGAGCCGCGTGGCGCCAACTGGGCGGAGGCCCCCGAGTTCAGATCCGGATCCCCCATGCGGCTCACCTCCTGGGAAAGGAAGGGCCTGACTTGGGGCGAACCTACAGAGCTTACCGGACTCCAAACTTGCATCAAGAGCATGAAGGACAAGAACATCAATCTTGTCAACGTGATCCAGGTCATGGTCGTTCGCCGGATTCTGCCGTGCCAAAGGCGGGCATTCAACCTTTGGGAGTTCGTCCCGCTCGAACACCACACGCTCCAGAGGCTCTATGGCATGAAGCACAGAGACGCGTGGAAGGAGTTGTTTAAGGCCTCCGAAGTACCTCCTCCCACATCCGAGGACCGCGGACTTCATGCAGCGCGGCCCCCTCGTCCGGTGAGTTTCGGGACTGCCACCGGGTTCGGTTTTTCACAATACATTCATGGGGGAGTCTTAAGTATTTGTGTATATTTGCCTCAGGATTATGTGGAGATAGCGGAGCAGGTTTACTGTCCGGCTCCGCTGCCAGAGGGCCCAGCTGACGCTCTCCTGACGGAGATGCTGGTCCCGGCACCGTACAAGGTGCCGGAGAAGAAAGCCGAGAAGAAGGCCCCGAGGATCCAAAAGGGTCTCCGGCGTAAGGTTGCGCCAGAAGCCTCGTCCAAAGATGACGAGGCAGACTCCTCCCACGAAGGGGAGGAGGAAGAAGAAGCCCCATCCGGAAAGGATGAGGGACCCGGAGAGGCGGGCCAGGTGGCCGGAATAGGCCCTCGGCGCAAGGCCGTTATACCCCTGTCGTCCAATGACGACGAGATAGATTCCTCCCGCGGAGGCGGGGGGAATCAAGAAGAAATTACACCTCCCCGCACTAGGGGGGAGAAGAAGAGAAAAGCCGCCCCAGAGGGGGAGGCCGGGGCGTCCTATAAGGGGAAGGTAACCCTTCCGGACTGTTCCACCACGGCCGCTTACAGCGAGGAGGGGTGGCTGCCCCGGGGGAAGCCCCCGGTGTGATTGCAAGTGTCCGCATTCTATCATGGTTTCACTTCATAGTTTTTATACTTATAGTGTCGAACATATATGCAGTCCGGCCAGGGCTCACCTCGAGGTATCTTCCTCCGGGTCCCTGAGCGATTCAGCGATAAATTTGCTTCCGACGGCCACTACCCCTCAACACGCGGATGACACGGAGGTGTTGTCCCGAAGGCTCCCAGAGCAGGGGGAGGTGACTCTGGAGACGCCCCACGGCGGGATTCCAGATGTCGGGCACGCGGGGTTCAAGATCCCCGCGGATCGTGTCGATGAGAGCCATGGACAGCCGGGCTCTCAGCCGAACACAATTCCGGAACCTTCGATGGTTCCGGACTCAGGCGGACGACCCCTCGTTATGGAGGGCGTGTTGTCTGTGTCGCGGACTTCCGTTGCGCATGAGGTGCCGGACTGTCTTCTGGAAGCGCTTCGCGGTGCTTCCTTGGATGATGGGCACCGTACTCTTATGAGTACGGTGATTCAGAAGGTTTCGTCCACCAAAAGCGGACTAACCGAAGCTTGCACCAGCCTCCTAACAGGCTTCGAGGTAAGTAATAAATATGTGCAAAATTGCCACCCGATAGGTAGTAGCCCCTGATACTCTGTTTGGTGCTCGGAAAGAAAGGCCAAACAGAGGGTCAATTATAATCCGCAGGAGTCTAATAATAAGTATTGTTGTGAATAAGCAGGCTATGCTGCTTGCTGCTGCAGCCCATACTGCCGAGGTTGCCAAACTGAAGCGGGACCTGGAGCAGGCGCAGGCAGAGCTCAGCCTCACGAAGAGGCAGCTCGAGGAGAATAAAGGTAAGTGATTCCATGTTCGTATGTGTTTAAAGATAAGCAAAATTGGCCAATCTAACGCCAAAGCGTCATGGCTGTGTGACAGGAGCCACCGCCGAAGTGGCGTCCCTGAAGAAAGCGTTGTCCGAGGCCGAAGACAAAGCGGCCTTCGAATGCAATGAGCGCGAAAAGCAAAGTGCTAGAGTGGGCGAGGTACAGAAAGGGCTCCAGGACCTTGGCAAAAAGTGTGAGTCCGTGGAGCATGATCTGAAGATGAAGGAGGCCGAGCTTATGAAGGCCCTTGTAAGTTTGAAAGATGCCAAGGCCGAAGCCGAGAAAGCACAGCAGGAGATCCAGGAGCCAAAAAGATAGCGGCGGGTAAGAAATTCTTTATGCAAAGCAAACATGTGGAGGAGGCATTTCTTTTACTTACTCGAATATGGAGCTCTCCAGGGGCATTTGCAGATCTGCCACGCAGCGCCTCAGACGCTGCGGAGTTCTACCGTGCCCAGGAGGGGAGCTCAACGGAGAAGTTGTTCTGGTCCCAGTATGCTGGGGCCGATCATCCGATGCCTCTGAGCGACCAACTGAAGCAGTTGATCGAACTCCACAGGGCGGCCGAACTGGCTATGAAGGACTTCATAGTCAGGATGTGGCCTGGTGAGCTCCTTCCCAGTAGCTACTTTGGCCTGATCAAGAGGATGGTGGATGCCTGCCCACGGCTTGAAGTGATCAAGCGATCCTTTGCATCGAAGGTGCCCGCCGAGCCTTTGCCCGCGTCAAGGTGCATTGGGGCAAGCTGGATGCGGAGAAGCTGGTCAAGGACGGGCCGCCGGAGGGCACGGCGCATCGCCATCTCGAGATGTACTACGATGGCGTGATGAAGGGTGCTCGTCTCGTTGCTGATGAGTGTACCATGGACGCCATTTTGGAATGAGTTCACTTCTGTCATGTTTGTAATTTAAAGACGAAGTTACTTGCGCTATGTAACGCTTTTGTTATTTAAAATATTACCTTCTGTGCGTCTGTTTATAAAATTCTGAAAGTAGGCCAGTCGTCGGCTTCCTCCCCCGTGTAACTAGTACTGGGGTGTTCGTGGAAAACCCGGACGCTCTTTATCCAAATGTTTGGTCCCTTAAGGAGGTGTTCGGCGCAGCGAACAAGGCAATTGGACTATGCGGCTTTATAACTTTCACTTAGCCATAGAAGTCTACAATTTTAAATTTCGGCGAAGCCCCTAGAATCCGGAAGGCCGAATCGGGGCGCTATATACACCTAGATCGGACAAAGCCGATTTATCGCCTAAAGCGGAAAATCTTTAAGGATTTTAAAACCGCCCGAATAGCGACCAGCTCTCGCCACATCGTGCCGGTCAGTTTTCGGCTTTCTCTACTGAGGTGCTCGTCCGGAAGAACCGGGACACAATCGCAGTAGTTCTCCCTGCGCTACCTTAGTCGATATAACGGAACGTAAGGCACCAAAACAAGGGAGCCGGGCTATCCCAACTGTAGACCCAAGACATGATACGGAGCTGATGCATATAGTGCTATAAGTTCGGGGTGCCGCACTGTTGAAAGTGTTCGGACTTTATTTGCCATATTACGGGGCGCCATGAGAAGCCCCTGGCAAACCGGCCACACCAAGGTGTACGGATGCAATATCAAATAAACATTTATAAGAGAAAAAATGCTCAAATAAGAATAATAAGCTGACGCTATATATAATCTCCCATTGATGAAAAATACGTTTAAGCGTACGTTTACAATGGATGCGTTAAGCAAAGATAAAATAGGACTATTTGACATGTCCTATCCAGGGGCAGGATGTGTTCGGATAGATAAAGTAGGTATAATGATCGTAAATAGATTCCACCTGGGTATTTCCTTCTGTGCACAACGTCTGTTGCCTCCTTGGATGTCTCTCCCCTATAAGTCCAGCAATTCGGCTCTTTTGAGGATGCTGCGCCAACGTGGTGTCCTAAAAGGTAAGAGGGAAAGAGTATGAACGTATTTGGCGGTTACCCGCACTATTGACTGAGTTGTTGATGCGCCTCCGCCTATGTCCATGGTATTTTAAGTGCGTAATTGTGTGCGCGCGGCACGAATGCTGCTTTCCCGGGGCTTAAGCGGAGGCCGGACTGCTAGTCGCGCTCTTGGCGTGCCTGCTGATCCTGTTATGGGTGCTCCGGACTCGCTTGATCGTGCTCGGGTTATTGTCGCTGATTGGTTTGTCGGAGAAGGCCGCATTGTACTTCTGCCGCAAGGGCTGCGGTATGTTCTTCTGTTGTAGAGAGTGGTCCATATTTCCGTTCACCGTTATGACCCCGCGTGATCCTGGCATCTTGAGCTTGAGATATGCGTAGTGTGGTACCGCATTGAATCTGGCGAATGCGGTTCGTTCGAGCAGTGCATGGTAACCATTGCAGAAGGGGACGATATTGAAGATTAACTCTTTGCTTCGGAAGTTATCCGGAGATCCAAAGACCACTTCCAATGTTATAGAGCCCGTACAGCGGGCCTCTACTCCAGGAATTACACCTTTAAAGGTGGTTTTAGTGGGCTTGATCCTTGAAGGGTCAATGCCAATTTTGGCGACCGTGTCCGTAAAGCAGGTTCAGGCTGCTGCCACCTTCCATAAGGACGCGCGTGAGGTGGAATCCGTCAATGATTGGGTCTAGGACCAATGCGGCCGAGCCGCTGTGACGGATGCTAGTAGGGTGATCCCTACGATCAAAGGTGATAGGACAAGCTGACCATCGATTGAATTTGGGGGCGACTGGCTCCATCGCATAGACGTACCTTAGTGCCCACTTCCGTTCCCGCTTGGGGCTCCTCGTCATCGTCGATGTGCAGCCCCTTGTCCTTGTCTTCGGCGTTTATCTTGTCAGCCTGTTTGAATACCCAGCAATCTCTATTGGTGTGGTTGGCTGGCTTGTCCAGGGTGCCATGAATTTGGCATGAGCGCTCCAGTATGCGGTCCAGACTGGACGGTCCCTGATTATTTCTCTTGAATGGCTTCTTCCGCTGACCGGCTTGGATCTGCTGAATCCGGCGTTGACTGTCGTGTCTTCAGTGCTGTCGCCGTTGTTCCGTCTCTTATGTCTGTTACACCGTGGCTTGCCGTTATTGTCGCGGCCATCCGAATTGCCAGAATGTGGTGTAGTGCTGCTGCGAGCCAACCAACTGTCCTCGCCTACGCAAAAGCGGGTCATTAGTGTTGTGAGGGCTGCCATGGACTTGGGTTTTTCCTGGCCGAGGTGTCGAGCGAGCCACTCGTCATGGAAATTATGCTTAAAAGCCGCCAGGGCTTCGGCGGCCGTACAGTCGACTATTTGGTTCTTTTTAGTTAGGAACCGAGTCCAAAATTTCCTGGCTGACTCTCCGGGCTGTTGAGTAATGTGGCTCAAGTCATCGGCGTCAGGTGGTCGCACATACGTGCCTTGGAAGTTCTCGAGGAATGCATCTTCCAGGTTTTCCCAGCTGCCAATGGAATTTGCTGGTAGGCTGTTTAGCCAGTGCCGGGCTGGTCCTTTGAGCTTAAGGGGAAGATACTTGATGGCGTGAAGATCGTCTCCACGGGCCATGTGAATGTGGAGAAGAAAATCTTCGATCCATACTGCGGGGTCTGTTGTGCCATCGTATGATTCGATGTTTACGGGTTTGAACCCTTCTGGGAATTCATGATCCATTACTTCGTCAGTGAAGCGGAGGGGGTGCGCGGCACCTCTGTGCCGGGCTATGTGGCTACGCAGGTCGAATTGCTCTGGGTGGCTATATTCGGCCCGGCCGGACTTGTTGAAGGTGTGTCCGGCGTGACGGTCCTCGTCGCGTACCGAGGCGCGTCCCCGCAATCCGTAGATTCATCTTGGCTGTCCTGATTTGTTGCCCCGGGCCGTAGTATGTTGGCGTGGGGGTGTTGGATGGTATGCGGATTGGTATGCCGTTTTATCCCGGCCACGAGGCGGCCGATCAGCCTTATGGTGCTCGAGTCCGTATTCCTCGGCTCCCAGGACTTTAGTACATCTGTCTGTGAGCAGGTCTTGATCAGCCTGGATTTGCCGCTGCTTCTTTTTCAGGCTCCTCGCACTGGCTATAAGCCGACGCTTGAAGCACTCCTGCTCTACGGGATCCTCAGGCACGCCGAACTCGTCGTCGCCGAGGCTAATCTCGTATTCGAAGGGGGGCATGTAGATGTCCTCCTCCGGGTATTCGTCCGTCGCCTGTTCATCTGGGCTGACCTGCTCATCCTCCTGTTCGGCCTGCTCGAAGGCGGGCTGATCAGGGTTGTATTCTTCTTCGGCGCCATTCGGATTGTTTTCGTCTCCTAGGCCGGTATTGCTGTGGCGGGGCTTGGAGTGGCACCGACGACACCCATTCTTTGCTTTTTTCCTGAGGTTTTATCCTCCGTTGCCTCATCGCCATTTGTTTCCTTCGGAGTGTCCACCATATATATATATATATATATATATATCATAATAAGAGGTGGCTGTCCACCGCCCAGTGAGTGGTGGTTCATGTTATTCTCCTGCATCGTCGTCCATACCGTCGATGTGTTCGGAGTCGAAGTTCAGTACCTCGGTTAAGTCATCGACCGTGGCAATGAAGTGGGTGGTGGGTAGGCAACGAATTCCTTCGTCGCCTGCCTCCCACTCGAGCCGGACATAGTTCGGCGAAGAGCCTCCTGACAAAGAGAGAGTCTTTAATGAGTCTAGCATGTCGTCAAAGGGCGAGTGCTAGAAGATATCCGCAGCGGTGAACTCCATTACCGGAGCCCATCCTGGCCCGACGGGCTCGGGAGTGTGCGGACTAGAACCAACGTCCGGATACGAATCTGGGGGTTCGGAGTCACGGGCCACCGCAGAGGTAAGGCCTGTGTTCGGCTCCACGGTCGATGAGTGTGCGACCTGAGGGGCAGGGTCCATCCCTCCGTCCTTAGGCAGCGCGGCCTGCTCCAGATCTAGGTCCGGGGATACTACGGGGGTGATGCCCCGAGCTTCGTCCGACGGCAGGTCTAAGCCGTGCTCGTCGTGACTGTCCGGTGCTCCTGGCATAGGCCCAAATCCATCGAAGATCAAGTCTCCGCGGATGTCCACCGTAGTTCAGGTTTCCAACCTGACCTGGTGGCTGGGGCGAAGTTGTCGATCTGCTCCAGATGGCTGCGAAGTTGCCCCGCATTATGGCCGCCCGAACACGAAGATCTGTCCGGGAGGAAAGTCTCGCCCTGGACACCGTCGTTGATGATGATTAAAGGAGCCATCGAGCCTGACAGCGACGACACAGAGGAACTCTCAATGAAAGCACCAATGTCGCTGTCAAAACCGGCGGATCTCGGGTAGGGGGTCCCGATCTGTGCGTCAAGGCTGATGGTAACAGGAAGCAAGAGACACAGATGTTTACCCAGGTTTGGGCCCTCTCGATGGAGGTAAAACCCTACTTCCTGCTTGATTAATATTGATGATATGGGTAGTACAAGAGTAGATCTACCATGAGATCGTAGAGGCTAAACCCTAAGAGGTAGCCTATGATGGTATGATTGTAATTGTGATCAGCCTTCTAAGGACCAACCTCTCCGGTTTATATAGACACCCGAGAGGGCTAGGGTTTACATGGAGTCGCTCACAAGGAAGGAAACATAATATCCGGATCGCCAAGCTTGCCTTCCACGCCAAGGAAAGTCCTATCCGGACATGGGCCAAAGTCTTGAGTCTTGTATCTTCACGCTTCAATAGTCCGGACGTTGTACACAGTCCAGCTGTCCGGATACCCCCTACTCCAGGACTCCCTCAACGTCCCTTGTACTTATCCTGAATTTTGGTTTTTAGGGGCATTTACAGGTCTCCCGCACAGTGTGTCGGATGCGGCTGAGCATTATAGAGCCGAGGAAGGGATGTCTACGGAGAAGCTGTTCTGGTCCCAATATCTGGGATCCGAACATCCGGTGCCCTTCAGCGACCAATTGAAGCAGTTGGTCGAGTTGCACAGGTTGGCAGAGTTAGCCATGAAGGACTTTATAGTCCGGCTATGGCCTGCCAATCCTATATCGAGCAGCTACTTCGGACTTGTGCAGCGGCTTGTGAGTGCCTGTCCGTGGCTTGAAGCCGTGAAGCGGTCGGTCTGTATTGAAGGTGCGCGTATGGCCTTTGCCCGCGTCAAGCCGCATTGGGCGAAGCTGGATGCCAAGAAGCTGATGACCGAGGGACCGCCGGAGGGCAAGGAGCATCATCGACCCGAACACTATTTTGATGGTGTCCTGGAGGGGTCCCGTCTTGCGGTGGAGCAATGTTCAAAGGATATTATACTCCCATAAGAACATGTGTACTATCTTGCCCTGTAATATGGAACAAAGATGTTATGTAGTATAATGTTTATGATTTTAAATTTTACCTCCTGTGCGACCGTTTATTAAATCTGAGGGATGACTAGTCGTCGGCTTCTGCCCCCACGTAGATAGTACGGGGGTGTTTGGGATAAATCTAAACACTCTTTACTCCACATTCTGGTCCTTAAAGGAGGTGTTTAGCGCAACGAATGAGGAAATCAGACTATGCGGCCTTTATCGCCCCCACTTAGCCATAGGAGTTTGACAATTAATAAAGTTGGCGAAGCCCCTAGTGTTCAGAGGGCCGAATTAGGGGCGCTATACACGCCTAATCGGAAGAACCGATTCTTCGCAAGAAGCGGGAAAAATCTCCAACGATTTAGAACCTCACGAACAGCTGACCGGCTCTCGCGATCATGATGAGTCAGTTTTGGCTTTCATCGAGGTGCTCGTCCGGAAGAACCGGGACACAATCGCAGTAGTTCTCCCTTTACTACCCTAGCCGATATAGCGGAATGTAAGGTAGTATGTGCTACGTCTTGAGCTTGCGTTGGTTTTCCTCGAAGAGGAGAGGATGATGCAGCAGAGTAGCGTAAGTATTTCCCTCAGTTTTTGAGAACCAAGGTATCAATCTAGTAGGAGGCCACGCACAAGTCCCTCGTACCTACACAAAACAAATAGCTCCTCGCAACCAACGCGAATAGGGGTTGTCAATCCCTTCACAGTCACTTACGAGAGTGAGATCTGATAGAGATGATAGATAATATTTTTGGTATTTTTGGTATAAAGATGCAAAGTAAAATAAAAAGGCAAAGTAAAGAGCAAAGCAATAATAAAGCGTAGGAAGATTAATATGACGAAAATAGACCCGGGGGCCATAGATTTCACTAGTGGCTTCTCTCAAGAGCATAGGTATTTTACGATGGGTGAACGAATTACTGTTGAGCAATTGACAGAATTGAGCATAGTTATGAGAGTGTCTAGGTATGATCATGTATATAGGCATCACGTCCGAGACAAGTAGACCGACTCCTGCCTGCATCTACTACTAGTACTCCACTCATCGACCGCTGAGAGAGTCCTGGAGTAGGGGGTGTCCGGATAGCCGAAGTATCACCATTGGCCGGACTCCTGGACTATGAAGATACAAGATTGAAGACTTCGTCCCATGTCCGGATGGGACTTTCCTTGGCGTGGAAGGCAAGCTTGGCGATACGGATATGTAGATCTCCTACCGTTGTAACCGACTCTGTGTAACCCTAACCCTATCCGGTGTCTATATAAACCGGAGGTTTTAGTCCGTAGGACGAACAACAATCATACCATAGGCTAGCTTCTAGGGTTTAGCCTCTCAGATCTCGTGGTAGATCCACTCTTGTACTACCCATATCATCAATATTAATCAAGCAGGAGTAGGGTTTTACCTCCATCGAGAGGGCCCAAACCTGGATAAAAACATCGTGTCCCTTGTCTCCTGTTACCATCCGCCTAGACGCACAGTTCGGGACCCCCTACCCGAGATCCACCGGTTTTGACACCGACATTGGTGCTTTCATTGAGAGTTCCTCTGTGTCATCATCCTTAGGTCCGATGGCTCCTTCGATCATCAACAACGACGCGGTCCCGGGTGAGACTTTTCTCCCCGGACAGATCTTCGTATTCGGCGGCTTTGCACTGCGAGCCAATTCACTTGGCCATCCGAGCAGATCGAAGCTACGCCCGCCATCAGGTCAGATTTGGGAGTTTGAACTACACGGCCGACATCCGCGGAGACTTGATCTTCGGCGGATTCGAGCCACAGCTGCTGCAGCAAGCGCCTTTGTCTCGATGGGCATGATCTAGCTCTGCCGAACAGTGCCTCGAGGTCGCACACAGCGTCGCCCGACCCTTAGCTCGAGCCGACTCCGCCGATCGAGGATGAGTGGCTGGACACCGCCTCGGGGGCTACGATCTCTACGACGATTGAGCCGAACTCCATCCCTGTCCTTTGCAAAGACCGTGACTCCAAGGTGCCAGACTCCTCTCCGGACTCCGAACCCTCCGCGCCCCTGCCAATCGAATCCAATTGGGCGCCGGTTATGGAGTTCTGCCGCGGACATCTTTCAGCACTCGCCCTTTGGCGACATCCTGAATTCACTAAAGTCTCTATCTTTATTAGGAGAGCCCTGGCCGGACTACGGTCAGGAAGGTTGGGATGCGAACGACGAAGAAATTCAACACCCACCCACCACCCACTTTGTAGCCACTGTCGATGATTTAACCGACATGCCCGACTTCGACTCCGAAGACATCGACGGTATGGACAAGGATGCGGGAGACGACCAAGAACCAGCGCCTACAGGGAACTGGAAGTCCACCTCGTCATACGACATATACATGGTGGACATCCCAAAAGATGGGAACGGCGATGGAACAGCGGAGGATGGCCCCTCCAAGAAATAGCCCATGCGACGGCGTCAGTGGCGCCGCTCTAAATCTTGCCACAGCAAAAACGGTGATTCCGGCACGGGAGATAATAACACCCCGGACAGTGCCGAAGACAACCTCCTCCAACAGGATTCAGCACAGGAGGAGGGGGAAGCCAGCCCTCATGATAGAGCGGCAGACAGGGAGGTGGAGGACGATAATTATATGCCTCCCTCCGAAGATGAGGCAAGCCTCGATGACGATGAATTTGTCGTGCCTGAGGATCCTGCTGAACAGGAGCGTTTCAAACGCAGGCTTATGGCCACGGCAAGCAGCCTCAAGAAAAAGCATCAGCAGCTTAGAGCTGACCAAGACTTGCTAGCTGACAGATGGACTGAAGTCCTTGCAGCCGAAGAGTACGAACTCGAACGCCCCTCCAAGAGATACCAAAAACGCAGGCTGCTACCCCAATTAGAGGAGGAAGCACCGAAACCTACATCACCAGCGCATGATGCGGCCGACCGGCCACCCCGTGGCCACAACAAAGAGGCCTCTAGGCCCTCCACTCAAGCTGCACCCCGGTGTCGCTCGAAAAGTACCAAGGCACGGGGAAACGTGCCAGACCTGCGAGACATATAGGGGACAAGGCAAGGCAAACAAGATCGATCTACGGATCGCGTGGGTGCCCCACGACACGCGATGATAACCGTCACGCCGGATACAGCAATTCCGGCCGGGCCGAACACAGTAGACAAAGCTCATTTGAGCTGCGTCGTGATATAGCTCAATACAGAGGCGCCGCACACCCACTATGCTTCACAGACGTAGTGATGGATCATCAAATCCCCGAGGGTTTCAAACCCGTAAACATCGAATCATACGATGGCACAACAGATCCTGCGGTTTGGACCAAGGACTACCTCCTCCATATCCACATGGCCCGCGGTGATGATCTACACGCCATCAAATACCTCCCGCTCAAGCTTAAAGGACCAGCTCGGCATTGGCTTAACAGCTTGCCAGCAGAATCAATTGGTTGTTGGGAGGACCTGTAAGCCGCATTCCTTGATAACTTCCAGGGCACATATGTGCGACCACCAGACGCCGATGACCTCAGCCACATAATTCAGCAGCCAGAAGAATCGGCCAGACAATTCTGGACACGGTTCCTAACCAAGAAAAATCAAATCTTTGACTGTCCGGATGCAGAGGCCCTTGCAGCCTTCAAACATAACATCCGCGACGAGTGGCTTGCCCGGTACCTAGGACAGGAAAAGCCGAAATCCATGGCAGCCCTCACAACACTCATGACCCGCTTTTGCGCGGGAGAGGACAGCTGGCTAGCTCGTAGTAACAACTTGACCAAAAACCCTGGTAGTTCGGATAACAAGGACAGCAATGGCAGGTCGCGTCGCAACAAGCACAAGCGCCGCATTAACAGTGATAATGTTGAAGATACGGCGGTCAATGCCGGATTCAGAGGCTCTAAACCCGGTCAGCGGAAAAAGCCGTTCAAAAGAAATAATCAAGGCCCGTCCAATCTGGACCGAATACTCGATCGATCATGCCAAATACATGGCACCCCCGAAAAACCAGCCAACCACACCAACAGGGATTGTTGGGTCTTCAAACAGGCAGGCAAGTTAAATACCGAACTCAATGACAAGGGGCTGCATAGCAATGACGAGGAGGAGCCCCGGCCGCCGAACAATAGAGGAAAGAAGGGCTTCCCCCCCACAAGTGCGGACGGCGAACATGATATACGCAACCCACATACCCAAAAGGGAGCGGAAGCATGCACTAAAGGACGTATATGCGATGGAGCCAGTCGCCCCAAAGTTCAACCCATGGTCCTCCTGCCCGATCACCTTTGATCGAAGGGACCACCCCACTAGCATCCGCCACGGAGGATTCGCCCCAATCATCGACGGATTTCACCTCACTAGAGTCCTGATGGATGGCGGTAGCAGCCTGAACCTGCTCTATCAGGATACAGTGCGCAAAATGGGCATAGATCCCTCAAGGATTAAACCCACAAAGATGACCTTTAAAGACGCTATACCGGTGTAGAGGCCAATTGTGCAGGCTCAGTTACACTCGAAGTGGTCTTGGATCCCGGATAACTTCCGGCGAAGAGTTAATCTTCGACATAGTCCCGCTCATGCAGCGGCTATCACGCCTCGCTTGGACGAACCGCATTTGTAAAGTTCAATGCGGTGTCAAGATTACGCATACCTCAAGCGCAAGATGCCAGGCCCTCGAGGAGTAATCACGGTCAATGGAAACACCGAACGCTCTCTCCGAACGGAGGAGCATACGGCGGCCCTCGCGGCGGAGGTGCAAAGCTGCCTCTCACAGCAATTCTCGAGTCCGGATACTAAACGTCCGGACACCATCAAGCGCGCCCGGAGTAACATACAACAAGACCGCCTGGCACGATCCGAGCACGCGTAGCAATCCGGCCCCAACCCCAGCCCTCGCGAAATTGCGAAGTCGGTACTACGCGTACATAACTACGTTCCGGAGATACTATGGGCATAAGGGGAGGGGCACGAGCACGGCACGCCCAGAATGCAGCTCAACGGCACCAGGGGCTCCCGATTGTGTCATTCTTTTTCTTTCTTCTTTTCTCTTACTTTCAGGACTCTGTTTTCCAGAAGCCCTATCCGGCACTAGAATTGCCGAACTCACGATGCAACAGCCAGGGAAGCAGAAAGCTATGTCGAGTGTCCAGGTGGTCTCTACTACGAGCATTATACCTGTTTTACATACCATCCCACAGCTTACCCCTGGAGGAGGACATTGTAACACCCCGGATGTAACTTTCCATATTTGTAACTCCAACTCTTGCCATTTTCGGCATTGTGATATGATTTTCCCTCCGTGGTTGGGTTTTTGTCTTTTGTTTTGCATTTTGTTCATGTCATGCATCTCATATCATGTCATCATGTGCATCTCATTTGCATACATGTTCGTCTCATGATTCCGAGCATTTTCCCCGTTGTCCGTTTTGCAATCCGGCACTCCTATGTCCCCCGGCGTCCCCTTTTACATTTTTCCGTGAGCGGGTACTAAACTTTCTCGGAATGGACTGAGGTTTGTCAAGTGGCCTTGGTACACCACCGGTAGACCACCTGTCAAGTTTCGAGTCACTTGGAGCTTGTTTGATACTCCAACGGTTAACCGGGTAACCGTGAAGGCCTCTTGTGTGTTTCATCCCAACACCCCTTCAAAACAGCCCAATAACCCATCTAAGTCACTTCCATGCTCTCCGTCGTCGGATCACGATCGTGTGGGCGAAAACTACACCTCATTTGGAGCTTCCTAGCTCCTTCTACCTATAAAAACACCCCCTCCCCCGAAATCCCGGATCATTTCCTACCCTAACCCTAGCCCCGCTCCTCTCCGCGCGCCGGACGCCGTCCGGACCGGGCCGGACGTGTCCGCCCGCCGCCGCCCGGCCACTCACCATGCCCGCCACGGGCTGTCCGCGCCCGCCGCCGCCGCCTCCAAGAGAGCCCGCCTGGGCCAGCGGGGCCCTCCGCCCACGCGCCCGGCCGTGCCCGCCGCCTCCTCCGGCACAGCCATCCTAAGCGCCGCCGCCCGCAAGCTCCGCCACCGTCGGCCGCGCCCGCCCGCCATCGCCGCCCCACGCGCGCCACCGCCCGCCGCCCGCGCATCCGGCGATCGTTGCCCGGCCGGCCCGTCCTCCTCCGGCCTTCTCCCTCCTCCCCGAGCTCCTACTCCGGTGAGCCGCCGTCGGCCGTCCTCGATCCACGCGCCCGAGCCGGATCTAGATCCCTAGAGGTTGACTTTCCCCGAGCCCCGGTTTTCCTCTAAGTCATTTTTTTCAGTAATTTTGTTGCATGTTCATCGCATCATAACTCTGTACCCGTGGCTCCGTTTTAGGCGTGTAGTATACCGAATTGTTCGACTCGACGAGTACATCATTTCATCTCATTGCATCATTTTCATTTGAGCTCATCTTGGTTCCCTAAATGCTGTTAGAAGAGGGCTATGTGATGTTAGTTTCAGATTCTTATCAGAACATCCACTTTTGTCATTTTTCCCATGATTGATGTGTGCATCCTATGAACTTGAGTCCTACATGTGTTTTGTAATATGCCATGCCATATTTACAGTGGTGTATGCCATGTATTTTTGTGATCTCTGTGGTGACTACCACAAGCATGCAAACTAGGCTTCATGATGTTGCTGATTTCAGCCCCTGTTCTGCTGATATTTTTATGCCATGTAAACTTGATGCTACAGAGAGATCCGTGCATATTTTGAGATACTTCAGTAAGGATGTTTTGAACATATGGTTATGCTCTATCCATCCATGCCCTTGTTTGCAATTATAGAGTGCCATAGCTTGAGTCAATCGAGCTCTACTTTTGCTATAAAATGTTTCCTGGCAGGTTGTTTACATGTTATTCAATTTTGCCAAGGTTGTTGTAGTTGATCCGTGTATGCTATGATGTTGTTCTTGCCATGTATAGCTTCTATGCCATGTCTTCTTGATGGATGTATGCTTAGTTTATCATGTAATGCTCTGTAGTGAGTGCATCGAGCTCTTAACCATGCCTACTTGTTATCTGTTTTTGCCATGTCCAGTTTTCTGCTAAGACTGAAATCTGTAACGAAACTTCCTACTTTGACATGGGTTCTATTACATTTTCTGATCCCTTTTGGCTCTTGGTCAGTAAGGGACTTTTGTTCAATGCCTTGAGTAAATTCATGCCATGCCATGTTTGCTTGCTCTAAATATGCCTTCCTGATGTTAATTTCTGGCATGTTAGTATTTTCTCTAAGTCTGTGAAGCTGATATATTTTGCACTTTTGCCATGCTTGTTTGGACCTGTTATGGTGTGAATTAGCCGTATCTCAGTGTTCATCTTTTGTCAAGCATCTTGAGTAGATCACTGCCATATGCTCTGTTGGTACGTTTGGGTGCAGTAGCTTAATTTCTTGTTGCTTGCTATGTGGTATCATGTTGTTAATGGCAGATTTGTGTCATTCTTGTTTTGCTTGTCATTTGCAAACCGTGCATCCGATTTCGGTGATCTTTATATCGATTTCAACCGAAATCATCTCACCTTTCCAGCGGCATACTTGGTTTGCCAAGTTGATGCCTTGTTCATCATTTTCCTTCCGGAGCACGCATACGCATTGCATCTCACATCTCGCATATCATGCCATGTATTGCATCATGTTGTTTGTGCATCGCCCGTGATTTATTGTGGTTCCATTGTTTGTGTTCTTGCTTTGGGTAGAGCCAGGAGACGAGTACGTGAACGAGGAACCTGTTGAGAATGCTTACGAGGATCAAGCTTTCGACAACTCTAAGAACCTTGCAGGCAAGATAACCATACCCTCGAAATCACTTCTATCTTTGCTTGCTAGATGCTCGCTCTTTTGCTATGCCTATGCCACGTTACCTACCACTTGCTATATCATGCCACCCATATTGCCATGTCAAACTTCTAACCATCCTTTCCTAGCAAACCGTTGATTGGCTATGTTACCGCTTGCTCAGCCCTCTTATAGCGTTGCTAGTTGCGGTGAAGATGAAGTTTGTTCCTTGTTGGAACATGGATATTTTGGGATATCACAATATCTCTTATTTAATTAATGCATCTATATACTTGGTAAAGGGTGGAAGGCTCGGCCTTATGCCCGTGTTTTGTTCCACTCTTGCCGCCTAGTTTCCGTCATACCGGTGTTATGTTCCTTGATTTCGCGTTCCTTACGGTTGGGTGATTTATGGGACCCCCTGACGTTCGCTTTGAATAAGACTCCTCCAAAGAAGGCCCAACTTTGGTTTTACCATTTGACTATCTACCACCTATTACTTTTCCCTTGGGTTTTCGCGAGCCCGAGGGTCATCTTTATTTTAGCCCCGGGCGGTGCTCCTTCGAGTGTTGGTCCGAACCGGCAGACTCGGGGCCACCACGGGGCAACTCAAGGGCTGGTTTTACTCGTAGGCTGACCTATCCGGTGTGCCCTGAGAACGAGATATGTGCAGCTCCTATCGGGATTTGTCGGCACATTCGGGCGGCTTTGCTGGTTTTGTTTTACCATTGTCGAGATGTCTTGTAGTCCGGGATCCGAGACTGATCGGGTCTTCCCGGTAGAAGGAATATCCTTCGTTGACCGTGAGAGCTTATAATGGGCTAAGTTGGGACACCCTGCAGGGTATTATCTTCAAAGCCGTGCCCGCAGTTATGAGGCAGATGGGAATTTGTTAATGTCCGTTGTAGAAACCCGAAGTTGACCTTAATTAAAACACATCAACAAGTGTGTAACCGTGATGGTCTCTTCTCGGGAGTCCGGAAGTGAACACGGTGTTGGAGTTATGTTTGACGTAAGTAGTTTCTGGATCACCTCTTGATCGCTACTAGCTTCACGACCGTGCCTTGCTCCTCTTCTCGCTCTCTTTTGCGAATGTAGCCACCATATATGCTAGTCGCTTGCTGCAACTCCACCTCACAACTCTGTCCTTCCTATAAGCTTAAATAGTCTTGATCTCGTGGGTGTGAGATTGCTGAGTCCCCCTGACTCACAGATTCTGCCAAAACAGTTGCAGGTGCCGACGATGCCAGTGCAAGTGACGCAACCGAGCTCAAGTGGGAGTTCGATGAGGAACGTGGTCGTTACTATGTGTCTTTTCCGATGATCGATAGTGGAGCCAGTTGGGACGATCGGGGATCCGTGTAGCATTTGGGTAGTCTTCTTTTATTTTGGTTCCGTAGTCGGACCTTGAGTGTAATCTGGATGATGGATGTTTATTTATGTATTGTGTGAAGTGGCGATCGTAAGCCAACTATGTATCTCTTTCCTTATGTATTACATGGGTTGTGTGAAGATTACCTCACTTGCGACATTGCTTTCAATGCGGTTATGCCTCTAAGTCGTGCTTCACACGTGGGAGATATAGCCGCATCGAGGCGTTATAAGTTGGTAATCGAGCCATCCCGACTTAGGAGCCTCGCTTGATTGTTTGTCAAGCGTTGTTGAGTCTAGAACAAAAATGTTTTGGGTCTTAGGATTATATATATCGGAGATTAGGATTCTTTTTACTCCCCAGTCCCTTCGTCGCTCTGGTGAGGTCTCCTGACGTAGAAGTTTTGACTCTCCTCTCCTCAAATTTCACTAAAAAAAATTTAGGATCACGCGGGTATCTTGGAATCGTTCCGATGGTTTTGTGACGAGAACATTGTTCTTGGTGCCTCCTGACATTTAGGGGTTGTGGCAGTGTCTGTCAGGACCCCGATTCCACGTCACATCGACCTAGCCGGTAACACCCCATATCACTTTGCGGCCTCACGCACGGTATTCCCACGGGTGTCGCCTTACCATGGCCCGGGACCGTTTGCGCCTTTTGGCTCACGTATATGATAGTGTCGCTAGCATCCATATGACAGAGAACCCGGGCCGACATGGCTAGTCGTGAACCCAAAGCGGCACTAACCCATGGGGACAGGCATACATGAATCACATCGAGCATGTCGGTCATCAACATGTGAATCCGGGCTGTAGCACTGGGCTAACAGGACTCCGGTATCCCGGGCTGTAGCAGGCTAGGCAGGACTCCGGATGTCACCACGTGACATTTCCCCGAAGGGACAGACATAGGAACGAAGTGAAACACATGCCGGCCAGTCAAGTGTCCAAGCAGTAGTGCTGGGCTAGCAGGACTCCGGTGAACCGGGCTGTAGCGGACTACTATCGCTCGTAAGCACGAGACTACATTTCCCCATATGAGACGCTGCCAAGGATAAACAACTAGATTGTCGGATCCCACACATACCAAGCATTTCAAACATACACACAATATGCTCAGTATGTGTAAATACAACATAGCATCACAACATAACTCTACGACTCAAATATTTATTCATTAGGCTCCGAGGATCGAGATATTACAAACATGGGTCTCATGACCCAACACTCAGAGCATACAAGTCAAAACACAAGCGGAAGCTTAACATGTCCGAGTACGACATCTACAAATTAAAAAGGGCTGAGAAGCCCGACTATCTACCAGATCTGCCGAGGGCACAAGATCGTAACTGAGGTAACAAGCTAAACGTCGAAGTCCACGCGGAACTACTAGCGAGACTGAATTCTCTCTGCAAAACATAAAATAAGCAAACGTGAGTACAAATGTAATCAGCAAGAGTTACATCAGAACTATCTACATATGCATCATTATCAACAAAGGGGGTGGTGGAGTTTGACTGCAGCAAGCCAGCTTTGACTCGGTGGCTATCCTGAACTATGATTGCAAGTAACTCTTTTGAGGTGGCGCACACGAGTCCACATATTCACCATATCAATACACCACTATGGATCCGCTCCCGTCTCCCTACGAGAACGCCATCCATAGCACTCACGCTTATCTTGCGCATTTTAGAGTATCCACTTTCACTTGTCTATGAACTGTTATAGGCAACCCAAGTCCTTCCCCATGGACACGGCTATTGAATAGATCATATTAACCTGCGGGTGTACTTCTTCACACACTCTCACCACATACCGCCGTTTACACGACATGTACTCGGCAACCTTCAAGCGGAAGCCCAACGTGGGTGTCGGGCACGGCCTACCTAAACACTCAAGTCCCTAGTCCAGGTTTATCGCCTATTCGGGTTCCATCCATGAGAGTCCGCCGAGGTTTCCACTAACGGCCCCGAACGATGTGTGCAGGGTTCCCGAGATACCAAACGGGCATTTGGTACACCGGGCCACGGTGTATCTACCGCATCATAGCCCACCCCTAGGGTCAGCGCTACGCAAGGCCTCCAACACATATCCTACAAACACCAGAAGCTAGTTGCAACTCCTAGACAGAGAACAAGGGTGGTTAAGAAGCCGAGAGGGTCCATTGGTTTCGGGCCCAATGCGTGGTAGTAACTGTTTCATGGATCACAAACACAGAACTCAGTTCCTGAGGACAGCTGCAATGAGACAACCCACCATGTACTCCTACATGGCCTCTCACCGCTACCTTTACCAAATCATGTTCACACACTTAGCTCACACACAGTAGGACATGTTCACACACCTCCGATTCATCCCCGATGAATCAGACCTGACTCAACTCTAAGCAGTAGCAGGCATGACAAACAAGCATGAATGAGTAGGTACATCATGGCTCAAGCAACTCCTACTCATGCTAGTGGGTTTCATCTAATTACTGTGGAATGACAAGTCATGCAGAGGATAAAGGGGTTCAGCTACCGCAGCAAGTAACACATGAGTCGTTGTTGTCCTAATGCAGTAAAATAGAGCAGGAGCGAGAGACTGGGATTATATCGGAATGAACAAGGGGGTTTTGCTTGCCTGGCACTTCCGAAGATAATATAGCTCTTCATCAGTGTCATCGATCTCATCGTCGAAACCACGTCTATCGAGAGGGAACAACCACCAACAAACAAGAAGAAACACAATCAATGCAATGCACAAACAAATGAATGACATGTCATGTTAAGGAACTGAATTGACCTAATGCAGCAGTAAGCCAAGTTAATTGAATTGGGATTCAAACAAGGTTAAACTCCAACTCCAAATGCTAGTTCATAAATTACCCTAATCATGATTCATCCTATTCAGTGAGGTTAACTTGTTCAATCATGCATGAAAGTGGTACATATGGATAGATTGGATTTCTCTGATAATTTTTCATATATAAATTATTTGATTTGGAGCTACGGTTGATTTTCTATGATTTTTAGAAGTTTAGGACATTTTTTGGAATTTCCTGAATAAACTTAAATCCAGTAAATGATTTATTGCGTCAGCATTGCATCACTATGACGTCAGCGGTCAACTGCGGCGGTCCAGGTGAAACCTGACCTATGGGGCCCGCGTGTCAGTGGTTAGTTAAACTAATCTAATTTAGTTAGTACTAACTTGGGTCAAACTGATTAAGTTTAAAGTTAAACTAGATTAATTAGCCGGGGTGGGGTCCGCATGTCATAGGCCCGGGGAGGTCAAATCCGATCAGCGGGCCTAAACCACCGGGCGGTCAAGCAGTCAACCAGCGGCGTTTAGCCTTGGCCGAGGCTCAACGCGGCGAGGCTCGGGATTGCTCCTCGGCGCCCAATCGAGCAGCGGAGGCACGCCGAGGCTGAGGCTCGCCCGCATCCAGGCGGCATCTTGGCGGCGATGGGGACGGCAGAGCTCGCGGAACGAGCTCGAGGCTCGGCGCCGGGCGTTCGGGTGAACTGGTTTTGGGGTTAGGGAGCACGACAGGAGGCAAAGAGGGTGCTCGACCTCACAGGGGTGCACCGAGCACGCCACGTGCTCGGTTGCAGCTCTAGGCAGCGGTGGCTACTGGCGACATGGCGGCGGCGAAGAGCTCTCGGCTCGGGCGGATTCGATAGCTACTGTGATGCAAATGAGGCAGGGGAGAGAGGGAAAGATTCCGGTGCTCACGGTGAACTCGCAGAGCAGGCTAGTGGGCTCTGGGATGGCTTGGTGACGCATTTAAACAACGACGGCGATCTCGGGTGCCCGAGGAGGAAGACGAGGGCGAAGGCGGCTCCACAGGGCGTCCGGCGTCTTGTGGCTCGGCGGAGAGGACGAGGGGGTCGAGGCGGAGCCTCTGGGCGCAACGACGAGGCGAGGCAATGGTTGTGGCTACGGGCGGTGCTCGTCGGTGGCGACGGCTGCGCTGGTTCGGGAGAGAGAGGAGAGAGACGGGCAGGGAGAGAGGTCGAGGAGAGAGGAGAGGGCCTGGGGGTCCAGAGCGCGCCGAGGAGGGGCTTGAGGCGCGTCGGTGAGGCAAAGAGCAGGAGGAGGAGGCGTGGCGAGCTCGGGCGCGTGCGCCGTGTCCCTCCTCTACCTACTGGCAGAGGTACGCGATGACTGGCACTTGCCAGGTGGGCTGGGCCGGCTGGAGGAGCTGGGCCAGGTGGGGCGCCAGGTAAGTTCTCTCTCTTTCTCTTTTAATTCCTGTTTTCTATTTTTCTGCAGCTTTGTGGCTTTATTAAAAATACTAAATCAATCCCAAAAATCATGCTACTGCTCATGACCACTGTTGGAAATATATCCTACAGTAAACATTTCAGTTTGGGATTATTTGAGCATTTAAAATATTTTATAGTACTTAAATGCCCAAATGCAATTAAGTAATGATTTAATTCAAAAATCCAGAATGGCCTAGGAAAATGTGCACCATTTTTGGGAGAGGTTCTAGACCAATTCAAAAATAATGAACTTTTCTAAAGAACATTTTGGGTTCATTGAGAATATTTTTATTTTGATCCTAAATGCATTTCATTTAGTGCTAGGGTTTGTCATCCCCATTTCAAATTTCATGAAAATTAAACATGATGCATGGATGCATTGCCACTAGTTACAAGCAAGCTCTAGGGCTGTGACAACTCAACCCCACTAAACAAGAATCTCGTCCCGAGATTCAAGACGTGAGGTAAGAAGACAGAGGGGACACAAGCTAGCACAAACTTCACGATCCAGATGTCTTTCTCGAGGATGTTGATTCATTGCATCATCTTGGTCTTGACGTCTTTGCTTTCGAGATCTTCACTCGACACGACAACAGAAAGAAGGGGAAAGCCCTATAGGATTTAATCTTCTTGAAGATCGAGCAAATCAAGATCAGTTCATGGAGTGAGACGTAAGAACAACTCTTGAGTTGAGACACCAAACACACATTAGGAATGATGGTAAAGAAATGGATGATGAAAGTTCAAATTGGTAGGCAACCATTCCATGCTTAAGTAGGATGGTGCATGGTTTCAAAGTAACAATGAGATGATTGCCATGATTCCATAACGGAACACCTTAGGAAAGGTGACTAGAAGAACTACTCCCTTAAGTGGCAAAAAGAATTACTTTTGATTCGGAGATCATTGAAACTCTTCATACCAGCCTAAGGCAATTCACAACGATCGTTTGGCGGAGTGCAAGGAATGGCATACCCAGACTAGAATGGATGATGTGGACTACCTTGTTGAAGACAACGCAATGGATGATTTTTGCTTATCATCGGAGGTGGAGGGACCCATGGTAAGTCCACCTTTGAAGATGAACTGGACAAGAATTACTAAGAAGGCAGCCCATAGTGAAATGGCACAAGGACGGTGCAAGCTGGGAACGAAATGCAACTGTTGGAATGTTCCAACCATCATATCTGCCTGAGATTCAGATCCGATTGGTGTTAGGATACTTCAGACTCAGCATGTCTGAAAAGGAAAGATTGCAACACAAATCGACGAGATGATGTTGCGAGATTCTCGGGAGATGGACTATGGTAGTAAGCTCCAAAACATGAGTGGGTTCTGCTACAAACAGGTGAACACGTTGTCCCAGACAAGCATGGCCACGTAGTAGTCTTATATTAAACACTACCAAGTTCAGGTGGGGAACCATCATCGAGGATATCAAAGTCTTTACGCAAGTCCATGGATTAGATCCCAAGCATAGACTTCTTTTCCTTGAACAAGTCAATCAGTGGCTTGGTGTGCTAAGAATACATATAGAATGAAGGTTGCAAGTCTCCAGGCTACAGGATACTTCGCACATATGCATGACTGACTTGGGATGATTCCAAGGGAAACAAAACAAACCTTTCTCAAATTCATGGCGGCAACTTGCACCTAATGCACGTGAATTAGAGGAAGTCACTTCTTCCATCCAAGCATAAGCTATATGAACGGAACACGAAGGCATTGCTTACAAAGTTTCCAACACTAGGTTGATGTTCAACATGAGTCATGGGGGAGACAAAATGCTACTGATGGGCTCAACAGCAACTCATCGGAATTTCCATATCACTGGATTTCCACCATCATGTGAACACGGTGATAGCATTGGTCAGACCAAAAGATGTAATGGTGTATGCTCGAGGGATCAACCACGAGTAAGACAACATTCGAGCATCGTTGGTACTGATTTGATTTGACGATAGCCCACACTCAAATCAAAGGATTGATAAGACAATAGGTCCAGCAACTGATCACCGGGACCAATCGATGAAGATATCATCTTTCTTTAACACACACTACACAAGAATATCCCTTTGGAATGAACTAAGTCAGGCAAGCTTTTATCTTCCAACTCTCCAAGTTGTTGTTTGGCTTAACCAACTAGCTCAGGGGTATCCAACACAGATTCTTGGAGAAAGGGTGGTCCACAAGAAACCAACTTGATCACGAGCTCAACATAACAGTCAGGGTACAACCTGGTAATATTTCCGAGAAGATATTCAGAAAATCGCGAACCACCGATATGTTACTAAGCTCGAGAACAACCTTTCTTTTCAGGGCAAGGTGATATGAACAAAGAGTAGGGGATTGACACAATCCTAACTCATTGATCGAAGGGTGCACCAGGAAAAAACGGACTAGGTAGCACGATCAATCTTAGGATGATGATTCAATAACCAACACGCTAAGAATGAAATTATTGTCCATTTACTACCAAGCAACGAGGTTTCTAGGAGTATTGATTTCACACATCACAATTCATTTGTCAGTATTCCAGTTGCAACAACACGGGACCGAAGAATGAACGATGATGGCGAGAGTATCACTGCATCAAGAATTCATAAAAGAAGGTGCAATTCTCAAGTTCCTGACATAAAGTGGGTAGTACTCCAAGGTAGAACAGAACAAAAGCTGAATTAGCATTTTGATCTGCAAAACACAACTACTTTGACCCAATCCTGGATATGGATGAGGTACTGGAGTTTGTTTCTCCTAGTCATTCCAGAAGAGAATGGCTTGACGGACCACAAGGATAATAGGCATCGATAAACACGATCGCACACATACCCTTGACTATCAATTGATAGACGGGGGTCAGAATACAACTAAAGAGGAACAACATCGAGGAACATATAACTTTTCGAGTTGTGGAGGCATGGATTAGTATATCGAGCAAAGCTCAACATTTCTCCCAGATAACCCATGCAGAGAGGTAGAATTGGCAGATTCACAATTATGAATGGAGAACTCCTCAAGAGCACTCTGGTTGTGATCTTTTGGCTCAAAAGAACTTCTGCCATAAGCAGTTCATAGTATTTGGGAGAAGGAAATACCACAGACCTCGAGGACTATCACAAAGTTACTAGTAACCTAAGGGAGCTAGCAATTACTATCAACATGAAGTAAGTAGGGTGAATCTCGGGTTCAAGAACCCAGGAATAGAATGCCTACTAACTAATAACATCACGGGATGCTTTCAAGAATAATGGCCAGAATCATCACACTGGGGATACAAAAGCATTGCTAAATTGCTAGGTGACTTCCTAAACACCTAGGTTCATAAAAATAGCTCCAACATCTATGTCAAGGCAATAATTACCTCAACGCACCGGTTGGTGTGCTTATGCTGACCAAAAAGGACATCGGGAACGGAAGGAAAGGATTTCCAAATGCATCAGACTATTTAGAGACCTGGGATGACTCGGACAGCATAACGGTTGTAAATGCTCAAAATGATTTGAGACATCCTGCAAAATGGTGGCATAGCCACTTAACAACATCATATCAAGGTTCCGAGATCAACAGTTAACATATAGAAATAGTAGGAACTGGACTGGGGCTTAAAACCAACAATCTTAAAAGGTCTATGGATTAGTAACACGTCATCCTCGATAGATAGATGAGAAGCCTAGTTCTTAAACCCGTAGAGAAGAGAAGAGGTTGACTCGGATCGAGAAGGCCATGAGGTATAAGGAGTAAAAAGAGCCTTACGTTCCCTTCCACAATCAATTCCCTTACATAACTAAAGCATTTCTAGACTCAACTTCGACCAGTTTGGCTTGGTAATCCTATAGGCAGTCAGGCTCTGATACCAACGTTGTCAGGACCCCGATTCCACGTCACATCGACCTAGCCGGTAACACACCATATCACTTTACGGCCTCACGCACGGTATTCCCACGGGTGTCGGCTTACCATGGCCCGGGACCGTTTGCGCCTTTTGGCTCACGTATATGATAGTGTCGCTAGCATCCATATGACGAGAACCGGGCCGACATGGCTAGTCGTGAACCCAAAGCGCACTAACCCATGGGGACAGGCATACATGAATCACATCGAGCATGTCGGTCATCAACGTGTGAATCCGGGCTGTAGCACTGGGCTAACAGGACTCCGCTATCCCTGGCTGTAGCAGGCTAGGCAGGACTCCGGATGTCACCGCGTGACATTTCCCCGAAGGGACGTACATAGGAATGAAGTGAAACACATGCCGCCACCAAGTGTCCAAGCAGTAGTGTTGGGCTAGCAGGACTCGGTGAACCGGCTGTAGCGGACTACTATCGCTCAGAAGCACGAGACTACATTTCCCCATATGAGACGCTGCCAAGGATAAACAACTAGATTGTCGGATCCCACACATACCAAGCATTTTAAATATACACACAATATGCTCAATATGTGTAAATACAACATGGCATCACAACATAACTCTATGACTCAAATATTTCTTCATTAGGCTCCGAGGAGGGAGATATTACAAACATGGGTCTCATGACCCAACACTCAGAGCATACAAGTCAAAACACAAGCAGAAGCTTAACATGTCTGAGTACAGACATCTACAAATTAAAAGGGCTGAGAAGCCTGGCTATCTACCAGATCCTACCGAGGGAACAAAATCGTAGCTGAGGTAACAAGCTAAACGTCGAAGTCCACGCGGAACTACTAGCGAGACTGAAGTCTCTCTGCAAAACATAAAATAAGCAAACGTGAGTACAAATGTACTCAGCAAGACTTACATCAGAACTATCTACATATGCATCATGATCAACAAAGGGGGTGGTGGAGTTTGACTGCAGCAAGCCAGCTTTGACTCGGTGGCTATCCTGAACTACGATTTGCAAGTAACTCTTTTGAGGTGGCGCTGCGAGTCCACATATTCACCATATCAATACACCACTATGGATCCGCTCCCGTCTCCCTACGAGAATGCCATCCATAGCACTCACGCTTATCTTGCGCATTTTAGAGTATCCACTTTCACTTGTCTATGAACTGTTATAGGAAACCCTGAAGTCCTTCTCCGTGGACACGGCTATTCGAATAGATCATATTAACCCTGCAGGGGTGTACTTATTGACACACGCTCTCACCACTTACCGCCGTTTACACGACATGTACTCGGCAACCTTCAAGTGGAAGCCCAACGTGGGTGTCGGCCACGGCCTACCTAAACACTCAAGTCCATAGTCCAGGTTTATCGCCTATTCGGGTTCCATCCGCAGGGAGTCCGGCCGAGGTTTCCACTAACGGCCCCAAACGATGTGTGCAGGGTTCCCGAGATACCAAACGGGCATTCGGTACACCGGGCCACGGTGTATCTACCGCATCATAGCCCACCCCTAGGGTCAGCGCTACGCACGGCCTCCAACACATATCCTACAAACACGAGAAACTAGTTGCAACTCCTGGACAGAGAACAAGGGTGGTTAAGAAGCCGAGAGGGTCCATTGGTTTCGGGCCCAATGCGTGGTAGTAACTGTTTCATGGATCACAAACACAGAACTCAGTTCCTGAGGACAGCTGCAATGAGACAACCCACCATGTACTCCTACATGGCCTCTCACCGCTACCTTTACCAAATCGTGTTCACACACTTAGCTCACACACAGTAGGACATGTTCACACACCTCCGATTCATCCCCGATGAATCAGACCTGACTCAACTCTAAGCAGTAGCAGGCATGACAAACAAGCATGAATGAGTAGGCACAACATGGCTCAAGCAACTCCTACTCATGCTAGTGGGTTTCATCTAATTACTGTGGAATGACAGGTCATGCAGAGGATAAAGGGGTCCAACTACCGCAGCAAGTAACACATGAGTCATTGTTGTCCTAATGCAGTAAAATAGAGCAGGAGCGAGAGAGTGGGATTATATCGGAATGAACAAGGGGGTTTTGCTTGCCTGGCACTTCCGAAGATAATATAGCTCTTCATCAGTGTCATCGATCTCATCGTCGAAACCACGTCTATCGAGAGGGAACAACCACCGACAAACAAGAAGAAACACAATCAATGCAATGCACAAACAAATGAATGACATGTCATGTTAAGGAACTGAATTGACCTAATGCAGCAGTAAGCCAAGTTAATTGAAGTGGAATTCAAACAAGGTTAAACTCCAACTCCAAATGCTAGTTCATAAATTACCCTAATCATGATTCATCCTATTCAGTGAGGTTAACTTGTTCAATCATGCATGAAAGTGGTACAGATGGATAGATTGGATTTTTCTGATAATTTTTCATATATAAATTATTTGATTTGGAGCTACGGTTGATTTTCTATGATTTTTAGAAGTTTAGGACATTTTCTGGAATTTCCTGAATAAACTTAAATCCAGTAAATGATTTATTGCGTCAGCATTGAATCACTATGACGTCAGCGGTCAACTGCGGCGGTCCAGGTCAAACCTGACCAATGGGGCCCGTGTGTCAGTGGTTAGTTAAACTAATCTAATTTAGTTAGTACTAACTTGGGTCAAACTGATTAAGTTTAAAGTTAAACTAGATTAATTAGCCAGGGTGGGGTCCGCATGTCATAGGCCCAGGGGAGGTCAAATCCCCTGGTCAACCGGGCCTAAACCACCGGCGGTCAAACGGTCAAACGGCGAGGCCAAACGCGGCGGAGGGCTCGGGATTGCTCCTCGGCGCCCAATCAAGCAGCGGAGGGCACGCTGGGCTGAGGCTCGCCCGCATCCAGGCGGCATCTTGGCGGCAGCGGACGGCCGGAGCTCGCCGGAAACGAGCTCGAGGCGGCGCCGGCGTTCTGGTGAACTGGGTTTCGGGGTTAGGGAGCACGGCAGGAGGCAAAGAGGGGTGCTACGACCTCCTGGGGGTGCACTGAGCATGGCCGCATGCTCGGTTGCAGCTCTAGGCAACGGTGGCTACGGCGGCGACATGGCCAGCGGCGAAGAGCTCTCGGCTCCGGCGGATTCGATAGCTACGCGATGCAAACGAGGCAGGGGAGAGAGGGGAAAGATTCCGGTGCTCACGGTGAACTCGCAGAGCAGGCTAGTGGGCTCGGGGATGGCTTGGTGACGATGAAACAACGACGGCGATCTCGGGTGCCCGAGGAGGAAGACGAGGGCGAAGGCGGCTCCACAGGGCGTCCGGCGTCTTGTGGCTCGGTGGAGAGGACGAGGGGGTCGAGGCGGAGCCTCTGGGCGCAACGACGAGGCGAGGCAATGGTTGTGGCCACGGCGGTGCTCATCGGTGGCGACGGCTGCGCTCGGGTTCGGGAGAGAGAGGGAGAGAGACGGGGCAGGGAGAGAGGTCCAGGGAGAGAGGAGAGGGCCCAGGGGGTCCAGAGCGGCGCCGAGGAGGGGCTTCGAGGCGCCTCGGTGAGGCAGGCGAGCGGGGAGGAGGCGTGGCAAGCTCGGGCGCGTCAGGCGCCAGGTCCCTCCTCTCGCCTCTTGGAGGTAGGCGATGATCTGCACTTGCCGTGGGCTGGGCAATTTGGAGGAGCTGGGCCAGGTGGGGCGCCAGGTAAGTTCTCTCTCTTTCTCTTTTAATTCCTGTTTTCTATTTTTCTGCAGCTTTGTGGCTTTATTAAAAATACTAAATCAATCCCAAAATCATGCAACTGCTCATGACCACTGTTGGAAATATATCCTACAGTAGACATTTCAGTTTGGGATTATTTGAGCATTTAAAATATTTTATAGTATTTAAATGCCCAAATGCAATTAAGTAATGATTTAATTCAAAAATCCAGAATGGCCTAGGAAAATGTGCACCATTTTTGGGAGAGGTTCTAGACCAATCCAAAAATAATGAACTTTTCTGAAGAGCATTTTGGGTTCATTGAGAATATTTTTATTTTGATCCTAAATGCATTTCATTTAGTGCTAGGGTTTGTCATCCCCATTTCAAATTTCATGAAAATTAAACATGATGCATGGATGCATTGCCACTAGTTACAAGCAAGCTCTAGGTCTGTGACAGTGTCCCGGGGAGTTGAGCTCCGAGGTGTTGTCGTCACAATTTTATCGTTGCATTTCTGGAATACCTGAGCTTTGCCGACATCGAAAATCTCTTTTGTACAGTTGTTGGTGAGATAACCCCGATAACCCAATCTTCGGGCGAGCTCGGGAGTATTGCCATGACTCAGATAACGGATGCTTTTCAAGGTCGAGGTACACGATTTCGAAGGTTTCTTGGTTATGTGTTGACGGATGGATACAACTGGATCTAGGTATTGTTAGTTTGGGTGATATATTTTGTGTCCCCTGTATCCCCAACACCAGATTGCATAACCAGAAAGTTTCGGGTGTTTATAGGTGGGATTCAAGTAGCTCTTAGCATTTCTTCCCGCAGATATTTGGTTTGCGATTGGGTAATCCTTACCACTTATTTGTTCCAGTCGTACCTTGTTATTTTTTTCATCAACCCTTAATTAAGTGGCTTCTCACCTTAATGGGCGTGTGATGTTAGCTTTTGGAATTCATTCGTTCATCCTTGTTCAAATGTTTATTGTGAAGACTATATGTTGCAATTTCTATCCGTTGATTCAACTTGTCTATCTGTCTATCAAAGTGCTAACGGATGTCACCCTCTTCAGGATGGCTCCGCCAACGCGTCTGAATCCGAAACGCTATGATGGGAGTCAGTCGAACCCTCCACCTCCACCTCCGCCTCCGGAGGCATGGCAAGCTATCATGGCAGCCACCAACGCAAATGCTTAGATGATTTTGCAACTCTTGCAAGAGCGTACCCAAGTGCAAGGCAACCAAGGAAATCAAGGCCAAGGCAACAACCAGCCGCACTTTGCTACCCTCAATCAGTTCCTTGCTAGTCAGCCGAAGTCTTTCAGCTTCTGTGTCGAGGCCACAGACGCCGACAATTGGCTTGTGGACATCTGCAAACATTTTGAATGTAGCAATGTCAGACCTGAGGACTTTGTCAAGTTTGCTTCGTTTCAACTCAAGGACCAAGCTGCCGAGTGGTATCAACAATACAAAGATTCGAGAGGAGGTCGTGTAATTACAGGATGAGTTCCACGAGACTTCAAAGCTCACCACATTCGAAAAGTGTTGTTGAGAGCAAGCGTGAGGAGTTCCGCAATCTCAAGCAAGGCGGCATGTCGTGTATCAATACAATATCCAGTTCGAAACTTCGCTCGCTTCGCTAAGTAAGACGTCCACGATGAAAAGAGTATGATCTATCAATTCAGAGGTGGCCTCGGAGAAGATCTGCAATTAGCTCTCGTGCTTTTGAGCCGTAAAAGTATGATGAATTCTACAACATGGCATCAAGCAAGAAGCTGCCCAGCTCAAGTGTGAGGCTTCTAAGAAGAGAGTCGATGACGAGTTCAGTCTTCTTCTTCCTCACTAGTGGCAGCTAAGCAAGAAGTTCTGGTTGCCTCCTCCTCCTCCGTTCGTCGGCCTTACCAAATAGAAGAACTCAGGTGGTCGTGGATCTTCCCACCCACCCAACCCAGCTATCTGAACAAGTCAAATTCTCAAGCTCCAAGGTCAAATGCTCCTTATCACCGTCCGCTCTCAAAGGTGACTTGCAACAAATGTCAGTAGAAAGGTCACTATGCGAACAAGTTCTTCAACCAAAGGCGCCTTCCGCCTCCTCCTCCTGTGAGGTCTTCAAGCAATGCAGTGGTCAAGCATAATCCAAAGCATGCCAAGGTGAATATGATGAATGCAGCACAAGCGGAGGAATCTACTGACGTGATAATGGGTAATCTCTCAGTTAATGATATTCCTGCAAAAGTCTTATTTGATACTGGTGCATCGCATTGTTTCATGTCAAGACCGTTTTTTGCCAAGCATGATTTCACTTCGGAATATTTGGATAGACCTCTAGCAATTGTTTCCCCGGGCAAGCACATGAGTTCTAGTTTGTTGGTTCCGAATGTCGGTATCAAGATGGGCGACTATAGATTTCTGGCTAAACCAATTGTCCTTGGTGACTCGGATATTGATCTTATTCTCGGGATGGACTGGCTTTCTCAGCACAAAGCTCAGCTTGATTGTGCTGCCAGGGAAATTCAATTGACACACCTTCTGAGGATGTGATCATCTATGTCGCTCGTGATGAAACCATTCGGTTGTTTTCTCTCAATGAGAAGGGCGAGTTGGATGCTATCTCTCAGATTCCAGTCGTTTGTGAGTATCAAGATGTTTTTCCAGAAGAGCTTCCGGGAATGCCTCCTCACCGCCGCTTGAATTAAGTTATCGATCTTGAGCCTGGCACGGAACCCGTTTGCAAGCGTCCATACAAGCTTGGACCTAATGAGCTGAAGGAATTGAAGAAACAGCTCGATGAACAAGAGCGTCTGGGTCTGATCAGACCGAGTTCATCTCCTTGGGGTTGTGGTGTTCTTTTTGTCCAGAAGAAGGATGGCACGGACCGACTTTGCGTCGATTACCGTCCATTGAATAAGAAGACTATCAAGAACAAGTATCCACTTCCCAACATCAATGAGCTTTTCGAGCAACTCAAAGGTGCTAAAGTGTTCTCCAAGCTTGACCTTTGTATGGGTTATCATCAAATTCGCATTCGGGAACAAGATATTCACAAGACAGCATTCAGAACAAGCTTTGGTTCTTATGAATATAATGTCATGTCTTTCGGCCTTGTCAATGCTCCTCCAACATTCTCTCGAATGATGAACTTCATCTTCAACCCCTACACCAATGAATTCGTCTTGGTCTATCTTGATGATATTTTGGTCTTCTCCAAGAATAAGAAGGATCATGCCAAACATTTGCGATTGGTGCTAGACAAGCTCAGAGAGCATCAATTCTATGCGAAGTTTTCCAAATGTGAATTTTGGCTTGATGAAGTTCTTTATCTTGGTCACATCATCTCCGCCGAGGGCATCGCTGTTAATCCCGAGAAGGTGTCTGCATTTGTGAATTGGGAACCTCCTCAGAATGCCAAGCAGCTTCGCAGTTTTCTTGGACTTGCAAGCTATTGCCGAAGATTCATTGAGAACTTCTCTAAGATTGCAAAGCCTCTTTCCAACCTCCTCCAGAAGCATGTCAAGTATGTTTGGTCTCCTGAGTGTGACGTTGCTTTCAACACCCTCAAAGAGAAACTCGTCACAGCTCCTGTCTTGACTCCTCCAGATGAATCCAAGCCATTCGAAGTTTTCTGCGATGCTTCTCTTCAAGGTCTCGGTGCTGTGTTAATGCAACAGAAGAAAGTTGTGGCCTATACCTCTCGTCAGTTGAAGCCCAACGAAAAGAACTACCCCACTCACGATCCTGAGTTGGCGGCAGTTGTCCATGCATTGATAACATGGAGACATCTCTTGTTGGGAAGGAAAGTGGACATATTCACCGGTCACAAGAGTCTCAAGTATATCTTCACTCAACCCAACCTCAACCTCAGACAAACTCGATGGTTCGAAATGATTCAAGAGTACAATCCGAGTATTGAACATACTCCGGGCAAGGCCAATGTGATTGCAGATGCTTTGAGCAGGAAGGCTTATTGCAACAGTTTAATCCTCAAGCCCTTCCAACCAGACCTTTGTGAAGCTTTCCATAGCTGAATCTTCAAGTTGTTCCTCAAGGCTTTCTTGCCAACCTCATAGTCTCTCCTACTTTGGAAGACCAAATTCGTGAGGCTCAACTCCTGGATACCATGGTGAAAAAGGTGAAGCGTGGTATCGACAAGGGCATTTCAAATACAAGTGCTTCCACATTGATGACAAAGATACTCTTTTCTTGAGGACGGATTGTGGTTCCTAAGGGTGATCTACGTAAAGTCATTATGAACGAGGCGCACAATTCCCTTCTATCCATTCATCCTGGAAGTACGAAGATGTACCATGACCTTAAGCAATCGTATTGGTGGACTCGAATGAAGCGAGATATTGCTCAATTCGTGAATGAGTGTGATGTCTGCAGAAGGGTGAAAGCAGAACACCAACGACCAGCTGGTCTCCTCCAACCTCTTGCTATTCCGGAATGGAAGTTTGATCATATCGAGATGGACTTCGTGACTGGATTTCCTAAGTCCAAGCGTGGAAATGATGCTATCTTCGTTGTCATTGACAAGCTTACTAAAGTGGCTCATTTTCTTCCTATCAAAGAATCTATCACGGCAGCTCAGTTGGCAGAGTTATACACCTCCAGGATTGTCTCCTTGCACGGCATTCCACAATTGAGCTCTTCAGACCGTGGCAGCATTTTCACCTCTAAGTTTTGGGATTCTTTTCAGAAGGCCATGGGCACCAACATTCGTTTCAGCATAGCTTTCCATCCTCAAACAAGTGGCCAAGTCGAGCGAGTCAATCAAATCCTCGAAGACATGCTCAGGGCTTGTGTCATTTCCTTCGGTATGAAGTGGGAAGATTGTCTTCCATATGCCGAGTTCTCCTACAACAACAGCTTCCAAGCGAGTTCGGGCAAGGCCCCATTCAAAATTCTCTATGGCAGAAAGTGCCGTACTCCTCTCAATTGGTCCGAGACAGGTGAACGCCAACTTCTTGGCAACGACTTGATCACGAAGCGAAGAAATGTGCAAAGTCATTCGTGAGAATCTCAAAGCCGCATAATCGCGCCGAAGAACTATTATGATGACAAGCACCGTGATGTGGCTTTTGAAATCGGAGACCATGTCTACCTCCGCGTCTCTCCAATGAAAGGCACTCGTCGCCCGGTATCAAAGGAAGCTTGCCCCTAGATACGTGGGTCCTTTCAAGATCATGGGCAAAAGAGGCGATCTCGCCTATCAACGAGCTTCGTCCAACCGTGAGCGTGCGATGTGTTTCACGTGTCACAGCTTCGCAAGTGCTTCAACGCTCCTGAGCGCACTATCAACTTCAAGAAATTGACCTCCAAGAAGATCTCTCTTATCATGAGTACCCGTTGCTATTCTTGAAGAAACCGGCGCAAGACTCGCAACAAGTCAATCAAATTCCTGAAAGTGAAGTGGTCACACCATTCCGACCGAGAAGCCACACAGGGCGCGAGGATCACCTCCGTTCGAATATCCGAGTTCTTTCAGTCCAAGATCTCGGGACGAGATCCTCTTGTAGTGGTGGATTGTTGTAACACCCCGGATGTAACTTTCCATATTTGTAACTCCAACTCTTGCCATTTTCGGCATTGTGATATGATTTTCCCTCCGTGGTTGGGTTTTTGTCTTTTGTTTTGCATTTTGTTCATGTCATGCATCTCATATCATGTCATCATGTGCATCTCATTTGCATACATGTTCGTCTCATGATTCCGAGCATTTTCCCCGTTGTCCGTTTTGCAATCCGGCACTCCTATGTCCCCCGGCGTCCCCTTTTACATTTTCCGTGAGCGGGTACTAAACTTTCTCGGAATGGACCGAGGTTTGTCAAGTGGCCTTGGTACACCACCGGTAGACCACCTGTCAAGTTTCGAGTCACTTGGAGCTCGTTTGATACTCCAACGGTTAACCGGGTAACCGCAAAGGCCTCTTGTGTGTTGCAGCCCAACGCCCCTTCAAAACAGCCCAATAACCCATCTAAGTCACTTCCATGCTCTCCGTCGTCGGATCATGATCGTGTGGGCGAAAACTGCACCTCATTTGGAGCTTCCTAGCTCCTTCTACCTATAAAAACACCCCCTCCCCCGAAATCCCGGATCATTTCGCCGCCGCCTCCCAGAGAGCCCGCCCGAACCAAAGCGGAGCCCTCCTGCCCACGCGCCGGGCGTGCCGCCGCCTCCTCCGCGCCCGGCCGCCCTAGCACCGCCGCCCAGCAAGCTCATTGCCATTGTCGGCCGCGCCGCCCGCCCACCGTCGCCCAGCGGCAGCGGCCATCGCCGCCAAGACGCCAGCCGCGCCCTGCCGGCCTCGTCCTCCTCCGGCATTTCCCTCCTCCCCGAGCTCCTACTCCGACGAGCCGCCGCCGGCCGTCCTCGATCCACGCGCCCGAGCCGGATCTAGATCCCTAGAGGTTGACTTTCCCCGAGCCCCGGTTTTCCTCTAAGTCATTTTTTTCAGTAATTTTGTTGCATGTTCATCGCATCATAACTATGTACCCGTGGCTCCGTTTTGGGCGTGTAGCATACCGAATTGTTCGCCTCGACGAGTACACCATTTCATCGCATTGCATAATTTTCATTTGAGCTCATCTTGATGCCCGAAATGCTGTTAGAAGAGGGCTATGTGATGTTAGTTTCAGATTCTTATCAGAACATGCACTTTTGTCATTTTTTCCATGATTGATGTGTGCATCCTATGAACTTGAGTCCTACATGTGTTTTGTAATATGCCATGCCATCTTTACAGGGGTGTATGCCATGTATTTTTGTGATCTCTGTGGTGACTACCACAAGCATGCAAACTAGGCTTCATGATGTTGCTGATTTCAGCCCTGCTCACTGATATTTTTATGCCATGTAAACTTGATGCTCTGAGAGATCCATGCATATTTTGAGATACTTCAGTAAGGATGTTTTGAACATATGGTTATGCTCTATCCATCCATGCCCTTGTTTGCAATTATAGAGTGCCATAGCTTGAGTCAATCGAGCTCTACTTTTGCTATAAAATGTTTCCTGGCAGGTTGTTTACATGTTATTCAATTTTGCGAAGGTTGTTGTAGTTGATCCGTGTATGCTATGATGTTGTTCTTGCCATTTATAGCTTCTATGCCATGTCTTCTTGATGGATGTATGCTTAGTTTATCATGTAATGCTCTGTAGTGAGTGCATCGAGCTCTTAACCATGCCTACTTGTTATCTGTTTTTGCCATGTCCAGTTTTCTGCTAAGACTGAAATCTGTAACGAAACTTGCTACTTTGACATGGGTTCTATTACATTTTATGATCCCTTTTGGCTCTTGATCAGTAAGGGACTTTTGTTCAATGCCTTGAGTAGATTCATGCCATGCCATGTTTTGCTATGTCTTGTTCCTGTAGCACGTTGTTTGCTTGCTCTAAATATGCCTTCCTGATGTTAATTTCTGGCATGTTAGTATTTTCTCTAAGTCTGTGAAGCTGATATATTTTGCACTTTTGCCATGCTTGTTTGGACCTGTTATAGTGTGAATTAGCCGTAGCTCAGTGATCATCTTTTGTCAAGCATCTTGAGTAGATCACTGCCATATGCTTTGTTGGTACGTTTGGGTGCAGTAGCTTAATTTCTTGTTGCTTGCTATGTGGTATCATGCTGTTAATGGCAGATTTGTGTCATTCTTGTTTTGCTTGTCATTTGCAAACCGTGCATCCGATTCCGGTGATCTTTATATCAATTTCAACCGAAATCATCTCACCTTTCCAGCGGCATACTTGGTTTGCCAAGTTGATGTCTTGTTCATCATTTTCCTTCCGGAGCTTGCATACGCATTGCATCTCACATCTCGCATATCATGCCATGTATTGCATCATGTTGTTTGTGCATCGCCCGTGATTTATTGTGGTTCCATTGTTTGTGTTCTTGCTTTGGGTAGAGCTGGGAGACGAGTACGTGAACGAGGAACCTGTTGAGAATGCTTACGAGGATCAAGCTTTCGACAACTCTAAGAACCTTGCAGGCAAGATAACCATACCCTCGAAATCACTTCTATCTTTGCTTGCTAGATGCTCGCTCTTTTGCTATGCCTATGCCACGTTACCTACCACTTGCTATATCATGCCACCCATATTGCCATGTCAAACTTCTAACCATCCTTTCCTAGCAAACCGTTGATTGGCTATGTTACCGCTTTGCTCAGCCCCTCTTATAGCGTTGCTAGTTGCAGGTGAAGATGAAGTTTGTTCCTTGTTGGAACATGGATATTTTGGGATATCACAATATCTCTTATTTAATTAATGCATCTATATACTTGGTAAAGGGTGGAAGGCTCGGCCTTATGCCTGGTGTTTTGTTCCACTCTTGCCGCCCTAGTTTCCGTCATACCGGTGTTATGTTCCTTGATTTCACGTTCCTTACATGGTTGGGTGATTTATGGGACCCCCTTGACAGTTCGCTTTGAATAAGACTCCTCCAGCAAGGCCCAACTTTGGTTTTACCATTTGACTACGTACCACCTATTACTTTTCCCTTGGGTTTTCGCGAGCCCGAGGGTCATCTTTATTTTAGCCCCCGGGCCAGTGCTCCTTCGAGTGTTGGTCCGAACCGGGCAGACTGCGGGGCCACCATGGGGCAACTCAAGGGCTGGTTTTACTCGTAGGCTGACCTATCCGGTGTGCCCTAAGAACGAGATATGTGCAGCTCCTATCGGGATTTGTCGGCACATTCGGGCGGCTTTGCTGGTTTTGTTTTACCATTGTCTAGATGTCTTGTAGTCCGGGATTCCAAGACTGATCGGGCCTTCCCGGTAGAAGGAATATCCTTCGTTGACCGTGAGAGCTTATAATGGGCTAAGTTGGGACACCCTTGCAGGGTATTATCTTTCGAAAGTCGTGCCCGCGATTATGAGGCAGATGGGAATTTGTTAATGTCCGGTTGTAGAAACCCGAAGTTGACCTTAATTAAAACACATCAACCGCGTGTGTAACCGTGATGGTCTCTTCTCGGCGGAGTCCGGGAAGTGAACACGGTGTTGGAGTTATGTTTGGCGTAAGTAGTTTCAGGATCACCTCTTGATCGCTACTAGCTTCACGACCGTGCCTTGCTCCTCTTCTCGCTCTCTTTTGCGAATGTAGCCACCATATATGCTAGTCGCTGCTGCAGCTCCACCTCACAACTCTGTCCTTCCTATAAGCTTAAATATTCTTGATCTCGCGGTGTGAGATTGCTGAGTCCCGTGACTCACAGATTCTGCCAAAACAGTTGCAGGTGCCGACGATGCGGTCAGGTGACGAACCGAGCTCAAGTGGGAGTTCGACGAGGAACGTGGTCGTTACTATGTGTCTTTTCCTGATGATCGATAGTGGAGCCAGTTGGGACGATCGGGGATCTGTGTAGCATTTGGGGTAGTCTTCTTTTATTTTGGTTCCGTAGTCGGACCTTGAGTGTAATCTGGATGATGGATGTTTATTTATGTATTGTGTGAAGTGGCATTGTAAGCCAACTATGTATCTCTTTCCTTATGTATTACATGGGTTGTGTGAAGATTACCTCACTTGCGACATTGCTTTCAATGCGGTTATGCCTCTAAGTCGTGCTTCGACACGTGGGAGATATAGCCGCATCGATCGAGGGCGCTATGACATGTTAAATAGTCCCATCCCTTGCTTATCGCACTATTTGTATCGTTCGCTTTCATTGCAGTACCTTTTGAATAAACAATACATAGCTTTTGCCTATTATTGCACTACTTTCTTTATATATATATATATATATATATATATATATATATATATATATATATATATATATATATATATATATATATATATATATATGTTCATGCATGACACGTTGCACCTGTACACTTTGGTACGGCTAATACACGAGGGCTTAAGTACCCCAAAAATATGGTGTGATAAGTCCAAACACTTTCACAAGTGCGGCACCCGAACTTATAGCATTATATGCATCGGCTCGAATCATATCTTGGGTCAATAGTTGGGTTTTCCGGCTCCCATGTTTTGGTACCTTACGTTCCGTTATATCGGCTAAGGTAGCGCTGGGAGAACCACTGCGATTGTGCCCGGTTGAGCTGGTTTGAGCACCTCGGTGGAAAGCTAAAACTGACCGTCATGATAGGGCGAGAGCCGATCGCTGTTCGAGAGGTTTTTCGGGTCCCTAAAGACTTATGCCGCTTAGAGCGAGGAGTCGGCATTGTCTCGGCCAAGGCGTGGATAGCGCCCGAACTCGGTCTTCGAATACTAGGGGCTTCACGAAATTTAAAATTATAGAATTCTATGGCTAAGTGAGACTGTTCAAGCACTATAGTCCGGTTTCCTTGTTCGTTATGTTGAGCGCCTCCTCGAAGGACCCAAGAATGGGAACAAGAGCGCCAAGTTTATCCCAAACACCCCAAAGACTGTGGCATGGGGGCTGAAATAACGACTTGCCATCTCTCAAATTTGATAAACGGCCGCATGTAAGGTAATATTTTAAATTAACAAGCGCTGCTTAGCGCATATGAACAAGTTTTCAGCGTACAGGATAACAAATGCGAGTCTATTCAAAAATTACATCTTTGGAGCATTCACCCGCTATAAGGCGGGCACCCTTCAGGACGCCCTCATAGTACATTTCGGGCTTGCGATGCCCCTGGCCCGGCGGTGGCCCGTCCATCACAAGCTTCTCAGCATCCATCTTGCCCCAGTGCACTTTAGCACGGGCAAGGGCCCGACGGGCACCTTCAATGCAGACGGAGTGCTTGATGACTTCAATCCATGGACAGGCGTCCACCAGCCGCCGCACTAGCCCGAAGTAGCTCCCAGGCATGGCATCCATAGGCCACAGCCAAACTATGAGGCCCTTCATGGCCTGTTCGGCGACCTTGTGGAGCTCGACCAGCTGTCGCTCAAGGGCACTGGATGTCCGGCCTCAGCATACTGAGACCAGAACACCTTTTCCGTCGAGCTCCCCTCTTCGGCGCGGTAGAACGCGCAGCATCGTATTACACTACGGGCAGATCTGCGAATGCTCCGGAGAGCTCCAAATTCGGGTAAGTAATAGATAATTCACTTTCACATGCTTGCTTTGCATAAAGAATGCCTTACCTGCCGCTATCTTCTTTAATGATTCAATTTCCTGGAGGGCTTTTTGGGCTTCGGCCTTAGCGGCTTTGGCACTCTCAAGAGCCGAGGCGAGCTCGGACCTCGAGTCTTGAGTCACGCTCCAAACTCTCGTGTTTTTCCACGAGCCACAGGAGCTCTTGCCGCACCTCCGCCACCCGCGCCTCCTGCTTCTCTCGCTCGGTGCGCTCATGCCGCTTTGCTTTCGGCCGTGGACACCGCTTCCTTCGTGGTCGCCACCTCGTTCGTGGCCCATACAATACCCACGTTAGTCCTGTCATTTTGCAACCAAATCCTTTCTATAAGGTATTACTTTAATAAGGTATTACTTACCTTCCTTGTCCTCGAGCTGCTTCTTGGCAAGGCCGAGCTCGTTCTCGGACCGCCGAGGCTCGCTTCAATGCATTGACCTCCAACAATGCGGCAGAGGTCAGCAGCGCAGCCTGCATTCCCATATTGACATACTTATGTTAGACTCCTGCGTATATCTTTTAGATCCTCATCCGCTTTTCTTTTGAACACGAACTAAGCATCAAGGGCTACCGTCTATGCGGTAATATTTTTACATATTCTAAACTTACCTCAAAGCCTTTTAGAAGGCTGGTACAGGCTTTAGTCAGCCCGCTCTTGGCGGATGAACTTTCTGGATCACCACACTCATAACAAAGGCGGTGCTCCTCATCGATGGAGGCGCGTTAAGCGCCTCCAACAAAGCTATCCGGTGCCTCCGGATGGACGGAGGTCACCGGCGTCAAGTCTTGCCCTTCTTCTGAAGGGGCTGCTTGCGGACTTCGAACATCTGAAGGTTCGATCGGAGTCCGCACTGAGGCGGACTTAGAGCCCTCCGGGTCTCGCCTTTGCGCCGGAGTCCGGAGGTCACCTTGCGACGCCTCAAGGACCACCTCCTCCTGGCTGGGCCCCTTTTGGGACTCCACCGCGGTGTCGTCTGCATCACGAGGAGAGGAGGCGGTCGGAAGTGAAGTGCTATTCACATCCGATGAATCCAGGGAGCCGCTCGACGAAGTGGCGAGCTCGTCCTTGGGCGGGCTACATGGTTATATTCGGCGTTAGAAGACACTATGCGACAAATAAAAAGTCATGAGCTATTCTGAAGTCCGGACACTTACGATCTCGCCAGGGGCTTGGCCCTTGGTGGCCACTCCTCCTCGTCGTTGTCGGCGTGTCCGGAGGAAGGGTCCTTCATTTCTTGGACCCTCCGGCCTCCCCAGTCGGGGCGGCCTTCCTTTTCTTCTCTCCCCCGCTGGGGGAGAGGCTTCTTTTTCCTCCTCCTCGTCCTCAAGGGAGGATTCCACCTCAGAGTCGTCGGACGATGAGTCCGACAACACCTGGCGTTGGGCGCTCCTTCGAGTACCCGTGGCCTTCTTCTTGGCCTTCTTCTCCGGCACCACGTGAGGTGCCGGAGCCAGCAGCCCCGTCAAGCGGGCGTCCGCTGGGTCTTCTGGCAAGGGAGCCAGACAGTTAACCTGCCCGGACGCGTTACGCCAGTCCTGTCAAAGGTAAGGGAGTTTAGATCCCACATAGAGTCAAACTATGAAAAAAAAGAGTCCCGTAAAGGGTAAAATAGCTTACCTCGGTAGCTTGGCGCTGCGAGCTGAATCCGCGATCTTCGGTAGCGGATGTGGGAGCCTCGGCGCCCTTGAACGGCACCTTCCAGGCATCTTCATACGTAGTGTCAAAGAGCCTTTTCAGAGTTTGGTGCTGTGCCGAATCGAACTCCCACAATTTGAAGGCCCGTTGTTGGCATGGGAGGATCCGGCGGATGAGCATAACCTGGACTACATTGACAAGCCTGAGATTCTTGTCCACCAGGGTTTGCATGCAGGTTTGGAGTCCGGTCAGCTCTTCCGGATTACCCCACGTCAGGACCGTCTCTTTCCAAGAGGTGAGCCGCGTAGGGAAACCAGATCTGAATTCAGGGGCCGCTGCGCATTTAGGGTCGCGCGGCTCAGTGATGTAGAACCACCCTGATTGCCACCCCTTCACGGTCTCCACAAAGGAGCCCTCGAGCCATAGGACTTTGTCCATCTAGCCAACCATGGCACCTCCGCACTCCGCTTGGCGGCCGCCCACTACCTTCGGCTTGACATTGAAGGTCTTCAGCCATAAGCTGAAGTGGGGCTGGATGCAGAGAAAGGCCTCGCACACGACGATGAACGCCGAGATGTTGAGGATGAAATTCGGGGCCAGATCGTGGAAATCCAGGCCGTAGTAGAACATGAGCCCCCGGACAAATGGGTGAAGTGGAAAACCTAGTCCGCGGAGGAAGTGGGTGAGGAACACCACCTTCTCATGGGGCCCGGGGGTGGGAATGAGCTGCCCCTCGTCGGGGAGCCGGTGCGCGATGTCGCTGGACAAGTATCCGGCCTTCCGCAACTTTTTGACTTGTCCCTCCATGACGGAGGAGACCATCCACTTGCCTCCCGCTCCGGACATGGCTGGAGAAGGTTGAGGAGGGATGTGCGGACTTGGGCGCTGGAGCTCGAGTGCGCGGAAATGGATGAGCAAAGGAGGAAGAAGGCGTAGGTTAAAAGGTGGATCCAGATCCCTTATATGGACGGATGAAGCTATCGTCCCCGCCACTGGTAAAACTCGCTTATCTCCCAAGCGCCGTAATCAATGGCGCAGTTGGGTTACCCACGTCCGTATTGATGGGAATCCTGGAATAAGGGGCACGATCTCGCTCGATAAGACGTGCCAAGGAAACCGCCTCGCTAAACGCTACTGAGGTGGAACAAGAAAACGATTCAGATAAAGGCTTGGCAGTGGTGAGATGTCACGCCGCTGAATACGCCAGCAGATCTGCAAAAGGTTATTCTCTCTACGGTGGTATGTGGAACTTGTTTTGCGAGCGGACACAATCCTTGTGTTCAAAATCTTCTATGAAGTATTCGAGGAGGAACCCGCCTTGCAATGCCAAGACAATATGCGCGCCGGACTCTTCGTCATTGAAGCCTGGTTCAGGGGCTACTGAGGGAGTCCTAGATTAGGGGGTGTCCGGATAGCCGAACTATCACAGTTGGCCGGACTCCTGGACTATGAAGATACAAGATTGAAGACTTCGTCCCGTGTCCGGATGGGACTTTCCTTGGCGTGGAAGGCAAGCTTGGCGATACGGATATGTAGATCTCCTACCGTTGTAACCGACTTTGTGTAACCCTAACCCTATCCGGTATCTATATAAACCGGAGGTTTTAGTCCGTAGGACGAACAACAATCATACCATAGGCTAGCTTCTAGGGTTTAGCCTCTTTGATCTCGTGGTAGATCCACTCTTGTACTACCCATATCATCAATATTAATCAAGCAGGAGTAGGGTTTTACCTCCATAGAGAGGGCCCGAACCTGGGTAAAAACATCGTGTCCCTTGTCTCATGTTACCATCTGCCTAGACGCACAGTTCGGGACCCCCCACCCGAGATCCGCCGGTTTTGACACCGACAACCGCTATCCAGCATGCATCTAGAGTATTAAGTTAATGAAAACAGAGTAACGCCTTAAGCAAGATGACATGATGTAGAGGAATAAATTCATGCAATATGATAAATGCCCCATATTTTTATCCTTGATGGCAACAATACAATACGTGCCTTGCTGCCCCTACTGTCACTGGGAAAGGACACCGCAAGATTGAACCCAAAGCTAAGCACTTCTCCCATTGCAAGAACTACCAATCTAGTTGACCAAACCAAACGGATAATTTGAAGAGACTTGCAAAGATAACTCAATCATACATAACAGAATTCAGTGAAGATTCAAATATTGCTCATAGATAATCTTGATCATAAACCCACAATTCATCGGTCTCAACGAACACACTGCAAAAAGAAGATTACATCAAATAGATCTCCACGAGAGAGGGGGAGAACATTGTATTGAGATCCAAAAAGAGAGAAGAAGCCATCTAGCTACTAACTATGGACCCGAAGGTCTGAGGTAAACTACTCACACTTCATCGGAGAGGCTATGATGTTGATGTAGAAGCCCTCCATGGTGGAATCCTTCCGGCGGAGCTCCTAACAGGCCCCAAGATGGGATCTCGTGGATACAGAAAGTTGCAGCGGTGGAATTAGGTTTTTGGCTCCGTATCTGATCTCTTGGGGGTACATAGGTATATATAGGAGGAAGAAGATGCGTCGGTGGAGCTCGAGGGCCCACGAGGTAGGGGCGCACCCTAGGGGGCGCCCCACCTCGTGGCTGCCTCGTGGCTTTCTTAACGGAGGGTCCAAGTCTCTTGGGTCTTATCTGATGAGAAACTCACGCTCCCGAAGGTTTCATTCCTTTTGACTCCGCTTGATATTCCGCTTTCTTTGAAACACCGAAATAGGCAAAACCAGCACTGGGATGGGCCTCAGTCGGCGCTCGGGAACGGGGTCCCAGACTTGCATGCTCAAGGGCGTGGCTCAAGGAGGCCTAGGACAGCCCATCTTCATCAACGCAGCTCAAGACCTCGCGAGGGGCCAAGCCTCATGGGCGGACGACAAGGAGCTTCTCGTGCACGGCCTCGTCAGCTGGCTCATGAGGAAGCGGAGAGTTCAAGGCAGGTACCTCGCGAGGTGCCCATGACGCAAGCCATGATTTACCAAGGGCGCCAACAAGCGCCAGCCAGCTGCATGTGTCCTCCTTTCCTCTTTGGTGCAAAGGGAGCAAGCGCAGCGAGAGCATCAAGCAAAGGCATCCGCTTCGTGCAACAAGACCAAGACCAGCCCCAACGGCTGGAAGGAGTCATCGTGGAGCCCAAGCAAAGGCCATCACTGAGCCTTTGGCAAAGCGAGGACCAACTTTAGTCAGATAAGTGTACCCGTTGTTCCCTTCAAATGGCTAATTGTTGGCGCCCTTCCCGCTCAATATTTGGGAAGAGGCCGAGGGCCTTCGCCTATAAATAGGAGTAGCCACACTCAGAGTGGGAGGAGGCATCTAGATCTAGCATCCGGAATCCAGAGAGAGAGATAGAGACCCAATCCTCAAGCTAGAGCGACGGAACACCACCTAGCAGTTCATCACACCCACCAAGAACAGGCCCTCGCGAGGCTGTTCTTCTTTGTACTGTTCTTCATCAGCCCAAGAGGCAATCCACCACACCACAAACTAGAGTAGGGTATTACACCACAACGGTGGCCCGAACTAGTATAAACCCTGTGTCTCTTGTGCTGTTCTATTTAGTAGTTTAGGTCCCAGCGATTCGGTGAGGTGAGAGACGGTGGAGGGTTGGATCTCCACGCGCACCCCAGTGTTCGAACCTCAAGGGTCTGCCGGAACCCGAAATCCGACATTTGGCGCGCTGTAGGTGCGCCGAGTCCGCTTTCGTCGCCTCGTTTTTTCCCGACCACCGCAACCATGTCTGACGCTCGTCGGGCTCGCGCCGAGCGCCGAGCCACCATCGCCTCCCGTGTCGCCCGGACAGTTTCCGACGGCGGGCGCCCTCTTCGTTCCTCACCGCCCGCTGCCAACACCGCCACCGCCCGGCGGGGACGGCAGCGGCATCGCCCCTGCACTCCTCGGCGACCTCGGGAAGGAGCCGCACAGCTTCCTCGTCACCCGCCTGCGTCGCGCCGTTCCTCCGGTCGTCGCGGCCTCCCCTGGCGGCTCGAGGCGCCGCCTTCCAGCCGCCATGTCAAGACATTCGTCCGCTGGTCGGCGCCACCTCCACGCGGGGGGCTCCCGGCTGGACGGAGCCGCCGGCCGGGCTGACCTTCACTCGACCACCCCACCAACTCGGCCGGCTCGGTGCGCCCCCCATGCGCACACCCACCAAAGACCCTCAGGGAAATGCAGAAACTCACGGGGCGCATAATGGCGCTAGGCCGTTTCATCTCCCAATTGGGGGAGCAGGCGCTGCCTTTCTTCCAGCTGATGAAGAAAAAGGGGCCCTTCGAATGGACTAAAGAGGCCGACAAGGCGTTCCAAGACCTAAAGAGGTACCTGACCAGCCCTCCAGTGATGGTGGCCCCGCGCCCTCAGGAGCCCTTGGTACTCTACCTCGCCGCCACTCCCTACTCCGCTAGCACAGCTCTGGTGGCGGTTAGGTAGGAACGTCAGGTCAAGACCATGGCGGCCACCAGAGCTAAAGCAAGACCGAATCAGAAGGAACTCGCAAAAGCCAGCACCGCAATGGAAGAGGATCAGCCGTCACAGCAGAGCACACCAAGGACGGGAGAGGCCCCCCATCCAAGCACCCATCTTCCGGAGGCGCCATCGCCTCGGGAGGCACCACAGCTTCCGGAGGACGCCACCAGCGCCGACGCCCCTAGCCTCGTCGAGCACCCGTGTACTTGTCAAAGACAAGTGTTACGGGATGCGAGGGCACGGTACCCCATGCCGCAAGCTCCTCCTCGCTGTTGGTGGCTTCGTGCAAGCTGCGGCACTACTTCCAGGGTCATCCAATCAAGGTTGTCTCGGCATACCCCCTGGAGAGGGTGCTCAGGAGCCCCAACTCGGCCGGAAGGGTTGCTGAGTGGAACATCGAGCTGCAAGCATTCCAGCTCGAGTTCAGCACCACTAGAGTCATCAAGGGGGCCGCGCTCGCAGATTTCATGGCCGAATGGACAGAAGCACCGGGCCTCAGGGCCGGCGAGGATCGATCCCTCTCCCCAGGAAGCGAAGCGCCAGAAGGTTGGGTCATGTACTTGACGGAGCGTTCTCCGCATAGGGCGCTGGGCTGGGGCAGTGCTCATATCTCCCGCTCAGGACAAACTCTACTATGCCGTGCAGCTCTTTTTCCAGCAGGGCGAGAAGGTCTCCAACAATATAGCAGAATACGAGGGGTTGATAGCGGGTCTGAAGGCTGCCGCTGCCCTGGGGGTGAAACTTCTTACCATCAAGGGCGATTCGCAGCTCCTCGTCAATTTCTCCAACAAGGTGTACGAGCCAAGAGATGAACACATGGAGGCCTACCTTGCGGAGGTCCGCAGGATGGAGAAACAGTTCTGGGGGTTGGAGCTGCAGCACGTGCCCCGTGGCACCAATCAAGAGGCCGACAAACGAGCCTCCAGGAGGTTACCCCAGGAGCCGGGCGTCTTTGAGGAACGGCTCTTCAAGCCCTCAGCCCTGCCGCCGCTATCAAGCACAGCACAGCCTCGGGAGGAGCTCCCTCAGCCACCTGCCCCGGGAGCCCCAGCGTGCGGCCCGGCCTCAGGAGCACGCCTGCTCCCTAATGATAGAACCTCAAGAGGAGTGCTGGATCACGGAGCTCAAGAGTTACTTAACGCGTGGGACCTTGCCGGAGAAGGAGGAGGAGGCAGAGCGTGTGGCGCGGCAAGCCACGGCATACAAAGATCATGGATGGAGAGCTCTACCGAAACGACGAACGACGATCCCTCGCGCTGCATCACCAGTGGAACAGGGAAGGAACTATCGCAGATATACATGGCGGAGATTGTGGGCACCATTCGTCGACGCGACCTCGTCTGGCAAGGCGTTCCGCAGCGTTTCTATTGGCCCACCGCTCCAACGACGCTTATCAAACTCGTGAAGGCTTGCGAGGCTTGCCAATTCCATGCCAAGCAGATCCACCAGCCAGCAGGAGGTCTGCAAACCATCCCCCTCACTTGGCCATTCGCGGTCTGGGGGCTGGACATTCTGGGCCCTTTTCCTCGGGCGCCAGGGGGCTATCGCTACCTCTACGTCGCCGTGGACAAATTCACCAAGTGGGCCGAAGTCGAGGCCGTCCGCGCCATCCCCGCTGGTTCTGCGGTCAAGTTCATCAAGGGCATCGTGAGCCGGTTCGGAGTGCCGAACCGCATCATCACCGACAACGGTTCGCAGTTCACCAGTAACCTTTTTAAAACGTACTGCGCTAACCTTGGAACGCAGATATGCTACGCCGGTGGCGCACCTTCGCAGCAACGGCCAGCCGAAGCGGGCTAACGCAGAGGTCCCGAGAGGCCTCAAGACCAGGACGCTCAAGAAGAAACCGAGGCCTGCGGCAGGGGCTGGTATGACGAAGCCCGTCCGTGTTGTGGTCCATCCGCACGACCGCAACCAAGCCAACCGGGAGACCCCTTCTTCCCGGTCTACGGAGCGAAGCGGTCCTCCTCACGAGGTCAAGCGCCGATCCGCAGGGGTCCCGGCGCTCGATGAAACGCTAAAGGACGCCATGCGGGGACGGCCTCGTCCGGGGAGGAGCGCCGAGAAGCAGCAGCATGCGGCGGCAAGGTACCAGCAGCACTCCGGCGATACCACTGCCGCAATATCCGCCCCAGAACTCTCGAGGTAGGAGACCTCGTGCTCCGCCGGGTCCTCTCCAGGGAGGGACTGCATAAGCTCTCTCCCATGTGGGAGGGCCCGTTCAAGGTTGTTCATGTTTCTAGGTCTGGCTCCGTGCGCTTGGAGACTCAAGAGGGAGTACCTATACATAATGCGTGGAACATCTAGCACCTCCGGAGGTTTTACCCCTAAAAGGCCCAGAGCCTGTGAAGAAGGCGAATGCCTGTGAAGCTCATCTTTTTGGAAAAGGCCCAGAGCCTGTGAAGAAGGCAAATGCCTGTGAAGCTCATCTTTTTGGAAAAGGCCCAGAGCCTGTGAAGAAGGCGAATGCCTGTGAAGCTCATCTTTTTGGAAAAGGCCTAGAGCCTGTGAAGAAGGCGAATGCCTGTGAAGCTCATCTTTTTGGAAAAGGCCCAGAGCCTGTGAAGAAGGCGAATGCCTGTGAAGCTCATCTTTTTGGAAAAGGCCCAGAGCCTGTGAAGAAGGCGAATGCCTGTGTAGCTCATTATTTTTGGAAAAGGCCCAGAGCCTGTGAAGAAGGCGAACGCCTATGAAGCTGTCGTGTTCTGGAAAGGGCCCGGAGCCTGTGAAGAGGGCAAATGCCCGTGAAGCTCGCTTCCCAGAAGAAAGGCCCGGAGCCTGTGAAGAGGGCCAACGCCTGTGAAGCTCGCCGCCCGTGACACTCTCACATAATAATGAGTTGGGGCTCTACACGCCCCGGAGTCTCAGGAGTGCCGGCCTCAGGCCCTGGGGCTCCCTCCCATGTCCAGTGGCAGCACTTAGCTCCGCGCTGGTGAGAAGACGTCGAAGACTAGACTAGGTGCCGGACGCGGCATTTTCATTTGCTTTCTACAGTTGACTAGTTATTCCCATTTGGAGTTTTTATCGAAACTATCGCCTTCTTTTGGTCCATGGTTCTTCGATATTTTTCGCTCTCCTGCCTCGATTTCTCTTGCGTGGGGACTCGCGAGGCAGAGGCCTCAGGAGCCCCGCGAGCGTTCCTGCCCCTATCGCTCAAGTTTGCACGGCCCTGGTCCACAGCTGGAGCATCCCTCCTGACCATGCCTCACGGGCAGCACAACGCGAACATGGGGCCTGGATCGGTCGCCCCCGCGGCCACAGCTGGAGTTCACTTGCGAATGGGCGACAATGTAAAGGAACAAAGATCGGGATAACAAACGCAGTACAATAATTAACGGTGTTAACCTAAACACGCCCCCACGGGGCCACACATTGTCGCCTTTTTTGCGCAGGGGAAAAGAAAGAAAAAGGATAAAAGCAGGTGATGCACGCCCCGTGCTGGCCCTCTTGGAAGGCTCGAGCCGTCTCCGGAGCTCAGGCGGACTCCCTCTCGCGCTTCACCGGGGCGCGACGACAAGCGGACCTGCTGCCACCCCCCAAGCAGGCGCGGCAGCGTGGGGGCTGGCCGCGGCCGCTGCTGGAAGAATCACCACCCGAAGAAGAGCTGGTGAAGTGTGAGGAGTCACGAGCATCGCCAGCCGCCCGCGCGCTGCCCTCTCCGTCCACGCCGGGGTTGAGTCCTCGGCGCGTCATCGCCTTCGTGGCAGCACTTATGCGGCGACTGCCTTCCCGGACACCCTCACGTAGACGGTGGCGCCGCCATCATACTTGAAGTGCAGGGAACACCGGCGGCGAAGACCACGCACGCAGCGGCGAACGCTCGCTAGCCGCAGCCGTGAACAGGTTCCTCAGGCGTAGACCTCCAGAGAAGCCCACGGAGCCCGGCTGCAACAACCATCCGCCTGGAGCCAGAGGCCGCCCAGGGCGCCGTCTGGGAGCTCGCCCAGGAGAAAGCGCGGGAGTTGAAGCCAGACGCCGGACGGCTCCTCCGCCCTCACCATGAACTCCGGCAGCGCTTCAGCAGCATGGAGGCGCGGCCTCGGGGGACGCGCGGCCGGGGCACGCCCTTCGACCGTGGCCAGCCGCTTGTCGCCATGCTGAGAGCCTCCCTCACGGCCGCGGGGGACCGCCGTGGAGGCCACGGGATGCTTGCGAGGGCGACCTCGACCACGCTTAGGCGGAGGAGAGGAAGACTCGACCTGACGGCCCTTCCCCTTCTCTGCGGCCGATAACTTCCTTGGTGGAGCCATGAAGAAGAAGGAGAGACAAGAAAGGATAGACTGGAAGGGCACGCGCCATTCCGTACTTATAGCCGGCGAAGGCCAACCGTCGGTCTCCACGATCACCGGTAATCATGATCGACTCTACATGCAAGGGCTTGTCGAATCCGGGTGGTTACCGAAGCATCGTGGGGAAGCAGTGCGCACGCGTCCAATCAACCGCCATGCGTCGCCCAAGGCCGCAGGCTGTTAGGGCCCGCGACGCTTCGTACTTGCCCTTTCGCCTCTCTGCTCGGCCAAGTTCAGGCGCGCCATGGGCCCGGGAGCTACTGTCGGTGTTCTGGGAACGGGGTTCCCCAGACTTGCCTGCCTTTTGCCTGCGGCGTGGCTCAAAGGAGGCCCAGGACAGCCAATCTTCATCAACGCAAGCTCAAGACCCTCGCGAGGGGCCAAGCCTCGCGGGGCGGACGACAAGGAGCTTCCTCAGGCACGGCCTCATCAGGCTGGCTCATGAGGAGGCGGAGAGTTCAAGGCAGGGTACCTCGCGAGGTGCCCATGACGCAAGCCATGACGACGAAGGGCGCCAGCCCGCGCGGTGTCCTCCTTTCCTCTTTGGTGCAAAGGGAGCAAGCGCAGGCGAGAGCATCAAGCAAAGGCATCCGTTTCGGTGCAACAAGACCAAGACCAGCCCCAACGGCTAGAAGGGAGTCATCGTGGAGCCCAAGCAGGCGTCATCACTAGAGCCTTTGGCAGGCGAGGACCAACTTTAGTCAGGATAAGTGTACCCGATGTTCCCCTTCAAAATGGCCAATTGTTGGCGCCCTTCCCGCACAATATTTGGGAAGAGGCCCAGGGCCTTCGCCTATAAATAGGTGTAGCCACACTCAGAGTGGGAGGAGGCATCTAGATCTGGCATCCGGAATCCAGAGAGAGAGATAGAGACCCGATCCTCAAGCTAGAGCGACGGAACACCACCTAGCAGTTCATCACACCCACCAAGAACAGGCCCTCGCGAGGCTGTTCTTCTTTGTACTGTTCTTCATCAGCCCAAGAGGCAATCCACCACACCACAAACTAGAGTAGGGTATTACACCACAATGGTGGCCCGAACTAGTATAAACCATGTGTCTCTTGTGCTGTTCTGTTTAGTAGTTTAGGTCCCAGCGATTTGGCGAGGTGCGAGACGGTGGAGGGTTGGATCTCCGCGCACACCCCAGTGTTCGAACCTCAAGGGTCTGCCAGAACCCGAAATCCGACAGCCTCCGGTTAATAGGTTAGTCCCAAAAGTAATATAAAAGTGGAAAATAAAGCCCAATATAGTCCAAAACAATAGATAATATAGCATGGAGCAATCAAAAATTATAGATACGTTGGAGACGACGCATCCCAAGCTTAATTCCTGCTCGTCCTCGAGTAGGTAAATGATAAAAAGAGAATTTTTGATGCGGAGTGCTACTTGGCATAATTTCAATGTAACTCTTCTTAATTGTGGTATGAATATTCAGATCCGAAAGATTCAAGACAAAAGTTCATATTGACATAAAAATAATAATAATACTTCAAGCATACTAACAAAGCAATCATGTCTTCTCAAAATAACATGGCCAAAGAAAGTTATCCCTACAAAATCATATATTCTTGCTATGCTCTATCTTGACCACACAAAATATTTAAATCATGCACAACCCCGATGACAAGCCAAGCAATTGTTTATACTTTTGACATTTTCAAAACTTTTTCAATCTTCATGCAATACATGAGCGTGAGCCATGGATATAGCATTATATGTGGAATAGAATGGTGGTTGGGGAGAAGACAAAAAGAGGGAAGATAGTCTCACATCAACTAGGCGTATCAACGGGCTATGGAGATGCCCATCAATAGATATCAATGTGAGTGAGTAGGGATTGCCATGCAATGGATGCACTAGAGCTATAAGTATATGAAAGCTCAACAAATGAAACTAAGTGGGTGTGCATCCAACTCGCTTGCTCACGAAGACCTAGGGCAATTTGAGGAAGCCCATCATTGGAATATACAAGCCAAGTTCTACAATGAAAAATTCCCACTAGTATATGAAAGTGACGAAACGAGAGACTCTCTATTATGAAGATCATGGTGCTACTTTGAAGCACAAGTGTGGTAAAAGGATAGTAACATTGGGACGTGGATTTTGTGGACATGCGGCCACGCGCTGCCGTTATCCCGTGCGTCCATGAGTGCATCATGATTGCTAGCTAATATAGCCTCACGCGCCCCACTCGCAATACTGAACAGTGTTAAGTGCTTACCAAATGAAATACGCCCCGCTATACCCTGATGCGAGTGGGCCACAACCAATTTATGTTTGTATGAATACAACCTTGTCTGTTGGGGTATCATTATTTGGCTGCAGGGGAGTTGGGTGTATTGATGGTGCACAGTGCCCTCTTAAATTAGAGCATTTACAAGAAATGGCGGGCGACGACTCGCCAATTATTTCCGCTGGGTGGACATGTGTATGGACACCAGTAATTTATGACATCTCTGCTGTTTGCTGTATTGACATCACTGCTGTTTTTTTAAAAGGACATCACTACTATCTTTTTAAAGGACATCACTGTTGTTTGTTGTATTTACATTTGCTTTGTTATGTTTACTTATTCTTTGTGATTAGGGATCGACTAATTATGTTCGGGTCAATTACAACGGTACAGCTGTAAGCAGCAGAGGCACAGCAGACCATGCCAGACACGGACTCCCTAGCATCTTGTACGAAAAAATTTGGAGAGCTGGAGAAGCCATATAGTGGAGCAGGGTAGGGGCGTTTCGACCTTTTGGCATCGGTTTTGACTTTTGAGAGCGATTTAGCTCATATGCTTCCTAGAGCATTTTACCAGTGCCAAAGCGCCGTGCTCATTTGGGATATTCCCAAAATCTTGGAGAATATCATTCTAGGCAAAGGGCAAACTAAGATCAGACACGGGTCTCGTTCCCACTTGGTGGAGCTAGCCATTTGCACTGTCGTGCAATCAATTCTCATCGACACGCATAACGTTTCAATACGTGAGGCTGCCATGTTGGCCATTTACTGGGGGCACAGAGCTGATACGAGCAATATACCAGTTGGTGTACGCTTGTTATACGGCAATGATGTATTGTAGTAGCACAAATCACGGTGGGACGAGTGGTGCTGATAACAACCTCGCGTGGCTGCATGTACACACACGATTTATCGATAACATTGTACCTTCTCTCTTTTTCTCTCATTATTTTTTATTTTTTTATTGGGACTTTTCTTTATTTTTTTTTGCCTCTTTTCTTTCTTTTTTTTCGTCCGGAGTCTCATCCCGACTTATGGGGGAATCATAGTCTCCATCATCCTTTCCTCACTTGGGAGAATGCTCTAAAAATGATGATCATCACACTTTTATTTTTCTTACAACTCAACAATTACAACTCGATACTTAGAACAAAATATGACTCTACGTGTATGCCTCCGGCGGTGTACCGGGATATGCAATGATTCATAAGTGACATGTATGAAAGAATTATGAACGGTGGCTTTGCCACAAATACGATGTCAACTACATGATCATGCTAAGCAATATGACAATGATGGAGCGTGTCATACTAAACGGAACGGTGGAAAGTTGCATGGCAATATATCTCGGAATGGCTATGGAAATGCCATGATAGGTAGGTATGGTGGCTGTTTTGAGGATGGTTTTATGGTGGGTGTATGATACCGGTGAAAAGTGCGCGGTATTAGAAAGGCTAGCAATGGTGGAAGGGTGAGAAAAGTGCATATAATCCATGGAGTCAACATTAGTCATAAAGAACTCATATACTTATTGCAAAAATCTACAAGTTATCAAAGAAAAGTATTACGCGCATGCTCCTAGGGGGATAGATTGGTAGGAAAAGACCATCGCTCGTCCCCGACCGCCACTCATAAGGAAGACAATCAATAAATAAATCATGCTCCGACTTCATCACATAACGGTTCACCATACGTGGATGCTACGGGAATCACAAACTTTAACACAAGTATTCCTCAAATTCACAACTACTCAACTAGCACGACTTTGATATTATCACCTCCATATCTCAAAACAATTATCAAGCATCAAACTTTTCTTAGTATTCAACGCACTCAAAAGAAAGTTTACAAATCTTGAATACCAAGCATATTATTATTAAGCAAATTACCATGCTATTTAAGACTCTTAAAATAATCTAAGTGAAGCATGAGAGATCAATAGTTTCTTTAAAAAAAACCACCACCGTGCTCTAAAAGATATAAGTGAAGTACTAGAGCAAAACTATCAAGCTCAAAATATATAAGTGAAGCACATAGAGCAAAACTATCAAGCTCAAAAGATATAAGTGAAGCACATAGAGTATTCTAACAAATTCCAATTCACGTATGGCTCTCTCAAAAGGTGTGTACAGCAAGAATGATTGTGGTAAACTAACAAGCAAAGACGCAAATAATACAAGACGCTCCAAGCAAAACACATATCATGTGGTGAATAAAAATATAGCTCCAAGTAAAGTTACCGATGGAAGTGGACGAAAGAGGGGATGCCTTCCGGGGCATCCCCAAGCTTCGAATTTTTGGTGTCCTTGGATTATATTGGGGGTTCCATGGGCATCCCCAAGCTTAGGATCTTGCCACTCCTTGTTCCATAATCCATCAAAAAAATTCACCCAAAACTTGAAAACTTCACAACACAAAACTCAACAGAAATCTCGTAAGCTCCGTTAGCGAAAGAAAACAAAAGACCACTTCAAGGTACTGTAATGAACTCATTCTTTATTTATATTGGTGTTAAACCTACTGTATTCCAACTTCTCTATGGGTAATAAACTGTTTTACTAGCCATAGATTCATCAAAATAAACAAACAACACACGAAAAACAGAATCTGTCAAAAACAGAAGTCTGTAGTAATCTGTAACTAACGCAAACTTCTGGAACTTCAAAAATTCAGCCAAAATAGGAAGACCTAGGAAAATTGTTTATTGATCAGCAGCAATTTGAATCACTATTTTATCACGTTCTCGTGATTTTTAACAATTGTTTTCGTGAACCGAAAGTTTCTGGAAATTACAGCAAGATCAAATAACTATTATCCAAGAAGATCATATATGTTTAAGTTGGCACAAACACTAATTAAAACATAAAACCACATCCAAACAGAAGGTAGATGGATTATTTATTCCTAAACAGAATCAAAAAAAAAACTAAAAATAAAACTGGGTTGCCTCCCAACAAGCGCTATCGTTTAACGCCCCTAGCTAGGCATAAAAGCAAGGATAAATCTAGGTATTGCCATCTTTGATGGGCAATCCATAGGTAGCTCTCATAATAGATGCATATGGTAATTTTATCTTCTTACTAGGGAAGTGTTCCATGCCTTTCTTTAATGGGAGTTGGAATCTAATATTTCCTTCCTTCACATCAATAATTGCACCAATCGTTCTAAGGAAAGGTCTACCAAGAATAATAGGACATGAAAGATTGCAATCTATATCAAGAACGATAAAGTATACAGGCACATAATTCCTATTTGCAACAATAAGAACATCATTAATTCTTCCCATAGGTTTCTTAATAGTGGAATGTGGGGACCCCGACTCATAAGTCGTGGTCACCGAATGCACGTGTACAGTGATCCCAGAGATCAATGCTCACTGAACACACAGAAGCTGAATAACAAGAGTCTTACATCCATACATACCGTCTTACATGAATTATTACCATTATGGTCAAGTCTTGAGTATAACATTGCAGCGGAAATCTTCGTCAATAACTTGGACCCATGCCATCTGCATTAACCCTACAGGCATTCTGACTGGGAAAGCGTCCTAGCTCGCACGATCGTCACCAAAGAACTCTTCTTCACATCAGATCTTTCATGCCTGGCCAATAAAATAACCAGTGGCAGGCCAATGAGTACTTTGAATGTACTTGCAAGCAACCCATGATTTGGTTCAAAGTAACAATGGAATTGTACAACAAGTAAGCTACCTAGCTTCACGCTAGTTGAGAAGTCCTATCAATTTGTGTGATATGCATCAATGGACATGGGTAACCTTGAGAACAGGTTACAGATATCAACATAAATATAGTTTGGATCAATGCCATTTCATTCAACATGTCAAGTCACCACCTTGACACAAATAGCTCTCTTCCACACACATATGCACCGAGATTGTAAATATTTTGGACATAGTTTAAGTAGCACCTCCCAACTATCCATGACCGTGGACACGGCTATTCGAATAGTTTGACACTCTACAGAGGTTGCGCACTTTACCCACAAGATCCGGGAAGCTTTCGTGTCATCCACGATCCCACAGTACCTCAAGTACTCGGGGGAAGAACCCGATCATTACCTTTCCCTAGACAATACTAACATAGGGTCCACTCGTTGATACACAGCCCTCGTGTATAAACAAAAGATCGTGGGACTCTGCCCTTTCTCACATTATCACACATACATGAAGGGACCATCGGTGTGTCCGGTGCCCTGTGAAAACAGTCATGGCCGCCTATCCAAGCACGACCCCGTCCCGAGAGTGACCTCAAGTCACCCCCGTCACTAGTAATGTGGGCACCATGCTAGTATCAGTCCAAGTAATCAATAATGCCCCGCCCCATAAAGGGGTAGAGTGGTTACACATGTTTGGTTGGGACGGTAATCACACATAAACTTAATCCATCATTTTACACACTCCAAAAGCTCTCTTCGGTACACCACTTCTTCCTCAAGTGGTGACCTTAGTTCAACATCTCCCAAGGGCATTAGGGGCACCCGAGGGGTTTTCGAAAGAAGGTAACCACGAAGAGTTCGTGGTACACATGCATCATTATGCATCGACTAGTCTCTTGACAATGCACTCATGAACAAGGTAAGGTCATAAGTAGGGGTATGCATCATGTGGTGGTTCACAACAAGTTTACCACCGTCATATTTCATCATCGTGCAATCGGAAAAAGGGTACCGATGAACAAGAGGGGTGTCATGGTCAAAGGGCTGCTTGCCTGGTTCATCAAAGTCTTCAAGTCTTCTGGTCCATCTCCGATTACTCCGTCTACTTCGTCAACTAACGCCGAAACAATCATAATAAGCAACACAACAAGGCAGAAAATAAAAGTGCTCTAAAATATTAATTTGACTTCTCTAGGACATCTCTGGTTATATGAAATATAACCAGAGTGGTTTCATTGGAATTGGGTCAGTGGATATTTCTAAACATTTCAATATGATGGAATCAAGGGGTTTATGGACTTGCAAGAATTGTACAGAAACATGCTTTTGAAAAATGAGCAAAGGCACCCATTTAACAAACCATGATTTTAGAAGCATCTAGGAGTTGGTTTCACTGGATTTGGAGTTCAAATGAATTTCCTATGAATTTGCAAAGTTGGCTATACATGAAGAAATAGACCATTATTTGAGGTTGTACAGAAACTATTAGTAAAAATGTTCAAAAACTAGGTTTTGAGTTTATAAACATCTAGGAATTTGAATCATGGAATTTGGATAAAAAAATGGGCTCTCTGTGATTTTCTAAAGTTCATTACAGAAATTACAAACAAGGGATTTGATAAATATTTGTGAAGGAATTGATTCTGGAAAATTGTGCAAATAGCACCATGTGGTAAGGAATGATTTTAGGAACTACTAGAAATTTGAACCACCCAATTTTATTGGAGTTAATTTGGATTGTTTATGGATTTTACAAACTGTACAGAAAAGAAAAAGGAAAAGATTTTTACCCAAACGGGCTGGATCTGGGCGGCGGCGGCGCACTGGGCGAGGTTTAGCAGCAGGGCGCCACTGGGCCGGCCCAGTGGCTCGGCCGCACGCGCGCAAGGGCCACGTCGGAGGCGGATTTCTCCCGGCCCATCTCCACTTGCCAGTGTGGCCTGGAGGCTGGGCCTCTGACAAGTGGGGCCCGCCTGCAGGTTCGTCCTCCACCTCCCGCTTGGACGCGAAGGAAGAAAGAGGAGGCGTTCGACACCGACCACCGGCGCCACAGGGCGTCTCCGGCGATGCTCCGCCCACCGGCGTGCTCAGGGGAGAGTGGCGCATCCGACGAGGTACTCCACGGAGGCAGGGGTGGTCGGATGCGGGCGATGCATCACCCGCGGTGGACGTAGGCGACGGTGAGGTTGGGGCATGGCGCTGCAGTCGTGGAGGGGACAAAATGAAGAGGGGGAGAGCTCTGCCGTTCATCTGCGGTTCTACTGGTGGCCAAAGGAGGGGCGGGGAGGCTTCGGGTTGCGGAAATTTGGGCGGAGACCGACGGCGGCACTCCGGCCATGGAAGGAGCAGGAGGGCACGAGAGGAGGTGCAGGTTGGTCCAGGGGGTTCACGGGGGAGAGAGAGGTCAAAGGAGCTCCAGAGGAAGGTCAAGGGCGGCCTTATATGGCGAGGGCACGGCTCACCGTGGACGTGGCCTACGGGCACCCGCGGAAATGGCCGTGGTGGCCATGAGAGGAGGCTCGGGGCTGTCTGCGGCGCTCGTGGGTGATGGGTAGGGCGCCAGGAAAAGAGAGGAGGAGCAGGGCGAGGCTCTGGTGCTCGCGCGTGCGAGGCCGGGCATTGGCCGAGCCGGGCGGCTCTGGGCACGCGCCGCAGGAGATGAGAGAGAGAGGGAAAGGAGGGGGACAACACGGTGGCGTGTTGCGGACGTCGAGGCACCTCGACTGGCACGAGGGAGAGGCTCGAGGTGGTCGAGGGACGCGGTGTCAATGCTCGGGTGCTCTGCCACGCGCTCCAGAGCATGCAAATGGCCGGCACTCGCGGCTTTTTGCGCGCACCCGCGCGTCCACTTGTGTCTGGCAGCTGAAGGGGGCATGGGCAAAAGCTGGGGAGAGCCTTGGATGCTCTGGAAAGCTGAGAGGAGAGAAGGAGGCTGAGAGAGAGGGAGGAATCTACTGCCCAGGAATAAAAATGGGGTTCTACCCCCCTTAATCATTGCCTCTCGGGCGGGGAAGCATACCAGAGGTAGAGGGGAACTAGGAGGGGTGGTGGTAAAAAGGAGGACTCATGGAGATTAGTGGAAGTGGTCAAATTGGTGTCTTTAGAAAAATGGCAGAAGGTGCTTGTTGTTGATTTGGAAAAGAAGATTAACTCCTCTTGTCATAAGGCTTGACAGGTCCAAATGGCATGAGAAAACAAGTGGTTCCACCAGGATTTAGTCCATTTGGGCAAAGTTGCCAATGTAACTTTTGTAAACCCTAGAAATCAACAGAAATGGACTTGTGTGGATCTAGTTGAGAAAATCACTTCTCCTTGATGCACCACTTGGTGTAGTGGCCTCATTTGGTCATGCTAACATGCTCACCAAAGTTGGGGTCAAGGAGAGAAAGTTGGTAGTACAAAGTTGTTCAAATTTGATTCTGGTCAGAGAGGGTTTTGGGGCATTTTGGTGAACCAAAATGACCTTTATTGACATGAGGCTTTGCAAGGTGATCACAATATGCATTTGTGACTTTCTGGATTTTTCTTGGATTTTTATGAAAATATTTCCTGTAGAAATATTTCAAATCCTTGAAATGGGTAGAAATGGTTTTGGGAGGTTTTGTCCAATATTTTGAACATGACCATGTGTTGAAACTCTTATATATGAACAATATATGTCCATTGAGTTTCCCTAGATTTTTCCCAAATATTTTTAAAGCATTAAATAATTTTAACCTATTAAAGACCATTTCTGGCCTAAAGAAAAAGCCTTTAAATAAAATGGGAAAATAACTTTTAAAATTATATTTTTGTGGTTTCTGGGTGTCCTATATCTAATAGGAGTCAAATATATTTTTGGAAAGATTTTTACTACCCTTAATTAAGTAATTTAAGTGCATATCTCAATTCAGGGGGTTTTGGAAAACTATTTTTTGAAAATACTATTTGGCCAAATTATTTTTTTGTAAGAAATTATTTTTATGTCCTATGCACATGGCATGATCATTGGGCAAGGTTTTTGGATCAAGGAGAAGGAGTATAAGAGTTGGAGGATTTATTTGATTTTTAGAGCACTTGCAAACAGCAGACAAAATCCAATCAATGCAAAGTCCAAAACACTCAAAAGTTCTTGTCAAACCATATTTTATCATGATTTATAATCTTAAGTGGTGTGCCATGAAAATCAAGGTGTGACATGGAATCCGCAAGGTGCAAGTTTAGAGAGCATTCATCAAAATCACGGAAATCTAGCAAATCACACAAAGTTTTGGGAATAGTGGAAACACTAGCACCAAATCACATAAATCATAGAATTCATGGTCCTTAATCTTAATTTTAATAGTTGGTACCCACTCATCATAAAGTTTTCTAGGTATAGAGACTTCCATCTCAAGTTTTTCCTCATAAGATTGCATCAAGGCATCAACGATATGTTTAGTAAACGCTTTATTTTGACTATAAGCATGCGGAGAATTTAGCATGGATTGCAAAAAGGAAATACAATCAATTAAAGAGGAACTTTCATAATTAAATTGCTTGAGATCCAAAATAGTGGGTTTAGCAACATCTAAGGTTTTACTTTCCTCAATCCCACTCTTATCATTTTTAGCATCATAATCTAAAAGCTCCGAATTTTTAGAACACCTTCTAGGTAAAGGTGACTCATATTCAATCTCATCATTATGAAGATTCATATTGCAAAACAAAGATTTAATGGGAGACACGTCAATAACTTTTAGATCTTCATCTTGATTTTCATGGAAATTGGAAGAACACGCTTTAATAAAGGCATCTTTCATAGCAGGCATCCTAGCGGTTCTTTCCATGCACTCATCAATGGAAATTCTCGTGGCTTTGAGAGACTCATTGATATCATGCTTAGGAGGAATAGATCTAAGATTTAAAGAATCAACATCAAGAGAAATTCTATCAATGTTCCTAGCCAATTCATCAACTTTAAGTAATTTCTCTTCAAGCAAAGAATTAAAATTCTTTTGTGAATTCATAAACTCTTTAACACTATTCTCAAATTCAGAGGGCATCTTATAAAATTTCCATAAGAGTTGTTGTAGGAATTTCCGTAATTATTAGAAGGATTACTAGGATAAGGCCTAGGATTAAAATTCCCTCTATACGCACTGTTACCAAAATCATTCCTACCAAAAAAATCACATCCATAGATTCATTACTATTCTCAATCAAATTAGACAAAGGCATATCATTAGGATCAGAATAAACACTCTTAGTAGAAAATAATTTCATAAGTTCATCCATCTTTCCACTCAAAACATTGATTTCTTCTATCGCATGCACCTTTTTATTGGTAGATCTTTCAGTGTGCCATTGAGAATAATTAACCATAATATTATCTAGGAGTTTAGTAGAATCTCCTAAAGTGATTTCCATAAAAGTACCTCCCGCGGCCGAATCTAAAAGGTTTCTAGAAGCAAAATTCAATCCGGCATAAATTTTTTGTATAATCATCCACAAGTTCAAACCATGAGTAGGGCAATTACGTATCATTAATTTCATTCTCTCCCAAGCTTGTGCAACATCTTCATGATCAAGTTGCTTAAAATTCATAATATCGTTCCTAAGAGAGATAATCTTAGCGGGAGGAAAATACTTAGAGATAAAAGCATCTTTGCACTTGTTCCAAGAATCAATACTATTTTTAGGCAAAGACGAAAACCAAGCTTTAGCACGATCTCTAAGCGAAAAAGAAAATAGCTTCAATTTAACAACATCATTGTCAACATCTTTCTTCTTTTGCATATCACACAAATCCACGAAGCTATTTAAATGAGTAGTGGCATCTTCACTAGGAAGGCTGGCGAATTGATCTTTCATAACGAGTTTCAACAAAGCAGTATTGATTTCACAAGATTCAGTATTGGCAAGAGGAGCAATAGGAGTGCTAAGGAAATCATTATTGTTGGTATTGGTAAAGTCACACAATTTGGTATTATCTTGCGCCATGGCAACAAGTAATCCAACACACGAGCAAATAGGAAAAAGGCAAGCGGAAAAGAGAGGAGGAGATAGGGAAAGAGAGGGCGAATAAAACGGCAAGGGTGAAGTGGGGGAGAGGAAAACAAGAGGCAAATGGCAAATAATGTAATGCAAGAGATAAGGGATTGTGATGGGTACTTGGTATGTTAACTTTTGCGTAGACTCCCCGGCAACGGTGCCAGAAATCCTTTTTGCTACGTCTTGAGCTTGCGTTGGTTTTCCCTGAAGAGGAGAGGATGATGCAGTAGAGTAGCTTAAGTATTTCTCTCAGTTTTTGAGAACCAAGGTATCAATCCAGTAGGAGGCCACGCACAAGTCCCTCGTACCTACACAAAACAAATAGCTCCTCGCAACCAACGCGAATAGGGGTTGTCAATCCTTCACGGTCACTTACGAGTGAGATCTGATAGAGATGATAGATAATATTTTTGGTATTTTGGTATAAAGATGCAAAGTAAAATAAAAGGCAAAGTAAAGAGCAAAGCAATAATAAAGCATAGGAAGATTAATATGATGAAAATAGACCTGGGGCCATAGATTTCACTAGTGGCTTCTCTCAAGAGCATAGGTATTTTACGGTGGGTGAACGAATTATCATTGAGCAATTGATGAATTGAGCATAGTTATGAGAGTATCTAGGTATGATCATGTATATAGGCATCACCTCCGAGACAAGTAGACCTACTCCTACCTGCATCTACTACTATTACTCCACTCATCGACCGCTATCCAAAGATGCATCTAGAGTATTAAGTTAATGAAAACAGAGTAACGCCTTAAGCAAGATGACATGATGTAGAGGAATAAATTCATGCAATATGATAAATACCCCATCTTGTTATCCTCGATGGCAACAATACAATACGTGCCTTGCTGCCCCTACTGTCACTGGGAAAGGACACCGCAAGATTGAACCCAAAGCTAAGGACTTCTCCCATTGCAAGAACTACCAATCTAGTTGGCCAAACCAAACGGATAATTCGAAGAGACTTGCAAAGATAACTCAATCATACATAAAAGAATTCAGAGAAGATTCAAATATTGCTCATACATAATCTTGATCATAAACCCACAATTCATCGGTCTCAACAAACACACCGCAAAAAGAAGATTACATCGAATAAATCTCCATGAGAGAGGGGGAGAACATTGTATTGAGATCCAAAAAGAGAGAAGAAGCCATCTAGCTACTAACTATGGACCCGAAAGTTTGAGGTAAACTACTCACACTTCATCGGAGAGGCTATGATGTTGATGTAGAAGCCCTCCATGGTGGAATCCCCTTCCCATGGAGTTCGGAACAGGCCCCAAGATGGGACCTCGTGGATACGTAAAGTTGTGGCGTGGAATTAGGTTTTGGCTCCGTGTCGATCTGTTGGGGTAATGAGGTATATATAGGAGGAAGAAGTACATCGGTGGAGTTTGAGGGCCCACGGTGGGGGCGCGCCTAGGGGGCGCGCCCACCTCGTGGCCGCCTCGTGGCTTTCTTGACGGAGGGTCCAAGTCTTCTGGGTCTTATCTGATGAGAAAATCATGTTCCCGAAGGTTTCATTCCGTTTGGACTCCGTTTGATATTCCGTTTCTTAGAAACACTGAAATAGGCAAAAAAATAGCAATTCTGGGCTGGGCCTCCGGTTAATAGGTTAGTCCCAAAAGTATTATAAAAGTGGAAAATAAAGCCAAATATAGTCCAAAACAATAGATAATATAGCATGGAGCAATCAAAAATTATGGATACGTTGGAGACGTATCAGTAAGCACAGGAGCCGAGCAACCCAACTATTGACCAAAGACATGATTCGGAGCCGATGCATATAATGCTATAAGTTCTGGTGCCGAACTATACTATAAAAGTGTTCGGACTTTTATTGCCGTGATGCGGGGTGTTATTAAGCCCCTGGCGTATTAGTACGTACCATGGTGTACGTGTGCAATGAGTAATAAATACTGAGGTGAGGAAATGGAAAAAATGAAGTAATGGGCTGGCACCACCATTTATTCACCGTTGTGGTGTAATCAGTACGTCAAGGCGTACTTTGTACAAGTAATGCGATAAGCAAGTAAGGCTATTGAAAATTCCATAACCAAGGGCGAGCTGCGTGCGGGTATGTAAAACAAGTATAGTAATCGTTTATTAGAAACCACCTGGGGGTTCCCTTGTACGCCAGAGCTCCTTGCCTCCTTGGTGTGTTCTGCCAGCAGGTTGTCCATATAGCCCTTGAAAAGAGAGGAAGACCTGTACAAAGAAGAAGAAGAAACGTGCGAATCCCAGGGTCTATCAAGTCGTACTGTGGATTTCGAGCGAGTTGTGCCTCCGTCAGCACCCCATGAGTGAGTAGTTTAAATGTGCGTGGTAGTAATACCATTACCTCGTCGGGGCTGGGACGGAGGCCGAATTTGCTAGACTGGCTCGTGACGAGCCGAGCTATCCTTCTGCAGTGTAGTCCGAACCCTCTAATGATGTCCAGGGGCTCGGCAACCGGATTATAGTGTTGCTTGAGAAGGCCACTCTATACTTCTGCTGCTAGGGCAGTGGTGCGTTCCTCTGTACGGAGGGAGCATTCCTTGTTTCCATTTACTGTGATGACTCACCATGGATCAGGCATTTTTAGCTTGAGATAAGCATAATGTGGCACCGCGTTGAATCTAGCGAATGCAGTTCGTCCGAGCAGCGCATGATAGCCGCTGCGGAATGGGACGATATCGAAGATTAGTTCTTCACTTCGGAAGTTATCCAAGGAACCGAATACTACCTCCAGCGTTATTGAGCCCGTACAACGGGCCTCTACGCCTGGTATGACTCCCTTAAAGGTAGTCTTCGTGGGCTTGACTCGTGAGGGGTCAATGCTCATTTTACGTACTGTATCCTGATAGAGCAGGTTGAGGCTGCTACCGCCGTCCATTAGGACTCGAGTCAGGTGGAATCCGTCGATGATTGGGTCGAGGACCAGTGCGGCCGAACCGCCATGTCGGATGCTAATTGGATGGTCTCGGTGGTCGAATGTGATCGGGAATGATGACCATGGATTAAATTTTGGGGCGACGGGCTCTACTGCATAGACGTCCCTGAGTGCGTGCTTGCGCTCTATTTTGGGAATATGTGTAGCGTATATCATGTTTACCGTTTTGACTTGAGGGGGAAATTTCTTTTGTCCCCCGGTGTCCGGCTGCCGGGGCTCTTCGTCATCGTCCTCGCTTTCTGATTCCCCTTCTTTGTTTCTGCTATTTACCTTGCTGGCTTGTTTAAAGACCCGGCAATCTCTGTTAGTATGGTTGGCCAGGTTGTCTGGGGTGCCATGTATTTGGCAAGGACGGTCGAGTATGCGGTCCAAGCTGGATGATTTTCCACTGCTCCTTTTATAGGGCTTCTTTCGCTGGCGGACTTGGAGCCACTGAATCCGGCATGAACTGTTGTGTCATCGGTGTTGTTGTCATTGCTTTGGCATTTGTGTCTGTTGCGCCGGAGCTTGCTAGTGCTATTCTTGGCCTCCGAGGGGCCTGTCTCGCTGCCTGTGTTGTTACTACGGGCCAGCCAACTGTCCTCTCCCGCGCAAAAGCGGGTCATGAGTGCCGTGAGGGCTGCCATGGACTTCGGCTTTTCTGGGCCGAGGTGGCGTGCCAGCCATTCGTCACGGATGCTGTGTTTGAAGGCTGCCAAGGCCTCGGCATTCGGACAGTCAATGATCTGGTTCTTTTTGGTTAGGAACCTAGTCCAGAATTTTCTGGCTGATTCTCCAGGTGTAACGCCCCAAGACCGACGCTCCAGATGCCTTCCTTGTGTTTCGTTGTCGCCGTGTGTTTTATTTGTTTGTTGCATTTCATCATGGCATCATCCGCATTGTATCGGCACTCGTTGCCATCATTATTTTTAAAACTTGCATCCGCCCGTAGTTGTCGTGTCCCCTGCCTTCGTTGGCCGTTCCGAGTCCCATCGGGTTTTCGCTTCACACTTGACCTCGTTCGCCTAACCCCTCTTTGCATAGTGCATCGACCCCTCGCCCGTGTCCGAAACTTTCCCGGACCCGAACCGGGCTGTCGTTACCAATGGGTTCGGTTTATCTCGAAACATCCCAAAAACATCTCCGTTTTATTTGTTTGGACGCCCATAGCCTATCTTTCTTGACCGCCCGATTTTGATCTAAGGGTCCATGTCTACCCCAATTCATCTCCTATCACTATATATATGAAGCTAGTCCAAATTTGAGCAAACCCTAAAAATTAGGACCCTTGTCCCATCCCGCCGCCACTCCACCAAATCCTCTCTGGATCCCCTCCCTCGATTTGCGCCACCGCCCAACCACAGCAAGCCGAAGCCTCCTCCTTCCCGATCCATCCAACCACCACAGCCCATGCAGACCTCCCCGTTCCCCTCGTCGCAAGCTAGGGTGAGGAACTCCCTGCCGCCTTCCACCTCGTGCTGTCCCCGCCGTCCACCGGTAGCAGCAGCAGGTCCGGCTGCAGCACCGAGCCTCTCATGCGCCTCCACCTCCCTGCCGGAGCAGCACCATCGGCCAACCAGATGAGCGTCGCCCCTTCTCCTCCTTCCTTCTTTTTCTTCTCTGCGTCCGTTCTCAACTCCCTCTCGTCTCTCTCTGCACAGGAAAACGCCATGGCCGCCTGAGATCTTCCACGCCGGCCTGCTACCTCGCCTCCCCGACCCGAACTAGCCCGGATCCGCGTCTCCGGCCACCAATCTAGTCCGCTCGCCAGAGGCCTTCTCCAGTGGAGAAGCCATTCATGAGCTATGCAGTCAAATGACTACACAGCTTCGTGGTGAAAACATCATACAATAAGTATACATCATGCAAAAAAAATCATAAATACATACATATGACTAAACAAGTTTGAATTGACTACACATGAATGAATTCCTGGCACCGCCACTGGCCTTCTCCACGCCGCTGCGAAGGAACGGCTGCGCTGCCGCCGCCGTGTCTGACTAGTCGAATGGATCGACAAGTCCCTGCACGCGCCCCTGCCTCGCGTTGACCGCGCCCCTCCTCGTCATTTCGCGTGGCCTCCCCATGACGAGAGCTCGCGCCGGCCATCTTCCTCGCCGGGGTGCCCCGCCAAGTTCCCTATGCTGCCTCGCCCGCCTTCGTCCTCCTCTGCTTCGAGCCGCATCCTGCATCGAGCGAACGCTCGTCCTCGAGCGTTGACCGCGCCCCCTCCTCCTCCTCGTTGGATCTAGTCAAGACCCAAGCCGCCCACTTCGTCAGGCCCAGCCAGCACCCCGCCGGCCTGCCTCTTCCACCGACTGGGCTTGGCCCATGGTGAGAAACCCCCCAGCGCCCCTTTGTTTTCTTTTGTTAGGCCTGCTCCAGTTTTAGATTCGGCCTGTGTAGGTTCTTTTCCCAGATCTGCGAATTTAGCTATTATTCCAGGATCCGCAGTTTGCAGAAAAACCCTTGCTGTTCATGCATATAATAACTGAATAACCATGGATCATATGTAAAAACTTTATATATGTAAAATGCTTAGAATTTTGTGTAGATTAATAATATGCAACTTTCATCCATGTTTAAAATGTTTAAACTTGTTGTTTGTTTTATTTTGCATAAATGCCATGTTAAAATGATTAATTTCATAACTAAATAACATTTGCTCTAAATTTAATAAACTTTATATGTAAATGGGGTAGAAAAATGCGTAGATTAACATGTTGCACTTCATTTTGATGTTTAACAATATTAAAATTGTGTTTAGGGCAGAACAGTAGCAAATTCGAAATATGCATATGAAGATTTTCCGAAATTGTTATTTGTTGTTCCGGCCTCATTTAAACTTGCCTAAACAGTTAGTTTAATTATGCTTCACCTCTTGCCATGTTAATCAACATTTAATATTGTTGGGTACATAAACGAGAGAGAACTAAATAATTGATGTGGTGTTTTCTTCAATACGCAACTTCGTTGCATATTTGAGCTCCACTTAATTTGTAGTATTGTTTGTGCACTTTGCCATGCCATGCCTCATTAAACCGGACATGCATCATACTTGATTGTGCATCATGCCATCATTATGCTTGGTTGTTTACCATGTTGTTTGCTTCTTTCCGGAGTTGTGAGGATTCGTTCGACTATGTCAGTTTGTCTTCTTCACGGACTTGTTCTTCTTCCTTGCGGGATCTCAGGCAAGATGACCATACCCTCGAAATCACTTCTATCTTTGCTTGCTAGATGTTCGCTCTATCGCTATGTCGCGCTAGCTACCACTTGTTGTATCATGCCTCCCATTTTGCCATGTCAAGCCTCTAACCCACCTTTCCTAGCAAACCGTTGTTTGGTTATGTCACCGCTTTGCTCAGCCCCTCTTATAGCGTTGCTAGTTGCAGTTGAAGATGAAGTTTGTTTCATGTTGGAACATGGATATGTTGGGATATCACAATATCTCTTATTTAATTAATGCATCTATATACTTGGTAAAGGGTGGAAGGCTCGGCCTTATGCCTGGTGTTTTGTTCCACTCTTGCCGCCCTAGTTTCCGTCATACCGGTGTTATGTTCCTTGATTTTGCGTTCCTTACGCGGTTGGGGATTTATAGGACCCCCTTGACAGTTCGTTTTGAATAAAACTCCTCCAGCAAGGCCCAACCTTGGTCTTAACATTTGCCACCTAAGCCTTTTTCCCTTGGGTTCTGCAGACTCAAGGTCATCTTTATTTTAAACCCCCGGGCTAGTGCTCCTCCGAGTGCTGGTCCAACCTGGGCGACGTCCGGCGCCCCCTGGGCAACCAGGGTCTATGCCAACCCGACTTCTGGCCCATCCGGTGTGCCCTGAGAACGAGATACGTGCGACTCCTATCGGGATTTATCAGCACATTGGATGGCTTTGCTGGTCTTGTTTTACCATTGTCGAAAAGTCTTGTAACCGGGATTCCGAGACTGATCGGGTCTTCCCGGGAGAAGGAATATCCTTCGTTGACCGTGAGAGCTTGTGATGGGCTAAGTTGGGACACCCCTGCAGGGTATAAACTTTCGAGAGCCGTGCCTGCGGTCATGTGGAAGATGGGAATTTGTTAATATCCGGTTGTAGAGAACTTGACACTTGACTTAATTAAAATGCATGAACCGCGTGTGTAGCCGTGATGGTCTCTTTTTGGCGGAGTCCAGGAAGTGAACACGGTTCTTGTGTTATGGTTGTGCGTAAGTAGTTTCAGGATCACTTCTTGATCACTTCTAGTTTCACGACAGTTGCGTTGCTTCTCTTCTCGCTATTATTTGCGTATGTTAGCCACCATACATGCTTAGTGCTTGCTGCAGCTCCACCTCATTACCCCTTTCCTACCCATAAGCTTAAATAGTCTTGATCACGCGGGTTGTGAGATTGCTGAGTCCTCGTGACTCACAGATACTACCAAAACAGTTGCAGGTGCCGATGATGCCAGTGAAGGTGATGCCACCGAGCTCAGATGGGAGTTCGACGAAGTCCTTAGACGTTACTACATTTCGTTTCCTGATGATCAGTGGTGGTGCCCGGTTGGGATGGTCGTCGATCTAGCATTTGGGGTTATCTTCTTTTCATTTGTATTTGTCCGTACGGACTATATGTGTACTCTGAATGATGTATGTTTAATTTATGTATTGTGTGAAGTGGCGATTGTAAGCCAACTCTTTATCCCATTCTTGTTCATTACATGGGATTGTGTGAAGATGACCCTTCTTGCGACAAAACCACCATGCGGTTATGCCTCCAAGTCGTGCCTCGACACGTGGGAGATATGTCGCGACCGGTTTTCCGGGAATCAATTTCCAGAAATGGCCGTCGTGCTCACCAGCCCCAGGTTTACTGTTAGCTGATGAGGCACCAACTTGATACAAAAATTCCAAGCAGAATACAAAAATATGAAGTACAAGACCATTCTGGCCTGGAAGTTCAACAAATGGTTTCTAGTGGTTGATGGCGGAAGCGGTTTGTGGATCATCAGTGTCCATGGAACTCCATTTCCAACAGGAACAGCTGACCAGGTTAACTCCTATCTTCGCGGGGCTGCTATCTCCATGCTTAGGTTCCGGGGCTGTCATCGCAACGCTCCTCTCCATGCAAGGAATCTGGCCAAGACAATAGCCAGGGACAAGCCTGTGAGTACTTTAAATGTACTCGCAAACATTCTGAACACAGGTATAATATAACAATCAAAATTCATGCCTTGATGAACATTTTATGATCACGACGTCAGTCATAAAGAAATGAATCCTTGGTGCATACATGTGGATTATTAATAAGTGGCCACAAATATGAAATGACGGAGCAGTAGTAAATGCCACAGTCGGGCGTCTTAGCGACACCACATAAAGGGCTTATAAATAAACAGAAGAAATGCCACAGTCGGGCGTCTGAGCGACACCACATAAAGGGCTTATAAATGAACGGAAGCAATGCCACAGTCGGGCGTCTGAGCGACACCACATAAAGGGCTTACAAATAAACAGAAGAAATGCCACAGTCGGGCGTCTGAGCGACACCACATAAAGGGCTTATAAACAAACAGAAGAAATGCCACAGTCGGGCATCTGAGCGACACCACATAAAGGGCTTATAAACAAATAGAAGAAATGCCACAGTCGGGCGTCTGAGCGACACCACATAAAGGGCTTATAAATAAATGCAGTGAATATCCAGGAGGTACAACCGTCCCAGGGATACTCAATAATTCAAATAATATAAATGGGTTAGTCCATAATAATAATCATTATCATCATCACAAGTCACAATCATAAACCAAGTTCTGGTTTAGTAGCTCTCCTCCGGAGACTGACACTAAGACCGACACTTGACCCATCCTAGACTAGAATCCTTAACCGAGGACAGGGTTATTCGTATAGGTTTAATACCTCTGCAGAGGGTGTGCTATTTACCCACGAGTAACGGATTTCTTTAGTCCATCAGGACTAATTCCGTCTACGGTCTTTTAGTCGAAAACACGCCTGGCTTGCACACACCAGCTTAACTTTACTCGTGTCTGGAATCACCCACGACACTTGTTAAGCAAAACTCTAAGTGGGGAGGCTACAACCTCGCATAGCATGGGATCAAATTTCTATCGCGCGCTCTAAGGGGTGCCCTCTCTCGGTCCCAACCGGATACACCCATGCTCCCAGACCAGGCGGCATGCCTACCGGATGCAGCCGGTATCTTCCACCATGGCCTCTCTGTACGGTGTGTGCCAAGACAAGGGTTAACAACTTACTGAACCATGCCCTACCTATGGCAGGGACTAGTGGCAGCACGAAGCAAGTTTGGGGTTTACTGGAACAAGGCTTGAGCTACGGCCGACTCAGGGGGCTTAAATATTTCCTGCATGATATGTAAAACAAACATATTTTCAATCAACAGGATCACCGCTCATTATACCTTACTATGCCACACTAGACATAACCGTCCCAACGGAGACCGGCGACAAGCTCACGCCTACCCAAGGCAGATGCTTTCCCGAATTCCTTTCCGGCATGCATGCAAGGTACATGAGGATGATTACCATCACAAGTATATTCATTTCCAACAGCAAGGAAAACACTGATATGCATCCATGCAAATGATCATGTCACATGAAATAACAAGTTCCCAAAAATAAGGTGGTGTTATAAACGTGTCAACTAACACACCAAAATTATTATGCCGGGGTTCAGAATGCTTGCCTTCAAGTTGTGTAGAGGCAGGGTGCATCCTAAAAACTTTTGAAAGTTTTCTGCTTCTCTCCAAAATCCTATTTTGAAAAATATTCAAATAACAAACACTTTAAAATCAGTACAAAAAGTTGCTTGGAAAATTTTCAAATAAATATGAAAATAAACTAGACAATATTTGGAAAGCAACAGAAAAAGAATCAAGTCATTTGGAGTTATATTTAAAAAGTTAAGCCCAGTCAAAGTTTAGTCAAAGTTCTGTTTTAAAAAAAACAGAAAAAAGGAAAACGATTCGCCTGGACTGCGTCATCTGAGATTGGTCGCGTACTTACCGGAAATACGCTTCCACCAGAGAAAAACGTATCGGTCGGGTTGCACCACTAGTGGCTTGGATTGGCTCACGGACAGGTGGTCCCCACCTGTCGGGTTCATCTTCTCCCCCGTGCGCGCCTCGACAGAGACAGGGGCCGTTTCCAACGGCGATCCCCGGCGACACAAGCCACCATTCGACGCGCTCGTGATATGGGGGTGATCGGGAAGAGGTACCGCATCAATCTGCGGTGGTTAGGGGCGTGGTGAAGTTTGGGGGTGAGAGCTCCTTCCTCCATGGCGGAGGGGAAGCTTCGGGAGGGAATGGGGCTTGGCATACCGTGGCTCCCGGGTAAAAATGGGAGTGGGAAAGGGTTCGCGGGGTTGACATGGAGCTAATGGAGGAGAGCATGGAGGGGAAGCAGCTCTGGTTGCTCGGAATCGACCGGAGGGCGGCGGCGGCCCAAACTACCAGAGACGGGGAGATCGATGGCCTCTGGAGGAATGGGAGCTAGAGGGGCCTTTCAATGGCATCGAGGAGGGTTCCTCTCTAGCGTGAAGAGCTCGGAGTGGGTTCATATAGGCACGGAGAGGCGGTTCGGCGACGACCATGGATGAGGGCGGTGGCTCACCGCCACTGTGGTTTGCAGGGCAACGTGGCGAGGCTAGCGGGGCACGGCGTGGCTGAAGGAGCTGGGGGGATGAGAATGGCCTGTTCACGAGGGCAGCTGGCGAAGGAGGAGGTTTGGGCGGCGCCGTCCATGGATGCGCCGTAAGCATGCCGCCAAGAAGCTTGCTCGCGCGCCGCCAGAAGCGAGCCAGGCGGTCGGGTGGGCGCGACACGGCTATACCAGCGGATCGGATCGAGCTCGGGGAGGGTCAACTCGATGCGGTAGCTCGCAAGACGACGCAGAAAACGCTGCCTCTGGCCGCGCCCAGAGCGTGCACGCCAACCGTTCGGCAAAATGCCTGGGCATGCTAGGAGGCCTTGATGGGGTTGGGGATTTACAGGTCTTGGTTAGCATCACTTAGAAGCTTAGTGGACAAGGTCGCCGGGTCAGAGGAGCAGGTCCATAATGCAAACCAAAACTCATGCCAAAATTGTTCATGCTCTCAAGGTGTTTGACAAAATGCCACGGGCACCTAGGCATTACTTGGGGTGACCAAATTCTCCAGATCAATGTCTTCTTGGATGGATAAGGGGGTGGTGAAGCTAGTTTGTCAAAAGAAGAAACTTGATAGTGCAATTTTTGCAAAACCTCAGTTTCTGACAGAAAGAAGAGGGCATGATTGCAAGCACTTAGGATCATCCAATGGGTCCACTCTCCTGGACTTAAGGGTTGTGTAAGGTGGTCTATAAGCAGGGGAAAGAATCAAGGGTCAAGGAGCAAGCAATAATATGGATGCTGTACAAACCATCATAGTGGACCAGAATTAAAATGAGGTTGATTCACTCAAAATTTTCAAATGACAACACTGGGTTTTTGCATAAAGTTGAACCATAGGCTTCTACTAACATCCCAAATTTTGGTGGAGGCTAGAAAGAAATATTTAAATAGGTTGTAGTGCAAAATTGCCCACTGGACCAGAGAAGAAAATTGGGTGTAGGGCTCAAAATATCTAGGGAATGAAATATCTTTTTGCATAAAAGTGGTTTGGTGACATCACATGATATCTCCAAATTTTGGTGGAATTTTTGAATGATTTTATCAAATGGTTGCAGTTCAAAAAGGACCATAAAACCATGGGAAACCATCTTTCAAGAAAATAAAGATTATGGAGATTATATATTTAATTCCTCTGATGAAAAGAAAGAATTTTTCTTGAGAGGATAAACAAGTCCAATAACCTATTTTGAAAAGTTTTTACTAGGGGTGAAAAACTCCACAACTTAGGGAAAAGAGAGGCTCTAAAATCAAGATAAAGTACAGAAAAATAAAAATTTAATTTCCTGGCAAAGTTTTAAATTAAGTAAACAAGGTCAAGAATTTTGGGGTGTTACAAGATATAGCCGCATCGTGGGTGTTACAAGTTGGTAATCAGAGCCATCCCCGACTTAGGAGCCCCCTGCTTGATCGAATCGCTGACGTTGTTGAGTCTAGAAAAAAAATGTTTTGAGTCTTAGGATTATTTACATCGGAGAGTAGGATTCTTTTTACTCCTCAGTCCCTTCGTTGCTCTGGTGAGGTCTCCGGACGTAGAAGTTTTGACTCTCCTCTCCTCAAATTTCACTAAAAAAATTTAGGATCACGCGGGTATCTTGGAATCGTTTCGATGGTTTTGTGACAAGAACATTGTTCTTGGTGCCTCCTAACATTTAGGGTTGTGGCAGTGTCCCGGGGAGTTGAGCTCCGAGGTGTTGTCGCCACAATTTTATCATTGCAGTTCTGGAATACCTGAGTTTTGCCGATATCGAAAATCTCTTTTATGCAATTGTTGGTGAGATCACCTTGATGCCACCCAGTACTGGGGCGGGAGTTCGGGAGTATTGCCATAACTCGTATAACGGATGCTTTTCAAAGGTTGAGGTACACGATTTCCGGAGTTTTCTTGGTTATGTGTTGACGGATGGATACAACTGGATCTAGGGATTGTTAGTTTGGGTGAGATATATTGTGTCCCCTGTATCCCCAACACCTGATTGCATAACCAGAAAGTTTCGGGAGTTTATAGGTGGGAATTCAAGTATCTCGTAGGATATCTTTTTGACAGATGCATGATATGGGATTGGGTAAATCTCTATCATATGTATATGTTTCGGCTTATTTTGCAAGCCAATCCTTTGTTTTGTTTTAAGTTGTGGTATTCGAGTTGCTTCAATGTCAAATGTTGATTCCATACCTTTTCCTAAGCGGTATTCTCATATTTTTATGTGAATACTAATCCTTCATGATAATCGAGATTGTCATGTTAATTCTTTTCCAACCGGTGTGATTCTCATCAAGAGGATCCTATCTTTTTTCCCATCCGCAAGATCAACTGAAAGTCTTCTCAACATTATTTGTTTCATCTGTCCCAAGTTGCCTTTGTTTTTCCTGCCCTCCCACCCTTTTTTCTTCAAGGACTCAAATTTATTAATCAAGTATCCATCTTATGGATGTGAAGTCTCTTCATTCTTTTCCTCCATGTTCTTACCTGGTGATTCTCATGAAGATGCTAAGGAAGCGACAAGTTTATTATTCTTTGTTCTTTTTCTTCTCCGGTGGATTCAATTCAAGCTTTGTCGATCATATCCTTTCCTTGTTTCAAATGTTTTCTCATGCCGGTGCACCTCTTAATCATCCACTTCTCGCTATTCAATTGTTCTGGAGTGCTGAAGATATCTCAGAAGGCTCGTCTTTTCATTCAAGATCCGTTCAAGCTATTTCGAGGTCTTACTTTATTCAAGCCATTTAATTCAACCGGCGCAATCTATCTTTTAAATTGTTCAACGGTGTATCTTTGAGTGGGCCCTAACCCAACGGTCTTTTCCCAGGATCTTACCTGACTCTTCTAATTTTTCCGGAGCTATTCCCAAATTCTTTTCGAAGTTTGACGTAAGAATGAATTTCATCAGTCAGATGTTGTCCAAGATTGATTTCAAATTATTTTTCATTCTCCCGGAGTATCTCAACAATTCGTGGTGTTGTTTCTCATCGTCATTCTCTGCATTTGAAGATTAAAGAAGAGTTTCCCATGTCCATTCTCTTGAAGATTCATGGTTCTAGCTTGATGCCACCCTCTCATAATTGTTTCCGATTGTGAGAATTCATTTCACCCATCCGGAGCAATTCTTGAGTCTTTTCATTTTAATTCTCTGGAGCCCATCATCTCAGAATTATTCATTCTCAGATTTCAGCTCTCGTTCTCCAAATCTTATCGGTGCATCATTCAAGTATTCTCTAGTCAGCTTGTCATCTCTTCAATCTCTTATATCTAAATTCTCTTAAGCATCTTCATTCTTTTTCTAATTCTTCCCGGTGATTCGTTCTCTTTTCTTCAATTGTTTTCAAGTTATTACGGTGGTTCGTTCAAGATTCCTCTTCCTATGTTCTTATATTAATTTACTCTTTGTTTGAATCCTACCGGTGGTTCGTTGAAGACTTTCTCAAGTTTACACTATAACTCTCTAAATCCTTTCTACGAGAACAAGTAGTATGTCAAATCCGTTGCTTGTCATCAATTTAAATTGGTGAAGGATACGCATAATGTAATTCTTATTATTGTTTCATCCAACATCTAGTTTCTTCTTTCCAGAGTTGTTCATCATGTCTTTTTTCTCGGTTCGAGATGCTTCATCTTTTCTTTTCTGGAGTTCCAAGTTTTCCGCATTATCTCGTCGCGAAGCTCCATCTAAATCATCGCAAGGCTTCACCTTGTGTTCTCAACTTCTCTTTCTTTTTGTCATCCTTTCATTACCGGAGTTCTTCATGGAGGTTCTACATGGTGGTTCGTCAAGGATTCCTTTCATTCTTCAATTGTTATTCAAGATTTCTCTCGAAGTTATGATCCGCCAAGCTTTATTCTAAAATAAACATGGTGCTCAACGCATGCTTTGTTTTGAGGAGTTCAAGCATTCTTCATCTTCCAAAGTGCAATTCTTTCTACCTTATCTTTTGAGACGGTGTTATGTCATTCTTGAATATTTCCTTCATGTTTCATGATTCACAAGTTGTAAGGAATGAGATATTTAAACCCATCTTTTTCTTCCTTGGTGTTATCTTGGTATAGATTTCACCTAAAGCCTTCCCTAAGGAATGTTGCTATTGTGGTGCTTATCAATGATCCAAGTTATCTCTCTATCATCTTGGTGGAAGAAGTTTTCTATCTTTTCTAGCTCTCAATCAAATCTTTTTCCCGTGAGTGGCAGGTTGTCACCTCATAATTTTGAGAAGTTCTCCATAAGCCCACCACAAGCTTATTCGTTTCGTTGTTGGTTTTCCAACAACTCCGTTATAACCTTCTTGGAAGGGTGCTTTCCAAGCTCATTTGTGGCAGAAGCTGGCATTTTCTTCTCCATTCTGCTATTCCAATGGTCTATCTTTTATTCTTTCTTCCGGAGGCATTGCGATGTTGCTCTTTTCACTCTTCACCTCGAATCGTGAGGATCATGTTCTTTTTTTCCTTTGCTTATCCATTCAACCGGAGTGGCATGTCCTCTTATCATATATCCTCTCATCATGTCAAGATCATGTTCAATTCATTTCATTTACGGTCGGAGTGCTGTCCAAATTATATCATTCCTATTCCTTCTCTATCTTGTTTTAACCGGAGTGTTGTGCTCTCATTCAAGTTCTTTCATCTTATCAAATCTTGCATCTCTTTCCAACCGGAGTGTTGTCGTAATTGTTCTTATCATTCCTTGTACATCTCATTTCAACCGGAGTGCTTGCATGTACTTCTTGTCCATTATAACCCTTTTCTTAGGACTTTCAACCTACGAGGTTCTCGTAATGTTCCTTGTTCCTATTTTCTAACGGAGTGTTTTCAACTTTGTTCATCTTCGTTGTATTCTTTCTTTCAATTTGTTCAACCTCTTAAGGCTTGTGGTTTCACTCTTTTGTCAAAGAAGCAACTTTGTTTTACCTTTTCATCTTCCGTTTCTCTCCGGTGCCATCCCTAGATCTCGGGACGAGATCCTCTTGTAGTGGTGGAGTGTTGTAACGCCCCAAGACCGACGCTCCAGATGCCTTCCTTGTTTTCGTTGTCGCCGTGTGTTTTATTTGTTTGTTCCATTTCATCATGGCATCATCCGCATTGCATCGGCACTCGTTGCCGTCATTATTTTTAAAACTTGCATCCGCCGGTAGTTGTCGTGTCCCCTGCCTTCGTTGACCGTTCTGAGTCCCATCGGGTTTTCGCTGCACACTTGACCTCGTTCGCCTAACCCCTCTTTGCACAGTGCATCGACCCCTCGCCCGTGTCCGAAACTTTCCCGGACCCGAACCGGGCTGTCGTTACCAATGGGTTCGGTTTATCTCGAAACATCCCAAAAATATCTCTGTTTTCTTTGTTGGACGCCCATAGCCTATCTTTGTCGACCGCCCGATTTTGATCTAAGGGTCCATGTCTACCCCAATTCATCTCCTATCACTATATATACGAAGCTAGTCCAAATTTGAGCAAACCTTAAAAATTAGGACCCTTGTCCCATCCCGCCGCCACTCCACCAAATCCTCTCGGGGTCCCCTCCCTCGATTTGCACCGCCACCCAACCACAGCAAGCCGAAGCCTCCTCCTTCCCGATCCATCCAACCACCACAGCCCATGCAGACCTCCCCGTTCCCCTCATCGCGAGCCAGGGTGAGGAACTCCCTGCCACCTTCCACCTCGTGCCGTCCCCTCCGTCCACCGGTAGCAGCAGCAGCTCCGGCCGCAGCCCCGAGCCTCTCGTGCGCCTCCACCTCCCTGCCGGAGCAGCACCAGCGGCCAACCAGATGAGCGTCGCCCCTTCTCCTCCTTCCTTCTTTTTCTTCTCTCAAGTCTGCTCTCAACTCCTCTCGTCTCTCTCTCAGACAGAAAATGCCATGGCCGCCTGAGTTCTTCCACGGCGGCCTGCTACCTCGCCTCCCGACCAATCGGCTCGGATCCGCCTCCGCCACCAAGCTAGTCCCCTCGCCAGAGGCCTTCTCCACGCCGCTGCGAAGGAACGGCTGCGCCGCCGCCGCCGTGTTTGACTAGTCGAATGGATCCACAAGTCCCTGCAAGCGCCCCTGCCTCGCGTTGACCGCGCCCCTCCTCGTCGTTCCGCGTGGCCTCCCCATGCCGAGAGCTCGCGCCGGCCATCTTCCTTGCCGGGGTGCCCCGCCAAGTTCCCTCTGCTGCGTCGCCCGCCTTCGTCCTCCTCTGCTTCGAGCCGCATCCTGCATCGAGCGAACGCTCGTCCTCGAGCGTTGACCGCGCCCCCTCCTCCTCCTTGTTCGATCCAGTCAAGACCCAAGCCGCCCACTTCGGGCCTGTTCGGTAGTTGTCCAACTTCAGCAAATCCTCAAATCCCGCTTCTCGTTTCGGTTGCCAACTTCTGGCTGGAACGCTAGCGATCAAAAAATCGTTCGGTGAGGCTGCTCCAGTTTCCCTCTCGCCACGCATGGGCTGACAGCCTTTTCAGTGTGTCACGCATGTACGTATGGCACTTGGCGGTGGCACATGTCTGTAATAAGAGAGTGGGGATCGGAGCGTCTCTCCAGCCTATCTACCGAACCGGTACGTATGGCACTTGGCGGTGGCACAACTCTGTAATAAGAGCGAACTCTAGTTTTTGCGTTTTCTATGATCTCCAAATGAGCTGCTCCGCATTTTTGTACATAGCCCAGCCACTGATCCGGGAAGCCAGCTTCGTGGAGCCGGGCTGTTCGGGCCAGCTCCAGTCGCGGATTCGGTGAAGCGGGGAGCTGGGGAGGTACCGAACAGGCCCTTCATCAGGCCCAGCCAGCGCCCCGCCGGCTTGCCTCTTCCACCGACTGGGCTTGGCCCATGGTGAGAAACCCCCCAGCGACCCTTTGTTTTTCTTCTGTTGGCCTGCTCCAGTTTTAGATTCGGCCTGTGTAGGTTTTTTTCCCAGATCTGTGAATTTAGCTATTATTCCAGGATCCGCAGTTTTGCAGAAAAACCCTTGCTGTTCATGCATTTAATAACTGAATAACCATGCATCATATGTAAAAACTTTATATATGCAAAATGCTTAGAATTTTCTATAGATTAATAATATGCAACTTTCATCCATGTTTAAACTTGTTGTTTGTTTAATTTTGCATAAATGCCATGTTAAAATGATTTATTTCATAACTAAATAACCGTAGCTCCAAATTTAATAAACTTTATATGTAAATGGGGTAGAAAAATGTGTAGATTAACATGTTGCACTTAATTTTGTTGTTTAAAAATATTAAAATTGTGTTTAGGGCAGAACAGTAGCAAATTCGAAATATGCATATGAGGATTTTCCAGAATTGTTATTTGTTGTTCCGGCCTCATTTAAACTTGCCTAAATAGTTAGTTTAATTATGCTTCACCTCTTTCCATGTTAATCAACATTTAATATTGTTGGGTACATAAACGAGAGAGAACTAAATAATTGATGTGGTGTTTTCTTCAATATGCAACTTCATTGCATATTTGAGCTCCACTTAATTTGTAGTATTGTTTGTGCACTTTGCCATGCCATGCCTCACTAAACCGGACATGCATCATACTTGATTGTGCATCATGCCATGATTATGCTTGGTTGTTCACCATGTTGCTTGCTTCTTTCCAGTTGCGCTTCTCCTTGATAGTTCCGGAGTTGTGAGGATTCGTTCGACTACGTCCATTTGTCTTCTTCATGGACTCGTTCTTCTTCCTTGCGGGATCTCCGGCAAGATGACCATACCCTCGAAATCACTTCTATCTTTCCTTGCTAGATGTTCGCTCTATCGCTATGTCGCGCAACCTACCACTTGTTGTATCATGTCTCCCATTTTGCCATGTCAAGCCTCTAACCCACCTTTCCTAGCAAACCGTTGTTTGGCTATGTCACCGCTTTGCTCAGCCCCTCTTATAGCGTTGCTAGTTGCAGGTGAAGATGAGTTTGTTTCATGTTGGAACATGGATATGTTGGGATATCACAATATCTCTTATTTAATTAATGCATCTATATACTTGGTAAAGGGTGGAAGGCTCGGCCTTATGCCCGGTGTTTTGTTCCACTCTTGTCGCCCTAGTTTCCGTCCATACCGGTGTTATGTTCCTTGATTTTGCGTTCCTTACGCGGTTGGGGATTTATGGGACCCCCTTGACATTTCGCTTTGAATAAAACTCCTCCAGCAAGGCCCAACCTTGGTCTTAACATTTGCCACCTAAGCCTTTTTCCCTTGGGTTCTGCAGACTCAAGGGTTATCTTTATTTTAAACCCCCGGGCTAGTGCTCCTCCGAGTGCTGGTCCAACCTGGGCGATGTCCAGCGCCCCCTGGGCAACCAGGGTCTATGCCAACCCGACGTCTGGCCCATCCGGTGTGCCCTGAGAACGAGATACGTGCGACTCCTATCGGGATTTGTCGGCACATCGGATGGCTTTGCTGGTCTTGTTTTACCATTGTCGAAAAGTCTTGTAACCAGGATTCCGAGACTGATCGGGTCTTCCCGGGAGAAGGAATATCCTTCGTTGACCATGAGAGCTTGTGATGGGCTAAGTTGGGACACCCCTGCAGGGTATAAACTTTCGAGAGCCGTGCCCGCAGTTATGTGGCAGATGAGAATTTGTTAATATCCGGTTGTAGAGAACTTGATACTTGACTTAATTAAAATGCATCAACCGCGTGTGTAGCCGTGATGGTCTCTTTTTGGCGGAGTCCAGGAAGTGAACACGGTTCTTGTGTTATGGTTGTGCGTAAGTAGTTTCAGGATCACTTCTGGATCACTTCTAGTTTCACGACCGTTGCGTTGCTTCTCTTCTCGCTATTATTTGCGTATGTTAGCCACCATACATGCTTAGTGCTTGTTGCAGCTCCACCTCATTACCCCTTTCCTACCCATAAGCTTAAATAGTCTTGATCTCGCGGGTTGTGAGATTGCTGAGTCCTCGTGACTCACAGATACTACCAAAACAGTTGCAGGTGCCGATGATGCCAGTGAAGGTGATGCCACCGAGCTCAGATGGGAGTTCGACGAAGTCCTTAGACGTTACTACGTTTCATTTCCTGATGATCAGTAGTGGTGCCCGGTTGGGATGGTCGTCGATCTAGCATTTGGGGTTATCTTCTTTTCATTTGTATTTGTCCGTACGGACTATGTGTGTACTCTGAATGATGTATGTTTAATTTATGTATTGTGTGAAGTGGCGATTGTAAGCCAACTCTTTATCCCATTCTTGTTCATTACATGGGATTGTGTGAAGATGACCCTTCTTGCGACAAAACCACCATGCGGTTATGCCTCCAAGTCGTGCCTCGACACGTGGGAGATATAGCCGCATCGTGGGTGTTACACCAGGTTGTTGAACTATGTGGCTTAGATCATCGGCGTCTGGTGACCGGACATATGTTCCTTGGAAGTTGTCTAGGAAAGCTTCTTCCAAGTCCTCCCAGCTGACGATAGAATTTTCAGTCAGGCTGTTAAGCCAGTGCCGAGCTGGCACTTTGAGCTTGAGTGGGAGGTATTTAATGGCGTGGAGGTCATCTCCTCGAGCCATGTGGATGTGGAGGATGAAATCCTCGATCCGTACTGCGGAATTGGTTGTGCTGACATACGATTCGATATTGACGGGCTTGAATCCCTCGAGGAATTTGTGATCCAGTACCTCGTCCGTGAAGCAGAGAGGGTGTGCGGCACCTTTGTATCGGGCCGCATTGCGGCGTAGCTCTGATGGAGTCCATCTGCGGCATTCGACCCGGGCGTGGTTAGGTTTTTCACGTCCGAATAGGTAGCCATCGTCGTGCCTTGAGGCACGTCCGCGCGATCCGTAGATCGATCTTGTATGTCCTGCTTTATTGTCCAGGGTCTGCCGAAGGTCGTATGTTTGACCCCGAACTCTTTCGTCTTTATTTTTTCGGGGTGGTGGGGCAGGCTGCTATTCGGCCTGAGTTGCCGCTTTATCCCGACTGCGGGATGGCCGGTCGGCCACCCTGTCTCGACCATGCGGTGGTCGTTCTGCATTACGCGAGGGAGATGTGTGCTCCGGTGCTTCCTCGTTGAATCTGGTAGCTCTTAGCTGGGTGCTTGAGGCCGTATTCTTCGGCAGTCAGGACATCAGTCCATCTGTCTACGAGCAGATCTTGTTCGGCTTGAAGCTGCTGTTGTTTCTTTTTTAGGCTCCTTGTAGTGGCTATGAGCTGAAGCTTAAAGCGCTCCTGCTCCACAGGGTCCTCCGACACGATGAAGTCTTTGTTGCCGAGGCTTGTCTCTTCCTTGGAGGGTGGATGGTAACTCTTGTCCTCCGAGTTATCTTCTATGGCCTGTTCATCAGAGTCGTCTTGCCTGTTGTCATGTTCCTCCCGTTCGGATGCCGCACCGACGGGGTCTTCATTGTTTTCGGCGTCACCCGGAGTGCCATTATCTCCAGTACCAGTGTTGCCATCCTTTGAGCGACGAGGCTTAGAACGGCGTTTGGGGCGCCGAAGCTTGGACTGCGTCTCAGAGGGTTTGTTCATATCCGACTCTTCTTTGTCGTCGCCAGATCCTTTGGGCGTATCAACCATGTACACATCGTATGAGGAGGTGGCCGTCCAACGTCCAGTGAATGGCGAGACTTGGCCTTGCTCATTGTCGGCATCGCGTCCATACCTATGATGTCTTCGGAGCCGTAGTCAAGCACGTCGGTTAAGTCGTCGGCGGTGGCTATGAAGTGGGTGGCGAGTGGGAAGCAAAATTCCTCGTCGTCCGCGTCTAGCTCAAATCGAAAGTTCGGCTGTGAGTCTTCCTCCAGGGTCAAGTTCTACCCAAAGGCGAATGCTGGAAGATGTCTGTGGCGCTAAATTTGAAAATCGACAACCGATCCAGCTCGGTGTCCGCAGGTGTATCCGGTCCGGAACGTGTAGCCGGAGATGAGTCCGGGGTTCCGTTGACGCAAGCTTTGCAGGATGTCGAGTCTGTGTGCGGCTCCAACGCCGCGGACTTTATGGCCTCGGCGGGCGCGGTCTACTTTGGCTCTAAGGCCGTTGTAGCAACATGATCCATCTCCTGGATATGATCCGATGACAGATTTAAGTCAAGTTCATCGGAGATAGGAGGAGTGATCGCCGCGGTCTCAAATCCATCAAAGATCAAGTCTCCACGGAGATCCGCGACATAATTTAAGCTTCTGAATCTGACCTGATGGCCAGGGGCGTAGCTATCGACCTGCTCCAGGCGGCCAAGCGAGTTGGCCCGCTGTACGAAGCCGCCGAACACAAAGATTTGCCCCGGGAGAAAGGTTTCTCCCTAAACAACGCCATCACGACGATTGAAGGGGCCATCGAGCCTTATGTTGACGGCACAGTGGAACTCTCAATGAAAGCACCAATGTCGGTGTCAAAACCGGCGGATCTCGGATAGGGGGTCCCGAACTATGCGTCTAGGATCGATGGTAACTGTAGACGGGGGACACAATGTTTACCCGGGTTCGGGCCCTCTCTATGGAGGTAATACCCTACTTCCTGCTTGATTGATCTTGATGAATATGAGTGTTACAAGAGTTGATCTACCATGAGATCGTAATTGCTAAACCCTAGAAGTCTAGCCTATGCGTATATGGTAATGAATTTGTGCTATCCGGACTATGCTCTCCGGTTTATATAGACACCGGACAGATCTAGGGTTACATGAGGTCGGTTACATAGGAGGAAATCTTCATAATAGGTGGCCTAGCTTGCCTTCCACGCTAACTAGAGTCCAATCCGGACACGGGCATAGTCTTCCGTCTTCATGTCTTCACGGCCCATCAGTCCGGCCCATGGATAACATGCCGGACGCCCGAGGACCCCTTAGTCCAGGCCTCCCTCAGCGGCGAAGGACGCCGGGGGAAGGAGGCGCCTGAGAGAGAGATGCCGGCGTGGCGGATGCAGCTCGCCTACTTTCCCTTGACGGTCGACACGGTCGAGCTCCGGGACTACTTCAAACCCCTGTGGGGGGTGAAGACGGGGAGCGAGACGACGGGGCATCCGACCACGCGTATCATCCCCGCCGACTTTGCCAAGGCCGCCCCGAATCGGTAACCAATTTTCATCGATTACTTCTCCTGTGGTCTCGGCCCTCCTTTCTCCGATTTCTTCAACGACGTCATGCACACCTACGGCTTCCACCTTCTGGATTTCATTCCGAATGTCGTGGCGTGCATGGCTCTTTTTGCCCATCTCTGCGAGGGCTTCGCCGTAGTGCATCCTAGCACGGCGCTCTTCCGTCACTACTTCTTCCCTCGAATCCAAAAGGGAGGCGCCATCTCTGGTTGTGTCGCCTGGATCCCAAGGACCCATGAGAAGAAGACATATCTGGACGGCGCCCAGAAGGAGAGGTGGGAGGAGTGGTGGGGCCGGTGGTGCTGGATTGAAGAGGAGGACCCGCAGGATTTTTGCCGGGTCTGCCACGCGCCGCCGGTCCGTAGAGATGACTGGAGTGATGTCGATGTTAATGACAAGAAGCTCACGGTCGCCACCATCAGGATTCTTCACCTCACCGAGGCCGGGCTCACCCTTGAGATGATCGGGGCGGATTTCATCCACCGCCGAATCGCTTCGCTGCACAACAAGGGGAGGTCGGCCTGGCTCTTTACGAATGCGGCCGACATCATGAGGCTTCGCCCCGGCTTGGACCACAACTTCACGGTGATGGGGCACGGTCACTTCTGCCAGCGGCTCTTCCAGCTCGACGTGAACCGCGACGGCAAGGTCGAGCGGTCCAGCAAGGCTGCAAAGGCCGGCAAGGTTGCCAAGGGGCCCTTGTTTGCGTTGTCGACGGGGGTGGTCCTGGTGAGCAATAACTCGCGCCGAACTCAACATCATCACCATGATGGCGGAGTTCAACGCGCACGGCCTCATCCCAAATTGGGCCGAGCCGCCGGAGGATCAGGTGCAGGAGTTCTTTGATACCTTGGAGGAGAAGTACGTCCGCGACAAGCCGAGGCTCATCCGGGACACCACCCAGGCAGAGCAGGACTACATCGCTGCCAGGGCGGCGGAGGCGGAGCGCGCCAGGGAGGCCCGTAGTGCTGGCAGCATGGATGACAAGGCTGCGGCGGCCGCGGAGGAGAAGGAGCTCGCCCAGTGGGCGGACTCCGCTGGGGAGGCCAGTAGCGCCGACACCGGGGCCCCTCTGATTGAAGATGTGGTCGATGAGTCGTCGGAGGAGGAGGTCGAGACTGTCGACCCTCCGGCAATGGGGAGAGGGCGAGTCCTGCGGCGGGCCAGCTCTGGCGAGCCGGTCCGGCCTGGCAGGGCCGTGCAGCCGCAACAAACCCAAGAGGCGTCCGTGCGCCAGACGAGGGCCGCGGCGGCGAGGAAGGTGGGGAAGGCCGCGGTGGCGAAGAAGAAGGCAACTGCCTCTTCTTTGTCCAAGCGTCCTCGGACTCCATCTGCTTCCCCTCCTCCTGCAGATGACGACACGGAGGTTGTCTTTGATCTTGGGTCCCTCAGCCCGAGGAGGAAGAGGAAGGTACCAGAAGAGGAGGTGGAGGATGAGTAAGTATTTTGCTCTTTTTTGTCATCTCTGTCTCCTCAGGCTGTGCCGCTTATCTTGATTTGTTCTCATCTTCGCAGAGATGCGGAGACGCTGGCCCAAAGGTTGAAGAGGGCCAGGGCTTCAGTGGGCGGCCAGGCCCCGCGGGCACTTTGAGTATGCGTTGGGGGTACGATCCCTTGGCGCTGACCTCATCGTGGTTGCAGGAGGAGGACAGCAGCAGGAGGAGCCACCGAGGGCTACCCCCAACACGCCGCCCCATCAACCACGCCGCCCCGAGGGGCGCCCCGGCAAGGGCGTTAAGAACCGAGCCCATGCACACGAAGGAGGAGGAGGCAAACTTGGGCGCCGGTGACTCTGCCTTGGCACCAGATGTTGGCGGGGAGGGGGCCTCTTCATCCCAGCCTGGCACGGGTAAGTGATTCGCCTTCCATCCCTATTGTTGTTTTTTTGTCTTGGCTTCGCATCATCCCCTTCTCAGTATCCAGATCCTCCCTCGGCGGACCGGGAGGACATAGACACCGTCATCGAGGATGTCGCCAAGGATGCCATGGCGGAGGCCGAGTAGATCGCCACCGAGGAGGCCGCCAAGGATGCTGTTGAGGACGCCACCAAGGGGTCTGTCGGGGAGCCTGGCAAGGCCGGTGCCGAGGAGGCCGACAAGGGGCCTGCTGGGGAGGTTGACTGCAAAAGAAAGGGCCAACTATGCTCCTCAATTATCAAAGCTTAGAGCCTTCATGGCGAACGGTTTGACAGGAGTTGATCTTGCTTGTTGTTGGATAAGCTGGAGTATTCTGCCCTTAAGCCGGCGCTCCGGTTTGATGTGTGAGTATACAGGGAGCTTGAAAGATGCTCAGTGGCACATTGACATTCAGCTTACAAATGCAGAAGTCACTGAGGCTGTAAAAAAGATGTTGAACGAACCGGAGGCTGTCTGTGCCCAAACCAGACTACTCCCTTTCTGCACCTTCAACAAACCGCCAGCTATAAGAATCACATAATCTTTTTATTTGAAGTTGCTTCTGTCCAAATATTCTCTGAAAGTGTGATTATTTTCTGACAGGGTGATGATCCGTTCTGGAATAAGAAACCACCACAAGACAAACCGGCAAAGCCGCAAGACAAACTAGTCAAACCAGCTCGTCCAAAGACCAAGGTTGTCAAGAAAACCTGCTAAGAAAAGGACTACTTCATCCTCCGAGCTACCAGCTGATGACGATGTGGGTAATCCGGAATCAGAGGTAGAACTTGACTCTCTTGGTTCATTTTTCATATACCTCATTAACAATGATTATTATCAAGACGACGCTGAAGGCAGTCATGCTGATGATGTAGAGGTAATCGTTCTTTCCTCCGATTCAGATCCTCTGCCAACATCAAAAATCCGTCGAGAAAACCAGAAAGTACAATTTTCTCACCCCCTTGCTTATTTGGATCCAAACTTTCTTTTGAAGACACAGCAGCACGAAGCTCGCCGCACAACCCGGCACAGCGGCCAGGTAGTTACCTCCGCCACTTTACTGAGCACTCCGGTTCTGAAACGCCAATCAGAGGTCTCCCATCCCTTGACATTTCATGCCCCAAAGCAGTTGTTTCCGTCAGCCTCTTGACCCGTCTGATTCAAATTATCAAGGTACTTCGCACTCATCTTCTGGCGAGTCATCGGCCACAAAGCTTCCACCCTTCAAAACAGTTCTTGGGTGAGCCATACACTTATTTTTGTCCTTAATCTGTTATTTTGATATACTGTACTGATCCTCATGTTTACTTTTCTCAGCGCCAAGCCCAGAACCAGCAAGAAAGCTCGGTTGAATAAACCGGCTGATGAGGACGTGGCTGTTGAACCGGAGAAAACTCCAGATCCTGAAGAGACCAACATTGATGCCATACTGAATGACCAACCGCCTCAAGATCATGACTTCGTTGCTGAGTAGGTAGAATTTGACACCACAAGCCATGCTGACCAGCCAACCAGCCTTGTCCGAACTGACGAAAAACCGGCAAGCCCGATTAAAAATACTGACAAACCGCCAACCCCAGTAACGGCTTCTGATGATAAAGATGATGACGTTATGATTACTGGCACTGGCCATACCGCCCCTGGCAATCCTGTCGCTTTGTCAAAGCATACTGGCAAGGATGAACTCTCTGCAATTGGCAAAGGCAAATGGAACGCTGATTTGTCAAATTATGCCCATATGAATTCTCAAGACCTTCACTCCGGCTTCTTGAACCGTCTGTACACCAGCCGTGACTATGAAGCCGGTTTGGTAAATTTGATGAAGGAGCGATATGAGGTAACTCCATAAGTGTTCCTCTCTTATATTCAATTGCAGCTTATCAACTCCCAGTAGCCCCCAAATGACGGTTTAAAATACCAATCTAAACCGGGACTTCAGTAACAATTGCATGTCCGCAACAATGCATCTTAACTTCACTGATATAGCCCCCAAGGGCCGGTTTAACTTTATAAAGATGAACCGGGACTTTGTAGAAGATTTCCCATATCAGCAGTTATGAGAAAACACACATTAGCCCCCAAGTGCCAAGTTTAATACTTGTATTGGGCTTGGGACTTGCAGAAATTTCTGATAAAGAGCAAATATGCATTAGCCCCCAAGTACCAAGGGCATAACTTGTTATGTGCTTGGTACTTCAAATATGTACTATCAACTCATTATATATCTGTCTCTTTATAGGCTAAACTGAGCAAGAAAGAAAGCCAAACCGCTGATCTGCAGGAGAAGCTCAAATCCCAGCAAGCCGAAACCTCCAAAGCCAAGTAAGAGTTAACCAGTGCTCTAGGCGCTATGGAGAAACTTAAAGAGGGCTTCAACAAGGAGCGGGCGGACTGGGAGATTGAAAAATCCGTGTCGGTGTCAAAACCGGCGGATCTCGGGTAGGGGGTCCCGAACTGTGCGTCTAGGCGGATGGTAACAGGAGACAAGGGACACGATGTTTTTACCCAGGTTCGGGCCCTCTCGATGGAGGTAATACCCTACTCCTGCTTGATTAATATTGATGATATGGGCAGTACAAGAGTAGATCTACCACGAGATCAGAGAGGCTAAACCCTAGAAGCTAGCCTATGGTATAATTGTTGTTCGTCCTACGGACTAAAACCCTTCGGTTTATATAGACATCGAATAGGGTTAGGGTTACACAGAGTCGGTTACAATGGTAGGAAATCTACATATCCAGATCGCCAAGCTTGCCTTCCACGCCAAGGAAAGTCCTATCCGGACAAGGGACGAAGTCTTCAATCTTGTATCTTCATAGTCTAGGAGTCCGACCAAAGATGATAGTTCGATATCCGAAACCCCTAGTCCAGACTCCTCAAGAGCTCCCTGAACCAGGATTCAATGACGACGAGTCCGGGCGCGATATTGTCTTCGCATTGCAAGGCGGGTTCCTCCTCCGAATACTTCATAGAAGGTTTTGAACACAAGGATAATGTCCGACTCGCAAAACAAGTTCCACATACCACCGTGAGAGAATAATTTTTGCACAGATCTGCCGACGATTCCGCGGCGTGACATCACACCACGGCCAGCCTTTATTCAATCGCTTTTTACTGTCCCACCTCGGTGCGCTTAGCGAGGCGGTTTCTTTGGCACGCCTTATCAAAGCGTAGATCGTGCCCCTTATTCCGAGATTCTCATCAATACGGACGTAGTAACCCAACTGCGTTCGCTGGCACGCCTCTCTATCGGCGAGTCCCAATCGACCACGTGGAGGGCTCTTGGTATTCAACCTCTTTATAATGAGACCAAGGCCCTCTTCTTTTTCCACCTCAATCGAATTCGCCTCGCTTCGAAGTTCTAACACCCAAAGCTTCAGATTTAGGCGCTTGACCTTCGACGATGTCCGCTCCGACCAGCTCGGCCGATGGATGTCTTCTTCCGTCACGTAAGAAGATGTGCTAAAGCTGCGAGACGCCAGTATCTAACCGCGAGATTTCGTGATAGGCTGCCTGCTCCAGGGCAGGTCATTCCCACTCCCGAGCCCGGCGAGAGTGTGGTGTTCGTGTCTCACTTCCTTCGGGTTTAGGCTTCCGACAGATCCCTTTGTGCGGGGCTCATGTTTTATTATGGGCTGGATTTCCATGACTTGAACTGAGTCCATCCTCCATATCTCGCCATTCATTGTCGATGTGAAGCCTTCCTCCATATTACCCTCACTTTGGATTGTGGCTCAAGACCTTCAAGGTGGAGCCAAGATGACCGAGGGGCAACAAGCAGAAAGTGGAGGGGCGGTCATAAGAAAGTGTGCTGATGCTCCGGGGCCGAGGGCTCTTTTCAAGAGGAGCTTGGTTTGTGGCAACGGGAGTGGTTCTATATCACCGCCCCTGTGGGCACCAAATGGGTGGCGCCACCCGCCTCCGGCCAGTCCACCACAGCGGCTGGCATCATGGGTCAACCGGGGCTTGACTGGGGCCGCCCAAGGATGTTCCTCTCGCTGCATGGCCGATTCGAGACCTCCAAGAAAGAGAGATCAATCTGGTCGTGGCGGCGCAGTTATGCTGATTCGCGCCTTCTGCCTGCAAACGCCGCCTCCGTCTGTGGGAGTTTAATCCGAGGGACCACGAGCTCTCCAACATTTTATGGGCGCGACGCCCAAGTAGATGTACAAACTGTTCTTCGGATCACAAGAGAAGTGTCCGGACTTGACCGAGGACGCAGGTCTAAGCTGCAATCACCCAGATACTCAAGTAAGTAACCTCAGAACCGGACAGGCTGTTCATCCATTTATCATATATATGCCCTTTAAGGGAGCCGTTTCTTGAACAGGGGTGGATAGCCAAGGCAAAGTTGATAAGGTGTCCGGCTCCCCTCCCAGAGACCACGCCGGATCCCATGCTGACCAAGATGTTGAAGGCCACGCCTTTTAAAGAAGGCGAAGGGGGGAGCAGGGAAGCAACTGCCTCCGCGAGGGAGGCTTTCAAGGAAGAGGGGATCAGGGATCGTCCCCTCCAAGGGGAGAAGAGGACCGCTTCCGAAGACCCGGAAGCCAAGGCCTCAAAACAGGGAAAGAAGTCTTCGTCAGAAAATCCGGCGCCGGGAAGTACCCCAGCCGCACTATTTCCCCAAGGGGATCAGCCCTCCAGCGAGCCGTAAGTAAAAAGAAGGGGTCCTGTGAATAAAGAACATCCTCAGATTTATTTCAAGATAACCGAAATTGTACCTTGTAGTTCAGATCTCAGCCCTTCTCAGCAGAGCTCGCCTTGGGGGATCTTCGTCCGAGATGATAGAGAGAGAAACGCCCACCTATTGCGCCTTCGTGCGAGGCGGGCGCCTCAAGTGTCGCCACGAGAGTTTCCCGAGTCCGCGGGCCGACGGTCCGCGCCAACCGGCGCGGCGGTCGGAGGAGTGAAGGACCTGCTCGGGCGAAGCGATATCTCAGAAGATCACCGTGCGCTAATGGCTACGGTAATTGAAAGAATTGCATCCGCCGGAGCGGATTGCATGAAGCCGCCAAGTTTACCGACGGGTTTGAGGTATGAAAAAATGATGTACCTTCTAATGCTTATGCATATAGAATGCGCCTCAGATAGATAGTAGCCCTCGAGACTCGGTATGCTGTCACAACCGACAGCGCGTCGAGGATCATAATCTCAGAGTAACATGTCGCCGCTCCTATGTAGGTGGCGGGCGTCCGTGGCTAGCCGGATTGATGAATTTGCCGAACTAAAGCGGCAACTTGACGAGGCGGATGCGACATCGCGCTGGTCAATAAACGGTTTGACGAGTCACAAGGTATGCGATTCTCCGCGACACCGGTAAGGGAGCTTGACGCCCATACCTTACTACTTGTATGCTTTGATGCGATAAAGGCCGCTGCTATGGAGAGGCTGTGGGCGGAACTTGCCCGAGCTAAAGAGCAAGCCCGAAAGAGTAATGCGGCCGAAGAGCTGAAAGCCGAACGGGCTGCTCACTGCCGAAGCAAAGAGGAAATGGCCGATTTTGCTCTGAAACTGAAGAATACTACCGACCGCTGCGAGGTTCTTGAAAAAGAACGCCAAGCGGAACAAGAGGACTGAAAAAGGCCACCGCCAATCCAAGGATGCCTGCTCCGCTATGAGAGCTGCCAAGGAGGAGCTGAGTCAGGCGGGATATTGCGGCTGGAAACCGCTTTCGCTGCGGAGGAAATATACGGATCCGAAGTATGCTCAGTTGGACAAGCTGTGGAGTTCGGAGGATGCTTATCTGGACTTAGCGGTGAGCGCTGCGGACGCGATTGAGCACTTCCGAGGCCAGAAGGGGCACAGAAGGAAAGAGCTATTTTGGTCGCAATTCGATAGTCCGGAGCGTCCTCTTCTGTTGACCGATCGGTTGGCCGAATGGGCCGAGCTGAATCGATTATCCGTTCTTGCCATGAAGCATGTCATGACTCATTTGTGGACAGGCGGACCCCAGCCGAAGAGTTATTTTGGCTTAGTGCAGCAGTTCCTTCGTGCGGTACCGCGTATCGACGCAATGAAGCGGTCGGCGTGTATTGAGGGGGCATGGATGGCTCTTGCCCGTGTCAAGGCATACTAGGCTAAGATGAAGGCCACCGCTATTGCGTCCCCAGATTCGGACGGCAGCCGAGTACCAGTCGAGCGCTATTTTGAGGAAGTTCTTCCGGCGCTCGTTTAATAGAGACGCAGGCTCAAGGATGTTATGTTTGAATGACATGTATAATTTTATGAAACAACGCTTCAATTTAATGTAAGAGCTTTTTATACTTGTGCCTTCAAGTAGCAAACTACCTCCTGTGCGGCCGTTGATGTATATATGTATATAACCTAAAAGATGGCAGTCTTCGGCTTCAGCCCCCACGCACATAGTGCGGGGGTGTTTGCAAAGAAGTCACGCTTTCACACTTAATCCAACGTCTTGGTCCTATAAAGGAGGTGGTAGCGTAGCAAACTAGGCAACCGGACTATAATGCTTTATCACTTTCACTTAGCCATAGGAGTTCGATGGTGGGGCTACTATATAGCCCCTGGGGGCACCGCACTCTCCCGAATTCGGGGTGCGTATGTGCCTGACCGGAAAACGGTCCTTCGTTAATGCGGAGGAATTCTAAACATTCCGGTGAGTCATCGAGTGGTTGACCAGTCTCTCGCTATATCATGACACAGTTTTCGCTTTCATCGAGGTGCTCGCCGGCGAACCGGGCACAATCGCAGAGTTCTCCGGTGCCGCGTTAGCCGATAGAACGGAATGTAAGGCAGCAAAACACAGGAGCCGGGCAAACCCAACATTTTACCAAAGACATGATTCGAGCTGATGCATATAAGGCCTAACTCGAGACGCCAACACTCCCTAAGGTATTCGGTCTTTTATAAAGCGGGTCGAACAATGCCCTTGGTAACAAGCCCCGGTGTCCAGTACGCAAAATTCTCGACGCCCGATGCCAAACGCCAGCCTCCTCCTCGGTTATAATAAGAGACCGGGATGAGTAACAACAAGAGACAGTGAAAAGGTTTACGATGGTCTTAATCTAAAAGAATCCTTGCAACGGTCCTCGCTGCACGCCTGCGCTACTGTCTCTGTTGTGCCGTATTCTGGACGGGTATAGCACGGCGTTCATCTGTTAAAGAGAGGAACTTAGTTTGAAAAAGATCGCGCTAAAATGTAATTGGAAATAAAATAGAGTATGACTCAAAAATGAGTAAAATTGAGCTTTATTGTCTCTTGTTGTACATGCGTGGAGCCCCTTGTAAGGGGGGTACGCAGCTAGTAAGCATCATGTTTATTTATGCCGGACTCGCCTAACCGTGTGCGGGGTCTGAACGACCTGCTTTAGACGCTTTTGGCTAGCAAGGCCGTATTAGTATGAGGCTGTTAAGGCAGTCTCACATTCTTTCCTTGAGGGACACGCGCAGCTTCCCTTTAATGAAATGATGCCTCATGGACCGGGCATTTTAAGTTTAAGAGATGCATAATGCGGTATTGCGTTAAAGCGGGCGAAAGCTTCATTCCCAAAGAGTGCTTGATGGCTACTTTTAAATGGGGCGATGTGGAAGACCAACTTTTCCCGATGGAAGTTGTCGGGTGAGCCAACATAACTTCCAATAGTAGGGAGCCCGCATAATGGGCATATGTGCTCGCATTATTCCTTGAAGGAAGTGTTGCTATGGCTAATCCTGTTTGGGTTTATCCCCATGTTGCGGATTGTGTCCCGACATAGCAGGTTTAAATCACTGCCGCTGTCCATTAGGACTTGCGTAAATTGAAGACCGTCGATTATAGGTTCTAGTATCAAGGCAGTCCATCCTGCGTCCGGATACTTTCGGAGTAGTCCCGATGGTCGAAGGTAATTGGTTTTGACAACCAGTGTTGGGACTCATTGGGTAGATTGTGCGCGTAGCGTAATTCAATGGGTGCCGCCTGTTTTCCCTTTGTTACTTGAAGTAAGTTTACTGTTTTGACCTCTTGTGGGAAATTCTTTTGTTTTCCGGGCTCTGCTTGTGGTGCTCGCCATCATCCTCACTTGGTGTGTCGAGCCCTTGTGTTCGGCATTGAGTCTGCGGACTGCTTGAAGACCCAACAATCTCTGTGGGTATGGTTTGCGTGCTTCCGGAGTACTGTGGATTTGGCATATCTTGTCCAAGATTTTGTTTAAGTTGGATAGCTCATCGCTATTGTCCTTAAGGGCAGTTTTTATTGTTCTGCCGTGAGCTTTTGAATCCGGCGTTGATCGCCGCGCTCTTTGGGCCGCTCCTTAATCCGCGCTGGTCCTTGTTGCGTCGTGGTTTCCCATTCCCATCCCTGACTTCGGATGTACTTGGGTCACTGGTACTGCATCTTGCTAGCCAGCTATCCTCTCCCGTGCAAAAGCGGGTCATGAGGCTTGTTAGTGCGGCCATTGTTCTTGGCTTTTCCTGGCCGAGGTGTCTGGCGAGCCATTCGTCTCGGACGTTTTGTTTAAAAGCTGCTAAGGCTTTGGCGTCCGGACAGTCGACTATTTGGTTCTTTTTGGTGAGGAACCTGTTCCAGAATTTTCGAGCTGACTCTCCGGGCTGTTGGGTTATGTGACTTAGATCGTCTGCGTCCGAAGGTCGGACATAGGTTCCCTGGAAATTGGCCCGAAAAGCATCCTCAAGCTCTTCCCAACTACCAATTCTGTTTTCGGGGAGGCTTTTAAGCCAATGCCGGGCTGGCCCTTTGAGCTTGAGGGGTAGGTATTTTATGGCGAGGAGATCATCTCCTCTGGCCATGTGTATGTGGAGGATATAATCCTCAATTCAGACTCCAGGGTCTATCGTTCCGTCGTATGCCTCTATGTTTACGGGCTTGAATCCCGCTGGAAATTCATGATCCAGCATCTCATCGGTGAAACATAGAGGGTGCGCGGCGCCGCTGTATTTGGGTGTGTCGTGATGTTCGGATATTTGACTAGTTGTATTGCTCGCCAGAACTTGTTTCCTTGGCCCGTAGATAGATCTAACTGGGCCATCCTTTTGGTGTGAATCCTTATGCGTATCGCGTGCCGGCTTGTGTGCGGCGCCGCTTGCCGCTCTACGTTTGCCATGTGGTCGTCTATCCAACCCGGCGGCATCTTTGTTTTTTGATCGTGGGGGCTCTACGGCCTCCTCATCGAATTCGGGCAGTAGTTTGCGCTTTGGGTAGCTCTTTGCTTGGCGGTTGTCGCCATATTTGTCTGCAGTGTTGAGTAATTTACTCCATCTCATTCGGAGTGCGTCTTCCGCTGTTCTGAGCCTCTGTTTCTACTTTTTCAAGCTACGCGCAGTAGCGAGGAGCTCTTTGTGGAGATTCTTCTGATCCAATGACGTGTCCGGCGTGAGATCGTCCGGACTGTTGTCCCTGCCGGGGATGGGTTGTTTGCCCAAGTTGGCCTGTTCGGATGGTTGCTCAATGGCATGTTCGTCGTCGGCCGGCTCACCCTGCTCTATGGCTGGGTCTGTGTGGGCGCTATCTTTGTCGAGGTGGGGTTTTGAGCGGCGCCTACGCCGCCGCTTTGACTGCTTCCCGAGGGAATTTTCTTTCGCAGCGTCTCGTCGTTCCTCGTTATCGCTTCCCTTAGGTGTGGCCACCATATATATATCGTAAGTTGAGGTGGCTATCCAGGCCCCGTGGGCGCTGGTTCTGGTCGCTCTGCGCCGCCGCCCATATCATCGATGTCCTCGGAGTCGAAGTCGAACATGTCTGTTAAGTCATCGACAGTGGCTACAAAGTGGGTGGTGGGTGGGCGTTGAATTTCTTCGTCGTCCGAATCCCAACCTTCCCGACCGTAGTTCGGCCAGGGCTCCCCTGATAAAGAGAGAGACTTTAATGAGTTCAGGATATCGCCAAAGGGAGAGTGCTGAAAGATGTCCGCGGCGGTGAACTCCATAACCGGCGCCCAGTTGGATTCGACTGGGAGGGGCGCGGGAGGTTCGGAGTTCGGAAAGGAGTCCGGCACCTGGGAGTCACGAGCTTTGCAAAGGACAGGGATGGTGTTCGGCTCAATCGCCGTAAAGATTTCAGCCCCCGAGGCGGTGTCCAACCAACCGTCCTCGATCGGCGAAACCGGCTCCGGATTAAGGGTCGGAGCAGGCACTGGTGCGACCTCTAGGGCACTGTTCGGCAGCAGAGCTAGATCGTGCCCATCGAGACAGTGCGGCACGCTCGGCTATGGCTCGAATCCGTCGAAGATCAAGTCTCCGCAGACATCGGCCGTATAGTTCAAGCTTCCAAATCTGACCTGATGGCCAGGGGCGAAGCTTTCGATCTGCTCTAGATGGCCTAGCGAATTGCCCGCAGCAGCAAAGCCGCCGAATACAAAGATCTGTCCGGGAGAAAAGTCTCACCGACTGCGCTATTGCTTGATGATTGAAGGAGCCATCGGGCCTATAGGTGACGCACACGTAGGAACTCTCAATGAAAGCACCAATGTCGGTGTCAAACCGCGGATCTCGGTAGGGGGTCCCGAATCGTGCGCCTAGGCGGATGGTAACAGGAGACAAGGGACACGATGTTTTTACCTGTGTTCGGGCCCTCTCGATGGAGGTAATACCCTACCCCGCTTGATTAATATTGATGATATGGGTAGTACAAGAGTATATCTACCACGAGATCAGAGAGGCTAAACCCTAGAAGCTAGCCTATGGTATAATTGTTGTTCGTCCTACGGACTAAAACTCTTCGGTTTATATAGACATTGAATAGGGTTACGGTTACACAGAGTCGGTTACAATGGTAGGAAATCTACATATCCGTATCGCCAAGCTTGCCTTCCACGCCAAGGAAAGTCCTATCCGGACAAGGGACGAAGTCTTCAATCTTGTATCTTCATAGTCTAGGAGTCCGACCAAAGATGATAGTTCGGCTATCCAGACACCCCTTAGTCCAGGACTCCCTCAATCCGCTTTGATAAAAAGGGCTGAAAATGCAGAGAAAGCTCTTAAACCGGTGGTTGACGAACTGACCGGTGTAAAGCGGCAGATTCATGCCATGACTGCTGCTGTGTTTGGTAAACATCTTTTCCTTAATACTTTCAACATATCTTCCCATGTGTTGTCGGTTTACTGATGTGTACAATGGCGCAGGAACTCGTATTAGCCATCTGGGCTCTAACATACAGAAGAAATTGAAAGCGGCCTATACTCTGATAGAGCAGTTGTATACCAGTGCGCAGCGGATCATCTATACTGCTTCACACAATAATCCTCCTCCCACTTTGTTCAAGGATACCTTAGAAAGGTTATCTATGCTTCCTGCCCAGGTAGACGAGCTAAAAAGTCTGCCGCTAGAACGGGCGCTTTGGCCGCGCTAACCCGGGCAAAAGCGTGGGTACTGACTTTGATCCAGTGGAAGCGGCCCAAGGCTATCCCAGTTTGAAGGAAGACGGAACATAATTTGGCAATGATGATCTCCGAATCATAAACTGGGAAGTACGCCCATTGGCCTGTCAACTGGTTGAGGAAGCGATCTCTCGTACTATCAGGCGAGTTATGATGATAAGAACAGACGGGTTGCTGCACCAATTCCAGAAGCGCAAAATCTTATCCCACCAATCCATAAGCACACTTATGCCCCTGACATTGAACCGTCCATGCTTATAAGCGATGAAGCTGTATTCCAAGCCCTAACTGGGATCGACTGGGAAACTATTGACTTCCAGCCACTGGGTAGAGAGGAGGGAGTTGAACCGGCGCGAGATGATCCGCAACCGTCAGGCCAGCAAGCTGGTGACCAATCATGAACCGAAGGCCGGTTTAGTGTTCTACATGCTGTAACATGTATTTGAGAAAACAATTATCCTTTTGGGCACTGAAACGCCATGTAATAGGCTAGTAAGAATACTTGGTCTGGTATGCTTTCGTGCATTTTTATCTGCGACTGATGCTTCCTTAATCCGACATGTTGAAGATATGATATTCATAATCCATAGCTATTTATTCAAGCTGTTCTTGCAGATAAAAAGCTTAAAGCGCCCTGGCGGTTTACCCCCGGGCGGGTCATGATACCCAAATATATATATATATATATATATATATATATATATATATATATATATATATATATATATATGACCAAGGTTGTAAAAGATAACCAAATATGGAAATATATAATACCTGTGACCTTTATGCATAATGTTGGCTGACCAACGTTGTAGTGAGGGTCATAACCCTACTTTGGAGGGTAAGTAACTCCTGTTATATGATGCCGGTTTACAATAAAACCATTCCGGGTCGTGAAAAACACCGGTTTATTCCATACTGGTAACCTCAAGTCAAAACCAGACCAGGCTGATAGTCTCCGGATTTGAGCGTGTACTGTCAACTTGTAGTTGACAGCCTAACCGGGTTGATAAACACCGGTTTGAAAAACATCATAAATCTTATGAAAACAAAGAAAACTTAGCAAAAGGCAAATAAAACCGTTGTAGTCGAGGCTTTTCCCAGGCTGCCAGGCCCCAAATTCCAGGCTTTTCATGGGCTGCCAGGCCACTGAGTTAAACCATTTTTGCAAAGCATTTTAAGATGGTCTTCAATCCTTAACCAATCATCGTTTTAACTTGACAAGTTTAGGGTCTTCATTTTAGAGTAACTTGTAAAAGTTCGAAGGGTCATACCAGGTTTACCTGGGCGGAGTGACTTACTTAAATAGGCAGGTTAACCCAGGATTTTAGGTGTATACACCAGGCTTCCAAGCCATGGCTTGATAGCTTGTTACAAGTGTAGATTCTTGGTTCATTTCGACAGCAAAGAATCCCCAAGTAACATTGTGAGCTGTGCTCAGTGGGTGCCTATGTTTGAGTTGTTGTTTTTTAACACTCTCTTTGGCCCCGGATTGATTTGGCTTTGAGTCGATCAAGAGGTGTGACTATGGTTCGGATACGACCAAGCCCCCAAGTGATGTTGTGGCATTGCGCCTATCAAGAGGTGTAGCTATGGTTCGGATACGACCAATCCCCCAAGTGATGTAATATAAAGCTTTGAGAAGCTAAATCAAGGGGTAAACCGGACGCCGCTTTATAAACATAAGCTCCGTGTAACCACACATGATGTAAGAAAACAACAGATACCCCGCTATCATCAATATTAATCAAGCAGGAAGTAGGGTTTTACCTCCATCGAGAGGGCCCGAACCTGGGTAAACATCTGTGTCCCTTGTTTCCTGTTACCATTAGCCTTGACGCACAGATCGGGACCCCCTACTCGAGATCCGCCGGTTTTGACACCGACATTGGTGCTTTCATTGAGAGTTCCTCTGTGACGTCGCCACGAGGCTCGATGCCTCGTCTCATTGTCAAGGACGACATTACCTCGGAGGGGGCTCTGGCTGTAGGCCAGACGCTCCGGCTCGGCGGCTTTGTCATGGACGCCCCATCGGCGGTGGCACCGAAGATGACTTCTCGGGTCATCAGTCATAACCTTCGCGTCAGTTCGGAACTTGCTGAACAGATCGATCCAATGGAGGTATCCTCCCTTAACGAACTCTTGGACCGCATCGCCGCTCTGGGAGTCGCTACAGACTACGACCGGATTGGGCTTAAACCCGACCAAAGGGACATCAGGTCCCCGCCGGCCACCCACGAAATAGCGATAATGGAGGAACCACATGCGGATTGCCCCTCAACTTTGAGGACAAGTTATGTTCGGATCACCGAGCTCCTTGAGCCTAAGACCTGCTCAAAGGAAAACCTGACCCAGGTCCCGGACTTAGAATCGGGCATTGGGCCGAAGAAATTGGGCACTCCGGATTATGAGTTGTTGAGCTCGGACCGCCCGCGCCCTCAGGCGTCAGATCGGATCAAAATCCGGACTCTAAATTGGACCTAAACTGTCTCTCCCGCATCAGGCAAGAGCCCCATGAAACCGTACATCACTACTGGGCCAGATTCCTCCTTGCGCTTAACAAGGTCAGGGACTGCCGCGAAGAGGACATGGTCTCACTTTTCTGCAAAAACTGCACGGACGAAGGACTCCTCAATGCTATAAGCCGCCGCGACATAGTGCACTTCGCGGACTTGGCAACCATAGTGCAGAAGTACTGTGCGATGGAGAGCGCTTGGAAGACCCAAGCAGAATTTTGGGATAGTACTGCTCTCACCAAAACCTTTGTCCGAACTAAACGGACGAACTCTCGTAAGTCGGCTGACCCAACCGCCAAGAAACCAAAGCCCACTCCAGGGCGGAGATCCGTATTGGAAGAATGGCTTGAAGGGCCATGTAAGCTCCAAGTAATCCGGATACATCACCTACTCATAGCCTTAAGGCATGTTGGATACTCCGGCAGGTGGCAAAAAGTGGCGAGGATCTTCTTATGGGCCATAAAGCGGAACAACATCCTGCCAGCGAACACAATACGGTACTAACAGTCTTCGAGACTTTTGCCTCGAACAATAGGCGCAAGCGAGCTCGTCGAAGCTCCGCTGAAATTTACCATGTGGCAAAAATATACCCTTGGAACGACATTGCTATAATTTTAATGCCAGTGACGAACCTCCATCCCGGACTGTCCGGGCACCAGCCGCTCTGGTTCTTAGCCCAATCGTGGACGGATTTCGGCTCACCAAAGTGCTCATGGATGGTGGAAGTGGATTAAATCTGATCTATGAAGAGACACTCAACAAGATGGAAATTACAAAGGCCGCATTGAACAAAGCGGCACAACCTTCAGGGGAATTATCCCTAGTTGGGAAGCACGGTGTGCGGGAAAAATCACACTTGACGTGGTATTCGGCACCCCGGAGAATTATAGGTCTGAAGAAATCACATTCCAAGTGGCCCCTTTCAGCAGCGGATACCACGCCCTTTTAGGGCGGGACACATTTGCAAGCTTTCAAGCTATACCCCATTATGGGTACATGAAGCTTAAAATGTCTGGGCCCAATGGAATCATCACTCTAGCCACTGATCCGGACATCGCACTTCACGCCGAAAACAAAACCGCAGCACTAGCCCTGGAGGCATTATCCGAGGCCGTAGCAGCCGAAGAGTTAGCAACACTGCGGGCCACCGTGGACTGGGACGACGTGATACTAGACAAGCGACCCAAGTCCACCTCATTTAAACCTATAGACGAGATAGTCAAATTCCAGGTCCATCCAACAGACCCCATGAAGACAGCTTCCATCGGGACACAGCTGAGCCCGCGATTGACGCTGCACTGCGAGATTTCTTACGCGAGAATTGGGACATTTTCGCCTGGCACCCATCGGACATGCCAGGCATCCCGGGCAGACTGGCAGAACACAACCTCAATATTCTAAAAGGATATAAACCAGTCAAACAGACCCGAAGTCGATTCTCAGAGCCCAAACGACAGGCAATGGGGGAAGAGTTAGCCAAGCTACTCGAGACCGGATTCATCAGAGATATCAAACATCCGGATTGGCTGGCAAATTTGGTGATGGTACCAAAGAAGGACAAATCCTGGCGCTTATGCGTCGACTTCAAAGACCTCAACAAGGCTTGCCCCAAGGATCCCTTTCCCCTCCCTCGCATCGATCAAATCATCGATGCCACAGCTGGACACGACTCACTGTGTTTTCTCGACGCATACTCTGGATACCATCAAATAAAGATGGCAGAGTCTGACCAAGCTGCAACAGCTTTTATAACGCCATATGGCCCTTTTTGCTTCAACACTATGACCTTCGGCTCAAGAACTCCGGTGCAACCTACCAACGCATGATTCAAACATGCCTGGAAAAGCAAATCGGCAAAACAGTGGAGGCATACGTGGACGACGTGGTCATAAAAACAAGACACGTCGAAACCCTAATAGATGACTTGAGGCTTACATTCGACAATCTCCGGACATACGACATCAAGCTGAATCCGGAAAAATGTGTTTTTGGCGTCCCCTCGGGGAAGCTACTCGACTTCATCGTTTCCAACAGAGGAATTGAAGCGAATCCGGCAAAGATCCGAGCTCTGTCATAGTTGGCTATACCAACAGACCTCAAGCACATCCAAAAACTAGCCGGATGTGTGGCTGCTCTCAGCCGCTTTATCTCCAGGTTAGGAGAAAAGGCACTACCGCTTTACCGCCTTCTTCGGAGCACCGAACACTTCGTATGGACGGATGCAGCCGCGGCCGGACTGGATAAAATAAAGACCTTATTGGCCAGTAATCTAGTACTAACAGCACCGAATATCGAGAACCTATGTTGTTGTACATAGCTGCAACACATCAATTCGTAAGCGCAGTGCTCGTCGTTGAACGAGAGGCCGACGGATACAAATACCCGCTCCAGAAGCCGGTCTACTACGTGTCCACGGTCCTAACCCCATGCAAATCCCGATACCCACACTATCAAAAAATAGCATACGGGGTGTTCATGGCATCCTAGAAGCTACGACACTACTTTCAAGAGTGTTCGATTATGGTGGCCTCCGAAGTAGCACTCAATGACATAAGAAATAACCGCGATGCTACGGGCCGGATTGCCAAATGGGCCATTGAGCTCCTTCTGTTCAACATAACGTACAAACCACGATGGGCCATCAAGTCGCAAGTGTTGGCTGACTTCGTCGCCGAATGGACAGAAGCCGAACTCCCTAAAGAGTACGGCGCATACTCAAACTGGATCATGCACTTCGATGTCTCTAAAATGCTGGCCGGATTGGGAGCAGGTGTAGTCCTGACCTCTCCCACCGGAGACACGGTCCAGTAAGTCCTCCAAATATTATATACAGACTCCAACAATGCAGCCGAATACGAAGCTCTGTTGCACGGTCTTCGGATGGCAGTCTCTATGGGCATTCAACGCCTAGAAGTGCACGGGGACTCAAACCTCGCAATATCACAGATAAATGGAGATTTTGATGCCAAGGACCCGAAAATGGCGGCCTATCGTAATGCCGTCCTCAAAATGTCAGCTCGGTTCGAGGGGCTCGAATTCCACCATGTGGCTCGAGAAAACAATCAAGCGGCGGATGTTCTCGCTCGCATCAGCGCTAAACGTGACCCTGTCCCACCTAACATATTCTTGGAACGGCTTTTCAAGCCATCCGTAGTATGGGAAGGGGAGTCCGGCAATACTAGCACGGATCCGAATACACCCCCAGATTCCGAACCATCAGACATAGTCGGAGGTTCTACCCCCGAAATAACGTCCTCGGCCCACTAAATCATGGCTGTAATCGCCCCGTGGACCGAGCCCTTCTTGGCCTACCTAAATAGGCAGGAGCTCCCCGAAGACCAAAATGACGCACGCTGCATTGTTCGGCGTTCTAAAGCTTACAAAGTCTATGAAGGGGAACTCTACAAGAAAAGCGCTACCGGAGTACTCCAAAGATGCATCTCCGAAGAGGAAGGGCGGCAGCTATTGGCTGAAATCCATGCCGGCCTGGGCGGGCACCACGCCGCGGCTTAGGCATTAGTCAGCAAGGCCTTCCATACAGGTTTCTATTGGCCGACGGCCCGAGCAGACGCACAAGACCTTGTCCAACATTGCGTCGGTTGCCAGCTCTTTGCCAATCAGAGTCATATGCCCCCTACCGCTCTCCAAACAATCCCCATAACTTGGCCCTTTGCGGTCTGGGGGCTGGATATGGTCGGACCTCTTAAAGGGGGAAGCCATAAGAAAAAATACTTATTGGTCATGGTGGACAAATTCACCAAATGGATAGAAGCTAAACCAGTCAAAACGGCTGAATCCGGACCAGTAATAGACTTCATATCTGGGGTCGTACACCGATATGGTGTCCCCCACAGCATCATCACTGATAATGGCTCAAATTTCACAGCCGACGAAGTGAAAACTTGGTGCGCAAAAATGGGCATTAAGCTCGATTATGCTTCCGTCTACCATCCCCAAACAAACGGCCAGGTAGAGCGGGCAAATGGTCTCATCATGAGCGGCATCAAACCCAGACTAGTGCGATCCTTGACAGAGTCGGATACACACAGGGTGGAGGAGCTCGACTCCGTACTCTGGGGGTTACGGACCACGCCAAACTGCACCACCAGATATACACCATTTTTTATGGTGTACGGCGTGGAAGCAATATTACCTTGCGACATAATACATGATTCGCCACGCGTACGCATGTACGAAGAGAAGGAAGCCGAGTTAGATCGGCAGGATAATTTGGATGCCCTGGAGGAGGAGCGCGATGTCGCAAAAGATTGTTCCTTATTCTATCAGCAACAGGCTCGACGATATCAAAGCAGAGAAGTGCGGGCCAAAACTTACAATATTGGCGAGCTCATTCTACGCCTACCGGAGAAGAAGAAGGACAAACTCAAACCCAAGTGGGAGGGTCCCTTTGTCATTGACAAAGTTCTCACCGGAGGAGCGTACCGCTTACGTAATGCATCCGACAACAGACTCGAGCCAAACCCATGGAACGCAGCACTATGGAGATTCTACGCCTAGCGCCGAACACAGTGTTCGTCTCCTAACCCCTACTTTTTAATTATGCTCCATCATTTTTCCTTTCTCGACCCTTTTCTCTCTTCACACAAAGTATTCAATGCAGTGCAGATTTTTGGATAACTCCGGCCGCACTAAGTGTGTAAGCAATACCTGGGGGCTTCCTATACGGAAGCAAAAAATAATTATTCACATGGCTTTCTGCCCATCACATATGCATTCATTTTCCATATGTGCCTTTTCTTCACCATTATATGCATCGATATGACTTAAGATGTTGCCAAGCTGGGTTGCCTGGCTATTGTGTTTATGCCCTACGTTCCCGTTAATTCGGCTAGGGCATAAGGGGAGCACCTCTGCGATTGTTACTGCCGGTTCAGCCGGATGTGTACCTCAGACTGGGTGAAGCTGAAAGCTAGCTTCCTTAAGAGAATATTCGGCCGATGAACAAAAGATGTGTTCGTTTATTACAACGTAAATCCCCAGAAGTCTTATGTCCTGCGCCATCGTTTGCAGTGTGGGCATGTGCATCGTCGCATGCGTACCCAGGGAAAGGAACCCCTAACGAAACTATTCTCCCTGGAAGATGTTTCTTACTATCCATGTAATATAACATAACTAGTTGGGTACTTGTCTGTTCAAGCACTTATGACCCGTACGCCTTGTTTCCACGCATACACCGGTTTTGTATAACTGAGTGGGTATTCGGACACATCCCGGACTATAGGGCCCGGGGGCTGAAGCCAAAAGGTCCACCATGACAAATGATTTTAATCCCGCTAGGGGCTAATCATGCCCATTAAATTACACAGTCACTTAGACTGACTATATTCCTCCTCTATACCGTCCAACAGGCTATCTAGATTACAATCCTGTTGAGAATACTTAGCGGCTAACGCTACCTGGTCATACACCAGACTCACGGGAATTTCTTGCCCATCGGGCCCCGCCAGTCCTACTTTGGCCATATGGTTCGGGTGCAGCTTGGTGTAGCGCGTCTTCACCATAGCCCAGGTGAGGGAGTCCTGGATTAGGGGGTGTCCGGATAGCCGGACTACCATCATCAGCCGAACTATCATTGGCCAGACTATCATCGTCGACCGGACTCCAAGACTATGAAGATACAAGATTGAAGACTTCGCCCTGTGTCCGGATGGGACTTTCCTTGGCGTGGAAGGCAAGCTTGGCGATACGGATATGTAGATCTCCTACAATTGTAACCGACTCTATGTAACCCTAGCCCTCTCCGGTGTCTATATAAACCGGATGGCTCTAGTCCGTAGGACTATCAGAACAACCCTTACAATCATACCATAGGCTAGCTTCTAGGGTTTAGCCTCCTTGATCTCGTGGTAGATCCACTCTTGTAAACATCCACAATATCAATATCAATCGAGCAGGACGTAGGGTTTTACCTCCATCAAGAGGGCCTGAACCTGGGTAAAACATCGCTTCCCTTGTCTCCTGTTACCATCCGCCTAGACGCACGCTTCGGGACCCCCTACCCGAGATCCGCCGGTTTTGACACCGACATTGGTGCTTTCATTGAGAGTTCCTCGTATGTCGCCACCGATAGGCGTGATGGCCTCTTCAATCAACAACGATGCAGTCTTGGGTGAGACTTTTCTCCCGGACAGATCTTCAGATTCGGCGGCCGATGCGGGCCAACTCACTTGGCCATCTGAGCAGATCGAAGCTACGCCCGGCCGTCGAGTCAGGTTTGAAGCCTAAACTTCACGGCCGATATCCGCGGGGACTTGATCTTCGATGGATCCGAGCCACAGCCGAGCGTGCCGCGCTTTCACGATGGGCATGACCTAACTCTGCCGCCGTACAGCACCTTGGAGGCCGCACACGAATCCGCTCCGACCCATGGTCCGGGGCCGATCGCTCGGATCAAGGACGGATGGCTGGACACCACCTCGGGAGCTGCAACTTCTACGGCGATGGAGCCGAATACTTACCTTGTCCCGTAAAGCTCATGACTCGAGTGCCGGACTCTCGCGGACTCCGAACCTCCTGCGCCCCGCCAATCGAATCCGATTGGCGCCGATCATGGAATTCACCGCTGCGGACATCTTTTTTTTTCGCCCTTGGCGATATCATAAATTCACTGAAGCATCTCTCGCTATCCGGAGAGCCCTGGCCGAACTACGACCAGGACGGTGGGGACGCGGACGACGAAGAAATTCAGAGCCCACCCACCACCCACTTCGTAGCCACCGTCGACGATTTAACCGACGTACTCGACTACGACTCCGAAGACATCGACGGTATGGACGACGATGCCGGAGACTACCAAGAACCAGTGCCTACAGGACACTGGAAGACCACCTCGTCATACGACATATACATGGTGGACACCCCAAAGGGAAGAGATAACGAGGAACAACGAGACGCGGCAGAGGATAGTCTCGCTGATAAACAGCCAAAACGGTGACGTAGACGCTGCCCTAAGTCCCGCCTAGACCAAAGCAGCCTTCCTACTGACCCAGCGATAGAGCAGGGCAAACCAGCGGACGAGCCGGATAATCAACCCCTTCACGGAGCAATCAACAGTCCGGACACAACACCGGATCATAAGAACATACACAAAAGACTCGTCGCCACTGCAAGAAGTTTGAAGCAGGCAAAACGGAAGCTCAAAACAGCAGAAGACGCGCTCAGATTGAAGTGGAACAAAGTATTCAGGACTGCAGACAAATATGGCAATGGCCATCAAACAAAGAGCTACCCAAAGCGCAAGTTGCTGCCAGAATTTGACGAGGAAGCCATAGAGCCCTCACAGTCAAAAAATAAAGAGGCCGCTGGCGGATAGACGGCCGATGACGTGCCCAAAGCGACAAGCGGGCTGTACACAAGCCAAATTATAATCCAGGAAAGCGGACGGCCCAACTAGGTCCATCTACGGGTCAAAAAGAGGGCCCCAGGAAGTAACACAACGCGACAAGTGTTCGAAGACAGCGGCACACCCAAATACAGGGGCGCCGCACATCCGCTATGTTTTAACGATAAGGTGCTGGATCATGAATTTCCAGCAGGTTCAAACCCATAAACATAGAGGCATCTGACGCACAACAGACCCGAGTCTGGATAGAAGATTACATACTACACATACACATGGCTAGAGGAGATGATCTCCACGCCATAAAATACCTACCCTCAAGCTCAAAGGGCCAGCTCGGCATTGGCTCAAAAGCCTCCCGAAAACACTGTTGGAAGTTGGGAAGAGCTTGAGGACGATTTAAAGCAAATTTTCAAGGGACTTATGTCCGCCCTCCGGATCTGAGACGATCTGAGTCACATAACCCAACAGCCCGGAGAGTCAGCGCGCAAATTCTGGAACATGTTCCTTACCAAAAAGAACCAAATAGTCGACTGTCCGGACGCGGAAGCCTTAGCAGCTTTTAAATACAACGTCTGAGACGAATGGCTCGCCAGACACCTCGGCCAAGAGAAGCCAAGAACAATGGCCGCGCTAACAAGCCTCATGACGCGCTTTTGCGCAGGAGAAGACAGCTGGCTAGCAAGACGCGGCACCAGTGACCCGAGTACATCCGAGATCAGAGATAGAAACGGAAAGTCACGGCGCAGGAAAGATCAGCGCCGGAATAAAGATAAAAGCCCAAAGGGCACGGCGGTCAACGCCGGATTCAAAAGCTCGCGGCCAAACAATACAACACGACCTCTTAAGGACAATAGAGACGAGCTATCAAATTTAAACAAAATTTTAGATCGGATATGTCAAATCCACAGTACACCCGGAAGGCCTGCCAACCATACCAACCGAAATTGTTGGGTTTTTAAACAGTCCGGCAGACTCAACGCCGGACACAAGGGGCTCGATGCGCCAAGCGAGGACGATGGCGAACCCCACCAGCAGAGCACCGGAGGTCAAAGGACTTTCCCACAAGAAGTCAAAACAGTAAACTCGCTTCACGTGATAGTACGGAAAACCAACACGACACTCGCTAAAGACAAGTGTCACACGGTCCACCCCAGTGGAACACCGAGATTGGACGTCAAAACCAATCACTTTCGACCATCTGGATTCGTCCAGAAGTATACGGAACGCAGGATAGACTGCCCTGATATTGGATCCCATAATAGACGGATTGCAATTAACGCAGGTTTTGACGGACGGCGGCAGTGACTCGAACCTGCTATATCCGGACACAATCCGCAAGTTGGGATAGACCCTACTACAATTCGGCATAAGCCGCACTTCATTCAAAGGAGTGGCGCCAGGCCCTTACGCCAGCTATCAAGCATCACTGGGACGGGAAGCTTTCGTCCGCTTCAATGCAATACCACATTACGCGTCTCTTGCGCTTAAAATGCCCGGTCCATGTGGCATCATTTCATTAAAAGGTCGCTTGAGACCCCGGACACGGCTGGACGAGTCCAGAATAAATAAGCTAGGGGCTACCTAGCCGCACATCCCTTCACAAGGGTTTGCACATATAAGCCATAATGAGCTAGCATAGGCTCAGCTTTCTTAATCTATATTTCAATTTTTTATGCACTTTCTCGCACGATTTCTTTTCCAACCAAGTTCTTCTCTTTTTACGGATGAATAGCGTGCACACCCGTCCGTGATACGGCTGCGGAGATACAAAGCGCAGACGTGCGGTAGGGACCCGTTGCAAGGACTCTTTTCGACTAAGACCCTCGTAAACCTTTCTTCTGTCTCTTGTTGCTATAATCCCTAGTTTATCATTATAACCAGAGTGGAGACTGGTGTTTTGGCATCGGCCGCGCCGTAAGAAGCTGCCGTGCACTGGACACAAGGGGCTTAGGGCTTTGTTTTGCCCGCTATTATAAAGACCGAACACCTTCGGAGTGTTCGGCGTCTCGAGTTAGGCCTTATATGCATCAGCTCCGAATCATGTCTTTGGTCAAATGTTGGGTTTGCCCGGCTCCGTGTTTTGCTGCCTTACGTTCCGTATCATCGACTAACGCGGCTCCGGAGACCTCTGCGATTGTGCCCCGTTAATTTGGGCGAGCACCTCGATGAAAGCCGAAAACTGGATGTCATGATACAGCGAGAGACTGGTCAACCACTCGATCCACTATGGGAATGTTTACGATTCCTCCGCTTTGACGAAGGGCGTTTCGGCCAGGCACATCTGGCGCCCAAATTCGGAGAGCGCGGTGCCCCGTGGGCTATGTCGTAGCCCCACCCTCGAACTCCATGGCTAAGTGAAAGTGATAAAGCATTATAGTCCGGTTGCCTCGTTTGCTACGCTACCACCTCCTTTACAGGACCGAGGCGTCGATTAAGTGTGGCGCGCTATTTTTGCGAACACCCCGCACCTTGTGCGTGGGGGCTGAAACCGACGACGCCATCTTTCAGGTTATACACATGTATACATGCACGGCCGCATAGGAGATATTCTATTACTTGAACGCACAAGTATAAAAGGAGCTTACATCATAAATATTGTTTTACATCATAAAAACGTTCATTTGAACGTAACATTTTTTGAGCACTGCGACTCTATTACATGCGCACCACGCAGCACTTCGCCAAAATAGTGCTCGGCGGGTAACCTGTTATTATCCGAACCTGGAGTCGCAACAGCGGTGGCATCCATCTCTGTCCAATGTGTCTTCACACGGGCGAGCGCCATCCGCGCACCCTCTATGCAGGCCGACCGCTTCATCGCCTTGATATGCGGCACCGCCCCAAGAAATTGCTGCAATAAGCCAAAGTAACTCTTCGGCTTGGGCCTATCCGGCCAGATATGGGTCACTATATTCGTCATAGCAAGCCCGGACAACCTATTTAGCTCAGCCCACTCGGCCAAACGGTCGGTCAGCGGAAATGAACGCTCCGGACTATGGAATTGAGACCAAAACAGCTCTTCCGTCTTGTGATCCTTCTGGCTTCGAAAATGCACAACGGCATCCGCCGCAATCGCTGCTAAGTCCATATAAGGGTCCTCCGGACACCACAGTTGGCCCAGCTGAGCATATTTTGGATCCGTAAACCTTCGGCGCAGCAGAAAAGGCTTGCCAGCCACAATTTCTCCGGCCTGGTGCAGCTCTTCCTTTATAGCCCGCATTGCAGAGCGGGCATCCTTGGCTTCGGCGGTGGCCTTCCGCATGTCTTCTTGCCCCGCTAGGCGCTCCTTCCCAAGAGCCTCATTGCGGTCGGTAGCGTCTTTTAACTTCCTGGCCATTTCGGCCATCTCTTCCCTGCTCCGGCAGTGTGCAGCCCTTTCGGCCGCTAACTCCTCGGCCGCCCTCGAGGCCGCCGCATTACTCCTTCTGGCCTGCTCCTTGGCTCGAGCAAGTTCGGCCCGAAGGCTCTCCACGGCAGCGGCACTATCTGCATTTCACGCACATGTTGTAAGGAGATGGCTTAGGCTCCCTTACCAAGTGACCGCGCAGTAACACTTACCTTGCGACTCATCAAGTTGCCTGTTGACCAGCGTGATGTCCGCATCCGCAGCATCGAGTTGCCGCTTTAGTTCAGCAACTCCATCAGTCCGGCTGGCCCCCGGACGACCCGCCACCTGCATCGGCACGACGGGAATTTAAACCTGCGATTTTGATCCTCGGCATGCTGTCGATTTCGACAACCTACCGAGTATCAGGGGCTACTATCTATACAGGGCGCATTCTATATGCAAAACTGTTAAAAGGTGTGTCATTTTTACGTACCTCAAACCCCGCCAGCAAACTCCTGACGGCATCGTGCAACCCGCCTTCGGCGGACGAAATCCTTTCAATCACCATGCTCATCAATGCGTGCTGATCTTCTGAGATAGACGCCTTCTCAAGCAGATCCTTCAGCCGTACACCAGTTGGCGCCGAACTATCCGGCTTTGCCAAACCCGGGGGCTCCCTCCGTGACGACACTTCAGGCTCGTCCGCCCTATCCGACGGCGCCCCGGACGGAGGCGTCTCGCTCTCTATCATCTCCGGACGAAGGTCCCCCGAAGACAAGCTCATCTGCGAAGGACGGAGATCCAAACTACAAGGTAAAAACTTTAGTTATCCTCAGAAGCACAAATAGGGATGTCCCTTATTATAAAACTCATTTCTTTCTACTTACGGCTCGTTGGAGGGCTGACTCATTAAGGGAGATTGTGCGGCCGGGGCCTCCCCGGACGCAGGACCCTCTGGCGAAGATTTCTTCCCCCGTTTAGGGGCTTTTGCCCCCGGGTCCTCGGAGGCAGTCCTCTTCTCCCCTTGGAGGGAGGGATTCTCGATCCCCCCTCTTTCAAGAGCCTCCTTAGGCGAGGCAGTAGCTCCCCTGTTTTCCCCTTCGTCTTCCTCTGAAGGTGCAACCTCAAGCATCCGGACCAGCACGGGATCCGGCGCGGTCTCGGGGAGGGGGGCCGGACACCGTATCAATTTTGCTTCCGCTATCCACTCCTGTGTAGAAGGAAATTGGTCATAAGGCGAATCATCGAAAGGCAAACAAACGGTATGTCCGGACTCGGAACTACTTACTTGAGTATCCGGGCGATTGCAGCTTAGGCCAGCATCCTCGGTCAATTCCGGACGCGCCTCTTGCGATCCGAAGAATAATTTGTACATCTCCAGGGGTGTCATACCCATGAAGTGTTGAAGGATCCGTGGACCCTCCGGATTGAACTCCCATAGCCGGAGAGGGCGACGTTTGCAGGGCAGGAGATGCCTAATCAGCATAACCTGCATCACCACCACCATATCGACCTCCCTCGTTTGGAGATCTCGAATCCGGCCCTGCAGTAGGGGCACGTCCTTTGACGGCCCCCAGTTGAGCCCTTGGTTGACCCACGACATCAACCGTCGTGGAGGTCCCGGCGGAATAAGGCGGCGGCTTTTGTCTGCGGCCCCTCGGACGGTAATATAGAACCACTCTTGCTGCCACGGGCCGAGATCCTCTTGGAAGGAGCGGCGGGCCACGGGCATCGACCCTCCTACTTATGGCCGCCCGCCACACTCCGCTTACGCCCCGATCATCTTGGCGCCACATTGAAGGTCTTCACCACAGGCGAAGTGAGGGGTGACGCGGAGGAAGGCTTCATGACGACAATAAATGCGGAAATATGGAGGATGGACTCCGGAGCCAAATCGTGGAATTCCAACCCATAGTAAAACATGAGCCCTCTCACAAAAGGATCCATCGGGAAGCCTAAACCCCGACGGAGGTGGGATACAAAAACGACATACTCGCCGGGCTCAGGGGTGGGGATGGCCTGCCCTTCGGCAGGCAACCTATGCGAAATCTCGTAAGACAGGTACTTGGCCTCCTGCAACTTTAGCACGTACTCCTCCGTGACGGAGGAGGGCATCCACCGGCCATGGAGGTCGGAACCGGACATCGTTGGAAGTCCGCAGCGCTCGAATCTGGAGCTCTAGGTGCTGGAACTTGTAGCGGGGAGAGGATTCGATGAAGGATTGAAGAAAAAAGAAACGAGCCTTGGTCCCGTTATAAAGAGGGAGAATACCAAGAGCCGTCTCCGTGACCGTTTGGGATTCGCCTTCGATAGAGGGGGCATGGCGAACGGGCGCAGTTGGGTTACCCACGTCCGTATTGATGAGAATCCCGAATTAAGGGGAAACACGATCTCTACTTCGACAAGACGTGCCAAGGAAACCACCTCGCTAAATGCGCTGAGGTGGTAAAGTAAAAAACAATTCAAGTAATGGCTTGGTAATGGTGTGACGTCATGCCACAAAAAACGTCAGCAGATTGAACTTGTGTATATATTATTATTCTCTCTACGGTGGAATGTGGAATCTATTTTGCAGAGCCGGCCACTATCCTGGTGTTCACAATCTTCTATCATTCGTAGGAGGAACCCGCCTTGCAATGCCAAGCAACATACGCGGCGGACTTATCGTCATTGAAGCCTGGTTCAGGGGCTCTTGAGGAGTCTGGATTAGGGGTGTCCGGATAGCGGACTACCATCATCACCGAACTATCATTGGCGGACTATCATCATCGACCGTACTCCAAGACTATGAAGATACAAGATTGAAGACTTCGCCCGTGTCCGGATGGGACTTTCCTTGGCGTGGAAGGCAAGCTTGGCGTCTGGATATGTAGATCTCCTACCATTGTAACCGACTCTATGTAACCCTAGCCCTCTCGGTGTCTATATAAACCGGATGGCTCTAGTCCGTGGGACTATCGAAACAACCCTTACAATCATACCATAGGCTAGCTTCTAGGGTTTAGCCTCCTTGATCTCGTGGTAGATCCACTCTTGTAAACATCCACAATATCAATATCAATCGAGCAGGACGTAGGGTTTTACCTCCATCAAGAGGGCCCGAACCTGGGTAAAACATCGTGTCCCTTGTCTCCTGTTACCATCCGCCTAGACGCACAGTTCGGGACCCCCTACCCGAGATCCGCCGGTTTTGACACCGACACCAGGCTTCTCTTGCGCCTTGCCGGAAAGCGGACACCTTCCAGAGTCGGAAGCGCCGCCGTGCTCCTTGAAGCATATTTACAAGCTCCGCCATGCCAGTCGGCAGCATGCTTGATGGCCATAAAGCCTGAGCAACACCCTGCATCACTTGCCGAGCTCGCTAGTGCAGTTGTGAAAGTTCTTGCAGTAAATCACTTGCAGATGCGGACACCTCCTCCTCAGAGTGACCCGTTAACATTCCTGCAAGCAAAATTCTTTTAATATACTTCCTCGCCAAACTATACTACAGTTCGTCTAGGCACTTACCGTAAATGTTGCGTCGAAGCCTCTTGTTCTCCATCACGAAGTCCGCCAGCAGAGCGCGGAGATCTTTTAACTCCACGTCCAGCTGGGCTTTGGCATCTTGAAGATTGTTCTTCTCATGCCTAACTCGCGTAAAAATGCGCTCGCCAGCCTCCAGCTGCTTTTTGAGATGCGATGCGTCCTCTCTTACGCCCCCCGGATTCACCTCGGGATTGTCTGCAGAATTTTCTGTTAGACTTGTCACATCAGCCATTTACTAACTGGTGCATCTTCGTGCAATTGTGACAATTTTTACCAGATAAGGGCTTTTGGGGTTCCTCTAATTTGGCAACTGCGGCCCTCAGTTCGGCCTTGCATCCCTCCAGCTCCCGAGACAATTGCTCGTTCTTCTCTACAAGGACTTGCGCATAGATTGATCCTTAAAACTGTTATTCCAACCGTTTCAAGTCTCAGGGGCTACTGCTATACATACTTATCAAAATTTCTTACCCGTATGTCTTTGGTATGCTGGTTTGTCGCTTGGCAAGCCCGCCCCGAGCAGCTCGGACGTATGCCTCTGCAGAATTGAAGGCATTAAAAGCCTCTTCGGGAAAAGATGTTGTTCCGGAGCACGGCCCTCCGGCGTCGGTGATTCAAGGCGCTCTCCACTTCGGAGTTCGTGGACGAACACATATCCGCATCCTCCGTCGAGGAACTATGCGGTGCAGGCCCCGTGCCTGCCTCCACCCCCGAAGCCGGTTCCGGAACCCGGCTGCTGGAGGCGTGATTGGCGGGGTCTCCGGATATAGTCCGGTTATTCCTCTTCCTGCCAGACACAAAGGGCGCTGTCACATTTCAAATTCTATAATTACAGGATAGATTACTACTTTACCTCTGTAGCGGTGTGTCAACCCTCACCTCCTTCCTCTTGAGCCTGCCCGATCCGGACTCCCGTTGTTGACGAGTCCCTAGGGGCTCGGCCCCTCGCTCCGGTCGTCGTTTCTGCAAATAGAACGACGCCTCATGGGTAAATTATAATACCTAGGAGGAGTCCTCTTCAAAGGATAGGGTTTTTTAAGTCCGGCTTACACGCGACGCGGGGAGCAGTCCAGGGTAGTCGGCCGTAATGGCCACTAGGGCGCCATCCCAGCTCGCTTGATAGAATACCCCGTTGGCAAGCTCCACAGTGATATCCGGATCCACTTTTTGTCCCGGATCTAGGGCCCTTCCAGGGTCCTCTGGTTGCGGGGAGGGGCTGAAGATTCCTTCTATGGCCCTCCTCAGTTCCTGCTCAGAAGCATTGATGCAAGTAATCTTAGCAGAAGAACACTAGAGTAAATAAAGCAGGGAAAAAGAATGGCAACTTACCCACGCTGGGGGGTTGTACATGGAGAATCCGTCCCGCATTTTGATGCGAAGGAATTCCTCCTCTTCCCCTTTGTACAAATCGGACAATATCCTTGCCAAAGCGGCAGCAGAGTCCGGACCCTTACGGCCGCAGTGGGTGGCGTCGTCTTCCCCGTTGAAATGCCACATGGGCTTCCCCCGATATTGGAGTGGCTGCACTCCCCGTGTTATGCATATCGCCATAACCTCAACTATCGTCAGTCCGGAATTGGCCAGTAACTTTATCCTGTTCATCAGAAGGAGTATTTCCCTTGTGTCCTCTTCTTGAGGGCCCCGAGGGCGCCAGCTTAGGCGTGCCCTCGGCAGGGCGTTGCTGAACTTGGGGAGACCTGTCCGGACTGGATTCGGAAGGGGAACGTCGTCTATATAGAACCACTCTAAAGGCCAGTTTTCTGGTGCCTTCTCAGGAGTGCCGGACAAGTACCCGGTCTCGGCAATGCGCCATACTTCGGCCCCGCCCACTTGACATAGGGACTCCCCCTGGGTGCGGGGGATGAGGCAGAACAACTTCCTCCATAATCTGAAGTGTGTTCGTAGCCTAAAAACAACTCGCAAAGGGAAACATACCCCACTATGTGCAGAATAGAGGCGGGGGTAAGATTGTGTAACTGGAGGCCATAGAACTCCAGGAGCCCACGAAGAAATGGGTGGATAGGAAATCCGACGCCCCTCAACAGATGCGGGATGAGGCATACACGCTCCTCTGGAGATGGATTAGGAGATCCCTCTGCTTGTTCCCCTCCGTCATAAGTCGCTATTCCATCCCGGACGGGGACCATGAACGCCGGTGGGAGAAACCCTTGGGTTTGTAACTCTATCAAACAACTATGAGGAACTGAGCACTCTCCCCAATCCCCCAACTTGGAATAAGAAGGGCAAGAAGTAGAGCTGCGACGGCCGGCCATGTTGGAATGGCTTTTCGCGGAGTGCTCTGTTGGATGCTGGCTCTGGGAGGGAGAGTGAGGTTTGGATCTGAGAATCCCCGTCCCTTCAAATAGACGGTTAGCCCGGAGGTTCGAGGGTGGCGAATGCAAAAATGCCTCAACTCCTCGCATTCACTCGGCATTTGGAGATGGTCATTACTGAGGCACCGAAGCCGAGGAGCACAACATTGATTGGAGGCCGGACACTATTCGTCGTAACATGTATTTTGGAGTATTCAGAGAAGGAACCCGCCTTGCAATGCCGAAGACAATACTGCGCGCCGGACTCATCGTCATTGAAGCCTGGTTCAGGGGCTACTGAGGGAGTCCTGGATTAGGGGGTATCCGGACAGCCGGACTGTGTACAACATCCGGACTATTGAAGCGTGAAGATACAAGACTCAATACTTCGTCCCGTGTCTAGATGGGACTCTCCTTTGCGTGGAAGGCAAGCTTGGCGATCCGGATATTACATTTCCTTTCTTGTAACCGACTCCATGTAAACCCTAGCCCTCTCCGGTGCCTATATAAACCAGAGAGGTTGGTCCTTAGAAGGTCGATCACAATTACAATCATACCATCATAGGCTAGCTCTTAGGGTTTAGCCTCTATGATCTCGTGGTAGATCTACTCTTGTACTACCCATATCATCAATATTAATCAAGCAGGAAGTAGGGTTTTACCTCCATCGAGAGGGCCCGAACCTGGGTAAACATCTGTGTCCCCTGTTTCCTGTTACCATCAGCCTTGACACACAGATCGGGACCCCCTACCCGAGATCCCCCGGTTTTGACACCGACAATCGGTACCTCCTCTTCAGGATATCTTTCGACGCGCTCTGATCCAGCATAAGCTGGTAAGCCTGTGCATCAATGCGGCCCGCTCCGCAGCCATCCTGGATTCCTCAGCTTCCAAGTCGGCTTTGGCATGAGTGATCTGATCTTTCACCTTTGCAATTTCCGTATTGTGTGCATCCTGATCCGCCGGGTTAACTTCCGCCATCAGTATTGCCAAAGCGTCAAACAAGTCAGATAGGACCTGAGCCGGCGGTCGCACAGGGCCTCCCGGCCCGGCTGCTGTTGCTGTTGTTGATCCGGAAATCATCGCCGCCACAGTCAAAGAGTGGAGCACTGGTTGTGTACCGGCCATGAAGATCGCAACCCTGTTTGGCAGATCCAAGGGGTCCGGAATACAGTCGCCATCGGAACAACCCTCAATCCGGCCATCTTGCAACTGATATAGCGACTCGGTCTATCCGGTCGATGACTCGTCGCCGGAATAAACAACGGTTTCACCACCAGATTCCGATCTATCCTCAGATTCCCCTCCATGGATGACTCCCACGAAGGCACGCTTCATGACAGGCTTGACCCGGGCAGATCTCGCATGCTGAGCCGTTTCGACGAGGTCGGTGCAGATGTCCGGCTCAGGGCCCGGTTCGCCGACCTTGCCAATGAAGACGTGTATGCCACCAAAGGGGACCGGATACCCGTACTCGATTGAGCCGGCCTCGGGGCCCCAGCCTGCATCGTCGATGTAGAGCTTGCCGGGACGACTCTTGGTCATCCGGCCCACAGCGTAGCCCTTGAGTCCTTCAAAGCTGCCCTCTAAGAACTCAAAACCATTGTGCGATAGCCCAACGGTGGGCGCCAACAGTCGTGGTTTTGTCACGGCAGATGTCCTCGTGAAAGGACTTAGTCGTGGAGCCATTGCTATGGGTTAGCTTAAAGGGGTTAAACCGGACAAGGGACACGAGAGTTTTATACTAGTTTGGCCCCTTACGATGAAGGTAAAAGCCTACGTCTAGTTGTGATGGAATTGCTGGGGTTTCGATGACCAGGGAGTGTGTAACGCCCCGGATTTGATGCGCCAGGTGTCTGTCAGTTATTCGCCGTCGTTGCCATGTCATTTGCTTGCATGTTACATTTTGCCATGTCATCATCTGCATTTCATATCATGTCATCATGTGCATTTCATTTTGCATACGTGTTCGTCTCATGCATCCGAGCATTTTCCCCGTTGTCCGTTTTGCAATCCGGCACTCCTATGTCTCCCGGCGCCCCCTTTTGCCTCTTTTCGTGTGCGGGTGTTAAACGTTCTCGGAATGGACCGAGGTTTGCCAAGCGGCCTTGGCATAGCACCGGTAGACCGCCTGTCAAGTTTCGTGCCATTTGGAGTCCGTTTGATACTCCAACGGTTAACCGGGTAACCGGTAAAGCCTCCTTCTCTTTGCAGCCCAACACCCCTTCCAAAGTGGCCCAAAACCCAGCAAACTCCCCTCTATGCTCTCCGCCGTTCGATCACGATCACGTGGCCGAAAACCGCACCTCATTTGGAGTCTCCTAGCTCCCTCTACCTATAAATATGTTTCTCCCCCAAAAATCTCGCGGATGAAACCCTAGCTCCTCCTACCTCGCGGCACCGGACAAAATATCCCCGCGCCGGACATGTCCGCCCCGCCGCGCCGGACCAACCCGGTCTCGCCACGTCACCGCCGTCGGCCCTTCTCTCTCCTCCTCCACCGCGCTAGCCACCGCGGCTCGCCTGGCCCGGGCAAGCCCACGCTGGCCCATCATCGCCATGAGGCCCGCCGCCTCGCCCGGCGTCCAGCGCCCGGCGCTGCCGCGCCGAAGCTCCTCCCGGCGCGCGCTGGCCCCGGCGGTGGCCTCGCCGCCGCCGCCCTCCGCCGCATCCAGCCGGCCGCGGCTAATCCTCCGCCGATCGCGCCCCTCGCCCGATCGCCGCTGCTCCAGCATGCGACGGATCCGGCCGGGACCGACCCGGCCCCGCCGTCCCCGACCCCCGCCGGTGCCTCCCCGAGCAACTCCGGCCACCACGTTCCCGATCTCCGGCGATCCTCGAGCTCCGCGCCGGATCTGGATCTGAGGCGGTCGACTTTTCCCCGAGGTCGAAATTCCCCTAAGTCCCAGATTTTTGCATATTATATGCTCATGTTCATCATGCCATAACTCTCTGCATATTGCTCCGTTTCATGCGTGTAATATGTCAAATTGTTCGTCTCGACGAGTAAATCATTTCAACTCATTGCATCATTTACATTTGATCTCATCTTGATGCCCGAAATGCTATTGGAAGAGGGCTATGTGATGTTAGTTTCAGATTCTTATCAGAACATGCACTTTCGTCATTTTTGCCATGATTGATGTGTGCACCCTATGAACTTGAGTCCTACATGTGTTTTGTAATATGCCATGCCATCTTTAGAGGGGTGTATGCCATGTATTTTTGTGATCTCTGTGGTGACTAGCACAAGCATGCAAACTAGGCTTCATGATGTTGCTGATTTCAGCCCTGCTCACTGATATTTTTATGCCATGTAAACTTGATGCTACCGAGATCCATGCTTATTTTGAGATACTTCAGAAGGATGTTTTGAACATATGGTTATTCTCTATCCATCCATGCCCTTGTTTGCAATTATGGAGTGCCATATCTTGAGTCAATCGAGCTCTACTTTTGCTATAAAATGTTCCTGGCAGATTGTTTACATGTTATGCAATTTTGCCAAGGTTGTTGTAGTTGATCCAAGCATGCTATGTTGTTGTTCTTGCCATTTATAGCTTCTATGCCATGTCTAATTGCTGGGCGTATGCTTAGTTTGTCATGAAATGCCTCGTAGTGAGTGCATCTAGCTCGTTAACATGCCTACTTGTTATCTGTTTATGCCATGCTCCAGTTTTTCACTAAGTCTGAATCTGTTTATGTTTTTGCTATGTTCACATGCTTGCAATTGTATTTTCTGATCCCTTTTGGCTCATGGTCAGTAAAGGACATTTGTTCTATGCATTTAGTAGTATCATGCCATGCCTTTGTTTGACATGATAAGTTCCTGTAGCATGTTGTTTGATAGCTCTAAACATTGCAACCTGATGTTATTTCTGCAAAGTCTGAAACTGATATTATTTGCAATCTTGCCATGTCATTTGGAGCATGTTCTACTGATTTCTGGAGATAGCTCAGTGTTCATGTTTTGTCATGATTTACCTGTACATCATGCCCATGCCTTTTGTTATTATGTTGAGTTGCTGTAGTATGTTGTTTTGGTGCTTGCAATATGCCTAGTTGCTGTTTTGGATAGCTTGTCCTTTAAACTTGTATAGAGTGTATGTGTTGCACCGTTGCTCCGTTTTGAGTGTGCTCTATATGGAACTTGCTTGATTTTGCATGTAGTTTCATATTATCATGTTGCATCCTTGTTTTGAGGTGTTTGCTTGATGTTTGTATGCATTTTGCATCAATGCCATGTTTAACTTGTTTTGCTCATATCTTCTAGGCCGTAGCTCCGAATCTAATGAACTTTATATGTAACTTAACTAGAATTTCGTGTAGATCATCTTGGTGCATCTTAACTTGCTGTTTAACAACTTGAACATAAGGTTTATTCAGATCTGGACCAATTTCGAAATTTGCATATGAGGACTTACCGGAATTGTTATATCTTGTTTCCGGCCTCATTTAAACTTGCTTTGATGTGTTGCTCTTGTTTGCATCATCTCTTGCCATTAGTAGCTTCATGTAGTCTGGTCATGCATCATGCTTGTTTGTGCATCATGCCTTGTTCATGTGTGGTGTGTTTACTATGTTGTGTGCTTCTTCTTGTTAGTTCCTGTTTGCTATGCGATCGTGAGGATTCGTTCGCTCACGCTTGGTTCGGCTTCATCCGTTCATCTTCTTCATGGACTCGTTCTTCTTCCTTGCGGGATTTCAGGCAAGATGACCGCTACCCTGGATCTCATTACTATCATTGCTATGCTAGTTGCTTCGTTCTATCTCTATGCTGCGCTACCTATTACATGTTTATCAAGCCATCCCAAATTGCCATGTCAGCCTCTAACCTTTGACACCTTTCCTATGCAAACCGTTGCTTGGCTATGTTACCGCTTTTCTCAGCCCCTCTTATAGCGTTGCTAGTTGCAGGTGAAGTTGAGGATTGCTCCATGGTGGACAGGATTATGTTGGGATATCACAATATCTCTTATATTATTAATGCATCTATATACTTGGTAAAGGGTGGAAGGCTCGGCCTTATGCCTGGTGTTTTGTTCAACTCTTGCCGCCCTAGTTTCCATCATATCGGTATTATGTTCCCGGATTTTGCGTCCCTAACGCGGTCGGGTGATTTATGGGACCCCCTTGACAGTTCGCTTTGAATAAGACTCCTCCAAGAAGGCCCAACATTGGTTTTACCATTTGCCTCACCACCACCTACATTTCCCTTGGGAGTAATTAACCCAAGGGTCATCTTTATTAGCCCCCGGCCAATGCTTGTCTAAGTGTTGGCCTTGAACCGAGTAGATCATGGGCCCCTCGGGAAACTCGGGTTTGGTTTTACTCGTAGGATGTCTCATCCGTGTTGCCTGAGAACGAGATATGTGCAGCTCCTATCGGGATTGTCGGCGCATCGGGCGGCTTTGCTGGTCTTGTTTTATTCTTGTCGAAATGTCTTGCAGCCGGATTCGAGACTGATCTGGTCTTCCGGGAGAAGGAATATCCTTCGTTGATCGCGAGAGCTTATCATGGGCTAAGTTGGGACACCCCTGCAGGGTTTGAACTTTCGAGAGCCGTGCCCGCGGTTATGTGGCAGATGGGACTTTGTTAATATTCGGTTGTAGTAAACTTGAAGCAAACTCTTCTAAAATACACCAACCGTGTGCGTAACCGTGAGTGTCTCTTTTCGGGGTTGATCGAGAGGAGAACATGGTTTCTGGGTTATGTCTGACGTAAGTAGGAGTTCAGGATCACTTCTTGATCATTACTAGTTGTCGACCGTTCCGCTTGCTCTCTTCTCGCTCTTATTTGCGTTGGTTAGCCACCATATATGCTTAGTCGCTGCTGCAACCTCACCACCTTACCCCTTCCTTTCCCATTAAGCTTTGCTAGTCTTGATACCCATGGTAATGGGATTGCTGAGTCCTCGTGGCTCACAGATTACTACACCACCAGTTGCAGGTACAGGTTTGCGATGATCATGGCGTGAGAGCGATGTTTGCTCATTTTGGAGTTCTTCTTCTGCTTCTTCTTCGATCAGGGGATAGGTTCCAGGTCGGCAGCCTGGGCTAGCAGGGTGGATGTCGTTTGAGTTTCTGTTTATGTTTCATCCGTAGTCGGATGTTGATCTTGTATATGATGTTGTTGTATTCTTGTGGCATTTGTGCCTTATGTATGTATCCCCATCTATTATGAAATGTTGATGTAATGATATCCACCTTGCAAAAGAGTCTTCAAGATGCGCTTCTATCCTTGGTGGGACCTTCGAGTTCCTTTTGGATAGGGTCGCATCTTGGGCGTGACAGAGTGAATACGCTTTGCCCGAGTCTCGAGTTGTTGTCTGTTCTCCTTGAACCGCCGCCGGGTCGTCCCCTTATATACACGGGTTGACGCCCGTCGGTTTACAGAATCCAGAGGCTGGCTCATAAACGTGTCTGGCCCGGTCTCTACTCTTTCTATCTTACAACACAAGTTTACATATCAACACCGGTTTATGTCTATAGGCCTTAAACCGGCTCTGGGCCCTGGGCCTTCATAATGCGTCACCGTCTGTCTTCATGGGCTTCAGATATAATGAATTACTTATGGGGTTAACTCGGCCTCTCCTAGCCGGTTTACGCCTAGTGGTAATATCCCCAACAGTCGCCGCCGAGGAGGAAGGTTGGTCAGGTACCTGAGGGTGAGCGACGACCTGTTCGTCCACCTCCCAGGGACGGCGAGCACTGGGGCACCCGCAGAGGGGGAGGTGTTTGATGACTAAGTGCTTGCCGCCGCCGGGCTAGAAGTTGTTGACGAGCCGAGCGCCGGTGGCGGCGGTTCCCAGGAAGAGCGGCTCCTTCAGGCCATGGGTGCCAACTTTCAGAAGCTCCAGGCGCTTCACCGCGCCTGCCTGGACAAGGCTAAGTCTAGGATGGCGGTGGTGGATAAGGCGGAGGCGGACCTCGAGAAGCGTGTCGCCGAGGCGCAGGCTTGGTTCCGCCAGGCCCACGTGGACTTGAAGGCCGCCCAGGATGTGATGGCTGAGCGCAAGCTGGAGCTTGTCATGAAGCAGGCCGACATCAAGAAAGCCGAGGACGAGGCGAGGGCGCAGGCCGCCAAGGATGAGGCCGCCCGGCACCAGCACCAGGCCGAACTGAACTCCTAGGAGGAGGACCTTGCCGCTCGTGAGGAGAAGCTCGCCGCAACACTCCACGACAAGGATGAGGAGGTGGAGACGCTTGTCGTGCAGAGGACCCAAGAGCTAGAGCAGAGGCACAAAGAGGCGCTCAATGCCCAAGCTCTGGTCCATGCCGGCAAGGTGAAGGATCTTGAGGTGGAGCGGGATGAGTTGAAGGAACAGGCCCAGAAACTGGCAAAAGAGAAGGACACGCTCAACGGTGCTCTGACTGAGGCGCAGGCCGCAGTCCTCGGCAAGGCTGAGCAGCTCTCCAAGGCCAACGACTCCATCAAGGACCTGAAGCAGAAGCTGGAGGGCCTTGAGGAGACGCTTTCGGAGGTCAAGGCCCGGGAGGAAACCTTGACCAAGGACCTAGAGAAGGAGAAGCTGTTGCGGAAGAATGAGGCCGCCTACCACGCGGACTTCATGAAGGGTGAGAAGCTCTGGGTCAGCCATCTCGCCGAGGTCGCCGGCAGGATCACCACACAGCTGGCCACCATGGGGATGCCAAATGTGAGGTATGTCCCGGATCCGAGCGTGAGTCCCAATGCCAAGCTGACCCTGTTCTTCAAGGGTGTTCTCGGGGCCCTAGAGCAGTTCCGCTCCACCAGGGCGACTTTTCTAGCCAATGAGGCCTGGAGACTTTGCCGGGGTGCCATGACCAAGGTTCTCACCAAGGTGGCATACTGGAATCCCAACCTTGACTTCGACGCCACGCTGGAGAGCTTCCAGGAGGATGTGGACCTCGCGCCGCTCGAGGAGCATATTAAGCTTGTCATCAGCTGCATCGATGGAGTCCAGAGGGTAGAGGGCCAGCGCCGAGACTAGGCACCCTATTTCTTATCGTTGCTGCATATTCACAACCAATACAATTTTTTATCTTTAGTTAGAACTGCGGCAACGAGTGATGTAATATAACTCTACAGTACTTTGATATGATGCATGTAATTTTCCTGTTCAATCTCTCTTTGTATGTCCACCCTACATTTACTCAGATAGGCTCGTTGGCGCGTAAACCCAAGCCGCGGCGCCTCAAGGACGGATCCTTGATAGGCTGCCGGGAGTGCTTGCTGCCAGGCAAACCACCTTACCGCCCTTAGCACAGACGTTTGAACTGTTGAGCAGACTCGAAACAGGACAAAAGCGTTGCCAGTAGCAGGAAGGCCACCCTGCCGTTCTCGACGCGGCCACTCAAACTGTTGAGCGGACTCAAAATAGAGCGAGGGTGTTGCCAATAGTGGAAGGGCCCCATTGCGTATAGGTTTACCATACAGAGAGAAAGATCTCCAAGGAGAAAAACCTTGTATAAAAAAGGAAATGTTTAAAGTTCGGCATGACTTAGCTTTTCTGTCGCCATGCGGGCGTCCTTCGCGCTCGCGGTCGGCGCCACTCACTTGGTCGTCTTCTTCCTTAGAAACCATGGACACGAGGAACTGCTGAACTAGTTGCTAAACTAGGTTATCACAACTGCGCCCCCTATTTTTGTACACCGACACGTTTCTCAACGAGACTGATGGTGAGGAAGGAGATCATGATGGCTCTGGTGATCCAATGGAGGAGGTAGGAGATCATGATGGCTCCGGTGATCCAATGGAGGAGGAAGGACATCATGACGGCCCCGGTGATCCAATGGAGAAGAGAGCCTTAACTGTTGGAAAGTCCGACGAGGTATATATATTAATTAAGCCTCTGCTGACAAGATGTATTAAATGTTTTATATGTACATATATTAATGCTTCTTTCATCTTTTAGCCCTCCGGATCAAGCCAAACTTCGGTAAGGAGACGAGGCCCGAAGAAAAGGTTGGGCCAGGATGAAAGGTTCACAATCGAATAAGTCGCTCGAGATGGCCAACCGATTGCTCCCAAGCGGACGAAGGACACATTTGTACATCAGGGCGGAGTTATTGTTAGGGACAACATCCTAATCGGCATCCAAGAATGTGATACGTCTCCAACATATCTATAATTTTTTATTGTTCCATGCTATTATATTATCCATCTAGGATGTTTTATATGCATTTATATGCTATTTTATATGATTTTTGGGACTAACCTATTAACCTAGAGCCCAAAGCGGCTTTACGTTTTTCCTTGTTTTGAGTATCGCAGAAAAGGAAAACCAAACGGAGTCCAATTGACCTGAAATTTCACGGAGATTATTTTTGGACCAGAAGAATCCCACGGAGTATCGGAGATGGACCAGAAGAGTCCCGAGGCACCCACAAGGGTGCGGGGCGCGCCCTACCCCCCTGGGCGTGCCCCCTACCTCGTGGCCGCCTCGGAGACCCCCCTGACTTGTTCCCAACGCCAACACCTCTTATATATACCCAAACTTCCATAACATAACCTAGATCGGGAGTTCCGCTGCTGCAAGCCTCTGTAGCCACCAAAAACCAATCTAGACCCATTCTGGCACCCTGCTGGAGGGGGGAATCCCTCTCCGGTGGCCATCTTCATCATCCCGGCGCTCTCCATGATGAGGAGGGAGTAGTTCACCCTTGGGGCTGAGGGTATGTACCAGTAGCTATGTGTTTGATCTCTCTCTCTCTCTCTCTCTCTCTCTCTCTCTCTCGTGTTCTTGATTTGGCACGATCTTGATGTATCGTGAGCTTTGCTATTATAGTTGGATCTTATGATGTTTCTCCCCCTCTACTCTCTTGTAATGGATTGAGTTTTCCCTTTGAAGTTATCTTATCGGATTGAGACTTTAAGGATTTGAGAACACTTGATGTATGTCTTGCATGTGCTTATCTGTGGTGACAATGGGATATTCACGTGATCTACTTGATGTATGTTTTGGTGATCTACTTGCGGGTTCAGTGACCTTGTGAACTGATGCATAGGCGTTGGCACACGTTTTCGTCTTGACTCTCCGGTAGAAACTTTGGGGCACTCTTTGAAATTGTTTGTGTTGGTTGAATAGATGAATCTGAGATTGTGTGATGCATATCATATAATCATACCAACGGTTATTTGAGGTGACATTGGAGTATCTAGGTGACATTAGGGTTTTGGTTGATTTGTGTTTTAAGGTGTTATTCTAGTATGAACTCTATGATAGATCGAACGGAAAGAATAGCTTCGTGTTATTTTACTACGGACTCTTGAATAGATCGATTAGAAAGGATAACTTTGAGGTGATTTTGTACCCTACAATAATCTCTTTGTTTGTTCTCCGCTATTAGTGACTTTGGAGTGACTCTTTGTTGCACGTTGAGGGATTGTTATATGATCCAATTATGTTATTATTGTTGAGATAACTTGCACTAGTGAAAGTATGAACCTTAGGCCTTGTTTCCTAACATTGCAATACCGTTTACGCTCACTTTTACCAGTTTTTACCTTGCTGTTTTTATATTTTTCAGATTACAAATACTCATATCTATCATCCATATTGCACTTGTATCACCATCTCTTCGCCGAACTAGTGCACCTATACAATTTACCATTGTATTGGGTGTGTTGGGGACACAAGAGACTCTTTGTTATTTGGTCGCAGGGTTGCTTGAGAGAGACCATCTTCATCCTACGCCTCCCACGGATTGATAAACCTTAGGTCATCCACTTGAGGGAAATTTGCTACTGTCCTACAAACCTCTGCACTTGGAGGCCCAACAACGTCTACAAGAAGAAGGTTGCATAGTAGACATCAAGCTCTTTTGTGGCGCCGTTGCCAGGGAGGTGAGTGCTTGAAGGTATATCTTTAGATCTTGGAATAGAATCTTTTAGTTTCTTGTTTTATCACTAGTTTAGTCTATAAAAGAAAATTACAAAAAAATTGGAATTGAGGGTGCCTCATATGCTTCATGTTTTTAATGTCTTCCGTGAAAATAAGGATTCCGATAATTGTGCTCAAGTGCTAGAGGAAGAATGCATTAAAATGTTTGGCACTAAGTCTTTGAATGATGAGCATGATTGCAATGTTGTTAGTATTAATTCTTTGAATACCCATGATGCTAATGATATGCAAAGCCACAAGCTTGGGGATGCTATGTTTGATGAAGATGATATGTTTAGTCCCCCAAGTTTTGATGATCAAATTTATTATGATGAAAGCATGCCTCCTATTTATGATGATTATTGTGATGACATGTATGCTATAAAGAATAAAGATAACCATGAAACTTGTCATCATGATTTTAATTTTCAATTGTATTATGCTTCACATGATAATTATTTTGTTGAGTTTGCTCCCACTACTATTCATGAGAAGAAGCTTGCTTATGTGGAGAGTAGTAAAATTTATATGCTTGTGCATCATGAAAATAATGCTTTATGTGATGGTTATATGGTTGAATTCATTCATTATGCTACTGAAAATTATTATGAGGAAGGAACATATGCTTGTAGGAATTGCAATAATATCAAGTTTCCTCTCTATGTGTTGAAAATCTTGAAGCTATGCTTGTTTTGCTTTCCTATGCTAGTTGATTCTTATTATCATAAATTGTTTTCTCACAAAATCCCTATGCATAGGAAGTGGGTTAGGCTTAAATGTGCTAGTCATATGCTTCATGATGCTCTCTTTATGTTTGAAATCCTATCTTTTATGTGAGCATCATTGTCATCATCATGCCTAGCTAGAAAGGCAATAAAGAAAAGCGCTTGTTGGGAGACAATCCAATATTTACCCCTACTGTTTTTGTGTGTACACATGATTAAGCTACTGTATTAATCATGTTTTATAGCTTTTGTTTCAACAAAGTGCCAAGTAGAACCTTTGGGAAGACTTGGGTGAAAGTTAATGTGATCTTGCTGTAAAAACAGAAACTTTGTGCTCACGAGATTAGCTGTCATTTTTTACAGAAGAGTGCTATTAAGTTGATTCGTTTTGAAGAAGATTAATAAACAAATTCCTCAGGTCCACCAATTTATTTCAGAATTTTTGGAGTTCCATAAGTATACGTTTGATACAGGTTACTACAGACTGTTCTGTTTTTGACAGATTCTGTTTTCTATGTGTTGTTTGCTTATTTTGATGAATCTATGAGTAGTATAGGAGGGTATGAACCATAGAGAAGTTGGAATACAGTAGATATTACACCAATATGAATTTAGAATGAGTTCACAACAGTACCTAAGTGTTGATTTATTTTCTTATACTAACGGAGCTCATGAGATTTTCTGTTGAGTTTTGTGTTGTGAAGTTTTCAAGTTTTGGGTAAAGATTTGATGGATTATGGAATAAGGAGTGGCAAGAGCCTAAGCTTGGGGATTCACAAGGCATCCCAAGGTAAAATTTAAGGACAACCAAAAGCCTAAGCTTGGGGATGCCCCGGAAGGCATCCCCTCTTTCGTCTTCGTCCATTGGTAACTTTACTTGATGCTATAATTTTATTCACCACATGATATGTGTTTTGCTTGGAGCGTCTTGTATGATTTGAGTCTTTGCTTTTTAGTTTACCACAATCATCCTTTCTTTACACCCTTTTTGGGAGAGACACACATGAATCGGAATTTATTAGAATACTCTATGTGCTTCACTTATATCTTTTGAGCTAGAGAATTTTGCTCTAGTGCTTCACTTATATCTTTTAGAGCACGGTGGTGGTTTTATTTTATAGAAATTATTGATCTCTCATGATTCACTTATATTATTTTGAGAGTCTTTTAGAACAGCAAGGTAATTTGCTTTGGTTAAAATTTTAGTCCTAAAGTGATGAGCATCCAAGATAGGTATAATAAAAACTATCATATAAAGTGCGTTGAATACTATCAGAAGTTTGATTCTTTATGATTGTTTTGAGATATGAAGATGGTGATATTAGAGTCATGCTAGTTGAGTAGTTGTGAATTTGAGAAATTCTTGTGTTGAGGTTTGTGATTCCCGTAGCATGCACGTATGGTGAACCGTTATGTGATGAAGTTGGAGCATGCTTTATTTATTGATTGTCTTCCTTATGTGTGGAGGTCGGGATCGCGCGATGGTTACCTCCTACCAACCCTTCCCCTAGGAGTATGTGTGTAGTACTTTGTTTTGATGACTTGTAGATTTTTGCAATAAGTATGTGAGTTCTTTATGACAAATGTTGAGTCCATGGATTATACGCACTCTCACCCTTCGACCATTGCTAGCCTCTCTAATACCGCACACCTTTCGCCGGTATCATACACCCACCATACCTTCCTCAAAACAGCCACCCTACCTACTTATTATGGCATTTCCATAGCCATTCCAAGATATATTGCCATGCAACTTTCCACAGTTCCGTTTATTATGACACGCATCATTATTGTCATATTGCTTTGCATGATCATGTAGTTGACATCGTATTTGTGGCAAGGCCACCATTCATAATTCTTTCATACATGTGACTCTTGATTCATTGCACATTGTCGGTGTGGAACGACACCTATGGGATCACAAGGATCCCTACTACGGTTGCCGGGGCGCAGGGTTGCGAGAAGAGCAAGATTAGTAATCAGCACAAGGATCGTTTACCCAGGTTCGGGCCGCGAGGATGCGTAAAACCCTAGTCCTGCTTTTGGTGGATGTATTGAGTGTTCTTGAGCCCTTGAACTAGCTACGGTGGCTGAGCAGTTCCAAGGAGCTGAATCCTTCTCCAGTACGCCATGGGCCTCCTTTTATAGTCAAAAGGGGCTGCCACAGTGGCACACAGGAGGTGGAAAGGCATCTGATGCTACGAGCTTATCGTCAGATTATGTGACAAGACGCATTTAATGCGCCGCTGAGGTGTCCCCTAGCTTTATCGGGGACTGGAGCGAGGCCCGTCCCGTCCATCGCCGCTCCTCGCTTCGACACGCGCCCTGGCCAGCGATGCGTGCGGTGCCATGTAGGCAGGGAGGCAGCTGAGGTGGCGTGGTGGTAGGGTCTTCACGAAGATCTGCATGCCGCCACGCAGGCTCTTGCCAATCTGTCCTGGAAGCTGCATGTTGCCACGCAGGTGCCAACACAGCTGGTTGAGCTGGCAGCTGCATGCGGACGGCGGTGGAGACTTGGCTGGTGCGGGCCTGGCAGCAGCCCTACTGGCGTCCTCGGTGAGGGCCTTTGTCGGTGTCAAAACCGACGGATCTCGGGTAGGGGGTCCCGAACTATGCGTCTAAGGCGGATGGTAACAGGAGGAAAGGGACACAATGTTTACCCAGGTTCGGGCCCTCTCTATGGAGGTAATACCCTACTTCCTGCTTGATTGATCTTGATGAATATGAGTATTACAAGAGTTGATCTACCACGAGATCGTAGAGGCTAAACCCTAGAAGCTAGCCTATGGTATGATTGTTGTTGTCCTACGGACTAAACCCTCTGGTTTATATAGACACCGGAGGGGGCTAGGGTTACACAGAATCGGTTACAACAGAAGGAGATCTACATATCTGTATCGCCAAGCTCGCCTTCCACGCCAAGAGAGTCCCATCCGGACACGGGACGAAGTCTTCAATCTTGTATCTTCATAGTCCAACAGTCCGGCCAAAGGATATAGTCCGGCTGTCCGGATACCCCCTAATCCAGGACTCCCTCAGTAGGCCCTGAACTAGGCTTCAATGACGATGAGTCCGGCGCGCAGATTGTTTTCGGCATTGCAAGGTGGGTTCCTCCTCCGAATACTCCATAGAAGATCTTGAACACAAGGATTGTGTCCGGCTCTGCAAAACAATGTTCCACATTCCACGGTAGAGAGAATAATATTCACAAATCCGACCTGCTGACGTATTTGACACCATGACATCATGCCATGGCCCGGTTATTATCGAAGCGTGTTTTTCGACCAGCCTTGGCGCATATCGCGAGGCGGTTTCCTTGGCACATCTTGTCGAAGCAGAGATCGTGTCCCCTTATCACGGGATTCTCATCAATACGGGCGTGGGTAACCCAATCGTGCCCGTTGGTATGACTCCTCGATTATAGGCAAGTCCCAAACGGTCACAAGGAGGATGCCTGGTATTCACCCTCTTTATAAAGAGACCAAGGCCTATCCTTTTTTATTCCTCGAACTAAATCGAATCCCTCCCCCGCCTCAAGTTCCAACACCCAAAGCTCGGGTCAGGCGGTTCGGATCTTCAACCATGTCCAGATCCAACCTTCACGGTTGGTGGACGCCCTCCTCCGTCACGGAGGAAGACGTCAGAAAGTTAAGAGAGGCCAGGTTCTTGACCGGCGAGATTGCGCACCGGCTGCCTGCTCAAGGGCTACATACCTACTCCCAAACCCGGCGAGAGCGTAGTATTCATATCTCACTTCCTTCGAGGGCTAGGCCTGGCTCTGGATCCCTTCGTGAGGGGGCTCATGTTCTATTACGGGTTGGACTTCCATGATTTAGCTCCGTATTCTATTCTCCACATCTCGTCTTTTATCATCGTGTGCGAAGCTTTTCTCCGCAGCACCCCTCACTTCGCCCTGTGGCTCAAGAACTTCCAAGTGGAGCCAAACACAATCAAGGGGAGGTATGCAGAATGCGGAGGTGCTGTAATAAGCAAAAGCGTTGATGCCCCATGGCCCGAGGGTTCTTTCCAGGAGGTGTCCAGCTTATGGCAACAAGAATGGTTTTATGTCACAGCTCCCAGGGGTACCAAATGGGTGGCCCCACCTGCCTTTCGCTCGGGTCACCCTCCACGACTAATGTCATGGATCAACAAGGGGCTAAACTGGGGGCCAGTGAAGTACGTGACCATACTGCAGGGTCGCATCCGGGATCTTCTCGAAAGAGATATTGATCTGGTCACAGTAAAGCAAGTAATGTTACTTCACCGAACCCTGCCCTGTAAACGTCGTCCCCTCCGTCTGCGGGAATTCAATCCGGAGGGACCGTGAGCTATTCAGCACTTCCTCGGCATGACGCCCGAGGAGATGTACAAATTGTACTTCGGACCACAAGCAGTGTGTCCGGATTCCACCGAGGACGCGGGTCTGAGCTGCAATCATCCAGATACCCAAGTAAGTCGCCCTATGGCCGAACACATTGTATTTCTATTCATTATGACATCATTCTAAAAAGTCGCTCTTTGACCAGGACTGGATAACAAAGGCGAAGATGATCAGGTGTCCGGCCCCCCTCCCCGAGGTCTCACCGGATCCGATACTAGTCCGGATGTTGGAGCTTGCGCCCTACCAAGAGCCCTCAGGGGAGGATAAAGGTGGGAAGAAACAGGCTGACGCCTCCACGAAGGCGGACAACTGGGGAGAATAAGCCAAAGCTCCCTCTCCCCAAGGAAGGAAAAGGACCGCCTCTGAAGGCCCGAAGACAATAGTCTCTAAACGGGGGAAGAAATCTTTGCCAGAGGGTCCTGGCCCAGGAGATATTCCGGCCGTACAGTGCCCGCAAGGGGATGAGCCCTCCATCGAGCTGTAAGTAAAAGAAAGGGTTTAATAGTAAAAAACATCCTGCTTTACTTCTGAGGAAAATAACCGAAACATTCATCTTGTAGTCCGGATCGTGACCCTTCTCGGCAGAGTTCGTCCTCGGGGGATCTTCCTCCGGAGATGATGGAGAGTGAAACGCCTCTCCACACCATCCCGCCTTACGAGGCGGGCGACCCCGAGGTGTCATCTCGGAGGGCTCCTCCCGATCCGGAAAGGCCAGAGGGTGATTCTCTAGCCACCCGAAGTCCTCAGTATCCGGCTCTTGGAGGGAGCAACCGGAAGGGTCCGGCTCCGCATGTCATGCGGTCGGATGCACTGAAGGATCTGCTAGAGCAGGAGGCTATCTCAGAAGTGCATCATGCGCTAATGGGCGCGGTGGTTGAGAGGGTTTCATCCGCAGAAAGCGGGTTGCATGAAGCCTTTATGAGTCTGCTGAAAGGTTTTGAGGTACGCAAAGTGATGTGTATTTTTAACAGTACCGCACATGTTTAAAACGTGCCCTGTGCAGATAGTAGCCCCTGAGACTCTGGTTGCCGTCAGAAACGGCGGTAAATAGAGGATTATAGTCGCAGGTAATAATCCAGGCGTCTTCATATGCAGGTGGCAGGAGGTCCGGTGGCTAGCCGGACTTGTGAGGTTGCCGAGCTAACGCGGCGACTTGATGCGGCAGATGCCGACATCGTGCTTGTCAACAAGCGGCTTGATGAGGCGCAGGGTATGTAATTTCTCCGGATGTCAGCATATGGTAAGAGGAGCGTAATGCCAGTATATTGAACATGTTGGGAAATGCAGATGGAGCTGCGGCGGTGGAGACCCTTCGGGCGGAACTTGCCTGAGCCAAAAAGCAAGCTAGGAAAAGTGATGCGGCCGCTCTAAAGGCGGCTGAAGAGCTGAGGGCCGAACAAACTGCCCATTTCCAAAGTAAGGAGAAGATGGCCAAGATGGCCGTTGAGTTAAGTGATGCCGCCGACCGATACCGGCTTCTTGAGAAGGAAAGCCGAGCGAAGGCTGCGGAGCTGGAGAAGGCCATGGTAGCAGCCAAGGAATCCCGCTCTACAATTAGAGCGATGAAGGAGGAGCTGCGTCACGCCGGGGATATCGCGGTTGGGAAGCCCTTTATGCTGCGGATGAAGTTCGTAGATCCTAAGTATGCTCCTCTGGACCGGCTGTGGAGTTCTGCAGATGCCTATTCGATTTGGCAGCGAAGTGCTCGATGCGGTCAAGTTCTTCAAGGATCAAAGAGATCGTGAAGTGGAGAAGCTGTTCTGGTCGCAATTTAATGGTCCAGCGCGTCCGCTTCCTCTAAATGAGCGAATGGCCGAATGGGCCGAGCTCCATAGGTTGTCCGGACTCGCCATGGGGTCTGTTATGGATCACCTGTGGCCGGGAGGGCCAAGGCCGAATAGTTACTTCAGCTTAGTGCAGCGGTTCCTTGGTGATGTGCCGAGCATCGACGCTATGAAGAGGTCGGCGTGCATTGAGGGCGCGCGGATGGCGCTTGCCCGTGTCAAAACACACTGGGCGAAGATGGAAGCCACCGCAATTGCAGCCCCTAGTTCGGCAATTAGCCGAGTAGCTGCCGAGCACTACTTTGATGAGGTCCTTGAAGGCGCTCGTTCAATAGAAGCGCAGTGCTCGAAGAATATTATGTTCGAATGACATGTATTCCCATTGAAAAACAATGTTTTGCTAAATTATACAAAGGCTATTTTTATACTTTTGCCTAAAAGTGTTATGATGCCTCCTGTGCGGCCGTTTATGTATATGTTTATATAACCTGAAAGTTTGCAGTCGTCGGCTTCAGCCCCCACGCATACAATGCGGGGTGTTCACAGAAGACGCATGTTCACACTTGATCCAACGTCTTGGTCCATTAAGGAGGTGATAGCGCAGCGAACTAGGCAATCGGACTATATTGCTTTAACACTTTCACTTAGCCATAGGAGTTTGCCAGTGGGGCTACTATATAGCCCCTGGTGGCTTCGTGCTCATCTGAATACGGGGCGCGGTCATGCCTGGCCGGGAAATGGCCCTTTGTTAATGCGGAGGAATCCCGAAGATTCCGATAAGTCATCGAGTGGTTGACCAGTCTCTCGCTTTATCATGACAGTCAGTTTTCGGCTTTCTCTACTGAGGTGCTCATCCGGGCTAGCCAGGGCACAATCGCAGCAGTTCTCCTGGTGCCACCTTAGCCGATAGAGCGGAACGTAAGGTAGCAAAACACAAGAGCCGGGCAAACCCAACATTTGACCAAAGACATGATTCGGAGCTAATGCATATAAGGCCTAACTCGCGACGCTCAACACTCCCTAAGGTGTTCGGTCTTTGAAACATATACTGGGCTTAGGTGATGCCCTTGGATAATGAACCCATAGTGTCCGGGTACGAGCAATATTCTGACGTGGCCACATGCCAAGACGCCAAGATCCTTCTCGGTTGTATTGAGAATCCGGAGGATGTGAACAACAAAAGACAGTAAAAAGGTTTACGGGGTCTTAATCTAAAGAGAAACCTTTGTACAGTCCTCGCTGCACGCCTGCGCTTTGTGTCTCAAGTTGCCGTATCCTCGGGCGGGTGTAGTACGATCGTCATCTGTAAAGAGAGGTGCTTAGTGAAAAGTTGTTGTGCAAAAATTTGGTTATTATAAATAAACCATAAAAAATTCGAGATGGGTAAAGATGAGCCGAATTATTGCGGCGAAGCCCCTGGTACCGTCTATACGGGTGTAACCATCGAACCAATATCTATCAATGATTGGCCGGACTCATCTAACCGTGTCCGCAGTCCTAACGACCGGCCATCATCTCTGGTGATGAGGCCGTCTAGTGTTCGGCTGTTAAAGCAGCCGTGCGTTCTTCTGCTCGGAACAAACTCTCAACATTTCCATGTACTGTGATGGTGCCGCGCAGACCGGGCATTTTAAGTTGGACTAAAGCGTAATGCGGTATTGCATTGAAACGGGCGAAAGCCTCTCGTCCGAGTAGTGCTTGATAGCCACTTCGGAATGGAGCGATGTCGAAGGTTAACCTTTCGCTCCAGAGGTTGTCGGGCGAGCCGAACACAACCTCTGACGCTAGAGAGCCCGTGCAGTGAGCCTCTGTGCCTGGTATTACTCCATTGAAGGTAGTATTACTGTGGCTGATGTTTGTTGGGTTTATCCCCATTTTGCAGACGGTGTCCTGGTATATCAGATTTAGACTACTGCCGCCGTCCATAAGGACTGGTGTAAGGTGGTATCCGTTTACTATTGGGTCCAGCACCAAGGCGGCTGATCCTTCCTGCCGGATACCTATTAGGTGATCCCCACGATCGAAAGTGACCGGGCAGGCCGACCAGTGGCGGGACTCATGGGTGACGGGCTCTATGGCTCATGTATTTCAGAGTGCGTATTAGCCTCTCCTCTTTGTCACGTGGACAACATTTACTGTTTTGACTTCTGGTGGGAATTTTTTCTGTCCCCCAGTGTCTTGCTGGAGAGGCGTATCCTCATCCTCGCTGGGAGTGTCCTCCCCCTTGTGTTCGGCGTTTAGCTTGCCAGCCTGCTTGAAGACCCAACGATCTATGTGGGTATGATTTGCAAGCTTGCCGGGGGTGCCGTGGATCTGACATAGTTTGTCTAGAATTTTGTTTAGGCCGGTCGGTTCATCTCTGTTGCCTTTAGAGGGCTTTTTCCACTGACCCGGTCGAGAGCCTCTAAATCCGGCGTTTACTGCCATGTTGTGTGGGCTGTCTTCTTTATTCCGGTGCTTGTTTTTACTGCGTCGTGGTTTTCCATTGCCGTCCCGGACCTTGGATGTGCTTGGGTCGCTGGTGTTGTTGCGAGCAAACCAGCTGTCCTCGCCCGCGCAAAAGCGGCTCATGAGGCTTGTTAGGGCTGCCATTGTTCTCGGCTTTTCTTGGCCAAGGTGTCTGGCAAGCCATTCATCTCGAACGCTGTGCTTGAAAGCTGCTAGGGCTTCAGCGTCCAGACAGTCGACAATTTGGTACTTCTTAGTGAGAAACCTATTCCAAAGCTTTCGGGCTGACTCTCCGGGCAGTTGAATTATATCACTCAAATCATCAGCGTCCGGGGGTCGGACATAAGTCCCTTGAAAGTTAGTCCGGAAAGCATCCTCGAGCTCCTACCAACTTCCAATGGAATTTTCGGGGAGGCTTTTCAGCCAGTGCCGAGCTAGTCCTTTGAGCTTGAGGGGTAAGTATTTGATGGCATGGAGATCGTCTCCACGAGCCATGTGAATATGGAGGATGAAGTCCTCGATCCAGACCCCAGGGTCTGTGGTTCCGTCATATGCATCTATGTTAACTGGTTTGAACCCTTCTGGAAATTCATGGTCTAATACCTCGTCGGAGAAGCATAGGGGGTGTGCAGCACCCCTGTATTTGGCTGTGCCATAGCGTTCGAACGGTTGTGGTATTTGGTGTTGGCGGAGTGCTAGAGCGTGTTTCCTTGATCCGTAGATGGATCTGGTTGCGCCGGCCCGTTGATGCGGGTCCTCGCGTTGGTCATGTACTGACTTATGTGCGGCCTTGTTGGCCACCCTATCGCGGCCACGAGGTCATCGATCCGACCGATCGGCGGTTTTGTTTTTTGGCTGTGAGGATTCGAAGGCCTCGTCGTCGAACTCCGGCAGCAGCTTCCGCTTTGGGTAGCTCTTCGTGGGGCGACTGCCACCGTACTTTTCTGCCGTGTCGAGCACCTTATTCCATCTACTATTGAGTGTGTTTTGTGCGGCCTTGAGCCTTTGTTTCTGCTTCTTCAGACTTCTTGCAGTGGCCATAAGCCTTTCTTGCTCCAGCTGCCTTTCCAGGATGATGCACTCATCGTCGTCCAGACTGTTCTCCTCACCGGAGACGGGTTGGTTGTCTTGATGCTCGGCATAGCCGTGCTCGGACAGTGGCTCTGCACTTTGTTCGTCATCCGTTGGCTTACCCTACTCTGTCGCTGGGTCAATTTGGTTTCGTTGTTTTTGCCAAGGCGAGATTTAGAGTGGCGCTTACGGCGCCGTTTTGATTGCTTGTCGAGGGAGCTATATTTCGCTGCATCCTCGTTATTATTTTATTTGGGTGTATCCACCATACATACGTCATATGATGAGGTGGCGGTCCAGTGCCCTGTGGACAGTGGTTCCTGTTCGTCTCCGGCGTCGGTGTCCATACCATCAATGTCTTCGGAGTCGAATTCGAGCATGTCGGTTAAATCATCGACAGTGGCTACTAAGTGGGTGGTGGGTGGGGATTGAATTTCTTCGTCGTCCGCATCCCACTCTAGCCGGACATAGTTCGGCCAAGGGTCTCCGGACAGGGAGAGGGATTTCAGTGAGTTCAGTATGTCGCCAAAGGGCGAGTGTTGAAAGATATCTGCGGAGGTGAACTCCATGATCGGCGCCCAATCAGATTCGATAGGTATGGGCGCTGGTGGTACAGAGTCCGTGGCCGAGGACGAGTCCAGCAGTTCGGTGACACGGCTCTCGTGAGGGGTAAGGTCAGTATTCGGCTCTATCGCCACTGAGGGCACGGCCTCCGTGGTGGAGTCTATCCTCCCGTCCTCGGATGGCGCGATCTGCTCCTGACTAGAGGCCGGAGTAGTTGCTGGCGTGATCTCCCGAACACCGTCCGACGACAGAGCTATGTCGTGCTCGTCGTGATCGTGCGGCACACCTGGCATGGGCCCGAACCCGTCGAAGATCAAGTCTCCGCAGATATCGGCAGTGTAATTCAAGTTTCCAAACCTGACCTGATGGCCAGGGGGTAGCTTTCGATCTGCTCTAGATGGCCAAACGAGTTGGCCCGCAGAGCGAAGCCGCCGAACACGAAGATCTATCCGGGGAGGAAAACCTCACTCTAGACCGCATTGTTGTCGATGATCGAAGGGGCCATCAAACCTTGCAGCGACGACACAGTGGAATTCTCAATGAAAGCACCAATGTCAGTGTCAAAACCAGCGGATCTTGGGTAGGGGGTCCCGAACTGTGTGTCTAAGGAGGATGGTAACAGGAGGCAAGGGACACAATGTTTACCTAGGTTCGGGCCCTCTCTATGGAGGTAATACCCTACTTCCTGCTTGATTGATCTACCACAAGATCGTAGAGGCTAAACCCTAGAAGCTAGCCTATGGTATGATTGTTGTTGTCCTACGGACTAAACCCTCCGGTTTATATAGACACCGGAGGGAGCTAGGGTTACACAGAGACGGTTACAACAGAAGGAGATCTACGTATCCGTATCGCCAAGCTTGCCTTCCAAGCCAAGAGAGTCCCATCCGGACACGGGACGAAGTCTTCAATCTTGTATCTTCATAGTCCAACAGTCCGGCCAAAGGATATAGTCCGGCTGTCCAGATACCCCCTAATCCAGGACTCCCTCAGCCTTGCCGGGTGGCCCGGCAAGGGTCTTGCCCTCGCGTGCTTTCGTCCCTGGCAAGGATCTTGCCGGGGGTCTTGTGTCTCTCCTCGGCAAGGATCTTGCCGAGGATCGTCGTCTTTTGGTCCTCATCTGATCTTGAATATTCCTTGCTCTTGACAAAGATATGCATGCTACCACGCAGGTGCCTCCCAAGCCCTAGTTCCAACGTGGTTGGTTGAGTTGGAACTCGTGGGCTCGAGGGTGGCTCACTCCGCTGGTGTGGGCGAGCCGCACCGGCAAGGGTATTGTTGGGGCTGCTGAGGCTGCCCCGGCAAGGGTCTTGCCGGGGGAGCCTGCTTCGTCCTTCTGCTTCTTTGTGTTCTTGGCCTTGGTGTTGCCTTGGCTGTCTTGTACTTCGGTTTTACCTCGGTTCACCTCCCCTGTTCTGCTTGGTGCGTGATATGTCTCCGTCGTATCTATAATTTTTTATTGTTCCATGCCAATATTATTCACTTTCATATACCTTTTGGCAACTTTTTATATTATTTTTGGGACTAACATATTGATCCAAAGGCTCAAAGCAGTTCTCGCATTGCATGTTTTATGTTTCAGAGAATATCCATATCAAACGGAGTCCAAACGGGATAAAACGGACGGAGCTTATTTTTGGAAAATATGGAAAATTCCGAAGAAAAATCCACGCGAGACGGTGCCGAGGTGGTCACGAGGCACGGGCGCTGACCCCGGGCGCGCCTCTACCTCGTGAGCCCACCGTAAGGCGGTTGATGCTCTTCGTTTGCCGCAAGAAAGCTAATATTCGGAAAAAAATCACGGCGAAGGTTTCAGGCCAATCTGAGTTACGGATCTCCATATATACGCGAAACGGTGAAACAGAGCCCGAACAGAACGCAGAAACAGAGAGATAGATCCAATCTCGGAGGGGCTCTCGCCCCTCCCAAGCCATGGGAGCCAAGGACTAGAGGGGAAACCCTTCTCCCATCTAGGGAGAAGGTCAAGGAAGAAGAAGAAGGAAGGGGCTCTCTCCCCCTCGCTTCCGGTGGCGCCGGAGCGCTGCCGGGGGCCATCATCATCACCGCGATCTTCACCAACACCTCCGCCATCTTCACCAACATCTCCATCACCTTCCCCCCTCTATCTACAGCGGTCCACTCTCCCGCAACCCGCTGTACCCTCTACTTGAACATGGTGCTTTATGCTTCATATTATTTATCCAATGATGTGTTGCCATCCTATGATGTTTGCGTAGATTTTCGTTGTCCTATTGGTGGTTGATGAATTGCTATGATTGATTTAATTTTCTTGTGGTTATGTTGTTGTCCTTTGGTGCCCATCATATGAGTGCGCGCGTGGATCACACCATAGGGTTAGTTGTATGTTGATAGGACTATGTATTGAGGAAGAGTGATGAAGCTTCAACCTAGCATATAAATTGATGCATACGGGATTGAAGGGGGACCAATATATCTTAATGCTATGGTTGGGTTTTACCTTAATGAACGTTAGTAGTTGCAGATGCTTGCTAATAGTTCCAATCATAAGTGCATAGAATTCCAAGTCAGGGATGACATGCTAGCAGTGGCCTCTCCCACATAAAACTTGCTATCGGTCTAGTAAAGTAGTCAATTGCTTAAGGGACATTTTCGCCACACCTACCATCACTTTTCCACACTCGCTATATTTACTTTAGTTGTGTCTTTACCTTATCAGCCCCTAGTTTTATTTTCGTGCTCTTTACTTTCTTGCAAGCCCATCCAAAAACACCTACAAAGTACTTCTAGTTTTATACTTGTTCTAGGTAAAGCGAACGTTAAGCGTGCGTAGAGTTGTATCGGTGGTCGATAGAACTATAGGGAATACTTGTTCTACCTTTAGCTCCTCGTTGGGTTCGACACTCTTACTTATCGAAAACTGTTGCGATCCCCTATACTTGTGGGTTATCAAGACCTATTTCTGGCGCCGTTGCCGGGGAGCAATAACGTGGGGTGAATATTGTCACGCCCAATATGCGACCCTATCCAAAAGGAACTCGACGGTCCCACCAAGGATAGACCCGCATATTGAAACGCTTTTGCAAGGTGGATATCATTACATCAACATTACATAATACATAGGGATACAACCAAGACATACAATGTCACATGAATACAACAACAACATACATGAGAACAACATCCGACTACGGATGAAACATAAACAGAAGCTCAAACGACATCCACCCTGCTAGCCCAGGCTGCCAACCTGGAACCTATCCCCTGATCGAAGAAGCAGAAGAAGAACTCAAGACAAGCAAGCATCGCTCTCGCGTCATGGTCATCGCAAAACCTGTACCTGCAACTATTGGTGTAGTAATCTGTGAGCCACGAGGACTCAGCAATCCCATTACCATGGGTATCAAGACTAGCAAAGCTTAAAGGGAAAGGAAGGGGTAAAGTGGTGAGGTTGCAGCAGCGACTAAGCATATATGGTGGCTAACATACGCAAATGAGAGCGAGAAGAGAAACAAAGGAACGGTCGTCAACTAGTAATGATCAAGAAGTGATCCTGAACTCCTACTTACGCCGACATAACCCAAGAAACCGTGTTCTCCTCTCGATCAACCCGAAAAGAGACACTCACGTTACGCACATGGTTGGTGTATTTTAGAAGAGTTTGCTTCAAGTTTACTACAACCGGATATTAACAAATTCCCATCTGCCACATAACCGCGGGCACGGCTCTCGAAAGTTTATACCTGCAGGGTGTCCCAACTTAGCCCATGATAAGCTCTCGCGATCAACGAAGGATATTCTTCTCCCGGAAGACCCGATCAAGATCGAATCCCGCTACAAGACATTTCGACAAGAATAAAACAAGACCAGCAAAGCCGCCGGATGTGCCGACAAATCTGATAGGAGTCGCACGTACCTCGGTCTCGTGGCACACCGGATAAGTCAAGCTACGAGTAAAACCAATCCTCGAGTTGCCCGTGGTGGCCCCGCAGAGTTGCTCGGTTCGGACCAACACTCGAAGGAGCACCGCCCGGGGGCTAAAATAAAGATGACCCTCGGCTCCGAAACCCAAGGGAAAAAGGGCTAGGTGAGGCAAATGGTAAAACCAATGTTGGGCCTTCTTTGGAGGAGTCTTATTCAAAGCGAACTGTCAAGGGGTCCCATAAATCACCCGACCGCGTTAGGGACGCAAAATCCGGGAACATAACACCGATATGACGGAAACTAGGGCGGCAAGAGTGGAACAAAACACCAGGCATAAGGCCGAGCCTTCCACCCTTTACCAAATATATAGATGCGTTAATAATATAAGATATATTGTGATATCCCAACAAATAAACATGTTCCAACAAGGAACATCATCTCCATGTTCCAACAAGGAACAAACTTCATCTTCACCTGCAACTAACAACGCTATAAGAGGGGCTGAGCAAAGCGGTAACATAGCCAAACAACGGTTTGCTAGGAAGGGTGCAAAAGGTTAGAGGCTGACATGGCAATTTGGGATGGCTTGATAAACAGGTAATAGGTAGCGCAGCATAGCGATAGAACGAAGCAACTAGCATAGCAATGATAGTAGTGAGATCCAGGGTAGCGGTCATCTTGCCTGAAATCCCGCTAGGAAGAAGAACGAGTCCATGAAGAAGATGAACGGATGAAGCCGAACCAAGCTTAGACGAACGAATCCTCACGATCGCAACGCAACAGGAACTAACAAGAAGAAGCACACAACATAGTAAACACACCACACATGAACAAGACATGATGCACAACAAGCATGATGCATGACAAGACTACATGAGGCTACTCATGGCAAGAGATGATGCAAACAAGAACAACACATCAAGGCAAGTTTAAATGAGGCCGGAAACAACATATAACAATTCCGGTAAGTCCTCATATGCAAATTTCGAAATTGGTCCAGATCTGGATAACTTTATGTTCAAGTTGTTAAACAGCAAGTTAAGACGCACCACGATGATCTACACGAAATTCTAGTCAAGTTACATATAAAGTTCATTAGATTCGGAGCTACGGCCTAGAAGATTTGAGCAAAACAAGTTAAACATGGCATTGATGCAAAATGCATACAAACATCAAGGAAACACCTCAAAACAAGGATGCAACATGATAATATGAAACTACATGCAAAATCAAGCAAGTTTCATATAGAGCACACTCAAAACGGAGCAACGGTTCAACACATACACCCTATACAAGTTTAAAGGACAAGCTGTCCAAAACAGCAACTAGGCATATTGCAAGCATCAAAACAACAAGCTACAGTATCTTAACATAAAAACAAAAGGCATGGGCATGATGTACAGGTAAAGCATTACAAAACATGAACACTGAGCTATCTCCAGAAACAAATAGAACATGCTCAAAATGACATGGCAAGATTGCAAATAATAACCGTTTCAGGCATTGGCAGAAATAACATCAGGTTGCAATGTTTAGAGCTATAAAACAACATGTTACAGGAACTTATCATGGAAAAAAAATGCATGACATGAATCTACTCAAAGCATAGAACAAAAGTCCTTTACTGACCATGAGCCAAAAAGGATCAGAAAATATGATGGCACCCATGTAAACATGGCAAGTTATATTACAGATTTGAACATGGCAGGAACAACGATAAGTAGGCATGTTGGTGAGCTTGAACCACTCACCACAGAGCAATACATGGAATGGCAAGGCAACTCACAGTAAGAAGACATGGCATAGAAACTATACATGGAAAGAACAACATCATAGCATGCAAGGATCAACTACAACAACCTTGGCAAAATTGAATAACATGTAAACAATCTTCCAGGAAACATTTTATAGCAAAAGTAGAGCTCGATTGACTCAAGCTATAGCACTCCATAATTTCAAACAAGGGCATGGATGGATAGAGCAAGACATGTATGACAAAACATCCTTACTGAAGTATCTCAAAATATGCATGTATCTCTCGGTAGCATCAAGTTAACATGGCATAACAATATCTGCAAAACAGGGCTGAAATCAGCAACATCATGAAGCCTCGTTTGCATGCTTGTGATAGTCACCACAGAGATCACAAAAATACATAGCAAGCACCACTGGAAAGATGGCATGGCATATTACAAAACACATGTAGGACTCAAGTTCATAGGATGCGCACATCAATCATGGCAAAAATGACAAAAGTGCATGTTCAGATAAGAATCTGAAACTAACATCACATAGCACTCTTCTAACAGCATTTAGGGCATCAAGATGAGCTCAAATGAAAATGAGGCAATGAGATGAAATGATCTACTCTTCGAGGCGAACAATTTGACATATTACACGCACGAAACGGAGCTACAGATGCAGAATTACGATGCAATGAAAATGCAACAAAAAGTTAGCAGAATCGGGGACTTAGCAGAAAACGGAGGGGGGAGAAAGTCAACCTCACGGGCTAGATCGGGCACGGACTTCGAGGTGGCCGGAGTCTCGCCGAGAGGAGGGAGATGGTGGCCGGAGGAGGCGGGAGAAGCGGATCCGGCGGGCTTCACGGATCCGCGCTGGACGGCGGCGTGGAGGGCGGCGCCAAGGTGTGGAGGCGCCCGAGGCGCGGGCGGCGAAGCTCCGGCGGAGGCGGCTATGGCGCCCGGCGGCGCGCGTCATGCGGTCGCCGGGCCAGCGGCCGCTGGGCACGGCGGCTCGGCGAGGGCTCGCGGCAGGAGGCGGCTGAGAGGCGGGCACTCATGAGCGGAGGGACCAGCGGGCACGCCAGCGAGGCACGCCAGCGAGGCGGCGCGCAGCGGTGGGGCCGAATCACAAGGGCGGCGGAGGAGGGCCGGGCGGCGGCGCGGGCGGAGGCTGCGCGGACGGGCTCATGGGCCCGATCCGGGTCCCATGGGCGGGCGGCGGTGGGAGGCGGCGCGCCACGTGGCAGCCTCCCATTGGCTGCGGGCGGCGGCGGCGAAGCGTCCGGCGGCGGCGGACGTGTCCGGCGGGCGCGGGGACGATTTTTAGGGTTTCGGGGGAATTGGACTGCGATTTTTGGAGGAGAATGCTTATATATAGATAGAGGGAGCTAGGAGAGTCCAAATGAGGTGCGGTTTTGGGCCACGCGATCGTGATCGAATGACCGAGAGCATGGAGAGGAGTTAGGTGGGTTTTGGGCCACTTTGGAGGGGGTGTTGGGCTGCACACAAAAGAGACCTTTACGGTTACCCGGTTAACCGCTGGAGTACCAAACGACCTCCAAATGATCTGAAACTTGACAGGCGGTCTACTGGTGCTATACCAAGGCCGCTTGACAAACCTCGGTCCATTCCGAGACCGCTTAACACCCGCATACCTAAAAGAGGTAAAAGGCGCGCGGAGACATAGGAGTGCCGGATTGCAAAACGGACAACGGGGAAAATGCTCGGATGCATGAGACGAACACGTATGCAAATGAAATGCACATGATGACATGATATGAAATGCATATGATGACATGGCAAAGTGCAACACGCAAGCACATGACATGGCAACGACAGTGAATAACTGGCGGACACCTGGTGCATCGGATCCGGGGCGTTACAAATATTCTCGTGTGTGCTTATTTGCTTTATCACTAAGTAATTTTTATTTGCTGTTCTTAGTTGTTCTCTATCTTTAGTTATGGATATGGAACAAGAAATACCAAAAAATTAGGTGTACTTGCTACTCATGAGGATGGGGTAACTCCTAAAACCTCCGATTCTCATTATGTGAGAGATATTATGTACTACTTTGATAATCCTGAGAAAACCCCATTCAACTTTATAATGGGAGACACGTTGGATCAACGTGAATACTTTAGGGATTATCGCTCGACACAAAAAGGCAAACTATTATGGGATCAACTTATTATGTTGCATTGGTATGCCTAGAATCTATGCTTGAAATATGATATTACTTATTGCTCTAGGATGGAGGCTCCACACCTTCCCTTTTCATGCGAATTTAATGATAATGAAACCTTAGATTCTTATGCTAATGGTATATATGATTACTATGATGTGGAACAAATAGAAGAATTTTTTGCTTTTAAGGCTGCTTATGCAATTGAATCTTTGTTTGAAAAGTATGAAGCTTTAGATGATGATGCTTATAGGCCTGAAAATCTTGCTATACTTAGATATTGCTATGAAAATTATGAATACAATTACTATATTAATGCTTTTATGAAGAAGTCAAAGTTGTCCAAGAAGAGACTAATATTTTGCAGGAAGCTATGGAAGAAGAAATTGATGAAACTTTGAGCTCATTGGATGAAAAAGATGATGAGGAGAGCGAAGAACAAAAGGAGGAAGAGCGGATTAGCTACCCGTGCCCACCTTCTAATGAGAGTAACCCTCCAACTCATACATTATTTAATTCCCCTTCGTGCTTATCGAAGGATGATTGCTATGATGATTGTTATGATCCCGTTGATTCTTTTGAAATATCCCTTTTTGATGATGCTTGCTATGCTTGTGGCCAAGATGCCAATATGAATTATGCTTATGAAGATGAACTTGTTATAGTTACTTATGTTAAACATGAAATTGTTGCTATTGCACCCACGCATGATAGTCTATTATCCTTTTGAATTCTCCCGACTACACTATATCGGAGAAGTTTGCTCTTATTAAGGATTATTTTGATGGGTTGCCTTTTACCGTTGCACATGATGATTTTGATAGATATAATATGCATGTGCTTGCTGCTCCTACTTGCAGTTATTATGAGAGAGGAACTATATCTCCACCTCTCTATGTTTCCAATACAATAAAATTGCAAGAAACTGTTTATACTATGCATTGGCCTTTACTATGTGTGCATGAATTGTTCTTTTATGACATGCCGATGCATAGGAAGAGAGTTAGACTTCGTCATTACATGATATATGTTACTTTGTGCTCACTACTAAATTACAAGTCATTGCTAATTAAAATTGGCTTTGATATACCTTGGGATCTGGGTGGATTCACTACTTGAGCACTATATGCCTAGCTTAATGGCTTTAAAGAAAGCGCTGCCAGGGAGACAACCCGGAAGTTTTATAGAGTCATTTATTTCTGTTGAGTGCTTTCATATAGTTTAAAAACAACAAAAATAAAAAAGGGGAACCCAAAACTTTTTCAAAAAGAAAAGTGAAAGTGAGAGAGACGAGCATTGTGAAAGTGGGGGACGTCCTTGAACTTTGTTCATGCCCGTGGGAACTTTGTGAATCTTAATTACAGAAACTTTTCAATAAAAATAATTATCCCCTTGTACAATTCCATTTTATTATAAAAATAATGTGCCAAGGTTTGCCTTTAGGATGGTTACAATGCTTGTTGGTTTGTGCGGTGCAGGACAGAAACTTTGGCTGTAGTGCGTGAATTTTTACTTTTTTACTGGAACGTCAAATGGTTCTAATTCTTTTTGAACTGTCTTTCTGTACAAATTTTTTATTTTTCCTAATTTTGGCAGAATTTTTCAAGTACCAGAAGTATGGTGGATGTTAAGATTGCTACAGACTGTTCTGTTTTAGACAGATTCTGTTTTTGATGCATAGTTTGCTTGTTTTGATGAAACTATCAATTTATATTACAGTAGACACCATGAAAAACAAAATATGAATTGGTTTGCAACAGTACTTATAGTAGTGATTTGCTTTATTATACTAACGGATCTTACCGAGTTTTGTTTGGATGAAGTGTTCGATGATCGAGAAGGTCTCGATGTGAGACGAAGGAAGAGAGGCAAGAGCTCAAGCTTGGGGATGCCCGAGGAACCCCAAGTAAATATTCAAGGAGACTCAAGCATCTAAGCTTGGGGATGCTGGGAAGGCATCCCCTCTTTCTTCAACAAATATTGGTATGTTTTCGGATTCGTTTCGTTCATGCGATATGTGCAAGTCTTGGAGTGTCTTTTGCAATTAGGCTTTTATTTTTCTTTTATGCACCATGCTGTTATGATATGGTCCTTGGTTGATTTATAGAATGCTCTATGCACTTCACTTATATCTTTTGAGTATGGCTTTATAGAATGCTTCATGTGCTTCACTTATATCATTTGAAGTTTGGATTGCCTGTTTCTCTTTACATAGAAAACCGCCATTTGTAGAATGCCCTCTTGCTTCACTTATATTTGTTAGAGTTTGGGCATATCTTTTGTAGAAAGAATTAAACTCTCTTACTTCACTTATATCTATTTAGAGAGTTGACAGGAACTGGTCATGCACATGGTTAGTCATAAAATCCTACATAAACTTGTAGATCGCTGAATATGATATGTTTGATTCCTTGCAATAGTTTTGCGATATAAAGATGGTGATATTAGAGTCGTGCTAATCGAGTAATTGTGAAATTGAGAAATACTTGTGTTGAGGTTTGCAAGTCCTGTAGCATGCACGTATGGTGAACCGTTATGTAACGAAGTCGGAGCATGAGGTGTTTATTGATTGTCTTCCTTATGAGTGGCGGTCGGGGACGAGCGATGGTCTTTTCCTACCAATCTATCCCCCTAGGAGCATGCGCGTAGTACTTTGTTTCGATGATTTTTGCAATAAGTATGTGAGTTCTTTATGACTAATGTTCAGTCCATGGATTATACGCACTCTCACCCTTCCATCATTGCTAGCCTCTTCGGTACCGTGCATTGCCCTTTCTTACCTCGAGAGTTGGTGCAAACTTCGCGGTGCATCCAAACCCCGTGATACGATACGCTCTGTCACACATAAGCCTCATTATATCTTCCTCAAAACAGCCACCATACCTACCTATCATGGCATTTCCATAGTCATTCCGAGATATATTGCCATGCAACTTCCATCATCATCATATACATGACTTGAGCATTTATTGTCATATTGCTTTGCATGATCGTAAGATAGCTAGCATGATGTTTTCATGGCTTGTCCGTTTTTTGATGTCATTGCTACGCTAGATCATTGCACATCCCGGTACACCGCCGACAACATTCATATAGAGTCATATCTTTGTTCTAGTATCGAGTTGTAATATCGAGTTGTAAGTAAATAAAAGTGTGATGACCATCATTATTAGAGCATTGCCCCATCAAAAAAAAGAGAGAGGCCAAAGAAGCCTAAATAAAAAAATGGGGCCAAAGAAGCCCGGAAAAAAGGGGGCAATGTTACTATCTCTTTTTCCACACTTGTGCTTCAAAGTAGCACCATGTTCTTCATGTAGTGAGTCTCATATCTTGTGCTTCAAAGTAGCACCATGTTCTTCATATAGATTGTCTCCTATGTTGTCACTTTCATATACTAGTGGGAATTTTCATTATAGAACTTGGCTTGTATATTCCAACGATGGGCTTCCTCAAATGCCCTAGGTCTTCATGAGCAAGCAAGTTGGATGCACACCCACTTAGTTTCAGTTTGAGCTTTCATACACTTACAGCTCTTAGTGCATCCGTTGCATGGCAATCCCTACTCCTCACATTGATATCTATTAATGGGCATCTCCATAGCCCATTGATATGCCTAGTTGATGTGATACTTTCTCCTTTTTGTCTTCTCTACATAACCCCACCATCATATTCTATTCCACCTATAGTGCTATGTCCATGGCTCACGCCATGTATTGCGTGAAAGTTGAAAAGGTTTGAGAATGTCAAAAGTATGAAACAATTGCTTGGCTTGTCATCGGGTTGTGCATGATGTGAATGCTTTGTGTGGTGAAGATAGAGCATAGCCGCACTATATGATTTTGTAGGGATGAGCTTTCTTTGGCTTTGTTATTTCAATAAGACATAATTGCTTGGTTGGTATGCTTGAAGTATTATTGTTTTTATGTCAAAGGATAGACTATTGCTTTGAATCACTCGTGTCTTAATATTCATGCCATGATTAGACATATGATCAAGATTATGCTAGGTAGCATTCCACATCAAAATTATTCTTTTTATCATTTACCTACTCGAGGATGAGCAGGAATTAAGCTTAGATGTTGATACGCCTCCGTCAGATCTATAATTTTTGATTGTTCCATGCCAATATTATTCACTTTCATATACTTTTTGGCAACTTTTTATATTATTTTGGGACTAACATATTGATCCAAAGGCTCAGTGCCGCCTCCTATCTGCTGTATGTTTTATGTTTCGCAGAATATCCATATCAAACGGAGTCCAAACGAGATAAAAACGGACGGAGCTTATTTTTGGAAAATATGGAAAATTTCAGAAGAAAAATACACGCGAGACGGTGCCCGAGGTGGTCACGAGGTAGGGGGCGCGGCTGACCCCCCTGGGTGCGCCCCCTACCCTCATGAGCCCACCGTAAGGTAGTTGATGCTCTTCTTTTGCCGCAAGAAAGCTAATATTCGGAGAGAAAAATCACGGTGAAGGTTTCAGGCCAATCGGAGTTACGGATCTCCATATATACGCGAAACGGTGAAACAGAGCCGTAATGTAACGCAGTAAACAGAGAGATAGATCCAATCTCGGAGGGGATCTCGCTCCTCCCAAGCCATGGGAGCCAAGGACCAGAGGGGAAACCCTTCTCCCATCTAGGGAGAAGGTCAAGGAAGAAGAAGAAGGAGAGGGGCTCTCTCCCCCTCGCTTCGGGTGGCGCCGGAGCGCTGCCGGGGGCCATCATCATCACCGCGATCTTCACCAACACCTCCGCTGTCTTCACCAACATCTCCATCACCTTCCCCCCTCTATCTACATCGGTCCACTCTCCCACAACCCGCTGTACCCTCTACTTGAACATGGTGCTTTATGCTTCATATTATTTATCCAATGATGTGTTGCCATCCTATGATGTCTGAGTAGATTTTCGTTGTCCTATTGGTGGTTGATGAATTGCTATGATTGATTTAATTTTCTTGTGGTTATGTTGCTGTCCTTGGTGCCCATCATATGAGCGCCATGGATCACACCATAGGGTTAGTTGTATGTTGATAGGACTATGTATTGGAGGGCAAGAGTGACAGAAGCTTCAACCTAGCATAGAAATTGATGCATACGGGATTGAAGTGGGACCAATATATCTTAATGCTATGGTTGGGTTTTACCTTAATGAACGTTAGTTGTTGCGGATGCTTGCTAATGGTTCCAATCATAAGTGCATAGAATTCCAAGTCAGGGATGACATGCTAGCAGTGGCCTCTCCCACATAAAACTTGCTATCGGTCTAGTAAAGTACTCAATTTCTTAAGGGACAATTTCGCCACACCTACCATCACTTTTCCACACTCTCTATACTTACTTTAGTTGTGTCTTTACCTTAGCAGCCCCTAGTTTTATTTTCATGCTCTTTACTTTCTTGCAAGCCTATCTGAAAACACCTACAAAGTACTTCTAGTTTTATACTTGTTCTAGGTAAAGTGAACGTTAAGCGTGCGTAGAGTTGTATTGCTGGTTGATTGAACTTTAGGGAATATTTGTTCTACCTTTAGCTCCTTGTTGGGTTCGACACTCTTACTTATTGAAAACTGTTGCGATCCCCTATACTTGTGGGTTATCGCGCTGCATGCCGCTGACGACTGTCCGCAGTGCAGTAAAGGGTAAAAGGTGCGCCCCTTCTTTTGTACACCGACAGGAGCCCCCGGGCCTGGGCCACACATAAGTGCGACACGTTGTTGGGCCAGGCCCAAAATGGTGCACGGGCAGGAGGGGCGGTTTTTACCGTGGTAATTTTCCGTCTGCTGCGCATCCTCACGACCCGCGTTGAATGCGCGACATGGAGGGGTCCGCATGACGTGGGTGTCATGCGTGATGCGGTTTCCGCACGCATGCGCCATGTCTCAGTTAATGGGAAAGGAGGCGGCCTGCGCCTTCCCGTAAAAAGGAATAACCGCGGGCGCGCTGCTCACTTTACCCCTTCCGCGCCTTCTTTCAATCTCAGAGCCGCCGCCCCTTTCTCCTTCCTCCCTAAGCTTCATTCTTGCTCGCCGTTGCCGTATCTCCACCGCCTTCTGTCTCTTTCTCCCCCCAGCCGCTATGGCTCCCAAATCCACCAAGGGCAAGGGAGTGGCCAAGGACGCCGGAGCGGCGGAGCCGCCGGAGAGCGCGTTGGCGGTGCAGAGGACGCAGCTTGCCTACTTCCCTTCGACGGTCGACGTGTTCGAGCTCCGGGAGGCCTTCAAACCCCTGTGGGGGGTCAAGACGGGGAGATAGAAGACGGGGCATCTAGCCACGCGTGTCATCCCCGCTAACTGCGTCGAGGCCGCCCCAAATCGGTACCCTTTCTTTGTCGATTACTTCTCCTGCGGGCTTTGCCCTCCCTTCTCCGACTTCTTCAGGGACGTCATGCACACCTTTGGCTTCCGCATCTTGGATCTTACCCCAAATGTTGTGGCGCAGCATGGCCTTTTCACAAGACCTCTGCTAAGGTTTCGCCGGGTGCACCCCAACACGGAGCTTTTCCGCTACTACTTCTTCCTCGATTGAACGGGTGCCATCTCCGGTTGCATCACCTGGATCCCAAGGTCCAAGGGAGCGTACCCGGATGGCGCCATGAAGGAGAGGTGGGAAGAGTTGCGGGGCTGGTGGTGCTGGATTGAAGAGAAGGACCCGCCGGCATTCTGCGAAGTTTGTCGGGCGTCGCCGGCCCGCAGAAGCGATTGGAGCGACGTCGATGCCGACGACGAGAAGCTCACAATCGCCACCACCAGGATCCTTTGGCTCACCGAGGCCGGGCTCACCCTTGAGATGATCGGGGCGGACTTCATCTGCCGCTGGATCGCTCCACTTCACAACAAGGGGAGGCCAGCCTGGCTCTTCACGAACGCCGCCGACATCATGCGGCTCCGCCCCGGCCTCGACCACAACTTCACAGTGATGGGGCATGCCCACTTCTGCCAGCGGATTTTCCAGGTCGATGTGGGCCGCGACGGCGAGGTCGAGCGGACCGGCAAGGTCGCGAGGGCTGCCGCAAAGGCTGGCAAGGTCGTCAAGGGGCCCTTGTTCAGGTTGCCGGCCGGAGTGGTCCCGTTGAGCAACAACTCGCGTCGGACCGAGATCATCGCCATGATGCCGGACTGCAACGTGCACGGCCCCGACCCAAGCTGGGTTGAGCCAGAGGACATCCAAGTGCAGCAGTTCTTGGACACCCTGCACGAAGGGTACATCACCGACGAGCTGCGGCTCATCCAGGACACCACCCAGGCGGAGTTGGACTACATCATCGCCAGGGCGATGGAGGCACGGCTTGCCGAGGAGCCCGGTAGCGCTGGTGGCATGGAGGACAAGGTCGCGGCGGCTGATGGTGTCCTGGACTAGGGGGTACTCACCACGTCATCTCCTGATCTGTTAGATTGGGCCGAGGACCCCCATGACCGTATACTCATGGGCCAGTCCGGACAGCTGCTGCATACAAGGAAGATTCCACAAGACTTGGCGATCAAGACAAGGACTCCTCCCCCACCGGCGTATTCGGCTAGGAATCTTGTTATCCTGGGCCTCTGGTGCATTATATAAACCGAGGCCAGGCTATTCGATAGATGATATACAACAATCATACCATAGGCTAGCTTCTAGGGTTTAGCCTCTACGATCTCGTGGTAGATCAACTCTTGTAATACCCATATTCATCAAGATCAATCAAGCAGGAAGTAGGGTATTACCTCCATAGAGAGGGCCCGAACCTGGGTAAATATCATGTCCCTTGTCTCCTGTTACCATCAACCTTAGAGGCACAGTTTGGGACCCCCTACCCGAGATCTGCCGGTTTTGACACCGACATTGGTGCTTTCATTGAGAGTTCCACTGTGTGTTCGGCAAAAGGTCGATGGCTCGCCTGCAGATCAACTGCGACTTCGGCATGTTCGTCACCAGCTCGGCTGGTCACCTTGGTTCGACCAAGGACTGCGCCCTACCTCCGATCGTCATGTTCGTATGAGGGCCTTCATCAACATCAACTCCGATCTCTATCAAGATCATGGAGGAATCATCCAGGGAGCCCGGGGGCTCAATGTCAACATTGCCCTCGGGCGACCGTACTGTCTTTCTGGACAGCGGACTTGTGTCCACCGCCACCGCCTCCTCAAGTGTCGTTTTAACGATCGCTTTGGTGTAATTGTGCGGAATTGAGTCTATAACAACCCTGGAAAATTTCTTCGAATTCCGATGGAGGAATCTCTAGCAATCCACGATATACCGGAGCCATGTCAAATCTAGACGAGTTTAGGGCGTGGTGTCCAGCTTCTAGCTCGGACATCCTTTGGAAGATCCAACCGTTGATCGGCTGCGGAATTCCTATATCTACCACCCCTCAAAATTTCAGCTCGATCCGACCATCCGAACTCTGGGAACCTTCCGATTAGTGCATCACTTTTCGGATATGTTTTCTGCGCGAAAACGAATCCGACCCGAGTTCGTCTTTTTTATGAACGGGATTTTGGACATCCTTTTTGAAGGAAGTTTTGTTTGGGGTATTGTGTTTTGTTCCCGAACACATCCCACTAACTTTAAAATCCATTGAACATGATCTTCAACATCATGCTGGTGTCAAACAAGTCCGGCAATATTGCTCCACGGCTGCCGACCTGCGGTATACACGTCGTCACTTTGTTGAGCCAAGCTCAACTTCTTCGGATCATCATCTCGGCAAGCCGAGAATGAGTTCAGAATCGCCAAAGATAAAACATCACCGCCCCATGGATTACACGGAGCGGGCACACCGGCATCGCGGCACGGCCACTTCAGCAAGCCAGTATTGACCACATCACAAGTTACGACCCGCATCGGCATGGCCGAACTGTTGCTTCATCGAGCCAATGTCCACCAATGCCGAACTACTTCAACAACTCGGCTGACATGGCAGCTGCAACATCTCCTCATCGATCTGCTCCGCCTCCTCGTCCGGACTGGGGACTTCGTCATCCCTTCATCAGCACACTCCGGTAACTTCGGCGACGCCAGCCGACCAGCTTCGTCACGTTAGCTGGACCGCGGGCTTTGCCTCAGCGAGTCAACCTTTACCAGCATCGCCATGCCATCACTTCATCGCCCATCAGGCAATGGGTATGCGGATCGAGTCCCAATTTTGGGAGTCGCTTTTCTTCGGACAACTACAACAAATAAACCAGGTGCTATTAATCCTAGTATTTTTTGCTTGTTTGGGTTCATTTTTCCCAAGGAATTATTACTTTGGCTTGTCCATCATATGTATGCAGGTCTATCAAATGGTGGCCGTATTAACGACGATCGCGTGGTGGTTCTGTCAGTTTCCATACATAGTCCGATTTAACGCCGATCCGAACTCGGACCGACTCGTGAATTCAGGCTTTGCCCCGCCTTTATCAAGATCAAGTCGACGCCTCAGATCGACATTGACTTCGGCGCCAGGCCATATTTATTTTATTACTCACTTTTCATAAATTATTTATTATGCAACATTTTTTTATTACTATTACCCCCGGTTTGCACTATTTTTTGTGCATAGGAAAATGATCCAGCCGGACTATATCCTTTGGCGTCACCTCGGCTGGACGGGGGGCTTCGTCAACACTTCATTACCCCATGCCGGGGACTTCGGCATCACTCTGCCGGCCTGCATTGATCGTGCTATGTCACCACTTCGGAGTGCCGAGCTCTTTGCTCCGCCACCTCGGGACCGGCTTGGGGGATGGAACCTTGTCCCACGTCAAGCTCGGATCAAGGCCGCCAATACCGAACACATCAACCAGCTAAGTTGTCTTCATGCTCAAAGTTTTAATTTTTTAACTTGTGTTCGGTTCGATCAAGCATCATACTTTTTTGGAAAAAAACTTGCTTGTAAAAAATTTCCTTGTCCAAACTTTGTTTGTGACGGACAAATTCAAATACCCAGTTCACTTGGGAGCTTCTTTCATGAAGCCTTTCCTCTTGCATATGATTATACTGGGTACGGCTTCGTTCCTTGTTCGTGTATTACGCCACAATATGCACCATATTGACTTAAGCGATTTGCAAGCTGGGTTGCTCGCCCTCGTGGCTTACCCCCACGTTCCCGATTGTTCGGCTAGGGAGTAAAGGGAGCACCTCTGTAATTGTCATGATCGGTTCATCCGAGCCGGACCTCAGACTGGGTGAAGCCGAATGTTAGCGCTCTTATTGTTTTCAATCATGGTCGGCACACAACGGAACTCATGAGTACAAAAAATCTATTGCACAAGTCTCATATTAACAATGAGCACCGAATAAAGGTATCGATAGGGGTACTATTTTCTTCGAAGATGCTTCTTACAGTTTATCAGTAATATAGCATAAGTTCCCTGAGCGCGCTTTGTCTGTTACAGCCTTATGACTTGATTGCCTGGTTATCGGAAACACCGTCGATATTCTCGACAGGTGGAGTACATAACATTTTTCGGTCTTTGACCGAAGAGGGAGAAGCCGACGGTCGGTTAAGACACGTTTAAAGTTCGGGCGAATATAGATATGATATAAGTACTTTGGTCCATACAATCATTCTTTTACCCAAGTCACTCAGGGGCTCTTAAATTTATGTGAGCTGTTTTATAATAAGTGTTCTTCTTATTAGTCGTTGCAAAGTCTTTTTCTATCACTCCTTTCTCGATGCAAGTGTGTGGTCAATAGCCGGATAGCCTTGCTTCTCTCTAAATCCGCCGAGTGCAGTTTGCTAAACTAACCTCTGAGAAGCACTCCGCCGGGATAAGGAGGTTGAAGCCATAGGCTGACCCGCTTGAAGTCTTGAGATAGGATGTGTCATGTTAAAGCATCGACGTAAGCACCTTTTAAAAAAAGGTCCAATTTTCGGATTGGCACCAACACTTGATCTAGTTCGACATTAAACTTTTGAATAAGTTTTTGGCTTTTCGAGCCTATGGCACTTTTTAAACTATCTGTGCATTTCCAGCATTAGTCTCGCAGGCAACGCCGACACCTTTAGGGATTCGCAAAACATTCTCGGATATTGCTATATATGCATCAGTTTCAATTGTGTCTTTGGTCAATAGTTGGGTTGCTCGCCCTGTGTTGCCTCCTACGCTCCGCTTTGTTCGCCAGGCGTGCAAAGAGAGAACTCATCGTGATTGTGCTTCCAGCTCGCATGGTTAAGCACCTCAGTGGAGAAAGTCAAGACCGATCTGTCACAATAGGCGAAACTGCCAGCGATCCGATGACTATGTTGAATGATGGGTCGTTCATAACATTGGTCAAGTGTTTACGGCTTGACCTCGGATGTCGCCAACACTAACCGGGGCTCATAGCTAGCTTCCCAGCTTTAAAGCTCCTATGACTAAGCCGAAGGTTATAAAGCCCGCATATCTGATTGCCTCGCTTCCGCTTAACACAACCGCTTTCGGCACCGAGACGCCGGCTAAGGGTTGTTTTGTTAGTATGGAAACACCCCATGTAGTATCTACCAAGGGTAGAAGCCGACGATGGGCCACTTTCAACTGATAAACGGTCACAATGGAGTCAAAATAATGATGTAAAGTACTTGGATACATAGAATCATTACACATAATCTATGATTTTACTCTAGATATCGATCCTTAATTCGGCCACCCGTGCCCACATTAAGGCTCGGGGGCTACTGGGCTTTACGCTCATTATTTACAAATATTAAAGGGGCACATCGATCCCCTGATCTGGTGTTGCCACCCGACTAGTGTCTCGGGGGCTACTGCATTGCTTATTCAATGCAGAGAATTCAAAGTGCTCAGTGATCGACCTGACCGAACTATGTGCATACATGTCTTCGGACAATAATAGGTACCATATGGACCTATCCGCGCTGTTAGTATATCGCAGCGACTTCTCACGACCCTCCCTCAGGGGCCCGTTCACCGATCACTATTGTCTCTAATATATTACACTGCGTTTTTATTCCTATGTGTGCTTCCGAGCTAGGAGTTGATCCTCAGGCCGATTTCACAGATCGACCGAGTCTCGTGGGCTACCGAATAGAGGTTTTATGCTTCCTTCAAAAGGCCTCGGTTTTAGACCGATACACACCTTGAGGGATATTGGCTATATATCTCGGCAGAGGATAAACTGCACCAGCTTAAAGATATTCACAAAAATCAGCTCGCGTCGGGTGGTGCACCACCTGAGGCAGTCCGCATAAAGCTCGGCGCCAGCGGCTAGCTCCATAAAGGGCATTTCCGCATTAAGCTCGCTACACTCCTTCAACCTTTTGTACCAAGATGATCTATGACATCTTGGATATAGTCCGCATTGAGCTCGGATACAGTCCGCGCCGAGCTTGGACACATCCGCGTTGGAGCTCGGATAAATTTCGCGTTGAGCTCTAAGCAGTCCGCATTGTGCTCGATCGCAAAGGATACTCAATGCAGTCCGCGTTGGAGGTCGGACGCAAGAGGACACCGCCTCCCGAACAACTTCAAACACGAGGCGTGGTATAAAAATAACGAGGCATTGATAAAGGCCGAAATTTAAAGGCTCTCGATACCCGACGTAAACTCTTCCGATGCACTTTGGCGATCCTCAAGATCAAAGATGAGAAGATTTGTTGAACCAGTTTTCAAGACCAACGACCGAAGATGAAGAATAGTTCGAAAGAATCGAGGAGCGTCCCTAACTTGAAGACCGGTTCAGGGGGCTACTGACGGTGTCCAGGACTAGGGGGTACTCACCAAGTCATCTCCTGATCTGTTAGATTGGGCCGAGGACCCCCATGACCGTATACTCATGGGCCAGTCCAGACAGTTGCTGCATACAAGGAAGATTCCACAAGACTTGGCGATCAAGACAAGGACTCCTCCCCACCGCATATTCGGGTTAGGACTTTGTTATCCCGGCCTCGTGCATTATATAAACCGAGGCCAGGCTAGTCAATAGATGATATACAACAATCATACCATAGGCTAGCTTCTAGGGTTTAGCCTTTACGATCTCGTGCTAGATCAACTCTTGTAATACCCATATTCATCAAGATCAATCAAGCAGGAAGTAGGGTATTACCTCCATAGAGAGGGCCCGATCCTGGGTAAACATCGTGTCCCTTGTCTCCTGTTACCATCCACCTTAGATGCACAGTTCGGGACCCCCTACCCGAGATCCGCCGGTTTTGACACCGACAATGTCATGAGGAGGAGGAGCTCGCCTGGCATGGAGGCCACTGGTAGGCCAGCAGTACCAGCACCGGGGCTCCTCTTTCCGAAGACGCGCCCGACGAGTCGTCGAAGGAAGAGGTCGAAGAGGAGGAGGAGGTCGTGGCCGTCGATCCTCCAGCCATGGGGAGAGAACGGGTCCTGCGGCGGGCCACCTCCGGCGAGCCGGTCCGGCCTGGCAGGGCCGCGCAGCTGCGGTAGGCCCAAGAGATGTCCGCATGCCAGACGAGGGCCGCGGTGGCGAAGAAAGTGGCAACGGCCGCGGCGGTGAGGGAGAAAGCATCCGCTTCTTCCTCGGCAAAGCGCGTTCGGACGCCACCTCCTTCCCCTCCCACGGCAGACGTTGACGCGGGGGTCACCTTTGATTTTGGGTCCCTCAGCCCAAGGAGGAAGAGGAAGGCAACAGAGGAGGAGATGAACATCGAGTAAGCAACTTGCGCCTCTTCGCCATCTCTGTTTCCTCAGTCCACGCCGCATATCTTGACTTATTTTCATCCTTGCAGGGATGAGGAGACACTGGCTCAGAGAGTGAAGAGGGCCAAGGCCTCGGCGGGTGGCCAGCCCCCGGCTGGTGCTTCAAGGGCGCCGTGGTGGTGTTGAGCAGCCCGGAAGGAGCCCCCAGCACAGCCCCCAGCGTAAGTTCACCGCTCACTCCTCGTCGACATGTGTTAGGGGTACGATACTTTGGCGCTAACCCCGTCGCGTATGCAGGAGGAGAGCAGCAGCGGGAGGAGCCACAGAGGGCTACTCCCACCACGCCGCCCCTATCAACCACACCGCCCCGAGGGGCGTTCCCAGCAAGGGCGCCAAGCACCGAGCCCACGTACATGGAGGAGGAGGAGGAGAACTTGGGCGCTGGTGGCCTTGCCTCGGCGCCAGATGTTGGCGGGGAGGGGACTTCTGCTTCCCAGCCTGGGACTGGTAACTCTCTGGCCTTTCGTCCCTGCTTTTTCTCTTCTTTTTGGATCTTTGATCTTGGCTCTACCCCACCCTCTTCTTGATGTCCAGATCCTCTCTCGGCGGACCGGGAGGACCTGGAAACCGTCATCGAGGATGTGGCCAAGGACGCCGCGGTGGAGGCCGAGAAGATCACCATGGAGGAGGCCACCAGGGGCGCCGTGGAGGATGCTGCCAAAGGGCCTGTCGGGGAGGCCGACAAGGCTACTTCCGAGGAGGCTGGCAAGGGGCCTGCCGGAGATGCTGGCAAGGCCGCTGCCGAGGAGGAGGTGGTCTATGACCAGCCTTCCTCCTCTGCTGCCGAGGAGGAGGTGGTCGATGACCAGCCTTCCTCCTCCGCTGCCTCTGGCTCCGGCAGGTACCTGAAGGTGAGCGACGATATCTTCGTCCACCTCACAGGCGCGTCGAGCACCAGGGCTCTCGTCGAGGGGGAGGTGTTTGACGACGAGGTGCTCGCCGCCGCCGGGCTTGAGATCGTTGACGAGCCGAGCACTAGCGGTGACGGCTCCCAGGAAGAGCGGCTCCTTCACGCCATGGGCGCCAGCTTCCGGAAGCGCCAGCCGCTCCACCGTGCCCGCCTGGAGAAGGCTAAGTCCAGGATGGCGGTGGCGGAGAAGGCGGAGGTGGACCTCCAGAAGCGCGTCGCCGAGACGCAGGACTGGTTCCGCCAGGCTCACGAGGAGTTGAAGGCCGCCCAGGGCGAGCTGGCCAAGCGTGATGTGGAGCTCACTATGAAGCTGGCCGACATCGAGAAGGCCCAGGAGACGGCGTAGGGCTTGGCTGCGGCAGCCGAGGCCGCCCGGACCCAGCACCAGGCCGCGCTGAACTCCCAGGAGGAGGACCTCGCCAAGCGCGAGGCGAACCTTGACACCAAACTCTGTGCCAAGGACAACGAGGTGGAGAAGCTTGTCTTGCAGCGGACCCGTGAGCTGGAACAGAGGCACAAAGAGGCGCTCGATGCACAGGCCCTGGTTCATGCCGGCAAGGTGAAAGAGCTGGAGGTGGAGTGGGACAAGCTGAAGGAGCAGGCCCTGAAGCTGTCCCAGGAGAAGGACACGCTCAACGGCGCCTTGACGGAGGCGCAAGGCGCGGCCGTCAGCAGGGCCGGGGAGCTCCCTGAGGCCAACAACTCCATCAAAGACCTCAAGCTGAAGCTGGGGGGTCTCGAGAAGATGTTGTCGGAGGCCAGGGCCCGGGAAGGGACCCTGATACGTCTCCAACGTTTCTATAAGTTTTGATTGTTCCATGCTATTATATTACCCCTTTTGGATGTTTATGGGCTTTATTTTACACATTTATATCATTTTTGGGACTAACCTACTAACCGGAGGCCCAGCCCATACTGCTGTTTTTTTGCTTATTTCAGTATTTCGAAGAAAAGGAATATCAAACGGAGTCCAAACGGAATGAAACCTTCGGGAGCGTGATTTTTGGAACGAGCGTGATCCGGAGAGCTTGGAGTGTAAGTCAAGAAGCTTCCGAGGAAGCCATTTAGATAGGGGGCCCCCACAGGGCGCGCCCGTCTCGTGGGCCCTCGGCGGCCACCGACGCATTTCTTCCTCCTATATATACTTACGCATCACTAAAACATCCAGGGCACCACGAAACACAATTTCCACCGCCAGAACCTTCTCAGATCCGCGAGATCCCATCTTGGAGCCTTCGCCGGCACTTTGCCGGAGGGGGAATCGACCACGGAGGGCCTCTACATCAACATCCTTGCCCCTCCGATGAGTTGTGAGTAGTTTACCACAGACCTATGGGTCCATAGTTATTAGCTAGATGGCTTCTTCTCTCTTTTTGGATCTCAATACAATGTTCTCCCCTCTCTTGTGGAGATCTATTCGATGTAAACTCTTTTTCCGGTGTGTTTGTCGAGATCCGATGAATTGTGGGTTTATGATCAAGTTTATCTATGAATAATATTTGAATCTTCTCTGAATTATTTTATGTATGATTGAGTTATCTTTGCAAGTCTCTTCGAATTATCAGTTTAGTTTGGCCTACTAGATTGGTCTTTCTTGCTGAGGGAGTCCTGGATTAGGGGGTGTCCGGATAGCCGAACTATCACCGTTGGCCAGACTCCTGGACTATGAAGATACAAGATTGAAGACTTCGTCCCGTGTCCGGATGGGACTTTCCTTGGCGTGGAAGGCAAGCTTGGCGATACGGATATGTAGATCTCCTACCATTGTAACCGACTTGTAACCCTAACCCTATCCGTGTCTATATAAACCGGAGGGTTTTAGTCCGAGGACTAACAACAATCATACCATAGGCTAGCTTCTAGGGTTTAGCCTCCTTGATCTCGTGGTAGATCCACTCTTGTACTACCCATATCATCAATATTAATCAAGCAGGAGTAGGGTATTACCTCCATCGAGAGGGCCCAACCTCGGTAAAACATCGTGTCCCTTGTCTCCTGTTACCATCCGCCTAGACGCACGCCGGGACCCCTACCCGAGATCCGCCGGTTTTGACACCGACATTGGTGCTTTCATTGGGAGTTCCTTCGTCGCCATCCTTAGGTCCGATGGCTCCTTCAATCATCAACAATGATGCGTCCAGGGTGAGACTTTTCTCCCGGACAGATCTTCAGATTCGGGCGGCTTCGATCGCGGGCCAACTCACTTGGCCATCCGAGCAAATCGAAGCTACGCCCCGCCATCAGGTCAGATTTGAAGTTTGAACTGCACGGCCGACATCCGCGGAGACTTGATCTTCGACGGATTCGAGGCACAGCCAAGCGCCACCAGACTGCCTCGATGGGCACGATCTAACTCGCCACCAACAAGGCCTCGAGGCCGCACTCAGCGTCCGCCTCCGACCTTTAGCTCGAGCCGATCGCCGACGAGGACGAGCTATTGGACACCGCCTCGGGGGCTACGATCTCTACGGCGGTTGAGCTGAACTCCATCCCTGTCCTTTGCGAAGGCAGTGACTCCAAGGTGATGTACTCCTCTCCGGACTCTGAACCCTTCGCGCCCCTGCCAATCGAATCCGACTGGGCTCCGGTTATGGAGTTCACTCCCGCGGACATCTTTCAGCACTTGCCCTTTGGCGACATCCTGAATTCACTAGAGTCTCTCTCTTTATCAGGAGAGCCCTGGCCGTACTACAGTCAGGAAGGTTGGGATGCGGACGACGAAGAAATTCAACGCCCACCCACCGCCCACTTTGTAGCCACTGTCGAAAGCTTAAACGACATGCTCGATTTCGACTCTGAAGACATCGACGGTATGGACGACGATGTAGGAGACAACCATGAACCAGCACCTATAGGATACTGGACAGCCACCTCATCCCACGATGTATACATGGTGGATACACCTAAAGGAAGTGACGACGAGGAACAACGAGACACTACGAAGGATAAATCCCTCGAAAAGCAGTCAAAACGTCAACGTAAACGCCACACCAAGTCCCGCCTCGACAAAGACCCAGCCATAGAGCAGGGCGAACCGGTGGACGACCAACATGCTATCAAGCAACCGTTCGAACAGGACAACTCGGATAAACAACTCATCCCCGGAGAAGATAACAGTCCGGACGATCTCATGCCGGAAAAATTGTTGGAGCAGAAGAACCTCCACAAAGGCTCGCCGCCATCGCCAGTAGCCTGAAAAAGTAAGAGGAAGCTCAAACAGCGGAAGATGCACTCAGAATCAGATGGAGCAAAGTACTCAACACCACAGAAATACGGTGACACCGCCAAACAAAGAGCTACCCAAGCGCAAATTACGCCCGAATTGGCGATGAGAGGCCATAGAGCCCCGCAATCAGATAACAAAGAGGCCGCCCGGTCGGATAAACGACCACATGGCAAACATGGAGCGCAAGCGGCGCCAAGACACAATTCGGCACGCGATCCGCATAAGGATTCGCATCAAAAGGATGGCCCAGTTAGGTCCATCTATGGGCCGAGAAAGCAAGCTCTTTCAAGCAATGCAACATGCCAAATATCTGAACATCACGGCACACCCAAATATAGGGGTGCCGCACACCCCCTGTGTTTCACCGACGAGGTGCTGGATCACGAATTCCCAGCGGGATTCAAACCCATAAACATAGAGGCATACGACGGAACAACAGACCCTGGAGTCTGGATTGAGGATTACATCCTCCACATACAGATGGCCAGAGGAGATGATCTCCACGCCATAAAATACTTACCCCTCAAGCTCAAAGGGCCAGCTCGGCATTGGCTCAAAAGCCTCCCGGAAAATACCATTGGAAGTTGGAAAGAGCTCGAGGATGATTTTCGAGCAAATTTTCAAGGGATTTATGTCCGCCCTCCGATGCGTATTTATTTAAGTCACATAACTCAACAACCCGGAGAGTCAGCCCGCAAATTCTGAACGGGTTCCTTACCAAAAGAACCAAATAGTCGATCGTCCGGACGCCAAGCCTTAGCAGATTTCAAACACAACGTCCGAGACGAATGGCTCGCCAGACACCTCGCCAGAGAAGTCGAGAACCATGGCTGCACTAACAAGTTTCATGACCCGCTTTTGCTGGAGAGGACAGTTGGCGGCAAGATGCAGTACCAGCGACCCAAGTACATCCAAGTCGGGATGGAAATGGAAAACCACGACGAGCGAGGATCAATGCGGACAAAGGAAAATAGCCCAAGAGCACGGCAGTCAACGCTGGATTCGTAAGCTCCCGCAGAACCATAAAAACTGCCCTCAAGGACGACAAATGACGAGCTATCCAACCTAAACAAAATCTTGGACAAAATACGCCAAATCCACAAGACTCCTGAAGCCTGCAAACCATACCCACATAGATTGTTGGTCTTCAAGCAGTCCGCAAACTCAAGGTCAACACAAAGGGCTCGACACACCAAGCGAGGACGATGACGAACCCCACAAGCAGAGCACCGAAAACAAAAGAATTTCCCACAAAAGTCTAAACAGTGAACTCACTTCAAGTGACAAAGGAAAACAGAGCGCGCCCATAGAAACACGCTACCGCACGGTCTATCCTGCAGAGGAGTCCGAACGATGGTTGTCAAAACCAATCAACTTCGATCATCGATTATTCCGAAGTATCCGAACGCAGGATGGACTGCCTTGATATTAGATCCTATAATCGATGACTCCAATTTACACAAGTCCTAATGGACGGAGGCAGCGATCTAAACCTGCTATATCAGGACACAATCCGCAAAATGGGGATAGACCCAACCAAAATTCGCCATAGCAACACCTCCTTCAAAGGGTAATGCCAGCCTATATGCCCATTGTACGGGCTCCCTACTGCTAGAAGTTGTGTTCGCCTCATCCGACAACTTCCGCCGCGAAAAGTTAACCTTCCAAATCGCCCCATTCAAAGTAGCTATCAAGCACTACTCACGTGAAGCTACCGCTTTAACGCAATACCGCATTATGCATCTCTTACACTTAAAATGCCCGGTCCACGCGCATCATCTCATTAAAAGGAGTATTATGTTACTCGAGCACGGAAGAACGCGAGACTGCCTTGACAGCCCCACACCAATCCGGCTCGCTAATCAAAGCACCTGAATAGGTCATTCGAACCACGGACATGGCTAGACGAGTCCGGCGCTTACTAGCGGCATACCTCGCATTAGGGGTTGCACGATGTACAACAAGAGACAATAAAGCTCAGTTTTATTCACTTTTCGAACTGCATTTTGTTTATTTAATATAAAGTACATTTTTCATACGATCTTTTTTTTCTTTTCAACTAAGTTCCTCTCTTTTACAGATGAACAACGTATACGCCTGGCCTGTGATACGCACAACGGAGACACAGCGCAGACGCAGCAGCAGGACCCGCCGCAAGGATTCTTTTCAGATTAAGAACCTGCGTAAACCTTTTTACTGCCTCTTGTTGATACACATCCCCGGTTTCTTGCTATAACCGAGGAGGAGGCTGGCGCTTTGGCATCGGGCCGCACCAGAATTTTTTGCTGCACTGACACTCAGGGGCTTCGGGCATTATTCTGCCTGCTTTCATAAAGACCGAATACCTTAGGGAGTGTTCGCATCTCGAGTTAGGCCTTATATGCATCAGCTCTCAATCATGTCTTTGGTCAAATGTTGGGTTTGTTCGGCCCCATGTTTCGTACCTTACGCTCCGCTATATCAGCTAAGGTAGCTGGGAGAACCACCGCGATTGTGCCCCTGCTGAGCCGGGTTGAGCACCTCGGGACAAAGCTAAAACTGATCGTCATGATATAGCGTGAGACTGGTCAACCACTCGATGACCTAGCGGAATGTTTAGAATTTCAAGATTGACGAAGGACTGCTTCGGTCAATACATACGCGCCCAATTCGGAGAGCGCGTGCCCCTAGGGGCTATATAGTAGCCCCACCATCGAACTCCTATGGCTAAGTGAAAGTGATAAAGCATTATAGTCCGTTGCCTAGTTTGCTACGCTTATCACCTCCTTTACAGACCAAGATGTTGGATTAAGTGTGAAACTGCGCTTTTTGAAAACACCCCGCACTATGTGCGTGGGGGCTGAAGTCAAGACTGCCATCTTTCAAAGTTATATACACATATACATAAACGGTCAGACAGAGGCGTTTTAATACTTGAACGCACAAGTATAAAAAGCTCTTATATTATATTAAAACATCATTTTCACAAATCATACATGTCATCTAAACATAATATCCTTCGAGCATCTGCGCTCTATTAAACGAAGCGCCTCGCAGACTTCCTCAAAATAGTGCTCGACTGTACTGGCTTCGTCCGAATCTTGGGATGCAACGTCGGTGGTCTTCATCTCCGCCCAAGATGTCTTGACACGGCAAGAGCCATCCGCAAGACCTCTATGCATGCTGACCGCTTCATTGCATCGATATGCGGCACCGCACCAAGGAACTGTTGCACCAAGCCAAAATAACTCTTCGCTTGGGGCTTTTCGCCACAAATGAGTCACGACAGCCTTCATGGCAAGTCCGACAACCTATTCAGCTCAGCCCATTCGCCAAACGATCGGTTAACGAAAGTGGACGCCCATACTATGGAACTGCGACCAAAAAGCTCTTCCATTCCGTGATCCTTTTGACCTCGGAAGTGTTCGTCGCGTCTCATGCACTCGCCGCCAAGTCCAGATAAGCATCCTCCGCACCCCACAGCCGGTCCAATTGAGCGCATTTAGGATCCGTGAATTTCCTCTCGCAGCGAAAAGGGCTTTCAGCCGCAATATCTTCGGCCCGACGCAGCTCCTCCTTCATAGCTCTCATCGCAGAGCGAGTATCCTTGGCCTCGGTGGTGGCCTTTTTCAGGTCCTCTTGTTTCACTCGATCTTCTTTTTCAAGAAGCTCGTAACGGTCAGCAGCATTCTTCAACTTCATGGCCATCTCGGCCATTTCTTTCTTGCTTCGGCAGTGAGCAGCCTGTTCGGCTTTTAGCTCTTCGGCCGCCTTCAAAGCCGCCGCATCACTTTTTCTGGCTTGCTCCTTGGCTCAGGCGAGCTCCGCCCGAAGGTTCTCCATAGCAGCGGCACCATCTGCGTTAAGCATACATGTTGTAAGGTATGGGCGTCAAGCTCCCTTACCAGGTGTCCACGGAGAAGTCGCATACCTTGTGACTCGTCAAGCCGCTTATTAACAAGCGTGATGTCCGCATCCGCCACGTCGAGTTGCCGCTTCAGTTCGGCAATTCATCAGCCCGGCTAGCCACCGGATGCTTTGCCACCTACATAGGAAGAGCGATATTACACTGGGGTTATGATCCTCGGGCACCGCTATTTTGACACCGCACCAAGTCTCGTGGGCTACTATCTCTACAGGGCGATTTTATATGCAGAACTGTCAAGGTACATCATTTTATGACCTCAAAACCCACAAGAAACTTATGACGGCTTCATGTAATCCGCCTCAGCGGATGAAATCTTTCAATCACCGTATCCATTAATGTACGGTGATCTTCCGAGATAGACGCCGCCAAGAAGATCCTTCAGCTCCTCCGACCAGACACCGTTGGCGCCCGGACTCGCTGGTGGCCTTTTAGAAGGCCGACACGGAGGACTTTGAGGGACATACGGCTGCCTTTTGGCCCCGCCGATTCGAGAAGCCCTCCGACGACACCTCAGCGCTGCCCACCTCGCATAACGGTATGGCAGGCGGAGGCGTTTCGCTCTCCATCATCTCCGGATCAAGATCCCCTAAAAACAAGCTCTGCTGTGAAGGGCTGAGTCCGAACTACAAGGTAAATTTCGGTTAACCTTAAGAAATAAAACAGGGATGTCTCTCTTTTAAGAAAAAACGCCCCCCTTTACTTACGGCTCGCTGAAGGGCTGATCTCCTTGGGGAAATATTGCAGACGGGGCATCTCCCGCCGCAGGACCCTATGGTGAAGATTTATTCCCCCGCTTCGAGGCTTTGGCCTCCGGATCTTCAGAAGCGGTCCCTCTTCTCCCCTTGGAGGGAGGGACTCTCGATCCCCCCTTTCTTGATAGCCTCCTTCACAGAGGTAGTAGTTCCCTTGTTCCCCCCTTCACCTTCTTCAAAAGGCATGGCCTCTAGCATCCTGGTTAGATCCGGCGTGGTCTCAGGGAGGGGGGCCTGACACCTGATCAGTTTTGCTTTCGCTATCCACTCCTGCTTAAAGGATAGCTCTTTTAAGGGCAAGTTTATGATAAATATGTGGATAGCATGTCTGGGTGCAGGACTACTTACTTGAGTATCCGGGCGATTGCAGCTCAGACCTGTGTCCTCGGTCAAGTCCGGACACATTGCCTGTGATCCGAAGAACAGTTGGTACATCTCCACGGGCGTTACGCCCATAAAATGTTGGAGAGCTCTTGGTCCCTCCGGATTAAACTCCCACAGGCGGAGGGGGCGACGTTTGCAGGGCAAGGTGCGACGAATCAACATGACCTGCGCTACTACGACCAGATTGATCTCTCTCTCTCTCTCTATGAGGTCTCAAATACGGCCCTGCAATAGAGGTACGTCCTTGGACGGTCCCCAGTCGAGCCCTTTATTAACCCATGACGCCAGCCGCAGTGGAGGACCCGAGCGGAAGGCAGGTGGCGCCGCCCATTTGGAGCCCCTGGGAGCGGTGATATAAAACCACTCCTGCTGCCATAAATTAAGCTCCTCTTGAAAAGATCCCTCGGGCCATGGAGCATCCGTGATTCTGCTTATAACAGCCCCTCCAAGACTCGCTCGATGCCCTTGATCATCTTCGCTCCACTTTGAAGGTCTTGAGCCACAATCCAATTGAGGGTAATGCGGAGGAAGGCTTCACATACAACAATGAATGACGAGATGTGGAGGATGGACTCGGATCCAAGTCATGGAATTCCAGCCCATAATAAAACATGAGCCCCTCACGAAAGGGTCCGCTGGAAGCCTAAACCCAAGGAAGTGAGATACTAATACCACGCCTCACCAGGCTCGGAGTGGGAATAACCTGCCCTTGGCCAGCAGCCTATGCGAAATTTCGCTGGTAAGATACCTGGCGTCTCTCAGCTTTAGCACATCTTCTTCCGTGACGGACGAAGACATCTACCGGCCGTGCAGGTCAGAGCCGGACATCGTTGAAGGTCCGAAGCGCCTAAATCTGGAGCTTTGGGTGTTGGAACTCGAGGCGAGGGGCGGATTTGATTGAGATTGAAAAAGAAGGGCGGGCTTTGGTCTCATTATAAAGAGGTTGAATACCAAGAGCCCTCCCCGTGACCGTTCGGGACTCGCCTTCGATGGAGGAGGCGTGCCAACAGGCACGGTTGGGTTACCCACGTCCGTATTGATGAGGATCCCGAATAAGGGGCACGATCTCCGCTTGATAAGACGTGTTATGAAACCACCTCGCTAAACGCGCTTGAGGTGGAACAAGAAGAAAACGATTCAATAAAGGCTTGGCCGTGGTGTGATGTCACGTCGCAGGATGCGCCAAGCAGATCTGTGCAAAAGTTATTCTCTACGGAAGTATGTGGAACTTTTTTGCAGAGCCGACACTATCCTTGTGTTAAAAATCTTCTATGAAGTATTCGAGGAGGAACCCGCTTTGCAATGCCGAAGACAATATGCGCCCGGACTCGCCGCCATTGAAGCCTGGTTCAGGGGCTACCGAGGGAGTCCTGGATTAGGGGTGTCCGGATAGCCAACTATCACCGCTGGCGGACTCGGACTATGAAGATACAAGATTGAAGACTCCGTCCGTGTCCGGATGGGACTTTCCTTGGCGTGGAAGGCAAGCTTGGCGATACGGATATGTAGATCTCCTACCATTGTAACCGACTCTATGTAACCCTAACCCTATCCGGTGTCTATATAAACCGGAGGGTTTTAGTCCATAGGACGAACAACAATCATACCATAGGCTAGCTTCTAGGGTTTAGCCTCCTTGATCTCGTGGTAGATCCACTCTTGTACTACCCATATCATCAATATTAATCAAGCAGGAGTAGGGTATTACCTCCATCGAGAGGGCCTGAACCTAGGTAAAAACAACGTGTCCCTTGTCTCCTGTTACCTTCTGCCTAGACGCACAGTTCGGGACCCCCTACCCGAGATCCGCCGGTTTTGACACCGACACTTGCCATGGGAGAAGAGCTTAGCTTTGGGTTCAATCTTGCGGTGTCCTTACCCACTGACAGAAAGGGTTGCAAGCCACGTATTGTATTGTTGCCATCGAGGATAACAAGATGGGGTTTATATCATATTGCATGAGTTTATCCCTCTACATCATGTCATCTTGCTTAATGCGTCACTCTGTTCTTATGAACTTAATACTCTAGATGCAGGCAGGAGTCGGTCGATGTGTGGAGTAATAGTAGTAGATGCAGGCAGGAGTCGGTCTACTTGTTATGGACGTGATGCCTATATACATGATCATGCCTAGATAATCTCATAACTATGCGCTTTTCTATCAATTGCTCGACAGTAATTTGTTCACCCATCGTAATACTTATGCTATCTTGAGAGAAGCCACTAGTGAAACCTATGGCCCCCGGGTCTATCTCTTATCATATTTGCTTTCAATCTACTTTTACTTGCATCTTTACCTTTTTGCATCTATATTATAAAATACCAAAAATATATTTATCTTATCATACTATCTTTATTAGATCTCACTTTCGCAATTGGCCGTGAAGGGATTGACAACCCCTTTATTGCGTTGGTTGCGAGTTCTCAGTTTGTTTGTGTAGGTGCATGGGACTTTTGAGGAGCCTCCTACTGGATTGATACCTTGGTTCTCAAAACTGAGGGAAATACTTAAGCTACACTTGTTGCATCACCCTCTCCTCTTCGAGGAAAACCAACGCAAGCTCAAGACGTAGCAAGAAGGATTTCTGGCGCCGTTGCCGGGGAGGTCTTCGCTCAAGTCAAGACATACCAAGTACCCATCACAAACCCATCTCCCTCGCATTTACATTATTTTCCATTTGCCTCTCGTTTTCGTCTCCCCCACTTCACCCTTGCTGTTTTATTCGCCCTTTCTTTCCCAATCTCATCCTCTCTTTTTCGCTTGCCATTTTTTTGTTTGCTTGTGTGTTGGATTACTTGTTGCCATGGCGCAAGATAATACCAAATTGTGTGACTTCTCGAGTACCAATAATAATGATTTCCTTAGTACTCCGATTGCTCCTCTTAATAATGATGAGTCTTGTGAAATCAATACCGCTTTGGTGAATCTTGTTATGAAAGATCAATTCGCCGGCCTTCCTAGTGAAGATGCCGCTACTCATCTAAACAACTTTGTTGATTTGTGTGATATGCAAAAGAAGAAAGATACGGATAACAATATTGTCAAATTTAAGTTATTTCCGTTTTCACTTAGAGATCGTGCTAAAGTTTCGTTTTCGTCTTTGCCTAACAATAGTATTGATCCATGGAACAAGTGCAAAGATGCTTTTATCTCTAAGTATTTTCCTCCCGCTAAGATCATCACTCTTAGGAACGATATTATGAATTTTAAACAACTTGATCATGAGCATGTTTCCCAATCTTGGGAAAGAATGATATTGATGCTTCGCAATTGCCCTACTCATGGTTTGAATTTATGGATGATCATACAAAAATTTTATGCCGGTTTGAACATTGCTTCTAGAAATCTCTTAGATTCGACCGCTGGAGGCACCTTTATGGAAATCACATTAGGAGATGCTACAAAACTTCTTGATAATATTATGGCTAATTATTTTCAATGGCACACCGAAAGATCTTCTAGTAAAAAAGTGCATGCTATAGAAGAAACCAATGTTTTGAGTGGAAAGATGGATGAACTTATGAAGATGTTTGCTACTAAAAATACTCCTCTTGATCCCAATGATATGCCTTTGTCTTCCTTGATTGAGAATAATAATGAATCTATGGATGTGAATTTTGTTGGTAGGAATAGTTTTGGAAACAATGCTTATAGAGGAAATTTTAATGCTAGACCGTTCCCTAGTAATTCCTCTAATAATTGTGGAAATTCCTACAATAATTCTCATGGTAATTTTAATAAGATGCCCTCTGATTTTGAGAATAGTGTAAAAGAATTTATGATTTCTCAAAAGAATTTTAATGCTTTGCTTGAAGAAAAATTGCTCAAAGTTGATGATTTGGCTAGGAACGTTGATAGACTTTCGCTTGATGTTGATTCTCTTAAAATTAGATCTTCCCCTCCTAAGCATGATATCAATGAGTCTCTCAAAGTAATGAGAATTTCCATTGACGAGTGCAAGGAAAGAACCGCTAGATTGCATGCTAAAAAAGAAAGCTTTATTAAAGCGTGTTCTTCTAGTTTCCGTGAAAATAATGATCAGGATCTTAAAGTTATTGATCCGTCTCCGATTAGATCTATGTTTTTCAATATGAATTTTGATGATTATGGGACTGATGATGAATCAACTTTGCCTAGAAGGTGTCCCAAGAATTCAGAGTCTTTAGATCTTAATGTTAAATTTTGTAAAAGTGAGATTGGAGAATCCTCAACTTCTAATAATGTTGAACCTATTATCTCGGATTTCAAGGAATTTGATTATTATAATTGTTCTTTAAAAGGTCGTATTTCCTTGATGCAATCCGTTGTTAATTCTCCTCATGCTTATAGTCAAAACAAAGCTTTTACCAAACATATTGTTGATGCCTTGATGCAATCTTATGATGAAAAACTTAATTTGGAAGTTTCTATACCTAGAAAACTTAATGATGAGTGGAACCTACTATAAAGATTAGAATTAAAGATTATGAGTGTTTTGCTTTGTGTGATTTGGGTGCTAGTGTTTCCACGATTCAAAACTTTATGTGATATTCTAGGTTTCCATGATCTTGATGATTGCTCTTTAAATTTGCACCTTATGGATTCCACCATTAAAAAGCCTATGGAAGGATCAATGATGTTCTTATTGTTGCAAATAGAAATTTGGTGCCCGTAGATTTTATCGTTCTTGATATAGATTGCAACCTTTCTTGCCCTATTATTCTTGGTAGACCTTTCCTCAGAACGATTGGTGTGATTATTGATATGAAGGAAGGGAACATTAGATTCCAATTTCCATTAAAGAAAGGCATGGAGAACTTTCCAAGAAAGAAAGTTAAATTACCTTATGAATCTATCATGCGTGCTACTTATGAGTTTAGTGCCAAAGATGGCGCTCGTTAGATCTATCTTTGTTTTTATGCCTAGCTAGGGGCGTTAAAAGATAGCGCTTGTTGGGAGGCAACCCAATTTTATGTTTAGTTTTTTGTTTTTGTTTCTATTTAGGAATAAATCTTGCATCTACCTTCTGTTTAGATGTTTTTTTATCTTTTAATTAGTGTTTGTGCCAAGTTAAACCTATAGGATCTTCTTGGATGATAGTTATTTGATCTTGCTGTAATTTCCAGAAACTTTCGGCTCACGAAAACAGTTGTTAAAAATCACCAGAACGTGATAAAATAGTTATTCCAATTGCTTCTGATCAATAAACAAATTGCCTAGGTCGTCCTATTTTGGCTGAATGTTTTGAGGTCCAGAAGTTTGCGTTATTTACAGATTACTAGAGACTGTTCTGTTTTTGACAGATTCTGTTTTTCGTGTGTTGTTTGCTTATTTTGATGCATCTATGGACAATAAAATAGTTTATAATCCATAGAGAAGTTGGAATACAGTAGGTTTAAAACCAAATTAAATAAATAATGAGTTCATTTCAGTACCTTATGTGGTGGTTTTGTTTTCTTTCACTAACGGAACTTATAAGATTTCCTGTTGAGTTTTGTGTTGTGAAGTTTTCAAGTTTTGGGTAAAGATTTTATGGACTATGGAATAAAGGGTGGCAAGAGCCTAAGCTTGGGGATGCCCAAGGCACCCAAGATATTCAAGAATAGCCAAAGTTTAAGCTTGGGGATGCCCCGGAAGGCATCCCCTCTTTCGTCTTCGTTCATTGGTAACTTTACTTGGAGCTATATTTTTATTCGCCACATGATATGTGTTTTGCTTGGAGCGTCATGTATAATATTAGTATTTGCTTTTTAGTTTACCACAATCATCCTTGCTGTACACAACTTTTGGGAGAAGCCTATTTTATTAGAATTTGCTAGAATACTCTATGTGCTTCACTTATATCTTTTGAGCTTGATAGTTTTTGCTCTAGTGCTTCACTTACATTTTTTAGAGCATGATGGTGTCTTAATTTTGAAGAAATTACTAGTCTCTCATGCTTCACTTATATTATTTTGAGAGTCTTTTAGAACAGCATGGTATTTGCTATGGTTATAAAGTTGGTCCTAGAATGGTAGGCATCCAAGTTGGGTATAATAAAAACTATCATAGGAAGTGAATTGGATGCTATGATCAACTTGATACTTGATAATTGTTTTGAGACATGGAGGTAGTGATATTAAAGACATTCTAGTTGGGTGATTATGAATTTAAAGAATGCTTGTGTTGAACTTAGCAAGTCCCGTAGCATGCACGTATGGTTAAAGTTATGTAACAAATTTGAAACATGAAGTGTACCTAGCTTGTGCATCCTTATGAGTGGCGGTCGGGGACGAGCGATGGTCTTTTCCTACCAATCTATCCCCCTAGGAGCATGCGCATAGTACTTGGTTTTTGATGACTTCTAAATTTTTGCAATAAGTATATGAGTTCTTTTGACTAATGTTGAGTCCGTGGATTATACGCACTTTTACCTTTCCGCCTTTGCTAGCCTCTTCGGCACTGCATTGCCCTTTCTCACCTTGAGAGTTGGTGCAAACTTCACGGTGCATCCAAACCCCGTGATACGATACGCTCTATCACACATAAGCCTCCTTATATCTTCCTCAAAACAGCCACCATACCTACCTATTATGTCATTTCCATAGCCATTCCGAGATATATTGCCATGCAACTTTCCACCGTTCCATTCATCATCATGACATACTTTGCTTTTGTCATATTGCCATTGCATGATCATGTAGTTGACATCGTATTTGTGGCAAAGCCACCATGCATTATTTTTCATACATGTCACTCTTGATTCATTGCACCATCCCAGTACACCGCCGGAGGCATTCATATAGAGTCATATCTTGTTCTAGTTTCGAGTTGTAATTCATATGTTGTAATCAATAGAAGTTTGATGATCATCATTATTAGAGCATTGCCCAAATAAAAAAAGAAAAAAAAGAAAGGCCAAAAAGAAAAAAAAAAGAAAGGCCCAAAAAAGAAAAAGAAAAAAAAGAGAATAAATAAAAAGGGCAATGTTACTATCTCTTTTTCCACACTATGCTTCAAAGTAGCACCTTGTTCTTCATGTAGCGAGTCTCATATATTGTGCTTCAAAGTAGCACCATGTTTTTCATATAGTGAGTCTCATAAGTTGTCTTTTTCATACTAGTGGGAATTTTTCATTATAGAACTTGGCTTGTATATTCCTACGATGGGCTTCCTCAAATTCCCTAGGTCTTCGTGAGCAAGCAAGTTGGATGCACACCCACTAGTTTTCTTTTGTTGACCATTCATTTATAGCTCTAGTGCATCCGTTGCATGGCAATCCTTACTCCTCATGTTGACATCAATTGATGGGCATCTCCATAGCCCATTGATTATCCTCGTCAATGTGATACTTTCTTTTTTTGTCTTCTCCACACCCCCATCATCATATTCTATTCCACCCATAGTGCTATATCCATGTCTCACGCCATGTATTGCGTGAAGGTTGAAAAGTTTGATATTATTTAAGTATGAAACAATTGCTTGGCTTGTCATCGGGGTATAGAAGTTGGGAACATCTTTGTGTGACGAAAATGAAGCATAGCCTAACTATATGATTTTGTAGGGATGAACTTTGTTTTGCCATGTTATTTTGAGAAGACATGATTACTTTGATTAGTATGCTTGAAGTATTACTATTTCTTATATCAATATGAACTTTTATTTTGTATTCATTTGGATCTGAACATTCATGCCACAATAAAGAAAATTACATTGTGAATTATGCTAGGTAGCATTCCACATCAAAATTTCTTTTTATCATTTACCTACTCGAGGACGAGTAGAAATTAAGCTTAGATGCTTGATACGCTCCAACGTATCTATAATTTTTATTGTTCCATGCTATTATATTACCCTTTTGGATGTTTATGGGCTTTATTTTACACATTTATATCATTTTTGGGACTAACCTACTAACCGGAGGCCCAGCCCATATTGCTGTTTTTTTGCCTATTTCAGTATTTCGAAGAAAAGGAATATCAAACGGAGTCCAAACTGAATGAAACCTTCGGGAGCGTGATTTTTGGAACGAACGTGATCCAGAGAGCTTGGAGTGCAAGTCAGGAAGCTTCTGAGGAAGACACGAGATAGGAGGCCGCGCCCCCTTGTAGGGCGCGCCGCCTGTCTCGTGGGCCCCTCGGGCGGCCACCGACGTACTTCTTCCTCCTATATATACCTACGTACCCCGAAAACATCCAGGGGCACCACGAAACACAATTTCCATCGCCGTAACCTTCTGTATCCGCGAGATCCCATCTTGGAGCCTTCGTCGGCACTTTGCCTGAGGGGGAATCGACCATGGAGGGCCTCTACATCAACATCCTTGCCCCTCCGATGAGTTGTGAGTAGTTTACCACAGACCTACGGGTCCATAGTTATTAGCTAGATGGCTTCTTCTCTTTTTGGATCTCAATACAATGTTCTCCCCTCTCTTGTGGAGATCTATTCGATGTAAACTCTTTTTATGTGTGTTTGTCGAGATCCGATGAATTGTGGGTTTATGATCAAGTTTATCTATGAATAATATTCTAATCTTCTCTGAATTCTTTTATGTATGATTGAGTTATCTTTGCAAGTCTCTTTGAATTGTCAGTTTAGTTTGGCCTACTAGATTGGTCTTTCTTGCCATGGGAGAAGTGCTTAGCTTTGGGTTCAATCTTGCGTGTCCTTACCAAAGGACAAAAAGGGTTGCAAGGCACGATTGTATTGTTGCCATCGAGGATAACAAGATGGGGTTTATATCATATTTCATGAGTTTATCCTCTACATCATGTCATCTTGCTTAATGTGTTACTCTGTTCTTATGAACTTAATACTCTAGATGCAGGCAGGAGTCGGTCGATGTGTGGAGTAATAGTAGTAGATGCAGGCAAGAGTCAGCCTACTTGTTATGGATGTGATGCATATATACATGATCATGCCTAGATAATCTCATGACTATGCGCTTTTCTATGAATTGCTCGACAGTAATTTGTTCACCCACCATAATACTTATGCTATCTTGAGAGAAGCCACTAGTGAAACCTATGGCCCCCGGGTCTATCTCTTATCATATTTGCTTTCAATCTACTTTTACTTGCATCTTTACCTTTTTGCATCTATATTATAAAATACCAAAAATATGTTTATCTTATCATACTATCTTTATTAGATCTCACTTTCGCAAGTGGCCGTGAAGGGATTGACAACCCCTTTATTGCGTTGGTTGCGAGTTCTCAGTTTGTTTGTGTAGGTGCGTCGGACTTTTGAGGAGCCTCCTACTGGATTGATACCTTGTTCTCAAAACTGAGGGAAATACTTACGCTACACTTGCTGCATCACCCTCTCCTCTTCGAGGAAAATCAATGCAAGCTCAAGACGTAGCATACCCTGACAAAAAACCTGGAGACCGAGAAGCAGTTGCGGAAGAACGAGGCCCTCAACTTCAAGGATCACGTGGAGGGCAAGAACCGCTGGCTCGATCGCCTCGCCACCGTCGCCCACCAGGCTGCCGCACAGCTGGCCATCATGGGGATGCCGGATGTTAGGTACACCTCGGAGCGGAGTGTGAGCGCCAACTACAGCCTAACCCTGTTCTTTGAGAAGGTCGTCGGTGCTTTGGAGCGGCTTCACACCAACCGGGCGGCCTCGCTGGCCGACGAGGCCCGGAAGCTTTGCCAGGGCGCCATGACCAAGGTTCTCACCAAGGTGGCATACTGGTACCCCGACCTCGACTTCGACGCCGCGCTGGAGAGCTTGCTGGAGGATACTGACCTCGCGCCGCTTAGGGAGCGCATCAAACCCGTCATCAGCGGTGTCGTTGGAATTATGAGGGTGGAGGGGCAGTGCCGGGATTAGGCATCCCGTTTCTTTTTGTTGCTGCAAGTTCACAACCAAGACTATTTTTATCTTTAGTTAGAACTGCGGCAACAAGCGATGTAATATAACTTCTACGGTACTTTGATATTATGCATGCTATTTTCCTGTTTGATTTTCCTTTGTATGTCCACCCTACGTAACTGGGTAGGCCTGCCGGCGCGTAAACCCAGGGCTGCGTCTTGGGGACGGATCCCCACTGGCCTACCGGGTGTGCTTGCTGTCGGGCAAACCACCTTGCCACCCTTAACGCGGCCGCCCGAACTGTCGAGCTTAACTCGAGTCAGAATCGAGAGCGTTGCCAGGTGCGGAAGGCTACCCCACCACTCTCGACGCGGCCGCTTGAGCTGTTGAGAGGATTCGAAACAGAACAAAGGCGTTGCCAATCGCGGGAGGGCCCCTTTGCGTGCAGGTTCTCCATACATACGCAGGATCTCTAAGAACGATAACTTTATATACAAATGGAAATAGCTCAAGGCTCTGAATGACTTAGCTTTTCCGTTGCCGCGCTGGGGTCCTTCGCACGCACAGGCAGCGCCGTGCTCTCCTGGCCGTCTTCTTCTTTAGAAGTCACGGCGATGCAGAACTGCTAGACCAACTACTAGACCAGATTATCACAATTTGCACCCCCTACCTGGCACGCCAAAGATGCCGGTGTGGAACGACACCTATGGGATCACAAGAATCCCTACTACGGTTGCTGGGGCACAGGGTTGCCAGAAGAGCAGGATTAGTAATCAGCACAAGGATCGTTTACCCAGGTTCGGGCCGCGAGGATGCGTAAAACCCTAGTCCTGCTTTTGGTGGATGTATTGAGTGTTCTTGAGCCCTTGAACTAGCTACAGTGGCTGAGCAGTTCCAAGGAGCCGAATCATTCTCTAGTACGCCATGGGCCTCCTTTTGTAGTTGAAAGGGGCTGCCACAGTGGCACACAGGAGGTGGAAAGGCATACAGTGCTACGAGCTTATCGCTCGTATTACAGGACAAGACGCATTTAATGCGCCGCTGAGGTGTCCCCTAGCTTTATCGGGGACGGGAGTGAGGCCCGCCCCGTCCGTTGCTGCTCCTCCTCGCTTCGACACCCGCCCTGGCCAGTGATGCGTGCGGCGCCATGTATGCAGGCAGGCAGCTGAGGTGGCGCGGTGGTAGGGTCTTCATGAAGATCTGCATGCCGCCACGCAGGCGCTTGCCAATCTGGCCTGGAAGCTGCATGTTGCCACGCAGGTGCCAGCCCAGCTGGTTGAGCTGGCAGCTACATGCGGACGGCGGTGGAGACTTGGCTGGTGCGGGCCTGTCAGCGGCCCTGCTGGCGTCCTCGGTGAGGGCCTTGCCGGGTGGCCCGGCAAGGGTCTTGCCGTGGCGCGCTGTCGTCCCCGGCAAGGATCTTGCCGGGGGTCTTGTGGCTCTCCTCGGCAAGGATCTTCCTGAGGACCATCGTCTTTTGGTCCTCATCTGATCTTGAATATTCCTTGGTCTTGACAAAGATCTGCATGCTACCATGGAGGTGCCTCCCAAGCCCTAGTTCCAACGTGGTTGGTTGAGTTGGAACCTGTGGGCTCGAGGGTGGCTCACTCCACTGGTGTGGGCGAGCCGCCCCGGCAAGGGTCTTGTCGGGGCTACTGAGGCTGCCCCGGCAAGGGTCTTCCCAAGGGAGCCTGCTTCGTCCTTCTGCTTCTTTGTGTTCTTGGCCTTGGCGTTGCCTTGGTTGTCTTGTACTTCGGTTTTACCTCGGTTCACCTCCCCTGTTCTGCTTGGTGCGGCCGTGGGCGCGGCTCTGACTATCCGTGCAAAGGTAAAGGGGTACAAAGGTGCACCCCTTCTTTTGTACACCAACACACATCCCGGTACACCGCCGGAGGCGTTCACATAGAGTCATATTTTGTTCTAAGTATCGAGTTGTAATTCTTGAGTTGTAAGTAAATAAATGTGTGATGATCTTCATTATTAGAGCATTGTCCCAGTGAGGAAAGAATGATGGAGACTATGATTCCCCCACAAGTCGGGATGAGACTCCGGACGAAAAAAATAAAAAAGAAAAGAAAAGAAAAAAAGAGAAAAAAGAGAAAAAGAGAAAAAAGGCCCAAATAAAAAATTAAAAAATTAAAAAATGAGAGAAAAGAGAGAAGGGGCAATGCTCCTATCCTTTTACCACACTTGTGCTTCAAAGTAGCACCATGATCTTCATGATAGAGAGTCTCCTATGTTGTCACTTTCATATACTAGTGGGAATTTTTCATTGTAGAACTTGGCTTGTATATTCCAATGATGCGCTTCCTCAAAGTGCCCTAGGTCTTTGTGAGCAAGCAAGTTGGATGCACACCCACTTAGTTTCCTTTTGAGCATTCATACACTTATAGCTCTAGTGCACCCATTGCATGGCAATCCCTACTCACTCATATTGATATCTATTGATGGGCATCTCCATAGCCCGTTGATACGCCTAGTTGATGTGAGACTATCTTCCTCCTTTTTGTCTTCTCCACAACCACCATATTCTATTCCACCTATAGTGCTATGTCCATAGCTCACGCTCATGTATTGCGTGAAAGTTGAAAAAGTTTGAGAATACTAAAGTATGAGACAATTGCTTGGCTGAAACCGGGTTGTGCATGATTTAAATATTTTATGTGATGAAGATAGAGCATAGCCGACTATATGATTTTGTAGGGATAACTTTCTTTGGCCATGTTATTTTGAGAAGACATGATTGCTTTGTTAGTATGCTTGAAGTATTATTATTTTTATGTCAATATTAAACTTTTATCTTGAATCTATTGGATCTGAACATTCATGCCATAATAAAGAGAATTACATTGAAAATTATGTTAGGTAGCATTCCACAATAAAAATTCTGTTTTTATCATTTACCTACTCGAGGACGAGCAGGAATTAAGCTTGGGGATGCTTGATACGTCTCCAACGTATCTATAATTTTTTATTGTTCCATCCTATTATATTATCCATCTAGGATGTTTTATATGCATTTATATTATGTTTTATATGATTTTTGGGACTAACCTATTAACCTAGAGCCCAGTGCCAGTTTCTGGTTTTTCCTTATTATTGAGTATCACAGAAAAGGAAAACCAAACGGAGTCAAATTGACCTGAAATTTCACGGAGATTATTTTTGGACCAGAAGAAGCCCACGGAGTATCGGAGATGGACCAGAAGAGTCCCGAGGCACCCATGAGGGTGGGGGCGCGCCATACCCCCTGGGCGCGCCCCCCTACTGTAACGACCTGACCCAAAATCGGTCAAATCTCTGTGTCTGTACCATCCCAAGATCATGCTGGTACTCACAGTACATCGATAAAGTAATCAAAGTTCAATCACACCTGAATATCATTAAACGATTCTCATATAGAGTCTTTATTACAAGGAATAAATTCGCTCAAGGCCAACTCATGAGAAATAAATAATAACACTGCGAAGCGTCAAGATAAGCGAGTCCATCCGACTCAAAGGGCAATCGCCAAGCGCGAGCGTAGCCTCACTCCCGATCGAATATATCTCGCAACATAATACGTTGCAGCCATGTAGGTCAGCTTTTGGAATAAGCTGGCAAGTCATGAAGAATAACAATAATAAAGTTACTAACTCTATATGCATTTTGGCTGTGGAGCTCTAAGTTTCATCATTTTGCGAAAAGCAAATTTTATCCTACTACAGTGGACTTGCTTGCAAATTACTACAATTATTGGTAGTTATTGAGATGGTTCCGCCAACCAATATCTCATTCCCAAATTATTAAGTCATAAAAACCCTCAAATTAATACATTAGTTTTAGTGTTGAGATATCCGAATACTTCCAAGTTCCAGAGGCTCAAATGTCCGTAACTGGGGACACGGCTAATCAATTAGATCTTTAACTCTGCAGAGGGTTGTGCACTTTCCCCGCAAGAATCATTCCCTCCTTTTAAGTCTTCGCACTTCATGGTGTTTGAAGACGGACGAATGAAACAGGTCTTCCAAAGAGTTCTTCTGCTACTGCCGTACCCATCCAATCCTACTGTTCTTCTACTTCTCGTAGTACCGTCCAGCCAGCGTCACTACTAGGGTCAACCCAGCCAGAGCCCATAATGGCTTGCGGCTGCACAGGTAAGCTTCCGGTCATGGGGCATCCATCCTTCTCTTCGTGGCTGGGTGAAGCTTTTCGCAAGATGTCATGGCACTTCTCCATGCATCCCGGCCACCACTGGGTGCTCCAGGGTGCCCGTCAACCGTCCTCCACCCAGTAGTGATTTTCCGAAGTCCATATTGATCAATGTAGTTCATGGGGTTGTCATCATCATTGACTCTCACATCTTGCTTATGGATTTCACTCAACCCAAAACCCGTCTACGAGCATAGCAAAGTAACTACTACGTCCCGGGGTCATGGTAACAAGGGGATTGGTTCATCCTACCACATGATACTACTCAAGTTTAAAGACTTCAAGATTTCACTACTGCATGCATGGTGGGGTGGTGTCAACTACTAATGCACAAAAACATAGGTATAGAAATAACATGATCAAAACTTGCCTTGCTGATGATCCTCGTAAGCTAAAGAGTCGTAGTAGCAAGCCTCAGACTCGGAAACTCTACCGAGACAAACAATAACACAATAAGCACAAAGCAATAGGATCACACAACATAACAAAAGTAACATAACACAACAAAACAACCAAAACCAAATCCAAAAGGAAAACTCAAAGAAACCAATTCAAAGTTTTTCCTGCTCCAAACAATAACAAAAATAGTTTTTATATAACAAAAAATTCCTTAATATAACCTAATCATGGTTTTAAGTTAACTTAACAGAAAAGGTTTCACTAAGCAACTAGGAGCAAAAAGAATTAATTAAAAAGCTATTATAAAACTCATATTAGGCCTAATCCAATTTCTATTAAGAAAATAAATTAAAACTTTTATTAATTATAAATAAAAGTTCATCTACTAGAATGACAGAAACTAACCTAGAATAACTAATCACAAGTTAAAATAAATTCATTTACTAATTAAAATATTAGGAAAACAGAACTAGTTAATTAATTAGGATTAATAGGATTCTGCTTAAAACTAATTATTTATTAATCCTAAAATACCCAAGTTAATTTCTAGGGTTTGGCAATGACAAAATAAAGTTGGGACAAAAAGAATCATGCAAAAATAATTTTTCTAACTCAAGTTATAGCAGATTTACTATTCTGACTAAAACTAAATTAAAGCAATTTTAATTATTTTTAACATAGCTAAATATATATTCTGCAGAAATTACATAAAATTTGCAAGCCAACAAAAAAAGAATCACTCAAAAATATTAAACAGAATAAAAGATATGAATTTTTGAAAACAGAAACTATTCTGCTAAAACAGAAAATCAAAATAAAAGAAAAAGGCCTAATGGGCCTAAACTGTGCCCTGTGCGTCAAATAGTCTAATTGGGCCTAGGTTTAAACTAAACGAACCGGGCTAAAAAAAGATAAACCTAACTAATAAATAAGCCGATTGAACCGGCCGGTTTTCTAATAAAAACTTACCCCTTCGGGGGTTCTAATCCTAGCCACTCGTTTGAGATCGGACGGGGGAGGGTGTTGCCGGTGGCTTACCAGAGTCCGGCGACGGCGGCGGCGGCGGCGAGAGTGCGTCGGGGGCTTCGAGCGTCGGGGAGGTCCGGGGAGTCGCCGTGCGGGTGCGGACGAGGTCGGGGAGTGGTTCGTGGGGTCGGGGTGGTCGGGAGGGGGGGGCCGTCGGGCGGCGACTTTGGCGGCGGTCGAGCTTGGGCTCCGCGAGCACGAACGGGAGGGAGAGGGGGTCCGCGAGGTCTCGGGGAATGGGGTGCGGAGGCTCGGCTTTATAGCCTGGGGTTCGCCCTCGCCTGGGGAATCGGGCGATCGGGGATCCGGATCCTTCGATCCGCGATCTCCGCGTCTTGGCGTTGCGTGGGCGAGGGGAAGAAGATGGGCGGGGCCCACGGGTCGAGAGAGAGAGGAGAGGCGAGGCGAGCGGGTGGCCGAGGCCAAGCGCTTTGGTGCGGGGGTGAGCTGGGCAGCTCGGCTCGGCTGGCTGGGCCAGTGGGCAGCGCTGGCTGGGCCAGCGCTGGGTCATGGCGCTGGCTGGGCCTGGGGTGGCCTGGCTGGCGCCCCGGGGGTTTTTTTCTTTTTAAAATTTTATTTTTTAAATAAAACAAAAACAGAAATAAAGCAATATCCATAAATATTTTATATAGGGTATATATATACCAAAATGATTAGGGGAATATTCCCTTTCATTTGAACATTTTTCCAAGGGCAAAATCCAAACTTTATAAACATCCATTTTTTCAAATTCAAATAAAATTCAGATTTGAATCCAAATCTTTTGGCAATGTTTTCCTCTGATATTTTTGGAGTGTCATGTTTGCTCCTCTCATACTTTTGACAAGTATTTATCAGGCTTAGTTTTTTTGAAATGTTTCCCACTTGCCAAAGTTTGAAATTCAAATTCAAAACTCAAAATTCTCTGAAACTTCAAATTGCATTCAAATTCAAACAGGATGCATAGGATGCTTAGCTATAATTGTAAAACATTCCAAATAGGAAATTTGGGATGTTACAAACCTACCCACCTTAAGATGAATCTCGCCCTCGAGATTCGGGTTGGCTAGCAAATAGGTGCGGGTGGTCTCAAGAAGGTCTTCTTCGCTCCTGTGTGGCTTCTTCCTCGGTGTGGTGACTCCACAGACCTTGCAAAACTTGATCACCTTGCTGCGGGTGACTCGCTTGCGGTCTCGAGAATACGGACGGGTTTCTCCTTGTAAGTCAGATCACTTTGTCAAGCTGTATGGCCTCTAGGGGCATTGTGTCTCTCAACGAACATCGGCCATGTCGGCATGACACTTCTTCACCGAGAAACATGGAAGACATCATGAACTCCGGACAATCCTTCCGCAATTCCAACTTGTACGCAACCTCTCCACGACGCTCAAGGATTTTGTAGGGCCAATGAATCGGGTGCTAACTTTCCTTGACACCAAACCTCTTGATTCCACGAAGTGAGACACACGAAGATATGCTCGGTCTCCCACTTCGTAAGTCACTTCCTTGCGCTTCATCGTGGGCATAACTCTTCTGTCTTGACTGTGCTATCTTGAGCCTGTCTCGAATCAGCTTGACTTTCTTCGAATCCTTGATAAGATCGGAACCAAAACTGATCGATCTCCAACACTATCCCATAGCAATGGTGTTCGCACCTCCTTCCGTATAGAGCTTGGAAAGGGGCCATCTTCAAACTGGATTGATAACTGTTGTTGTATGAGAACTCTGCGTACGGCAAATTATCATCCCAGCTAGACCCATAGTCTAGTACACAAGCTCTCAACATGTCCTCCGAATCTGATTGACTCTCTCGGTCTGTCCATCTGTCTCATGGATGGAAAGCTGTCTTCAATTCCAGCCTCGCACCCAAAGTTTCATGCAATCGCTTCCAAAACTTTGAGGTAAACTGCGCTCCTCTATCGACACGATTTTCCTCGGAACTCCATGCGCACATACGATCCTGGTCATGTATATCTTGGCCAACTTAGCACTGGTATAGGTAGTTTTCACGGAATGAAGTGAGCTACCTTAGTCAAGCGATCAACCACTACCCAGATAGAGTCATAACCTGAACGGGTCCCGGTAATCCTGTGATGAAATCCATACCAAGTTTCTCCCATTTCCAATCGGGAATCGGCAAGGGTTGAAGCAACCTGCTGGCTTCGATGTTCTGCTTTACACGTTGACAAACATCGCATATCGCTACGCACTCGGCAATATCCTTCTTCATACCTGCCCACCGTAAACTTTGTTTCAAATCCGTACATCTTGGTGTTGCCGGGGTGAATCGAGTACGGTGAATCATGAGCCTCCTGAAGAATTAGCTTCCTGAGCTCGGGATCATTGGGCACATAAATACGATCCTCAAACCATATAGTTCCATGTTCATCCTTACGGAATCCTTTAGCTTTTCCTTCATCCATCTTTTGCTTAATCTCATCAATTTCCTTGTCCGACTTCTGGGCTTCACGAATCCTTTCGGTCAAGGTGGACTGAACTTCCAGAGTTGCAACAAATCCTTTCGGAACTATCTCCAGCCGGAGATCTCTAAGGTCATCGACTAACTCCTGGGGTAATCCTCCTGCTGTAAGAGTATTCACATAACTCTTACGGCTCAAAGCATCTGCTACAACATTAGCTTTACCGGGGTGGTAATGCAATCTCATGTCGTAGTCCTTTATCAACTCTAGCCATCTCCTCTGCCTGAGGTTCAATTCCTTCTGTGTGAAGATATACTTCAAACTCTTGTGATCTGTGTAGACATCACAACGATTTCCGATGAGGAAATGTCTCCAGGTCTTGAGTGCATGCACTACAGCTGCTAACTCCAAATCATGCGTGGCATAATTCATCTCATGAGGTCAGTAGCTGTCTGGAGGCATAAGCTACAACCTTACCTTCCTGCATCAATACTCCTCCGAGTCCTTGACGAGAAGCGCCACAATAAACCTGGTATTCCTTGTGTATGTCCGCAAAATCAACACCGGGTTGTGACCAACCGCTTTCTTCAATTCCTGAAAACTGGCTTCACATTCCTCGGTCCAAACATACTTGGCTTCCTTCTTCAACAGCTCAGTCATGGGCTTGGCAATCTTCGAGAAGTTCTCAATGAACCTCCGATAATATCCTGCGAGTCCGAGAAAACTGCGGATCTCCTTGATCGAGGTGGGTGATCGCCAATCGGTGATGATTCAACCTTGGCGGGATCAACTGCTATTCCTTCTCCTGAAATAACATGTCCGAGGAATCCAACTTCCTTCAACCAAAATTCACATTTGCTGAACTTGGCATACAACTGATGTTCTCAAGTTTCTCCGAACTAGACGCAAATGTTCCTTATGCTCTTCCTCGCTCTTGGAGAAAATCAATATATCATCGATGAACACCACGACAAACTTGTCCAGATATTCCATGAACACCTTGTTCATCAAATTCATGAAGTACGCAGGAGCATTAGTCAATCCAAATGACATGACGGTATACTCATATAAACCATACCGTAGTGAATGCTGTTTTGGGTATATCCTTTTAACGAATCTTCAATCGATGATACCACGATCAAGATCGATCTTAGAGAATACCTTGGCTCCAACAAGCTGATCAAACAAGTCATTGATCATCGGCAGGGGTACTTGTTCTTGATGGTTACTTCGCTCAATGCACGATAATCCACAACCATCCTCAAGCTTCCATCCTTCTTCTCTACCAAAAGAACTGGGCTCCCCAAGGTGATGAGCTTGGACGAATATATCCTTTCTCCAATAACTAATTTATTTGATCCTTGATCTCTTTCAACTCATTCGGTGGCATCCGATAAGGTCTCTTGGATATTGGGGCTGTGCCGCAATAGCTCAATCAGAAATTCAATGTCCCTGTCCGTGGCATTCTGGTAATTCCTCCGGAAACACATCGGAAATTCTTGCACCATCGGCACTTCCTCCCGAACAACTCCCGTGAGGGAATGCACCGATTCTTCATCCGGCTGTGCTCGCTACATACTTGATCCTCTTCGCTCCGGGTGGTGAGCAGAATAGACTTGCGGGCACATCAATGTTCCTTCAAACTTTGACAACCAATCCATGCCTAGGATTACATCCAAGGTCTGGGTTTCCAACACTATGAGGTCCACGGAAATTTATGATTCCCGATGTTGAGGGTTGCAGGACAGCCTCGCCTGCCATCATTTCTCCTCTGCGAACCGACGCCAAAGGGGCTTCTAAGGGTTCTAGTGCGAACCTGTACTTTTCCACAACTACCCTTGATATGAATGAATGCGTGGCACCGAATCAAAGAGAACCAAAACTGAACATGAATTCAATAAAACTTACCAACCACGTTGTCCGGCTGATCATAGACGCCCTCCACGCCGATGTGGTTCACCCGAGCACGAGGAACGGATTGGGCTTCTTCGCTGAGCCTCCATTGCCATTTCCATTCCTCTGCTTGGCCTCCGGGCAGTCGGTGGCGTAGTGCCCTGTCTTCCGCACTTGAAGCGGTGATGTGGCTCAGATCCTTCGAGCCGGGCAGAACGGTGCTGATTGCCATTACCATTGCCATTGCCATTGCCATGGCCTGACTTGTTGTCCTGGCTGCGGTTGTTCCCATTTCCTCCATGGTTATGGCCTCCATGGTTATGATGGGTGTGCCCTCCTGAGTATGGTGCATAGCGGGCTTCGCTGAGCTCTGAGTTGTGCTTCCCCGGCTGTACTTCCGCTATGCTTTCTATCTGCTGCTGCTTGCCTTCAAGAATGGTGGCCTTGTCTACCAGCTCCTGGTAGTTGTTGAAAGTAGCCACAATAAGCTGCATGCTCAGTTCATCATTGAGTCCCTCAAGGAACTTCTCCTGCTTGGCGGCATCTGTGGCCACATCATCAGGGGCATAGCGAGCGAGCTTGCTGAATTCATCCACGTACTGTGCCACAGTACGGTTCCCCTGGCGTAAGTTGCGGAACTCACGCTTCTTCAGACTCATGGCTCCAGCTGAGACATGAGCGGTGCGGAAGGCCTGCTGGAATTGATCCCAAGTGATGGCACCAACGGGAAAAGTGGCGGTGTAATTCTCCCACCAAGAAGCTGCAGGTCCATCCAGTTGATGCGCGGCAAAGCGCACCTTCTCAGCATCAGTGCATCCAACGGTGACTAGCTCTCTTCCGACTTTGCGGAGCCAATCATCAGCCACAATCGGCTCAGTGCTACTAGAGAACACTGGCGGATTTAACCTCAGAAATCGAGTCAAGTTGTCCACAGTGGGTGGTGGCGGTGGCGGTGGATTGTTGGCGTTGTTGTTCTGATTCTGAATAAGTAGCTGCATCAGTGCATTCTGCTGTTGGAGCAGCTGGGTGAGCTCCGGAGGGAAACCAGTGTCACGTCTCGGAGGCATCTGTGTTTTGGAGGGATGAGAATATTAGAATAGAACAATGGTCTATGAGGAATAACACTACCCATATGAATGCACAATCATAACACACCAATCATTTATTCATTCCATTCAAACATGGTTCAACTCGATTACAAAAGCTCATGACTAATCGAAGGAAAACATCGCCTAACTGATCGACGAAAAAGTAAAAGATAACATGGTGGTCGACTAAAAGTCTTCATCGATGGCGCCTCCTCTTGGGGTTTCCTTCAGGGTACTCCTTCAAAATCCTGATCATTGCTCACGAGGGTGCTTCATCTCCACTCGGGTAAAGGTCCTCTCCCAAGTCCATCTTTTCCTCTATCGCGCAAGCTTCATCTTCGGTCGTCGACTATCTCCATGAAGTCCGTGATTTCTTCCTCATGGCCAAGGAAGTCTGCGTGCCTTCTCCTCCAGTTCCAGTTCATGGAACAAAGCTTCCGGTGTGTCTTCGAGTTACGGCGAGTCTGAATCTCCGCTTCTGAGAAGACACTCCAAGTCCTGGATGTATGAGAGAGTGGAATCGCCCTCAATGGTACGGATGATATCTCCATTCCTTGCCCCGCGAGAAACCATGGCGAGGTCTCGAGTGATCGAGCTCGGCCTGTACTCCTCTCGGAGATGTCCAAGTGCTCGATAGATCGCCACGTCCCTTCCGATGATCCAGCTTGAACTCGGTGAACTCAAAGTTGATAGGCTCCGTGTGTCCTCCAAAGGTTCTCCCCGGGATATGCACCTCAATCCTGAAGCGGTGTCCGTCGGAAGTGCATTAGTGGGTTTCCGGTGATCGAGGGTAGAGCTATCTTCAGCTGCTTCACCATCTGGACCAGCTTTCTTCGAAGGGCATCGCCTCATCGGGCCGGCGTAACTCCGTAGCAAAACTGGGGTGAACTCGGCGGCCATCTAGAATGTTGCAAATGGGAGAAGAGTCGAATTTGAACAGGGAGAATTATGGAATGAAAAGGATTCAAAGTAAATGGTCTCTGCTATGGCTTTCCGATCCTAGGGGTTACGATCCTACGGTCAGGCAGTGCTCGATACCATCTCTGTAACGACCTGACCCAAAATCGGTCAAATCTACGTATCTGTATTCATCCCAAGATCATGCCGGTACTCACAAGACATCGATAAAGTAATCAAAGTTCAATCACACCTGAATATCATTAAACGATTCTCATATAGAGTCTTTATTACAAGGGAATAAATTCGCTCAAGGCCAACTCATGAGAAATAAATAATAACACTGCGAAGCGTCGAAGATAAGCGAGTCCATCCGACTCAAAGGGCAATCGCCAAGCGCGGAGCGTAGCCTCACTCCCGATCGGAATATATCTACGCAACATAATACGTTGCAGCCATGTAGGTCAGCTTTTGGAATAAGCTGGCAAGTCATGAAGAATAACAATAATAAAGTTACTAACTCTATATGCATTTTGGTGTGGAGCTCTAAGTTTCATCATTTTGCGAAAAGCAAATTTTATCCTACTACAAAGGACTTGCTTGCAAATTACTACAATTATTGGTAGTTATTGAGATGGTTCCGCCAACCAATATCTCATTCCCAAATTATTAAGTCATAAAAACCCTCAAATTAATACATTAGTTTTAGTGTTGAGATATCCGAATACTTCCAAGTTCCAGAGGCTCAAATGTCCGTAACCGGGGACACGGCTAATCGATTAGATCTTTAACTCTGCAGAGGGTTGTGCACTTTCCCCGCAAGAATCATTCCCTCCTTTTAAGTCTTCGCACTTCATGGTGTTTGAAGACGGGACGAATGAAACAGGGTCTTCCAAAGAGTTCTTCTGGCTACTGCCGGTACCCATCCAATCCTACCGTTCTTCTACTTCTCGTAGTACCGTCCAGCCAGCGTCACTACTAGGGTCAACCCAGCCAGAGCCCATAATGGCTTGCGGCTGCACAGTAAGCTTCGGTCATGGGGCATCCATCCTTCTCTTCGTGGCTGGGTGAAGCTTTCCATGAGATGTCATGGCACTTCTCCATGCATCCCGCCACCACTGGTGCTCCAGGTGCCCGTCAACCGCCCTCCACCCAAAGAGTGATTTTCCAAGTCCATATTGATCAATGTAGTTCATGGGGTTGTCATCATCATTGACTCTCACATCTTGCTTATGGATTTCACTCAACCCAAAACCCGTCTACGAGCATAGCAAAGTAACTACTACGTCCCGGGGTCATGGTAACAAGGGGATTGGTTCATCCTACCACATGATACTACTCAATTTTAATGACTTCAAGATTTCACTACTGCATGCATGGTGGGGTGGTGACAACTACTAATGCACAAAAACATAGGTATAGAAATAACATGATCAAAACTTGCCTTGCTGATGATCCTCGTAAGCTAAAGAGTCGAGTAGCAAGCTTAGACTCCGGAAACTCTACCGAGACAAACAATAACACAATAAGCACAAAGCAATAGGATCACACAACATAACAAAAGTAACATAACACAACAAAACAACCAAAACCAAATCCAAAAGGAAAACTCAAAGAAACCAATTCAAAGTTTTCCCTACTCCAAACAATAACAAAAATAGTTTTTATATAACAAAAAATTCCTTAATATAACCTAATCATGGTTTTAAGTTAACTTAACAGAAAAGGTTTCACTAAGCAACTAGGAGCAAAAAGAATTAATTGAAAAGCTATTATAAAACTCATATTAGGCCTAATCCAATTTCTATTAAGAAAATAAATTAAAACTTTTATTAATTATAAATAAAAGTTCATCTACTGGAATGACAGAAACTAACCTAGAATAACTAATCACAAGTTAAAAATAAATTCATTTACTAATTAAAATATTAGGAAAACAGGAACTAGTTAATTAATTAGGATTAATAGGATTCTGCTTAAAACTAATTATTTATTAATCCTAAAATACCCAAGTTAATTTCTAGGGTTTGGCAATGACAAAATAAAGTTGGGACAAAAAGAATCATGCAAAATAATTTTTCTAACTCAAGTTATAGCAGATTTACTATTCTGACTAAAACTAAATTAAAGCAATTTTAATTATTTTTAACATAGCTAAATATATATTCTACAGAAACTACATAAAATTTGCAAGCCAACAAAAAAAGAATCACTCAAAAATATTAAACAGAATAAAAGATATGAATTTTTGAAAACAGAAACTATTATGCTAAAACAGAAAATCAAAATAAAAGAAAAAGGCCTAATGGGCCTAAACTGTGCCCTGTGCGTCAAATAGTCTAATTGGGCCTAGGTTTAAACTAAACGAACCGGGCTAAAAAAAATAAACCTAACTAATAAATAAGCCGATTGAACCGGCCGGTTTTCTAATAAAAACTTACCCCTTCGGGGGTTCTAATCCTAGCCACTGCGTTGAGATCGGACGGGAGGTGTTGCAGTGGCTTACCGGAGTCCGGCGACGGCGACGGCGGCGGCGAGAGTCGTCGGGGCTTGGCGTCGGGAGGTCCGGGAGTCGCCGTCTGGTGTGACGACGAGGTCGGGAGTGGTTCGGTGGGGTCGGGGTGGTCGGGAGGGGGGGCGCGACGGCGGCGACTTTGGCGGCGGTCTGAGCTTGGCTCCGGCGAGCACGAACGGGAGGGAGAGGGGTCCGCGAGGTCTCGGGGAATGGGTGTGGAGGCTCGGCTTTTATAGCCTGGGGTTCGTCCTCGCTTGGGGAATCGGGCGATCGGGATCCGGATCGCCGGGATCCGCGATCGGGATCCGGATCGCCGGGATCTGGCGATCTCCGCGTCTTGGCGTGCGCGGGCGAGGGGAAGAAGATGGGGCGGGCCCACGGTCGAGAGAGAGAGGGAGAGCGAGGCGAGCGGTGGCCGAGGCGTTTTGCTGGGTTGAGGGTGAGTGGGCCGGCTCGGCTCGGCTGGCTCGGCCAGTGGGCCGCGCTGGCTGGGCAGGCTGGGTCTGGGCGCTGGCTGGGCTGGGGTGGCTTTGGCTGGCGCCCAGGGGTTTTCTTTTAAAATTTTATTTTTAAATAAAACAAAACAAAAATAAAGCAATATCCATAAATATTTTATATAGGGTATATATATACCAAAATGATCAGGGGAATATTCCCTTTCATTTGAACATTTTTCCAAGGGCAAAATCCAAACTTTATAAACATCCATTTTTTTCAAATTCAAATAAAATTCAGATTTGAATCCAAATCTTTTGGCAATGTATTCCTCTGATATTTTTGGAGTGTCATGTTTGCTCCTCTCATACTTTTGACAAGTATTTATCAGGCTTAGTTTTTTTGAAATGTTTCCCACTTGCCAAAGTTTGAAATTCAAATTCAAAACTCAAAATTCTCTGAAACTTCAAATGGCATTCAAATTCAAACAGGATGCATAGGATGCTTAGCTATAATTGTAAAACATTCCAAATAGGAAATTTGGGATGTTACACCTACCTCGTGGCTGCCTCAGAGACCCCCCCCCCTGACTTGTTCCCAACGCCAACACCTCTTATATATACCCAAACATCCAGAACATAACCTAGATCGGGAGTTCCGCCGCAGCAAGCCTCTGTAGCCACCGAAAACCAACCTAGACCCGTTTCGGCACCCTGCCGGAGGGGAGAATCCCTCTCCGGTGGCCATCTTCATCATCTTGGCGGTCTCCATGACCAGGAGGGAGTAGTTCACCTTTGGGGCTGAGGGTATGTACTAGTAGCTATGTGTTTGATCTCTCTCTCTCTCTCTCTCTCTCTCTCTCTCGTGTTCTTGATTTGGCACGATCTTGATGTATCGCGAGCTTTGCTATTATAGTTGGATCTTATGATGTTTCTCCCCCTCTACTCTCTTGTAATGGATTGAGTTTTCTCTTTGAACTTATCTTATCAGATTGATTCTTTAAGGATTTGAGAACACTTGATGTATGTCTTGCATGTGCTTATCTATGGTGACAATGGGATATTCACGTGATCTACTTGATGTATGTTTTGGTGATAAACTTGCGGGTTCAGTGACCTTGTGAACTTATGCATAGGGGTTGCACACGTTTTCGTCTTGACTCTCTGGTAGAAACTTTGGGGCACTCTTTGAAGTTCTTTGTGTTGGTTCAGTAGATGAATCTGATATTGTGTGATGCATATCGTATAATCATACCCGCGGATACTTGAGGTTATATTGGAGTATCTAGGTGACATTAGGGTTTTGGTTGATTTGTGTCTTAAGGTGTTATTCTAGTATGAACTCTATGATAGATCGAACGGAAAGAATAGCTTCGTGTTATTTTACTACGGACTCTTGAATAGATCGATCAAAAAGGATAACTTTGAGGTGGTTTCGTACCCTACAATAATCTCTTCGTTTGTTCTCCGCTATTAGTGACTTTGTAGTGACTCTTTGTTGCACATTGAGGGATTGTTATATGATCCAATTATGTTATTATTGTTGAGAGAACTTGCACTAGTGAAAGTATGAACCTTAGGCCTTGTTTCCTAGCATTGCAATACCATTTACGCTCACTTTTACCACTTGTTACCTTGCTGTTTTTATATTTTCAGATTACAAATACTCATATCTATCATCCATATTGCACTTGTATCACCATCTCTTCACCGAACTAGTGCACCTATACAATTTATCATTGTATTGGGTGTGTTGGGGACACAAGAGACTCTTTGTTATTTGGTTGCAGGGTTGCTTGAGAGAGACCATCTTCATCCTACGCCTCCCACAGATTGATAAACCTTAGGTCATCCACTTGAGGGAAATTTGCTACTGTCCTACAAACCTCTGCACTTGGAGGACCAACAACGTCTACAAGAAGAAGGTTGCGGAGTAGACATCAAAATGGGATAAGAAGGACCCTGAAGTTTCTTATGTCCAGATATAGATAGAAAGATGATCTTTGGAACTCGCTGATGACAAATTTCAGCCTATCGCCAGAGGCAGATCCGAATAAGGTCAAGGCGTTTGCTCTTAAGAAGATGGCAGAACTATTCAAGAACAAGAAGAAAGATTTGAACAAAAAATTGTCGACAAAGACAAGACTCCAGAATTCACCGGTCAATATGAGAAGATAAAAGATCACTGGCCCGCATTTGTGGCCTACAAGAAATCGGAGAAGGGTAAGCAAAGGTCACTGATAAATAAGCAAAATGTTGCAAAGAAGTATCACCATGTTACGGGGTCAGGTGGCTACAGCAAATCTCGGCCTACGTGGGACAAAGCTGAGCAAGACCTGCTTGCTAAAGGGGTCCAACCAGCGACATTGCACTGGCCAGATCGGTCAAGGACTTGGTTCTTCGGGGTTAGGGGAACTTTGGACCCAGAATCAGGGAAGTGTGTTTGGACAAAAGCTCAACTTGCAATACCCGTCAATAAGCTTGAGGAAGCAATCAAGGCAACGCAGGAAGGGAGGTTCCAACCCAACAGGGAGAAGGACGAGCTGACAGAGGCCCTTGATATCTACTACGCAACCTTCTCCTTGTAGACGTTGTTAGGCCTCCAAGTGCATAGGTTTGTAGGACAGTAGCAAATTTCCCTCAAGTGGATGACCTAAGGTTTATCAATCTGTGGGAGGTGTAGGATGAAGATGGTCTCTCTCAAACAACCCTGCAACCAAATAACAAAGAGTCTCTTGTGTCCCCAACACACCCAATACAATGGTAAATTGTATAGGTGCACTAGTTTGTCGAAGAGATGGTGATACAAGTGCAATATGGATGATAGATATAGGTTTTTGTAATCTGAAAAATATAAAAACATCAAGGTAACTAATGATAAAAGTGAGTGTAAACGGTATTGCAATGCTAGGAAACAAGGCCTAAGGTTCATACTTTCACTAGTGCAAGTTCTCTCAACAATAATAACATAACTGGATCATATAACTATCCCTCAACATGCAACAAAGAGTCACTCCAAAGTCACTAATAGCGGAGAACAAACAAAGAGATTATTGTAGGGTACGAAACCACCTCAAAGTTATCCTTTCTGATCAATCTATTCAAGAGTCTGTAGTAAAATAACACGAAGCTATTCTTTCCGTTCGATCTATCATAGAGTTCTTACTAGAATAACACCTTAAGACACAAATCAACAAAAACCCTAATGTCACCTAGATACTCCAATGTCACCTCAAGTATCCGTGGGTATGATTATACGATATGCATCACACAATATCAGATTCATCTATTCAACCAACACAAAGAACTTCAAAGAGTGCCCCAAAGTTTCTACCGGAGAGTCAAGACGAAAACGTGTGCCAACCCCTATGCATAAGTTCACAAGGTCACTGAACCCGCAAATTGATCACCAAAACATACATCAAGTAGATCACGTGAATATCCCATTGTCACCACAGATAAGCACATGCAAAACATACATCAAGTGTTCTCAAATCCTTAAAGACTCAATCCGATAAGATAACTTCAAAGGGAAAAATCAATCCATTACAAGAGAGTAGAGGGGGAGAAACATCATAAGATCCAACTATAATAGCAAAGCTCGCGATACATCAAGATCGTGCCAAATCAAGAACACGAGAGAGAGAGAGAGAGAGAGAGAGAGAGAGAGATCAAACACATAGCTACTGGTACATACCCTCAGCCCCAAGGGTGAACTACTCCCTCCTCGTCATGGAGAGCGCCGGGATGATGAAGATGGCCACCGGTGATGGATCCCCCCTCCGGCAGGGTGCCAGAATAGGGTCCCGATTTTTTTTCGTGGCTCTAGAGGCTTGCAGCGGCGGAACTCGCGATCTAGGTTATGTTCTGGAAGTTTGGGTATATATAAGAGGTGTTGACGTTGGGAACAAGTCAGGGGGGTCTCCAAGGCGGCCACGAGGTAGGGGCGCGCCCCCACCCTCCTGGGTGCCTCGGGACCCTTCTGGTCCATCTCAGATACTCCGTGGGCTTCTTCCGGTCCAAAAATTATCTCCGTGAAATTTCAGGTCAATTGGACTCTGTTTGATTTTCCTTCTCTGCAATACTCAAACACAAGGAAAAAACAGAAACTGGCACTGGGCTCTAGGTTAATAGGTTAGTCCCAAAAATCATATAAAACATCATATAAATGCGTATAAAACATCCTAGATGGATAATATAATAGCATGGAACAATCAAAGTTATAGATACGTTGGAGACGTATCAAGCATCCCCAAGCTTAATTCCTGCTCGTCCTTGAGTAGGTAAATGATAAAAACAGAATTTTTGATGTGGAATGCTAACTAACATATTTATCAATGTAATCTTCTTTATTGTGGCATGAATGTTCAGATCCAAAAGATTCAAGACAAAAGTTTAATATTGACATAAAAATAATAAAGAAATTATGTCTTCTCAAAATAACATGGCCAAAGAAAGTTTATCCCTACAAAATCATATAGTTTGGCTGTGCTCCATCTTCGTCACATAAAATACTCAAATCATGCACAACCCCGGTTTCAGCCAAGCAATTGTTGCATACTTTAATTTTTTTAAACCTTTTCAACTTTCACGCAATACATGAGCGTGAGCCATGGACATAGCACTATTGGTGGAATAGAATATGATAATGGGGGTTGTGTGGAGAAGACAAAAAAGGAGAAAGTCTCACATTGACGTGGCTAATCAACGGGCTAGGGAGATGCCCATCAATTGATGTCAATGCAAGGATTAGGGATTGCCATGCAACGGATGCACCATAGTTATAAATGTATGAAAGCTCAACAAAAGAAATTAAGTGGGTGTTGTAAGTGCATCTAGTGCCACCCCTAGTAGGTTTTGGAGTATTGACCACAAACCTGGTTGAGGGACTAATGTGTTTGTGAGAATTGCAGGATAACACAGGTAGAAGTCCCTCATTGATTCGGTTTACCTACCGGAGATGACCCCTAAAAATGTATGAAGACATTGAAGACAATGGTGGTATGTGAAGTTATTCACGTTGAAGACTATGACAAGAGAGGACATCGCATGAAGACTCTGGAGCGCGAAGACATAGTTGTTTCGTTGTTTCCTTTTCTTCTTTGTTGAGTCGTAGGAACCACCGTACTGTTAAGTGGGGTCCCAGTGAACAAAGTCAGAGTGACTGAAGTGATGCTCAACCAAATCCTATGTCTTCGAGCAAAGACAATGAGAGCAAACCTTATCCAGAGCTGGATGAGTCAGCTTTACTTGTAGCCCAAGTCAAGCTACTGCGTGTGTTTGAAATCTGATTGTTGGAACATGTGTCAGTTCCTTAGTGACCCAGGGTCATTTCGGGCAAATCAGGTCGGGTTTCCTAGTGGCTATAAATAGCCCACCCCCTACACCATAAATTGGTGGCTTCTCAGAGTTAGTGCACGGCTTTTGTCGTTTGAGAGCAACCCACCTCCGAAGCTTTTGACAGAGAGAAATCCTTGCGAGGACGAAGCCCAAACACCTAGAGCCAAAGAGTGTTAGGCATCACTGAAGTCTTTCTGTCCACGTGACCTGAAGACTTATTACACTTGAGGACTGTGAATCCTTCAGCCGGTTAGGCGTCGCGTTCTGAGCATCCAAGAGCCATTGTTGATCGCCGGTGAACGAAGTCTGTGAAGGTTTGGAAGTCTACCTTGAAGACTTACCAGAGTGATTGGGCGAGGACTGGATGTCTTTAGCTCAAGGGGAATAAGGTGAAGACATGGTCTTCTGAGTTAAATCTCATCCTCCCTAACCAGACGTACAGTTGTCAAAGCAACTGGAACTGGTCCAACAAATTCTTGTCTTCACCAAGCGACTGGCTCTATCGTCTCCCTCTCTTTATTTACAGTTTGTCTTCGTGAAGTCATTGCCTGTTTGCATTACCTGTTTGTCTTCACTGTGTGACTACTATCGATGTTTGGCTTCATACCATCTTCCATCCTGATCCTTACTACCTAGCTGCTATTAGTCTTCGTGCTTTCACTTCATTGCATACTTGACTATGGCTTGCTTAGTGTAGTTTACCTTCCGCTGCATATCGATAGGTTCATTTCTATTGTTTATCCTCGAAACTCTCATGTTTTGAAGACTTCCATAAAAATCGCCTATTCACCCCCCCCCTCTAGTCGATAACTAGCACTTTCAATTGGTATCAAAGCAAGGTACTCCCTGGTTCTGTGTGATTCGGTTTAACCACCTGGAGTTTTAGCTATGTCGACTGCAGGGATAATCAAAGTCTCCGCTGCTTGCCCCGTCTTCGATGGAACTGAATATCCCTACTGGAAGAATAAGATGCACATGCATCTTGAAGCCGTGATGTCGACCTCTGGTATGTCGTCAAGAATGGTGTTCCCAAGACTGGTGAAGGTGACACCCCTGCTGATGTCAAGAAGTTCATTCAACTGGATTCTACTGCTAAGAACATCATCTGTGGTCATCTGATCAAAGGACAGTATGGCCGTGTGAGTGCTCTAGAAACGTCCAAGCTAGTCTGGGACTGGCTCTCCAAGGTCAACGAAGGCGTCTCAACCCAGAGAGATCAAAGAATCAGTGTTCTTCGCAACCTCTTCAACCGCTTCAAGAGAAACGACAATGAGAATGTCCAGCTCACGTTTGATCGCTGTCGGTGTCAAAACCGGCGGATCTCGGGTAGGGGGTCCCGAACTATGCGTCTAGGCGGATGGTAACAGGAGACAAGGGACACGATGTTTTACCCAGGTTCGGGCCCTCTTGATGGAGGTAAAACCCTACGTCCTGCTTGATTGATATTGATATTGTGGATGTTTACAAGAGTGGATCTACCACGAGATCAAGGAGGCTAAACCCTAGAAGCTAGCCTATAGTATGATTGTAAGGGTTGTTGATGTTGTGTCCTACGGACTAGAGCCATCCGGTTTATATAGACACCGGAGAGGGCTAGGGTTACATAGAGTCGGTTACAATGGTAGGAGATCTACATATCCGTATCGCCAAGCTTGCCTTCCACGCCAAGGAAAGTCCCATCCGGACACGGGGAGAAGTCTTCAATCTTGTATCTTCATAGTCTTGGAGTCCGATCGATGATGATAGTCCGGCAGATGATAGTTCGGCTGATGATGGTAGTCCGGCTATTCGGACACCCCCTAATCCAGGACTCCCTCAGTAGCCCCTGAACCAGGCTTCAATGACGATAAGTCTAGCGCGTATATTGCTTGGCATTGCAAGGCAGGTTCCTCCTCCGAATGATAGAAGATTGTGAACACCAGGATAGTGTCCGGCTCTGCAAAATAAATTCCACATTCCACCGTAGAGAGAATAATAATATATACACGTGTTTCCCCTTAATCCGGGATTCTCATTAATACGGACGTGGGTAACCCAACCGCGCCCGTTCGCCACGCCCCCTCTATCGAAGGCGAGTCCCAAACAGTCACAGAGACGGCTCTTGGTATTCTCCCTCTTTATAACGGGACCAAGGCTCGTTTCTTTTCTTCAATCCTCCATCGAATCCTCTCCCCGCTCCAAGTTCCAGCACCTAGAGCTCCAGATTCGAGCGCTTCGGACTTTCAACGATGTCCGGTTCCGACTTCCAGGGCCGGTGGATGCCCTCCTCCGTCATGGAGGAGGACGTGCTTAGGTTGCGGGAGGCCAAGTACCTGGCTTATGAGATTTCGCACAGGTTGCCTGCCGAAGGGCAGGCCATCCCCACCCCCGAGCCCGGCGAGTATGTCGTTTTCGTATCCCACCTCCGTCGGGGTTTAGGCTTCCCGATGGATCCTTTTGTCAGAGGGCTCATGTTTTACTATGGGTTGGAATTCCACGATTTGGCTCCGGAGTCCATCCTCCATATTTCCGCATTTATCGTCGTCTGCGAAGCCTTCCTCCGCGTCACCCCTCACTTCGGCCTGTGGCTGAAGACCTTCAATGTGGCGCCGAAGATGATCGGGGGGCGTCAAGCGGAGTGTGGCGGGGCGGCCATAAGTAGGAGGGCCGATGCCCCGTGGCTCGCTGGCTCCTTCCAAGAGGAGCTCGGCCCGTGGCAGCAAGAGTGGTTCTATATTACCGTTCCGAGGGGCCGCAGACAAAAGCCGCCGCCCCTATTCCGCCCGGGACCTCCACGACGGTTGATGTCGTGGGTCAACCAAGGGCTCAACTGGGGGCCGTCAAAGGACGTGCCCCTACTGCAGGGCCGGATTCGAGATCTCCAAACGAGGGAGGTTGATATGGTGGTGGTGATGCAGGTTATGCTGATTAGGCGTGTCCCGCCCTACAAACGTCGTCCTCTCCGGCTATGGGAGTTCAATCCGGAGGGTCCACGGATTCTTCAACACTTCATGGGTATGACACCCCTCGAGATGTACAAATTATTCTTCGGATCGCAAGAGGTGCGTCCGGAATTGACCGAGGATGCTGGCCTAAGCTGCAATCGCCCGGATGCTCAAGTAAGTAGTTCCGAGTCCGGACATACCATTTGTTTGCCTTTCGATGATTCGCCTTATGACCAACTTCCTTCTACACAGGAGTGGATAGCGGAAGCAAAATTGATCTGGTGTCCGCCCCCCCTCCCCGAGACCGCGCGGATCCCGTGCTGGTCGGATGCTTGAGGTTGCGCCTTGAGAGGAAGACGAAGGGGAAAGCAGGAAAGCTACTGCCTCGCCTAAGGAGGCTCTTGAAAGAGGGGATCGAGAATCCCTCCCTCCAAGGGGAGAAGAGGACTGCCTCAGGGACCGGGGCAAAAGCCCCTAAGCGGGGAAGAAATCTTCGCCAGAGGGTCCTGCGTCCGGGAGGCCCAGCGGCACAATCTCCCTTAAAGAGTCAGCCTCCAACGAGCCGTAAGTAGAAAGAAAGGAGTTTTATAATAAGGGACATCCCTATTTGTGCTTCGAGGATAACTAAAGTTTTTACCTTGTAGTTCGGATCTCCGTCCTTCGCAAATGAGCTCGTCTTGGGGACCTTCGTCCGGAGATGATGGAGAGCGAGACGCCTCCGTCCGGGCGCCCGTCGGATAGGGCGGACGAGCCTGAAGTGTCGCCACGGAGGAGCCCCGGGTTTGGCAAAGCCGGATAGTTTAGCGCCAAGCGGTGTACGGTGAAGGATCTGCTTGAGAAGGCGTCTATCTCGAGAAGATCACCACGCATTGATGAGCATGGTGATTGAAAGGATTTAAATCCGCCAAGACGGGTTGCACAATGCCGTCGAGGAGATTCTTGGCGGGGTTTGAGGTACGTAAAAATGACACACCGTTTAACAGTTTTGCATATAGAATGCGCCCTGTATGGATAGTAGCCCCTGAGACTCGGTAGGTTGTCGAAATCGACAGCGTGCCGAGGATCAAAATCGCAGGTTTAAATGTCCGCCGTGCCGATGCAGGTGGCGGATTGTCCGGGGGCCAGCCGGACTGACGGAGTTGCTGAACTAAAGCGGCAACTCGCTCTTGCGGATGCGGACATCACGCTGGTCAACAGCGACTTGATGAGTCGCAGTAAGTAAGTATTCTTGTGCGGTCACTTGGTAAGGGAGCGAAGCCAGCTCCTTACAACATGTTCGTGAAATGCAGATAGTGCCGCTGCTGTGGAGAGCCTTGAGGCGAACTTGCTCAAGCCAAGGAGCAGGCGGAAAGTAATGTCGGGCGGACCTCGAGGGCGGCCGAGGAGTTAGCGGCGAAAGGGCCGCTGCTTGCCGAGCAGGGAAGAGATGGCGAAATGGCCTTGAAGTTAAAGATGCTACCGACCGTAATGAGGCTCTTGGGAAGGAGCGCCTAGCGGGCAAGAAGACCGAGGAAGGCCACCGCCGAAGCCAAGGATGCCCGCTCGCAATGCGAGGCTATAAAGGAAGAGCTGCGCCAGTTGGAGATATTGTAGCCGGCAAGCCTTTTACGCTGCGCCGAAGGTTCTGGATCCAAAGTATGCTCAGTGGGCCAACTGTGGGGTCCAGAGGACCCTTATATGGACTTAGCAGCGAGTGCGGCGGATGCCGTTGTGCATTCGAAGCGGAAGGATCACAAGACGGAAGAGCTGTTTTGGTCTCAATTCCATAGTCCGGGCGTTCACTTCCGCTGACCGACCGTTTGGCCGAGTGGGCTGAGCTGAATAGGTTGTCCGGGCTTGCTATGACGGATATAGTGACCCATATCCGGCCGGATAGGCCCGAGCCGAAGAGTTACTTTGGCTTATTGCAGCAATTTCTTGGGGCGGTGCCGCATATCAAGGAGATGAAGCGGTCGGCCTGCATAGAGGGTGCACGGATGGCACTCGCCCGTGTGAAGACACATTGGACGGAAATGGATGCCACCGCTGTTGTGACCCCGGGTTCGGATGATAACCGGTTACCCGCCGAGCACTATTTTGGCGAAGTGCTGCGTGGTGCTCGTGTAATAGAGTCGCAATGCTCAAAAAATGTTACGTTCAAATGAACGTTTTTATGATGTAAAACAATATTTATGATGTAAGCGCCTTTTATACTTGTGCGTTCAAGTAATAGAATATCTCCTATGCGGCCGTTCATGTATACGTGTGTATAACCTGAAAGATGGCAGTCGTCGGCTTCAGCCCCCACGCACAAGGTGCGGGGGTGTTCGCAAAAAATAGCGCGTTTTCACACTTAATCCGACGTCTCGGTCCTGTAAAGGAGGTGGTAGCGTAGCAAACGAGGCAACCGGACTATAATGCTTTATCACTTTCACTTAGCCATGGAGTTCGAGGTGGGGCTACGACATAGCCCACAGGGCACCGCGCTCTCAATTTGGGGCGCGTATGTGCTGGCCAGAAACGCCCTTCGTCAAAGCGGAGGAATCCTAAACATTCCCATGGTCGATCGAGTGGTTGACCGGTCTCTCTGTATCATGACGGTCAGTTTTCAGCTTTCTCTCTTGAGGTGCTCGCCAACGAGCTGGGGCACAATCGCAGAGTTCTCCACGAGCCGCATTAGGCGATGATACGGGCGTAAGGCAGCAAAACACAGGAGCCGGGCAAACCCAACATTTGACCAAAGACATGATTCGAGCTGATGCATATAAGGCCTAACTCGAGGCGCCGAACACTCCCGAAGTTGTTCGGTCTTTATAATAGCGGGCAAAACAAAGCCCTAAGCCCCTTGTGTCCAGTGCGGGCAGGTTCTTACAGGCGTGGCGATGCCAAAACGCCATCTCCACTCTGGTTATAATGATAAACCAGGGACTATAGCAACAAGAGACAGTAAGAAAGGTTTACGTGGGGTCTTAGTGCGAAAGAGCCCTTGCAGCGGGTCCCTCTGCGTCTGCGCATGTGTCTCCGTTGTGCCGTATCCTCGGGCGGGTGTGCCGCTGTTCATCTGTAAAAAGAGAGGAACTTGGTTGGAAAAGAAATCGTGCGAGAAAGTGCATAAAATATTGAAATATAGATTAATAAAGCTGAGCCTATGCTAGCTCATTATGGCTTATATGTACAAACCCTTGTGAAGGGGTGTGCGACTAGGTAGCACCTAGCTTATTTATTCCGAACTCGTCCAACCGTGTCCGGGGTCTCAAACGACCTTTTAATGAAAAGATGCCACGTGGACCGGGCATTTTAAGCTTCCCGTCCCAGTGATGCTTGATAGCTACTTTTAAATGGGGCGACATGAAAGGTTAGCTTTTCTCGTCGGAAGTTGTCAGGTGACCCTAACACAACTTCTAGTAATAATGGAACTGTGCACCTGGCGTAAGGGCCTGACGCCACTCCTTTGAAGGAAGTGCAGCAATGCCGAATTGTAGTAGGATCTATCCCAACTTGCGGATTGTGTCCGGATATGGCAGGTTTAAGTCACTGCCGCCGTCCATCAAAAACCTGCGTGAATTGCAGTCCGTCTATTATGGGATCAGGGCAGTCCATCCTGCGTTCCGGATACTTCTGGACTAATCCAGATGGTCGAAAGTGATTGGTTTTGACATCCAATCTCGGTCCACTGGGGTGGATCGTGCGACACTTGTCTTAGCGAGTGCCGTGTTGGCTTTCCGTACTATCACGTGAAGCGAGTTCACTGTTTTGACTTCTTGTGGGAAAGTCTTTTGACTTCCGGTGCTCTTCTGGTGGGGTTCGTCATCGTCCTCGCTTGGTGCATCGAGCCCCTTGTGTCGGGCGTTGAGTCTGCCGGACTGTTTAAAAACCCAACAATTTCGGTTGGTATGGTTTGCAGGCCTTCCGGAGGTACTGTGGATTTGACATATCCGATCTAAAATTTTGTTTAAATTTGATAGCTCGTCTCTGTTGTCCTTAAGAGGACGTGTTTTATTGTTTGGCCACGAGCTTTTGAATCCGGTGTTGACCGCCGTGCCCTTTGGGCTTTTATCTTCATTCCGGCGCTGATCTTTCCTGCGCCGTGACTTTCCGTTTCCATCTCTCATCTCGGATGTACTCGGGTCGCTGGTGCTGCATCTTGCTAGCCAGCTGTCTTCTCCTGCGCAAAAGCGCGTCATGAGGCTTGTTAGCGCGGCCATTGTTCTTGGCTTCTTTTGGCCGAGGTTTCTGGCGAGCCATTCGTCTCGGACGTTGTGTTTAAAAGCTGCTAGGGCTTCCGCGTCCGGACAGTCGACTATTTGGTTCTTTTTGGTAAGGAACCTGTTCCGAATTCTTGTGACTCTCGGGCTGTTGGGTTATATGACTCAGATCGTATGCTTCCGGAGGGACTTAAGTCCCTTGAAAATTTGCTCTAAACGCGTCCTCAAGCTCTTCCCAACTTCCAACATGTTTTCGGGAGGCTTTTGAGCCAATGTCGAGCTGGCCCTTTGAGCTTGAGGGTAGGTATTTTATGGCGTGGAAATCATCTCCTCTAGCCATGTGTATGTGTAGTATGTAATCTTCTATCCACTCTCCGGGTCTGTTGTGCGTCGTATGCCTCTATGTTTATGGGTTTGAACCTGCTGGAAATTGTGATCCAGCACCTCATCGGTAAAACATAAGCGGGTGTCTGGCGCCCTGTATTTGGGTGTGCCGCTGTCTTCGAACACTTGTCGTGTTGTGTTACTTCCTGGGGTCCTCTTTTTTGGCCCGTAGATGGACCTAGTTGGGCCATCCGTTTTCCCAGGATTATAATTCGGCTTGTGTGCAGCCCCGCTTGTCGCTTTGGGCCTGTCATCTGGCTGTCTATCCGGCCAGGCAGCCTCTTTATTTTTTGACTGTGAAGGCTCTATGGCTTCCTCGTCAAATTCTGGCAGCAACTTGCACTTCGGGTAGCCCTTTGTTTGATGGCCATTGCCATATTTGTCTGCAGTCTTGAATACTTTGTTCCACTTCAATTTGAGCGCGTCTTCTGCTGTTTTGAGCTTTCGTTTTTCCTTCTTCAAACTTCTTGCAGTGGCGACGAGTCTTTTGTGTATGTTCTTATGCTCCGGTGTTGTGTCCGGACTGTTGATTGCTCCGTGAAGGGGTTGATTATCCGGCTCGTCATGTTCGCCGTCCGCTGGTTTGCCCTGCTCTGTCGCTGGGTCGTTAGGAAGGCTGCTTTGATCGAGGCGGGACTTAGGGCGGCGTCTACGTCGCCGTTTTGGCTGTTTATCGGCGAGACTATCCTCTGCCGCGTCCCGTTGTTCCTCGTTATCGCTTCCCTTTGGGGTGTCCACCATGTATATGTCGTATGACGAGGTGGTCTTCCAGTGTCCTGTAGGCACTGGTTTTTGGTAGTCTCCGGCATCGTCGTCCATGCCGTCGATGTCTTCGGAGTCGTAGTCGAGTACGTCGGTTAAATCGTCGACGGTGGCTACGAAGTGGGTGGTGGGCGGGCTCTGAATTTCTGCGTCGTCCGCGTCCCAACCATCCTGGCCGTAGTTCGGCCAGGGTTCTCCGGATAGCGAGAGATGCTTCAGTGAATTTAAGATATCGCCGAAGGGCGAGTGCTGAAAGGTGTCCGCAGCGGTGAATTCCATGATCGGCGCCCAATCGGATTCGACTAGCAGGGGCGCAGGAGGTTCGGAGTCCGGCAGAGAGTCCGGCACGTCGGAGTCATGAGTTTTATGCGGGACAAGGTAAGTGTTCGGCTTCATCGCCGTAGAAGTTGCAGCTCCCGAGGCGGTGTCCAGCCATCCGTCCTCGATCCGAGCGATCGGCTCCGGACTATGGGTCGGAGCGGATTCGTGCTTGACCTCAAGGTGCTGTCCGTGGCGAGTTAGGTCATGCCCATCGTGACAGCGCACACGCTTCGGCTGTGGCTCAGCTCCATCGAAGATCAAGTCTCCGCGGATATCGGCCGTGAAGTTTAGGCTTCAAACCTGACTGACGGCCAGGGCGTAGCTTCGATCTGCTCCCGATGGCCAAGTGAGTTGGCCCATGATGCGAAGCCGCGGATCTGAAGATCTGTCCGGGGAGAAAAGTCTCACCCAGGACTGCGTCGTTGTCGATTGAAGAGGCCATCAAGCCTATCGGTGATGACACAGAGGAACTCTCAATGAAAGCACCAATGTCGGTGTCAAAACCGGCGGATCTCGGGTAGGGGTCCCGAACTGTGCGTCTAAGCGGATGGTAACAGGAGACAAGGGACACGATGTTTTACCTGTGTTCGGGCCCTCTTGATGGAGGTCAAACCCTACGTCCTGCTTGATTGATATTGATATTGTGGATGTTTACAAGAGTGGATCTACCACGAGATCAAGGAGGCTAAACCCTAGAAGCTAGCCTATGGTATGATTGTAAGGGTTGTTGATGTTGTGTCCTACGGACTAGAGCCATCCGGTTTATATAGACACCGGAGAGGGCTAGGGTTACATAGAGTCGCTTACAATGGTAGGAGATCTACATATTCATATCGCCAAGCTTGCCTTCCACGCCACGGAAAGTCCCATCCGGACACGGGGAGAAGTCTTCAATCTTGTATCTTCATAGTCTTGGAGTCCGGTCGATGATGATAGTCCGGCAGATGATAGTTCGGCTGATGATGGTAGTCCGGCTATCCGGACACCCCCTAATCCAGGACTCCCTCAATCGCCTCACTGACATCACAAATGAGCTTCGTGCTCTAGGCGCCACTAAGATCACCAAGCATGAAATCGTCAAGACACTGCTGAGATCACTTGAGAACTCATTTGACACCCTTGCCCTGACGATACAAGAACGCCCTGACTTCAAGACACTCGATCCATCTGCCATACTTGAGAGGCTCAACACACATGAGTTCCAGCTATCTGAGAAAAGTGATATCTATGGTCCCAACTATTGTCGAACTCGTGCTTTGAAGGCAAAAGTTGTATCCTCATATGAAGAAGAATGTGACTGCAGTTCTGGTGATCCTGAAGACATTGGAAAGGAGCTTGCTATGCTTGTGAAGAAGTTCCGGAAGTTCACTAAGAAGAAGGGCTTCAGAAAGTCTTCACGATCCAGCTCAAGAAATGATGAAGCATCCACTCATGAATACAAGAAGAGAACATGTCACAAGTGCAAGAAACCTGGACACTACATCTCTGAGTGTCCACAGTGGGACAATGAGAACAAGAAGAAGAAGAAGAAGAAGAAGAAGAAGAAGAAGAAGAAGAAGAAGAAGAAGAAGAAGAAGAAGAAGAAGAAGAAGAAGAAGAAGAAGAAGAGCAAGGAATATGACTCTGATGACAAGAACAAGAAGAAATCCTCAAAGTCTTCTTCCAAGTCCTCATCCAAGTCTTCATCTCATAAGAAGAGCTCATCTGGCAAGGCTCGTGCTTTTTTTGGCAAGGAGATGGATTCAGAGGAGGAGTATGCTTCTGAGGAGGCGGAGGTGGAGTCTGAGGAGGAGTCCGACCCTGGCGTTGCAAGTCTGGCTCTAGCTACAGCCTACGTTGCCAAATCCATCTTCAACACTGAAGACAATGGCCCCGTCACCAACGCTGATGCTAATGACAAGGACGACTCTGCTCCCACCTACTGCTTCATGGCACGTGGTGCCAAGGTAAAATCACGCGATGCTTACTTTCAAACATCAAGTGAAGATGACTCTGATTGTGAATCCAAACCCAGCTACAAAACACTTGCTAAAATTGCAACTGAACAACAAAAAGCTATGGAACATACTCAAAAACTGTTAGACAAAAGCGATGACCTGTTGGACGCGGAAATGACCCGTTCTCAGTCCTTAATTGAAGACATAAAAAATCTTCATGTTAAGTACCAGGAACTTGAAAGTCGTCATGAAACGCTCTCAACCACTCATGAAAAGCTTTCCTATGATTATCTTCAAAGGAAGCAAGTGCTTGAGAAATTGAGAGCGGCTCATGAAGATCTTCAAAAAGAGAATGAGTCACTTCGTGCTCAACAGACCAGTCCCGCTCAGGAAGGATTTGAACCACCATGTCTAAAATGCCTTGAGCGTGATAATGCTACTTCTGTTGCTGAGTGTTCTACTACTGCTACTGTTGCAATATCTTCAATTGTTGATGTGGTAACTAACCCCTCTGCTGAGGATACCACTACTATTGCTGATGAAAATGCTAGGTTGAAGACATTGCTTGAAACAGGGATGTACAAAAGTCTCAAAGGGCATCAGACACTGTGCGATGTCCTCAAAAAGCAGATTCTGAACCGAAACCCTAGGAAAGAGGGTGTTGGGTTCGAGAGGCAAATGAACATTGATGGCTCTTACTGGAAGCCTGAGCAGTATCCCAAAACCACATGGGTTGCTGCAAGGAACCTTCAGTGGATCCATCCACCTTATCTGGCTTCACTTGTGCTAACCCTATTATCATTGATGAATCCTTTGATGCAAACTATAAACTGTTTAAGAATCAGAATGGTGAAGTGTTTGCCAGGTATATTGGTACTAACTGCAGGAATGGGCCACCTATGAAGAAGATCTGGGTTCCCAAAAGTTGTCTTGAGAATCTTCCTGTGAATGTCATCATGACACCACCTGGGAAGAAGATAAATCCCAGACCAAAGGCTTCATATGGTCCAAAGGCTTCATACAGACAGAGGACTCACCTGGGTCACCCTAACGCCAATGTTTTGCAGGGAAACCATACTCAGACTTATGAATATGAGCGTGTTTCTTTAAACCGCTATGTTCATAAAACTAAGAACTTTTCTGCTTATTCATATGAGTACTATTCACCTCCTGCAAGGCTATTTGCTAGGGCTTCAAAGCCGAAGTTCTCAGATGCTGCACTTAGACTCATTGCTTCTAAGCCACCCTTGAAGATGTGGGTTGTTAAGAAGAATTAACTTTCTTTTGCAGGGAAAGGTCTCCAGCCGGAAATCAAAGGCGTCTGATGCTATTGCTGGGGACCTAAAACATCTTGTAGGGCGCACGATCAAATGCCCAAATGGTCTCACTATGTATTTTGTTCCTGAATCATTTGCCAATCATCCTATCAGTCCTAATCTTGATCTGAGCTTTGATTGTCCTCTTGCCCGTCAAATGTTTATGCTTAACATTACTCTTTGTGAAGCCTATCCCCCTAACTGTACTGTAGGGTATGACACCTCATGCTTCAGAATGGATCATGGATAGCGGATGCACTAATCATATGACTGGTGATAGAAGTCTTCTCATGGACTCAACCTTACGTCCATCTGACAAGAGTCACATCACATTTGCTGGCACTGGTAAAAGCAAGGTATTGGGTCTAGGTAGAGTTGCAATCTCAAAGGATCAGCACATGGATAAAGTGATGCTTGTTGAATCCCTTGGTTTCAACTTAATGTCTGTCTCAATGCTTTGTGACTTGAACATGATTGTGATATTTGGAAAATATCGTTGCCTTGTACTAATGGAATCTGACAAGTCTCTAGTCTTTGAAGGGTACCAGAAAGATGATCTGTGCATGGTAGATTTCTCAGCAGGACCACAGCTTGCCGTATGTCTTCTAGCAAAAGCTTCAGAGTGCTGACTCTGGCATCAAAGGCTAGGGCATGCTGGCATGAGGAACTTACACACTCTCGCCAAGAAGAAGCATGTCATAGGCATCGAGGGTGTCAAGTTCAAGAAGGATCACTTGTGCGGTGCCTGCGAAGCTGGGAAGATGACTAGGGCCAAGCATCCCTCAAAGACAATCATGACGACATCTCAACCCTTCGAGCTGCTACACATGGACTTATTTGGCCCTACTCACTACTCTACTCTCACTACTACTGCTTGTCTCTATGGCTTCGTCATTGTTGATGATTATTCAAGATATACATGGGTGCACATAATTCTCTACAAGACTGAAGTGCAGGATGTCTTCAGACGCTTCGCCAATCGTGCCATAAACAACTATGGTGTCAAGATCAAGCATATCAGGAGTGACAACCGCACTGAGTTCAAGAACACCGGCCTCGACCTTTACTTGGATACATTGGGAATCACTCATGAGTTCTCCGCTCCGTACACACCTCAGCAGAATGGCATCGTAGAGCGCAAGAACATAACACTCATTGAGATGGCTCGGATGATGCTTGATGAATACAAGACTCCAAGAAAGTTCTGGCCTGAAGCTATTGATACTGCATGCCATATCATCAACTGTGTTTATCTTCACAAGCTTCTGAAGAAAACATCATATGAACTTCTCACTAGTAAGAAGCCAAATGCCATTTACTTCAGAGTATTTGGTGCTAGGTGCTGGATCAAGGATCCACATCACACTTCAAAATTTGCACCGAAAGCACATGAAGGTTTTATGCTTGGTTACGGAAAGGATTTGCACTCCTACAGAGTCTTCAACCTCTTTCACTATAAAGTGGTTGAAACTGTGGATGTGCGGTTCGATGAGACTAACGGCTCGCAAAGAGAGCACCTGCCAAATGTGCTAGATGAAGTTCCACCCAGTGAATCCATCAAGCTCATGGGAACTGGAGAAATCATACCAAATGAAGCACAACCTGAAGAGGAACTTATCATTTCTGCACCTAATCAACCTAAAGACAATGCTCAGCCTGAAGACAATCCTCCAAATGATGATAATGATTAGCAAGAGCAAAATCTTCGTCCGGTTCATCCTCGTGTTGCAAATGAAGTACAGATTGAGAAGATAATTGATAGCATCAATGCGCCTGGTCCACTCACTCATTCTAGAGCAACACAGCTAGCAAATTTCTGTGGGCACTTTGCATTTGTCTCAATATCTGAACCCAAGAAAGTTGCTGAAGCCTTCATGGAACCTGAATGGATTCAAGCTATGCTAGAAGAGCTTCAACAGTTCAAGCTGAACAATTTTTGGGAACTTGTCAAGCGTCCTGGCCCCCGCAAGCACAACATAATAGGGACAAAATGGATATATAGCAACAAGCAAGATGAGCATGGTCAAGTTGTCAGAAACAAGGCTCGTCTCGTTGCTCAAGGATACACTCAAGTTGAAGGGATTGACTTCGATGAAACCTTTGCTCCTGTGGCTAGGCTTGAAGCTATTCGCATATTGCTAGCCTATGCAAACCATCACAACATCCTGATGTATCAAATGGATGTGCAGAGTGCATTTCTCAATGGCAAGATTGAAGAAGAAGTGTATGTTGCACAACCTCCTGGCTTTGAAGATCCAAAACATCCTAATATGGTGTACAAGCTAAACAAGGAACTGTATGGCCTCAAACAAGGCCCTCGCGCTTGGTATGACACACTCAAAGACTTCCTGAAGAGCAAAGGCTTCAAACCTGGTCCCTGGATCCCACACTCTTCACGAAGACATATGATGGCGAACTATTTGTGTGCCAAATATATGTGGATGACATTATCTTTGGCTGCACCAACCAGAAATACAGTGATGAGTTTGGACACACATGATGCAAGAGCAATATCAGATGTCCATGATGGGTGAGCTGAAGTTCTTCCTTGGTCTTCAAATTCGTTAGCAAAGTAATGGCATCTTCTTATCTCAAGAGAAATATCTCAAAGATTGCCTGAAGAAGTTTGGAATGCAAGACTGCAAAGGTTATACGATGCCAATGCCAACCAAGAGTCGTCTGCGTCCTGGCGCCAATGGTAAAGAGTTTGATCAAAAGGTATACCGCTCCATGATTGGTTCTTTACTTTATTTATGTGCATCTAGGCCAGATATCATGCTTAGTGTTTGCATGTGTGCTCGATTCCAAGCGGCACCAAAGGAATCACATCACTTAGCTGTGAAGCGAATTCTTCGATATTTGGCTTACACCCCAACACTAGGATTATGGTATCCAAAGGGCTTAGAGTTTGATCTAGTTGGATTCCCGGATGCTGATTATGCTGGTGACAAGGTGGATCGCAAGTCTACATCAGGCACATGTCACTTTCTGGGACGATCACTTGTCTGTTGGTCTTCAAAGAAGCAAAACTGTGTATCACTCTCCACTGCTGAATCTGAATACATTGCTGTTGTATCTTGCTGCGCTCAGCTTCTATGGATGAAGCAAACTCTCAAGGATTATGGCATCCATCTGAAACAAGTTCCACTCTACTGCGACAACGAGAGCGCCATCAAGATTGCCAACAACCCAGTTCAGCACTCGAAGACAAAGCACATTGAAATTCGTCATCACTTTCTCAGAGATCATGTCATGAAGGAAGATATTGATATCATACACGTCAACACTGAAGAGCAATTGGCAGATATCTTCACAAAGCCCTTGGATGAGAAAAGGTTTTGCAAGTTGCGGTGTGAGCTAAATATCTTGGAATCCTCAAATGTCATGTGATCAGGCACACATCCTAACACTTATGCATGTTGATGACTTAGATGTGCAACACACGAAGTAATGTATGTCTTCAATTCAATGAAGACTTACACTCTGAGTGTGAATACATTAATGCGGAATTTGACTTCGGAGCGCCACGACAATTGTGCGCCGTGTCTGGGTCTAATACTTCCTATACGGTGGGTAACGCCACCACCAAATTCTTCTTTTTGAAGTGTTTTGCTCATGGCGTTACATTTGCTATGTCTTCGCATTTGGTTTGTCTTCAATATCAACATGACTTCATGTTTATCTTCACAATGTTGATTTGGTTTTATTCTGATATATGCATATATTAGTGGTCTGTCCTCTACAGCATTCACTTATAGCTATGTCTTCTTGTTTGAATCTTTTGAACTAAGTGAATGTGATCAGACCCTAACCTCTCTATGCTTCCTATCTCAAACTCTATCTATCCAAATCATATGCATTCTGTTGAAACTGTCGAATGTCTTCTCTACGTCCTTGTCAGCAGAATATACAGAGACAAACATTAAATCTGTTTTAAATGCTCTATTCTTATTGCCTGAAACCCGGAGAAGCCGAAACGTCCACCCGACAGTCCAGGCGTGCGTGGGAACATGGGACAACTCCCAATGTGTTTCATGTTCGCCACGTGTCCCTCAGATGTGAACCGCCAGGGGCACCTGCGTAATTGAGTTGTGACGTCCCTTTCCGTATAAATGCACATCCCATCACGGTCAAAAATCCTTCTTCCACCTGTCCACCTCGACAAACCCTAGCGCCACCGCTAGCTCTCGACTACACCGGCGATGAAGCGCTTAGCTGCCGTGACCTCTCCGACGATGTCTTCACGCCGGCCGTGGACATCGTCTTCTCCGCTGCCGCCATAGGTGTCCTCCGTCACCAAGTTAGGGCACGGAAGATCGAACTGCTCGGCCTCATCTTCTACTCCGTCTAGCAGTTCATTTTGTGGTAAATTAAAACCCTCTTTTTACCGTCTTTTTGATCCTATAGATTCATTCTTTCTACCAAAAGTGGTTTCTGCCTCCACAAATTTGGACCTATCCTGTCTGCATCTCATACGATGCCTAGTATATTCACTTATGCTTCACACGTAGTTAGATTCTTCACTTGTACTTATTCTTGGATTCATACAAATCTGGAACCAACTCTCAATATATAAGTGAATGTCTTCGTGTTATGAGATCAATGTCTTCAAAACTGATTTATCTTCAAAATCTTCTGAGAATGCATATGACCTCTTCCCCTTCCCTCGCATCTCTAATGCTGTCACAGGTACATGTCCGTGGGAGAATCCCTTGGTTCTCATAGTCTGCATTCATTTGCAGAATTCTTAGAGCATCATATCAACTCTCCCGAAGCCAGTTCCTGTCTGACCAGCAGACGGAAGCCTTTGACAGTTTTCAAGCCATTCAGTCTGAACTTCATGGCAATAGATAAGTCTGCAAGGAAGGGTGGCAAACAGCACCGTGGGAATACGTCAAAGGATTTGCCACCAGACCTCTATGAGTTGTACAAGACAGATCCTGAGGAGGACTACAATCAGCGCAAGACACGAATCCAATGGATTTGAAGATATTGGGCAGAACAATGGTACAAGTATAGGTTTGTGACCCAGGAATATGCCAAGAAGAGTGCCATCAAGCGACCCTGGGGAGACATCTTGTACAAAAATCTTCCACCCAGGTCCAGAGTTGAAGCCATTGATCAAGGCTTCTACCCTTGCATGGTCCGTGGACCACAGCCAGCTGATGCCCACCCATCTTCATTGCTATGGTGTCGTCACGCCAATCTGTTCAAGCGCAACTTTCAGTTTGCCAAGAACTCGGCCAAAGAAAACAAGAAGTCGCGGGTGAGGGAGTCCTGGATTAGGGGTGAAAGTGCTAGTTATCGACTAGAGGGGGGTGAATAGGCGATTTTTATGAAAGTCTTCAAAACGTGGAAGTTTCGAAGACAACCAATAGAAATGACCTAATTGATATGCAGCGGAAGATAAACTACAACAAGCAAACCATAGTCAGGTATGCAGTAAAGTGAAAGTACAAAGACTAATAGCAGCTTAGTAGTAAGGATCGGGATGGAAGATAGTATGAAGCCAACCAACTATAGTAGTCAAGCAATGAAGTCAAACAGGTACGACAAATAGGCAACGACTTCACGAAGACAAACGCTAAGTAAGGGAAGGCAGAGGATAGAACCAGTCACTTGTTGAAGACACATGATTTGTTGGACCAGTTCCAGTTGCTGTGACAACTGTACGTCTGGTTAGGGAGGCTGAGATTCAACTCAGAAGACCGCGTCTTCACCTTATTCCCCTTGAGCTAAGGACACACAGTCCTCGCACAATCACTCTGGTAAGTCTTCAAGGTAGACTTCCAAACCTTCACAGACTTCGTTCACCGGCGATCCACAATGACTCTTGGATGCTCAGAACGCGACACCTAACCGGCTGGAGGATTCACAGTCCTCAAGTGTAAAAAGTCTTCAGTCACGTGAGCGAAATACTTGATGATGCCTAACACTCTTTGGCTCTAGGTGTTTGGGCTTTGTCCTCGCAAGGATTTCTCTCTCTCAAAGGCTTCGAGGTGGATTGCTCTCAAACGACAAAAGCCGTGCACTAACTCTGAGCAACCACCAATTTATGGTGTAGGGGGTGGGCTATTTATAGCCACTAGGCAACCCGACCTGATATGTCCGAAATGACCCTGGGTCACTAAGGAACTGACACGTGTTCCAACGGTCAGATTTCAAACACACACGGCAACTTTACTTGGGCTACAAGCAAAGCTGACTCATCCAGCTCTGGATAAGATTTGCTCTCATTGTCTTCGCTCGAAGACATAGGATTTGGGTTGAGCATCACTTTGTCATTCTGACTTTGTTCACTTGGACCCCACTTAACAGTACGGTGGTTCCTATGACTCTACAAAGAAGAAAAAGGAAACAACGAAACGACACAGTCTTCGCGCTCCATAGTCTTCACTCAATGTCTTCTCATGTCATAGTCTTCAATATGAATATCTTCACATACCACCATTGTCGTCAATGTCTTCATACATTTTTAGGGGTCATCTCCGGTAGGTAAACCGAATCAATGAGGGACACTACCTGTGTTATCCTGCAATTCTCGGAAACACATTAGTCCCTCAACCAAATTTGTCGTCAATACTCCAAAACCAACTAGGGGTGGCACTAGATGCACTTACAATCTCCCCCTTTTTGGTGATTGATGACAAACTGGTTGAAGTTTTCAACGGGGATAAAGTATGTGAAATTGTAAAGGATAATGTATTGTCTTCATAAGTGGCAAGGGCTCCCCCTGAAGATGTGCATATAAGTAATTTGCTTTTGGAATGCAAATGCACACGACAGGTTATACTTGCGGAGATCCTCTTAAACTTATGAAGATAATTCATCATGCATGAAATGATATAACTAAGAGAATGACATGCATAATGAAAAATGGACGTCTGCAGAATGATCTAAGTGCGGAAGTTATCATCGCACATGCGGAATTTATCATCGCATCACAGAAAAGCAAATAAGTAGCAGACGACCATCAAGTTTAAGTGTTACAACTCAAAGAACCAAATGTATCAAAAGCGAGAGTTGTAAGCACTAGGCAAAATATAAAGCAACCGCCCATATGAACCCGCTTGGGGACTATCAAACTCATATGCTTCTCCCCCTTTTGTCAGTAAGGACCAAAAAGGTTTGAAGACATAGAGCATCTACTCGCTTTCATGAGGAGAAGGTGAAGCAGTAGGGTTGTCGTTGTTGTTTGGCGGTGCAGACGAACTTGGTGCAGTGTCGATGCGTGCAGAAGTAGGGGGCGGTGAAGTAGCATCGGCTTCATCATCGATCACTCTGGCATTCACAGTTGCCGCGGAGGAAGAATAGTCAGAGTCTTCAAGGGAGGGAGTTCGACGTAGGACCGCATTCTGTGGAGGAGTGGAGTCAAATTTGAATCTTTCAGTGAAGCCATCGTCTTGAAGATCTGCTTCAGCACTGAGCAGCGTCAAACTCTTCCATGATCGACGAAAGGTCTCGTGAGTGACAAAAGCATTCTTGGTGGCAAGATTTCGAATGTGATTGACGTCCACCAAGAGGCTTTGTATCTGTCACTTGAGCCAAAAGTGATGCTTGTCTTGTTTCTGATGCAGAGCCACAAGAAGTTCTCGGTCATTTAGGACACGAGAGCGCTTCTTAGGCCTTTGGGCAATTATGCTCTCAGTAGCTTCAGTTTGCGCACTGTGAGGCATACGAGTGTTCCCAGCCATTGGATAGACACGAGTTACTGCTTGGACGCCTTCCATGGGTTGAGAGAAGCTATGGTGATCTGCATTTTGAAGACAAAGAGGCGTTTTGGCAGGCTCAGGGTATATGGCTTCAACTGACATATCAACCTCGGGTAGAAAGATCAGATGATTGCGAGCAGAGGGCTGATAGTTGATAGCAGAGTGTAGCTTGATGAGGCGCATGTCCCATGGAGCATAGAATTTCAGGCCAAAAAGGTCAGAACCAGACGCAGCCAGTTGCCAGATGAAGAATTCTTGTGTATTGAAGCTGATGCCATTGAGGATGTAAAAGACGAATGTCTTCATGGCTCCTTCAAGTTTTGCAGATGACGAATGCCCTTTGATAGGCCATAGAGTTCGCTTGATGATGTGATATATTGTGCGAGGCAGGTACTCAAGGTCATCAACAAAGAACTCCTTTGGGTATTCAGCGTCAGGTGACAAAGGCTTCATCATGCTCAACATTTCGCTCATGTTGGGCTCTGGCTTATGGAAGATGCTCTCCAGTGCATTGCGGTGGAGTTGACAATTAGGTTCGAACAGCTCTCCGGGAGTGGGTAGGCCTGTGAGCTCAATGACGTCAAGAGCTTTGGCTTCATGATGAACATTTCTTGTCATCCACTCGAGAACCCGTGTCTTTGTATCCCTGTAGTAGCCGCGAATGTGGAGGGTAGCATAGAATTGAAGCAAAAGTTCCTCATTCCAATGTTCTTTGTCTGTCACAAAGCTGAGCAGACCTGCATCACGAAAGCAGTCAAGTGCTTCTTCTAAGCATGGCAGTCCTGCAATAGCTTCAGTGTCGAGGCGCATATGAGGGAAAATGCGCCCTTGATCATACAGAACGCAGGAGTAATAGCTTCACTGTTGATAGCTCCAGAATCGATCTGATGATATCCTTGGCCTTGGATAGGGGTTCTTTGCTCTGTCAAAGAAAGTGTTGTGGGCTTTGAAGCCATTTGCATTGAAGGACCCTGTAGAGGTGGCAGTACCTAGGAACCTTGGCAGTCTTGGCTTTGGTTTCTGGACCAGAGGCCTATGCTCAACATGATAATCAAGCGAGGACTAGAAGCATGAGGCGGAGGGACGAGCAGGGCCATCCTGCGGTGACTAACTGACCATAGTTGTAAGCTTGCTCAATTGTATAGGGCCTTGGTGGCGAACAGGAGCGATGGCAACAACAGAGGCGTCAGGCTACTGTGAGATGCTTGAGAGCAGTTGCATCATTGGCTTCGGCACATTGGTTGGTGCAGGCTCCACATTTGCTTCAGCCATGACTATGTCATTGGCTTCATTTGTGTTGGTGGTGGCAGCCTCAATATTTTCAACCTCCACTTGATGAGCTGGAGGGTCGGGCACTGTAACGTTCACTTCAGGAACAGCTTCTTGAGTAATGGGGGGAGTAGGGACTCGTTCTTCTTGGTTTTCATCGGCTGATGCAGCCGGATTGTCTTCAGCAGCTTTGGCTTCAGACACGGAGACATTCACAGTTGGAGTGGCTTCTGGAAACACTTGACGTGCAACAGATTGGTGGTGCACTTCTCCTTCTGGAACGCTCGAAAGAGGGACTTGAGGCCTTGGTCCTTTGCGAAGCCTGCGGAATGCTGGCGACGCCTTTGGAGATGGAGTTGGCTGGGCCTCAAGGTCTTCCACTTCTTCTTGCACATGTGGTGTGACTTGTTGTTGGGGAGTACTCGGGGAGTCTTGTTGTTGTGGGTGATCAGCCCATGATGCATCCTGAGCAATTGGCGTCAGAGGACGACCAATGCTGATGAGTTCGTTGTTCATGCGAACATGCGATGATACCAAGTTGTGTTCAATCTGAGGAAGAACTTCATCATCTTCAACATTGTCATTGTGACCAATGTCTTCAACAGTGATGGGATCAACTGCTGGAATGTCTTCAACTTCATGAGCCTCTGAGGAAGCAGGCTCATGAACTATCATTCGTCGTTCTTGGAGTTCAGATGCAGGTCGAACTATTGAGATAGGTTCAACAACTAAGGGCTCTGTGGAAGCAGCCCGATTCTTCTTGGTTTTGCGCTTCTTCTTGGCGGGAGCAGCATCAGAAGCTTCAGGATTTTTCCTTTTTCTGGCTTCAGCCTCGTCAGCCCTTGTCTTCTTCTGTTCTGAAGCGGTTGACCTGACCTTTGGCTTCGAGCCAGTCATGCTGCTTGGGAAGACTATGCGAGGTTCTTCTTGCCTTGAAGGTGCAGATTGGTCAGTTGATTGCTTCTTCTTCTTTGCAGCCATTCTGGGGTCCATGCCAGGACGACCAAGAGCCTTGCACTTCTCAGCCTCATTGTAGGCTAGTACACACTTGTCAGCCAGACTCTTCATACGCTCACGAGAGCCTTTAGCTTCGTCCCGCTTCTTGTGAAAGGCTTCTTTGAGCTCGTGCAGCATGGTCTTCAAGTTTTTGACATCTTGCACGCTGAGCTTTGTCACATGCTTCTTGAACTAAGCTTTCTCATAGTCTATCTTGTGCTTCAGTTCAACGAGACGCTGAGCAAGAGCTAGCTCAGAAGCAATTGCGCCATTGAATGAGACGCTGAGGCTAATGGGAAGTTGCAGATCTTTAAAGCTGAGATTCGGGTTGTCAAACCACTCATCAATGAAGTGATGGATGATTGCCACATCAAAGAGAGGCAAATCATTGAAGATCTCTGCTTCTTCCTTGCTCTTGATCAGTTGCTCAAGAGCATCATCTGCAAGATCTTCATCGCTGGATAGATCAATGTGCTCTTCTCGTGGAATGGCAGCAGGAGTTAATGTCTGATCAGTATGTTTGACGATTTTCTTTTTCTTCTCCGTCTTCTTGGAGATACGTGATTGATCTTCAGACTGCACACTGTCTTCAGGAGGTGCAGTCGCACGTGAAGCTTTTGGAGGAGCAGCTGATCTTGAAGCCTTAGCCTTCTTTGGCTTCTGCGGCTTTGGAGTAGGAGCAGGGGCTTCATCAGTGTCAGTGTCATCATCAGAATGATCCACTTTGGCACCTTGGACCAAGATGTGAGTGATTAGGCCATCAAGGTTGTAGAAAGGACCGATGACATTGGGTTCTGCATCACGGGAGCCGTCAGCACGGGGAGCAGAGGGACCAGGGTTGAAGTCTAATCCCAATGACTTCTTGTTTTCCTTGGCCGATGCCTTTGCGTGCTGGAAGTTTCGCTTGAAGAGATTATCGTCATGACACCAGAGCAATGACGATGGGTCGGCATTTTCGGGCTGAGGTCCACGGACCATACAAGGATAGAAACCATGTGCAATAGCTTCAGCTCTGTTCTTGGGTGGAAGGCCTCGAAAGAGATATCACCCCAAGGACTTTTGATAGCATTCTTCTCAGCGTATTCCTGGGTCACGAACTTGTATTTGAACCATGGTTCAGCCCAATATCATCGAATCCATTGGATTCGTGTCTTGCGCTGATTATAATTCTCTTCAGGATCTGTCTTGTAAAGCTCTGCGAGGTCATCAGGCAAATCTTTTGATGTTCCCCCACGACGCTGTCTGCCACCCTTCCTTACTGATTTCTCTGCAGCGATGAACTTCAAACTGAATGGCTTCAACATGTTCAAAGGCTTCAAAAGCTTTCGCTTGCTGGACAGACATATCCTTGAGCCACAAGTCGTGCTTTGTTTCTGACGACTTGACCATGCTCATCTTGCTTGTTCTGATATATCCATTTTGTGCCAATAATGTTATGCTTGCGAGGGTCAGGACGCTTGACAAGTTCCCAAACATTGTTCAAGTTGAACTGTTGAAGTTCTTCTTGCAAAGCTTGTATCCATTCAGGTTCCATAAAGGCTTCAGCTACTTTCTTGGGTTCTGATATTGACACAAAAGAAAAGTGTCCACAAAAACTTGCTAACTGTGTTGCTCTTGAGCGAGTAAGTGGACCAGGTGCATTGATGCTATCAATTATCTTCTCAATTTGTACTTCATTTGCTACTCGAGGATGAATTGGACGAAGACTTTCTCTTGCTGATCATTGTCATCATTGGGAGGATTGTCTTGGTGAGCATTGTCTTGAGTTGGTTAGGTGCGAGAATGATAAGTTCCTCTTGGTGTCTGTGCTTGAAGGCATGATTTCTCCAGTTCCCATCAGCTTGATAGATTCACTGGGCAGATCTTCATCTAGTGTACTTGGCAGGAGCTCTCTTTGTGAACCATTGGTTTCATCAAATCGCACGTCCACAGTTTCGACGATTTTGTAGAGATAGAGGTTGAAGACTCGTAGAGTGCGAGTCCTTTACAGAATCGAGCATGAAGCCTTCATGAGCTTTAGGTGCAAATTTTGACTTGTGATGGGGATCCTTGATCCAGCACCTAGCACCAAATACTCTGAAGTAGCTGACATTTGGCTTCTTGCCGGTAAGGAGCTCATAGGATGTTTCGTTCAGAAGCTTATGGATGTAAACACGGTTGATGACGTGACATGCTGTATCAATAGCTTCAGGCCAGAACTTTCTTGGTGTCTTGTACTCGTCGAGCATTGTTCGAGCCATCTCAATGAGTGTTCGGTTCTTGCGCTCTACGATGCCATTTTGCTGAGGTGTGTATGGAGTAGAGAACTCATGAGTGATTCCCATTGTATCCAGATAAAGATCAAGTCCGGTATTCTTGAACTCAGTGCCGTTGTCACTTCTGATATGCTTGATCTTGACGCCATAATTGTTCATGGCTCGATTGGCGAAGCGTCTGAAGACATCTTGCACTTCAGTCTTGTAGAGAATTATGTGCACCCATGTATATCTTGAGTAGTCATCAAAATGGCGAAGCCATAGAGACAGCGATTCTTTGTGAGGGTAGAGTAGTGAGTAGGACCAAATAAGTCCATGTGTAACAGCTCGAAGGGTTGAGATGTCGTCATGATTGTCTTCGAGGGTGCTTTGCCCTAGTCATCTTTCGACTTCGCAGCACCACACAGATGATCCTTCTTGAACTTGACACCTTCGATGCCTATGACATGCTTCTTTTGGTGAGTGTGTGTAAGTTCCTCATGCCAAGATGCCCCACCTCCGATGCGAGAGCCAAGCGATACAAGCTTTTGCGGAAGACATACGACAAGTTGTGGACCTGCTGAGAAATCTACCATGTATAGATCATCTTTCCGATACCCTTCAAAGACTAGAGACTTGTCAGATTCCATTAGTACAAGGCAACGATATTTTCCTAATAGCACAATCATGTTCAAGTCACCAAGCATTGAGACAGACATTAAGTTGAAACCAAGGGATTCAACAAGCATCACTTTATCCATGTGTTGATCCTTTGAGATTGCAACTCTACCTAGACCCAATACCTTGCTTTTACCAAAGTCGAGAAATGTGATGTGACTCTTGTCCGATGGACGTAAGGTTGAGTCTATGAGAAGACTTGATCACCAATCATATGATTAGTGCATCCGCTGTCCATAATCCATTACGAAGCATGAGGTGTCATTCCCTCTGATGCAGTTAGGGGATAGGTTTCACCAAGAGTATTGTGAAGCATAAACATTTGACGGGCAAGAGGATTATTGAAGCTCAGATCAAGATTAGGACTGATAGGATTAATGGCAAACAATTCAGGAACAAAATACATAGTGAGACCATTTGGGCATTTGATCGTGCACCCTACAAGATGTTTTAGGTCCCCAGCAATATCATCAGACGCCCTTGATTTTCGGCTGGAGACCCTTCCCTGCAAAAGAAAGTTAATTCTTCTTAACCACCCACATCTTCAGGGGTGGCTTAGAAGCAATGAGTCTAAGTGCAGCATCTGAGAACTTCGGCTTTGGAGCCCTAGCAAATAGCCTTGCAGGAGATGAATGATACTCATATGAATAAGCAGAAAAGTTCTTAGTTGTATGAACATAGCGGTTTGAAGACACAGGCTCATATTTATAACTTTGAGTACGGTTTCCCTGCAAAACATTGGCGTTAGGGTGACTCAGGTGAGTCCTTTGTCTGTTTGAAGCCTTTGGACCATATGACGCCTTAGGTCTGGGGTTTGTCTTCATCCCAGGTGGTGTCATGATAACATTCACTGGAAGATTCTCAAGACAACTTTTGGAAACCTAGATCTTCTTCATAGGTGGTCCATTCCTGCAGTTAGTACCAATATACCTGACAAACACTTCACCATTCTGATTTTTGAACAGTTTATAGTTTGCATCAAAGGATTCATCAATGGTAATAGGATTAGCATAGGTAAAGCCAGATAAGGTGGATGGATCCACTGAAGGTCCCTTTGCAGCAACCCATGTGGTTTTGGGATACTGCTCAGGCTTCCAGTAGGAACCATCAACATTCATTTTCCTCTCGAACCCAACACCGTCTTTCCTAGGGTTTCGGTTCAGAATCTGCTTTTTGAGGACATCGCAAGTGTCGATGTCCTTTCGCACTTTTATACATCCTGTTTCAAGCAATGTCTTCAACCTAGCATTTTCATCGACAATAGTAGTGATATCCTCCGAGAGGGTTAGTTACCACATCAGTAGTTGAAGACAATGCAACAGTAGCAGCAGTTGAACATTCAGCAGCAGAGGTAGCGATATCACGCTCAAGGCATTTTAGACATGGTGGTTCAAATCCATCCTGAGCGGGACTGATCCATTGAGCCTTGAAGTGATTCATTCTCTTTTTGAAGATCTTCATGAGCCGCTCTCAATTTCTCAAGCTCTTTCTTCCTTTGAAGATAATCATAGGAGAGCTTTTCATGAGTGGTTGAGAGCGATTCATGACGACTTTCAAGTTCTTGGTACTTAGCATGAAGATTTTTTATGTCTTCAACTAAGGACTGTGAACGTGTCATTTCCGCGACCAACAGGTCATTGCTTTTGTCTAACAGTTTTTGAGTGTGTTCCATAGCTTTTTGTTGTTCAGTTGCAATTTTAGCAAGTGTTTTGTAGCTGGGCTTGGATTCACAATCAGAGTCATCTTCACTTGATGTTTGAAAGTAAGCATCACGTGATTTTACCTTGGCACCACGTGCCATGAAGCAGTAGGTGGGAGCAGGGTCGTCCTTGTCATTAGCTTCAGCGTTGGTGTGGAAGTCATTGTCTTCATTGTTGAAGATGGACTTGGCAACATAGGCTGTGGCTAGAGCCAGACTTGCAACACCAGGGTCGGACTCCTCTCCAGACTCCACCTCCGCCTCCTCAGAAGCAAACTCCTCCTCTGAATCCATTTCCTTGCCAACAAAAGCACGAGCCTTGCCAGATGAGCTCTTCTTATGAGATGAAGACTTTGATGAGGACTTGGAAGAAGACTTTGAAGATTTGTTCTTCTTCTTGTCATCAGAATCATATTCCTTGCTCTTCTTATTCTTCTTCTCATTGTCCCACTGTGGGCACTCAGATATATAGTGTCCAAGTTTCTTGCACTTGTGACATGTTCTCTTCTTGTGGTCATGAGTGGAAGCTTCATCATTTCTTGAGCTAGATCGTGAAGACTTTCTGAAGCCCTTCTTCTTAGTGAACTTCTGGAACTTCTTCACAAGCAGAGCAAGTTCCTTTCCAATGTCTTCAGGATCATCAGAACTGCAGTGAGATTCTTCTTCATATCTCAAAAGCAAGGACGTCAAGATCAATTGGAGCAATGAACCAACCTATTCGGGAAGGGAATTGGATCGACAAGATCGTGTTAGTTTTGTGTCCCCTCTGTCTACTTACATCACGTCTTGAATCTCGGGACGAGATTCTTGTTTAGTGGGGGTGAGTTGTCACATCCCTAGCCTTGCAATGCACTAGTGCTAGCTTGGTTGTTGCATCATGTCTAAATTTATTGAAAGTTGAAATGGGGATTGCTCAAACCCTAGCACCAAACCAAATCAACTAGGTTCAAATAAAAATATTCTCAATGAACCCAAAATGCCCTTGAGAAAAGTTTATCATTTTGGATTGGTTTAAAACCTCTGCCAAAAATGGTGCACATATTCTAGGCCATTACGGATTTTTGAATTAAATCATATGGTATTTGCATTTGGGCATTTAATTGCTAAATAATATTTTAAATGCTCAAATAATCACAAACTAAAATGTTCACTGTAGGATATATTCCCAACAGTGATCATGAGTAGTTTCATGATTTTTGGAAGTGTCTAAGTATTTTTAATAAAGCCCTAAAACTACAGAATAATAGAAAACAGAATTTAATAGAAACAACAGAGAGAGAGGCTCACCTGGGCCACTTACCTGGCAGCCCACCTGGCCAGGCCACCTGTCGGCCCAGCTGGCAGCCCAACCATCAGGCCCAGCCCACCAGGGGCAGCGCTGTCTTCTTCCCTCCTACCAGGAGGAGAAGCAGCTGCGTGCCCGACGCACGCCGCGGCCACCTCCTCCCTCCCTGCCTGCCTGGCTCCTCCTCGATGCGTCTGGACGACGCCACGCAACCCCCTCGACCGCCTCTCACCCTCTCCCGAGCTCTCTCCCTCCCTCTTCTCTCACCCCCTCTCGCGCCCGAGCGCACCACAGCGCGCCGCCAAGCACCACCACAGCCATAGCCGACCCCGTGCCTCTCCATGCTGACCCTGTCGTCCGCCTCGACGCCGTGAAGTTTTCCCCTCAACAAGCGCAAGCCCGGACGCCCTGCAATACCGACACCACCGTCATCTTCCTCCTCGGGCTCCGACCACCATTGTCGTCGATTCGCCGCACGCAGAATGCCCCCGAGCCCGCCGAGCTTCTCTCCGACCTCGCAGTGAGCTCCTTATCCGAACCCCTCTCTTTCCCTCGCATTTGCGAGCTCCAGGACGCATCTCCACCATGGCCGAGAGCTCGGCTCCGCCGCGCATGTCGTCGTCGCCGTTCTAGCCGCCTCCGCTTGCGTCCGAGACCACCCTCGTGCTCAGCAAGCCCCCAGGAGCCGAACGCACCCACTCACCTGTCCTACCGTGCCCCGTAGCGCCGTCTCGAAGCACCTCTGAGCTCCGGCCGCCGCAGTTACACGCCGCCCGGGCTCCTTTCGCTTGCGCCCCTAGATGCGGGCGAGCGAGGGCTCCCTCCTGGTGCCCTCAGCGCACTCAGCCGCTGCCCCTAGCGCCACCCCGGCGAGCCGCCGCCGCACTGGATGGTCGCCGGCGGCCTAACCCCGGCCATGACGACGTGGGACGTCATTAGGGGCTAACCACCATGCTTTAAAACCCCCAGGGGTCAATGACAGCCAGGCCCCATACCTTAATTAACCATAGGGTTTTTCCCTCTTTAACTTAAGCTAATGCCCGTGGGCCCACCTATCAGTTTGACCTTGCCACCTCAGCGTTGACCTGGACCCACTGGTCAGCCTCTACTGTGACACTGTTAGACTGACATGCAGGACCCACAGGTCAGGTTTGACTGGTCGGCATAGTTGACTGTTGACGTCATCTTGGCGCAATAAATCAATTACTGGAATTATTCTTATACAGGAAATTCCAGAAAATAGCAAAAACTTCTAAAATTCATATAAAATCAACCGTAGCTCAAAATGAAATAATTTATGTATGAAAAATGATCTGAAAAATCCAATCTATCCATCTGTACCACTTTCATGCATGTTAGATCAACTTATACCTGCTGATCAGGTCAAATCAATTAAATGGCATTTGAATTTCACATATGGAGTTTGAATTTGAACCCTTGGTTCAAACCAACTTCATTTAATATGGTTGCTAGTTGCATTAGCTTAATCAACAGCATATTGCCATGACATTATCATGCATCATATTTGTTGCATTGCATTGATTGTGTTCCTATTTGTTTGCCGGTATTTGTCCCCTCTCGATAGACGTGGTTCCGACGATAAGTTCGATGACACCGATGAAGAACTATACTATCTTCAGAAGTGCCAGGCAAGCAAAAACCCCTTGTTCATTCCGATATAATCCCACTCTCTCGCTCCTGATCTATTTTACTGCATTAGGACAACAACTACTCATGTGTTACCTGCTGCGGTAGCTGAACCCCTTTATCCTATGCATGACCTGTCATTCCACAGTAATTAGATGAAACCCACTAGCATGAGTAGGAGTTGTTTGAGCCCTGTTGTGCCTACTCATTCATTCATGCTTGTCTGATTCATCGGGAATGAATTGGAATGGTGTGTGAACATGTCCTACTGTGTGTGAGCTAAGTGTGTGAACACGATTTGGTAAAGGTAGCGGTGAGAGGCCATGTAGGAGTACATGGTGGGTTGTCTCATTGAAACCGTCCTCAGGAACTGAGTTCTGTGTTTGTGATCCATGAAACAGTTACTACCACACATTGGGATCCTTAATTGACTCTCTCGGCTTCTTAACCACCCTTGTTCTCTGTCCGGGAGTTGCAACTAGTTTACGGTGTTTGTAGGATATGTGTTGGAGGCCGTGCGTGGCGCTGACCCTAGGGGTGGGCTATGATGCGGTAGATACACCGTGGCCTGTGTGTGCGAATGCCCGTTTGGTATCTCGGGAACCTTGCACACATCGTTTGGGGCCGTTAGTGGAAACCTCAGCGGACTCCTGCGGATGGAACCGAATAGGCGATAAACCTGGACTAGGGACTTGAGTGTTTAGGTAGGTGTGGCCGACACCCACGTTGGGCTTCCGCTTGAAGGTTGTCGAGTACATGTCGTGTAAACGGCGGTAAGTGGTGAGCGTGTGTGAAGAAGTACACCCTGCAGGGTTAATATGATCTATTCGAATAGCCGTGTCCGGAAAAGGACTTCGGGTTGCCTATATCAGTTCATAGACAAGTGAAAGTGGATACTCTAAAATCGCAAGATAAGCGTGAGTGCTATGGATGGCGTTCTCGTGAGGGAGGCGGGAGCGGGTCCATAGTGGCATATTGATATGGTGAATATGTGGACTCGTGTGCGCCATCTCAAAAGAGTTACTTGCAGTCTTAGTTCAGGATAGCCACCGAGTCAAAGCTGGCTTGCTGCAGTCAAACTCCACCACCCCCTTTGTTGATAATGATGCATATGTAGTTAGTTCTGATGTAAGTCTTGCTGAGTACATTTGTACTCACATTTGCCTATTTTATGTTTTTGCAAAGAGATTTCCGTCTCGCTAGTAGTTCCGCGTGGTCTTCGACGTTTAGCTTGTTACCTCAGCTACGATCTTGTGCCCTCGGCAGGATCTGGTAGATAGTCAGGCTTCTCAGCCTTTTTCATTTGTAGATGTCTGTACTCAGACATGTTAAGCTTCGCTTGTGCTTTGACTTGTATGCTCACGAGTGTTGGGTCATGAGACCCATGTTTGTAATATCTCGCTCCTCGGGCCTAGTGAATAAATATTTGAGTCGTAGAGTTATGTTGTGATGCCATGTTGTATTTACACATATTGAGCATATTGTGTGTATGTTTGAAATGCTTGGTATGTGTGGGATCCGACAATCTAGTTGTTTATCCTTGGCAGCCTCTCATATGGGGAAATGTAGTCTAGTGTTTCCTGAGCTATAGTAGTCCGCTACAGCCCGGTTCACCGGAGTCCTGCTAGCCCAGCACTACTGCTTTGGACACTTGATGGCGGCATGTGTTTCACTTCATTCCTATGTCTGTCCTTTGGGGAAATGTCACGCTTGGTGACATCCGGAGTCCTGCCTAGCCTGCTACAGCCGGTTACGAGTCCTGTTAGCCAGTGCTACAGCCAGTTTACGAGTCTGTTAGCCCAGTGCTACAGCCCGGATTCATCGTTGATGACCGACATGCTCGCTGTGATTCATGTATGCCTGTACCCATGGGTTAGTGCCGCTTTGGGTTCACGACTAGCCATGTCGGCCCGGGTTCTCTGTCATATGGATGCTAGCGACACTATCATATCGTGAGCCAAAAGGCGCAAACGGTCCCGGGCCATGGTAAGGAGACACCCGTGGGAATACCGTGCGTGAGGCCGCAAAGTGATATGAGGTGTTACCGGCTAGATCGATGTGACTTGGAATCGGGGTCCTGACAAACAGGTACGACAAATAGGCAATGACTTCACGAAGACAAACACTAAGTAAGGGAAGGGAGAGGATAGAACCAGTCACTTGTTGAAGACACAGGATTTGTTGGACCAGTTCGATTCTTTGTGACAACTGTGCGTCCAGTTAGGGAGGCTGAGATTCAACTCAGAAGACCGCGTCTTCACCTTATTCCCCTTGAGCTAAGGACACACAATCCTCGCACAATCACTCTGGTAAGTCTTCAAGGTAGACTTCCAAACCTTCACAAACTTCGTTCACCGGCGATCCACAATGACTCTTGGATGCTCGAGCGCGACGCCTAACCGGCTGGATGATTCACATCCTCAAGTGTAATAAGTCTTGAGTCACATGAGGCGAAAGACTTGATGATGCCTAACACTCTTTGGCTCGGGTGTTTGGGCTTTGTCCTCGCAAGGATTTCTCTCTCAAAGGCTTGAGGTGGGTTGCTCTCAAACGACAAAAGCCGTGCACTAACTCTGAGCAGCCACCAATTTATGGTGTAGGGGGTGGGCTATTTATAGCCACTAGGCAACCCGACCTGATATGTCCGAAATAACCCTGGGTCACTAAGGAACTGACACGTGTTCCAATGGTCAGATTTCAAACACACACGACAACTTTACTTGGGCTACAAGCAAAGCTGACTCATCCAGCTCTGGATAAGATTTTCTCGCATTGTCTTCGCTCGAAGACATAGGATTTGTGTTGAGCATCACTTCAGTCATTCTGACTTTGTTCACTTGGACCCCACTTAACAGTATGGTGGTTCCTATGACTCAACAAAGAAGAAAAAGGAAACAACGAAATGACACAGTCTTCACGCTCCATAGTCTTCACTCAATGTCTTCTCATGTCATAGTATTCAATATGAATATCTTCACATACCACCATTGTCGTCAATGTCTTCATACATTTTTAGGGGTCATCTCCGGTAGGTAAACCGAATCAATGAGGGACACTACCTGTGTTATCCTGCAATTCTCGCAAACACATTAGTCCCTCAACCAAATTTGTCGTCAATACTCCAAAACCAACTATGGGTGGCACTAGATGCACTTACAAGGGGGTGTCCGGATAGCCGGACTATAGCCCTTGGTCGGACTCCTGGACTTTGAAGATACAAGATTGAATACTTCGTCCCGTGTCCGGATGGGACTTTCCTTGGCGTGGAAGGCAAGCTTGGCGATACGGATATGTAGATCTCCTACCATTGTAACCGACTCTGTGTAACCCTAACCCTATTCGGAGCCTATATAAACCGGAGGGTTTTAGTCCGTAGGACGAACAACAATCATACCATAGGCTAGCTTCTAGGGTTTAGCCTCTCTCATCTCGTGGTAGATCTACTCTTGTACTACCCATATCACCAATATTAATCAAGCAGGAGTAGGATTTTACCTCCATCGAGAGGGCCCGAACCTGGGTAAAAACATCGTGTCCCTTGTCTCCTGTTACCATCCACCTAGACGCACAGTTCAGGACCCCCTACCCGAGATCCGCCGGTTTTGACACCGACATTGGTGCTTTCATTGAGATTTCCTCTGTGTCGTCATCTTTAGGCCCGATGGCTCCTCCGATCATCAACAACGATGCACTCCATGGTGAGACTTTTCTCCCCGGACAGATCTTCGTATTCGGCGGCTTTGCACTGTGGGCCAATTAAGCAGCCATCTGGAGCAGATTAAGCTTCGCCCTGGCCATCAGGTCAGATTTGGAAGTTTGAACTACACGGCCGACATCCGCGGAGACTTGATCTTGACGGGTTCGAGCCACAATAAGCGCGCCCGCCTTGCATCACGAGGGCATGATCTAGCTCTGCCGCCCGAGCGGTGTCACGGAGGCCGCACCAGAGTCCGCTCCGACCTTTAGCTCGGAGCCAACCGTGCCGATCGAGGACGGGTGGCTGGACACCGCCTCGGGGGCTGCGATCTCTATGGCGATTGAGCCGTACACCTACCCCGTCCTTTGTGAAGCTCGTAACTCCAAGATGCCGGACTCCTCTCTGGACTCCGAGCCTTCCGCGCCCCTGCCAATCGAATCCGATTGGGCGCCGATCATGGAATTCACTGCCGCGGACATCTTTCAGCATTTTGAATTCACTAAAGTCTCTCTCTTTATCAGGAGAGCCCATGCCGGATTATGGTCAGGAAGGTTGGGATGCAGACGACGAAGAAAATCAAAGCCCACCCACCACCCACTTCGTAGCCACTGTCGATGATTTAACCGACATGCTCGACTTCGACTCAAGACATCGGCGGTATGGACGGCGATGCAGGAGGCGACCAGAACCAGCGCCCACGAGGGCACCGGAAAACCACCTCGTCATCGACATATACATGGTGGACATCCCAAAAGATGGGAATGGCGATGGAACAGTGGAGGATGACCCCTCCAAGAAACAGCCTAAGCGCCGGCGTCAGCGGTGCCGCTCTAAATCCCGCCACAGCAAAAATGGTGATTCCGGCACGGGAGACAATAACACCCGGACTGACAAGCGAAGACAACCCCCAGAAGATTCATCGCAAGAGGATGGAGAAGCCATCCCTCATGAGAGAGCGGCAGAAAAAGAGGTAGAGGACGATAATTACATGCCTCCCTCCGAAGATGAGGCAAGCCTCGACGATGACGAATTCGTCATGCCCGAGGATCCCGTCGAACAAGAGCGTTTCAAACGCAGGCTCATGGCCACGGCAAGCAGCCTCAAGAAAAAGCAGCAACAGCTTAGAGCTGACCAAGATTTGCTAGCTGACAGATGGACTGAAGTCCTTGCGGCCGAAGAGTATGAACTCGAGTGCCCCTCCAAGAGCTACCCAAGACGCAGGCTGCTACCCCGATTAGAGGAGGAAGCACCCAAACTAACATCACCAGTGCATGATATGGCTGACCGGCCACCTCGTGGCGCTGACAGAGAGCCTCTCGGCCCTCAACTCAAGCCGCACTTTTGCCGCTCAAAAAAACACAAAGGCGCGGAGAAATGCACCGGACACTGCGAGATATATTGGAGGACAAGGCAAAGGCGGATAAGATCGATCTATGGATCGCGTGGGCGCCCACGACGCGTGATTTATAACCGCCACGCCGGATATAACAATTCAACGGGCGAACATAGTAGACAAAGCTCATTTGAGTTGTGTCATGATATAGCCTAATCTGAGGCGCCAAGACACCCACTATGCTTCACAGATGAAGTAATGGATCATCAAATCCCTGAGGGTTTCAAACCCGTAAACATTGAATCATACGATGGCACACCAGATCCTGTGGTTTGGATCGAGGACTATCTCCTTCACATCCACATGGCCCTTGGTGATGATCTACACGCCATCAAATACCTCCCACTCAAGCTTAAAGGACCAGCCCGGCATTGGCTTAACAGCTTGCCGCCAGAGTCAATTGGTTGTTGGGAAGACACGGAAGCCGCATTCCTCGACAATTTCAGGCGCATATGTGCGACCACCGGGCGCCCGATGACCTAAGCCACATAATTCAACAGCCTGAAGAATCGGCCAGACAATTCTGGACACGGTTCCTAACTAAGAAAAATCAAATCGTCGATTGGCCGGATGCTGAGGCCCTTGCAGCCTTCAAACACAACATTCGCGACGAGTGGCTTGCCCGGCACCTAGGACAGGAAAAGCCGAAATCTATGGCAGCCCTCACAACACTCATGACCCGCTTTTGCGCGGGAGAGGACAGCTGGCTAGCTCATAGTAACAACATGACCAAGAGCCCTGGTAATTCGGATACCAAGGACAACAATGGCAGGTCGCGTCACAACAAACACAAGCGTCACATTAATGGCGATAATGCTGAGGATAGGGCAGTCAATGCCGGATTCAGAGGCTCTAAACCCGGTCAGCGGAAAAAGCCATTTAGAAGAAACACTTCGGGCCCGTCCAATTTCGACCGAATACTCGATCGCTCGTGCCAGATACATGGCACCCCCGATAAGCCAGCCAATCACACCAACAGGGATTGTTGGGTGTTCAAGCAGGCAGGCAAGTTAAATGCCAAAAACAATGATAAGGGGCTGCATAGCGATGACGAAGAGGAGCCCGGTCGCGAACAATAGAGGACGAAGGGCTTCCCCATAAGTGCGGACGAAGGAACATGATATCGCAACCCACATACCCAAAAGGGAGCGGAAGTGTAGCGACCAGACCTCAAACAGTCGATCTCGTGCTCAAGTGTCATCCTGGATCGATAATCTTGACACCACGATTACTCGAAGGATTTATAATAGAGTAGCAATCACACACTTATTACATCGAATGTCTCAAGAGAGTACTTAACAAAATAAATATGGCTTAAGGCCATCTAATAACGATAACAACGGAAGGCTTGGAAGAATAAGCGAGTCCATCAACTCCAACGGCATCACTGAGTATAGAACCACGACCTAAACACCTTACTCGCCGTCTGAAAAGTCTGCAACATGAAACGTTGCAGCCGGAAAACGGGTCAGCACATGGAATATGCTGGCAATGTAACACATAGAGAATAATGAAAGAGTAAGCCTATACTACATGCATATATGGCTGGTGGAAAGCTCTATGATTACAGTTTTGCATAAAGCCAAATTTTCCCTACTGCAAAGGAATAAAATTTATTTAACTATCATGGTGGTTGTTGAACATTGAGAATGGTTGACAGCATCCTCAATCCCAATTAAAAGTACTCATTAACAACCCAACAATATTAATTAGAGTAACATGATGAGATTCACATGATATCCAAATACTAGATACTCAAGATGTCCATAACCGGGGACACGGCTAACCATGATTAGTTTATACACTCTGCAGAGGTTTGTGCACTTTTCCCCACAAGACTCGATCTCCTCCGTTTGATTTCTCGCACTACATGGTGTTCTAGAAACGGATGACCGAGACATACTCTTTCAGAAGCGCTAGCACCTTACGTATGGGTAGACCGTACCAACCTACAACGCCTACGTCAGCTAGTCTACCCGTAAGAGTTCGCACAACTTAGTCAACTATGCTAGAGCCCATAGTAGCATGTGGCTGCACACGGAAGTTTCTAGCATGAATAATCTCATGATCCCTTTGAGCACGGGTGGCGGTCCAAGAAAAAACAGGCAAGTCACAGAGCAGGTGCCTCAATCCACCCAGGATGTGTGTTTAAGTTGCCACCTTAAATAAACCATTAATTTAACAATCTCACATCTGTCATGGATACACTCACCCAATCCATGTCTACTAGCATAGCATGGCATAATAAGCAAATGTAGAAGTAACTCCCAAGGGTTTGAAAATAAACAGGTAATAGGTACTACCTCATCTACTTCCCATCCCACAATTTAATTAGATCCTAATCATGCAATGTTTGAGGATAGATCTAATGCATAAAAACTGGGTAGTAGAAAAGGTATGATCAAAGTGTTACTTGCCTTGCTGATGATCCGCGAAACCTAGAGACTCGAAGTAACAGGCGGCGCACTCCGGGTATTCTATCACAGACAAACAAACAAGCATACAATAAGTACTCATCTAATGCACAGGTAAAACTCAAACAAAGGATCTAACCAGAAAGTTCAACTTACGAACTCCGGTTTGCAAAAAGAATCAAATCAAACGAAGCAACGAAAGTCAAACGGCGAAAGAAAACAGCTCCGTTTTAGTAATCTGGATCTAAGTCAAATTTTACAGAAACAAAAACTTATTTAAGTTGGTTATTCGGAAGAGGGTTTGAGGCGAAACTCCAAGCGCTTGAATCGCCTGATTCCGATAAGCGAGCGAAAAGTTATACTAAAAGCGAAAATCGGATCGAAATCACGATCGAGAAAAATCGCGGATTAAATCCGAGAAAAGAAAAAAGCGACGAACAGGTTAGCGAGCGGACGTTCATTAACTAGAAACTAATCTGACGAACACGTTCGTTAAAGCGAACGAACGAATGAACGCTTCGCTATTTAACCGAACGAAAATAAAAAACCGATCTAATAAAAATGGAAACTAAAAACCAGCGAAACTAAAAAACCGATCGTTTTTATAAAAAACGGTAGCGTATTACGAAGCGATGGCGAACCTCGGGCGGCGGGTCATGGCGGCGGCTCGGCGGGCGGCGGCTCGGCTCGGCGGCGGCTGTCGTGGTTCTAAGTCGGCACAATAGAATGGGGGTAGATATGGAGAGGCAAGATCCTAGCTATGGAGTAGTTGTATCGCAAAGGATTTCTGAGTTCGAGGCCCTTCTCGGAGGAAGTAACAGCCCTACGTCTCGGAGCCCGAGGCGGTCGTGGATTATCTGCGTATGTGTTATGAAGTGCGAACCCTTCTACACATGGAGGGTGGCTTATATAGAGTACGCCAGGACCCCAGCCAACCCATGCAGAGAGGGTTTAAGATGCGTTAAGGCTAGGCGTTCTTGTAGCATGCTTACATAAAAATGTCATTAAGGTCATAAAGACTATTTAACTACAGACCGTTTGGACACCGAGTGGCTCTTGGACTCTTGGTGGTCGAGTGGGTCTTCATAGTCGAGTGTCTTTGAATCTGTCGAGTGGGAGCCTACCAGGTCGACTGGAAGGCTGCTTCTCTTGTGAGTGTCCTTGTGGAAGGTACCTTTGGGCAGGTCTATGACCCTACCCCAGGTACATGACTTCATCATTAGCCCCCGAATGGATCGAGGTTTGAGTGAGGAAGGAGTTGATAATCTTTCCGACCTGTTCTTCGTGTTGTGAGTGCGTCTTACTCTGGATCAACGACCTTTTGGTGATGGCATCAACATTTCTTTCAGTCGCCTTGATCCATTCTTCACGTTTGTCGAGTGAACTTTGTGAATCTGAGGATTTCCGAGCGAGGATCTGAGGAAATCGTTTATCTGACGAGTTGTTCTGCGGTTAGCGGATTTCGGGATCAAATTTTGGGAAGCGCTTGAAGCGAAAAACCGTGGCACTTTCGGATGGGATAAGGCGATGGCGCCTCGATCCTCGCGCGCCTTTTTCACCATGTATCGTGCGTGCGCCTGTTGCGGGATCGTGACGGGATTACTGGGCCTACCGGTCAGCCACTCGAGGCGACCCCATATAAGGCGTTGGACGGGCATTTTGAACAGTCGCCCTCAGATTTCTCCTCTCTCGCCTCCAACACTTTCTCGCCACGCTCTCCGTCCGCCCAGCGCCGAATCTCGGTACCTTTCTGCTTGGCGACCATGGTGAAGGACAAGACTGCCACCACAGAGCAGGTGAAGAATCTGACAGCGAAGGCCAAGGGAGAGCGCCCGGTCAGGCGGTTCTCTTGGCGGTCCAAGCTGCCGCGAGGCTGGGTCAAGGAGGCTGGATCCGATCGACCATCACGAAAAAGATCTCACCGATCGGCCAGCGAAGGACTGATCCCCCATGGGTCGGCGAGGCTTAAGACGCGGAGTGGCAACCGCAGCTGAAGAGGGTGAGTCGTCCTCCCAGCCACCCACGTAGATGGGGGTTTTCTCTGCCGCCAAATCCTTTTTCCGGGGTTTCTGAACTTTTTGGGCGCAACTCCACCATTTCCTCAAACTCCATTGTGTATCTTGCTGCTTTCGTTTAGCTCTGTGAGAATTTCTTGGGTTGTCGACCGCATTGGGGTCTTTTCAAGCACAATATTCACTGTCGCTCTCAGGCGGTGAAGAAAACGAGCCCGAATGACGAGAGGACCCAAGTAATCAAATGTGTGGGGACTCGGAGTCGGATGAGGGGGAAGAGCGCTTCCAGCTATGACTCTCCCGACTCGGTTAGAGGGTGGCGATCGACCTGGTTTCTTGCCAAGACCAGCCGCCGCCAGGCGATCGGCTGGGCTCCCTCCTTTCTCCATGAGTCAGTGAACAAGCCATCTTCCACGAAGGTGTTGCGGAGGAAAGGCCCAAGTAAAGCTTCTTATGGGCGTGTAGTCCAGCTTATTTGTGAAGGGTGACCGGCATGGATCTCTGGAGGTTTTTCTCCGACGGCGTATTCAGCCACTCCAATACCGAGGTCATCCGATGTGGATGTACTCGATGCGGATGATACCACTCGGGTCCATCCGGAGGAGGTTGATGACGCCATCTTGGAGAAGTGGATGACTGCCATCACGGAAATAAAGACAACCCTCGCGGAGCTGGGAGGATTCCACCACTCGACCAGAGTTACCAACGGACAAGGTATCACTACTTATCTCCATTGTGATTCTGCTGCATTCATTCTGTTTTGATGTCAATTTCGTCGATTGACTTTCACCTTGTTTTGTTGTCTTCTAGGTCACCACCGAGATGTACTCGATGCCCAGCAGGCGCAGGAAGCAACCGAAGAAGAAGAAGGAAGTGGAGGTGAGAGTCCGGAGGAATGGGAGTCAACGGCAAAGAGGATGAGGAGGATGATGGCTCGATGATGAGGAGGAGGAGGAAGAAGAGGAGGAAGGCGTCGACCCTCCTCGCTCGGAGGAAGGTCCAAGTCGGCGACGACCAGCGGCGGCAGCGATAAAGCTGTTGTGCCCACGGTCGGTCGACAAGCGACCTAGGACAACTTCTCCAGCGCCGGTGAGAAGCCGCCGAAGCAACCTCGGCGGCGTCGTCGAAGCGGCGAAGGCCACTGCCCAAGATGCGAATGGTCATCCCCACCATCTCCGGGTAACCAACAGAACCTTGTATTTCCTTTTTCAACATGAGTGAACTTTTAGTCGACTTGATGGTGATCAGCCGACTCTTGAAATCTGGCTGCCCGCTACCTCCGAGACTTCAGCCAAGCACGATGATCGGGAAATGGAGGATCGGCCACTTCAATCTTGGTAAGATCTCGAGATTTCACTTTTAGCCGACTCGAGCTTTTTAGTCGATTGGGCTTCCATGTTTATACGGATCTCTCTTGTAGTTCCGCCTCCGTCATTGATCTTCCCGATGATGGCGGAGGCGCCATTGAGGAAGAGGAGGAACAAGAAAGTGCCTCTTGGCAAGGCTGCTCAAGTCGCGGCGACTCTGAGGCGTTGATTTCGAGGAGGCAACCCCTCGGACTTCATATCTTTGCTTATGCTGACAAGTGCCGACCCACTTCGTCGACCGCTGATCCACCATCTCTCTTTGCTACACACCACGTCCGGAAGACCAAGTAAGTGCTGCTAAGGAGGCCATACGCCGGGCAGGGATCATGATGGAGTAGGTGAAAGCGGCTCGAGAGGCAAGTCAGGCGGCCTATGATGCTAGTTCAGCTCTCCAGAGCAATGTCCAAGTAAGTCGATTAAATCGCTTGCTTTGTTAGGATATACTATCTGAAACTGCTTTCTTGGAGATTTCCATATCTGTACACCTTTGGGTGTGTGTGTCGTTGAACTTTTGTGGGAACACTGAGTGCACCCACTGGGTGTAGTCCCGAGACTATGGTCATTGCGTGCGATCGGCTATAGTCTTTATGTTGTGATCTTCTTCACTCGACTTGGGCGGACCAAGTCGAATGGAACTATAAAAAGCGGTGGGGGCACGCTAAGTGCACCCAGGTGTAATCCCGAGACTATGGTCATTGCGTGCGATTGACTATAGTCTAAAGAACTATTTTTTTCTTTGCGGTGACGGCGACAATTAGCCATGTTTTTAGAATCATAGCCTTTTTGCCTCTTTTGGTGTTGATCGAACCAAATTGGTAAACCAGTGGGGGCACGCTGAGTGCACCCGCTGGGTGTAGTCCCAGACTCTTGTCGAATGTTTTATTCGACCGTAGTCTTAGAAATGCTACTATTTTCCTTAGTCACTCGGAAGTGATATGTCTTTGATGTCTTTCGTTGGTTGACTCTTTGTAGAAATCTTGCGAGCTTGTGGCTCGCTATCTTGAGATTAGAGAAAAAGCAGATTCAGCTCAACCTCGATTTGAAGCTTGCTCAGGAGAATTTGCAGAAGGCACAGGATGAAGCAAAAGGTATGGCTGGTGAGAATTTTTGACGACCTCCTCTTTTTCTGCTCATTCTCAACTCTGTTCTCATTGTTGCTTTGCGATAAACTGGAAGAGACTTTGAAGAAGAAGGACCTTGACCTTGCGAGAGCCTGAGAAGGCGCTTTGGAGAAAACAAAGCTCGCTGAAGAAAGCTTGCCTCGGTCGACAAACTTGAAGATGAAAATGCCAAGCTGAAAGCCTCTCTTGTGACGTGACTAACAAGGAAGTCGGTCGGTGAAGAACGACAAGAATGTTACGGCGACAAGGTTGGCCAGGTGGCGGGAAGCGAAAGCGACACGGAGATTTATCTTGGAGGGTTCGCCAAGAAGTTGTTTCTCATGCTTGAAGGTAATCTCTTTTATCCAACTGTCTTGCTCTCACCGGCTCATCATATGATCTTCATTTTGAATCTGAGTTGTGTTTTCAGAATTCTGCCAAAACTTTGAAGAAGAAACCAGTCGAGTGGAAACCAGTTTGGACCCCATCAACTCTCCTGTGAAGGACGAAGCTGCTATGAATGTGCTCCGACTGGAGTCTCGTGTTGCTAGCGCAGTGGATTATCTTGCTCGACTGAAAGTTGCAGTGTCGCGGATCGACTCGACTCTCTGGCCAGAATAGACTCTCCAGAATGATCTTGAATCTTTGATGACTCGACTGAATGAGATTCCAAGTCGAGTGCAAGAATGGAAGAAGTCATCTGCCAGGTGTGGTGCTGATGTTGCTCTATCTCTGGTTCGTGTCCCTTTGCAAAGAAGCGCAAGAGGACAAGCTGGTGTCTCTCAAGGTTGCCAATACCGGAAGCACGACTTGAGATCTTTCATGGAGACTTTCATCGCTGCTGCTACCCGTATTGCCGGCGGAATCGACCTCGACCAGTTTGTTGCACCTTCCAGTCCTCCATGGAGGAGGTAAAAACTTCTAAGTCCCACAAATTTGCCTCGGAATGCGAGTGGTTTTACAAACCGATAAACTTTAACGGGCTTAACGCTGAGCACTTTTGGATCCGTGGGGCGTTTATCCGAACTTGATTTTTCCTTTAACATGCTTTGCTTGCCTTGAGAGAACTTTATTCTTCATTTGGAAGATATTCGTTGAAATTCAATCGACTTGAGCTTCATCTATCCTGCGGTAGAGATGGAACCTGATGCGGCTGACCTTGTCGTCTTTACAGATTGGGACGGACTGCACGTTGTACTTGTGGCGAAGCTCCGAAGGAGGAGGTAACAGTCGACTTGTACCTCGTCGTCCTTGCGGATTGGGATGGACCGCACGTTGTACTTGTGGCGAAGCTCTGAAGGAGGAGGTAGCAGTCGACCTGCACCTCGTCGTCCTTGCGGATTGGGGTGGACCGCATCTTGTACTTGTGGTGAAGCTCCGAAGGAGAAGGTAGCAGTCGACCTGCACCTCATCGTCCATGCATTGGGATGGACCATACGTTGTACTTGTGGCGAAGCTCGAAGGAGGAGGTAGCGATCGACCTGCACCTCATCGTCCTTGCGGATTGGGATGAATTCCTTACTTAGGCGAGTACTGTGCTGCAGCTAAGCCCCCGAGTGGGAGGTTTGCTCTCCACTCGGTAGGATTTTTTATTACTTAGGCGAGCACTGGGCTGCAGCTAAGCCCCAGTGAGAGGTTTGCTCTCCACTCGGTGGGATTTCTATTACTTAGGCGAGCACTGGGCTGCAGCTAAGCCTCCAGTGGGAGGTTTGCTCTCCACTCGGTAGGATTTTTATTACTTAGGCGAGCACTGGGCTGCAGCTAAGCCCCAGTGGGAGGTTTGCTCTCCACTCGGTAGGATTTCTATTACTTAGGCGAGCAGGCTGCAGCTAAGCCTCCCAGTGGGAGGTTTGCTCTCCACTCGGTGGATTTTATCACTTAGGCAAGCACTGGCTGCAGCTAAGCCCCAGTGAGAGGTTTGCTCTCCACTCGGTGGGATTTTATCACTTTGGATGTTTGAGAATCCTTGGGCTGTTATAAGCCCCGGCGGGAGGCTGGCTCACCACTCGGCGGGGTTTGAATACTTTGGCGAGTACTTGGACTGCAGCTAAGCCTCCGGTGGGAGGCTGGCTCGCCACTCGGTGGGATTTTGGATACTTAGGCGAGTACTTGGACTGCAGCTAAGCCTCCGAGTGGGAGGCTGGCTCGCCACTCGGTAGGATTTTGGATACTTAGGCGAGTACTTGGACTGCAGCTAAGCCTCCGAGTGGGAGGCTGGCTCGCCACTCGGTAGGATTTTGGATACTTAGGCGAGTACTTGGACTGCAGCTAAGCCTCCGAGTGGGAGGCTGGCTCACCACTCGGTAGGATTTTGAATACTTAGGCGAAGCGGATTCAGCAGCTAAGCCCCGAGTGAGAGGCTGGCTCGCTTTTCGGAAAGGATTTTTTTACAAACTTAGGCGAATCGGATTCACAGCTAAGCCACCCACTGGGGGAAATTCCAACAAAAAGCAATATCAATCACTGGGAAAATTATAACATTCTTGTCTTAGATACACAAACAACAAAAGTACTTCTATTACATCTCAACCGAGTGAGTTTTAAGTGTAAAAGGGGCGGAGCAGCTCCGCGTTCCAAGCTCGAGGCTCGTCGATCTGGCGATCAACGTTGTAGAGATGATATGCTCCGTTGTGGAGGACTCTCGTGATGATGAAGGGACCTTCCCAAGTGGGAGCAAGCTTGTGTGGTTTCTGTTGATCCACTCGGAGGACCAAATCTCCCTCTTGGAAGGCTCGACTCTTCACATTTCTGGCATGGAATCGACGCAAGTCTTGCTGATAGATAGTCGAGCGGATCAAGGCCATCTCTCTCCTCTTCCAAGAGGTCGACTGCATCTTGCCGGGCTTGTTCTGCTTCCTCTTCAGAGTATAGCTCGACTCGAGGCGCATTGTGAAGCAGGTCACTCGGCAGAACTGCTTCAGCTCCATAGACCAGGAAGAATGGAGTTCTCCCAGTCGACCGATTAGGAGTGGTCCTCAATCCCACGAACTGATGGAAGTTCGTCGACCCAAGCTCTGCTGCGTGTTTGAGATCACGCATCGGCCGAGGTTTCAGCCCTTTGAGAATGAGGCCGTTTGCACGTTCGCTTGTCCATTCGGTGAGGATGAGCCATTGAAGCATAGTCGACCAGCGTGCCTTGAGAGGCGCGAAGGCTTTGAACTTGTCATTATCAAAGTTTGACCCATTGTCGGTGATGATGCTATGCGGAACTCCATATCGAATATCAACTCTCCGATGAAACCGATAGCGATGCATGCATCGAGGTTCTTGATGGGCTTGGCTTCGATCCACTTGGTGAACTTGTCATTGCTACTAGCAAATGAGTGAAGCCGCTTCGCCAGCTTCTCAACGGTCCAATCATGTCCAATCCCCAAACAGCGAAGGGCCAAGCGAGTGGAATGGTCTTCAAGGCTGAGGCTGGCTTGTGCGACATGTTGGAATAGAACCGACATCCTTCACACTTGTCGACTATTTCTTTTGCCATTTCATTTGCTTTGGCCAGTAAAATCCCTTTCGGTATGCTTTAGCCACAATGGTCCGAGAGGGCGCATGATGGCCACAGGTCCCCGAGTGGATATCCTCAAGAATTATCTGACCTTGTTCTGGCGTGATACACTTCTGGCCGACTCCAGTCGCGCTTTCTCTATACAATTGTCCCTTGTGTAAAGGCCTTGGATCGATGGACGATCTGTCGAGCCTCTTCTTCATTCTCTGGGAGCTCTTTCCTAAGGATATATGCGATGTACGGCACTGTCCAGTCGGGAGTGATGACCACAACTTCCATAATTAGGTCGACCACGGCTGGGACCTCAACTTCAGTCGGATCATTGGCACTCTTTTGCTGCGGGGCTTCTTCTGTGAAAGGATCCTCCTGCACTGATGGAGCATGAATGTGTTCTAAAAATACATCACTGGAATGGCTTCCCTCTTGGACCCTATCTTCGCCAAATCATCCGCAGCTTGATTTTTCAGTCGGGGTATATGATGAAGCTCTAACCCCTCGAATTTCTTCTCCAGCTTTCTCACTGCATTACAATAACCTGTCATAGCTGGGCTTCTGACATCCCACTCCTTCATCACTTGATTAACAACCAGATCTGAGTCGCCATAAACCATAAGGCGACGGACGCCGAGTGAAATGGCCATGCATAACCCATACAAGAGTGCTTCATATTCTGCTTCGTTGTTGGAAGAATCAAAGTGAATCTGGAGAACATACTTGAGCCTATCTCCTCGGGGGGAAACCAATACAACCCCTGCACCAGAACCGTTCAGCATCTTGGAACCATCGAAAAACATAGTCCAGTGTTCCGAGTGAACTTGGGTCGGAAGCTGCTGTTCGATCCACTTGGCGAGAAATCTGCTATTGCTTGGGACTTGATGGCTTTCTTTGCCTCGAATTTGATATCAAGGGAAGGAGTTCAATCGCCCATTTTGCCACTCGACCAGTTGCATCTCTGTTATGAAGAATTTCCGACAAAGGGGCATCGCTGACGACTGTAATGGAATGATCAGAGAAATAATGAGCAACCTTCTTCATGGTCATATAGATCCCATAAACAAGCTTCTGATAGTGAGGGTATCTTTGCTTTGATGGGGTCAGTACTTCAGAAAGATAATAAACTGGGCGTTGAACTTTGAAGGTTTTTCCTTCTTCTTCCCGCTCGACCATAAGTACGGTACTGACGACTTGTCCAGTGGCTGCAATGTAAAGCAGCAAAGGCTCCTTGCCGATTGGAGCAGTAAGCACCGGCTGGGTGGAGAGCAGAGCTTTGAGCTCTGCAAATGCTGCATCAGCTTCTAGAGTCCACTCGAACTTGTCTGACTTCTTCATCAGTCGGTAAAGAGGCAATGCCTTTTCACCGAGGTGAGAGATGAATCGACTTAAAGCGGCCAAGCATCCAGTAAGTTTCTGGACATCGTGCACACGCACAGGGCGCTTCATTCGGAGTATGGAGCCAACCTTTTCTAGGCATCGATTCCTCGCTCAGAAACGAGAAAACCGAGTAACTTTCCACCAGGGACTCCAAATGTACAATTTGATGGGTTAAGCTTGATATCATACCTCCTGAGATTGACAAATGTTTCAGAAGGTCAGTCAACAGGTCGGAACCCTTTCGTGACTTGACCACTATATCATCCATGTATGCTTCCACATTCCGACTGATTTGAGTGAGCAAACACTTCTGAATCATCCTCATGAATGTGGCTCCGGCATTCTTGAGACCGAATGGCATGGTGACATAACAGAAGCACCCGAATGGAGTGATGAACGCTGTTTTAATCTCATCGGGTCCATACAGACGGATCTGATGGTACCCGGAATAGGCGTCTAAAAAAGACAACCTCTCGCATCCCGCAGTTGAGTCGACTATTTGGTCGATGCGAGGAAGAGGGAAATGATCTTTCGGGCAGGCCCGATTGATATGCTTGAAATCGATGCACATGCGCAACGACTTGTCCTTCTTGGGGACCATGACAACGTTGGCGAGCCACTCGGAGTGGTAGATCTCTCGGATGAACTCTGCTGCTAAGAGTCGAGCCACCTCCTCGCCAATGGCCTTTCTCTTCTGGACGGCGGACCGCCGAAGATACTCTTTAACTGGTTTGAATTTTGGGTCGACTCGTAGGCGATGCTCAGCCAGCCCCCTGGGAACACCCGGCATGTCAGCAGGCTTCCATGCAAAGATGTCCCAGTTCTCACGGAGGAACTGGATGAGCGCTTCTTCCTATTTTGAGTCGAGTGTTGTTGAGATGTTGGTCGGAGCAGCGTCGGGATCAGTCGGGTGAATGTGAACCTGTTTCGTCTCGCGCCACGACCGAATGTTGACTCAGTGGCGTGCTTCTTAGCTCGCAACAAATCACTCGGATCTGCAGTTTTCGATACTCTTGTAGCTCTACCACTGCCAACCGAGCATCGGCGATCTTAGAGCCTTCGAAGCACTCTTCGCCTTCTTCCGATTGCCTGTGATAGTGATCACGCCCTTGGGACCAGGTATCTTTAGTTTAAGATACACGTAACATGGTCGGGCCATGAAACGTGCATAAGCTGGTCTCCCTAGAATAGCGTGATAAGCGCTCGAAATCCACGACCTCAAAGGTCAACTTTTCTTTCGAAATGCTTTGAATCACCAAAACTACATCAAGAGCAATTTGGCGAGTGACTCAGCCTTCTTTCCGGGAATGACTCCGTGGAAGCTCATATTCTTTGTAATCGAGTCCGGACATCGGAATGCCATCCCTTTCAACGTCTCGCGTATAATATATTCAAACCACTACCACCATCCATCGACTTTGGTCGATCGAGTGCCTTCGACAACCGGGTCGACCACCAATGCTTGCCTCCTGGGGTGGCAATGTCGTCGGGTGATCGACCGTCGAATGTGATGGCGGTCTGGGACCATTTCAGATAATTGGGAGTCGCCGGAGCAACCAAGTTTACTTCCCGATTGATAACCTTCAATCGACTTTTGCTTTCGACGTCAGCAAAAATCATCAGGGTGGAATTGATCTGGGGATATCCACCATCACTGTCATCTCTATCCTCAACTTTGTCTGTCTCCTTATCCTTATCCTTGGGCTGTTTCCCTTGGAACTGCTGAATCAAGAGCCGACACTGTCGAGTGGTATGTTTCGGGTAAATGAGTTTACCCTCTTCATCTTTCTTTGTATGAATATGACATGGTAAATCCAACACGTCGTTCCCATCCTGGTCTTTCACCTTCTTAGGGTTCCAAGGACCCTTGGGTTTCCCCTTGAACTTTCCTGGGGTCACTGCCAAGGCCTCTCCGGGAGCCGCTGGCTCGGCTTTGCGCTTCTGCTTCCGACTGGAATTTCCTCCGCCGGTCTCATTGGCGGCAGATTTATATTTACCACTCCGAAGCCGATCCTCTTCTTCACCATTTGCATATTTGGTGGCAATCTCCATCATCCGACTCAGGGTCATATCTCCGGTTCGACCAAATTTCAAACTCAATTCTCTGTTCTTGACGCCTTCCTTGAAGGCACAGACTGCCTGGTGATCGATACATTCTCCAACGTGGTGGTGCAAAGTGATCCACCTCTGGATATAATCTCTCAAGGTTTCACTCGACTTTTGCACGCACGACTGCAACTCTGTCAAACCCGCTGGTCGTTTGCAAGTTCCTTCAAATGTCCTGACAAACACTCGGGCAAGATCTTCCCAAGTGTAAATCTTGCTGGTGCTAATCGATTCAACCACGCTCGCTGAACCCTCCAACATAAGAGGTAAATGCTTCATGGCTACCTCATCGCTGCCACCGCCGATCTGAACCGCCACTCGGTAATCTTCAAGCCAGGTGTCGGGCTTGGATTCTCCAAAGAACTTGCGACTCGATCGCCAACCTGAAGTTGGGGGGAATCACTGCAGCCCTGATGGCTCTGCTGAAACACTCTGGTCCCGAGACATGGACTCTACTACTGGAAGGAACATCTCTATCATGGCCGTCTCGGTGAGCTCTGTTCCTATCGACCAAACCTTGAACGATAATGGATCTCGCATCAAAGCCTGGTTCCACGGGTCGACCGAACTCTTCGTCCAAAGACTGTTTTGGCGTCTGTCATCCTGCTGTCGAGGAGCGTATGATCCACCCCTTGGGGGAGGAGTGGGCACTCGACGTCGATCGTTGCGATCGAATCGGTGCTCATACTGCTCGCGGCCCTTATATTGATCATCACGCCGGCCTCCACGTTCCTCACGCCTCGGGGGCGATCTTGGACTATGGGACGACTGGAATTAATTCGCAGCGACGGATCGGTCAGTGAACCCCTGTTCCGCATCGGGATACAACTGAGTTTTGATCTCCCGCCCCGGAGCAAATCCCCGATTTGCTGCAAACCTCTACCGCCACTACTAGAAAAAGGGCTATAGATGGAATGACACTAATGGCGCACCGGAAAGATGGTGCGCCATTAGTATATACTAATGGCGCACCACCATCTGATGCGCCATTAGAGTTAAACTACTAATGGCGCACCATGCTTGGGTGCGCCATTAGTATCATTTTTTTTAAACTAGTGCTTTGTCCAAACATACTAATGGCGATCCTGCCCAAGTGCGCCATTAGTAGTTGTAATTACTAATGGCGCACCAGTGTGGGTGCGCCATTAGTATAGAAACTTTTTTTTGAACTAGTGCGCTTATTCAAACATACTAATGGCGCATCCTGCCCAAGTGCGCCATTAGTAGTTGTAACTACTAATGGCGCACTGTGGTGTGGGTGCGCCATTAGTATAGAAACTTTTTTTGAACTAGTGCGCTTATTCAAACATACTAATGGCGCATCCTGCTTAGGTGCGCCATTAGTAGTGGTAACTACTAATGGCGCACCATGCAAGAGGTGCGCCATTAGTAAGTGGGCAGCAACAAGATATTTGGGACAGCCTCTCCTACCCACACACTCACTTTCTCCCCACTTCATTCTCTCCACCTCCTCCTTGTCTCGGTGCCTCCTCTTTTCACCTCATTTCCACCATAGATTCATTCAAATTAAGTGGTTAAATTACCTTGTTTTAATAGGTAAGTAAGGGGAAGCTATATTTAGGTTGTTCTCCTTACAACAATGTGCACATGCACTTTTTACGGCCTAGCTAGATCTATGTATGTTCGTGGTGTTGCATATGTTTGTGGTGTTTGCATATGTGTTTGTGTTTGGAGGTGTACCGTATTTGAAATGCGATAGTTGCCAATATTTTGCCGGAATGTTGATTCATTTCCGCTTCAAGAGAATTTTGGCATGCATTAAGCATTCTTTTGGTCCTATTTTTAGGAAAGTCATGCCAAATTTTTGTTTGGTTCTAAAATATCGCTTTTGCTCTACCCATGACGCGATTATGGTCCGCACGATGACCGAAGGCATCGTGAATAGGTTTTTGAGGTCCGCAAGGCCGAGATGCTTCAAAAGAACGAGACGGAGATAAGATGTCCGTGTCGAAGATGCAAGTCAAGAGCCTTATTGCGGACCCGATTCCGGCAGGTGCGGGACCACCTGCTGTTGCGTGGTTTCATGGATGGCTATCGGTGGCAAGGTGATGAAGATGACTACGAAGTCGCCCATGCGGGCGGGCAAGAAATGAGGAAGGGCAGCAAGACAACCACCGCGTTCGGCGGGCGAGAAGACGAAGAATCCCGGGAGATGATCACGACGTGATGTTGCATACAGTCATCATGTAGAAGATGCAGGACATGATGATGAGGAAGATGCCGAGCAGGCGACGGGCATGATCATGAAGATGATGATGCGGCGGGCGAGCGCATTTACGCTGGACCATCGATGGGCTGGGTGCAGGACCCTCATATTCAAGAGCTGCTTCTCAAGCGCACGGATAACGCAAGAGCTGCCGCCCGAGAGAAAGCCAAGATGGATCAACTTGAGTTAGACGCGTTACTCCATTGTATGAAGGATGCAGGCCCGAGGATACCCGCCGAAAGTAACGCCATGGCCCCGGAGATGAAGGTAAAACACAAAATGACCGACGATGCTTCGACGAGAACATGTCATTCGCACGAACGTCTTCCCAAGGGGAACAAGTGCCCGACCAGTTTGGAGGAGGCGAAGAAAATCGTGTGTCCTCTGGATTTACCGCACGTGAAATACCATGTGTGCATGAACAATTGCATCATTTATCGGGACGAGCACGCGAGTCTACCATATGTCCGGTGTCGGCGCCACTCGATACAAGAAGAGGAAGAAAGCTCCTCGAAAAGTGGTGTGGTACTTTCCGATCACTCCTCGTCTGCAGCGCTATTTCATGGACCCTAAGGTAGCAAAGCTCCTGCGTTGGCACGCGGATAGGGAGGAGAAGAAGCGGAAGATGACGCAAATGATCCGGAGATAGATAAAAAGACAAGATGCTGAGTCACCCTAAGGATGCGAGCGGTGCAAGCGTTGAACTTCAAGACTCGAATTTGGGAACGATCCAAGGAACATCGTGCTGGGCGCGAGCACCGATGGAGTCAATCCGCTTGGCAGCCGAGAAGCACACATAGCACCTGGCCTGTGTTTGTGTGGATGTACAACCTTCCCCGGTTGTGCATGAAGAGGAAGTACATTCACATGAGTATGCTAATTGAAGGGCCAAACAACCAGGAACGACATCAATCAGATCCGGGGCTGCTGAAAGAGGAGCTTGACACGCTGTGGAAAACGCCAGCCAATACGTGGGGCGCCGCAGAAAGAATATTTCCCTATGAGAGCCGCACTGCTCACGACGGTGCACGACTATCTCGGTTACGGATATGTCGCGGGGCAGGTAGTCCACGGATTTTCTGGATGCGTAAGGTGCATGGATGACACAACGTATCGCCAGCTAGATAGAGATCCCGGGTCTTCGAAAACCGTGTTCATGGGACATCGAAGGTGGCTTCGCGACGATGACCCGTGGAGGAAACGCAAGGATCTGTTCGATGGTGAAACCGAACCCCGAAAACGCCCGTGTCCGAGGAGCGGCGAGGAAATAGACAAGCTGTTGGAAAATTGGAAAGACTGCCCACTGCCGGGAAAGAAGCAAAAGGCGCCAGAGCCGGGAAAGAAGCGAAAGGCGCCAGAGCCGCTGCTGAAGGTATGGAAAACGAGGTCTGTTTTCTGGGACTTGCCGTACTGGAAGATCCACCGTGTGCCTCACAGCCTTGATGTCATGCATATCACGAAGAACGTGTGCGAGAGTCTGCTTGGTACCCTGCTCAACATGCCAGAGAGGACCAAAGATGGGCCGAAAGCAAGGGCAGACTTGAAATCAATGGGCATCAGGCAGGAGCTTCACGCTAAATGATGATGATGATGATGATGATGATGATGATGATGATGATGATGATGATGATGATGATGAGGCGAAGCAGACACGTAAAGTCGTCGCAAAGGCAAAAGGCCAAGAAGACCGGAAATGACTACCCTCCCGCGTGCTTCACTCTAAGTCGAGGAGATCGAGCAGTTTTTCACCTGCCTCCTAGGAGTAAAACTTCCTTCTGGTTACGCTGGGAAGATAAGCAGATACCTAGACCCAGCGAAGCGAAGTTCAGCGGGATGAAGTCTCACGACCGCCACGCGGCCGATGACGCAGATACTTCCAGCCAATCCGTGGGATCATGGACGCGCACGTCCGTGAAACGCTATTTGGCCTATGCAACTTCTTCGACGCCATCTCTCGGAAGTCGATTGGCGTGAGGCAACTCGTAAGGCTACAGGAAGAGATCGTGGTGATACTATGCGAGCTTGAGATGTACTTCCGCCGCATTCTTCGACGTTATGGTGCATCTGCTGGTCCATATAGTGGAGGATATCATCCAACTCGGGCCGACGTTCCTGCACAAAGATGATGCCGTTCGAAAGGATGAATGGTGTCATCAAAGGATACGTTCGCAACATGTCACGCCCGTAGGAAGCATAGCCAGGGCTTTTCGACAAGAGTGCATCTCCTCTGCACGAATTATCTAGGCATCGAGAACCCGCTGGTCTGCCCGTCAACAGCACCTCGGCAGGCTCGCTGGATGGGGTCACCGTGAGGGTCGCCGCGAAATGCATGTCGACTTCGAGGGTCGACTCACCGACTTTGAAAGAGCAAACCTAGTCGCGCTACAACACATAGACGTGGTCGATCCTTGGGTGGTAGAGCACAAAACCTTTATTAAAAGACGTACAATGACCGAGGCCAACAGAGGACGGACGGAGATACACTCAAAGAGCACAACTCATGTTTCACGCGTTGGTTCAAGCATAAGCTTCATCGTACCCTTTACATGAGGATTCTTCCGCGGAAGAACAACTCATATTCGCCTTTGTCACGAGGCGCCGAGCACAACCTGATGACCTATGAGGCGACGATATCAACGGCTACACATTCTACACCGAGGCCAAGGACATGAAGAGCGATGGTTATCGAACTCCGGGTAACGATGGAATCCTACACCGTAACGACAAGGACAGATACTACGGAAGGATCGAGGAGATCTGGGAGCTGAGCTACTGCGGAGAGAAGGTCCCGATGTTCCGTGTCGATGGGCCAAGAACGCATAAAAGAAGACCGTATTTCACCACCATGGTTATACCCGGCCAAATCCAAGATCATGGGCGCAAACGCCACCGCAAAAATGAGCCATGGGTACTGGCTTCCCAAGTGGACCAATGCTTCTTCATTACCGACCCGCCAAAGCCCGGTCGTGTTGTCGGAGGAGAGGCAAAAGGAAGATCATCGGAATGGATGGAGTAGCCAATGAGCAAGACTTCGACAAGTACGGCGACCGAGGATCGAACATGACGACGATGATGAAGTAGCAGCATACACCACAAGAAGAAGCAGGACCACCCTACCTAAAGGACGTCTGCTCCACGTAAGAACTCCATTTGCGAAAAAGAAGGGCAAGAAGATTGTGAACAGATAGCTAGCTAAGATCGATTGTATTTAAATCGTAGCCTTCATTTCTCGATTGTATTTCATGGGTACTTTTGAACTATCATGAATATTTTTAAATTTCATGGACACTCGATCTCGATCCCCTCCATCTCGATCGCTATCCCACCTCGCCAGATCCGCCCCCCCGCCGCGAGCACCCCCAAGTCCACCGCCGCCACCGACCCCCCGCACCCTCGATTCCCCTACTCAACCGCCGCACCTCCAACCACCACCTCACAAGCACCGCCTTATAAAAAATAAGTATCAAACAGCTTTTTAAATGCTACTGTCTTATAAAAAAATATTACTGTTATTATTTAAACAAGTTTGAACATTTTAAACACAAATAAGTATCAAACAGCTTTTTAAATGCTAAAAAATTTGTGGAGCCCACCTCGATCCCTCCATCTCGATCGCTGTCCCACCTCGCCAGATCCGTCCCCTCGCCGAAAGCACCCCCAGTCCACGGCCGCCCGCCACGACCCCCGCACCTCGATTCCCTACTCAACCACCGCCACCCCCCGCACCCACAAGACCGTCTTATAAAAAAATAAGTATCAAACAGCTTTTTAAATGCTACTGTCTTATAAAAAATATTACTGTTATTATTTAAACAAGTTTGAACATATTTAAACATAAATAAGTATCAAATAGCTTTTAAATGCTAAAAAAAATTGTGGAGCCTCGGAGTCGAACCCAGACCTCCCGTGTGAGAACTGAGGTCGACCAATGAGCTAGTAGAGTGGGCTTGACATGGATAGGTTCTGGTAGTACATAACCTTTTGGCTTGAGTGGAAATAAAAAAAACTAATGGCGCACCACGGTGAGGTGCGCCATTAGTGTAGACATTCTAATGGCGCACCACGGTGAGGTGCGCCATTAGTATTGTGGCCCCCCTTCGCCCGATCCCCCCTTCGCCCGATCCCCCTTCGCCCGATCCCCCTCGCCAGTTCTCTCCCTCTCGATCCACCGCCGCGCGCTGCCCTCGCCCTCGCCTCGCCTCTCCTCCTCTCCTCTCCCTCGCCGACGCTGCCGCCCACGCGCCGACGCCCGCCTCGACCTCGCCTCGACCCGCCGCTGGGCGCCGCGCCGGACGCCGCCCGACCCCTCGCCGAGCTCGCCTCGCCGCCGCCGCCCGGGCGCCGCCCGACCCCGCCGCCCGACGCTGCCCCGCCGCCTCGACGCCGCCTCGACCCCGCCCCGACGCCGCTGCCCCACCTCGACCCCGCCCCGTCCACACCACCGTCGACCCGCCTCCCTCGACCCGCCCAAGGTACGACCACCTTCATGCCTTCTGTCTCAAATTTATCCATTCCATTTGCAATTCATGACAGAATGTTTGCAACCTTGTCTCTGCTAGTTTCAGTGAATAATGCATCTTTGGTTTGTAGAAGTGTCCATTTATCGTTTCAGCTTTCAGGTGATAATTTGGTGTCATGAAACCATGTAGTGGTCTAGCTTACTTGATTTTTCATGGTAATCATGGTAACAGAAAACCAACGTTTCATGTCTCATGCATGCTTGTAACAAAATCCAGAAGATATTAGCTGCAGCGTGGGAGTGAGCACAACACCTTGAGCAGCTTTCATTTATAGCCCCGAATCTCGGAAAGAACATTTCAACAAAGATAACTAAAACGCAGCTATGTTTACACTTAAGATCCACTTAACAGAGATGAACACATCTAGCTATTCAATAATATGGTTGGATGCACTGCAGAGGCCGGGGTAAGCCTCCTTTTTTTTAAAATATGCTTTTTAATGTGTGCTGCAAATGTAGCACCGCCACCCATTCATGTCCATGGTAGACCATTCATTCGTAAAACTTGACAAAGAGCATGATACTATGTCGCAGCAACCTTTGTATGACCATGATCCCAAGATATCTTATCTATGATGAGACTTCATGGCTCCATGCAAATACTACAAGGGAACGGGTGTTGTAATACTGTTAGTTTGACCATATACTTGCTCAGCCTTGTGCACAAGGAAAATCCCATTTGCTTTCCAAATGTGCCACTAAAATACAAAATGCACCCATCCACAAACAAGTGCAATATCAAAATAGTTTGGTTTAGGCATAAGTACTGTTGATGTCAAGTCTCGTATGGCAGTTTTATTCAGTTAAGTTTCAGCTAGTTAGCTCAAGAATAATGCACTTGGTTCGCACCGAGTCGCTTTTTTTTTTTGTTTTAGTGCCGTAAATCAAGTAAGAGAATTGAGATGTTCATTTGAGGAATTTTACTTGTATCCACAAGAGAATGGCAGATCTCCACTTGTATCCTGGAAGTCCGTGGTCTGAGTTAGTATCCTTAAAAGTCAAACAAGGGAAATGCTGCCTAAGAACCTAATAATTCCTTTTCCTGTGCCCCCACAACAAGTGGGAGCTTTTGATGCTGGGATAACCTTTGGTTATATTGTTGAGAGTGAAATATATATCTTTCTCCTTTGCACTAAATCTTCAGCATCAAATGTTTTGAAGAACTCGCACGCCCTACCTGCAAAGAAATATTTCTTTTTATTTTTACACGCAGTCACATTTTTTTGGCTGTGGTTCCCTAAGTTCTATGGTTTATAGTTGTTCACCGGTTTGCTACTCAAGTAGTTTTGGCTTGCATCTCTTCTGCTTTGATTTGTAGATGTTGCTCAGAAGGTAAATTTGGCAAGCATCTGCTGGGATGTTTCTCCGAACATATTAACATGCGGGATGCTCTCCCAAACATATTATTTTTTATGTTGTTTCTGCTAATTCCACTTTAAAAGTATTGAAGAATAAATCTGTTTCAAACTTCCATACATCTCTCAGACATCATTATGTAAGCTTAAATAGCAACACTTAAGTTAATAATATGCTATTGAGTACGTGCATCCAATTCTCTGCTTGTTCTTGCATTTAACTTATACTCAGATCTCATTGTATTCCTTGGAATATGCAGTTCATCAGCTCGTAAATATTTTAGGCGAGGACACGCCTAAATTGGCCTCAAGGTGTGTTACAAGAGAAAGCATCGTGAGCAGTCAGAAAACTACACCGCTAAAGGTTTTGATTCCCCGATTATTCCTTTTAGTTTTATTCAGTTACATAAGTAATCGCACATGTATAGATAAGTCTTCTTCCACTGGTTTGAGACTTTGTATGGTAGTGCATACATAGTGTACATGTGTGAGAGATAGTGAGAGGAGACAAGAAGAAGGGGATTTTTTTAATTGGCTTCTTGCAGTTTTGAAAATTCAGTTTATTCGGTTACTGAAAATTCAGTTAATTCAGTTAGGCACACAAATTGATGTGCTTTGTAAAACTTGTTCATGTACTGAACTACTAATGCCTTGTGATGCTCTGAATTACTTGTGATGCCTCTGAATTACTTGTGATCACATTGAGAAAGACTTGTAAAGATGATGATCATCTTTAACAGAAAACAATTTGTGATGATTTTGCTAGTTTGCTGGGTTTTGTCTCCACCATCGTGTCGTGATGATTTTGCAGGTACCCGAGAGGTTCTTGAGTTTGCCGGAATGTCGATTAACTTCCGCTCCGGCAAATTGGTACTTATATGTCCTATTTTCAGCAAAGGTCATGCTGAAATTTTCCGTGAATTTTAGCATGACTTTGCTAAAAATAGGACATATGGGGTACTTGTGACTAATGCATGGGCCGGGGTATCTTAGTAGTTAATTAAGTAGGATCAAGTGCCCCGGCGTACTTGTGAATAATGCATGGCTTTTAGGGTGCCTCGTGTCGATAAAAACCGAAATGATGAAAAGTTAGGCTTTTAGGGTGCCTTGGCCGAAAAACCCTCAATGATAAAAGCTTAGATTTTAGGATGCCTCGTGTCGACAAACCCTAAATGATGAGACCATGATCTTGTTCCTTGACAATAACCAACTTTTGACCAAACTTTGTTTCTATTTAGAGAGAAACATGGCCCACAACGATGAGGCCGGAGTTCGGCAAGGCATTCTCGAGCTGCCCCAGAGATGGAGGAACAACCTCACTTGTATGAGGTCACCGCCTTCCCCACCGATCCCGAGACCACGGATGGTGCCGCCGAGGATGACTACACCGATGCCACCACCGATGGTGCCGCCGAGGATGCCACCATCGATGATGGCGGCGACGCACAGATGGCAGCCAGCCAAGAGGCAACGGAAGGACTGGCGCCCGATCGTGCTTCGCACCTCAAGGAGGAAGTTATCAAGTGGACTCCAACGGAATCCAACGGCGCCCGAACGAATAGTCAAGGGTACTCGCTTCAGCTCGGGTGCATTGTCCGAGCACCGCCTCGATCAACACCGAGAACCCGAGGCATCCCGACCGAGGGAATTTGCGCAACCTCCTCTTCACGGCTGCACGAACGATACAAGTTCCCGCTGAATTTGAAAACACAAGCCTCAAAGGGAATAAAGTGAACAATGCTGCCCTCACGAAGATGAGCAAGGCCCTGTCTACTTGGAAAAGCAATGTGAAGAGAATGATCGAGAAAGGTGAGAGTTATGAGAAGATCAAGGAGAAAATCCTTCGATCACCAAGATGACTACAACGACTTCAAGATCAATTGCTCGAGCACCGCAAGCTCCCAATCAAGTGAGTGGGGAAACAAATGCGGAGCTGAACATAGGGGAACACACACTCGGTCCCGGCGGTTACAGAGTGGCGGAGCCTATATGGGACAAGGAGGAGGCGGACTGTGTTTAGCAAGGCCTACCGCCTCTTCGATACATACGGGCGGTGACAAGCAGACCAGGAACTTTGTCGTGGCCCGTACAAGAAGGACCCGAAACAAAGGAGCTTACCACGGATCCAAGACCAGGCAGCTTGAGCTTGTTCTCGTAAGGAATACACCCCGCGTAATTAGCTCCATATGGTTGCATTCTAATTAATGAAGCCAATTTCTAAATGGTTCACATTCCTTCCGCAGCGATCGAAAGCAGAGGCTGGGTCGACTCAGAGCAACCCTTGGGACACCACTCTAAATAGGGGTTGAATGTAATGAAGAACAAGGATAAGCTCAAGAAGCCGACGCCACTGGTCGTGTGGCCGCAAAGGCTTGTCGACAAAATGGGGTCATACTATACCGCTGGTGTGCGGAAGGAGAAAAGACCAGCTCGGAAAGCCAGCGCGAGAGGTTCAAGAACTCAAGGCACAGTGGCGCGGATTCGGAGATTGTCCAAGAGCAAGTGGAACAACGACTGGAGCGATTTATCACCGCCTTGTGCCTACCTTGATCTCGGGTTGAGTCGCGGATTGCGGGCGGCCAACAGGGCCGCCCGATTCCTAGCTTCACGGCCAGCAACTCGCAGAATGCGATGGCGGGCTATTGGTGCCTCCCATGAGGCGGCATTGGTGTCTCCGACGCCGCACGGAGCTTAATGCACCCGGTGTACGCCGCCGGCACCTCTCGCAGCAAGCGCCCTCCGTCAATCGCACGCCGCTGGCGGTGCCTCTACATTAGCCGAGCTCGACGCCATCATCACGGTAACTAATTGCCTCTCGCCGAGGACTTCATCTCTTGCCTTTGATCGGGCATCCCCGACGCCCTACATGTTTTCGCAGGCGCGCCGCCGACGCCTGCACTCTCCTCCACTTCGTGAACAACGAGTTGGTCGATGTCGCCAAGGGCAAAATCGCTCAACCGGCAACCCTTGTTCCACGGTACCCAGATGCCACCCAACTTGTTTAGGGTTCAACTGGTTCGGTGCTGCCAGGCTGCGACGACTTGTTACCTCCGAATCGACCCGTCGGGCCGACGATGATGACGTGATGACCCTCGGCGCTGCGAGCTGGCCCTCGCTGGCGAAGAGCCAGATTCGCTTGGGGGCGGGGACACCACCCCAAAGACAACACCGCCAATCGTGCGGCGCCAAGTCGGCCCCATGGCAAGACCGCGTAACGGTGCCGACATCCCTATGCCATCGATCCAAACATGCATATGGCACAGATCGTAATGATGACGACGACTATGATACATTTGGCAACGCCGATCAAGACTTTGCCGAGCATGGGTACGATGGCGACTTCATGGGGCCTCCTTCTCAAGAACCAAACCCAACAAAAGACGTGTGCGATCTAGCTCGCACCGCTGGAGAAGCCAAGTTGCAACAGCGCCGCCTGGCGCTCAGCTCGTGAGACGCCCAGCCGCCGACTTCACCGAGCCTCGAGATAGGCGAGGTGCGAAATATTATCAGCCCCAACACACTCAAGAAGGCGGTCTGTGAGCAAAACTCGGTCCCATTACAGGAGAAGAAGAAGGCACGCAAAAGAAAGACTAAGAAGGGTGAGAGCCAGCCGGCACCGAGTACGATCCGTGCTCATGACGGGCCACCTTCACCGCAGGATATCTCGAGGAGGGTGCATGTGGCGGGTAGGGCGATGCTACCGACAAATATGCTCAATGCTGCAACCGTGCTATCACGGAGTCTGCATGACAGTGTTCTTTCTTTGGAGAAGCGGCGCCTCGTGGAGAAGGATGTGGCATACCCGGTTTCGGCCAAGGTGCCAGAGGGCAAGGGCTTTGTGGATAACTCCATCGGGCGCACGATCGTCCTGCGCTTTTGATGACATCCACGCTATGTTGAACCTTCATCCGCTGCACTACACCTTCGCTCGCTATTTTCGCTGAGTATGGAGATGCGGATCATTCGCGACAAGACCCCGACATCGTGATAGTCGACCCCTTCTACATGCGCAAGCAAGATCTTGGGCAGCGCTGGGACCGCAAGTCGCGAAGTTCTTACCTCAAGGCGCCATTCGCAAACCAAGATAAGGATAACTTCCTCGTGCCTTACTTTCCCGAGTAAGTCCTCCCTCAACCGCCCGTAACATATGAATTCTTACATTTCGATCGCTTTTCTTTTAACATTCCGTGTTTTCTGCAGTGACACACGCTGCACGCCATCCTCCTAAGCCCCAAATATTCCATGGCCACGATTTCAACCCGGACCGTCACCGAACGTAGACTACACAAATGTCAAGAAGGTTCTTGATGATGTTCTCCCTGCCACGCCAAATCTGGAGGCACCTTCACCAGGCCTATTCGTAAGCACGGCAAGCACGTGTTCTCCCACAATACGACGTTCGCTGCGCCAAGCAGCCACCTTTGGCGGTCGAAGGGTGCCTACTACGCCATCCATCACATGCGGCGATCGACGACCATCATCAACTTTTGCTACCGAGTAAACTCCAAGATTGGGCCGCGAGCGTGTCGGCAATCCAGACGCGGACCTCCGACAAGAATTCTTTCGCATCCAAATGGAGTTTGCGGAAATCATCCATCAAGATGTCCTTCGCACTCGGGCAGTTCTACCTCGAAATCAACCGTCCAACAGGTGACATCGACACAATGCTACAAATGCAGGATGACAACGCCTGCTCTTTCATGACTCCCACGATAGACGGCTGCTTCATCCACGCCCGTCCCTTGAGTCGAGTTGTTCAGTTCAAACATCGATTGGCTCATGTTGTAATTAAACTTTAATGAACTTGTAGTATGTCTCTTTGGTTTCGAGAGTCGCTCAACTTAGATGTAATCGATGCTATTAATGTCTTGCTTTTCTTCCGATCGCTCGCTGCATACTTATATATTGCTTATGTATTGTCTGTGAATTGGTACTAACGCTTCGCTTGGCTAGTGCATAGCGATGCCGACGTATGTCGTGTACAAGGGTAAGGTTCCTGAGTCTCACGATGATCGGGAGGAGTGTCGGAGACAGGTTCACCGATTCAGCGGTAACAGTTACAAAGGGTACACCACTAGGGCCGAGGCCGAATCTAGATACGCCCGCTATCTAGCGGGAGAGGGAGGGAGCGTTGAGGAACCGGATGAAGACGAAGTTTCATCGTGATGATGCTCATCGTGATGACCGCAGCTCTCTCTATGTGATGGTAGTTTAGATGATCGATATCGACTTGTAATGCGAAGATAAACTCGCTACTCGCGGTCTCGAGACTTGTAATATAATGTTCTATCTTTGTTCGGTCTTTTCAATTCGAGACTAATATGATGAATTGTATTCGGAGACTAATATGATGAATTGTATTCAAAGACTAATCTTCTATTGTATTTGATGAATCTATTGTTGATGTGTGCTGTCTATATTTTGTCAAATTATACATTTTGTAACCTGTGCAAAAACAGAAAATAAAAAAATAAAAAAGCTAATATTCATACTAATGGCGCATCACATGATAAAGGCGCCATTAGTATGACAAAGGCATACTAATGGCGATCACTGAAGTGCGCCATTAGTATGCTGCGTTACTAATGGCGATCCAGAGGTGGTGCGCCATTAGTATGCCAAAGCACTGGTATACATGCCCTCGGGAGGCATACTAATGGCGCACCCTCAAGATATACTAATGGCGCACCGGTGGTGCGCCATTAGTAAAATTACTAATGGCGTGCTATCAATGGCGCACCTGTGATGCGCCATTAATGGCCATATTAGGTGCGCCATTAGTAGCCATATTTCTAGTAGTGTGCCTTCGACTGGGAAGGCCGAATTGATTCTGCTATACGAGCGGCAGCTGCTAAATTCTGAATCGGAGTTCGATATACCGGGTTGGCGGTTGAAAGAGTCAAGGCCGATGGATTCTCGAACCCTTGGTCACAGACGTCGCTCCAAGATTATCGCTGAAGATTCTCCACGAAAGCGCCAGCCAGGTTGGCTGTTGCGCATCCTCCAAGGCGCGAGCCTCGGGGTTTCTCCAACGATAGGAGGTGAAGTGCATCCATGTTCCGACGACGAAGCTCCTCCTCCGAGCGGCGGTGAGGGCTCGGCAAGCATTTTCGTGGGCTTGCGCCGATCGCTTCCACCGCCACCTTCGTTGGTGCGGTGAATCCAGGGGACCGCGGTCCATCGACCATCGTAACCTCTCGCCCGTCATCGCTATCGCATTCGGACGCGGTCTCTCTGGAGCCACCGAACAGGCCAGAGAGATTCGCCGGGCTCGATCACCGCGACTTGGGGATGGCCGATCAAGGGCCACCGCATGCCTCACCCACCGCTGAAGCCTCGACCGACCGGAACGCTTGCGCCGTGGGAGATCGGGAGTGAAGACGGCGCAGAGCCACCCATACCGGGTCGATGGTTGCCGCAGAGGACGCCGCGATCACATCGCCAAAGTGCGCCGCCCACGGATGGGGAGCACGCCCACATCGAGTGGAGCCTCCTGGCCAAGCGGAGTCATCGGCGATTTAACGTGAGCGCGACCGAGACGGATCTCGTGGCCGCCGACCGTAACTCCACCGTAAACCATGATGCCGAGATCGAGATAATCCCAACTTCTCCAACAATTGCTAGAACACCGCCTAACGGTGGGCGCCAACCGCCGTGGTTCTAAGTCCGACAGAGAATGGGGTAGATATGGAGAGGCAAGATCCTAGCTATGGAGTAGTTGTATACGCAAGGATTTACGAGTTCAGGCCCTTCTCGAAGGAAGTAACAGCCCTACGCCCTGAGCCCCGAGGCGGTCGACTGGATTATCTGCGATGTGTTATAGGGTGCGAACCCTTCTACTGTGGAGGGGGGTGGCTTATATAGAATACGCCAGACCCCAGCCAGCCCACGCAGAGAGGGTTTAAGGTACGTTAAGGCTAGGCGCATCGGTAACGCCTTACATAAAGTGTCATTAAGGTCATAAAGACTATTTAACTACATACCGCTTGGACACCGAGTGGCTCTTGGACTCTTGGTGGTCGAGTGGGTCTTCATAGTCGAGTGTCTTTGAATCATCGAGTGGGAGCCTACCAGTCGACCGAAGGCTGCTTCTCTTGTGAGTGTCCTTGTGGAAGGTACCTTTGGGCAGGTCTATGACCCTACCCTGTACATGACTTCATCACATGGCAGTCGGTCAAGGCGGCGGCGGTGGCAAGCAAGGCTAGGGGTTAGGGTTAGGGTTTGGGCGGCGGCGCGGCTGGGCTGGGCGGCAAGGTGTCAAGGGCGGGTGGGATGGAGGCGCCAAGGCGGTTATTTAAAGGTTGCCTCATGGAGTCCTGGCTTCGCACGCACCCGTAGGTCGGTTCGCTTTTTTAAATAATTTCACGAGAAAATCAAACGAAAGAAATACTAAACGGACTCCAAAAATCCCGAATAAAATTTCCCGCTTCTAAAATCAAGCCGACTAGATGAACATTTATTTGGGGCCTAAATGAAATTTTGAAAACGCACATTTTTCCTAAATTCAAATAAAATGGCGAAAACTCCAAAATAAAATCTTATTTGATTTTATTATTAAATCCTCATTATTTCTTTATTTTGGGAAAGTCATTTTATTCCCTCTCTCATATTTTTGTAATAGAAATAATTGAAGATAAAATAATTAAAATCAAATGATCCTATTTTCAAAATTTGAGAAAACTCAAATATGAAAATAACGAAATCCCCAACTCTCTCCGTGGGTCCTTGAGTTGTGTAGAATTTCTAGGATCGAGCCAAAAATGCAACAAAAATATGGTATGCAATGATGATCTATGTATAATATTCCAAATTGAAAATTTGGGATGTTACAGGAAGCGTGCACTAAGGGACGTATATGCAATGGAGCCAGTCGCCCCAAAGTTCAACCCGTGGTCTTCCTGCCCGATCACTTTTGATAGAAGGGACCACCCCACTAGCATCTGCCATGGAGGATTCGCCGCATTGGTTCTAGACCCAATCATTGACGGATTTCATCTCACTAGAGTCCTAATGGACGGCGGCAGCAGCCTGAACCTGCTTTATCAGGACACAGTGCGTAAAATGGGCATAGACCCATCAAGGATTAAACCCACGAAGACGACCTTTAAAGGCGCCATACCGGTGTAGAGGCCAACAGACAGCTCGCCACACTTGAAGTGGTTTTCGATCCCGGATAACTTCCGGCGAGGAGTTAATCTTCGACATAGTCCCGCTCCGCAGCGGCTATCACACACCGCCGGATGAACCGTGACGGTAAAGTTCAATGCGGTGCCGCACCACGCATATCTCAAGCTCAAGATGCCAGTCCTCGAGGAGTCATTACGGTAAATGGAACACCGAACGCCTTCTCCGGACGGAGGAGCATACGGCGCCCTCGCGGCGGAAGTACAAAGCAGCCTCTTAAGGCAATTCTCTAGTCCGCTATTAAACGCCGACACCGCTGCCGCCCGAGTAACCTACAACAAGACCGCCTGGCACGCTCGAGCATGCATAGAAATGCGCCCAAGCCCCAGCCTCGCGAAATTGCGAACCAGATTACGCGTGCATAATTACGCCTGAAATACCATGGGCATAGGGGAAGGGGCACGACCACGGATGCCTGCACGCGGCTCAACCGCACTGGGGCCTGATTGTGTCATTCTTTTCTTCTTTCTTTTTACTTTCAGACTCGCTCACGAAGCCCTGTCCGCATTAGAATCGCCGAACACACGATGCAACAGCCAGGGAAGCGTAGCTACATCGAGTGTCCAGTGATCTCTATTACGAGTAATATATCTGTTTTACACACCATCCCGCTTACCCCTCGAGGGAGACATGTTAAAAGTCCCGTCCCTTGCTTATCGTGACTATTTGTATCGCTCGCTTCATCGCAGCCCTTTTGAATAAACAATATATAGCTTCGCCTATTATTGAATTCCTTTTTCTATATATATATATATATATATATATATATATATATATATATATATATATATGTATATATATATATATATATATATATATATATATATATATATATATATATATATATATATGTTCATTTATGACATTGTGCAACATTACACTTTGGTACGGCAATACACTGTGGGCTTAAGTACCCCACAATATGGTGTGACAAGTCCTAACACTTTCACAAGTGCGGCACCCGAACTTATAGCATTATATGCATCGGTTCAATCATGTCTTGGGTCAATAGTTGGGTTTGCCTGCCCCATGTTTTGGTACCTTATGTTCCATTATATCGGCTAAGGTAGCGCTGGGAGAACCACTGTGATTGTGCCCCGGTTGAGCTGGGTTAAGCACCTCAGTGGAGAAAGCTAAAACTGACCGTCATGATAGGGCGAGAGCCGGTCGTTGTTCGAGAGGTTTTTGTGTCCCTAAAGACTTATGCCGCTTAGAGCGAGGAGTCGGCATTTTCCGGCCTAAGGCATGGATAGCGCCCCGAACTCGGTCTTCCGAATACTAGGGGCTTCGCCAAATTTAAAATTATAGAATTCTATGGCTAAGTGAGAGTGTTCAAGCATTATAGTCCGTTGCCTTGTTCGCTATGCTGAGCGCCTCAAGGACCCAAGAATGGGAACAAGAGCGCCTAAGTTTATCCCGAACACCCCAAAGACTGTGGCATGGGGGCTAAAGCCGACGACTCACCATCTCTCAAATTTAATAAACAGCCGCACAGAAGGTAATATTTTAAATTCAACAGTGTTGCTTGGCGCATATGAACAAATTTTCAGCGCACAGGATAACAAATGCGAGTCTACTCAAAAATTATATGTTTGGAGCATTCATCCGCTATAAGGCGAGCACCCTTCAAAGACGCCTCATAATACATTTCAGGCTTGCGATGCTCCTTCTTCGGTGGTGGTCCGTCCGCCACAAGCTTCTCAGGCGCCCATCTTTCCCAGTGCACCTTAGCAGGGCAAGGGCCCTACGGCACCTTCGATGCAGACGAGCGCTTGATGACTTCAACCCATGGACAAAGGCCCACCACCGCCTCACCAGCCCAAGTAGCTCCTGCATAGCCTCCTTAGGCCATAGCCAACTATGAGGCCCTTCATGGCATGTTCGCCACCTTATGGAGCTCGACCAGCTGCTTCAACTGGTCGCTATAGGCACCAGTGTCCGCCTCAAGATATCGAGACTGAACACCTTCTCCGCCGAGCTTCCCTCCTCGGCTCGGTAGAATGCGACAAGATCAGCCACACCTGGGGAAGATCTGCAATGCCCCGAAAGCTCCGGATTCGGGTAAGTAACAGATAATTCACTTTCACATGCTTGCTTTGCATATAGAATGCCTTACCCGCCGCCATCTTCTTCATCGCCTCAATCTCCTCGGAGGGCTTTTGGGCTTCGCCTTAGCGGCCTTGGCGCTCTCAAGGGCCGAGGCGAGCCTGACTCGAGTCTTTGAGTCATGCTCCAAACTCGCTCTTTTTCCACGAGAGCCCGGAGCTCTTGCCGCACCTCTGCCTCCTGCTTCTCTCGCTCGGTGCACTCAAGGCCGCATTGCTTCGGCCCGACACCGCTTCTTCGTGGTCGCCACCTGCTTGTGGCCCCGGAATATTCATGTTATTCCTGTCATTTTTGCAAACACATCTTTGAATACTCCCATAAGTTATTACTTACCTTCCTTGTCCTCGAGCTGCTTTTGGCAAGTCCGAGCTCGTTCTTGGACCGCCGAGGCTCTGCTTTTAATGCATCAACCTTCGCAGCCAAGGCGGCAGAGGTCAGCAGCAGCAGCCTCGCATTGCCATATTGACATACTTATGTTAGACTCTTGCATGATATCTTTTAGATCCTCGCCTCGCTATTTCTTTCCGAACACCAAACCGAGCATCGGGGCTACCGTCTATGCGGTAATATTTTTACATATCTTAAATGCATACCTCAAAGCCTCGTTAGAAGGTCAGCACAAGCTTCACCAGCCCGCTCTTGGCGGATGAACTTTCTAGATCACCGCACTCATAACAAAGACGGTGCTCTCGTCGATGGAAGCGCCGTTAAGCGCCCATCAAATCATCCGTGCCTCCGGTTGGACGGAGGTCACCGGCGTCAGCAGATTGCCTTCTTACGAAGGGGTCGCTGTCGTCGACTCGAACCACCAAGCTTCGATACGGAGTCCGCACAGGCCGGACTTAAAGCCCTTTGGGGTTTTATCCCTTGAGCCGGGTTCCGGAGGTCGCCTTTGGCGCCTCCATGACCACCTCCTCTGGCTGGGCCCTTTGGGACTCCACCCCAGCGCCATCCACAAGGAGGAGACGAGGCGGTCGGAAGTGAGGTGCTATTCACCTCCGACGAATCCAGGGAGCCGCTCGACGAATCGTCGAGCCCGTCCTTGGGCGGGCTGCACGGTTATACTTGGCATTAGAAGATGTTGTGCGACAAATGGAACGCCATGAGTTATTCTAGTGTCCGGACACTTACGATTTCGCCAGGGGCATGGTCCTTGGTGCCCACCCCTCTTCGCCGTCGTCGGCATTGGCGGTGTAGTCCGGAGGAAGGGTCCTTCCTTCTGATTCTCCGCCTCCCCAGCCTGGGGCGGCCTTCCATTTCTTCTCTCCCTCACCGGGAGAGGCTTTTTCCTCCTCCTCGCCTTCGCGGAGGAGTCCACTCGAGTCATCTGGACGATGAGTCCGACAACACTGGCGCCGTGAACTCCTCCGAGTTCCCGTGGCCTTCTTCTTGGTTTTCTTTCCGCACCACGTGAGGTGCCGGATCCAGCAGCCCCATCAATCAAGCGTCCGCTGGTCTTCGGCAAGGGAGCCGGACAGTTAACCTGTCCGGACGTCTTCAGCCAGTCCTGTCAAAGGTGAGGGAGTTTTAGATCCTGCAAAGAGTCAAACTATGAAAAAAGAGTCCCGTAAAGGGTAAAATAACTTACCTCACTGGCTTGATGCTGCGAGCTGAATTCGCGATCTTGAGAGCGGATGCGGAGCTTCGCCTTGAACAAGACCTTCTAGGCATCTTCGCACGAGTGTCAAGAGCCGCCTCAAGTTCGTGTTGTGCCGGATCAAACTCCCACAAGTTGAAGGCCCGTTGCTGGCATGGGAGAATCCGGCGGATGAGCATCACCGGATTACATCGACAAGCTTGAGATTCTTGTCCACCAGGTTTTGACGCAGGTTTGGAGTCCGCCAGCTCTTCCGACCACCCCACGCCAGCCCGCCTCTTTCCATGAGGTGAGCCGTAGGGAAGCCAGATCGAATTGGGGCCGCCGCCCATTGAGAGTCGCGCTGCTCGGTGATGTAGAACCACCCGATTGCCCCCTTTATGGTCTCCACAAAGGAGCCTCGAGCCATAGGACGCTGGCCATCTTGCCCACCATGGCACCTCCGCAAGACTGGCTTGGCGGTCGCCCACTACCTTCGGCTTGACATTGAAAGTCTTCAGCCATGTCGGTGGGGCTGGATGTAGAGGAAGGCCTCGCACACGATGATAAACGCCGAGATGTTGAGGATGAAATTCGGGGCCAGATCATGGAAATCTAGGACGAGTAGAACATGAGCCCCTGGACGAACGGGTGAAGTGGAAACCCTAGTCCGCGGAGGAAGTGGGGAGGAACACCACCTCTCATGGGGCCTGGGGTGGGGATGAGCTGCCCTTGTTGGGGAGCCTATGCGCGATGTCGCGGACAAGTATCCGCCTTCCGCAGCTTTTTGATGTGCCCTCCGTGACGGAGGAGGCCATCCACTTGCCTCCCGCCTCCGGACATAGTTGGAGAAGGTTGAGGTGGGATGTGCGATTTGGGCAATCGGAGCTCGAGTGCACGGAAATGGATAAGCAAAGGAGGAAGAAGGTGTGTGAAAAGTGGATCTTTATCCCCTTATATGGACAGACAAAGCTATGTGCCCCACCGCCCGATAAAACTCGCTTATCTCCCAAGCGCAGAATCAATGGCGCGTTGGGTTACCCACGCCTGTATTGATGAGAATCCTGAATAAGGGACACGATCTCGCTTTGACAAGACGTTAAGGAAACCGCCGCTAAATGCGCCGAGGTGGGAAAGTAAAACGATTCAATAAAGGCTTGGCCGTGGTGTGATGTCACGCCATGAATACGCCGCAGATTGAACTTTTGTAAATGTTATTCTCTACGGTATGTGGAACTTATCTTGCAGAGCCGACACTATCCTTGTGTTCAAAATCTTCCGTGAAGTATTCGAGGAGGAACCCGCCTTGCAATGCGAAGACAATATGCGTGTCGGACTCGTCGTCATTGAAGCCTGGTTCAGGCTACCGAGGAGTCCTCGATTAGGGGTGTCCGGATAGCCGGACTATAGCCCTTGGCCGGACTCCTGGACTTTGAAGATACAAGATTGAAGACTTCGCCCCGTGTCCGGATGGGACTTTCCTTGGCGTGGAAGGCAAGTTTGGCGACACGGATATGTAGATCTCCTACCATTGTAACCGACTCGGTAACCCTAACCCTATTCGTGCCTATATAAACCGGAGGGTTTTAGTCCGTAGGACGAACAACAATCATATCATAGGCTAGCTTCTAGGGTTTAGCCTCTCTGATCTCATGGTAGATCTACTCTTGTATTGCCCATATCATCAATATTAATCAAGCAGGAGTAGGGTTTTACCTCCATCGAGAGGGCCCGAACCTTGGAAAAACCATCGTGTCCCTTGTCTCCTATTACCATCCGCCTAGACGCATAGTTCGGGACCCCCTACCTGAGATCCCGGTTTTGACACCGATGGCGGGGATTAGACTTCAACCCCGGTCCCTCTGCTCCTCGTGCTGATGGCACACGTGAAGATGAACCCAATCTTGTTGGGCCCTTCTACAACCTAGAAGGTATCATCACTCATATTATGGTTCAAGGGACAGCCGTGGATGAACCTGCAGACGACGTTGATTCTGACGAAGCGCCTGCACCACCGAAACCTAAGAAGCTGAAGAAACCCAAGCTTCAAAGCCTTCCACTGCACCAAAAGCTTCACGAGCGAAGCCTCTGGCCACTACTCCTCCTGCACCAAGTGTGCAGTTAGAAGATCTCTCACGCATCTCCAAGTCTGAGAAGAAGAAAAAGAAGCCCATGCACACCACTGGTCCAGCTCTGACCCTGCTGCCGTTCTGAGGAATGAAAACGACGCCATTGATCTATCGAATGACGACGATCTTAATGATGACGCTCTTGAACTACTGATAAAGAGCAAGCAAGAGGCGGAAATCTTCAATGATCTGCCTCTCTTTGACGTGGAAGTGTTAAACAATTTCATTGATGAGTGGTTTGACACCCCCAATCTCAGCTTTGATGATCTGCAACTTCCCGTTGGCCTAAGCGTCCCTTTCCATGGAGCCATTGCTCCTGAGCTGGCTCTTGCTCAGAAAATTGTTGAGCTGAAACACAAGATCGATTATGAAAAGGCTCAGTTCAAGAAGCATATGGCCAAGCTCAGCGTGACAGACGTCCAAAACTTCAAGGTCATGCTGCATGAGCTCAAGGAAGTGTTTCACAAGAAACATGAAGAAGCCAAAGGTTCTTGAGAGAGAATGAAGCTTATGGCTGCAAAGTGTGTTCAAGCTTACAATGAAGCTGAGAAGCGCAAGGCACTTGGGCGTCCTGGTATCGACCCCAAGATGGCTGCCAAGGTAAGAGCTTCATGTGGACCAAGCTGAACCATCCAAAGGGAAGAACCTCGCATTGTCTTCCCAGCCAAGATGACAAAGCGTGAAGCCTAAGGTCCCCACAGTGGCTTCAGTGCTTCAGAAGACAAGGGCAGCTAAGGCCAAAGCCAGAAAGCGCAAGACCAAGAACACCACTGACGATGCTCCACCCACCAAGAAGCGCAAGACCAAGAAGAAAGATCGGGCTGCTCCCATAGAGCCCCTTGTCATCGAGCCAATTTCTGTTGCTCGTCCTGCATCTGCACAAAAAGAGCGCCATTTGATAGTTCATGAGCCTGCTTACCCAGAGGCTCATGAAGCTGAAGACATTCCAGCTGTTGACTCCACCGCAGCTGAAGACATTGGTCATCAAGACAATGTTGAAGATGATGAAGTCCTTCCTCAGATCGAGCACAATGTGGTATCTTCACCTGTTCTCACGAACAGCGAACTCATCAGCATTAGTCGTCCTTTGACGCCAATTGCTCAGGATGACTCATGGGCTGATCACCCTCAAGACTCCCACCATCAAGAAGAAACACCTGCTACACCCCAACCAATCCTGAAGTAGTTCTCGAGGAGAACGTGTCCGACCCTCCAGCTACTCGAGTGGAGGTTGAGAACACTAAGGCGACCACCAACATCAACACTGAAGCCAATGACGTTGTCATGGCTGATGCTAATGTGGCGCCTGAAGTCAATGTGGTGCCTGAAGTGATAGCACCTGAAGCCAATGCTGCACTCGATGCAAATCAGCATCAAGTCACCGCTGCCGCCATCGCCATCGCCTCCCGCATCGCCTCCTAGGCCACATACTATCGAGCAAGCATACAATTATGGTCAGTTGGTCACTGTCAGATGGCCTATTCTGGTTCCTCCTCCTGCTGCTGGTCTGCAATTTGATTACCATGTCGAGCACAGGCCACAGGTCCAGAAGCCAAAGCCAAGACTGCCCAGCTTCTGTGCATCGCCACTTCACTGTGGTACTTCAAAGGCAAATGGCTTCATTGCGCACAACACCTTCTTTGATAGTGCCAAGAACCCCTATTCCAAGCCAAGGATTTCATCAGATTGGTTCTGGAGCTATCAGCAGCGCAGTTATTATTCTTGTGTTCTTTATGACCAAGAGCGCATCTTTCCCCATATGCGTCTAGACTTTGAAGCCATTGTTGGATTGCCATGCCTTGAAGAAGCCCTTGACTACTTCCGTGATGTTGAACTGCTGAACTTTGTGACTGATAAGGAGCATTGGAATGAAGAGCTTCTGCTTCAATTTTATGCTACCCTCCACATTCGCGGCTACAATAGGGATCCGAAGACTTGGGTCTTTGAGTGGATGACAGGCAATGTCCATCATGAAGCCAAAGCTCTTGATATCATTGAGCTAACTGGCCTGCCCACTCCAGGTGAGCTCTTCGAGCCTGGTTGTCAGCTTCACCGCAATGCATTGGAGAGTATCTTCCATAAGCCAGAGCCCAACATGAGCCAAATGCTAGGCATGATGAAGCCTCTGCCACGCGACGCTGAATACCCAAGAGAGTTCTTTGTTGAAGACCTCGAGTATCTGCCCCGCACCATCTATCATATCATCAGGCGAACTCTATGGCCTGTCAAAGGACATTCTTCAGCAGCGAAGCTTGAAGGAGCGATGAAGACATTGGTCTTTTACATCTTCAATGGCATCTGCTTCAATGCTCAAGACTTCTTTATCAGGCAATTGGCTGCATCAGGCTCTGATCTCTTTGGTCTAAAATTCTACGCTCCATGGGTTATGCGCCACATCAAGCTTCATTCTGCTGTCAACTATCAGCCTTCTGCTCGCAACCATCTGATATTTTTGCCAGAGGTTGATATGTCAGTTGAAGCCATATACCCAGAGCCTGCCAAGGAGCCTGTTTTTCTTCACAATGCTGATCACCAAAGCTTCACACAGCCCATTGAAGGAGTCCAGCCATCACTGTGTTTATCATTTGGCTGGCAATACACGCCACCTCGCCGTGCTCAAACTGAAGCCACCGAAGCACTATTGCTCAAAGGCCCTAAGCGATCTCGTGTCTCAATGACCGAGAGCTTCGCTGCCTCGCATCGTAAACAGGATAAGCATCACTACTGGCTGAAGCGGCAGATGCAAAGCCTCTTGGTGGACGTCAATCGAATTCGCAATCTTGCCACCAAGAATGCCTTTGTCACTCATGAAACATGTCGGAGGTCATGGAAGAGTTTAACATTGCTCAGTGATGAAGCAGATCTTCAAGACGATGGCTTCACTGAAAGATTCAAGTTTGACTCCACTCCTCCAAGGAATGTTGTCTTGCGTCGAACTCCGTCTCTTGAAGACTCGGACTATTCCTCCTCAGCTGCGACCGTGAATGCCAGAGTCATAGATGATCAAGATGATGCTACTTCACCACCTCCAACTTCAGCGTGTATCGACACTGCACCAAGTTCTTCTGCACCGCCAAACCCCGACGCCGACCCTGCATCTTCTCCTACTCCTTTTGGGAACGAGTAGAGGCTCTATGTCTTCAAACAATTTTGGTCCTTACTAACAAAAGGGGGAGAAGCATATGAGTTGATAGTCTTCAAGCGGGTCCATATGGGCGGTTGCTTTATATTTTGCCAAGTGTTTACAACTCTGGCTTTTGATACATTTGGTTCTTTGAGTTGTAACACTTAAACTTGATGGTCGTCTGCTACTTGTTTTTCATTCTGTGATGCGATGATAAATTCTGCATGTGCGATGATAAATTCCGCACGAAGTCATATTGCAGACGTCCATTTTTCATTATGCATGTCATTATCTTCGTTATATCAAATAAAGCATGATGAATTGTCTTCATAAGTTGAAGAGGATCTCCACAAGTACAACCTGCCATGTGCATTTGCATTCCAAAAGCAAATTACTTATATGCACATCTTCAGGGGGAGCCTTTTGCTACTTATGAAGATAATACCTTTATCCTTTACAATTTCACATACTTTTATCCCCGTTGAAAACTTCAACCAGTTTGTCATCAATCACCAAAAAGGGGGAGATTGTAAGTGCATCTAGTGCCACCCCTAGTTGGTTTTGGAGTATTGATGACAAACCTGGTTGAGGGACTAATGTGTTTGTGAGAATTGCAGGATAACATAGGTAGAAGTCCCTCATTGATTCGGTTTACCTACCGGATATGACCCCTAAAAATGTATGAAGACATTGAAGACAATGGTGGTATGTGAAAATATTCACGTTGAAGACTATGACAAGAGAATACATCGCGTGAAGACTATGGAGCGCGAAGACATAGTTGTTTCGTTGTTTCCTTTTCTTCTTTGTTGAGTCGAGGAACCACCGCATCGTTAAGTGGGGTCCCAAAGAACAAAGTCGAGGATCAAGTGATGCTCAACTAAATCCTATGTCTTCGAGCGAAGACAATGAGAGCAAATCTTATCCAGAGCTGGATGAGTCAGCCTTTACTTGTAGCCCAAGTCAAGCTGTCGCAGTGTTTGAAATCGACCGTTGGAACACGTGTCGGCCCTTAGTGACCTGTGGTCATTTTGGACAAATCAGGTCGGTTGCCTAGTGGCTATAAATAGCCCACCCCTACACCATAAATTGGTGGCTGCTCAGAGTTAGTGCACGACTTTTATTGTTTGAGAGCAACCCACCTCCAAGCTTTTGAGAGAGAGAAATCTTTACGAGGACAAAGCCCAAACACCCTGAGCCAAAGAGTGTTAGGCATCATCAAGTCTTTCTCGTCTCAAGTGACTCAAGACTTGTTACACTTGAGGACTGTGAATCCTCCACCGGTTAGGCATCGCGCTCGAGCATCCAAGAGTCATTGTGGATCGCCGTGAACGAAGTCTCAGAAGGTTTGGAAGTCTACCTTGAAGACTTACCAGAGTGATTGGGCGAGGACCGGATGTCCTTAGCTCAAGGGGAATAAGGTGAAGACACGGTCTTCGAAGTTAAATCTCAGCCTCCCTAACTCAGACGCAGCTTGTCACAAAGAATCGAACTGGTCCAACAAATTCTAGTCTTCGCTAAGCGACTGGTTCTATCGTCTCCCTCTATTTATTTATAGTTTGTCTTCGTGAAGTCATTGCATGTTTGCATTACCTGTTTGTCTTCACTGTGTGACTACTATTGTTGTTTGGCTTCATACCATCTTCCATCCTGATCCTTACTACCTAGCTGCTATTAGTCTTCGTGCTTTCACTTAATTGCATACTTGACTATGGCTTTCTTAGTGTAGTTTACCTTCCGCTGCATATCAATAGGTTAATTTCTATTGTTTGTCTTCGAAACTCTCATGTTTTGAAGACTTTCATAAAAATCGCCTATTCACCCCCCCCCCTCTCGTCGATAACTAGCACTTTCAGTTGTGCATCCAACTTGCTTGCTCATGAAGACCTAGGGCATTTGAGGAAGCCCATTGTTGGAATATACAAGCCAAGTTCTATAATGAAAAATTCCCACTAGTATATGAAAGTTAGAATATAAGAGACTCTCTATCATGAAGATCATGGTGCTACTTTGAAGCACAAGTGTAGAAAAAAAGGATAGTAGCATTGTCCCTTTTATTTTGTTCTCCCTTGGGGGGGTTTTTTGGCCATTCTTTTTTTATTTTTTTATTTGGGACAATGCTCTATTAATGATGATCATCACACTTCTATTTATTTACAACTCAATGATTACAACTTGATACTAGAACAAAATATGACTCTATATGAGTGCCTCCGGCGGTGTACCGGAATGGGCAATGAATCAAGAGTGACATGTATGAAAAATTATGCATGGTGGCTTTGCCACAAATACGATGTCAACTACATGATCATGCAAGGCAATATGACAATGATGAAGCGTGTCATAATAAATGAAACGGTGGAAAGTTGCATGGCAATATATCTCGGAATGGCTATGGAAATTCCATAATAGGTAGGTATGGTGGATGTTTTGAGGAAGATATAAGGAGGTTTATGTGATAGAGCGATCATATCATTAGGGTTTGATGCACCGCTAAGTTTGCACCAACTCTCAAGGTGAGAAAGGGCAATGCACTGCATCAAGAGGCTAGCAATGATGGAAGGGTGAGAGAGCGTATAATCCATGGACTCAACATTAGTCAAAAAACTCACATACTTATTGAAAAAACCTACAAGTCATCAAAACCAAGCACTACACGCATGCTCCTAGGGGAAGGGTTGGTAGGAATTAACCATCGTGCGATCCCAACCTCCACACAAAGGATGACAATCAAAGAAATACCTCATGATTCAAATTTGTCACACGACGTTTACCATACGTGCATGCTACGGGACTTGAAAATCTCAACACAAGTATTTCTCAAATTCACAATTACTCTACTAGCATGACTCTAATATTACCATCTTCATATCTCAAAACAATCATCAAGTATCAAACTTCTCATAGTATTCAATGCACTCTATATGAAAGTTTTTATTATATCTCTCTTGGATGCCCATCATATTAGGACTAATTTCATAACCGAAGCAAATTACCATGCTATTTAAGACTCTCAAAATAATATAAGTGAAGCATGAGATTCCATCTATTTCTTCAAAATAAAACCACCGCCGTGCTCTAAAAAGATATAAGTGAAGCACTAGAGCAAACGACAAACTACTCCAAAAGATATAAGTGAAGATCAATGAGTAGTTGAAGAATTATGTAACTATGTGAAGACTCTCTAACATTTAAGAAATTCAGATCTTGGGATATTATTTAAACAACAAGCAAAACAAAGTAAAACAAAATGACGCTCCAAGCAAAACACATATCATGTGGTGAATAAAAATATAGCTCCAAGTACCGATGAACGAAGACGAAAGAGGGGATGCCATCCGGGGCATCCCCAAGTTTAGGCTCTTGGTTGTCCTTGAATATTACCTTGGGGTGCCTTGGGCATCCCCAAGCTTAGGCTCTTTCCACTCCTTATTCCATAGTTCATCGAATCTTTACTCAAAACTTGAAAACTTCACAACACAAAATTCAACAGAAAATCTTATGAGCTCCGTTACTATAAGAAAATAAATCACCACTTTTGGCACTGTTGTGAAGTCATTTTAAATTCATATTTGGTGTAATATCTACTGTATTCCAACTTCTTTATGGTTCATACCCTTCGATACTACTCATAGATTCATCAAAATAAGCAAACAACATAATGAAAACAGAATCTGTCAAAAACAGAACAGTCTGTAGTAATCTCTATCATTCGAATACTTATGTAACTCAAACAATTCTACTAAATTAGGAAAACCTAAGAAATTTGTGTACCAATCTAGAACAAAAAGAATCAGATCAATAGCACGCTTTTGTGAATTATGAAAACTAATTTACTGGGTGCAAAACTTTCTGATTTTCAGCAAGATCAACACAACTATCACCGTAAGCTATCCTAAAGGTCTTACTTGGCACTTTATTAAAACAAAAGCTATAAAACATGATTACTACAGTAGCATAATCATGTGAACACAAAAAAAACAGTAAGGGTAAATATTGGGTTGTCTCCCAACAAGCGCATTTCTTTATTGCCTTTTTAGCTAGGCATGATGATGACAATGATGCTCACATAAAAGATAAGAATTAAAACATAACGGGAGAATTATGAAGCATATGACTAGCACATTTAAGCCTAACCCACTTCCTATGCATAGGGATTTTGTGATCAAATAATTTATTGGAGCAAGAATCAACTAGCATAGGAAGGCAAAACAAGCATGACTTCAAAAATTTCAACACATAGAGAGGAAACTTGATATTATTGCAATATGTAGAAGCATATGATCCTCTCTCATAATAATTTTCAGTAGCATCATGAATGAATTCAACCATATAACCAGCACATAAAGCATTCTTTTCATGATCTACTTGCATAGAAATTTTACTACTCTCCACATAAGCAAATTTATTCTCATGAATAGTAGTGGGAGCAAACTCAACAAAAGAACTACCATGTGAAGCATAATCCAATTGAAAATTAAAATCATGATGACAAGTTTCATGGTTATCTTTACTCTTTATAGCATACGTGTCATCACAATAATCATCATAAATAGGAGGCATGCTTTCATCATAATAAATTTGCTCATCAAAACTTGGGGGACTAAACATATCATCTTCATCAAACATAGCATCCCCAAGCTTATGGCTTTGCAAATCATTAGCATCATGGGTAGTCAAATAATTCATACTAACAAGATTGCAAACATGCTCATCATTCAAATATTTAGTGCCAAACATTTTAATGCATTCTTCTTTTAACATTTTTGCACAATTATCGGAATCCTTATTCTCATGAAAGATATTAAAAAGATGAAGCATATGAGGCACTCTCAATTCCATTTTTTTGTAGTTTTCTTTTATAGACTAAACTAGTGATAAAACAAGAAACTAATAGATTCGATTGCAAGATCTAAAGATATACCTTCAAGCACTCACCTCCCCAGCAACGGCGCCAGAAAATAGCTTGAGTAAAAACTACTACGCAACCTTCTCCTTGTAGACGTTGTTGGGCCTCCAAGTGCAGAGGTTTGTAGGAGAGTAGCAAATTTCCCTGAAGTGGATGACCTAAGGTTTATCAATCCGTGGGAGGTGTAGGATGAAGATGGTCTCTCTCAAACAACCCTGCAACCAAATAACAAAGAGTCTCTTGTGTCCCCAACACACCCAATACAATGGTAACTTGTATAGGTGCACTAGTTCGGCGAAGAGATGGTGATACAAGTGCAATATGGACGATAGATATAGGTTTTTGTAATCTGAAAATATAAAAACAGCAAGGTAACTAATGATAAAAGTGAGCGTAAATGGTATTGCAATGCTAGGAAACAAGGCCTAAGGTTCACACTTTCACTAGTGCAAGTTCCCTCAACAATAATAACATAACTGGATCATTTAACTATCCCTCAACATGCAACAAAGAGTCACTCCAAAGTCACTAATAGCAGAGAACAAACGAAGAGATTATTGTAGGGTACGAAACCACCTCAAAGATGTCCTTTTTGATCAATCTATTCAAGAGTCTGTAGTAAAATAACACGAAGCTATTCTTTCCGTTCGATCTATCATAGAGTTCGTACTAGAATAACACCTTAAGACACAAATCATCCAAAACCCTAATGTCACCTAGACACTCCAATGTCACCTCAAGTATCCGTGGGTATGATTATACGATATGCATCACACAATCTCAGATTCATCTATTCAACCAACACAAAGAACTTCAAAGAGTGCCCCAAAGTTTCTACCGGAGAGTCAAGACGAAAACGTGTGCCAACCCCTATGCATAAGTTCACAAGGTCACAGAACCCGCAAGTTGGTCACCAAAACATACATCAAGTAGATCACATGAATATCCCATTGTCACCACAGATAAGCACATGCAAGACATACATCAAGTGTTCTCAAATCCTTAAAGACTCAATCCAATAAGATAACTTCAAAGGAAAAACTCAATCCATTACAAGAGAGTAGAGTGGGAGAAATATCATAAGATTCAACTATAATAGCAAAGCTCGCGATACATCAAGATCGTGCCAAATCAAGAACACGAGAGAGAGAGAGAGAGAGAGATTAAACACATAGCTACTGGTACATACCCTCAGCCCCGAGGGTGAACTACTCCCTCCTCGCCATGGAGAGCGCCGGGATGATGAAGATGGCCACTGTGATGGATCCCTCCGCAGGTGCCTAACAGGTCCCGATTGCTTTTTGTGGCTCTGGAGGCTTGCGGGGGCGGAACTCGTGATCTAGGTTATGTTCTGGAAGTTTGGGTATATATAAGAAGTGCTCGTGTTGGGAACAACTCAGGGGGGGGTCTCCGAGGCGGCCACGAGGTAGGGGGCACGCCCCACACCCTCGTGGGTGCCTCGGGACTCTTCTGGTCCATCTCGATACTCCGTGGGCTTCTTCTGATCAAAAAATAATCTCCGTGAAATTTTAGGTCAATTGGACTCCGTTTGGTTTTCCTTTTCTGCGATACTCAAAAACAAGGAAAAATGTAAACCGCACTGGCTCTAGGTTAATAGGTTAGTCCCAAAAATCATATAAATTAGCATATAAATGCATATAAAACATCCTAGATGGATAATATAATATCATGGAACAATCAAAATTATAGATACGTTGAGACGATCAGCCCTCGAATCTCGAACACCTGTGATTTAACACGAGGCACATCAGGATCCGTTCTGTGGGTGCATGGGTTTCCCGATAGCGGTGGTTATAGAAGCCGACAGAGAAATAAGGAAGAGGAAGCAAGCGAAATGCAGAAGTTCAATGCAAGATTAGCAAAACAAGAGGAACTTGAGAACCAGCGAGCTACTGGTCAACCATCTCAACGGCACGAAGATCTTTCATTCGACGCCCCCGAAGCTACCCCACCATCTCAGTGGAGAAGTAGCGTGGATTCCACGGAGCTCGTTCAGCCTGATATCAGGGCTCCTCGCTATCCCGTGGATAGTATCACAGAGAATGAACATTTGTTGCTAATGGCGAAATGCCATAACCTGACCTTGAAGGTGGCGGTGGGCTCTGTCTTACCTCCTCAAGCAGAGGGAACTTTCCATTGCTGTCTTATTCCACATTGCTTTGCTATTGTCGGAGTGGATGAAATAATGGAGGGACTTGAGGGGCTGGAGCTTGAGTACCCTACAGGTGAAGGGGAGATTTTTTTTGGAAAGTGCCTTAAGGAGTACCTATCTATGGAGAAAGGATAACATCAAGCTTCCAAACTGGATGCTGCCTCAACCGGATCCTCAGCGGACTCCTCCTCACAGTCCAGCTGTGCTATCTCCGCTACCTGAGTCATCTCCGGCGTGTCAGCCGTCTCCGCCACCTCAGCGGACTCAAACAAAGGAGGCCCCTCAGCAGAATCCTCCTCCGCCTCAGCTGTCTCCGGCGCGCCAGCCGTCTCCGCCGCCTCAGCAGGCTCCGCCGCCATAGCAACAGCGGAAGAGAGGCGTCGTCGCTCCAGCGACTAGCAGCACAACAGGCAAGAAATTCAGAGCTGGTCCAAGCCTCATGTCTCCTCCAAAGTTACCATATGAGAGGACTAGCAAGGAAAACAAGGACATCAGTGTTGCCGAAGTGCAGGCCCTTTTTGAATGGAAACGTCCACCTCCGAAGGAAAAAACATGTCCGGTGAAAGTGAAGCGCACTCTAGATGCCCCTAAGCGACCACCACCGCCTCGGCCGCAATCCAACTATGAACGCTGTATTGAAAAGACATATGATGAAGAGCGTCGGTCGGGAAGTACTACCAGTGCTGCAAGATGAAGTAGGAAAACAATTCCCGAGCTCGACGAACAGGAGAAGCAATCGTGCCTCCCGCTCAAGGTGTCTAGCGATATCGCTAATCATCCGGGGCTAGTGCCCGGTACCACTCTTGGTGATTATGTGGGTGATGATGTATAGTTTGAAATTGTTGAGGTAGTAGCGCCCTTTACATACAAGCACGGGAAGCCTCTCGTCAAATCTGATCAGCTCCCGCATCTACCAACGATGATGCAAAGATTGCATGACTGGTACTTGGAAACCTGCAGCAAGGATGGGACCGACAATACTTTGCTGGGAATTAAAGATGAGCATGACTTCATTGGAGTCGACCTGATGCCTATTGAATTTGTGGAATTATTTCAGATATTCAATAAAGACGCCCTCGACAAACAAATCATGACATGCTATTGTCTGTAAGTATTACTTCTGTAATTAAGTCTCTAGCTGAGCTCGTTCATTGCATGTATATATAATTATCCTCACTATATTATGAAGATTGAAGATCGTCGAATGCAAAAGAGGACAAATCTATGACATTGGGTTTATTAGCCCAAATACCGTAAATGAATGGACGGTACAAAACAGAGTTGAAGATACTAGGGAAAAGTTGCTAAAAGCATTCCTTCGACATCAAAACAAAAGGGAAATACTTTTTCCTTACAACTTCAAGTGAGTGTTACTGCCTTGTGCATATTCGCTTTCGCTAACTCGAGGTTAAGTACTGTAATTGATGAGTTATGCATGCGCAGCTTCCACTTTATTCTGCTATCCATTAAGCTTGACGGGGCAGTAGTAACTGTCTTAGACTCGAGACGTAAAGATCCTAAGGATTACGCGAACATGAGTGCAATGCTCCAGAAATAAGTTCAATCATTATTGCAGCGTATCGGCAACTTTTGTTCATTTCCTGATATCAAGTAATCATTTTCTTTGTCGGGTAGGGTTTGGAAAAAGTTCACCACAATGGTTCCGGGTCTGAAGAAGGAACTACAATTTACACACCCCAAAGTAAGTAGTACTAGCTAGTTCCGCGCATCTCTCATTGAGTCTAGTTTCATCAATACCATTATCATGCTTGATTACCAGTTTGATTGAACTCTATTCTCACAAAGTGCTTGTTGCAGGCAGGTGGGAATAGTTTACGTGGATACTACATTTGGAGTTCATGCGCCAGTCGACCTCTGAGCGGGGCTCCTCTAACCAACAGTTTGAAGTACGTAAACAATATTCACAATTTTATTTTATTACCATGAATTGTGTTGAGTTTCATTCATATATATGTATTGACCCCCTTCTTTAAATTAGATGTGGCAGATGCGGGAAGAACTCCTACCACATGATCGCATACGAGCAATTCAAGAGGAACTGGCAGGATTCTTTCTTGACCACATCATAGATGAAAAGGGAGAATACCATACGGAAATTCAAATGGATTTTCGGTAGATGATGTTAGGGATCGTAAGAGATGTTATATTGTATATATGTAGTAGCTTCGGATAGATATATGAAAACTTGTTATTCGACCAAGCACGGAGAAAGAGAGGTCACTTCTCTCTGTATATGTTCATGACGATCTTGTTGTGTAATGGTTCCTTCATTGCTATATGTAGTAGCTAGCGCCGAGTTGAATGGAAAACATTAAATAAAAATAAAACCCTGGATGGAAAAGAATTGAAGGGTAAACACAAAAATAAAAGGGGGAAACACAATATGAAAACCCCTAAACCCTCCAAAACCCCTCCTTACAAAAAAAAACCCAGCGCCTGGCTGCTGCTGATGCGTGGCTGCCTTTTAGTCCCAGTCTGTGTTACCAACCGGGACTAAAGGTCCTCCTGCCTGGGCGCTCCACAGCGGCCATGTGGAGCTCAATTAGTCCCGGTTCATAAGCCAACCGGGACTAAAAGTAATGGGCATTAGTCTCGATCATTTTGTCCCGGTTGCAGAACTGGTACTAAAGGCCCACTGAAACCGGGACAGATGCCCTGTTTTCTACTAGTGGCCCGTTGTAACTTCCAGCCCATGTATGGCCCATGACTTCTTTTGACTTCTCCACACAACCTCCACCATATTCTATTCTACCTATAGTGGTATATTCATGGCTCACGCTCATGTATTGCGTGAAAATTGAAAAAGCTCTAGAACATTAAAAATACGAAATAATTGCTTGGCTTGTCATCGGGGTTGTGCATGATAAATACTTTGTGTGATGAAGATAGAGCATGACCAGACTATATGATTTTGTAGGGATAACTTTCTTTAGCCATGATATTTTGAAACACTATAATTGCTTTATTAGTATGATTGAAGTATTATTGTTTTTTATGTCAATATTAAACTTTTGCTTTGAATCTTATGGATCTGAATATTCATGCCACATAAAAAAAGATTACATTGATAAACATGTTAGGTAGCATTCCACATCAAAAATTCTGTTTTTATCATTTACCTACTCGAGGACGAGCGGGAATTAAGCTTGGGGATGCTTGATACGTATCCAACGTATCTATAATTTTTTGATTGTTCCATGCTATTATATTATCCATCTTGGATGTTTTATATGATTTATGGTATTATTTTATATCATTTTTTGGGACTAACCTATTAACCTAGTGCCAAGTGCCAGTTGTTGTTTTTTCCTTGTTTTTGTCTTTTATAGAAAATCAATATCAAACGGAGTCCAAACGGAATAAAACTTTACGATGATTTTTCTTGGACCATAAGAAACCCAGGGGACTTGGAGAGGAGGCCATAGGAGCCATGAGAGGGCCACAAGACCTTTGGCGCGCACCCAGGCTTGTGGGCCCCTCAGGACGCCCCTAACCATAATTCTTGCTCCATAAATACCCAAATATTCCCTCTATATCAGAGACATCCACAAAAATACTTTTCCATCGCCGCAAGCTTCTGTTCTCATGAGGTCCCATCTTGGGGCCTTTTTTGGCACTCTGCGCGTGGGGGGGGGGGGTTGGGGGGTCAGTCACGGAGGGCCTCTACACCAACCTTGCTACCCTTCCGATAATGTGTGAGTAGTTTACCACAGACCTATGGGTCCATAGCTAGTAGCTAGATGGCTTCTTCTCTCTCTTTGATCTTCAATACAATGTTCTCCTCGATGTTCTTGGAGTTCTATCCGATGTAATCTTCTTTTGCGGTGTGTTTGTTTAGATCCGATGAATTGTGGATTTATGATCAGATTATCTATGAATATTATTTGAGTCTTCTTTGAACTCTTTTATGCATGATTAAGATATCTTTGTATTTCTCTCTGATCTATTAATTTGGTTTGGCCAACTAGATTGATCTATCTTGCGATGGCAGAGGTGCTTTGTGATGGGTTCAATCTTGCGGTGTCATCACCCAGTGACAGAAGGGGTAGCGATGCACATATATTATTGTTGCCATTAAGGATAAAAAGGTGGGTCTATATCATATTGCTTGAATTTATCCCTCTACATCATGTCATCTTGCTTAATGTGTTACTCTATTCTTGTGAACTTAATACTCTAGATGCAGACAAGAATCGATAGATGTGTGGAGTAATAGTAGTAGATGCATAATCGTTTCAGTCTACTTGTCACGGACGTGATGCCTATATTCATGATCATTGCCTGGGATATCGTCATAACTGTGCGGTTTTCTATCAATTGCTCAACAGTAATTTGTTCACCCACTGTATGTTTTCTTCCAAGAGAGAAGCCTCTAGTGAAACCTATGGCCCCCGGGTCTATTTTCCATCATATTATTTTCAGATCTATAAAACAAAAAATACAAAAAAATACCTTGCTACAATTTATTTACCTTTACTTTATTTTGCCTTTTATTTGTCTTATATACCTATCTCTATTAGATATCACTCTTGCAAGTGACCGTGAAGGAATTGACAACCCCTTTTTCGCGTTGTTTGTAAGTGTTTGTTAGTTTGTGCAGGTGCATCTATTGGGCACTTGGTTGTTCCTCCTACTGGATTGATACCTTGGTTCTAAACTAAGGGAAATACTTATCTCTACTTTGCTGAATCACCCTTTCCTCTTCAAGGGAAATAACAAAGCAAGCTCAATAAGTAGCAGGAAGAATTTATGGCGTCGTTGCCGGGGAGGTTCTACATCAAGCCTACATAGTACCTATCATAAACTCTCATCTCTTGCACTTACATTATTTGCCATTTGCATCTCGTTTTCATCTCCCTCACTTCTAAAATGTTTTCGAAAAAACACAAAATTATTTGCCTTTTTATTTGCTTTCTTTCCGTTTGTCTCTATGCTACTTCTTGAGCTTGCGTTGGTTTTTCCCTTGAAGAGGAAAGGGTGATGCAGCAAAGTAGAGATACATATTTCCCTCAGTTTGAGAGCCAAGGTATCAATCCAGTAGGAGGTACAAGCAAGTCTCCAATCTATGCACCTGCACAAACAATCAAACACTTGCACCAAACGCGATAAAGGGGTTGTCAATCCCTTCATGGTCACTTGCAAGGATGAGATCTGATAGAGATAGGTATAAAAGATTACTAAAACATAAAATAAAGTAAAAACAACTAAATTGCAGCAAGGTATTTTTCGGTTTTTTGGTTTATAGATCTGAAAGTATATGATGGAAATAGACCCGGGGGCCATAGGTTTCACTAGAGGCTTCTCTCTTGAAAGAAAACATACGGTGGGTGAAGAAATTACTGTCGAGCAATTGATAGAAAAGTGCAAAGTTATGACGATATCCAAGGCAATGATTATGAATAATATAGGCATCACGTCCGTGTCAAGTAGACCGGCTCCTGCTTGCATCTACTACTATTACTCCACACATCGACCGCTATCCAGCATGCATCTAGAGTATTAAGTTCATAAGAACGGAGTAATGCCTTAAGTAAGATGACATGATGTAGAGGGATAAACTCAAGCAATATGATGAAACCCCCATATTTTTATCCTTGATGGCAACAATACAATACGTGCCTCGCTACCCCTACTTTATCACTAGGTAAGGACACCGCAAGGTTGAACCCAAAACTAAGCACCTCTCCCATTGCAAGAAGAACCAATCTTGTTGGCCAAACTAATAATTCAAAGAAAAATACAAAGATATCAAATCATGCATATAGGAATACAGAAAAGACTCAAATAATATTCATAGATAAGTGATCATAAATCCACAAATTCATCGGATCTCGACAAACACACCACAAAAGAATATTACATCGGATAGATCTCCAAGAACATCGAGGAGAACATTGTATTGAAGATCAAAGAGAGAGAAGAAACCATCTAGCTACTAGCTATGGACCCGTAGGTCTGTGGTAAACTACTCACGCTTCATTGGAAGGGCAATAGGGTTGATTTAGAAGCCCTCCGTGATCGAATCCCCCTCCGCCAGGGTGCCGAAAATGGCCCCAAGATGGGATCTCACGGGTACAGAAGGTTATGGTGGCGGAAAAGTAGTTTTTTGGACACTTCTGGTCGTTTGGGAATATTTGGGAGTTTATAGTGCTGGATTTAGTGTTAGGGGACTCCCGAGGGGCCCTGTCACATCCCTAATTCTGGTCTGACCTAGGCTAGCTTCCATGTGAGCATCATGTTTAAATTCAAAATAAATTTGAATTGAGGAATTTTCAAAAGACTCAGAAAACCTCTAAAAATAACCAACATTTAAATCTCATCAAATGAGTCCAAGAAAATGTTCCTGTTATTCTGTGAAAATATTGGCATGAGGTGAAATTCAAACCAATATTTTTGGAGTCACAGAAATAATTTATTTTGGGCCTTTGATTTAAATCAATAATATATTTGGGTTGGAATTATTTCTGTTATATAAGAAATAATGTTAAAATATTTTGTAAGTTTGCATATGAACTTGGATTAGCTCTCTGAGCTCACATAAAAATTTACAGAAAGTTTTAAAATTGTTTAGTTTCCAAACTAAATCAAAACAAAATAACAGAAATAGAAAAGAAAAATAAAAGAGAGAGAGAGAGAGAGAGAGCGAGAAGGACTAACCTGGCGCCCACCAACCGGCCCAGCTCCTGTGCTGGTCCAGCACTGTGCGGCCCAGCCCATTGGCCTCCCCCATATCGTCTTCCTCATGACGGTATGATCGCCGGCGTGTGCCCGTGCGCGACGCCACGCGCCCGCCTGCCACCTCCTTGCCGCTCCCCCTCGACGCCCTGGACGCCTCTGGGAGACGCCACGCAACCCCCTGACCCCTCTCACTCTTTCCCGTGGCCCTCCTCCCCTCTGCTCCCTCTCTCTCACCCGCGCCGAGCACCACCATGTCCATCATTCGTTGCTGCCATAGCCACGGCCAATTCCTCGCCTCCCCAACACCTCCACGAGGTCCGCCTCCGTCATCTATGCCTCTACGAAGAGCCACGAGCCGCGGGACACCATCGAACGCCGTCCAAGTCGTCATCTTCAACCTCCGGCCACCCAGATCCCCGGTGACCCTGCGCTGCCTCCGACACATCCCCGGCCTCGTCTCCGCCTCGGTTGGAACCGTTGTGAGCTCCTGTTGCTTCTCCTTTGCTCCCCCCCCCCTCCGTTCCCGTCCCCTAGCTCCATTTTCCACCACGGCCGAAGCTCGCCGCCGCCGTGCCTTGATGACCCACAAGTATAGGGGATCTATCGTAGTCCTTTTGATAAGTAAGAGTGTCGAACCCAACGAGGAGTAGAAGGAAATGATAAGCGGTTTTCAGCAAGGTATTCTCTGCAAGTACTGAAATAAGTGGTAACAGATAATTTTGTAATAGGATAATTTGTAACGAGCAACAAGTAACAAAGGTAAATAAAGTGCAGCAAGGTGGCCCAATCCTTTTTGTAGCAAAGGACAAGCCTGGACAAACTCTTATAATATGAAAAGCGCTCCCGAGGACACATGGGAATATCGTCAAGCTAGTTTTCATCACGTTCATATGATTCGCGTTCGGTACTTTGATAATTTGATATGAGGGTGGACCGGTGCCTGGGTGCTGTTCTTACTTGAACAAACATCCCACTTATGATTAACCTCTATTGTAAGCATCTGCAACTACAACAAAAGTATTAAGGTAAACCTAACCATAGCATGAAACATATGGATCCAATTCAGCCCCTTACGAAGCAACGCATAAACTAGGGTTTAAGCTTCTGTCACTCTAGCAACCCATCATCTACTTATTACTTTCCAATGCCTTCCTCGAGGCCCAAATAATGGTGAAGTGTTATGTAGTCGGCATTCACATAACACCACTAGAGGCTAGACAACATACATATCATCAAAATATGAACAAATACCAAATTCACATGACTACTAATAGCAAGACTTCTCCCATGTCCTCAGGAACAAACATAACTACTCACAAAGCATATTCGTGTTCATAATCAGAGGGGTACTAATATGCATAAAGGATCTGAACATATGATCTTCCACCAAATAAACCAACTAACATCAACTACAAAGAGTAATCAACACTACTAGCAACCTACTAGTACCAATCCCGAACTTGGAGACAAGAATTGGATACAAGAGATGAACTAGGGATTTGAGAGGAGATGGTGCTGGTGAAGATGTTGATGGTGATTGCCCTCTCACGATGAGAGGGACGTTGGTGACGACGATGACGATGATTTCCCCCTCCCGGAGGGAAGTGTCCCCAGCAGAACAGCTCTGCCGGAGCCCTAGATTGGTTCCGCCAAGGTTCCGCCTCGTGGCGGCGGAGTCTCGTCCCGAAAGGTTGCTTCTGATTTTTTCCTCGACGAAAGACCTCATATAGCAGAAGATGGGCATCAGAGGGCCACCAGGGGGCCCACGAGGTAGGGCCCCCCTCTGGTGAACTTCTTCTGCTGGATATTTTTTATTATTTCCCAAAATGACTTTCGTGGAGTTTCAGGACTTTTGGAGTTGTGCAGAATAGGTCTCCAATATTTGCTCCTTTTCTAGCCTAGAATTCCAGCTGCCGGCATTCTCCCTCCTTATGTAAACCTTGTAAAATAAGAGAGAATAGGCATAAGTATTGTGACATAACGTGTAATAACAGCCCATAATGCAATAAATATCGATATAAAAGCATGATGCAAAATGGACGTATCATGCCTCGTCGCCGTGTTTATGATGCGAAAGCCGATAATAATAAATATGTCCCCATGTTTAGAGGTAGAGGCATCGATAAAAACAAAATACGGACATGAAGGCGTCATGATTATTCTCATAACAGCAACATAAATAGATTGTCATATGATTTCTTATGTTCAAGTAATAATCCATTCACAATGCAGAGTACGAATCAAAAACTCTATTGAAAACCAACAAGCTATAATCTCAGTCATTGAAGCAATTGCAATTTATCATAACATCAGAAAGAGTCTATGTCAAAGCTTAATAGCAAGTCCACATACTCAACTATCATTTAGTCTTTCATAATTGCTAACACTCACGCGATACTTGTGGTTACGGAGTTTTAATCAGACACAGAGAAAGATAGGGGCTTATAGTTTCACCTTCCAACCTTTTACCTCAAGGGTAATGTCAACAATAATAACTCATGCTCCCCTACATCCAATTAGATATATCTATCAGGATCTTTCCAACACACTGTGCTTGCCAAAGGATAAAATATGAAAAGGAAAGGTGAAGATCACCATGACTCTTGCATAAGTTAGAGGATAATAATAAAAGATAGGCCCTTCGCAGAGGGAAGCAGAGGTTGCCATGCGCTTTAGGGTTGGATGCACAAAAGCTTAATGCGAAAGAACGTCACTTTATATTGCCACTTGTGATATGAACCTTTATTATGCAGTCCGTCGCTTTTATTTCTTCCACATCACAAGATCGTATAAAGCTTATTTTCTCCCACACTAATAAGTCATACATATTTAGAGAGCAATTTTTATTGCTTAGCACCGATGACAACTTACTTGAAGGATCTTACTCAATCCATAGGTAGATATGGTGGACTCTCATGGCAAAACTGGTTTAAGGGTTCTTGGAAGCACAAGTAGTATCTCTACTTGGTGCTGAGAATTTGGCTAGCATGAGGGGGAAAGGCAAGCTCAACATGTTGGGAGATCCATGACAATATACTTTATCTCAGATATAACAAAACATAACCCATTACGTTGTCTTCCTTGTCCAACATCAACTCTTTAGCATGTCATATTTTAATGAGTGCTCACAATCATAAAAGATGTCAATAATAGTATATCTATATGTGTAACCTCTCTTTCCTTATTACTTCCTATTAATTGCAACGATGACCAAAGCTATGTTTGCCAACTCCCAACAACTTTTAATCATCATACTCTTTTATGTGAAGTCATTACTCTCAATAAGATCAATATGAACTCTTTATTATTTTTATTATTTTTCTCTTTTATTTTATTCACTCAAGATCATGGCAAAATAATCAAGCCCTTGACTCACACTAATCTTTATTATATAGCTCACGGACTCGATTACATAGAGAGATCATAAAGCAAAAACTCAAAACTAGGTCATGCCATAAACTTTATTCTAGTAGATCAAGATACTACTAATAGGATCGAACTAAGAAAAACGGTAAAGATAGGAGATGTAGTTGTGATACGATACCGGGGAATCTCCCCCAAGCTTGGCAGTTGCCAAGGGGAGTGACCATACCCATGTGATTATGTCTCCTTTGCTGGTGAAGAAGGTGGAGGTGTTGTTGACTTAGTTGATGGCATAGACTTCTCCCTTAATTTGCGCTTGAGGACGGAATTTTGGTCCCTCAAATCATCAATCTCCCACCTGTGGTTAATATCTTTTGCATAAGTCCTGCTTATTTTCCTGCAAGAGACGAAAAGGATAAACTCGATCTTTGGTTTCTTTACCCTATCAAGGAGACTTGACTTTTGAACTCCACATGCATGTCCCTGTGTTGAGGTAATGGGGCTTCATCTTCATCTGAGCTCGTCTCCTCCTTCCCCTTGGGTTCATAGTCCTCTTCTTCCTCCGTGGTCCAACCATCGTGCTCCACATCTCCATAGACTTTAGGATTTGCTAGGTAATCATCCACATAGCTTTCTCCTTCCGAATCCTGGGATGACATGTTGATCTAATCTGCAGTAGGACAGCTCAAAACAAGAACAGAGGATATTTGCGTGATACGGGAGTCAAAACCTTCGGGAGAATATATAATGAATTTTTACCGACCAAAATACGTACCATGCAAGAAAATAGAGTCCGGAAGGCACACGAGGTGCCCACAAGGTAGGGGCCGCGCCCAGGGGGTAGAGCACGCCCTCCACCCTCGTGGGGCCCTCGTGTCCTTCCCGGACTGCTACTTATTTTTCTATTTTTCTAAATATTCCAAAACGGAGAAATATTGCCTTAAAAATTGTTTTGGAGTCGGTTTACTTGCCGTACCACATACCTATTCCTTTTTTGAGTCTGAAACGTTCCGGAAAGTGTCCCTTATGTATTCCTCCGGGGTTACGGTTTCAATAACATTGGTTTCAACATTTATAGGATTACCTGAGATATAGTGTTTGATCCTTTGACCATTTACCACCTTCGGATTTGTGCCTTCGAAGTTGTTGATTTTTATGGCACCAGAACGATAGACCTCCTCGATAATGTAGGGGCCTTCCCATTTAGAGAGAAGTTTTCCTGCAAAAAATCTTAAACGAGAGTTGTATAGCAATACATAATCACCTACATTAAACTCACGCTTTTGTATCCTTTTGTCATGCCATCTTTTAACTTTTTCTTTAAACAACTTGGCATTTTCATAAGCTTGGGTTCTCCATTCATCAAGAGAGCTAATATCAAATAACCTCTTCTCACCGGCAAGTTTGAAATCATAGTTGAGCTCTTTAATAGCCCAATATGCCTTATGTTCTAGTTCGAGAGGTAAATGACATGCTTTTCCATAAACCATTTTATACGGAGACATACCCATAGGATTTTTATATGCAGTTCTATAGGCCCATAATGCATCATCAAGTTTCTTGGACCAATTCTTTCTAGACCTATTGACAGTATTTTGCAAAATTAATTTGAGTTCTCTATTACTCAATTCTAATTGACCACTAGACTGCGGGTGATATGGAGATGCAATTATATTATTAACATCATACTTAGCAAGCATCTTACGGAAAGCACCATGAATAAAATGTGAACCACCATCAGTCATTAAATATCTAGGGACTCCAAACCTCGGAAAAATGACTTCTTTAAGCATTTTAATAGAGGTGTTATGATCAGCACTACTAGTTGGAATAGCTTCTACCCACTTAGTAACGTAATCAACATCAACTAAAATATGTGTATATCCATTAGAGGCAGGAAAAGGTCCCATATAATCAAAGACCCAAACATCAAATGGTTCAATAAGAAGTGAATAATTCATAGGCATTTCTTGACGTCTACTAATATTACCAATTCTTTGACATTCATCACAAGATAAGACAAACTTACGGGCATCCTTGAAGATAGTAGGCCAATAAAAATGTAACATCCCAAATTTTCAATTTGGAATGTTATACATTAGGTCATCATGCATATCATATTTTCTCGCATTTTTCCCGATCCTAGAAATTTCACGCAACTCAAGGACCCTCGGAGAGAGTTGGAAGTTTCATAATTTTCATATTTGGGATCTCTCAAATTTTGAAAATAGGATCATTGGATTATTTAAATTATCTTCATAAAGTTTTTCCTATAAAAATATCTTGAGAGGGAATAATATGACTTTCCCAAACAAATAGGAAAAATGAAGATATTATAAATAAACCAAAATTGGTTTTGGAGATTTATTTTGCTTAGGCAAAATGAGCATTTTAAAATATTTTTCATGTATTTTGTTTTTAAAAGTTCATTTTGTTCGATTCAATTTTGGAGTCGGAGAAAATTTGTTTTAATTAATTTGGAGTTCATTTGATATTTATTTTATTTGTTTTGTTTTAAAGTTTATTTAAAAAACGCTTCTGGACCGAGGCCCACTGCCCCCAGCCAGCCCTCCGCCCAGCCCAGCGCCCTGCCCATCCTCGTCTCCTCCCGCGCCTGAGTCCCGCTGAGCACGGAGCGCCCGCCTCCACGAGTCCGCCTGACCCCGCCTCCCTTCGCCTCCCCCAAGCCACCCCGCCGCCTCCCTCCCTCTTAAATAGCCCCCGGCCTCTCTCTCCCCAAAACCCGCCGCCCGCCGCCGACCACGCCACACATTGGCTGCCACATTGTCAGCCGGAGTTCGACGCCACGGAACCCGCCGCCTCGCCTCCCGACCCCGCCGCCACCACCTCACGCCTGAGCCTCACGGCGATCGCGGAGGTAGCCGCCCGCGCCGCCCGATTCGGTCTATTCCCGTGAACCGCCTGTTTTTTTTTAAAAAATAATATATTTGTTCGGTTTTTTTTTAAAAAAACCTAGATTGGTTTTATTATTTTTTCGGTTTTCTTATTTAACGGACGCTCACCGAACCGCTCGCTTCAAAGTGAACGCGCTCGTTAGATTCGCTCTGAAAATGAATGTTCGCTTTTAACTCGTTCGTCGTTTTTCTTTTAATCGGAATTAATCCGCTAATTTTCTGATTTGATTCCAGATCTGATTTTCAAAACTGTTTTATTTCTCGCCGCTTATCGGAATCAGTGATTCAAGCGCTGAGTTTCAGAACGAAACCGCCGTTCCGACTACCCTACTTTCACAGAGTTTTGCCACTGTGAAATTTTGACCTAATTTCAGATCGCTAATTCGAGACGTTCTCTCTCGAGTTTCGACTTTCGGAGTTTGTTTTGATTCGATTCTTTTGCAACCAGGTTCTTAAGTTGAACTATCTGGTTAGATCTTTTATTCGAGATTTTCCCTGTGCATTAGATGAGTACTTATTGTATGCTTGTTGTTTGTCTGCGTTAGATCACCCGGAGTGCGCCGCTTGTTACTTCAATCTCTAGGACTCATGGATCATCGCAAGGCAAGTAACACTTTGATCATACCTTTCTACTACCCAATTTTATGCATTAGATCTATTCCTCAAACACTTGCATGATTAGGATCTAATTAAATTGTGGGTTTGGGAAGTAGATTGAGGTAGTACCTATTACCTGTTTACTTATGAAACCTTGGGAGTTACTTCTCGCTTGCTTGTTCATGCCATGCTATGCTAGTAGACGTGGATTGGGTGAGTGAATATCCATGACAGATGTGAGATTGTTAATTAATGGTTTATCTAAGGTGGCAACCTAACACACATCCGGGTGGATTGAGGCACCTGGTTTCTATCAGACTTGCTCAGATTTCTTCGGACCGCCACCTGTGCTCTAAGGGATCATAAGATTATTCAAACTGAAACTTCCGTGTGCAGCCACAAGCCAATTATGGGCTCATGCGAGTTGACTAAGTCGTATAACTCTTACGGGTAGGCTAGCTGATGTAGGGGATGTAGGTTGGTACGGTCTACCCACATGTAAGGTGCTAGCGCTTCGAAGACTATGTCTCGGTCATCCGCTTCTCAAACACCATGTAGTGCGAGAACCAAGCGGAGGCGATCGAGTCTTGTGGGGAAAAGTGCATAAACCTCTGCAGAGTGTAACAAACTAATCATGATTAGCCGTGTCCCCGTTATGGACAATTTGAGTATCCGTACTTGATTATCATGTGAATCTCAACATGTTACTTTAAATAAAAGTTATTGGGTTTTGATGAGTACTTTTAATTGGGATTGAGGATGTCACAACCATCTTCAATGTTTAACAACCACCATGATAGTTAAATAAAATTATTCCTTTGATGTAGGGAAAATCAGCTTTATGCAATGTAACAGAGAGCCTTACCACCAGCCAAATATGCATGTAGTATAGGCTTATTCATTCATTGCTCTTTATGTGTTACATTGCCAAGATATTCCATGTGTCACCCGTTTTGGCTGCAACTTTTCACGCTATGCAGACTTTTCAAACGACGAGTAAGGTGTTAGGTCGTGGTTCTATACTCGATGATGCCGTTGGAGTTGATGGACTCGCTTATCTTCCAAGCCTTCCATGTTATTATTAGATGGCCTTAAGCCATATTTTTATTCAGTTCCTTGTGGACATCGATGTAATAAGTGTGTGATTGCTACTCGCTATAAATCCTTCAAGCACTGTGTGGTGTCAAGATTATCGATCCAGGATGACACCGAGCACGAGCGCTAGATCCATTCGGTCTGGTCGCTACAGAGAATGGTATCGAGCACACGCCGATCGTAGGACACGACCACTAAGTTAAAGCCATAGATCACTCTCTTCTCGCTTTCTAACTCCTCATCTTTTCTACTCTTTAGGATGACGGACGCTAAGATCAAGTACACCCAACCGGATGAAGGCACACCTTTTGGATTTCACTTGAAGGAAGTTACTAAGCACCGAACATTGGATTACCAAGCTTCACCGAACTTTCAACGCCACTCTCAAGAGGAGCGCCGAAGATTCATGCTCACGCTCCAGAAGGACATTCGCCCCAATCACCAAGCCTATAGATAGTGTTTTCATGCACCCACTTGAGTCCGGGAAGGAGCATGGCAGCTCACATCACCATGGGACGATTGGAGAAGTCTATCAAGAAGATCTCAAGGACACCATCTACCAGATTTATGGACGCCGAGATGACAACTGGGACGTCACAACACCAAGAAGGATAGGTCCATTGCAGCTTTCATCCAGGAGTTAAACCAGCACATTCGACGCCAGGAGAATCAAATGTGCAATGACATGTTGGAGTTACAGAAGACGAAGGAAAGGATCATCGAATTGGAAGGAGAACTAAAGACTACACGCAAGGACTACATGGACGAGATCGTAGCTCTGGCAAGACACAATAACGATCTTAAGTACGAGATCGAAGAATTCAAGAAGAAGTTGGCACTCAGGAATGAAGACCAGTATGTCGAGCATCAAATCGACTACATCAACATTGACGACTCAGATTCGGATCCAAGTGAACCCGATTTTGAAGACGGTCGAGCGTACATCATGGAGTCTTCCACCGTTCAAATTAGTAGAAGTCCCCACATATCAGTAGTATTCCTCCATGTAAACATTATAGTACACGACTTTTGCGATAGTTAGATCGTTGTAAGCCCTTGTTTGATTGAATGAAGTGATTTGTGTGCATTTGCTCATGTGCATTTGGGTAGTGATTCCCTTAGACCTCATTCTATTCTATTTTCTTCTTTTCTAAACCCTTCAGATGCCTCCAGACGTGACCCGGATTTGTTTTCCGCCAGAGATCACCCAATTGATCCAGCAGCAGAATACCCGATTCAAACATTGGTGCGTAACAACAACAACAACCCCAACAACCCACCGCCACCACCACCACCATGGATCATCCGACTCGCTTTCTTAGACTGAACCCGCGGTGTATTCCAAGAGCACCGAGCCAATTGTAGCAGATGACCGGCTCCGCAAGATAGGAAGGAGCTGACTATCGCAGGATGCATGATGGTGAAAGAGTGAAGTTTGCAGCACATCAGCTTGAAGGACCCGCAGCAGCATGGTGGGAGAATTTCACAGCCACTTACCCGTGAGACACCGCCACATGGGACCAGCCAAGAAGCTTTTCAGACAGCCCATGTTTCAGCAGGAGCCATGGCTATGAAGAAGCGTGAGTTTCGCAACTTACGCCAAGGAGGAAGGATCACACAAGATGTGGATGATTTTAGCAAACTAGCACGTTATGCCCTGGATGACGCTACTACGATGCAGCTAAACAGAGAAGTTTCTAGAAGGACTGAATGATGAGTTCAGATGCCGTTGATGGTAGCAAGTTTCAATAACTACCAGGAGTTAGTAGACCGAGCTCTCATGATTGAAGGAAAGCAACAGAGATTGAGAACTGCAAGCGGAAGTATGGACAAGGGAAGTATAACTCGAGCCCAATGAAGCCTCGTTATACCCCTAAATCAGGAATTCAGTTTCAGATACCCATGGAGGAGGTAATTCAGACAACCATAATGGCACCAAGAATGGGAACGGAATGGAGGAAGCAACGGACAGAACCGCACCAACCCGCTTCACACCATCCAAGGTAGACCTGAGTCACATTATTTGCTTTAAGTGCCGCAAGATCGGGCACTATGCAAATGACTGTCCGTATGGCGTAATGGAAATGGCAATGGAAGCTCGAAAGAAGCCCAACCCTTTCAACAGGGGACAAGTGAACCACATTGACGTGGAGGAGGTTGAAGATCAGCCCGATGCAAGAATCGGTAAGTTTTTGGTTAAGTCTTTTATGCAGCTTGTTCTTTTTGATACCGTGCATCGCATTCATACATATCAAGGGATTTGTGGATAAGTACCAGTTACCAACCCAAGCCCTTAGGTCACCCATGCTAGTAACCTCACCCGAGCAGAGTACATGGCTAGTAAATGGTGTGATCGATCGCCACTAAGGATCGGACACTATGTTTTCCCTCGCACCTAATAGTTCGGAATCCCAAGGATTGATGTGATATTAGGAATGGATTGGTTATCAAAGTATGGAGGAAACATAGATTGTACCACAAGGTCAATTTTGCTCACCACACCGTAAGGAAGAAGGATTATATGTATCACGGCACGAGCCGAGGAGAGCACAAGTTAATTGCTTAACAGGAGTGGTACAGGAAGAAGTACCAGTGGTGAAGGATTATCCTGATGTATTTCCGGAAGAGTTGCCAGGAATGCCGCCGGATAGAGACATTGAGTTTTTGATCGAGCTGTTTCCGTGAACAGGCCCGATATCGGGCGACCGTCATGTGATGCCCGCAAAGGATTTGGCAGAAATTAAGAAGCGATAAAGGAACTATTGGATAAAGGTTTTATTCGCCCAAGTTCTTCACCTTGGGGATCACCCGTTTTGTTGGTAGAGAAGAAGGATGGATCGTTGAGAATGGTTGTTGATTATCGTGGATTGAATGAAGTAACAATCAAGAACAAGTACCCACTACCAATGATAAATGATCTGTTTGATCGCTTGCAAGGAGCCAAAGTGTTTTCTAAGATCGACTTATGCATCGTGGTACCATCGCTTGAAGATTCGGGAGCAAGACATACCCAAGACAGCGCTTACTACGAGATATGGACTGTATGAGTATACCGTTATGTCATTTGACTGACTAACGCACCAGCCTATTTCATGAACCTGATGAACAAAGTGTTTATGGAGTTTTTGGACAAGTTCGTCGTGGTGTTCATTGATGACATTTTGATTTTCTCGAAGAATGAAGAGGAACACAAGGAACATTTGAGATTGGTTTTGGAGAAACTGAGGGAACACCAGTTGTATGCCAAGTTCAGCAAATGTGAATTTTGGTTAAAGGAAGTTGGATTTCTTGACATGTTATATCCGGAGAAGGAATAGCAGTTGACCCCACAAAGGTTGAGACCAGAATCAAATGGGAAGCACCAACGACAGCTTGAGAGATTCAAGTTTCCTTGGACTCGCAGGATACTACCAAGATTCATTGAGAATTTCTCAAGGATTGCAAAGCCTATGACAGAATTGTTGAAGAAGGAAAACAAATTCATATGGACCGAGGACTGTGAGGCAAGTTTTCAGAGTTGAAGAAAAGATTGGTTACCTCACCAGCTTTGATATTGCCGATCAAACTAAGGATTATGAGGTGTATTACACGCTCACGCCGAGGACTTGGAGCAGTGCTTATGCAGGAAGGAAGAGTTGTTTCAGATGCTTCACGACAACTTAAGCCCCATGAGTTGAATTATGCCACTCATGATTTGGAGTTAGCAGTTGTGCATGCCTTGAAGACGTGGAGACATTTTCTCATTGGAAATCATTGTGAAGTATATACGGATCACAAGAGTTTGAAGTACATCTTCACCCGTAAGAATTGAATCTCGCATAAAGGAGATGGTTAGAGCTAATCAAGGATTATGATATGAGATTGCATTATCACCCCGAAAGGCTAATGTCGAAAGGCGCATTGAGCCGTAAGAGCCACGCCAAGACCCTAATGATGGGAGAAATACCCAATGAGTTAGCCGAGGACCTTCGAGAGCTATGTTTGGAAATAGTTCCAGAGGCTATGTAGCAGCATTGGAGATTCAACAACACCGATGGACAAAATCGAGAAGCCCAAAAGGCGATAAGGAAGTTGCCTCTATAAAGGAGAAAATGAGTAAAGGAAAAGCTAAAGGATTTCGTGAGGACGAGCACGATACCCTATGGTTTGAAGACCGTGTTTATGTGCCCAATGACCCGTAGATCGAAGTTGATTTTACAAGAAGCCCATGATTCACCCTATTCGATTCACCCAGAAATACTAAGATGTATTTGGATTTGAAGAATATTTTCCGTGGACCGGAATGAAGAAGGATATTGCGGAGTATGTAGCAGTTTGCGACGTATGTCAGAAAGTAAAGGCAGAACATCATAAGCCAGCAGGATTGTTACAACCATTGCCGATACCGAATGGAAGTGGGATAAACTAGGCATGGATTTCATCACAGGTTTGCCAAAGACCCGCTCAGATATGACTCGATTTGGGTCATAGTCGACCGCTTGACCAAGGTAGCCCATTTCATTCCAAATAAGACTACCTATAGCAGTGCTAAGTTGGCAAAGATATACATGACCAGAATTGTGTGTTTACACGGAATCCCAAGGAGCATTGTATCGCATGAGGAACCCAGTTTACTTCAAATTTTGGAACCAGCTTGCACGAAACATTGGGAACCCGATTGAGTTCAAAGACAGCTTTCCACCCACAGCATCCGATGGATGACCGAGAGAGTCAATCAGATTTTGGAGGACATGTTTGAGAGCTTGTGCACTAGATTATGGATCTAGCTGGGATGACAATTTGTCGTATGCAGAATTTTCCTACAATAACAGCTACCAAACCAGTTTAAAGATGGCACCTTTCGAGGCCTTGTATGGAAGAAGGTGCAGGACACCGTTGTCATGGGACTAAACCGAGATCGCCGCTTGTTTGGACCAGATTTGATTAAGGAGTCCGAACAGAAAGTAAAGTTGATTCGAGACAGCTCAAGGTAGCCCAGTCCGCATGTAAGAGCTATGCCGATTCAAAGCGCAGCGATTGAGTACGGTTGGAGACAGAGTATATCTCGAGTATCCCCGCTCGAGGAGTTAAGCGCTTTGGAGTTAAAGGAAAGTTAGCACCCGCTTTGTTGGACCATATAAGATTTTGCAACGCATGGGAGAAGTTGCGATAAGTTGGAATTGCTGTAAGGATTGTCAGGAGTTCATGATGTATTCCATGTTTGTCGCTTGAAGAAATGTCACCTAGAGATAGCAGAGGTACCGCTAAGAGACACAAAGCCACCGGAGGCAATTCAGTTGAAGGATGACTTGACATATGAGGAAAAGCCGCTTAAGATTCTCGATTATGCCAGCAGAGTTACCCGCAGCAAAGTTATCAAGTTTTGCAAAGTTCAAGTGGAGCCACCACACGGAAGATGAAGCCACCGGGAAAGAGAGGAAGTTTTGCTTAAGGACCACCTCACCTATTTTCTAGTTAACCCGAATCTCGAGGGCTAGATTCATCTTATAGGTTTTGTAACATCCCAAATTTTCAATTTGGAATGTTATACATTAGGTCATCATGCATATCATATTTTCTCGCATTTTTCCCGATCCTAGAAATTTCACGCAACTCAAGGACCCTCGGAGAGTTGAAGTTTCATAATTTTCATATTTGGGATCTCTCAAATTTTGAAAATAGGATCATTGGATTATTTAAATTATCTTCATAAAGTTTTTCCTATAAAAATATCTTGAGAGGGAATAATATGACTTTCCCAAACAAATAGGAAAAATGAAGATATTATAAATAAACCAAAATTGGTTTTGGAGATTTATTTTGCTTAGGCAAAATGAGCATTTTAAAATATTTTTCATGTATTTTGTTTTAAAAGTTCATTTTGTTCGATTCAATTTTGGAGTCGGAGAAAATTTGTTTTAATTAATTTGGAGTTCATTTGATATTTATTTTATTTGTTTTGTTTTAAAGTTTATTTAAAAAAAACGCTACCGCTGGACTGAGGCCCACTGCCCAGCCAGCCAGCCTCCGCCCACCAGCCTCTGCCCATCCTCGTCTCCTCCCAGCCTGAGTCCCGCTGAGCACGGCGCCACCGCCACGGAGTCCGCCTGACCCCGCCTCCCTTCGCCTCCCCAAGCCACCCCCGCCTCCCTCCCCTCTTAAATAGCCCCCGCCTCTCTCTCTCCCAAACCCCGCCACACCGACCATACGCCCATGGCTTGCCACCGCCATTGCAGCGCCGAGTTCGACGCCACTGAACCCGCCGCCTCGCCTCCCGACCTCGCCGCCACCACCTCACGCCCGGAGCCCCGCCATGCGATCGCGGAGGTAGCCGCCCGCCCGCCGCCCGATTCGGTCTATTCCCGTGAACCGCCTGGTTTTTTAAAAAAAATAATATATTTGTTCGGTTTTTTTTAAAAAAACCTAGATTGGTTTTATTATTTTTTTCGGTTTTCTTATTTAACGGACGCTCACCGAACTGCTCGCTTCAAATGAACGCGTTCGTTAGATTCGCTCAAAACGAATGTTCGCTTTTTAACTCGTTCGTCGTTTTTCTTTTAATCGGAATTAATCCGCTAATTTTCTGATTTGATTTCAGATCTGATTTTCAAAACTGTTTTATTTCTCGCCGCTTATCGGAATCAGTGATTCAAGCGCTGGAGTTTCAGAATGAAACCGCCGTTCGACTACCCTACTTTCACAGAGTTTTGCCACTGTGAAATTTTGACCTAATTTCAGATCGCTAATTCGAGACGCTCTCTCTCGAGTTTCGACTTTCGGAGTTTGTTTTGATTCGATTCTTTGCAACCAGGTTCTTAAGTTGAACTATCTGGTTAGATCTTTTATTCGAGATTTTCCTGTGCATTAGATGAGTACTTATTGTATGCTTGTTGTTTGTCTGCGTTAGATCACCCGGAGTGCGCCGCTTGTTACTTCAATCTCTAGGACTCATGGATCATCGCAAAGGCAAGTAACACTTTGATCATACCTTTCTACTACCCAATTTTATGCATTAGATCTATTCCTCAAACACTTGCATGATTAGGATCTAATTAAATTGTGGGTTTGGGAAGTAGATTGAGGTAGTACCTATTACTGCTTACTTATGAAACCTTGGGAGTTACTTCTACGCTTGCTTGTTCATGCCATGCTATGCTAGTAGACGGGATTGGGTGAGTGAATATCCATGACAGATGTGAGATTGTTAATTAATGGTTTATCTAAGGTGGCAACCTAACACACATCTGGGTGGATTGAGGCACCTGGTTTCTATCAGACTTGCTCAGATTTCTTCGACCGCCACCTGTGCTCTAAGGGATCATAAGATTATTCAAACTGAAACTTCCGTGTGCAGCCACAAGCCAATTATGGGCTCATGAGTTGACTAAGTCGTCATGAACTCTTACGGGTAGGCTAGCTGATGTAGGGGATGTAGGTTGGTACGGTCTACCCACATGTAAGGTGCTAGCGCTTCTGAAAGACTATGTCTCGGTCATCCGTTTCTCAAACACCATGTAGTGCGAGAACCAAGCGGAGGCGATCGAGTCTTGTGGGGAAAAGTGCGCAAACCTCTGCAGAGTGTAACAAACTAATCATGATTAGCCGTGTCCCCGGTTATGGACAATTTGAGTATCCGGTACTTGATTATCATGTGAATCTCAACATGTTACTTTAAATAAAAGTTATTGGGTTTTGATGAGTACTTTTTAATTGGGATTGAGGATGCTGTCAACCATCTTCAATGTTTAACAACCACCATGATAGTTAAATAAAATTATTCCTTTGATGTAGGGAAAATCAGCTTTATGCAATGTAACCAGAGAGCCTTACCACCAGCCAAATATGCATGTAGTATAGGCTTATTCATTCATTGCTCTTTATGTGTTACATTGCCAAAGATATTCCATGTGTCAACCTGTTGGCTGCAACTTTTCACGCTATGCACTTTTCAAACGCATTTAGTAAGGTGTTAGGTCGTGGTTCTATACTCAGTGATGCCGTTGGAGTTGATGGACTCGCTTATCTTCCAAGCCTTCCGCTGTTATTATTAGATGGCCTTAAGCCATATTTTTATTCAGTTCCCTTGTGGACATCGATGTAATAAGTGTGTGATTGCTACTCGCTATAAATCCTTCAAGTACTCGTGGTGTCAGACATCGATCCAGGGATGACATCGAGCACAGAGCGCTAGATCCATTCGGTCTGGTCGCTACAAAAACCAGATTGCAATACCTTATGTGCAGTTCTATCTCCAAACAGTGGTGTCCTCCATAAGCTTCGGAGTGACACTTATGTGAGGATCTGTTCCTGTTCATGCTCGTGTACACAACGCCTAATAACACCATCTACTCCTTCTCTATAAAGATGTGGGTCATCCCAAAAGTAATGTCTCAAATCATAGAAAAACTTTTTCTTTTGCTGGTATGTGAAACTAGGTGGTATAAATTTAGCAACAATATAATTAGCATAATTAGCATACCAAGGAGTACTACGAGAAGTACTTATAACATTTAATTGTTCATCAGGAAAGCTATCATCAATAGGTAGTGGGTCATCAAGAACATTTTCTAACCTAGATAAGTTGTCTGCAACGGGGTTCTCAGCTCCCTTTCTATCAACAATATGCAAATCAAATTCTTGTAGCAAGAGAACCCATCTAATAAGTCTAGGTTTAGCGTCTTTCTTTTCCATTAGATATTTAATAGCAGCATGATCAGTGTGAATAGTTACTTTAGAATCAACAATATAAGGTCTGAACTTATCACAAGCAAATACAACTGCTAAGAATTCTTTTTCAGTACTATTTCTTTGAGCATTGTCTAGAGTCTTACTAGCATAGAGGATAACATTTAATTTCTTATCAACTCTTTGCCCTAGAACAGCACCTACAGCATAATCACTAGCATCACACATAATTTCAAAGGGTAAATTCCAATCAGGTGGCTGAACAATAGGTGCAGACACCAACGCTTTCTTAAGTATTTCAAATGCTTCTACACAATCATCATCAAAGACAAATGGTATATCTTTTTGCAATAAATTAGTCAGAGGCCGAGAAATTTTTGAGAAGTCCTTAATGAACCTCCTATAAAATCCAGCATGACCAAGGAAACTTCTTATACCTTTAATGTCCTTGGGACATGGCATCTTTTCAATAGCATCAACCTTGGCTTTATCAACTTCAATACCTCTTTCAGAAACTTTATGCCGCAAGACAATACCTTCATTAACCATAAAGTGGCACTGAGGGAGTCATGGATTAGGGGGTGTCCGGATAGCCGAACTATCACCGTTGGCCGGACTCCTGCATTATGAAGATACAAGATTGAAGACTTCGTCCCGTGTCCGGATGGGACTTTCCTTGGCGTGGAAGGCAAGCTTGGCGATACAGATATGTAGATCTCCTACCATTGTAACCGACTCTGTGTAACCCTAACCCTATCTGGTGTCTATATAAACCGGAGGGTTTTAGTCCGTAGGACGAACAACAATCATACGATAGGCTAGCTTCTAGGGTTTAGCCTCTCTGATCTCGTGGTAGGTCCACTCTTGTACTACCCATATCATCAATATTAATCAAGCAGGAGTAGGGTTTTACCTCCATCGAGAGGGCCCGAACCTGGGAAAAAACATCGTGTCCCTTGTCTCCTGTTTCCATCCGCCTAGACGCACAGTTCGGGACCCCCTACCCGAGATCCACCGGTTTTGACAACGACATTGGTGCTTTCATTGAGTTCCTCTGTGTCGTCATCCTTAGGCCCGATGGCTTCTTAGATCATCAACAACGACGCAGTCCAGGGTGAGACTTTTCTCCCCGGACAGATCTTCGTATTCGGTGGCTTTGCACTGCGGGCCAATTCACTTGGCCATCCGGAGCAGATCGAAAGCTACGCCCGCCATCGTGTCAGATTTGGGAGTTTGAACTACACGGCCGACATCCGCGGAGACTTGATCTTCGACGGATTCGAGCCACAAATAAGCGCCACCAAGACTGCCTCGATGGGCACGATCTAGCTCGCCGCCGAATAGTGCCTCGAGGCCGCATTTCAGCGGCCCGCCTCCGACCCTTAGCTCGAGCCGACTCCGCCGATCGAGGACGAGTGGCTGGACACCGCCTCGGGGCTACGATCTCACGGGCGATTAAGCCAACTCCATCCCTGTCCTCTGCGAAGACCGTGACTCCAAGGTGCCGGACTCCTCTCCGGACTCAACCTCCGCGCCTCGCCAATCGAATCCAATTGGGCACCGTTATGGAGTTCACCGCCATGACATCTTTCACCACTCGCCCTTTGGCGACATCTTGAATTCACTAAAGTCTCTCTCTTTATCAGGAGAGCCCTGGCCGGACTACGGTCAGGAAGGTTGGGATGCAGACGACGAAGAAATTCAACGCCCACCCACCGCCCACTTTATAGCCACTGTCGAAAGCTTAAACGACATGCTCGATTTCGACTCCGAAGACATCGATGGTATGGATGAAGATGTAGGCGACAACCATGAACCAGCACCTATAGGATACTGGACAGCCACCTCATCCCATGATGTATACATGGTGGATACACCTAAAGGAAGTGACGACGAGGAACAACGGGACACTACGAAGGATAAATCCCTCGAAAAGTAGTCAAAACAGCAACGTAAACGCTGCACCAAGTCCCGCCTCGACAAAGACGGCAGCCACACAGACCCAGCCATAGAGCAGGGCGAACCGTGGATTTACTTAACATGCTATCGAAAGCAATCCGTCCAACAGGACAACTTGGATAACCAACCCGTCCCCGGCGAAGATAACAGTCCGGACGATCTCACGCCGGAAAAATTGTTGGAGCAGAAGAACCTCCACAAAAGGCTCGTCGCCACTACGCGTAGCCTGAAAAAGCAGAAGTGGTGAAGGAAATATGCCCTAGAGGCAATAATAAATGTTATTATTTATTTCCTTATATCATGATAAATGTTTATTATTCATGCTAGAATTGTATTAACCGGAAACATAATACATGTGTGAATACATAAACCTACAGAGTGTCACTAGTATGCCTCTACTTGACTAGCTCGTTAATCAAAGATGGTTATGTTTCCTAACCATGAACAAGGAGTTGTTATTTGATTAATGGGATCACATCATTGGTTGAATGATCTGATTGACATGACCCATTCCATTAGCATAGCACCTGATCGTATAGTTTGTTGCTAGTGCTTTTCTTCATGACTTATACATGTTCCTATGACTATGAGATTATGCAACTCCCGCTTGCCCGAGGAACACTTTGGTGCTACCAAACGTCACAACGTGAATCGGGTGATTATAAAGGTACATTACAGGTGTCTCCGAAGGTACATGTTGGGTTGGCATATTTCGAGATTAGGATTTGTCACTCCGATTGTCGGAGAGGTATCTCTGGGCCCTCTCGGTAATGCACATCACATAAGCCTTGCAAGCATTGCAACTAAATGTGTTAGTTGTGAGATGATGTATTACGGAACGAGAAAAGAGACTTGCCAAGAACGAGATTGAACTAGGTATTGATACCGACGATCGAATCTCGGCAAGTAACATACCGATGACAAAGGGAACAACGATGTTGTTATGCGGTCCGACCGATAAAGATCTTCGAGAATATGTAGGAGCCAATATGGGCATCCAGGTCCCGCTATTGGTTATTGACCGAGAGGTGTCTCGGTCATGTCTACATAGTTCTCAAACCCGTAGGGTCCGCACGCTTAACGCTTCGATGCGATGTATAATGAGTTTATAAGTATTGATGCACCAAGGTTGTTCGAGTCCCGGATGTGATCACGGATATGACGAGGAGTCTCAAATGGTCGAGACATAAAGATTGATATATTGAAGCCTACATTTGACATCGGAAAGGTTCCGAGTGAAATCGAATTTACCGAGTACCGGAGGTTACCGAACCCCCGGAACTACATGGGCCCATAGTGGGCCTTGGAGGAAAGGAGAAGGGCCAGCCCTAGGTGGTCACGCTTCTTTCCCTAGTCCTATTAGGACTAGGAAAGGTGGGCCGCCCCCTCTCTCTCTCCCTCCGGGAATCCTAATCCAACTAGGATTGGGGGAGTCCTACTCCCGAGGGAGTAGGACTCCTTGCGCGCCTCCTCCTCTGGCCGCCACCTCCCCTTGGCTCCTTTATATACGGGGCAGGGAGCACCCCAAGACACACAAGTTGATTTCTTAGCTGCAGCGGTGCCCCTTCCACCATATTCCACTTCGGTCATATCGTCATGAGCTTAGGCGAAGCCCCGCGCTGGAGAAGTCATATCGTCATGAGCTTAGGCGAAGCCCCGCGCGGTGGAGCATCATCATCGCCACCACGCCGTCAGGTTGACGGAACTCATCCCCGACACTTTGCTGGATCGGAGTCCGGGATCGCCATCGGCTGAACGTGCGTAACTCGGAGGTGCCGACGCTCGGTGCTTGGATCGGTCGGGTCGTGAAGACGCATTTACTACATCAACCGCGTTGTTATAACGCTCGCCGGTTCACGAGGGTACGTGGACGGACACTTTTCCCGCCGCTGCTATGCCATCACCATGGTCTTGCGTGATCGTAGGAAAATTTTTGAAATTACTACGCTCCCCAACAAAGGCATCCGAGCCTGGTTTTATGCGCTGATGTCATATGCACGAGTAGAACACAAGTGAGTTGTGGGCGATATAAGTCATACTGCCTACCAGCATGTCATACTTTGGTTCAGCGGTATTGTGAGATGAAGCGCCCGACCGACATTACGCCAGACGCTTACGCGAGACTGGTTTCACCGCTGTGAGCACTCGCTGCTTAAAGGTGATCGGCGGGTGTCTGCTCTCTCACTTTAGTTGAATCGAGGCATACGCCCGTCCTTGAGAAGGTTAAACGGAGTCTATTTGACGAAGTATCGCTGTGGTTTTGATGCGAGGTAAGAACGGTTCTTGCTCAGCCCGTAGCAGCCACGTAAAACTTGCAACAACAAAGTAGAGGACGCCTAACTTGTTTTTGCAGGGCATGTTGTGATGTGATATGGTCAAGACGTGATGCTATATCTTATTGTATGAGATGATCATGTTTTGTAACCGAAGTTATCGGCAATCGGCAGGAGCCATATGGTTGTCGCTTATTGTATGAAATGCAACGCCATGTAATTGCTTTACTTTATCACTAAGCAGTAGCGATAGTCGAGAAGCAATAGTTGGCGAGACGACAACGATGCTACGATGGAGATCAAGGTGTCGCTACCGGTGACGATGGTGATCATGACGGTGCTTCGAGATGGAGATCACAAGCACAAGATGATGATGGCCATATCATATCACTTATATTGATTGCATGTGATGTTAATCCTTTATGCATCTTATTTTGCTTTGAATGACGGTAGCATTATAAGATGATCCCTTACTAAATTATCAAGAAGTGTTCTCCCGAGTATGCACCGCTATGAAAGTTCTTCGTGCTGAGACACCACGTGATGATCGGGTGTGATAGGTTCTACGCTCAAATACAACGGTGCAAAACAGTTGCACACGCGAATACTCAGGTTATACTTGACGAGCTATGCATATAAGATATGACCTCGAACACGGAGACCGAAGGTCGAGCGTGAATCATATAGTAGATATGATCAACATATTGATGTTCACCATTGAAACTACTCCATCACACGTGATGATCGGTCATGGTGTAGTTGATATGGATCACGCAATCACTTAGAGAATTGGAGGATATTTTTCTAAGTGGGAGTTCTTAAGTAATATGATTAATTGAACTTAAATTTATCATGAACTTAGTACCGATAGTATCTTGCTTGTCTATGATGTGTAGATAGATGGCTCGTGCTGTTGTTCCGTTAAATTTTAATGCTTCCTTGAGAAAGCAAAGTTGAAAGATGATGGTAGCAATTACACGGACTGGGTCCGAATTTGAGGATTATCCTTATTGCTGCATTGAAGAATTACGCCCCGAAGCACCGTTAGGTGCCAGTGCCTGGTGTAAGGGCTGCGCCGTGGTTGTGAACGCTCTGCAAAGCAAAGTCTGATGACTACTCTATAGTTCAAGCAGCCATGCTTTACGGCTTAGAACCGACTTCAACGTCGCTTTTGAACACCATGGAGCATATGAGATGTTCCAGAGTTGAAGTTAATATTCCAAGCGAATGCCCGGATTGAGAGATATGAAGTCTCCAATAAGTTCTATAGCTGTAAGATGGAGGAGAATGGTTCTCACAAGGAGCATATACTCGTAATGTCCGGATATAACAATCACTTGATTCAACTGGGAGTTAATCTTCCGGATGATTGCGCCATTGACAGAATTCTCCAATCATCGCCACCAAGCTACAAGAGCTTCGTGATGAACTATAATATGCAAGGGATGACCAAAACTATGCCCGAGCTCTTCGCGATGCTGAAAGTCATGGAGGTAGAAATCAAAAGGAGCATCAAGTGTTGATGGTTAACAAAACCACTAGTTTCAAGAAAAGGGCAAAGGAAAGAAAAGGAAACTTCAAAAGAGCGGCAAGCAAGTTGTCGATCAAGAGAAGAAACCCAAGTCTGGTCCTAAGCCTGAAACTGAGTGCTTCTATTGCAAGCAGGCTGGTCATCGAAGCGGAACTGCCCCAAGTATTTGGCGGATAAGAAGGATGGCAAGGTTAACAAAGGTATATGTGATATACTTGTTATTGATGTGTACCTTACTAATACTCGCAGAGCACTGGTATTTGATACTGGTTCTGCTGCTAATATTTGCAACTCAAACAGGGCTACGGATTGCTTAAGATTGGCTAAGGACGAGGTGACGATGCGCTGGGAAATGGTTCCAAAGTCGATGTGATCGCAATGGCACGCTACCTCTACATCTACCTTCGGATTAGTATTAGACCTAAATAATTGTTATTTAGTACCATCGCTGAGCATGAACATTATATCTGGATCTTGTTTGATGCGAGACGGTTATTCATTTAAATCGAGAATAATGGTTGTTCTATTTATATGAATAATATCTTTTATGGTCATGCACCATTGAAGAATGGTTTGTTTTACTTAATCTTGATAGTAGTGATACACATATTCATAATGTTGAAACCAAAAGATGCAGAGTTGATAATGATGGTGCAACTTATTTGTGGCACCGCCGCTTAGGTCATATCGGTGTAAACGCATGAAGAAACTCCATGCTGATGGACTTTTGGAGTCACTTGATTATGAATCACTTGGCACTTATGTAACCGTGCCTTATGGGCAAGATGACTAAAACACCGCTTCTCCGAACTATGGAGAGAGCAACAGATTTATTGGAAATCATACATACCGATGTATGTGGTCCAATGAATGTTGAGGCTCGTATGATATCGTTATTTTCTCACCTTCACAGATGATTTGAGCAGATATGGGTATATCTACTTAATGAAACACAAGTCTGAAACATTTGAAAAGTTCAAAGAATTTCAGAGTGAAGTGGAAAATCATCGTAACAAGAAAATAAAGTTTCTACGATCTGATCGTGGAGGAGAATATTTGAGTTACGAAGTTTGGCCTACATTTGAAACAATGCGGAATAGTTTCGCAACTTACGCCACCGAACACCACAACGTAATGGTGTGTCCGAACGTCAGAATCGCATTTTATTAGATATGGTGCGATCTATGATGTCTCTTACTGATTTACCGCTATCATTTTGGGGTTATGCTTTAGAGACGGCTACATTCACTTTAAATAGGGCACCATCTAAACTGCTGAAACGACGCCTTATGAACTGTGGTTTGGCAAGAAACCAAAGTTGTCGCTTTTGAAAGTTTGGGGCTGCGATGCTTATGTGAAAAAGCTTCAACCTGATAAGCTCGAACCCAAATCGGAGAAATGTGTCTTCATAGGATACCCAAAGGAGACAGTTGGGTACACCTTCTATCACAGATCCAAGGCAAGATTTTTGTTGCTAAATTCGAAACTTTTGAGAAAGAGTTTCACGAAAGAAGTGAGTGGGAGGAAAGTAGAACTTGATGAGATAATCGTATCTACTCCCTTATTAAGAAGTAGTACATCACGTAAAACAGTTTCGTGACACCTACACCAAATAGGAGGAAGCTAATGATGATGATCATGAAACTTCAGATCAAGTTTCTACAGAACTCAGAGATCAACCAGAACAAGATCCGCACTGAGTGGTACGGTAATCCTGTTTTGGAAGTCATGTTACCGAACATGATGAACCTACTAACTATGAAGAAGCGATGGTGAGCCCAGATTCCACAAAATGGCTTGAGGCCATGAAATCTGAGATGGGATCCATGTATGAGAACAAAGTGTGGATTTTGGTTGACTTGCCCGATGATCGGCAAGCAATTGAGAATAAATGGATCTTCAAGAAGAAGACCGACGCTGATGGTAATGTTATCGTCTATAAAGCTCGACTTGTTGCAAAAGGTTTTCGACAAGTTCAAGGGATTGACTACGATGAGACCTTCTCACCAGAAGCGATGCTTAAGTCAGTCCGAATCATGTTAGCAATTGCCGATTTTATGATTATGAAATTTGGCAAATGGATGTTAAAACTGCATTCCTGAATGGATTTCTGAAGAAGAGTTGTATATGATGCAACCAGAAGGTTTTGTCGATCCAAAGGAGCTAACAAAGTGTGCAAGCTCCAATGATCCATTTATGGACTGGTGCAAGCCTCTCGAGTTGGAATAAACGCTTTGATAGTGTGATCAAAGATTTGGTTTTATATGCACTTTTGGAGAAGCCTCGATTTACAAGAAAGTGAGTGGAGCTCAGAGCATTTCGATATTATATGTGGATGACATATTATTGATCGGAAATGATATAGAATTTCTGGATAGCATAAAGGGATACTTGAATAAGAGTTTTTCGATGAAAGACCTCGTGAAGCTGCTTACATATTGGGCATTAAGATCTATAGAGATAGATCAAGACGCTTAATAGGACTTTCACAAAGCACATACCTTGATAAAGTTTTGAAAAGGTTCAAATGGATCAGCAAAGAAAGGGTTCTTGCCGGTATTACAAGGTGTGAAGTTGAGTAAGACTCAATGCCCACCACCGCAGAAGATAGAGAGAAATGAAAGATGTTCCTATGCTTCAGCCATAGGCTCTATCATGTATGCAATGCTGTGTACCAGACCTGATGTGTGCCTTGCAGTAAGTTTAGCAGCAGTACCAAAGTAATCCAGAGTGGATCATCGACAGCGGTCAAGAACATCCTTAAGTACTTGAGAAGAACTAAGGATATGTTTCTCATATATGGCGGTGACAAAGAGCTCATCGTAAACGGTTACGCCGATGCAAGTTTTGACACCGATCCGGACGATTCTAAATCGCAAACCGGATACGATTTACATTAAACGGTGGAGCTGTCATTGGTGCAGTTCCAAACAAAGCGCCGCTATGGGATCTACATGTGAAGTTGAGTACATAGCTGCTTCGAAGCAGCTAATGAAGGAGTCTGATGAAGGAGTTCATAACCGATCTAGGTGTTGTACCTAGTGTATCGGGTCCAATGAAAATCTTTTGTGACAATATCGTGCAATTGCCTTGGCAAAGGAATCCAGATTTCACAAAAGAACCAAGCACATCAAAAGACGCCTAACTCCATCCGGATTTGGTCCAGTGGGAGACATAGAGATATGCAAGATACATACGGATCTGAATGTTGCGCACCCGCTGACTAAGCCTCTTCCACGAGCAAAACATGATCAGCACCAAGACTCCATGGGTGTTAGAATCATTACGTGTAATCTAGATTATTGACTCTAGTGCAAGTGGGAGATCAAGGAAATATGCCCTAGAGGCAATAATAAATGTTATTATTTATTTCCTTATATCATGATAAATGTTTATTATTCATGCTAGAATTGTATTAACCGAAACATAATACATGTGTGAATACATAAACCTACAGAGTGTCACTAGTATGCCTCTACTTGACTAGCTCGTTAATCAAAGATGGTTATGTTTCCTAACCATGAACAAGGAGTTGTTATTTGATTAATGGGATCACATCATTGGTTGAATGATCTGATTGACATGACCCATTCCATTAGCATAGCACCTGATCGTATAGTTTGTTGCTAGTGCTTTTCTTCATGACTTATACATGTTCCTATGACTATGAGATTATGCAACTCCTGCTTGCCCGAGGAACACTTTGGTGCTACCAAACGTCACAACGAATCGGGTGATTATAAAGGTACATTACAGTGTCTCCGAAGGTACATGTTGGGTTGGCATATTTCGAGATTAGGATTTGTCACTCCGATTGTCGGAGAGGTATCTCTGGCCCTCTCGGTAATGCACATCACATAAGCCTTGCAAGCATTGCAACTAAATGTGTTAGTTGTGAGATGATGTATTACGGAACGAGAAAAGAGACTTGCCAAGAACGAGATTGAACTAGGTATTGATACCGACGATCGAATCTCGGCAAGTAACATACCGATGACAAAGGAACAACGATGTTGTTATGCGGTCCGACCGATAAAGATCTTCAGAGAATATGTAGGAGCCAATATGGGCATCCAGGTCCCGCTTATTGGTTATTGACCGAGAGGTGTCTCGGTCATGTCTACATAGTTCTCAAACCCGTAGGGTCCGCACGCTTAACGCTTCGATGACAAATATAATGAGTTTATAAGTATTGATGCACCAAGGTTGTTCGAGTCCCGGATGTGATCACGGATATGACGAGGAGTCTCAAATGGTCGAGACATAAAGATTGATATATTGAAGCCTACATTTGACATCGGAAAGGTTCCGAGTGAAATCGAATTTATCGAGTACCGGAGGTTACCGAACCCCTGAACTACATGGGCCCATAGTGGGCCTTGGAGGAAAGGAGAAGGGCCAGCCCTAGGTGGTCGCTGCCCCTCTTCCCTAGTCCTATTAGGACTAGGAAAGGTGGGCCGCCCCCTCTCTCTCCCCGGGAACCTAATCCAACTAGGATTGGGGGAGTCCTACTCCGAGGAGTAGGACTCCTTTGCGCGCCCTCCTCTTGGCCGCCACCTCCCCTTGGCTCCTTTATATACGGGGCAGGGAGCACCCCAAGACACACAAGTTGATTTCTTAGCCGTGTGCGGTGCCCCTTCCACCATATTCCACTTCGTCATATCGTCATGAGCTTAGGCGAAGCCCTCGCGCTGGAGAAGTCATATCGTCATGAGCTTAGGCGAAGCCCGCGCCGGTGGAGCATCATCATCGCCACCACGCCGTCGGTCGACGGAACTCATCCCCGACACTTTGCTGGATCGGAGTCCGGGATCGCCATCGGGCTGAACGTGTGCAGAACTCGGAGGTGCCGTGACGCTCGGTGCTTGGATCGGTCGGGTCGTGAAGACGCATTTACTACATCAACCGCGTTGTTATAACGCTCCGCCGGTCTCACGAGGGTACGTGGACGGACACTCTTCCCGCCGCTGCTATGCCATCACCATGGTCTTGCGTGATCGTGAGGAAAATTTTTGAAATTACTACGCTCCCCAACAAGTGGAAGCTCAAAACAGCGGAAGATGCACTCAGAATCAGATGGAGCAAAGTACTCAATACCACAGAGAAATACGGCGACAGTCGCCAAACAAAGAGCTACCCGAAGCGCAAATTACTACCCGACTTCGATGAGGAGGCCGAGAGCCCCGCAATCAAAGAACAAAGAGGCCGCCCGGATAGACGCACCACATGGCAAACATGGAGCGGCAAGCGGCACCGCACACAAGCCGCACGCGATCCGCATAAGGATTCAGATCAAAAGGATGGCCCAGCTTAGGTCCATCTATGGGCCGAGAAAGCAAGCTCTTCCAAGCAATGCAACACGCCAAATATCCGAACATCACGGCACACCCAAATATAGGGGTGCCGCACACCCCCTGTGTTTCACCGATGAGGTGCTGGATCACGAATTCCCAGCGGATTCAAACCCATAAACATAGAGGCATACGACGGAACAATGACTCGAGTATGGATTGAGGATTACATCCTCCACATACACATGGCTAGAGGAGATGATCTCCATGCCATAAAATACTTACCCCTCAAGCTCAAAGGGCCAGCTGTGCATTGGCTCAAAAGCCTCCCCGAAAATACTATTGGAAGTTGGGAAGAGCTCGAGGATGCTTTTCGGCAAATTTTCAAGGGACTTATGTCCGCCCTCCTGATGCGCATTTATTTAAGTCACATAACTCAACAACCCGGAGAGTCAGCCCGCAAATTCTGGAATAGGTTCCTCATAAAAAAGAACAAAATAGTCGATTGTCCGGACGCCGAAGCCTTAGCAGCTTTCAAACACAACGTCTGGTGATTTAATGGCTCGCTGACACCTCGCCAGAGAAGCCGAGAACAATGGCTGCATTAACAAGCCTCATGACCCGATTTTGCGCTGAGAGGATAGTTGGCTGGCAAGATGCGTACCAGCAACCCAAGTACATCCAAGTCAGGATGGAAATGGAAAACCACGACGCAGCAAGGACCAGCGCCGGACAAAGGGAAACAGCCCGAAGAGCACGGCAGTCAACGCCGGATTCAGAAGCTCCCGGCAGAATCATTAAAAACTGCCCCTCAAGGACAACAGCGACGAGCTATCCAACCTAAACAAAATCTTGGACAAAATATGCCAAATCCACAGTACTCCCGGGAAGCCTACAAACCATACCCACAGAGATTGTTGGGTCTTCAAGCAGTCCGGCAAAATCAATGCCGAACACAAGGGGCTCGACACACCAAGCGAGGACGATGACGAACCCCACAAGCATAGCACCGGAAAACAAAAGAATTTCCCACAAAAAGTCAAAACAGTGCACTCACTTCAAGTGACAAAAGGGAAAAACAGATCGGCGCCCATAGAAACACGCACCGCACGGTCTATCCCAGCAGAGTCCCAACATTAGTTGTCAAAACCAATCACTTCGATCATCGGGACTATTACGGAAGTATCCGGAACGCAGGACAGACTGCCTTGATATTAGATCCTATAATCGACAGACTCCAATTTACACAAGTCCTAATGGACAGAGGCAGTGATCTAAACCTGCTATATCAGGACACAATCCGCAAAATGGGAATAGACCCAACCAAAATTCGCCATAGCAACACCTCCTTCAAAGGGGTAATGCCAGGCCTATATACCCATTGTACGGGCTCCCTACTGCTCGAAGTTGTGTTCGGCTCATCCGACAACTTCCGCCGCGAAAAGTTAACCTTCCATATCGCCCCATTCGAAAGTAGCTATCAAGCACTACTATGGCGTGAAGCTTTCTCCCGCTTCAATGCAATACCGCATTATGCATCTCTTACACTTAAAATGCCCGGTCCACGCGGCATCATCTCATTAAAAGGGAGTACCAAGTGTTACTCGAGCACGGAAGAACGTGAGACTGCCTTGACAGCCCCACACTAATCCGGCTCCGCTAATCAAAGCACCTGAATAGGTCATTCGGACCCGGACATGGCTAGATGAGTCCGCGAAACATATAACGCTTACTAGCGCATACCCTCAGAGAAGGGGTTGCACGATGTACAACAAGAGACAATAAAGCTCAATTTTATTCACTTTTCAACTGCATTTTTATTCAATATAAGTACATTTTTCGCACGATCTTTTTTTCTTTTCAACTAAGTTCTTCTCTTTACGATGAACACCGTATACACCCGCCCGTGATACGGCACAACAGAGACACATGCGCAGACGCAGTAGGGAACCGCTGCAAGGATTCTTTTCAGATTAAGACCTCGCGTAAACCTTTTTTACTGTCTCTTGTTGATACACATCCCCGGTTTCTTGCTATAACCGAGGAGGAGGTCATGCTTTTGGCATCGGCCGCACTGAATTTTTATGCTGCACTGACACCAGGGGCTTAGGGCATTATTTTGCCCGCTTTCATAAAGACTGAATACCTTAGGGAGTGTTCGCGCCTCGAAGTTAGGCCTTATATGCATCAGCTCAATCATGTCTTTGGTCAAATGTTGGGTTTGCCCGCCCCGTGTTTTGCTGCCTTACGCCCGCTCTATCGCCTAACGCGCACCGTGGAGAACTACTACGACAGTGCCCCGTTCGCCAGTGAGCACCTCAAGAGAGAAAGACGAAAACTGACTGTCATGATATAGCGTGAGACTGGTCAACCACTGATGATCCACCGGAATGTTTAGAATTTCAGATTAACGAAGGACTGCTTCCGTCAGCACATATGCGCCCGAATTCGGGAGAGCGCGGTGCCCCTAGGGGCTATATAGTAGCCCCACCATTGAACTCCTATGGCTAAGTGAAAGTGATAAAGCATTATAGTCCGGTTTCCTAGTTTACTACCATATCACCTCCTTTACAGACCAAGATGTTGGATTATGTGAAAATGCGCTTTTTGCAAACACCCCAAGCACTATGTGCGTAATAGTCAAGACTGCCATCTTTCAAAGTTATATACACATATACATCAACGGTCAAGACAGAGGTGTTTTAATACTTGAACGCACAAGTATAAAAAGCTCATATATTATATTGAAACATTGTTTTCACAAATCATACATGTCATTAAAACATAATATCCTTCGAGCATCGCCTCTATTAAACGAGCGCCTGCAGACTTCCTCAAAATAGTGCTCGGCAGTACTGCTTCCGTCTCAATCTTGGGATGCAACGTCGGTGGCCTTCATCTCCGCCAAGATGTCTTGACACGGGCAAGAGCCATCCGCACACCTCTATGCATGCCGACCGCTTATTGCATCGATATGCGGCACCGCACTAAGGAACTGCTGCACCAAGCCAAAATAACTCTTCGCTCGGGCCTTTCCGCCACAAATGAGTCACGACAGCCTTCATGGCAACTCCGACAACCTATTCAGCTCAACCCATTCGCCAAACGATCGTTATCGAAAGTGGACGCCCACTATGGAACTGCGACCAAAAAGCTCTTCCATTCTGTGATCCTTTGACCTCGAAAGTATTCGCCGCCTCGTGGCACTCGCCGCCAAGTCCAGATAAGCATCCTCCGCACCCCACCGCCACCCAATTGAGCGCATTTTAGGATCCATGAATTTCTCCGCAGCGTAAAGGGCTTTCCAGCCGCAATATCTCCGCCCGGCGACTTCCTCCTTCATAGCTCTCATCGCAGAGCGAGTGTCCTTGGCCTCGTGGCGGCCTTTTCAGGTCCTTCTGTTCCGCCGATCTTCTTTTTCAAGAAGCTCGCAGTGGTTAGTAGCATTCTTCAATTTCACGGCCATCTCGCCATTTCTTTCTTGCTTCGGCAAAGGAGCAGCCTGTTCGCTTTTAGCTCTCACGGTCGCTTTTAAGGCCGCCAGATCACTTTTCCTTGGCTCGGGCGAGCTCCGCCAAGGTTCTCCATAGCAGCGCACCATCTGCATTAATCATACATGTTGTAAGGCATGGGCGCCAAGCTCCCTTGCCAGTGTTCGCGAGAAGTTGCATACCATGTGACTCGCTGCCGCTTATTAACAAGCGTGATGTCCGTGATCCGCCACGCCAAGTTGTCTCTTCGCCGGCAAATTCATCAGCCCGGCTGGCCACCGGGCGCTTCGCCACCTACATAGGAAGAGCGATATTATACTGGGTTATGATCCTCGCGCCGCCATTTTTGACACCGCACCAAGTCTCGTGGGCTACTATCTATACAGGCGATTTTATATGCAAAACTGTCGAAGGTACATCATTTTATGCACTCAAAACCCATCAAGAACTTACGACGGTTTCATGCAATCCGCCTCAGCGGATGAAATCCTTTCAATCACTGTACCCATTAACGCACGGTGATCTTCCGAGATAGACGCCGCCCGAAAGCAGATCCTTCAGCTCCTCCGACCGTACACCTGCTGGTGCCGGACTCGTCCGTGGCCTTTTTCGAAGGCCGGACACGGAGAGCTTTGAGGGGACATACGGCTGCCTTCCGGCCCCGCCGGATTCGGAGAAGCCTCCGCGACGACACCTCGGGCCGCCCACCTCGCATAACGGTACGGCAGGCGGAGGCGTTTTCGCTCCATCATCTCCGATCAAGATCCTCAAGATGAGCTCACTGTGAAGGGCTGAGATCCGAACTACAAGGTAAACTTTTGATTACCTTCAAATAAAACGGGATGTCTCTTATAAAAAAATGCCCCCTTTACTTACGGCTCATTGGAGGGCTGATCTCCTTGGGGAAATAGTGCGGCCGGGCATCTCCCGCCGCAGACCCTCCGGGCGAAGATTTCTTCCCCGCTTCGAGGATTTGGTCTCGGATCTTCGTAAGCGTCCTATTCTCCCTTGGAGGAGGGATTCTTGATCCCCTTTCTTGATAGCCTCCTTCACGGAGGTAGTAGTTCCTTGTTCCCCCTTCGCTTTCTTCAAAAGGCGCAGCCTCTAGCATCCTGGTTAATACAGATCCGCGGTCTCGTGGAGGGGGCCGACACCGATCAGTTTTGCTTTTGCTATCCACTCCTGCTTAAAGGATAGCTCTTTAAGGGCAAGTTTTTGATAAATATGCGGATAGCATGTCCGGCACAGACTACTTACTTGAGTATCCGGCGATTGCAGCTCAGACTCTGCCCCGGTTAAGTCCGGACACATTGCTTGTGATCTCAAGAACAGTTGGTACATCTCCACCGCGCTATGCCCATAAAATGTTGGAGAGCTCGTGGTCCCTCCGGATTAAGCTCCCACAAAGGAGGGGGCGACGCTTGCAGGCAAGGTGACGAATCAGCATGACCTCCGCCACTACGACCAGATTGATCTCTCTCTAGGAGGTCTCAATATGGCCCCGCAATGAGGTACGCCCTGGACGGGCCCCAGCCGAGCCCTTTATTGAACCATGACGCCTCACGCAATGGAGGACCCGAGCGGAAGGCAGGTGGCGCCGCCCATTTGGTGCCCCCGAGCGGTGATATAAAACCACCCCTGCTATAAATTGAGCTCCTCTTGAAAAGAGCCCTCGGCCATGGAGCGCCCACATTCTTGCTTATAACAGCGCCTCCGACTCTGCCTAATGCCCCTTGATCATCTTCGGCTCCACTTTGAAGGTCTTGAGCCATAGTCCGAAGTGAGGGGTAATGCGGAGGAAGGCTTCACATACGACAATGAACGACGAGATGTGGAGGATGGACTCCGGATCCAAGTCATGGAATTCCAGCCCATAATAAAACATGAGCCCCCTCACAAAGGGGTCCGCTGGAAGCCTAAACCCCGAAGGAAGTGAGACACGAATACCACGCCTCACCAAGCTCGAGTGGGAATAACCTGCCCTTGGGCAGGCAGCCTATGCGTAAATTTCGCCGTTAGATACTCGTGTCTCTCACTTTTAGCACATCTTCTTCCGTGACGGAGGAAGACATCCACCGCCAGACAGGTCGGAGCCGGACATCGTTGAAGGTCCGGCGCGCATAAATCTGGAGCTTTGGGTGTTGGAACTTGAGGCGAGGGGCGGATTCGATTGAGATTGAAAAAAGAGCGGCCTTGGTCTCGTTATAAAGAGGTTGAATACCAAGAGCCCTCCCGCGGACTGCTCGGGACTCGCCGATGGGGAGGTGCTAACGGGCACAACTGGGTTACCCACGCCCGTATAGATGAGAATCCCGAATAAGGGGGCACGATCTCCGCCCGATAAGACGTGCTAAGGAAACCGCCGCTAAACGCGCTGAGGTGGAACAGTAAAATGATTCGTGATAAAGGCCTGGTCGTAGTGTGATGTCACGCCATGAATACGCCAACAGATCTGCAAAGGTTATTCTCTCTACGGTGGTATGTGGAACTTGTTTTGCAAAGCCGACACTATCCTTGTGTTCAAAATCTTCTATGAAGTATTAGGAGGAGGAACCCGCTTGCAATGCCAAAATAATATGCGCCCGGATTCGTCATTGAAGCCTGGTTCAGTGGGCTACCGAGGAGTCCTGATTAGGGGTGTCCGGATAGTCAACTATCACCGCTGGCGGACTCCTGGACTATGAAGATACAAGATTGAAGACTTCGCCCCGTGTCCGGATGGGACTTTCCTTGGCGTGGAAGGCAAGCTTGGCGACACGGATATGTAGATCTCCTACCATTGTAACCGACTCTGGTAACCCTAACCCTATCCGCTGTCTATATAAACCGGAGGGTTTTAGTCCGTGAGGATCTAACAACAATCATACCATAGGCTAGCTTCTAGGGTTTAGCCTCTCCGATCTCGTGGTAGATCCACTCTTGTACTACCCATATCATCAATATTAATCAAGCAGAGTAGGGTTTTACCTCCATCGAGAGGGCCCGAACTCGTAAAAACATCGTGTCCCTTGTCTCCTGTTACCATCCGCCTAGACGCACAGTTCGGGACCCCTACCCGAGATCCGCCGGTTTTGACAATCGACAGCACTTTTCCCAATTCAAGACAAGATTAGTTTCTTCACGCCTCTGCAAAATCTCGATCAAGATTGCTCAAGCAATCATCAAAAGAGGATCCATTGACGAAAAGTCGTCCATGAAAACCTCACAAATCTTTTCACAAAAGTCGAGAATATAGCCAGATGCATCTTTGAAAGGTAGCAGGTGCATTACATAAACCAAAAGGCATACGTCTATAAGCAAAAGTACCAAAAGGGCATGTAAAAGTAGTCTTTGATTGATCTTTAGCCGACACAGATATTTGAGAGAAACCGGAATAACCATCTAGGAAGCAATAATGTGTATGTTTGCATAATCTTTCTAGCATTTGATCAATAAAAGGTAAAGGGTAATGATCTTTCTTAGTAGCCTTATTTAATTTGCGGAAATCAATTACCATCCTATAACCTGTAATAATTCTTTGCGGAATCAATTCATCTTTATCATTAGGAACAACAGGACTTACCCACTGACTATCAGCAACGGGATAAATTATACTTGCCTCCACAAGCTTTAGTATTTATTTCCTTACCACTTCTTTCATTTTAGGATTCAAACGTCGTTGAGGATCACGAACTGGTTTGGCATCTACTTCCAAATTTATTTTATGCTGACATAGAGTGGGACTAATGCCCTTAAGATCATCAAGAGTATATCCAATAGCAGCACGGTGCTTTTTCAGAGTTTTCAACAATCTTTCTTCTTCATGCTCTGAAAGGTTAGCACTAATAATAAGAGGATATATCTTCTTTTCATCAAGATAAGCATATTTAAGATTCTCACGCAACGGTTTAAGCTCAAACACGGGATCACCCTTGGGTGGAGGAGGATCCCCTAGGATTTCAACAGGCAGATTGTGTTTCAGAATAGGTTCCTGTCTAAAGAATACTTCATCTATTTCCCTTCTTTCATGCATAAACATATCATTTTCATGGTCTAGCAAATAATGTTCTGAAGGATCACTAGGAGGTACGACAATAGAAGCAAGACCAATAATGTCATCCTTACTAGGCAATTCTTCCTCACGGTGTTGTTTACTAAACTTAGAGAAATTAAACTCATGAGGCATATCATCCAAGCCAATAGTAACAACATTATTTTCGCAGTCTATCTTAGCATTAACTGTGTTCAAGAAGGGTCTACCAAATATAATGGGACAAAAGCTATCTTGTGGGGAACCAAGAACAAGAAAATCAGCAGGATATTTAGTTTTCCCACATAAGACTTCAACATCTCTAACAATTCCCATTGCTGACATAGTATCTCTATTGGCAAGTTTAATTGTGACATCAATATCTTCTAACTCAAAGAGTGCAATTTCATGCTTAATTTCTTCAGATAAGGCAATAGGTATAACACTAGCACTAGCACCCATATCACATAAGCCATGATAAGAATGATCTCCTATTTTAACAGTAAATAACAGCACGCCTACCACAGGTCTATGTTTATCTTTAGCATTAAGGTTTAGCAATTCTAGCAGTTTCACCGCAGAATTGAATAACATGCCCATCAATATTATCAGCCAAGAGATCTTTAACAATAGCAATATTAGGTTCAACTTTACTTTGCTCAGGAGGTGTATAAGTTCTAATATTACTTTTACGAACAACAGTTGAAGCTTTAGCATGATCCTTTATTCTAACTGGGAAAGGTGGTTTCTCAAAACAAGAAGTAGGAACAACAGGATCATTCTTAGTGACAATCTTTTCTTCAACTTTAATAGGTGCAGCTACTTTTACTTCTATGGGAGGATGATATTTAAACCACTTCTCCTTGGGAAGATCAACATAAGTGGCAAAAGATTCACAGAAAGAAGCTACTATCTCAGAGTCAAATCCATATTTAGTGCTAAATTTACGGAAAACATCGGTATCCATAAAAGACTTAACACAATCAAACTTAGGTGTCATACCTGACTCCTTACCTTCGTCGAGATCCCAATCTTCAGAGTTGCGTTTAATTCTATCCAATAAATTCCATTTGAATTCAGTAGTCTTCATCATAAAAGAGACAGCACAAGAAGTATCGAGCATGGTGCGATTGTTTTCAGAAAGCCAAGCATAAAATTTTGAAGAATTATTTCTTTTGAGAGCTCATGATTGGGGCATGAATATAACATTGATTTAAGCCTCCCCCAAGCTTGAGTGATGCTTTCTCCTTCGCGAGGCCAGAAATTATATATATAATTGCGATCACGATGAACAAGATGCATAGGATAATACTTTTGATGAAATTACAATTTCAATCTTCTATAGTTCCATGATCTCGTATCATCACATAGCCTATACCATGTCAATGCATCTCCCTTCAAAGATAAAGGGAAGACCTTCTTCTTAACAACATCATCGGGTATACCTGCAAGATTAAAGAGTCCACAAACTTCATCCACATATATTAGATGCTCATCAGGATGCTTTGTTCCATCTCCTACAAAAGGATTAGCTAGCAGTTTTTCCATCATACCCGAAGGAAATTCAAAGGGAACATTTTCATATTCATTTTCAGTAGGTTCATTAGGTTGAGGACCAACTTTTGCTTCTATCGGTCGGGGTGAAGATACCCTAACAAGCCCCTCAGAGGATTACTTTCCATAGTAACAAGTGACAGAAATTTCAGCACACTATATAATTTTTCCTTACCAAATTCCACCTACCAAAGGCACTTCACTCCCGCAACGGCGCAAGAAAAGAGTCTTGATGACCCACAAGTATAGGGGATCTATTGTAGTCCTTTCAATAATTAAGAGTGTCGAACCCAACGAGGAGCGTATGAAATGATAAGCGGTTTCAGCAAGGTATTCTCTCAAGTATCAAATAAGTGGTAACAGATAGTTTTGTAATAGGATAATTTGTAATGAGCAACAAGTAACAAAAGTAAATAAAGTGCAGCAAGGTGGCCCAATCCTTTTTGTAGCAAAGGACAAGCCTGGAGAAACTCTTATAAGAGGAAAAGCGCTCCCGAGGACACATGGGAATATCGTCAAGCTAGTTTTCATCATGTTCATATGATTCGTGTTCGGTACTTCTATAATTTGATATGTGGGTGGACCGGTGCTTGGGTGCTGTTCTTACTTGAACAAACATCCCACTTATGATTAACCTCTATTGCAAGCATCCGCAACTACAACAAAAGTATTAAGGTAAACCTAACCATAGCATGAAACATATGGATCCAAATTAGCCCTTTACGAAGCAACGATAAACTAGGGTTTAAGCTTCATCACTCTAGCAACCCATCATCTACTTATTACTTCCCAATGCCTTCCTCTAGGCCCAAATAATGGTGAAGTGTTATGTAGTCGACGTTCACATGACACCACTAGAGGCTAGACAACATACATCTCATCAAAATATCGAACGAATACCAAATTCACATGACTACTAATAGCAAGACTTCTCCCATGTCCTCAGAAATAAACGTTACTACTCACAAAGCATATTCATGTTCATAATAAAATGGGTATTAATATGCATAAAGGATCTGAACATATGATCTTCCACCCAATAAACCAACTAGCATCAACTACAAAGAGTAATCAACACTACTAGCAACCTACTAGTACCAATCCCGGACTTGGAGACAAGAATTGATACAAGAGATGAACTAGGGTTTTGAGAGGAGATGGTGCTGGTGAAGATGTTGATGGTGATTGCCCTCTCCGATGAGAGGAGCGCAGGTGATGACGATGACGATGATTTCCCCCCCGGGAAGTTCCCCGGCAGAACAGCTCTGCCGAGCCCTAGATTGGTTCCGCTAAGGTTCCGCCTGTGGGCGGCGGAGTCTCATCCCGAAAGGTTGCTTCTGATTTTTTTCCTCGACGAAAGACCTCATATAGCGTAAGATGGGCATCGGAGGGCTACCAGGGTCCCACGATGTAGGGGCCCCTCCGTGAACTTCTTCTGCTGACATTTTTATTATTTCCCAAAATGACTTTCGTGGAGTTTCGTGGACTTTTGAGTTGTGCGTAATAGGTCTCCAATATTTGCTCCTTTTCTAGCCTAGAATTCCAGCTGCCGGCATTCTCCCTCCTTATGTAAACCTTGTAAAATAAGAGAGAATAGGCATAAGTATTGTGACATAACGTGTAATAACAGCCCATAATGCAATAAATATCGATATAAAAGCATGATGCAAAATGGACATATCATGCCTCGTCGCCGTCATGGCCAGAGCCACGGTGACTAGAAGCCGAGCACACTGCCATGCTCCACACCTCACAGGAGCACGTAGCATACACCAGCGCCTCCCCTAGTGCACTACAACGTCGAACCCGTCGTTGTCCGAACTCCGGCGGCCGCAAAAGAGCTCGCCGTCGTCAGCTCCGGCCACCCAGCTGCTGCCGCTTGTTGCTTTGGATGCGCCTCACTCCCAGGAACCCGTAGGAGCAAACCACGCGTCGAATGGTGCTCCGTAGCCAGCGCACGGTGCACTTCCGCCGTCGGCTGTGGTCATCGCCGGCGAAACTCCGGCGAGGTCGACGTGGCACTTAATTAGCACTAACGACCTCGCTAAGCATCCACTGAGCCACTGCCACATGGACCCCTATGCCTGTTTAGATTAGTTTAATCCCTGTTTAGTTTAATTCATAACCCCAGTGGCCCCACACGTCAGTTTTGACCGTGCTGACATGGCCGTTGACTGGGCCCACATGTCAGCGACCTAACCAGCCCTGAGTCACTGACCAGTAGGCCCCACTGGTCAGATTTGACCCTGGTCAGCGCTGTTGACTTGCTGACGCAGGCATGACGCAGTGTTAACACAATAAACCCTTTTCTGGATTATTTCTATTTTAGAAATGTCTGAAAATTCCAGAAAATAGCTAAAACTTCTAAAATTCGTAGAAATTAATCTGTAACTCCGAATGAAATAATTTATATATGAAAAATGATCAAAAAATCCAATCTATCCAACTATACTGGTTTCATGCATGATAAAGTAACGTAACCATGCTGTTTAGGACAAAACATGATAATGCACTTAATAAGCTCATAGTTTGAATTTGAACTTAAACCTTTGGTTCAAAAATAGCTCAACTCTTCTGGTTCAAGTTGCATTAGCTTAAATCACAACATATTGACATGTCATGATCATGCATCATATTGTGCATTGCATTGATTGTGTTCTTCCTTGTTTGCCGGTATTTGTTCCCTCTCAGTAGACGACGTTTCGACGATGAGTTCGATGACACCGATGAAGAACTATGATATCTTCAGAAGTGCAGGCAAGCAACCCCCCCCCCCTTGTTCATTTTGATACAATCTCACTCTCTCAATCCTGCCCTCTTTTACTGCATTAGGACAACAACGTTGCAACTGTTACATGTTGCGGTAGCTGAACCCCTTTCCTTTGCATGACCTGTTATTGCCACATTAAATAGATGAAACCCACCAGCATGAGTAGGAGTTGTTTGAGCCCTGCTGTGCCTACTCATTCATGCTTGTTTGTCATGCCTGCTACTACTTAGAGTTGAGTCAGGTCTGATTCATCGGGCATGAATTGGAATGGTGATGAACATGTCCTACTGTGTGTGAGCTAAGTGTGTGAACACGATTTGGTAAAGGTAGCGGTGAGAAGCCATGTAGGAGTACATGGTGGGTTGTCTCATTGAAGCCGTCCTCAGGAACTGAGTTCTATGTTTGTGATCCATGAAACAGCTACTACCATGCATTGGGCCCTGAAATATGACCTCGCTCGACTTCTTAACCACCCTAGTCTTCTGTCCAGGAGTTGCAAGTAGTTTCTGGTGTTTGTAGTATGCTGGAGGTCGTGCGCAACACTGACCCGAGGGGTGGGCTCTGATGCAGTAGGCAGGTGGCCGGGTATGCCGGGCACCCATTTGGTGTCGCGGAACCCTGTACACATCGTTCGGGGCTGTATGTGGAAACCTCGGCCGGACTCCCTTCGGATGGAACCTGAATAGGCGATAAACTTGGACTAGAGACTTGAGTGTTTAGGTAGGTCGTGGTCTACACCAATGTCGGCTTTCGCTTGAAGTCTGCTGAGCACATGTCGTGTGCAGACGCTAAGTGGTGGAAACATGTGTGAAGAAGTACACCCCTGTAGGGTTATAAATGATCTATTCGAATAGCCGCGTCCACGGTAAAGGACTTCCACTATAAAAAAAGACACATATGTGACATTTTGGGCCGAACAAAAAAAATTTCTGTCATACATATGACACTTCTATGACGATAATTGTGACAAAACCTGGTATCATCATAGATGTGGTGGGCTCCTACTTCTATGACAAAAAATCAAGACAGAAAATGGGCTTTTCGTCCTGGACGGGCCGGAGACGCAGCTGCGTGACATTCTTTGGGCCGTCCATGACGGAAAAAACTATGGTAGAAGCGAGGGGAAGGAAAATTTCGGGGAGTTCCCGGTTACGGTGGGAGGTTGGGGGAAAGCGATCGCATTTCTCTCAGTACACGCACGCTGTGTGTGCGTAGGCGTTGGCTCTAATCGAACCCGAAAGCGAGGCGTTGGGCTCTAATCGAACCCGAGCGATTGCACCGCAGCCTACGCTAAGCATCGAACCCGAGCATTCATTGATGGCTGTTAATCAACCCGATCGAGCGATTCTTCGCCATCGCTGCTAATCGAAGCCGATCGATGCTGCCTCTGGGATGAACAGTGAGCATTGCCGGGTGGTTGGATGAACAGTGAGCGGTGGCGTTGCCTCTGGATGAACAAGACCCCTTGGTGTGGTGGAGGGCTGGATGAACAGTAGACGGTGGAGGGGTGCCCGTGGAGGGGTGGTTGAACAGGACCCCGTGGTGTGGAGGGCTGGATGAACAGTAGACGGTGGAGGGGTGGTTGAATAGTAGCCGGTGGAGTAGCGTGCGGTGGAGGCTGGATGAACAGGAGCCCGTGGAGGCTGGAGGAGGTCGACAGTAGCCCATGGAGGCTAGAGGAGGTCGACGGTGGAGATGAACAGATCCCGTGAGAGTCCGCTTTTGCGGCACGCCACACCCTCCCGGCGAACAGGACCCCGCTTCGACCGTAGGAGGTCCGTTGGCCCATTTTGGCGGCACGCCACACCCTCCCGATCAATAGGACCCCTGCTTGACCGTAGGGAGGTCCGCTTCTCCGCTTTTGCGGTACGCCACACCCTCCCGATCAACAGACCCCTGCTTGACCGTAGGAGGTATGTTTCCTCCGCTTTGCAATCGCCACACCCTCCCAATCAACAGGACCCGCTCCGAATGGCGCAGGTCTGTTTCTCCGTTGCGGCACGCCAGCCTCCTTTCCATCGCCTGTTCCGCCCAAGCCCTCCCGGCGAACACGACCACGCATTCCGCTCCGACCCAGCCAATTGGCTCCCACGCGCCCGCTGCCTCCCGATGAACACGACGATTCCGCTGTTCTCCCCATGAACACGGCGGCGACGCTGTTTCTCCGCTCCGCCCAGCCATGTACACGAGCCCCGCCATACGTATGCGCGCGAGTAGGCGTTCGAGACCCAGCCCGTATGTACGATGTGGCAGATTTTCTTTCTTGCACCCTGGCGCTGTACGCGTACATGCTACGTCGCGCGCTCTACTACTACGACACGACGCCGCTTTACTATGACACATGCGCGCCTCTACATCGATCAGATATATGTACGCATACGCTCACGACCAGAATGACAACGCTACGTATGCTTCGACCAGGTGGGTCCCGACTGTCAGGCACTTCCTTGCGTGCGAAGATGTAGCTGGTGGGTCCCAGCAGTCAGGGGGCGAATCATTTTTTTTGCCCGGACGCACTTCCATGCGTGCGAAGATGTAGCTGGTGGGTCCCAGCAGTCAGTGCGGCGAATCGTTTTTTTTTTGCCCGGACGCACTTCCTTGCGTGCGAAGGTGTAGCTGGTGGGTCCCAGCAGTCAAAGGGGAAACGTTCTTTTCGTGAAATACGGTGGCCCGTCCGGTGGGTCCCCGCTGTCAGGTGGAGGAATAATTATTTTGCGCGTAATAAAGAGGCACTTCCTTGTTGCGGCCCTGGACCCAGCTGTCAGCGTCTCCACGCACAATACTCTTCCGATGGAAGTCGGTCGTTGACCACATTGACCACACCGCGCCGAGAGCACCACGGTGGTGGGCGACGGCGAGGCCTAGGAAGGGGACGACACGGAGGCAGGGAAGACTCGGCAGTTGTTTCCCACGCGGAGGGGAGTACGACCGTAAGAGGGTTTACTGGTTCGTCTGCCGTCGCCGGAGAATAACAGCAGGTGTGGGTGAGTAGAGGGATGGCTAGGCCAGCGATGGGAGTACGGTGGGGTGGTGAGGCCTGCGCGGCAGCACAGCCGGCCGCGGGGAGGAGAGAGCAGGCAGTCCCACCGGTGCTTGTTTGAGCGGCTGGAGCAGGAAGAGCAGAGATTGAAGAAGCACGACGGCCGTTGGATGGACATCCAACAGTCACTCCTTGTGCATCAACCTTTTTTTAGGAAAGCCTCAAATCTGTGGAAAACAGCATACAGCCCATCTGCCATTATTTCTAATAATTTACAGCCCATTTGCTAATTCTTAAGGTTTTTTTGGAGCCCATATTATTTTTGTTAGCATTACAGCCCATATTGTGGCCACGGTTAAAAAATTATATGAAATTTTGCATATTTCAAAAGGGTCCGAACTGTTTTAATCCCGAAATTTCAACTCACATTCAAACTGATTTTAAAAATAAATGTATATCAATATAAAATCCAACAAATTCTCCATGCATAAAAAATAATGTAATTTAAAATCTTGAAATGAAAAAAAAAGATATTTGAAACTAATTGTCGGTTTGATGTGTTTTAAAAATGTACAGCCCATTTCTCATTACTGATGGGCCATTTTCTCGGCCAGCCGAATGAAAGCTTTCCTCGTCTTGAAAGATTTGCAGCCCAATAGGCCTGACAAAGCGACTTACTTGGCAAATCACAAAAAAACTGGGTTGTGGCCGTGGACCCAGCTGTCAGCCTCTCAACGTACAGTACTCTTCCGATGGAAGTCGTTCCTTGACCACGTTGACCACGCTGCGCGGAGAGCACCACGGCGGTGGACGACGACGAGGCCTAGGAAGGGGACGACGCGGAGCCGGGGAAGACGTGGCAGTGGAAGCCCGCGCGGAGAGGAGTACAAGGGTTCACCAGTTCGGCTGGGGTGTGAGGCTGCCGTCGCCGCAGGGCCTGGCCAGCCAGGTGGGAATAGTAGGGGCGGTGAGGCCTCTGCGCAAGCACAGCCGCCACGGGAGGCAGAGGAGCATGCGGCACGACCGGGGCTGCTTTGGGAGGCTGGTGCAAGAAGACCAGAGGTTGAAGAAGCACTACGGTCGTTGGATGGACATCGTACGGTCACTGGAGCTAGAATCGTTCATATTGACTAAGTTGACAAAGCCTTTCGTCCCCGTCAACTTAGTAGGCCCACAAGTCAGCCTCCCACCAAGGTGGGTCCCAGCTAGCCGGGGGAGTATTCATTTTTTTATGCGTAATAAGGAGGCACTTCCGGTGGGTCCGAGCTGACAGCGGGGCGAACGTTTCGAAAATACGCGGACCCGTCCGGTGGGTCCCAGCTGTCGGGGAAACGATTTTTTCGCAAAATACTGGTGGCCCGACGGTGGGTCCCCGCTGTCGGGTGGAGGAATAATGATTTTGCGCGTAATAAGGAGGCACTTCCTTGCTGCGGCCGTGGACCCAGTGTCGCCGCCTCCACGCGACAATACTCTTCCGATGGAAGTCGGTCGCTGACCACATTGACCACGCCACCGAGAGCACCACGGTGGTGGGCGACGGCGAGGCCTAGGAAGGGACGACACGGAGGCAGGGAAGACTCGGCGGTTGTTTCCCACGCGAGGGGAGTACGACCGTAAGAGGGTTTATGGTTCGTCGCCGTCACGGAGAATAACAAAGTGTGGGTGAGTAGAGGATGGCTAGGCCAGCGATGGGAGTACGGTGGGGTGGTGAGGCCTCACGCTGGCAGCACAACCGGCCAAGGAGGAGGGATCAGCAGTCCCACCGGTGCTTGTTTGAGCGGCTGGAGCAGGAAGAGCAGAGATTGAAGAAGCACGACGGCCGTTGGATGGACATCCAACAGTCACTCCTTGTGCATCAACCTTTTTTAGGAAAGCCTCAAATCTGTGGAAAACAGCATACAGCCCATCTGCCATTATTTCTAATAATTTACAGCCCATTTGCTAATTCTTAAGGTTTTTTTGGAGCCCATATTATTTTTGTTAGCATTACAGCCCATATTGTGGCCACGGTTAAAAAATTATATGAAATTTTGCATATTTCAAAAGCGGTCCGAACTGTTTTTAATCCCAAATTTCAACTCACATTCAAACTGATTTTAAAAATAAATGTATATCAATATAAAATCCAACAAATTCTCCATGCATAAAAAATAATGTAATTTAAAATCTTGAAATGAAAAAAAGATATTTGAAACTAATTGTCGGTTTGATGTGTTTTAAAATGTACAACCCATTTCTCATTACCGATGGGCCATTTTCGCCAGCCGATTAATGAAAGCTTTCTCGTCTTGAAAGATTTGCAGCCCAATAGGCCCGACAAAGCGACTTACTTGGCAAATCACAAAAACTGGGTTGTGGCCGTGGACCCAGTGTCGCCTCTCAACGTGACAAGACTCTTCCGATGGAAGTCGCCTTGACCACGTTGACCACGCTGCGCGGAGAGCACCACGGCGGTGGACGATGACGAGGCCTAGGAAGGGGACGACGCGGAGCCGGGGAAGACGTGGCAGTGGAAGCCCGCGCGGAGAGGAGTACAAGGGTTCACCGGTTCGGCTGGGGTGTGAGGCTGCCGTCGCCGCAGGGCCTGGCCAGCGGTGGGAATAGTAGGGGGCGGTGAGGCCTCTGCGGCAGCACAGCCGGCCACGGGAGGCAGGAGCATGCGGCACGACCGGGGCTGCTTTGGGAGGCTGGTGCAAGAAGACCAGAGGTTGAAGAAGCACTACGGTCGTTGGATGGACATCGTACGGTCACTGGAGCTAGAATCGTTCATATTGACTAAGTTGACAAAGCCTTTCGTCCCCGTCAACTTAGTAGGCCCACAAGTCAGCCTCCCACCAAGGTGGGTCCCAGCTAGCCGGGGGAGTATTCATTTTTTTATGCGTAATAAGGAGGCACTTCCGGTGGGTCCGAGCTGACAGCGGGGGGAACGTTTTTTTCGCAAAATACAGTGGCCCGTCCGGTGGGTCCCAGCTGTCAGGGGGAAACGATTTTTTTCGCAAAATACTGGTGGCCCGTACGGTGGGTCCCCGCTGTCAGGTGGAGGAATAATGATTTTCCGCGTAATAAGGAGGCACTTCCTTGCGGCTGCCGTGGACCCAGCTGTCAGCCTCTCCATGTACAATACTCTTCCGATGGAAGTCGGTAGTTGACCACATTGACCACGCCGCACCGAGAGCACCACGGCGGTGGATGACGGTGAGGCCTAGGAAGGGGATGACGCGGAGCCGGGCAAGACGTGGCAGTGGTTGCCCACGCGGAGAGGAGTACGAGCGTTCGCTGGTTCGGCTGCGGTGCGAGGCTGCCGTCGTCGCAGAATAACAAGGGGGGTGGGTGAGTGGAGGGATGGCCTGGCCAGTGGTGGGAGTAGTATGGGGGCGGTGAGGCCTCCGCGGTAGCACAGACGGCCACGGGAGGAAGGAGCAGGCGGCACGACCGGCGCTGCTTTGGGCGGCTGGAGCAAGAAGACCAGAGGTTGAAGAAGCACTATGGCCGTTGGATGGACATCATACGGTCATTGGAGTATTGACTAAGTTGACAAAGCCCTCCGTCCCCGTCAACTTAGTAGGCCCACAAGTTAGCCCAACAATATGGTGGGTCCCAGCTAGCAGGGGGTATTCATTTTTTTGGGCGTAATAAGGAGGCACTTCCTTGCGTGCGAAGATATAGCTGGTGGGTCCGACCTGTCAGCGGGGGGAACATTATTTCATGAAATACAGAGGCCCTTCCTGTGGGTCCTAGCTGTCAGGTGGAGGAATCATTATTTTGCGCCTAATAAGGAGGCATTTCCTTGCGTGCGGCCGTGGACCTAGCTGTCAGCCTCTCCACGTACAGTCCACTTCCGATGGATGTCTTTCATTCACCACGTTGACCAGGCTGCGCCGAGAACACCAGGGCGATGGACGACGGCGAGGCCTAGGAAGGGAACGACACGGAGCCAGGGAATACTCGACAGTTGTTTCCCACACGGAGGAGTACGAGGGTTTACTGGTTCGTCTGCCGGTGCCGGAGAATAACAACATGTGTGGGTGAGTAGAGGGATGGCTAGGCCAGCGATGGGAGTACGGTGGGGCCGTGGGGCTGCTGCAAAGATAGCCGGCCGCGGAGGAGGAGAGCAGAGATTGAAGAAGACGACAGCCGTTGGATGGACATCCAACATCCAATCGCTCTCGTGTGTTCACTAAGTTGACAGGGCGTTGCATGTGCGTCAACCTTTTTTTTATGAAAGCATACGCGTCAACCTGTAGTAGGCGCACAAGTCAGCCTCAAATCTGTGGAAAACAACATACAGCCCATCTGCCATTATTTCTAATAATGTACAGCCCATTTGCTAATTCTTAAGAATTTTCTCGGAGCCCATCTTCTTTTTGTTAGCATTACACCCCATATTGTGGCCACGGTTAAAAAGTATACGAAATTTTGCATATTTCGGTGCAGTCAACTGTTTTTAATCCAGAAATATTGATTCACATTCAAACTATTTTGAAAAATAATTTATATAAATATAAAATCCAAATAATTGTCCACGCATAAAATCAATGGAATTTAAGATCATGTAATGAAAAAAAATTGAAACTAATTCCCGGTTTGATTTGTTTTAAAAATGTACAGCCCATTTCTGGGCAAACCGAATGAAAATCTCCTTGTCTTGAAAGATTTGCAGCCCAGCAGAGCCGATAAAGCAAGTAGGCCTTGTTTGGGTATTTCTTTATAAAAAAATAGAACTGGGCTAGCCATTTTCAGCAAGAAAAAAACACAACTGGGCTCATGATGTGGTAAACATAAATAAAACCCTGGCTAGACGGGCCACAGCCCCTGCACAGCCCCGTTGTTACCCTGATCCGTCGCTAAAACTAGTATAAATAACAACTGCTTGTTCCTCAAAAAAACTACGCGACTTGTCGGGTCCACGTGTCACCGCTCGTAGTGTAATTCTCTCGTTTATTGACTACGTTGATAATGGCGTGAGCCCCGGATGTCCAACCATTAGGAGGAACCATATTTTTGGGCTTGTACTATAGAGGCACTTGCTTGCGTACTGCCATGACGCTGGTGGGTCCCTACTGTCATCCTCTCCACGTACAGTCATCTCCTTGTTCCTCTCGGTTGTTGACGACGTTGACAACGCAAGAGGGCGGCGCACCGCGCACGGCGAGCGAACCAAGGCCGCAAGGCGGAGGATGATGGCGAGGCCTCGGACGGAATGAGCAGGAGCCGTTGAACATGCGCCGGTCCAGTCGCAGGTGGAGGGGAGTACGAGGGTTGACTGGTTCGGGCGCGGGTGCGTGTTGGGGGTGACATCGCCGGAGAATAACAGGACGTGTGGGGGAATAGAGGGAGGGACTGGCCAATGTTGGAGGGTACGTACGGTAGGGCGGCGGAGGCGCAGCCAGCCATGGGAGGCGGGAGCAGGCGGAGCCGACGGGGTGGTTTGGTTTGGGCGGCTGGAGGAAGAAGAAGACAAGAGATAGAAGATACACGACAGATGTTGGATGTCAATCCAACGGCTGGTAGGCAGAATCGTTTGTTGACTAGCTAGTAAGTCGACACCACCTTGGATAGGCTATTTCCTCGCGGGTCCCAAATGTCAGAATCCAAATCTGTCATGGTCATGCAGCCTTTCCTATTAAAATTTACAGCCCATTTGATGTGCTAGTTTGAAATAAGTTTGTGGGTGCTGGTGGGGGCTAATCACTTGGCTTCTGTAATGCACAATGAGCTCAAGCAGCCGGCAAGAGTGACGTTATTTCCCTTGGTTGGGATTTGTTACAATATTTCACTCTAAATTAAACGAATGGCAAGCCATTTGCCTTGTTTCAAAGAAAATATGACATTCACAGCCGAGTTGAAAAGGGCAGGAACATCTAACTCCAGCTTACAAACTGTACAAAAGCATGAGTGTTAATTGTTCATCAGGTTTACAAAAAAACCCAGATTGAAAAGGGCAACAACATCTAACTCCAAAGACTGTTTTCGCAATCACGGTCAAATGGATCGGTCAGTCCATAGAATGAACATCCCGGTCGTAAAATTTATCGGATTATGACCACAATATGTTGTAAATAGAAGCCCGCACGCTCGTAAGCTCTTTTGCCCAACTGGAACTCCTTTTTTTGCTCTTCGACATACCCATCCGTCAAAACCATGCTGCTGATAAACTTAAGCCTGATGGACAATAGTAACCTCGCATTCAGCAGGAAGAATGTGAAAAATCTTGTGTTTGCACGGTTGGCTACATATCGTTCTAGCGTTATTGTCTTCAATCGAATCTCATGAGAAGTGAGAAAATCCCGATGCTTACGAATCCATCGATTGGTTATAACTTTCTTACCCCGTCCTATTGCCTAAATAGACATGAAGATTCAAAACAGTTAAGGTCTAAAAGAAGAGTGTCGAAAGAGCAACAGTTGAACGGTTAATTCTAGTACACTATATGCGGGCTTCCAATGTGCGTGAAATTATCACCTTTATATACAACTTCTCTAGACATGGAAAGCATTGCAGAAAGCCAATAATCTTGTTCAGATCAAAACTATTCATTTGGATATATAAGATCTTGACAGAATCCAGCACCATTGATAGGCCATCCATGGAGAAACTCTTCATTGAGCATAGAACATAATATTAGTACAAAATGTGTACTCCAAGATGATATATAAATTATGCGCAGAAATTTAAAATGCAGCTTATGGTTACAAGTGTAGATGATAATATAAAGTACCTGAAGAACTGTGGAGCCAAACACCATATTGAAATGAGCACAGAGATCATGTATTACACCCAAGGTCTCCAGTTTAGGCGCAGAGAGGACGGTTATTTGCAACGGTGAATAACTAGAATCAAGGATCAACCTTTGAAGTGAAGGGGCATCTTGGATGATGAGCTGCCTTCTGTCAAAAGAAATTCCAATTCTTACAAGGTTAGGCGACTTTATTTGGAGACAACCGATTATAACTGTGAAAACAAGCACCAAGCACTCCAGTGCAGGGCAACTGGAGTGGATGATGCTATGCAATGAGACCTCCGATATACGAACCCGCACAAGTGAAAGTTTCTTGAGAAATGGGAGTCGAAGGTTTAGTACCAGATTGTCTGGTAGGTAGCACGGCGCAAAGGTGGTGGTGTGGAGAGAGGAGGAAAACCGCGAGATGGACATCGGTCCTGAGGGCACAAGTTCATGGCATTCGGTATGTGGTATGTGATTTCCAGGGGAATAGTAGAACTCAAGCAGTTGTAGTTCTGTGAATTCAGGGGATTTCAACCAGGCGTCCACCATGCAGGGCATGGTATGCTTGCTCAGGTAGCATGACGGGATGCAGAGGCTTTGAACGGAGACCTGGTGGGAGGAGATGATGGCTCTGGGGATTTCAAAATCATTGAAGAGAGATAGCTAACGACAGTCGAGATTAAGGGGCACGGCACGCCATAGAGGGCGCCACCGAATTGAGAGGACTTGGTTGCGGCAGCAATCCTTGGTGGGGAGAAGCGAGATGATCTCCCCAAGGACGGCATCCGGGAGATCGCTGATGCGGTCCACCCGAGATTCTATGGGTTCCTAGGATCCGGTGGGGGCGGGGTCGCCGCTTCTCCCCGCGCTGCCGGGTGCGGGATCTACAACAGGCGTCGCCGCTGGCGGGAGCCTCATCTTCTTGGCGCTGGGGTCAGCCGACTCCATTTTCCTCGAGGGCATCGCGTCGCGCTCACGGATTTGAGCAGAGTAACGAATGACGCCAAGTTGTAGTGCGAGCGAAGAAGAAGGGGAGCTGGGGGTTTTCTGTAGGAGTGAGGAAGAAGGGGAGCTAGGGTTTTCTGTAGGGGTGAGGTGAGGAATTTGGGGGTACGAGTGGAGCAAGCTGACGTGAGGTGGGTGGGATCTAGGAGGAAGAAGAGCACCCAGGTTTTTTTTGGGGGGCGGGTGTGCTGGGTGTGGGTAGCCTCTCATTCAGTAAATATATGGGCTTTTGAATTGATTTTACTATTTACTAGTGTGTATGGGCTGTTTTGTCTTGGGCCCAGAGAAACAATTACTACTAGTACAGTGGAGACACTCTATAGCTACCCAGAAAAACAATTACTACTAGTACAGTGGAGACACTCTACCGCTTCTTGCTCCTCCTAGGTCATTGAAATGTCTCCCTCTACTGAATGCGTTATACTTTTGTTCACCGACATGCGGGCCATGCAGCGTGCGGGCCCAAATGCCATCCACCAAATTAGAAGGCAGATGCAAAGGAGAGTCACCCGATCGAAGCGCCGCAAAGAACGAGAGTCCAGATCACAAAACCCCACCTCCCCACAGTCTAAGTTTGACGGACGAAGCAACCATCATTTCACTCTTCGTTGAATCCCCTTCTCCCTCACCGTCTTCAAGAAAGGCAAACTCGCATCTGCCACTGTTCTTCTCTCCGAATGAAGGGAAGGTAAGCGGATCCATGATGTTGGTATATTTTCGTTCAGAGAAAAAAAAAGAACTTTTGCAAAGAGTAACCGATCCTCACTCTCTTTTTGGTTTCATTGTCATTGCGATTGTGTTTTCCTTTCAAAGGTCTCCTAGTATTCATCGGTTTCATGATGGACCAAGGAGAATCAGCAAAGATCTGCCGATATTGGAGCAGACGCGGAGGCTGATCCCCACGAGACAGAGAGCTCCAAGAAGATGGAGGCAACCACCGAGCCGACCCGGATACGCCACGGCCACTACTGAGATGGTCAACGCCCGCTTGAGGTTACAGCCCCGTGGCACCTTGCAGAGCAGCTTTCCCCTTCGAGGATGTGTCCCCCTGCTGAGCTGCCCAAGGTGATTTCCTTCTTTGCCGATCTTGATTGTGGTTTTTCATCTAAGTATGTGGTGATTTTTTTAGAAAAAAGTATGTGGTGATTAATAATGCAAAATTTTATTAGCTTCGATGACATGCTATACATAGTGGTTTAAATAACTTGTGTTTCTTATAATCGAAAAGTAATTCAGAATTTGTTTCGCTTCAATTAGAGCCCCGATGCGCATAAGGATTGTGTGGTTGTACATGACACTCGCTATGAGGCGGACGACCTGAATATACGCACTGGGAAAACAGAGTTCTTAGGCTGTTGGATCCTGGAAGCCATTTGCGGTTATACTAATGAAGAGTTGTATTCCAGCCTCACTGTTGTCAGGCGTGTTGTCCAGGTGTAATGAAGCACAAGAAGTTCAAAGCTACTCCTTCATTTGTGAGGCATACTGTTTTTGTCAAGCTTACGCAGAAGATGACGTGGCATGCCTCCACAAACAAGTTTATTAGTGGCAAGGCCACAAGGTTGTCTTCATGAAGGTTCACAGATTGAGCTGCTGCGGACGCCCTCGATGATGTTCATGGCAAGGTCCGCCTTGTGTCAAGCCCAAATTAGATCGAGGCATGAAATAGTTGCCCCAGCTAGTTTTTAATAGTAGTTTGGATTGTGTCTCATTATCCAACCTTGCTCATATCGACCCCTCCGGGCTAGTACTGCTTGAATCCGTCTATGGGAACTGCTGCTACTTTTGTGTGCCCGTGAATCATGTGAGAACCATCGGAATTGTTGCCGAAACAGATGCGTCCTCACTAGTTTTTTCATGAATATGGCATGGTAAGACATAAGTTGTCACGGTTTATCATACGAGAAATGTGTGTTTTGATGAAATAGGGCACTCGTTCGAGAACCGTGCGCTGACTTATACATAAGTGCTTGTAAACACTGTTGGTGCTACCCCACTTGTAAGCAGTTGTGCAAAACACGGCACATTGGCTCAGCTCGCTTCAACACTAGGCTATCGACCAGCTAACAATCAACAATCTGCTGTCTGACATATAAGCAACTATGTATATTGTTACAGTGGTTCATGCAGTTAATTGAAGCCACAATGTAATAAATTCCAAACGTTCACACGCTAGTCTAGCGCTCATGTGGAACACTCACATTAAACTCGTCTTCATAAAAAACTTGAAAAGCATAAGTTAAGCAATTTTATACATCTCAATGATTCATAGAACATAACAAACATATACTAGTTCACATCAAAAGACAAAGTTGTGAGAAGGTTTACAAATCAGAAAAAAAAACAAGCAAAAGGCTTCTCTAAGCAAAGGCCCTCCCGGCAGGCTTAAATTTCCTGGAGTTCACTCTGGTTTTTTCTTGTTGCCACCATTCAGGGTTAGGTTCTCTCATTCCGTATAACCAATTATAATTGTGGTCTCACCGGAATGCTGAACTGAACCATGCAAAGGTAATCGACCAGTGTGAAATTCTTGTGCATTCCACTAAATTTAAGCACCGCTATTTGCAGAAATAAGCAGACCACAATGCCTCTTGTCCGCAAGACTATCCAAAAACCGCCGTGCATCTGTGCTAGCTAGTCCTCGGTCCATGGATGAACTGGTAGAAAGTGCATTCCGGACTAGGATGCAGTTGTTTTCGTCCGTCCTCAGACCGCAATCAGAAGTAAAACATACAAATCAGCTTCTTTTAGATTGCGTTGGTCATTCTACCTTAGTTACTACCAATGTAGGGATACCTTGAAGACGGGAGGTTAGACGACGGCAACGAGGGATAGCCATCTCATTTTATGCAGTTGTACTAAAACTGAGGTGTGTGCTTTTGATTGCGCGGATAGAAATGATACGGAGATAGACATCCCAAACGATATGGAGACCGACATCCCTGTTTATGCAAATACGAAATACGGTTATTTAAACAAAGGATGATATTACTACTTTCCCCTTTTCCTCTTAGAACCAAGTCCTAGATTCATGCTACAGCTTTCCCACTTTCTTCCCTGTTTGAACCAATGCTTTGAGTCGATCAGATGAACTAGCTTTACTTCTAATAATAGTAGAAGTCTAGGTGGCTTTGGAACAGCGGACGGAAGTAGAAAAGGATCCACCGAAGGAGCTGGGGCAGAGAGCAAGGCAGGTTTCAAGGAATATATACCGAGGGTCGTCAAGATGTGGCAAAACGGCGCCGGAAGGCCGCATCTTGGCTACAATACCGCAGGGAGGAAGAAGGGTCGGAGGCCCTCCCGAGCCGGGCGCTCTCGAGAGAACGCACGTCACGATCGGGACGCTGGCAGCAGTTGGTCTCCTCCTCGCCGCCGACAGCAGTGAATGATGCACCTACACCCCTGCACCGGTCGAGGTTGTCCGGCCGGATTTGTGACCAGCCGTGAGCTGAGAGAGAGTGTGCCACCTATGTCTTGCTTAGATCTGGAGAGCATGAGAGAGTGAACGAGAGGAACCCTAGTAAAGCAAGCGCTAAGGCTCCTGCTTTTATATATAGTGGAGTGATTTTGTTGTACCAGCTTCAAAAAATGCGCCTCACGTGTACCATGAAAGGGTGTGAGAGAACTAGTGCGTCGCGCACCGCTTCTCTTGTGAGAGTACAATATACTATGCCCAAAGAACGTTCACCGCAAGAGTAATAATATAAGTGTGTGACGGTGAGCTAAAATAAAATGTGCTACGCCTTTTGTTTTTTAGAAGTTCCGAGGGTAGGGTGTGAAGAGCACATATGTGTGTGACGCCTACCGCAGATAGACGGTGGGTGCGACGTCGAGTCTGCGAGAGGACTCGGGAGAGTCGTGACTCATGAGGGTGTGTGTGAGAGAGAGAGGGGGCACGATCAATGCAATGCATGTGTCCGTAAATCATTATCCGACAAACGTTCGCCACAAGCCTTTTCCCGATTTAACGCCAGAAGAACCATTAGATCGGCATCCGACGAAGGTCGGTTTTGCCATGTCATTTAACGTAACAGCCACTCCTCCTACACACAAATCTTCCACGTGAGTGTTAGCAACTACCGTATGCTCCCTCCGTTCAAATGCAAGGCATATAGCTTTATTGAAAATTCGAACCTCGCAAACTTTTACCGAAGTTTTCGTGTACCAAATTGCACATGTAGAATACCTCAGATATATCATTTCATTCATCTTCGAGAGGTAACTATAAAGATGGGTGAGGAGTCTACAAAGAAAGACCATCGATCACCCGCAGAAATTTCAAGCATCCTTTAGTGTCGAGGAATATCATAGGAACTCTATATGATATGATTTTTATAGGATTTTTCCTTTAGAGCCAATTGGTTCATAGGAATAGATTCATATACTCCACATTTCAAAGGAAATAAACATGATATCATTTCTATAGCTTTAGAGCCACTTGGTTCATATGAATGGATTCCTATACTCCCTTAATTTCAAATCCCTCCTCATAGGAATTGAGATACATGTCATCTCTCGATTCAATAGAAAAGTTCCTATGATGTGAACCAAATGACATCTCTTTTCCAATCCCTACTCATAGGAATTGAGATGCTCCATGTCATCTCTTTCCCTACAACTTCCATGTATACATCTTCTATTCCTAAATAGATAGTACAACCCAGTAGTAGTTTTTTCCAAAACATGCAGCTATGGCATAAGAACTATATAGTGTGCCAATAACTTTGAAAGATGGTCGCTGGATGAAGCTAACCCAACAGTGCAGAGATAGGAAAATCCGAGCACTACTGGCCATTGGATATCATCAACATTCCACCAGATCTGCCACATGTACAATCTAGAAGACTCCATGGTTGAACTTAATCATAATGCACAAACCTCAAAACACAAGCACTTCTCCTTTGTTCTAGAATCTTCTGTATCATAATTGATTATTTTTTCTAAATGAATTGCCATTATTTGTTTTTTACTTTATGATTTACAATGCACAACCCCATGAATCTTAACACTTTTATAAAACTAATTGATTTTGAATGAGATGAACTATAAGAACTAAACGAACAACTACATCATGCATATATGACTCAAAGCTTTACATGCTATAGTGTGTATTTATTCATAATTTGGTTTCGAAATCTCATGCGTTCAATACATGTGTGCCTTACTAGTTTTGAGTAGAGTAGCAAATTTCACGCTGCCCGGTATATCAAAATGCAGGGCCCATGCATCATTGCCTTTCGGTCGAACCTACGTCCACAATTTTTTGTAGGTACTATATCTCCACTGGTCCCCGAACCCAAAATGCTGCCTCATTCATTTACTACGATGTGGCCCCGCACGCCGTAGTACTCCTACAAACCCTTCCGCCGCACTCATCATCGGTTTTCTTCAAGAGGACGAGGGAGAAGACGATTTGTAGTGGAGGCGCTTTCAAAAAAAGGATCTGTAGTGGAGACCCCTACCCTAGGGTGCCCTAGGTAGCTGCCGCACGCATCATTGTTTTCTCTTTTCTTTATGCTCTTGCGCCCTAGAGTGAAATGATGGTTGCTTCGTCCGTCCAGCACTCCAGCTTAGTGATTTGACCCCTCATCGCTCATTTTCTACTACTGCGGCGCTACGACCTGGGTGCCTCCAATTCCAACCGCTGTTCAACTGTAATTTGGTGCATCGCACGTGGAACAAGATGGTGGATGAGCCACATGTCGGCCAAAGGGTCTGTTAAGTGTGTCGCCATTTCGCATGCGGATCGACCACTGCTTGAGTTGCTACACCAACACGACAGGAGCAGTTTACCACTTGGTTTTGCTCCTTGGTGAATCCCGACTATATTGATCTAAAAAGATACGTGCTGAACTACCCTCTTTGTCTCGGTTTTTTTATTTTTAGGCGTCTCAGTTTATAGGGCCTGCATGCAGTTCTAGGTCATCCATTTGACTAACTAAATATGAGTTACTATGTCACAAAAAGTATATCATTGGATTCTTAAGCGGATGTAGTTGTATTTAAAAGTCGAGGGCGGGCTTTTCCTGCTGTAGGCGGCGGGGCAGTTCCGCCTAGTCGGTTCGACAGAGACGCGAGAAGACGAGGGAGTAGGCTGCTGCAAACGTGGGGCTGTGTGATTTGACAATGAAGTTATCACTGGACAGGTGAGGCCCGTGATTTGACTTTCCATTATCATTTTAATCTGCGGTGCTACGACCGGCGTGAGTCTCCGATTCTGACCACCTCCATACAGTGTGCCTCTCCCAATGCTCCACCATGTAGTAGAGGCTAGCTCTTGCATGAGAGCCCACTTCTCCACTTTTTCCTTGCCTCTCTTTCCTCCACATATGCAAAAATGCCATGTAAAGCGCACTATTGTACTTACTTTTACTTGCTCCTACAGGTGCTTAAGCTTGCCACACAGGCATAAAGTCTGATGTGGCAAGTTAATCAAGAAGAGAGAGACTAGTTTTGTGACCCAAGGAAGAAACGGTGCTAAGCGCATGTACCTAGGTGAAAAGACAATTTTGAGTCTATAGCTAATTAAATGAAGCAAACTTAGCAACACCATTTCATTGGAAGAGGTCACTCCTTGGCAAATGCAATAATACTAGTACTCACATGTCCCATAATATAAGAATGTTTTGGCACTACACTAGTGTCAAAACGTTCTTATATTATGGGACGGAGGGAGTACGAAGAAAGAGATAGAGAGAAGTAAAAAAATAAATACACTTATAGCCAACCTTATAGACAACCTTGTTGTAGTATGAGCGACTAAGTGATGACTATGTATGACATGCCAACATCAGATAGCCTAACGCACCGTGTTAAATCTCCAAGGGCGCGATCGCGCGAGCAACGCGACGGTCGTGGTAGGCGCGACCATGATACGGGCTGCTGGCAGCCCTTGGATCTGAGATCAAACGGTCGCATGCTAAGTTGCTGAAAATTTGCAGAATAACCCTCCATGATAGGATATTCACCCATAGGTCTAGAATCACGCCATGCAACCGTTCGATCTCAGATCCAAGGGCTCTCGGAAGCCGTATCATGGGAGAATGGAAAGCCACTACCCTGCTGTTCGCACGCTGGCAGTTCGCTCCTACTCGTCCCCGCACGTCCTTCAATATTACGGTGGTTCGCTCCTAGTCATCTGTGGGGACCCCAACTCATAAGTCGTGATCACCGAATGCACGTGTACAGTGATCCCAGAGATCAATGCTCACTGAACACACAGAAGCTGAATAACAAGAGGCTTACATCCATACATACCGTATTACACAAGTAGGACCATTATGGTCAAGTCTTGAGTATAACATTGCAGCGAAATCTTCGCCGATAACTTGGACCCATGCCATCTGCCTTAACCCTACAGCATTCTCGACCGGGAAAGCGCCCTAGCTCGCATGTTCGTCACCAACGTGTCCTTCATCACATCCTGTTCTTTCATGCCCGGCCAATAAAATAACCGTGGCAAGCCAATGAGTACTTTGAATGTACTACAAGCAACCCATGTTTTGGTTCAAGATTCAACGATGCATGATATAGGTAAATTTTTGCAGAAAGCTAGTTTTGAGTGCAATGACATGTTCAACAACTTGCAAGACATGCATCAGGCGAATTCAAGTAACCCTGAGGACAGGTTACAGATATCAACATAAATAGAGTGGGCACAAACCCAACTCAATCATGTCAAGTCCTTGGACTTGACCCATCTAGAACTTCCCACTTATCCAAACACACACACTGGTTTGTAAACATGTGGACATAGCCCAAGAGCAGTTACCCAACTGTCCTTGACCGTGGACACGGCTATTCGAATAGTTTTACACTCTGCAGAGGTTGCACACTTTACCCACAAGATCCGGGGAACTTCCGTGTCGTCCACGACCCGCGGTACCTCAAGTACCCGGGGTAAGCACCCGATCACTACCTTTCCCTAGACGACACTAACATGGAGTCCACTCGATTGGCAGTAACCCCCGTGCCCACATTTCACATAACATTTTCGTGGAGCCTTGCTCCCATATTTATCACATACCACTGGCACGGGGTACCAACGGTGTGTCCGGTGCCCTGTGAAAACAGTCATGGCCGCCCTACCTGGCACGACCCCGTCCCGAGAGAGCGCACCAACAACTCCCCCGTCACTAGTAATGCGGGCTCCAAGCTAGTATCGGTCTAGGTAATCAATAATGCCCTTTCCCATATAAGGGTAGAGTGGTTGCACATGTAGGGTTGGAATAACGGTCGCAACTTAAACCAATCCGTTTTGAAGACAACACACCCTTGCCTCGGTACACCACTTCGTCATCAAGTGGCTACCCAACTCATCATCTCCCCCGGGCATAAGTGGCACCCGATGGGGGTTTTCGAAAAGTCTTTTGAAGTGTTTTTGTCTCCAACACCATGCATACACCGTCCCAGTTGCGTAGCATCTACTTTATCATCCAATCTACTCCCACCGGCATAACCCTCATAGGAAGGTAGGGTCATGCACAATGCAAGTATCAACGAGGAAGTAACAGAGGCAACCAACCAACGTGGTTTACCATCTCATCATGATTCCGATGCAACAATAATAAGTGCTATAAGACATGCATAAAAAGGGTTTCATGGGCATGGTCAAAAGGGCTGCTTGCCTGGTTCATCTGAGTCTTGAGATCTTCTGGTCCTTCTCCATGTACTCCATCTACTTCGTCAACTAACGTCGGAAACAATCACAATAAGCAACACAACAAGGCAGGAAATATAAGTGCTCCAAAAATATTAATTTGACTTTTCTAGGACATCTCCGGTTATATGAAAATAACCGAGTGGTTTCATTGGAATTGGATCAAGGATATCTCCGAACATTTCAATATGATGGAATCAAGGGTTTATGGATTTGCAAGAAGTGTACAGAAACATGTTTTTGAAAAATGAGCAAAGGTACCCATTTAACAAACCATGATTTTAGAAGCATCTAGGAGTTGGTTTCACTGGATTTGTAGTTCAAATGAATATTCTATGGATTTGCAAAGTTGACAAATATGAAGAAATGGCTCATTATTTTGTGGGGTACAGAAAGTATTAATAAAAATGTTCATAAACTAAGTTATGACCTTAGAAGTATCTAGGAATTTGAATCATGGCATTTGGATCAAGTTTGAGCTCTTTGTGATTTTCTAAAGTTCATCACAGGAATAGGAGGAATAGGATTTGATAAATATTTGTGAAGAAAAGGTCTCTGGAAAAATGTGCATGTTGCACTAACAGGTAGATCATGATTTATAGAGTCACTAGAAATTTGAATCATCAAATTTGGAGTCCATTTGAATTGTTTATGGATTTTAGAAATTTACAGTAAAAAGAAAAGGAAAGGAAAGGGCTTTACCCTTATCCAACAAGACCGGGCGCAGCTTTAGTAGTGGGCCAGCCCAGTGGCTCGGCTGGACGGGCAGAGGAGGCGATGTCGGAGGCGGGTTCGCGGAGTACGCCAACGCGCGAGGAAAACAGATCTTGGCCGGGCCGCCTCCACTTAAACGGGCGGGGCCCAGCCACTGGTCGCTGACGCTGGCCCCAGCCTTTCAGCCGTCGCCTTCAACCTCCAGCAAGGCTCGCCGCTGGGAGGAGCGGCTCCCGCCGGCGATTGCCGGGCTACAGAGCGTCTCGGCGACGCCCGCCCACCGGCTTGCTTTCAGAGGCCATGCCGCACCCATCCATGTGCTACACGCACGCCGTGGAGGGCTGCAGCAGCGATGGCCTGGTGGCCACGGAGGAGGTTGTCGACCATCTTCGCCACGAGCGTGGCGCTCCGAGGATGAACGACGGTGACGGAGGGCCTCGAGGTGGTGGTATGAGGGTACTGGAGTGGCTAGGGAGAGAGGAGAGGCTCGGGATAGCCTGGATTTAGGCGGAGCCCGACGGCAAGGCCCGCGGCCGTTGTGATGGATGGAGGCACGGGAGAGGAGTGAGTTGGTCCAGGGTCTATGGGAGGAGAGATAGGCAAAGGAGTTGAGAGGGGCTCGGGGTGGCCTTAAATAGCCGACCAGAAGCTCACCGTGGGCGCTTGCGCACGGGTGGCCGCGGCAACAGCTCGGGAGGCCAGGAGGGAGGAGAGGAGCTGTCTCTGGCGTTCGTGGGAGTCGCGAGGGTGCCGGGAAGAGAGAGAGGAGCGGGCGAGGCCACAGTGCTCAGCGGCGAGGCCGGGCATTGGCCGAGCCGGGCGGCTCTGGGCACGCGCCGCAGGGGGTGAGAGAGAGGGAAAGAGGAGGGGGCCAGGATGGTGGCGTGTTGCGGACGTCGAGACACCTCGACTGGCGCGAGGGGGAGGCTCGAGGTGGACGGGAGCGCCGTGTCAACGGTCGGGAGCGCGGTAGCGTGCTCCAGAGCGTCTTTGGCCGACATCTGCGGCTTTTCAGCCCAAGACTCAGCAAGACTTTGTCTGGCAGCTGCAGGGGGTATGGGCAAAAGCCGGGGAGAGCCTTGGATGCTCTGGAATGCCAAGGAGGGAGAGAGAGGCTGAGAGAGAGTTAGAATGCTGCTGCCCAGAGAAGAAAAATGGGGTTCTGGCCCCCTTAATCATGGCTCCTCGGGCAGGGAAAGATGCAGGTGGTAGAGGGGGACTAGGAGGGGCTGTGGTAAAAAGGAGGGCTCAATGAGATTAGTGGAAGTGGACAAAACATACATTTTTAATTTCTGCCAGAAGGTGTTTTTATGGTGGTTTGGGCAAGAAGATGAACTCCACTTGACATGAGGCTTGACAGGGTCAAATGGTACACATAATTAGGGCCTTCCACCAATCTTGAGTTCATTTGGCAAAGTTGCCAATGCAACTTTTGTGAACCCTAGAATTTGGCAGAAATGAACTTGTGTAGATCTATTTGATCAAATCACTTATCCTTGATGCACCACTAGGTGTGGTGGCCTCATTTGGCCATGTGATCCTGCTCACAAAAGTTGGAATCAAGGAGAGAAAGTGGGTAATGTAGATTTGTTCAAATTTGATCCTGGTCAAAGAGGGTTTTGGGGCTCTTTGATCAAGTTAACTTGTTTTCCAACTTGTGCCATTTGGTCTAGATGAATGATTAGACCAGTTGAGCATGTACACAAGATTTGAGAGAATTTGGACATGTTTGGCAATGTAAAGTTGCTCAAACTTCAAAATGGACAGACATGGTTTTGAGTGGATTTCATGGGGTTATACTATTCTCCATGACATGATACTTGTCCAGATCATGAAACATGTCATATGTGACATGCTAGAATTTTCTTGGAATTTTTGGAGGATATTTCCTTTGTAAATATTTCAAAAGCTTGAAATATCCAGAAACGGTATTTGAGGGATTTGACCAATATTTTGAACATGACCATGTGTTGAAACTCCTATATATGGGAAATATATGTCCACTGAGTTTCTTTAAATTTTCACAAATATTTTTAAATCATAAAAATAATTTTAACCTATTAAAGACCATTTCTGGCCTTAAGAAAAAGTTTTTAAATAAAATAGTAAAATAACTTTTAAAATCATATTTTTATGGTTTCGGGTACCCTATATCTAATAGGAGTCAAATATATTTTTGGAAAGATTTTTACTGCCCTTAATTAAGTACTTGCAAAGCAAACCTCAATTCAGGGTTTTGGAAAACTAAATTTAGAAAATACTTTTGGCCAAAATATTTTTACAAGAAATTATTCTTATGACTTACACACATGGCATGATCATTGGGCAGAAGTTTTGGATCAAGGAGAAGGAGTATAAGAGTTGGAGGATTTATTTTATTTTTAGAGCACTTGCAAGCAACAGACAAAAACCAATCAAGGCAAGGTCCAAAACACTCAAAAGTTTTTGTCAGACCATATTTTATCATGATTGTTAGCTTAAGTATAGTGGCATGAAAATCAGGGTGTGACATCATCCCGTCCATTCACATTACAGTAGTTCCACTAATCCTAACCCTCCTCCCAAATCCATGGCGTCCCAAATCTCCACGATCAGCGGTGAGTACAAGGTTAGAACCATCACCGGCGATGAGTTCGACGTCATCTACACCCGTTCTTCTGTGACGGTGAAAGGATGCCTTTCTTGCTTCAGACGCATGTTCGAAAACTCAGATGATGAGTGGGTCACTGGGCTAGATGTTGAGTACACCACAGTCCTGGGACGAGAGAAGGATCTAAAGGACGAAGAGAGGAAGAAGCCCGCCGTGATCCAGGTTTGCGTACATAACGTTTGCTTGGTCTACCACATATGCCATGCCGACGTTGAGTGCCAGGATTTTAAGAACTTCCTCAAGGACAAAACAGTGAAATTCAGTTCAGAGACTTTAAGAACGACAAAGAAGTCCCGGGTCGGATAGGCCTCGTTGTAGGAAACCCTTTAACCTCTAGAAGAATTGGTGGTGCCCTCTCGTCAGACCTTCAATGTTGACTCGGCAGGAGCCATGGTTCATCCTTCGCATCAGTAAACTGGAGAAACCTCATTACACGCTTTCATCGTCATGCATGGCAGCGGAATGTACTAGATATAGACCACATCCACTACGCTGCAATGGATGGCTACCTTTGTTTCAATATCTACAAGGGTTGGATGAAGAGAAACATCCAAGTGTGTGGTTCAAGCAAAGAAGTATCGTCCAAGAGGAAGAGGGACAAGGACGAAGTCGAAGACGTGGACGAGGACTCCGAGTAAGGTGGCAGTGTCGTTGCGCATGGTGGTTCTAAACTTCTAATGCAGTGTCTACCGGATTAGTTGCATAGTTTAATTTCAGCTGTCCTAAGTTTAATTTGAGGGGTGTGTTGTGCTGAGCCCCCAGCAGAACTATGTTATGTTTCTTCTCGTTACTTTAACTCTTCAGTATGTACATACTACTAGTATTTCTTTAATAGAATTTAGCACCCCAATTAAGCACGTACTAGCTTTTTAATAGTACTATATGCATAATTTGGCTGATTTAGCGCTCTATATGTACCACCTTTTTTTTAATTTCAATTTTTGCTCCATGGTGCAATCCATCGATAGTACTACTGTACAAAAGTATACATTTTTTAAAAGGCTAGAGTACTGTGCATCACATATATAGCCAGTTAAATTCTCAACCTAGAATGACGTGCATGCCATGTACTAGTAAACCGATACGGAGGAAGTATAGTAAAAATGAGGTGATTTTACCGAGCGATCGGCGGGGGAGCATGGCCTGTCATGCGGTCCCATGTGTCATAATGTACCAAGGCGATGCGCGTGTCCCTCTTGAAGCAGAAGCAATACTACGTGGTTTGAGATGATGGCGAACCGAAGTGTGAAATAATGGTTGCTTCGTCCGTCTGGGAAGGTGCGGCATTGTGATTTGACGTCTCATTGCTCATTACTACTCTTTGGGCGATCTGGCGGGTGCGCCCCCTGCTGTTCTGCACTGTTATTTGGTGCTTGACACGTCGACCCGGTTGCTATATGTCCCACATGTCGACAATAGGAAGTACAGAATTCGTGAAAGGGAGCGTCGACGTAGGAGTATACTACAGAATTCATGAAAGGGAGCGACTCAGTTTTGGAAAAATCTGTTTTTACGGAGTACGTACCCACTAGGGTTTATAGGGCTCATCTAAAAAACATTCGTTTTTCCATTTGATAAGTCTCAATTCTACTATACTAGTATTAGTACCATTGCATGTTAGATTTCGAGGTGCGTTAGATCACCCGACACAAGCAGTGTCAAGAGGAAACTAACCAATGCGTGTACAAGTTCATGGAAATTTAGTGGTCATTCATGCATTTGTTCTAATTAATGCCTCGGTAAACATAACTTCTTGAGAAAAACGAGCGTACTAATTACTTGTGCAAACTACGAAATTAATTCGACCACTCACCGTCTACCTTGGTTGGAGAGATTTTGAAATTGAGCCATAAACTGGAAAGGATGGAGTGGTAACTTTTGTCTTGATTACTATTTGTGGCCTTGTATAGATGCAAAATGTATTTTTTTATAGTGGCCTTGTATAAGTAAATGAGGGAGTACTAACCAAAGTAGTACGTAGTAGGGACGAGGAGTAAACGGAGGGAGTAGTAAAATTTTCTCCTCGTGATGCGAGCGACCGCGCGCGTGGGCGAGGGAGCGGGCGTAAAGGCGTACAGTAGTAGTACTACTACTACTACTACTCGTAAGAAAGCTTCACCTCATCCTGCGAGCCACCGCGCCCGTGGGCGGGGGAAACGGCGTACTAATCAAGCTTCTCCTCGTTCTGCGAGTTGACGGGACACATCAAAAGTACTCCAGTGTATAGAGCCTTGCCTCTAAGGTAGGCCCCACATGGTTTGCCTCTTTTTTTAATTTAAGATAACGCGTCAAGTCGCAATTTATTTGTTCACCCGTGGTAGACGATCCTCCCTCCACCAAGTGGACAACCAGTACACGTGCCAAATTACCACGTGGGCTGCCTTTTTCAGACAGAAATGAGCTCCACCGTGTACCAGCGGGTGTGGTTGGGAAAGAGACAGAGTACGTGCGCCGTGCGTGCACCTCTTCTCTTCAGGCACGCCCCCACCTATGTGGGTGTGTGTGAGAGATACAAACCTAGACATAATGCGCCGTCCATCCCCATGCCTCCGCCCATCCGACCACCAGTCACCACCACGCCCCTCCTCCTCGCCTTATCTCTCATCTTTCTCCCTCCATTTTTATATACAAGGGCCACTATAAAATTACAATTTGCAGATATACAAGGCCACTAACACTAATCAATGCAATATTAATGGTGTTTGCCTCGTGGTACTAGCAAAGGAGGACATTAATTATCCCTTGCATGCATGCGGAGTTTGTAAAAAAATGCATCTTGATGTTCCGTGCAATGCACGGGCATCTTGCTAGTCCATGAAAACAACACATGGAAAAATTCCATGGCGAACGAGGGATTTGAATCTGTTGGGAGGGGCTGTTTGGATCTTGCCCGGGGTAGCCAAAATATTGGCGACCCTTTTGTCCACCGGTGCCTTTGCCACCGATGAACGAGGAATGGCTCGGGTGCTCATGCTGCCATGCATCCTCCAGCGCGCACGTTGGAGACGAGCTCGCACGAGCTGTGATTTTTTGTCCCACAACGCCACCCGAGCCACCCGCAGACCGACCGGCAACCCACAAATTACGCCATCCAACCGTAGCCGCACACATTATGACAGCAACTCAACCAACCGGACGAAATTCACGCAAACACGTTGAGGGAGTCCTGGATTAGGGGGTGTCCGGATAGCCGGACTATGACCTTTGGCCGGACTCCTGGACTATGAAGATACAAGATTGAAGACTTCGTCCCGTGTCCGGATGGGACTTTCCTTGGCGTGGAAGGCAAGCTTGGCGATACTGATATGTAGATCTCCTACCATTGTAACCGACTCTGTGTAACCCTAACCCTATTTGGTGCCTATATAAACCGGAGGGTTTTAGTCCGTAGCACGAACAAGAATCATACCATAGGCTAGCTTCTAGGGTTTAGCCTCTCTGATCTCGTGGTAGATCTACTCTTGTACTACCCATATCATCAATATTAATCAAGCAGGAGTAGGGTTTTACCTCCATCGAGAGGTCCCGAACCTGGGTAAAAACATTGTGTCCCTTGTCTCCTGTTACCATCCGCCTAGACGCACAGTTCGGGACCCCCTACCCGAGATCCGCCGGTTTTGACACCGACATTGGTGCTTTCATTGAGAGTTCCTCTGTGTCGTCGCCGTCAGGAAGGATGCCTCATCCCGTCTTTAAAGACGGGACTGTTGCTAAAGAAGCTTTGGCTGTCGGCCAAACTCTCCGGCTAGGCAGTTTTCTTATGACCGCCTGTTCGGCCGCCGCGCCGACGATGACTTCTTGGGTCATCGAAAGCAATCTTCACGTTAACTCGGAGCCCGCCGAGCAGTTAGATCCGATGGAGCTCTCTTCCTTAAACAAGCCCTTGGATCGCATCGCCGCCCTGAGAGTCGCTACAGACTATGATCAGATTGGGCTTAAACCCGATCTGAGAGAGATTAACTCTCCCCAGGTTACCCACCACGTTGCTGTGGTGGAGGAACAATACGGCGACCCTTCTTCTATCTTAAGGACTAGCCACGTCCGGATTCCTAATCCCTCCATGCCGGATTCCCGCGGAGGAGAGGACGTTACTCAAGCCCTGAACCTAAAGTCAGGCAACGGGCTAGATTCATTGGACAACATCCAAGAATCCAAGCTTCCAAGTTCAGAAGCTCCTCGGCCCTTAAGTTTCAGATTGGGCGCGGTTCCGGATTTAATTCCACCCACCCACCCAAACATAAGTGACCTATCTCAAATTCGGCAAGAGCCCGCAGAAACAGTACACCATTACTGGGCCAGATTCCTCCTGGTTATGGACAGGATAAAGGACTGCCGCGAGGAGGACGCAATCTCATTATTCAGCAACAATTGCACGGACAACGGGATCCTAAACGCTATAAGTCGCCGTGACATTACACGCTTTGCCAACTTGGCGACCATAGTACGAAAGTACTGTGTGATGGAAAGCGCCTGGAAAACCGAATCAAGATTTTGGGACAATCCGGCCTTGAATACAACCACAGTCCGAAATAAAAGGGTGCATCATCGCCAGGCACCTGGGTTAAATACAAAAAAGCAAAAACCCTCTATAGGGCATGGAACCGTACTGGAGGGATGGCTCAATGGACCCTGTAAAATTCATAATACAGAGGGCACCACTCCAACTCATAGCCTTAGAGCATGTTGGATACTACGGCAGGTGGCCAAAAGTGGCGAAGAGCTTCTAGCTCTAGAGCACCAACCCAAGGATACCAGTACGGTATTAACAGTCTTCGAGACTTTCGCATCAAATAATATGCAGAAACGAACACTCCGTAGCCTCGCCGAAGTATAGCAAGTAGCAACAATAAACCCATTGAGTGACACGGCTATTACCTTTAATGCCAGTGACGAACCTAAATTCCGAACTGCCCGAGCACCAGTCGCATTGGTCCTCAGTCCGATAGTGGACGGCTTTCTCCTTACCAAGGTACTCATGGACGGTGGCAGCGGATTGAACCTCATTTACGAGGAAACCCTCCGAAAAATGGAGATAGACTGGAGCCGCATTGAGCGAAGCAGCACAACCTTTAGAGGAATAATCCCGATCGGGAAGCACGCTGTCTGATAAAAAATCACATCGATGTGGTGTTCGCACGCCGGATAATTACAGGTCCGAGGAAGTCACATTCCAAGTGGCCCCGTTCAGCAGCGGATACCACGCTCTATTAGGGCGAGAGGCATTCACAATTTTTCAAGCTATACCCCATTATGGGTACATGAAGCTCAAAATGCCGGGGCCCAACGGAATCATTACTCTTGCTAGTGACCCGGACATAGCACTCCACGCCGAAAATAAGACAACCGCACTGGCCCTTGAGGCACTATCCGAAGCCCTAGCGGCCGAGGAACTCACTGCGCTGCACTCCACGGTGAATAGGGACGATGTGATACTCGATAAGAGATCCAAATCCACTTCCTTCAAACCAGCGGACGAAATAGTCAAATTCCAAGTCCATCCAACGGACCCTACCAAAACGGCCTCCATCGGGGCACAATTAAATCCTGATGTAGACGCCGCACTAAGAGAATTCCTACGCAAAAATTGGGACATTTTTGCCTGGCACCCTTCGGACATGCCAGGAAACCCACGCCGGCTGGCCGAGCACAGCCTAAACATCCTAAAAGGTATTCAAGCCAGTCAAACAGGCTCTTCGGCGTTTCTCCGAACCAAAGAGACAGGCCATGGGAGAGGAGCTAGCCAAACTATTGGAGGTCGGATTCATCAGAGATATAAAACATCCGGACTGGCTAGCAAACCTGGTCATGGTACCAAAGAAGTACAAATCCTGGCGCCTATGCGTCGATTTCAAGGACCTCAACAAGGCTTGCCCAAAGGATCCCTTCCCCCTCCCACGCATCGATCAAATCATCGACGCTACCGTAGGACACAATTCATTGTGTTTCCTCGACGCATACTCCGGCTACCACCAAATTAAGATGGCAGAGCCTGACCAAGCCGCAACGGCATTCATCACTCCATACGGCCCATTCTGCTTCAACACAATGCCCTTCGGGCTCAAAAATGCCGGCGCAACATATCAGCGCATGATTCGTATATGTCCGCAAAACAGATCGGCAAAATAGTGGAGGCATACGTGAGCGATGTGGTCGCCAAAAGCAAGCACGTCGAAACTCTAGTAGACGACTTGAGGCTTACATTCGATAATCTCCAACATATGACATTAAGCTCAACCCGGAAAAATGCGTTTTGCGATCGGCGGAAAGCTCTTGGGCTTCATTGTATCCGTAGAGGAATTGAAGCAAATCCAGCCAAGATCTGAGCTCTGTCAATTGGGTATCCCAAAAGACCTCAAACAAATACAAAATTGATCGGATGTGTGGCGGCTCTAAGCCGCTTTATCTCCGCTTGGGAGAAAAGGCATTACCCTTTATCGCCTCCTCCGACGCATCAACACTTCGAGTGGACGGACGCCGCCACGCCGACTCGAAGAAATAAAAGCCATATTGGCAACAAACCCGGTCCTGGCCGTGCCCAACATGGGCGAACCAATGCTATTATACATCGCGGCAACTCATCAAGTTGTAAGCGCGGTGCTCGTTGTCGAACGAGAAACGGACGGACACAAGTTCCCTCTTCAAAAACCAGTTTACTACGTGTCCACTGTCCTAACTCCATGCAAGTCACGGTACCCACATTATCAAAAGATAGCGTACGCGGTGTTTATGGCATCCCAGAAGCTGCGACACTACTTTCAAGAGTGTTCAATAACAGTAGCATCCGAAGTACCCCTTAATGACATTATAAACAACCGCGACGCGACGGGCCGGATTGCCAAATAGGCCATTGAGCTCCTCCCATTCGACATAACCTATAAACCACGGAGAGCTATTAAGTCGCAAGTTTTGGCCGACTTCGTCGCCGAATGGACCGAAGCCAGACTCCCTAAAGAGTACGGCGCATATTCCAACTGGATAATGCACTTCGAGGCTCCAAAATGTTGGCTGGCCTAGGGGCTGGCGTCGTTCTGACGTCCCCAACCGGAGATACAGTTCAATACATACTCCAGATAATGTATACGGACTCCAACAACGCAGCCGAATACGAGGCCCTTCTACATGGTCTCCGGATGGCAGTCTCCATGGGCATTCAACGCCTAGAGGTGCGCGGCGATTTGAACCTCGCGATATCACAAATAAATGGAGACTTTGGTGCCAAGGATCCGAAAATAGCAGCCTATCGCAATGCAGTCCTAAAAATGTCAGCTCGGTTTGAGGGGCTCGAATTTCACCACATAGCCCGGGACAACAACCAGGCAGCAGACGTGTTGGCACGCATCGGCGCAAAAAGCGCGATGCTGTCCCCCCCCAATATCTTCCTAGAGAAGTTGTTCAAGCCATCCGTATTATAGGAGGGAGAGTCCGGAAATAACAATCCAGACCCAACCGCACTGCCCCACACCGAACATTCTGACACAGTTGGTGGTTCTACCACCGAAGTAACATCCTCAGCCCACATAATAATGGCAGTCATTGCCCCGTGGACAGAATCATTTCTAGCCTACCTAACCAGGCAGGAACTCCCCGAGGACCAAAACGAGGCCCGCTGCATAGTGCGGCGATCTAAAGCCTACAAAGTCCATGAGGGAGAGCTTTATAAGAAAGGCACAACCGGAGTCCTTCAAGGTGTATCTCCGAAGAAGAAGGGCGGAATCTTCTGGCTGAAATACATGCCGGATTCGGCGGGCACCACGCCGCAGCCCGGGCCCTTGTAGGCAAGGCCTTCCATATAGGATTTTATTGGCCGACGGCCCGGGCAGATGCTCAGGACTTAGTCCAACGATGCATCGGATGCCAGCTCTTTGCTAATCAGATCCACATGCCACCTACCGCCCTCAAAACTATACCCATCACCTGGCCCTTCGCGGTCTGGGGGTTTGACATGGTTGGACCCCTTAAAGGGGGAACCCACAAGCAAAAATACCTACTGGTCATGGTGGATAAATTCACCAAATGGATAGAGGCCAAGCCTGTCAAGACGGCCGAATCCGGACCGGTGATAGACTTCATATCAGGGGTCGTACACCGTTACGGTGTCCCCCACAGCATCATCACTGATAACGGCACGAACTTTACGGCCGACGAGGTCAAACTCTGGTGCAAAAACATGGGCATTAAACTAGACTACGCCTCAGTCTATCACCCTCAAACTAACGGTCAAGTTGAGCAAGCAAATGGTCTAATTATGAGCGGCATCAAACCCAGATTAGTGCGGTCCCTCAAGGAATCTAACACGCACTGGGTAGAGGAGCTCGACTCCGTACTCTGGGGGCTGTGGACCACTCCGAATCGCACGACCGTATTCACACCATTCTTTATGGTATACGGTGCAGAGGCAGTTCTGCCCTGCGACATAATTCATGACTCACCTCGCGTGCGCATGTACGAAGAAAGAGAAGCCGAGCTCGATCGGCAGGACAGTTTGGACGCCTTGGAGGAGGAGCATGACGTAGAAAAAGCCCGTTCCGCATTCTATCAACAGCAGGCTCGAAGATATCAAAGCAGAGAAGTACGGGCCAAAACTTACAATGTTGGCAAGCTAGTTCTACGCCTGCCAGACAAGAAAAAGGACAAACTAAAGCCCAAATGGGAAGGTCCCTTTATCATCGACCAAGTCCTGACCGGCAGAGCGTACCGTCTGCGCGATGCATCGGATAACCGACTCGAGACGAACCCATGGAACGCAGCACATCTCCGAAGATTCTACGCCTAGCGCCGGATTCTGAGTTCGTCTCCTTCCTCTGTCCATATTTTACATTTTAGCTGTCTTCTATTTTTCTCCTTCTCCCTCCTTTTTTCATTCAAGCCTTGGCAGGCTCGTTAGCGCATTGTTCGCACACCCTTGACGCGCTATCCACGCTCATTATACCTGGGGGCTTCTTTCACAGAAGCTTAATTATAAGGGCTTCATGCCCAATACATGTGTCACACTTCCGCATGTACCTTTTATTCGCCATTATATGCATCGATATGACTTAAGTTTTGGCCAAGCTGGGTTGCCTGGCTCCTGTGCTTACCCCTACGTTCCCGATTGTTCGGCTAGGTGGTAAAGGGAGCACCTCTGCGATTGTTACTGCCGGGTCAGCCGGATGTGTACCTCAGACTGGGTGAAGCTGAAAGCTAGCGTTCTTAAGAGAATATTCGGTCGGTGAACTAAAAGAAGATTTCTTACCTATTTATTTATCTTCCCCCAGATGTTTTTCTGCTTTTTTCGCAGTCCGGACATGCACTTTAGGGCATGCCACCCAGGGAAAGGAACCCCTAACGGAACTATTCTCCCTGGAAGATGTTTCTTACTAACCATGTAATATAACATAACTAGTTGGGCACTTGTCTGATAAAGCACTAATGACCCCTACGCCTGGTCTCCACGCATGCCCCGGTTTTTTATATAATCGCGAGGGTATTCGGACACACTCCGGACTATGGGGTCCCGAGGTTGAAGCGAAAAGGTCCGCTAAGACAAACGATCTACAATCTGGCTAGAAGGCATTTTACATGTCAATTTAAATTACATAGTCAATTTGACTGATTGTATTCCTCTTCAATACCATCTAATAGGTTGTCTAGTTTACAGTCCTGCTGGGAATACTTTGCGGCCAATTCCACCTGGCCGTACACTAAGCTCACAGGGATCTCCTTCCCATCTGGCCCCACAGGTCCGACCTCGCCCATGTGGTTTGGGTCAGCCTTCGTGTACCGCGTCTTCACCATGGCCCAGGCCTCCCTGGCGCCTTGACGGCAGGCCGGTATCTTCCATAACAGGAAGTGCCGCCGCGCTCCCTGGAGCCTCTCTGCGAGCTCCCCAAGGCCTTCGGACAGGGAGATAGACGGCCACAAGGCCTGGGCGACGCCTTTCATCACCTACCGAACTCGTTCGTGTAGTTGTACGAGATCGGGAAGAAGGTCACCCGTAGAACCGGGCATTTCCTCTGCAGGACGGCCTGTGAGCATACCTACATACATAACTCTGTTAATCGACTTCCTCGCCGAACTCTTTTCTCAAAGTTCATTTAAGCACTTACTAAAAATGCCGCGTCGAAGCCGCCGATTCTCCTTAACGGAGTCAGACAGCTGGGCACGAACATCCTTTAGCTCTTCGCCCAGCTGGGTGTTGGCATCTTGGAGATTATTTTTCTCCTGCCTCACCCTCGTAAGCACGTTCTCGCCGGCCTTTAACCGGCGCAAGAGCTGTTGTTTGTCCGGATCTACCCCGGTGCCATCTGCAATGTCATTGTCAGATCTATACACACGCCGCACTTCATAACATACTTATCTTTTAAAAGCGTATGTTACCAGAGGGGGTCTCCTTGGCTTCCCCTGTCGCGGCTTGTGCGGCCTCAAGTTGGGCTTTGCACTCTTCAAGCTCCTGGGACAATTGGGTATTCTTTTATGTAAGATCCTGCACAATAAATGATCCTTAAATCAGTTATTCTAACTATTTTAAGTCTCGGGGGCTACTGGTATATATATAACCATCAAATTTTCTCACCCTTATGTCTTTCACATACTGCTCCGTGGCTCTGGCTAGACCGATTTGAGCAGCACGGAGGTGCGCGTCTCCCGAATTGAAGGCATCCAATGCCTCTCGGGAGAAACATGCGTCACGAAGAACAGTCCGGCGACGCCTGTGATTCATGGCACTTTCCACCTCGGAATTGGTGGCAGATAGTCCGTTGGCATCCTCTGTCGGAGGAGCGTCCGACGCATGCTTTGTGTTCGCCTCCGCTTCTGGACCTGGCTTTGAAGCCTGGCTGGCGGAGGCTCGATTGGCAACCTCTTCGGATATAGTCCGGCGAGCGCTCTTTTTCCTAAAAAGAGTGCGGGCGTTAGCATGCCTTCCGGAATAAAACCTGGGAATAAGGCGACGCGCCATACCGTTGCACCGGCGCTTCAGTCCGGACCACACTTCTTTTTAGCTTGCTGGGCCGTGCTGCCCCTTGTTGGCTAGCCATCGCAGGCTCGGCCTTCCGCCCCAAGGGCTCCCCCTACAGAACTCCATTGATATACGGTGGTCAAAGATAAGCACGGAGGGATCATTTCTAAGGTATTGGGACTTCGGTCTCAATTACCTGTGAGGCTGGAAATATTCCAGGGTAATCGGCCGTAATGGCAACCAAGGCATTATCGATGCTCAATTGGTAAAATACCCCATCAATCAGCTCCACAGATATGTCCGGATCCTCTTGAGAGGCCGGATCGAGGGACCGTTCCGGATCCTCAGGTTGTGGAGGTGGGATGTTTATATCCTTTATGGCCCGGCGCAATTCCTGCGTCAAAATCACAAGATAAGGTACTCAACTATGGGAATATGGAACGGATGGGCATAAAGGAGTGTCGGCTTACCCAGCTTGGAGGATCGTACATAGAAAATCCGCCCTGTGGATTGACGCGGAGGAAATCCTCCTCTTCTCCCTTGTATAATGCGGACAAGGCCTCCGTCAGAACAGCGACCGATCCCGGCCCCTTACGGCCGCAGCGGGTGGCGTCATCTTCCCCATTGGAATCCCACATGGGGTGGCCTCTATATTGAAGCGGCTGCACCCCCCGCATGATGCATATGGCCATGACTCCGATCATGGTCAGTCCAGAGTGAGCCAACAACCTTATTCGTCTCATCAGGTAAAGCACGTCCCTGTCATTCTCCCTCTGGGGGCTCCGTGGACGCCAGCTTATGCTTTTCTTCAAAGGAGCATTACTGAACTCTGGGAGGCTGATCCAAACAGGGTCCGGCAAGGGGACGTCTTCTATATAAAACCATTCCGAAGGCCAGTCTTCGGACGCCTTCTTCGGGGTTCTGGATAGATATCCGGTCCCGGCGATGCGCCATAGTTCGGCTTCGCCCACTTGATATATCGACCCCTCTTGAGAACGGGGTACAAGGCAGAACAGCCTCTTCCACAGCGAGAAATGAGCCTCGATGCCCAAAAACAGCTCGCAAAGGGCCACGAAGCCCGCAATATGCAGAACGGAGGCATGCGTAAGGTTGTGCAACTGGAGGCCATAGAACTCCAGGAGCCCCCGGAGAAACGGATGAATTGGAAATCCGAGCCCTCTTATCAAATAGGGGACAAGGCATACCCGCTCTCCTCGGGAGGGACTGGGGACGCTCTCCGCTTGTTTTCCGCCCTTATAGGTGGCAAGTCCGGCTCGAACCGGAACCATGAAGGCTGGGGGAAGAAACCCCTTAGTTTGGAGCGTCACTAACTCGCTGTGCGGGACGGAGCATCTCTCCCAATCTCCGGGTTGAGGACTAGGAGGGCGAGAGGAGGAGCCGCGTCGACTGTCCATGATGGAATGGGTTTCTGTCAGATGCGCTCCGATGAAAGCTCGCGAAGGGAAGGTGGTGTGATGTGGATGTGTCCTCGTCTCTTATATAGGTAGCTCATTTGCGCAGCTAGGGAGGTAAATGTAAAAATACCCTGGCTTTTCGCATTCATTCAACACGTGGAAGATGGCCATTATCGGGCGTGGAAGCCAAGGAGCACGATGTTTACAAGAAGCCGGACAATATTCAAACAGGGACACAGGATTTGGAGAAGAACCCGCCTTGCAATGCCGAAGACAATCAACGCGTCAGACTCGTTGTCATTGAAGCCTGGTTCGGGGGCTACTGAGGGAGTCCTGGATTAGGGGGTGTCCGGATAGCTGGACTATGACCTTTGGCCGGACTCCTGGACTATGAAGATACAAGATTGAAGACTTCTTCCCGTGTCCGGATGGGACTTTCCTTGGCGTGGAAGGCAAGCTTGGCGATACGGATATGTAGATCTCCTACCATTGTAACCGACTCTGTGTAACCCTAACCCTATTCGGTGCCTATATAAACCGGAGGGTTTTAGTCCGTAGCACGAACAACAATCATACCATAGGCTAGCTTCTAGGGTGTAGCCTCTCTGATCTCGTGGTAGATCTACTCCTGTACTACCCATATCATCAATATTAATCAAGCAGGAGTAGGGTTTTACCTCCATCGAGAGGGCCCGAACCTGGGTAAAAACATTGTGTCCCTTGTCTCCTGTTACCATCCGCCTAGACGCACAGTTCGGGACCCCCTACCCGAGATCCGCCGGTTTTGACACCGACACACGTAGACAAACTGATATTTCATATAAACAATGCCGGAAATCATATAAAATACCGGATTTTCATACAAACATGACGGATTTCATTACATTCAAATGAACTACGCGATGCTAGTTCTGGACAGCACAGGTATATAATACCTGGCCTAAATGGTCGCCCGCCGATCGATTTGTGTTCCTCGTGTCCGGCAGCATGATCACCGGACTGCCGGGAGCCCCGGAGGTATATGCTTCAGCGCAAAGGATGGCTCACTTCCCCACTGCCCAGAGGTCTCACGACTTCGAATACCCACCGACCACTAATTTATTACCATTTCTGTCCTTCATATACGCGCTGACGGGTGGGCCCTATGGTAATGTGCGCTGCTGAATGTGGACCGTTTGACTGGTCAATTGATCGTGTTATCAACAAATTACGTAGTTGTATGGTGAGCCAGTGACCATATGATCACCCTAAAATGTACTCCTATTTTATTAACACAGTACAGACTGAAACTACCATTTCTTTCTTTCATATATGGGCTGACAGGTGGGCCCCATGATTACGCGCCCCGATGGTGCAACACTAGTTGCGCCGCGTGGAACGTTTGACTGGTCAATTGATTGTGTCATCAACAAAATACAGAATTGTATGGGTGAGCCAGTGACCGTATAATCATGACATGTATTTGTTTAACATGGTACAGACGCAAGGGCTCATATATACGCGCAAGCACTCACCGCTATAAGCGCACACACGCGAACCCTACCCCTATGAGCACCTTCGAGAGAGTGGGCCAGCATATATGATCTTGAGATTTTACGAAGTCACCATAGGTGCCTCGTAGTCGAGTGGAACGTCTCCTCCCACTAAACGTACATCGCCGGAAAATACTGAAATTAACACAAGATAAATGCGAGCATCGGGGCTTTAACCTTGGTGGGCTCGAGAAACCACTGTCCTCTAACCATCCAACCACATGTTGGTTAGCATGACAAAATGTATGTGGTGACCGTGATGAGCTTATTCTGAAGTCCAGTGACCATATCGTGCTTTCACTTCAAATACAATGACCGTAAGTGTCGTCAACAAAATACGAAGCACGCATCAAATGCAAAGTCCGTCAGTGTCATCAACAAAATATGGACATGTATCGTGAGCTAGATACCGTTGTACTATTGTATATGCTTATTTTCTTAGTGGCCGATTGCGTGTGTGGTGTGGTGGGCACATCATTTCTAGTTGTGGTGGGTCAACATGAAGACTCATGGGTCGGTTCCAACCTGTGCCACATATAGGTTGGACCGAGACGTGTTATACGAAGACCCATGTGGAGGACTCGGCGTACAACACGAAGCTACCAGAGTCACGGAGGACTCTATCCCCACTGGTGATAAGCCGACTATATATGATTTGTAACCCTAGGCCCTTAGTATGTTATACAAGCTTGGGGGCTAGTTCGTCGATAGTGTACACACACGCACAATGCACGGTATTCACGTGTACTTTGTACACACCCCTATCACTAATATACAGATCGAGTAGGCTCTTTCTTCAACCGCAAGGGTCCAATCCGAACTAGGGTAAAACTTTGCCTAGTATTACCATCCAGCCTAACAACCAGGGATATCCTACCAATGATATGATGAAATCATATCGCCAACTACTAAGAGAGAGGTGTGTCGGGGGCAATGTGTGTAGAGAGGCCTAAAGATAATGTGCGTGTGGGAGACACGTGGGTACATATATGTGCGATAGAGGGATAGTAGAGACCGTGCATGTGTATATATGCATGTGAGAGAAATAGTGTTTTCCAACTGAGATTAGTGAAAAGAGTGGTACATAGTAGTCAGAAAGAGAGAGAGAGAGAGAGAGAGAGAGAGAGAGAGAGAGAAACAGAGAGAGCATGTGCGTGAGACACCCCGACACCCTGAGAGAGATTGTGAGCATGTGTGAAAGAGAAATGCCGATACATATAAAGTGTGTGCACTTATGCGTTAGATAGAGAGAAATATAACGCGTCTGTGAGAATGGGGCGAGGCATAATGCATCTACGTGTAAAAGGCGGTTCTACGCATTAAATTAAAATATAAATGGCAATATTTTTGGATGAGATCATGAATTTTGCAAATTGCGTATGGACGAAAATTGATCTATCAGACACCCATACTCTATTGAATTCTAGCATGTGCATGTGTTTATTTCATATTATCGATCCATAGAGTGAGAGCGGTTTGAAATGCAGGCAATGGATGCTTTTGCAATTCATATATAAACATTAATTAGTGCACTCCATATTGTTAGTGTGAAGCACTTTATACATTTGTCACTTGCATGGATACATTCCAAATTGCTAGCTACGAAATAGAATACATGTAGAATTCAACATAAAGGGGGTTTCGAAGAATCGAATTCATAGGAAGTGCATTCATCTATTTGAACCCTAGATAATGGCATTTGTAAATCAGATGTAAAAGGGGGCATCAATCTTTGTTGTGAGTTTGAACATGCTATATATATTCATAAGCATATCTAACTTTTTTTTGCAACCAAGGAGATTATATCTGGAACCATGCATGAACTAAGGTAAGTTGCATATTTTTAATATATACTGTGTACAATGTATATTCAAATGTACCCTCCATTCCAAAATAATCGTAGCTTTAGGATTTTCAAGAGTAAAGATTTGTGAAGTTTGACAAATCCTGAAAGTTCAATTCAAGAGAACCGAAACGTTAATGCTTCGCTCCCAAATATTGAACGAGCGCCAAATAGGCCTCTGGTCACCCAAACCGCTGAGACTAATGTTTTGGTGGTCGGAAATTACTGTCCTGACTCTGGCCCGTGTAGCCTATCGGCCCGATGTCCAAAGGTCTAAACCGGGGTAGGTTTGTAACTTCACCAAGACGCCGGTCTCAACCGCCTCCGAGAAGCATTCATACACCATGGGCACCTAAACACCCATGCGCTCGACCGAAATCTATCCCGCCCACATTTGGGACACCTGACATGACTGTCCTACCCCCAACCCGCAATATGTTCAAAATTTTAGATGGGGGCAAAGTTTGTAACTTTCCCCAAATTTCAAACAAGCGCGTCTCAAACCGAAACATTGTTCCCCCTTAGTTCCCCGCCTCCCTCCGTTTCCCCATTCATACTCCGTGGGAGCGAAAACACCCTCTCCGAAACCCCAGCCCCCTCCGTCGGTCCGTCCTCCACCCCATAGCGGCCAATCCACCGCCGCCCTCCTCCATCACGCCGGAGCCGGTACACCGACGTCGTCGTCCAACGCAACCGCAACCGCAACACCCTGAAGGACTTAGCAGCTGAAGTCGAGGCAGAGCTGCCTCCATGACGCCGACGCCGACGTGCGCCGTGCATTGTAACCACTCCGACCACGCCGTCCTGCGCCTCCATCTGCGGCTCCACTGTCGCAACCGTCCACCACACCGGAGTTGTTCCCGCTACGCCGTCGTTCGCCGCCTCGGATATGCTTCCCCGCCGCCGACAGACGGCCACCACACCACACTCAACAACTTGGCCATGGGTTCGTCCAAGGCTGCACCGTCCTCCACAACTTCTGGTTTCTGGCGAACAACAAGAAGATCGTCGGAAAAACAAAAGGAGGACACAGTGTTACGTCTCCAACGTATCTATAATTTTTTATTGCTCCATGCTACTTTATCTACTGTTTTGGACTATATTGGGCTTTATTTTCCACTTTTATATTATTTTTTGGACTAACCTATTAACCGGAGGCCCAGCCCAGAATTGCTATTTTTTGCCTATTTCAGTGTTTGGAAGAAATGGAGTATCAAACAGAGTCCAAACGGAATGAAACCTTCGGAAACGTGATTTTCTCACCGAACGTGATCCAGGAGACTTGGACCCTATGCCAAGGCACAGAAGAGGCGGTCACGAGGTGGGGGCGCCCCAGTATGCGCCCTCGTCGTGGGCCCCTGCTGCCCCACCGACGCATTCCTTCCTCCTATATATACCTCGCACTTCAAACGATCAGATCTGAAGCCAAAACCTAATTCCACTGCCGCAACTTCCTGTATCCACGAGATCCCATCTTGGGGCCTGTTCTGGAGCTCCACCGGAGGGGGCATCCACCACGGAGGGCTTCTACATCATCACCATAGCCCCTCCGATGAAGTGTGAGTAGTTTACTTCAGACCTTCGGGTCCATAGCTAGTAGCTAGATGGATTCTTCTCTCTTTTTGGATCTCAATACAATGTTCTCCCCCTCTCTAGTGGAGATCTATTCGATGTAATCTTCTTTTTGCGGTGTGTTTGTTGAGACCGATGAATTGTGGGTTTATGATCCAGCTTATCTATGACAATATTTGAATCTTCTCTGAATTATTTTATGTATGATTGGTTATCTTTGCAAGTCTCTTCAAATTATCCGTTTGGTTTGGCCAACTAGATTGGTAGTTCTTGCAATGGGAGAAGTGCTTAGCTTTGGGTTCAATCCTGCGGTGTCCTTTCCCAGTGACAGAAGGGGCAGCAAGGCATGTATTGTATTGTTGCCATCGAGGATAACAAGATGGGGTTTTTATCATATTGCGTGAATTTATCCCTCTACATCATGTCATCTTGCTTAAGGCGTTACTCTCTTTTTAACTTAATACTCTAGATGCATGCTGGATAGCGGTCGATGAGTGGAGTAATAGTAGTAGATGCAGAATCATTTCGGTCTACTGGTCTTGGACGTGATGCCTATATACATGATCATACCTAGATATACTCATAACTATTCTCAATTCTATCAATTGCTCAACAGTAATTTGTTCACCCACCATAGAATACTTATGCTCTTGAGAGAAGCCACTAGTGAAGCCTATGGCCCCCGGGTCTATTCTCATCATATCAATCTCCATCACTTTTATACTTGCTTTGTTTTTACTTTGCCTTTTACTTTTCACTTTGCATCTCTATACCAAAAATACCAAAAATATTATTTTTATCATCTCTATCAGATCTCACTCTCGTAAGTGACCGTGAAGGGATTGACAACCCCTAATCGCGTTGGTTGTGAGGAGCTATCGTTTTGTGCAGGTACGAGAGACTTGTGCGTGGCCTCCTACTGGATTGATACCTTGGTTCTCAAAAACTGAGGGAAATACTTACGCTACTTTGCTGCATCATCCTCTCCTCTTCGGGAAAATCCAACGCAGTGCTCAAGAGGTAGCAAGAAGGATTTCTGGTGCCGTTGCCGGGGAGGCTCATGCAAGAGCAAGTCAAGCACCATAACAAGTACCCATCACAATCCCTATCTCCCGCATTACATTATTTTCCATTTGCCTCTCGTTTTCCTCTCCCCCACTTCACCCTTGCTGTTTTATTCGCCCGCTCTTTTCGTTTGCCTTGATGTCTTTCTTGGCTTGTTTTCTCGCTTGGTTGAAATAATTGAGTATTTATTCCTAAACAAATAAGCTAATATCTATGGATCCTCATCCGCTTGCCAATCTTTTTAAGAGATCCAATTATGATGAACCAATTCCTAGTGATTTGGATGCACTAGATTATCTTTATAAGCTTTTGCCTGAAATTCGTAAATCTGAAAATTATGATGAAGTGCTTCATGATAGATCTTTGAATAAAAAGCATGATTGCAATGATTTTATTATAAATTGTCTTGATGTCAATTATGCTAATAATTTGCAAAACCCTAAGCTTGGGGATGCTAGTATTGTTATGTCCAATAGTCATGATTGGGGAGATTCTTCTTATGATCTTGAAAATTTATTTAAGCCCCATGATGAATATAAGATTGATAATAGTGTTTGCAATAATATTGAAAGTGGGTTTGGAAGAGTGTCAACTTTAGATCCCACATATTTGGATAACATTCAATCTTATGAAATTTTTGATAAAAGTGGGCTTGGAGAAATCATGACTTTAGTTAATGATAATCCCACTATTTTGGAAGAGTGTCAACTTCGCATGCATATGGATCGTATTGAGAATATGTTATGTGATACCTATATTGTTGAATTTTCTTATGATCCTACATGTAATTATTATGAGAGAGGAAAATATGGTTATAGAAATTTTCATGCTACTAAATTACCTCTCGTTATGTTGAGATTGCTATTGTTTCTTTCCGCTTCCTTGCATATGCTAGTTTTTGCTTGCTACGATAATTTGTTTGCCTATAAGATGCCTATTCATAGGAAGTATGTTAGGCTTAGATGTGTTTGTCACGTGTTTCATGATGCTCTCCTTGTGCTTAAAATTCTTGTCTTTCTTGCGAGCATCATTAAAATTATCAATGCCTAGCTATAAGGCTTTAAAGAAAAGCGCTTGTTGGGAGTCAATCCAATTTATTTCCTTTCTGTCGTTGAATAAATAATCCATCTACCATCTGTTTAGATGTGGTTTTATGTTTTAATTAGTGTTTGTGCCAAGCTAGACCTATTGGATCATCTTGGATGATAGTTATTTGATCTTGCGGTAATTTCCAGAAACTTTGCGCTTAGTGCCCGAATTATTAAAAATCACCAGAACGTGATAAAATACTGATTCCAATTGCTGCTGATCAATAAACAGATTGTCTAGGTCTTATAATTTTGGTAGATTTTTTGGAGTTCCAGAAGTTTGCGTTAGTTACAGATTACTACAGACTGTTCTGTTTTTGACAGATTCTGTTTTTCGTGTGTTTTGCTTATTTTGATGAATCTATGGCTAGTAAAATAGTTTATAATCCAGAGAGAAGTTGGAATACAGTAGTTTTAACACCAATATAAATAAAGAATGAGTTCACTACAGTACCTTAAAGTAGTCTTTTATTTTCTTTCTCCAACGGAGCTCACGAGATTTCTATTGAGTTTTGTGTTGTGAAGTTTCCAAGTTTTGGGTAAATTATTTTGATGGATTATGGAACAAGGAGTGGCAAGAGCCTAAGCTTGGGGATGCCCATGGCACCCCCAAGATAATCCAAGGACAGAAAAAAGTCAAAGCTTGGGGATGCCCCGGAAGGCATCCCCTCTTTCATCTACTTCCATCGGTAATTTACTTGGAGCTATATTTTTATTCACCACATGATATGTGTTTTGCTTGGAGCGTCTTGTATTATTTGTGTCTTTGCTTGTTAGTCTACCACAATCATCCTTGCTGTACACACCTTTTGAGAGAGCCATACATAAATTGGAATTTGCTAGAATACTCTATGTGCTTCACTTATATCTTTTGGGCTTGATAGTTTTGATCATAGTGCTTCACTTATATTTTTTGAGCGTGATAACTTTTGCTCTAGTGCTTCACTTAGATATTTTAGAGCACGGTGGTGGATTTGTTTTAAAGAAACTATTGATCTCTCATGCTTCACTTAGATTATTTTGAGAGTCATTAATATCATGGTAATTTGCCTAATATTAATATACTTGGTATTCAAGATATGTGAAACTTTCTTTTGAGTGCGTTGAATACTAAGAAAAGTTTGATGCTTGATAATTGTTTTGAGATATGGAGGTGATAATATCAAAGTCGTGCTAGTTGAGTAGTTGTGAATTTGAGAAATGCTTGTGTTGAAGTTTGCAAGTCCCGTAGCATGCACGTATGGTTAAAGTTGTGTTACAAATTTGAAACATGAAGTGTACCTGGCTTGTGCATCCTTATGAGTGGCGGTCGGGGACGAGCGATGGTCTTTTCCTACCAATCTATCCCCCTAGGAGCATGCGTGTAGTACTTGATTTTTGATGACTTCTAAATTTTTGCAATAAGTATATGAGTTCTTTTGACTAATGTTGAGTCCATGGATTATACGCACTCTTACCTTTCCGCCTTTGCTAGCCTCTTCGGTACAGTGCATTGCCCTTTCTCACCTTGAGAGTTGGTGCAAACTTCGTCGGTGCATCCAAACCCCGTGATATGATACGCTCTATCACACATAAACCTCCTTATATCTTCCTCAAAACAGCCACCATACCTACCGATTATGGCATTTCCATAGCCATTCCGAGATATATTGCCATGCAACTTTCCACCGTTCCGTTCATCATCATCATGACATACTTTACTTTTGTCATATTGCCATTGCATGATCATGTAGTTGACATCGTATTTGTGGCAAAGCCACCATGCATTATTTTTCATACATGTCACTCTTGATTCATTGCACCATCCCGGTACACCGTCGGAGGCATTCATATAGAGTCATATCTTGTTCTAAGTTTCGAGTTGTAACCCTTATGTTGTAATCAATAGAAGTGTGATGATCATCATTATTAGAGCATTGCCCAATAAAAAAATAAAAAAAAAGAGAAAAGGCCAAAAAGAGAAAAAAAAAGGAAGGCCAAAAAAAAGGGCAATGCTACTATCTCTTTTTCCACACTAGTGCTTCAAAGTAGCACCTTGTTCTTCATGTAGTGAGTCTCATATATTGTTCTTCAAAGTAGCACCATGTTTTTCATATAGTGAGTCTCATAAGTTGTCCTTTTATACTAGTGGGAATTTTTCATTATAGAACTTGGCTTGTATATTCCTACGATGGGCTTCCTCAAATGCCCTAGGTCTTCATGAGCAAGCAAGTTGGATGCACACCCACTAGTTTTGTTTTCTGTTGAGCATTCATAGCTCTAGTGCATCCGTTGCATGGCAATCCCTACTCCTCATGTTGACATCAATTGATGGGCATCTCCATAGCCCGTGGATTATCCTCGTCAATGTGAGACTTTCTCCTTTTGTCTTCTCCACACAATCCCCATCATCATATTCTATTCCACCCATGGTGCTATATCCATGGCTCACGCTCATGTATTGCGTGAAGGTTGAAAAAGTTTGAGATTATTTAAGTATGAAACAATTACTTGGCTTGTCATCAGGGGTATAGAAGTTGGGAACATCTTTGTGTGACGAAAATGAAGCATAGCCTAACTATATGATTTTGTAGGGATGAACTTTCTTTTGGCATGCTATTTTGAGAAGACATGATTACTTTGATTAGTACAATTGAAGTATTATTATTTTTATGTCAATATGAACTTTTGTCTTGAATCTTTCGAATCTGAATATTCATACCACAATTAAGAAGATTTACATTGAAATTATGCCAAAGTATCACTCCGCATCAAAAATTCTCTTTTTATCATTTACCTACTCGAGGACGAGCAGGAATTAAGCTTAGATGCCCGATACGTCTCCAACGTATCTATAATTTTTGATTGCTCCATGCTACTTTATCTACTGTTTTGGACTATATTGGGCTTTATTTTCCACTTTTATATTATTTTTGGGACTAACCTATTAACCGGAGGCCCAGCCCAGAATTGTTGTTTTTTGCCTATTTCAGTGTTTCGAAGAAACGAAATATCAAACGGAGTCCAAACGGAATGAAACTTTCGGAAACGTGATTTTCTCACCGAACGTGATCCAGGAGACTTGGACCCTACGCCAAGGCACAGAAAAGGCGGTCACGAGGGTGGGCCCCCCAGGGCGCGCCCCTGCCTCGTGGGCCCCCTGTTGCTCCACCGACGTACTCCTTCCTCCTATATATACCTCACGCACTTCAAACGATCGACACGGAGCCAAAAACCTAATTCCACCGCCGCAACTTCCTGTATCCACGAGATCCCATCTTGGGGCCTGTTTTGGAGCTCCGCCGGAGGGGGCATCCACCACGGAGGGCTTCTACATCATCACCATAGCCCCTCCGATGAAGTGTGAGTAGTTTACTTCAGACCTTCGGGTCCATAGCTAGTAGCTAGATGGCTTCTTCTCTCTTTTTGGATCTCAATACAATGTTCTCCCGCTCTCTCGTGGAGATCTATTCGATGTAATCTTCTTTTTGCGATGTGTTTGTTGAGACCAATGAATTGTGGGTTTATGATCCAGCTTATCTATGAATAATATTTGAATCTTCTCTGAATTATTTTATGTATGATTGGTTATCTTTGCAAGTCTCTTCGAATTATCCGTTTGGTTTGGCCAACTAGATTGGTAGTTCTTGCAATGGGAGAAGTGCTTAGCTTTGGGTTCAATCTTGTGGTGTCCTTTCCCAAAGGATGTAAGGGCAGCAAGGCACGTATTGTATTGTTTCCATTGAGGATAACAAGATGGGGTTTTTATCATATTGCATTAATTTATCCCTCTACATCGTGTCATCTTGCTTAAGGCGTTACTCTGTTCTTAACTTAATACTCTAGATGCATGCTGGATAGCGGTCGATGAGTGGAGTAATAGTAGTAGATGCAGAATCGTTTCGGTCTACTTGTCTTGGACGTGATGCCTATATACATGATCATACCTAGATATACTCATAACTATGTTCAATTCTATCAATTGCTCAACAGTAATTTGTTCACCCACCGTAGAATATTTATGCTCTTGAGAGAAGCCACTAGTGAAGCCTATGGCCCCGGGTCTATTCTCATCATATCAATCTCCATCACTTTTATACTTGCTTTGTTTTTACTTTGCCTTTTACTTTTCACTTTGCATCTCTATACCAAAAATACCAAAAATATTATTTATCATCTCTATCAGATCTCACTCTCGTAAGTGACCGTGAAGGGATTGACAACCCCTAATCGTGTTGGTTGTGAGGAGCTATCGTTTTGTGCAGGTACGAGGGACTTGTGCGTGGCCTCCTACTGGATTGATACCTTGGTTCTCAAAAATTGAGGGAAATACTTACGCTACTTTGCTGCATCATCCTCTCCTCTTCGGGGAAATCCAACGCAGTGCTCAAGAGGTAGCACACAGCACTGCCAGCAGAAAGAGGTACTCCTCTTCCCTTATTCGTGCAAATCTTACGTCTCCGCTCACACCGTATTCATCCCACAAAAGAAACTAGTTGAGCGCTTCTTACTGCATCTTCTTCGTGATACTAAATGCACAAGGTTTCCTCCCTTTTACTATTTCACCTTTGCTAGAGGTCAAGAGTCTGCCTGGATTTCAATTTAGAGTCACGAACCGCAATTAAAGAAGCAGCACCCGCTTAGGCTGCTGAGCACCTAGTCCGCCTGTTCCTCAGGGAAGCGGCGCATCGGTGTCTATCATAGGGGTGTGGGGCGCAGGAGCTGCTTGCGCCCGATCTGGAGGTCGGCGGGGCTTGAATGGATGGCCAGGGGGCCAGTGCCAAGCACGGCGGTGCAGTGAGGTCGAGGGGAGGGCGCAGGCAGGGGAGGAATACTGGGCCGGTGGTCGCTGGTGTTTCGAGGAAGATCGTCAACACTGACTGGCTGGAGGTAGATGAAGGCGATCTGCCCGTTCTTTGTACATCGGACGGTGTAGAAAAAATGGACTAACCTATTTGCTTTCAGTCGACTGTTATTTTCATAGAATCTTGTAGTAATTTAGTGTGCCATGCATGTTGTAGAGCTATCATATTCCTCCCATCATTTATTTCTCGCCGACCTGCTATCTGCTACCTTTACACTGTACTAATTGTGCACACACTTCACCCATACTCACACTATTGTTTTTTTTATGCATGGGTATTTCAGACTCTGACGCCGTGTTGATGAATGCAGAAAGGAAAAGACAGAAGTCGCTCCAGTGTAATTCGAAGATAAGCACTAAGCGTTTCAGTGCTCTAATGGGTGCAGTGTCAGCAGTTGGAGATAGTAAACATAGCTCTACAGTTGATGATCTCAATTTCCACACACAACCATCCTAGGTGCTTGCTTTAACTTCGCGCTGTCAAATGTGGTTGCATGTTGCATATGGTGTCTAGCTTGTATTGCTTCCAATTAGAGTAAATTGCATCTACTTAGTTTACACACTATAGCTGTGAATATGACATGCCTTCCTATTTTTGGTACGCACTACATCTATGTGTTAACCTTGTTCTTACATGAAACTACTTCTCTTCTGTATCCTGCATCAATCACTTATGATGAGTCACCTTTATTCTTTGCATATTGCATATTATTTCTAGCCTGTTGCCATGTATTGCTTCTAATTTGGTCAAATACATTTGTTAGGGCACCCTTTTAATTTGGCAGAGTGATATTGGTTTCATCTTTCATATGGTTTCTAGCTTGCATTAATTCTAACAAGTTCAAGCACCTTGTGCTTAGTTTACACTTTATACATCATACATGTCAATATGTCACGCCGTCCTGTTTTTCATACATATTCCATCCTCCTATCATGCGGCTGCCTTACATGAAAGTAGTGTTCGTCAGTATCATGCATCAATGAGTTCTGAAGAGCAAATTTTATTCCTTTTTCTTGTGGGTTTGACTTGACAAGGCAAAATCAAGAAAGAGGAAGGAAAAGAGTAAGGAAGGCGATGATGGTGGTCCTCTGCAGCAACGTAAACGGAGCATCTGTACCGATTCTCCTTGTACTGATAGTGCATTACAAGGTCCAAGTCTCCGCTCCCCTACTCCACCATCCAAGGTGCTTGCTCTAACTTGGCAGTGTGATATCTGGTTGCATGTTGCATATGGTGTCTAGCTCATATTGCTCCTAATTAGTGTAAACTGCATCTGCTTAGCTTACACATGATACATGTGAATATGACACGCTTTCCTGTTTTTGGTACATACTATATCTGTCTATCACACCATGTTCTTACATGAAACTACTCTTCTTGTGTATCCTACATCAGTCACTTATGATGGGACACCTTTAAGTTGGCAGTGTGATATTGGTTTGCGTCTTGAATATGATTTCTAGCATGTATTGCTTCTAGTTTGATGAACGCCACCTATGACGAGACAGCTTTAACTTGGCAGAGTGATATTGATTGCACCTTCCATATGGTGTCTTGCAGTGTTTCTAATTTGTTGAAGTGCCTTCTGCTTAGTTACCACATCATAAGTGTGAATATGTCAAGCCGTCCATTTTTTCATACATATTCCATCCTCGTATCATGACTTTGCCTTTCATCGAGTAGTGTTCACAAGATCATGCATGAATGAGTCTCAAGAGCGAATGATATTCCTTTTTCTTGTCGGTATGACCGCACAATGCAAAATCAATAAAGCTGAAGGAAATTGGCAAGGCATTGGATGATGGTGGTCCTTCCGAGCAACCTGACGGAGGTTCTCTACAGATTCTACTCCGCCATCCTCCCAACAAGATTGACAAGACAACGCAAGGCTAGACAACAACATAGCTGTGTAGATGATGAGCACATCTCCCCTACTCCACCATCACAGGTGCTTGCTCTAACTTGGCACTATTATATGTGGTTGCATGTTGCGTATGATGTCTAGCTTGTATTGCTTCTAACTTTGTTGAATTGCATCTGCTTACTTTACACATAATGCCCGTGAATATGACATGTGTTCCTGTTTCTACATCAGACTACTATTCTTGCATATCCCGCATCAGTCACTTATGATAAGGCACCTTTAAGTCGCCACTGTGATATTGGTTGTGTCTTGCATATGATTTCTAGCATGTACTGCTTCTAATTTGTTGAAACGCCATACAGTTTGAACTTGGCAGAGTGATATTGGTTGCATCTTTCATATGCTGTCTAGCTTGCAGTGCTTCTAATTTGTTGAAATGACTTCTTCTTAGTTACCACATCATAGGTGCGAATATGTCACACCATCCTGTTTTTCATACATATACAATCCTTGCATCATGTGTTTGCCTTTCATCCGAGTAGTGTTCGTCAGTATCATGCATGAATGAGTTCTGAAGAGTGAATTTTATTCCTTTTTCTTATCGCTTTGACTTCATAATGAAAAATCATTATAGCTGAAGGAAATTAGTCCGGCAGTGGATGATGGTGGTCCTTCGAAGCAACTCAAACAGGGGGTCTCTACAGATTCTACTCCGCCATCCTCCCAACAAGATTCGCAAGAAAACACAAGGCTAGACAAATCAACGAGCTGTGTAGATGATGAGCACATCTCCCTACTCCACCATCACAGTGCTTGCTCTAACTTGACAAGATTATATGTGGTTGCATGTTGCGTATGATGTCTAGCTTGTATTGCTTCTAACTTGAATTGCATCTGCTTACTTTACACATAATGCCTATGAATATGACACGTGTTCCTGTTTCTAGAACATACGTGTACATGATGAGCACATCTCCCCTACTCCACCATCACAGGTGCTTGCTCTTACTTGGAACTGTTATATGTGGTTGCGTTTTTCGTATGATGTCTAGTTTGTATTGCTTCTGATAATGTTGAATTGCATCTGCGTAGCTTACAACTTATACCTGGAACAATCACTTACCCATAAGACACATTCAACTTGGGACTGTGATGTAGGTTGCATCTTGCATTGTCTTCTAGCTTGTACTGCTTCTAATTTCTTGAAACGACACTTACGACGAGACACTTTTTACCTGAAAGAGTGATATTGGTTGCATGTTCATATGGTGCCTAGCTTTCATTTCTTCTAATTTTGTTGAAATGCCTTCCGCTTACTGTTTTTTGATACATATTCCATCCTCCTATCGTATGTGTGAATATGAAATGCTGTCTTTTTTTGTATATATTCCATCCTCCTATCCTGCGCTTGCCTTACATCAAAGTAGTGTTCGTCTGTATCATGCATCAACCAGTTATGCAGAGCTAATTTTATTCATCTTCTTGTGGTTTTGACTTCATAGGGTAATATCAGAAAATAGGAAGGAAAAGAGTAAGTTAGGGGATGTTGGTGGTCCTCCGCACCGACGCAAACAGAGACTCTCTAGATTTGCCCCTGCTACCGCTAATGAAGTTGAAGCCCCAAGTCTACATGATGAGTTCATCTCCCGTACTCCACCATCGCAGGTGCTTGCTCTAAGTTGACAGTGTGATAATTGGTTTCATGTTGCATATGTTGTCTAGTCTGTATTTCTTCTATTTTGATTAAATTGCACTTGCTGAGTTTATACGTTATACATGTGCATATGACATGGCTTTCTGTGTCTAGAATACACTGCATCTATCTATCATACCATGTTCTTACATCAAAGTACTGTTGTTGTGTATCCCGCATCAGTCACTCATGATTGGACGCTTTTAACATGGCAGTTTGATAGTGGTTGCATCTTGCATTGATTTCTACGTTGTCTCGCTTCTAATTTTTCGAATTGCCACTTATGACAAGACACTTTTAACTTGGCGAGTAATATTGGTTGCATCTTTCATATGGTGTCTAGCTTGCATTACTTCTATTTTCTTGAAAATCCTTCCTTAGTTTGCACATCGTAGCTGTGAATATGTCATGTCGTCTGTTTTACTTACATATTCCATCCTCATACGGTTGTCTTACATCAAAGTATTGCTTGTCTCAGATCATGCATCAATGAGTTCTGGAGAGTGATTTTATTCTTTTGTGTTGTGGGTACAGCTTGACATGGCAAAGTCAAAAAAGAGCAAGGAAAATAATATAGTAGGGACTGCTGTTACTCGTCGGGTGAAACGGAAAAGGTTCTGCCGTCGAGATTCTGCTAGTACTTATAGTGCAATAGAAGGTCCAAGTCCACCGGCTAAATCTACAAACACAGTATCACCTGCTCCACCAGCTGCAGCATCCGCTTCAACTGTACCAGCATCTCAACCAGCTACTCGTTCGCTTGCTCAAACCGCCGGTTCCCAAGCTGCCTTCACACCTAACACTACTTCAAGCACTCACGACACAACAGGACTTGGCAAGATCAAATGAACCTCATGAGCATCAACACCAAGACGGTACTGACCGAGTCAAGTTGCGATTGCATGCTCCTTTATATGTACTCTCACAGTTTGATGTACACTAACACTTTCCATATTCGTTGTTGAACTAGCACCACGGCGCAAGCGGAAACAGACATCAGGGATAATGCTTGACAGATTAACAAAATCTAAAGGAGGAAGAATGGAGATCCATTTTGAGGCAGGTTTAAAAAGGCCACGTGATGCTACAGAGTCAGCCAAGTTAGTATCAGAGGCAGCCGTTGCCGTTAGGTGTCATGCACGTATCCTCCCAACATGGATCCAGTACAGGAATGAGAAAGACAATACGCAGTTTAACACCTTCCTTGACCATTTATCCGTAAGTAATGTTATTCATCGCAATTAGTAATATTGTCTTGCTCTGTCCCATACTTTCTAGCTTCCTCCTTATAAGACTCACATTCTTTTTTCAACAGATGAGGTTCAAGTTGGATCCAAAAGATGATGCAACTAAACAAGCATGCACTCATGTTTTTCAGTCTGCAATGCGACAGTATCGGTACCACCTTAGAAAATCTCACTTTGAAGGCAAGGCTAACAATGAAATTGCCCAAACATCTCCAGTGGAATATATTACAGATGAAGACTGGACAGCCCTCGTTAAACACTGGTCTGATCCAAAGTATCAGGTAGGCTATATGTATTTGATCAGACCACATATTGAACTTGTATTTATGTATGTGCCTTACTAATACGTCTCCAACGTATCTATAATTTTTGATTGATCCATGCTATATTATCTACTGTTTCGGGCAATATTGGGCTTTATTTTCCACTCTTATATTATTTTTGGGACTAACCTATTAACCGGAGGCCCAGCCTGCAATTGCTTGTTTTAGCCTATTTCATGTTTCAAGAAAAGGAATATCAAACGGAGTCCAAAAGACCAAACTCCACGGAACCTATTTTTGGACCGAAGAAGCCCATGGAGTACCTAAGCTCACCGGGAGTCCGGGCTGCCCACAAGGGTGGGGGCACGCCCACCCCCCTGAGGCGCGCCCCCCTACCTCGTGGCCAGCCCGGAAGTCCACCGACGTACCTCCTGCACCCATATATACTCTCGTACCCTAAAACTTCCAGAACGGAGATTAGATCAAAAGTTTAGCCGCTGCAAGCCTCTGTAGCCACGAGAAATCAATCTAGGCCCTCTCTGGTGCCCTGCCGGAGGGGGCCATCATCACCGGTGGCCATGGAGGAGTATCCCGGAGGGGTCTTCATCACCATGAAGGCCAAGGACCAGAAGGTGGAGGCCATGGAGGAAGAAGCACAAGGGGGAGAACCTCTCCTCCTCTCTTCCGGTGGCGCCGGAGTGCCATCGGGAGGGGAATCATCGCCACGGTGATCGTCTTCATCAACATCACCATCATCATCACCATCCTCATCTCTTTTACGTGGTCCACTCTCCCGCAACCCGCTGTAATCCCCTACTTGAACATGGTGCTTTATGCCACAAATTATGATCCAATGATGTGTTGCCATCCTATGATGTTTTGAGTAGTTATCTTTTGTCCTTGGGTTGATTGATGATCTAGATTGGTATGAGTTGTATGTTTTACTTTGGTGCTGTCCTATGGTGCCCTTCGTGTCGCGCAAGCGTGAGGGATTCCCGCTGTATGGTGTTGCAATACGTTCATGATTCGCTTATAGTGGGTTGGTGAGTGAACAAAAGCACAAACCCGAGTAAGAGGGATTTTTGCGTATGGGAATAAAGAGGACTTGATGCTTTAATGCTATGGTTGGGTTTTACCTTAATGATCTTTAGTAGTTGCGGATGCTTGCTAGAGTTCCAATCATAAGTGCATATGATCTAAGTAGAGAAAGTATGTTAGCTTATGCCTCTCCCTCATATGAAACTGCAATTGTGATTATCGGTCTTGTTAACAATTTCCTAGGACAATTCCGCACACCGATCCACCATTATTCCACACTCGCTATTTATATTATTTATTAATATATTCTAACTTTATGATAACAGCACCTACTTTTATTTTTTAGCTTTTCGATACCATACAAAGTTATCCTCTTCATACCCACAACGTAGTTTTATTTCCCGTTTCTAGTTGGAAGTAAACGTTCGGTGCACGTAGAGTCGTATCAGTGTCAGATAGGGCTTGAGAGAATATTGATCTTACCTTTAGCTCCTTGTGGGTTCGACACTCCATACTTATCACTTCCATCTTTGGAAAGTGCTACGATGATTCTTTGCACTTGGGGATTATCAAGCTCTTTTCTGGCGCCGTTGCCGGGAAGCAATAGCGTGGGGTTGATATTCTCGTGTGTGCTTGTTTGCTTCCATCACTAAGTAGATTTTGCTTTTCCTTTTTGTTTATGTTTAGTTGTGGGTGAAACATACAAAAAAATTAAAAATGAAAATACAAAAAAATTATTACTTGCCTCTCGTGCCTAAAAAGTTTTTCAAAAAGAGAAGTGATTGGAAGGTTTTGCATTGAAGAAGTGAGGGTCGACCTTGAGCACTTGTGCTCATGCTCACGGAAACAATGTAGAATTTTCATGGAAGTTTCTCTGTAAATAATTATCCCCTTGTATATATTCATTGTATTATAAAAATAATGTGCCAAGCCTTGGTTTTAGGATGATTAGATTGCTTGTTTACTATGTGCAAAACAAAAACAGAAACTTTGGTTGTAGTGCGTGAATTTACATTTTTTACTGGAAAGTCAAATGGGTCTGAAACTTTTTGCACATTACTTATGTACAAATTGTTCAAATTGTAAAATTTAGTTTATAATTTTAGGAGTTACAGAAGTTTGGCAAACTTCCAGATTACTACAGACTGTTCTGTTTTTAACAGATTCTGTTTTGCGTGTGTTGTTTGCTTATTTCAATGAATCTATGAGTAGTATCGGAGGGTATGAACCATAGAGAAGTTGGAATACAGTAGATTTAACATCAATACAAATAAAGAATGAGTTCATTACAGTACCTAAAGGTAGTGATTTGCTTTATTACACTAACGGATCTCACAAGTTTTTGTTAAAGTTTTGTGTGGATGAAGTGTCTGAAGGTCGAGGAGCTATCAATATGAGAAGAATAAAGAGAGATAAGAGTTCAAGCTTGGGGATGCCCAAGGCACCCCAAGTAAATATTTCAAAGGTTACTCAAGCATCTAAGCTTGGGGATGCCCCGGTTGGCATCCCATCTTTCTTCTTCAACAAATATTGGTATACCTCAGTTTTTGTTTTGTTCACATGATTTGTGTCCTTTGTGTTTTTCCTTTTCTTAAAGAACCATGCTAGCATGATATAGCCCTTCATTGATTTATAGAATGCTTCATGTGCTTCACTTATACATTTTGAGCTTGGATATTGGTCAGTTGTAGAATGCTCCATGAACTTCACTTATACCTTTTGGAGTATGAATAATACTATCATTTAAAGTGGGTTTGGAAGAGTGTCAACTTTAGGAATTAGTGACCCCACTATTTTGGAGGATGTTGAATCTTAGTGTGATATTTATGAAAGTGGATTCGGAAGAGTGTCAACTTTAGCTAGTAATGATTCCACTATTTAGGAAGAGGTTCCAATTGAGTATGAGAATAAAGTTGCTATCCATGATACTACTGAAAATTATTATGAGGGAGGAATACATGCTTGTAGGAGTTGCAATAATATTAAGTTTCCTCTCTATGTGCTTAAAGTTTTGAAGTTATACTTGTTTTGCCTTCCTATGCTAGTTGATTCTTGTTCCCATAAGTTGTGTGCTCACAAAATCCCTAGGCATAGGAAGTGTGTTAGATTTAAATATGCTAGGCATATTCTTCAAGATGCTCTCTTTGTGTTTCAATTCCTATCTTTAAAGTGAGCATCATTGAATCATCATGCCTAGCTAAAAGGCATTAAAGAAAAGCGCTTGTTGGGAGACAACCCAATATTTACCCTTACTGTTTTTGTGTGTTTACATGATTAAGCTACTGTAGTAATCATGTTTTATATCTTTTGTTTCAATAAAGTGCCAAGTAAGACCTTTGGGAAGACTTGGGTGAAAGTTAATGTGATCTTGCTGTAAAAAACAGAAACTTTGCGCTCACGAGATTAGCTGTCGTTTTTTAAAGAAGAGTGCTTTTGAGCTGATTCTTTTTGTAGAAGATTAATAGAAAAATTACTCATGTCCACCAATTTATTTCATAATATTTGGAGTAGCATAAGTATGGTTATTGTTCAGATCATTACAGACTGTTCTGTTTCTGACAGATTCTGTTTTCAGTACATAGTTTGCTTGTTTTCTAGTTTCTATGGCTTATATTTCTCAATATAAATTGTAGAAATGATATGGTACAGTAAGCATTATGTGAAAAAAAATTATGAACCTTGTCTTTTACAGTACCAAAGTGCATGGTTTACTCTTTATCATACTAACCTATCTCACGATGTTCCATTAAGTTTTGTGTGATTGAAGTTTTCAAGTTTTGGGTGAGATATCGATATGAGGAGAATAAGGAGTGGAAAGACCCTAATCTTGGGGATGCCCAAGGCACCCCAAGGAAATATTCAAGGAATACTCAAGCGCCTAAGCTTGGGGATGCCCCGGAAGGCATCCCCTCTTTCGTCTTCAAAACTATCGGTACACCTTACTCGGAGCTATATTTTTATTCGTCACATGATATGTGTTTTACTTGGAGCGTCATTTTCTTTTGTTAGTATTAGCTAGCTGCTATTTATAATCGCGTTTTGCATCTTTATTTTCAATAAAAATGTCAAGGATAGCCTTTACCATGCTTATTTTGCTAGTATACATGTTGCTGTTTGAAAACAGAAAGTTTACCGTTGTTGAAAAAATTCCCTAGAAAAGTCAGAGCATGATATAATGTTGAAAGTTTTTGCATAATGAGCTCTGATAAATATACTACAGTGGGAATTTTCTCTCATAATTTTTGGAGTTAGGGAAGTATTGGTACTCTTGCATTCTTTACAGGCTGTACTGTTTTGACAGATTGCTGTTATGGTTGCATTGTTTGCATATGTTTGCTTGTTTAATGATTCTATCTGAGGATAGGAGTATTAAATATGCAGAGACATTCAGTATGCAATGATAAATAATAATTTTAGTGTTTTGTTACAGTAGAAAATGATAAGGTTTTGCATTGGTTTATACTAACCTATCTCACGAGTTCTTGTTGAGTTTGGTGTGGATGAAGCTTTCAATAAAAAGAGAAACCATGATATGAGAGGAATTAAGGAGATATAAAAGTTCAATCTTGGGGATGCCCAAGGCACCACAAGATAATATTCCAAGAAGTCTCAAGCATCTAAGCTTGGGGATGCCCCGTTAGGCATCCCACCTTTCTTCTTCAACAACTATTGGTTAGTATCGGTTGAGCCTAAGTTTTTGCTTATTCACATGAGTTGTGCTATCCTTGCAATGTCATTTTATTTTGTTTTACTTGCTGTTTGAATAAAATCATTGGATCTGAAATTTTAATAGAAAAGGAACCTCCATGGCTAGTTAATTATTTGACTACTCGGTGTCTTTCACTCATATCTTTTAGAGTAGTTTGTCATTTACTCATGTGCTTCATATATATCCTATGAGTAAATGGGGGAATGAATTGAATGTCATAAATCTGAACTTTTATATGTTTCATTTGCTTATAACATGGTTAGTGATGACTTCACACATAGAAAGTATGAGGCATAAAAGTTATGAGAATTGGCAAACGTAGTTTTGGTCATCGTTGCAATTAATAGGAAGTAATAGGGAAAGAGGGGTTCACATAAAAATATATTATCTTGGACATATTTTATGATTGTGAAGCACTCATTAAGTATGACATGCTAAAAGAGTTGGCGTTGGACAAGGAAGACAACGTAATGGTTTATGTTTTCCGACATCTTGATACGTCTCCAACGTATCTATAATTTTTGATTGCTCCATGCTACTTTATCTATTGTTTTGGACTATAATGGGCTTTATTTTCCACTTTTATATTACTTTTGGGACTAACCTATTAACCGGAGGCCCAGCCCAGAATTGTTGTTTTTTGCCTTTTTCAGTATTTCGAAGAAACAGAATATCAAACGGAGTCCAAACGGAATGAAACCTTCGGAAACGTGATTTTCTCACCGAACGTGATCCAGGAGACTTGGACCCTATGCCAAGGAACCAGAGAGGCGGTCACGAGGGTGGGGGGCGCGCCCCCTAGGGCGCGCCCCCTGCCTCGTGGGCCCCTCGAAGCTCCACCGACGTACTCCTTCCTCCTATATATACCTACGTACCCCCAAACGATCAGAACAGGAGCCAAAAACCTAATTCCACCGCCGCAACTTCCTGTATCCACGAGATCCCATCTTGGGGCCTGTTCCGGAGCTCCGCCGGAGGGGGCATCCACCACGGAGGGCTTCTACATCAACACCATAGCCTCTCCGATGAAGTGTGAGTAGTTTACTTAAGACCTTCGGGTCCATAGCTAGTAGCTAGATGGCTTCTTCTCTCTTTTGGATCTCAATACAATGTTCTCCCCTCTCGTGGAGATCTATTCGATGTAATCTTCTTTTTGCGGTGTGTTTGTTGAGATCGATGAATTGTGGGTTTATGATCCAGCTTATCTATGAATAATATTTAAATCTTCTCTGAATTCTTTTATGTATGATTGAGTTATCTTTGCAAGTCTCTTGAATTATCCGCTTGGTTTGGCAACTAGACCGGTAGTTCTTGCAATGGGAGAAGTGCATGGCTTTGGGTTCAATCTTGTGGTGTCCTTACCCAAAGTGATGTAAAGGGTTGCAAGGCACGTATTGTATTGTTGCCATCGAGGATAACAAGATGGGGTATTTATCATATTGCATGAATTTATTCCTCTACATCATGTCATCTTGCTTAAGGCGTTACTCTGTTTTAAACTTAATACTCTAGATGCATGATGGATAACGGTCGATGAGTGGAGTAATAGTAGTAGATGCAGAATCGTTTCGATCTACTTGTCTCGGACGTGATGCCTATATACATGATCATACCTAGATAACCTCATAACTATGCTCAATTCTATCAAATGCTCAATAGTAATTTGTTCACCCACCGTAGAATACTTATGCTCTTGAGAGAAGCCACTAGTGAAACCTATGGCCCCCGGGTCTATTCTCATCATATCAATCTCCATCACTTTTATACTTGCTTTGTTTTTACTTTGCTTTTTTACTTTTCACTTTGCATCTTTATACCAAAAATACCAAAAATATTATCTCTATCAAATCTCACTCTCGTAAGTGACCGTGAAGGGATTGACAACCCCTAATCGCGTTGGTTGCGAGTAGCTATCGTTTTGTGCAGGTACGAGGGACTTGTGCGTGGCCTCCTACTGGATTGATACCTTGGTTCTGAAAAACTGAGGGAAATACTTACGCTACTGTGTTGCATCATCCTCTCCTCTTCGAGGAAAACCAACGCAAGCTCAAGACGTAGCAAGAAGGATTTCTGGCGCCGTTGCCGGGGAGTCTACGCAAAAGTCAACATACCAAGTACCCATCACAATCCCTGTCTCTCGCATTACATTATTTGCCATTTGCCTCTCATTTTCCTCTCCCCCACTTCACCCTTGCCGTTTTATTCGCCCTCTATTTCCCAATCTCCTCCTCTCTTTTCCGTTTGCCTTCCCGTTGCCATGGCCGAATCAAAAAGAACTACGGGTTTTCCCCCGAGCTCTAGTGCCTTGGATAACCCCTCTATCCTCTCTAAGCTCATAAATAAAGATGCTATAGAAAGACCCACCGGGGTCACCAATGAGAGCTTGAATAATTTTGAAGAGGATGACTCTGGAATTTTTCGCTATTTACTCGATGAGTCTTTAAAAGATGCTTGGGATAGGTTACTTAGGATTCGGGCTAGCTATGTGCCACAATATCAAATTGAAATTTACTTAAAAAGTTTTTATGTTGGCTTGCCCGCTTCCTTCAAACAAGTTTTAGATTCCATCTTTGAGGAAGGTTTTCTTGAAGGGGATGCTATAGATACCTATGAAAAAATGAAAACTATATTCGGGCACCCTATGAATGATAAGGTTGAATCAACTACTCTCTTGTGCTTTTATCAAAATGAAATTATTGAAGAGATGAAGTCTAGTTTAGAGGCAAATTTCCGTAACGTGCTTAATCATACTTCTTCCATTAATGGCCATGTGCTTAACTTAAATAGAAGAATGAATGCAATGGAAAGGAGATCCTCCTCTGTGAATACCAAAGATGGCAATACCTAGATCTATCCTCGTTTTTATGCCTAGCTAGGGGCGTTAAACGATAGCGCTTGTTGGGAGGCAACCCAATTTTATTTTTAGTTTTTTGTTTTTGCTTCTGTTTAGGAATAAATAATCCATATAGCCTCTGTTTAGATGTGGTTTTATCTTTTAATTAGTGTTTGTGCCAAGTTAAACCTATTGGATCTTCTTGGATGATAGTTATTTGATCTTGCTGTAATTTCTAGAAACTTTGTGCTCAGTGCCCGAATTGTTAAAAATCACCAGAACGTGATAAAATATTGATTCCAATTGCTGATGATCAATAAACAAATTGTTCAGGTCGTCTAATTTTGGTAGAATTTTTTGAGCTCCAGAAGTTTGCGTTAGTTACAGATTGCTACATACTGTTCTGTTTTTGACACATTCTGTTCTGCGTGTGTTGTTTGCTTATTTTGATGAATCTATGGCTAGTAAAATAGTTTATGGTCCATAGAGAAGTTGGAATACAGTAGGTTTAACACCAATATAAATAAAGAATGAGTTCATTACAGTACCTTAAAGTAGTCTTTTGTTTTGTTTCTCTAACGGAGCTCACGAGATTTCTATTGAGTTTTGTGTTGTGAAGTTTTCAAGTTTTGGGTGAATTCTTTTGATGGATTATGGAACAAGGAGTGGCAAGAGCCTAAGCTTGGGGATGCCCATGGAACCCCCAAGATAATCCAAGGAAACCAAAAAGTCAAAGCTTGGGGATGCCCCGGAAGGCATCCCTCTTTAAATCCACTTCCATCGGTAATTTACTTGGAGCTATATTTTTATTCACCACATGATATGTGTTTTGCTTGGAGCGTCTTGTATTATTTGCGTATTTGCTTGTTAGTTTACCACAATCATCCTTGCTGTACACACCTTTTGAGAGAGCCATACATGAATTGGAATTTGATAGAATACTCTATGTGCTTCACTTATATCTTTTGAGCTTGATAGTTTTGCTCATAGTGCTTCACTTATATCTTTTGAGCGTGATAATTTTTGCTCTAGTGCTTCACTTAGATTTTTTAGAGCACGGTGGTGGATTTGTTTTAAAGAAACTTGATCTCTCATGCTTCACTTAGATTATTTTGAGAGTCGTTAATAGCATGGTAATTTTCTTAATGTTAATATACTTGGTATTCAAGATATGTGAAACTCTCTTTTGAGTGCGTTGAATACTAAGATAAGTTTGATGCTTGATAATTGTTTTGAGATATGAAGATGATGATATTAGAGCCATGCTAGTTGATTAGTTGTGAATTTAAAGAATACTTGTGTTGAAGTTTGTGATTCCCGTAGCATGCACGTATGGTGAACCGTTATGTGATGAACTCGGAGCATGATTTATTTATTGATTGTCTTCCTTATGAGTGGCGGTCGGGGATGAGCGATGGTCTTTTCCTACCAATCTATCCCCCTAGGAGCATGCGCGTAATACTTTGCTTTGATAACTTCTAGATTTTTGCAATAAGTATATGAGTTCTTTATGACTAATGTTGAGTCCATGGATTATACGCACTTTTTCCCATCCTTCCACTATTGCTAGCATGATCATGTAGTTGACATCGTATTTGTGGCAAAGCCATCGTTCATAATTCTTTCATACATGTCACTCATGTTTCATTTCATATCCCGGTACACCGCCGGAGGCATTCATATAGAGTCATATTTTGTTCTAAGTATCGAGTTGTAATTGTTGAGTTGTAAGAAAAATAAAAGTGTGATGATCATCATTATTAGAGCATTGTCCCAAGTGAGGAAAGGATGATGGAGACTATGATTCCCCCACAAGTCGGGATGAGACTCCGGACGACAAATAAAAAAAGGCCATAAAAAAGGAGAAAAGGCCCAAATAAAAAATGAGAGAAAAAGAGAGAATGGACAATGTTACTATCCTTTTACCACACTTGTGCTTCAAATTAGCACCATGATCTTCATGATAGAGAGTCTCTCATTTTGTCACTTTCATATACTAGTGGGAATTTTTCATTATAGAACTTGGCTTGTATATTCCAATGGTGGGCTTCCTCAAATGCCCTATGTCTTCGTGAGCAAGCGAGTTGGATGCACACCCACTTAGTTTCTTTGTTGAGCTTTCATATACTTATAGCTCTAGTGCATCTGTTGCATGGCAATCCCTACTCACTCGTATTGATATCTATTGATGGGTGAGGGAGTCCCAGACTAGGGGGTGTCCGGATAGCCGGACTATCGTCACGGCCGGACTCCAAGACTATGAAGATACAAGATTGAAGACTTCGTCCCATGTCCGGATGGGACTTTCCTTGGCGTGGAAGGCAAGCTTGGCGATACGGATATGTAGATCTCCTACCATTGTAACCGACTCTGTGTAACCTTAACCTATCCGGTGTCTATATAAACCGGAGGGTTTTAGTCCGTAGGACGAACAACAATCATACCATAGGCTAGCTTCTAGGGTTTAGCCTCTTTGATCTCGTGGTAGATCCACTCTTATAACACACATCATCAATATTAATCAAGCAGGACGTAGGGTTTTACCTCCATCAAGAGGGCCCGAACACAGGGTAAAACATCGTGTCCCTTGTCTCCTGTTACCATCCGCCTAGGCGCACAGTTCGGGACCCCTACCGAGATCCGCCGGTTTGACACCGACATTGGTGCTTTTATTGAGAGTTCCTCGTGTCGTCACCGATAGGCCTGATGGCTCCTCGATCATCAACAACGGCGCAGTCCGGGTGAGACCTTTCTCCCGGACAGATCTTCGTGTTGGCGGCTTTGCACCGCGGGCCAATTCGCAGCCATCCGGAGCAGATCGAAGCTACGCCCGCCATCGGTCAGATTTGGAAGTTTGAACTATACGGCCGATATCCGCGGAGACTTGATCTTCGACGGATTCGAGCCGCAGCCGGCGTGCCGCACTATTTCGATGGGCATGATCTAGCTCGCAGCCGAGCGATTGCCACGGAGGCGCGCCCGAAGATCCGCTCCGACCCTTAATCCGGAGCCGGATTCCCCGATCGAAGACGAGTGGTTGGACACCGCCTCGGGGGCGACAATCCCTACGGCGATTGAACCGAACTCTATCCCTGTCCTTTGCGAAGACCTCGACTCCAGGGTGCCGGACTCCTCTCCGGACTCCGAACCCCCCGCGCCCCTGCCAATCGAATCCGATTGGGCGCCCATCATGGAGTTCACTACCGCGGACATCTTTCAGCACTCGCCCTTTGGCGACATCCCGAATTCACTAAAGTCTCTCTCTTTATCCGGATTACGGTCAGGAAGGTCGGGATGCGGACGACGAAGAAATTCAACGCCCACCCACCACCCACTTTGTAGCCACTGTCGATGATTTAACCGACATGCTAGAATTCGGCTCCGAAGACATGGACGGTATGGACGACGATGCCGGAGACGACCAAGACCCAGCGCCTACAGGGCACTGGAAGGCCACCTCGTCATACAACATATACATGGTGGACATCCCAAAAGATGGGAACAGCGATGGAACAACGAAGGATGACCCCTCCAAGAAGCAACCGAAGCGCCGACGTCAGCGGCGCCGCTCTAAATCCCGCCACAGCAAAAACGGTGATTCCGGCACGAGAGATAATAACACCCCAGACAGTGCCGAAGAAAACCCCCTCCAGCACTCAGCGCAGGAGGAGGGAGAAGCAAGTCCGCACGACAGTGCGGTAGAAAGAGAGGTCGAGGACGATAATTATGCGCCTCCCTCCGGAGACGAAGCAAGCCTCGACGACGATGAATTCGTCGTGCCTGAGGATCCCGTCGAACAAGAGCGTTTCCGACGCAGGCTTATGGCCACGGCGAACAGCCTCAAGAAAAAGCAGCAACATCTTAGAGCTGATCAGGATCTGCTAGCCGATAGATGGACTGAAGTCCTCGCGTCAAGAGCATGAGCTCAAACGCCCTCCAAAGCTACCCTAAGCGCAAGCTGCTCCCCGATTAGAGGAGGAGGCTTACGAACCCGCATCACCAGGAGACAATACGGTGACCGACCACCCGTGGTCGCGACAGGGAGGCCTCTAGGCCCTTCACTAGAACCGTGCCGGCATCGCTCAAAAAGCACACGGCCATAGGGGAACGCCCGACCTGCGGGATATATTGGAGGACAAGGCAAGAAAATCAAGATCGATCTATGGATCGCGTGGGCGCCCACGTGCGTGGCGACAACCGTCGCGCGGACACGATAAGTCCGGCCGGGCCAAACAGAAATGACAAAACTCTTTTGAGCTCCGTCGTGATATCGCCCGATCTGAGGCGCCAAGACACCCACTATGCTTCACGAGGCGAGTAATGGATCATCAAATCCCGAAGGGTTTAAACCCGTCAATATTGAATCCTATGATGGCACAACAGACCCGCGGTTTGGATCAAGACTATCTCCTTCACATCCACATGGCCCGCGGTGACGATCTTCACGCCATCAAATACCTCCCCTCAAGCTTAAAGGACCAGCCCGACATTGGCTCAACAGCTTGCCAAAAAAGTCAATTGGGAGCTGGGAGGACACGAAGCCGCATTCCTCGATAACTTCCGGGGCACTTATGTGCGACCACCGACGCGATGACCTAAGCCACATAATTCAGCAGCCAGACGAATCGGCGGACAATTCGGACACGGTTCTTAACCAAGAAAACCAAATCGTCGACCGTCCGGATGCGGAGGCCCTCGCGCCTTCAAGCATAATATCCGCGACGAGTGGCTTGCCCGCACCTAGGACAGGAAAAGCGAAATCCATGGCAGCCCTCACATCACTCATGACCCGCTTCTGCGGGTGAGGACAGTGGCTAGCATGCAGCAAGAACCTCAAAGAAAAATTCGGCAGTCCGGACTTCAAGGACCGAAATGGCAGGCAGCGTCGTAACAAAAACAAACGCCCATTAACGGCGACAATGTTGAGGATCGGCAATCAATGCGGATTCGAGGCTCTAAACCCGTCGTGAAAAAGCCATTCAAAAGAACTACTCCGGGTCCATCCAATTTGGACCGAATACTCGATCGCTTGCGCCAAATACACGGCACCATGAAAAGCCAGCTAACCACACCAACAGGGACTGTTGGGTATTCAACGAGCAGAGCAAGTTAATTGCGAAAACAATGACAAGGGGCTGCATAGCGATGACGAGGACGAGACCCAATCGCCGAACAATAGAGGATGAAGGGTTTCCCCACAAGCGGACGGTGAACATGATATACGCAACGCACATACCCAAAAGGGAGCGAGCGTGCACTCGAGGACGTCTCACGCGATGGAGCCAGTTGCCCAGTTCAATCCATGGTCCTCCGCCCGATCACTTTTGACCGAAGGACCACCCACCAACATCCGCCACGGCGGATTCGCCAGACCGGTCTTAGACACAATCGTCGATGGATTTCACCTAACGAGTCACGATGGATGGCGGCAGCAACTGAACCTGCTTTACCGAGATACGATGTGCAAAATGGGCACAGACCCTCAAGGATTAAACCTACCAAAACGACCTTTAAAGGCGTCATACCAGGTGTAAAGCCAATTGTACAGGCTCAATTACACCGAAGTGGTCTTGGATCCCGGATAACTTCCGGCGAGGAGTTAATCTTGACATAGTCCCGTTCGCAGCGGCTATCATGCCTTGCTCGGACGTACCACGTTGCAAAGTTCAGCGCGTGCCGCACCACGCATACCTCAAGCTCAAGATGCCAGGCCCTCGAGGAGTCATCACGGTCAGCGGAAACACCGAGCGTTCTTCCGCATGGAGGAACATCTGCTCTCGCGGCGAAGTGCAATGCAGCCTCTTAAGGCAATTCTCGAGTCCGGCCGTTAAGCGGCCGGACACAGCCTAAGCGCCGGAGTAACTTACAACAAGACCACAGCACGTTCGAGCACGCAGCGTAGCGATGCGGCCCCAACCCCAGCCCCCGCGAAGCGTCAGCAGGTCCTTCGCGTACACCATTACGCTCAAGATACCATGGGCATGGGGAGAGGGCACGACCACGATAAACCCATCATGCGGCTCAACCACACCAGGGCTCTCAAGTGTGTCGTCCCTTTTTCTTTTCTTTTTACCTTTTACTTTTTATCCACGGGACTCCGTTTGTCGAGGCCTGTCCGTGAGCGAACTGCCGAACTCACGATGCAACAGCCAGGGAAGGATAAAGGCTACAATGAATATCTGGTGGTCTCCATTACGAGCATTTTTATACACCAATCTGCAGCCTACCCACGGAGAGGGACATGTTTAACAGTCCCATACCTTGCTTATCGCACTATTTGTATCGTTACGCATTACGTAGCAGCACTTATTGAATAAAACAATGCAGCACCTTTTTGCTTATAATTGCATTTCTTTTCATACATATGTTCATTCACAAGATGTTGCATCCGTACACTTTGGTGCGGCTAATATACACCAGGGCTTATGTTTCCGCATTATGGTATGATGAGTCCGAACACTTTCACAAGTGCGGCACCCGAACTTATAGCACTATATGCATCGGCTCGAATCATGTCTTGGGTCAATAGTTGGGTTTGCCTGCTCCCATGTTTTGGTACCTTACGTTCCGTTATATCGGCTAAGGTAGCACTGGAGAACCATCTGCGATTCCGCCCAGTTGAGCTGGGTTAACGCCTCGATGGAGAAAGATAAAACTGACCATCATGATGAGGCGAGAGCCGATCGCTGTTCGAGAGGTTTTTGCGAGTCCTTAAAGACTTATGCCGCTTAGAGCGAGGAGCCGATCTTGTCCGCCAAGGCGTGGATAGCGCCCAAATTCGACCTTCCGAAGACTAGGGGCTTCACGAAATTTAAAATTATAGAATTCTATGGCTAAGTGAGAGTGTTCAAGCATTATAAGTCCGGTTGCCTTGTTCGCTGTGTTGGCGCCTCCTAGATGGACCCAAAATGGGAACAAGAGCGCTCAAGTTTATCCCAACACCCCAAAGACTCGTGGCATGGGGGCTGAAGCCGACGACTTGCCATCTCTCAGATTTGATAAACAGCCACACAGAAGGTAATATTTTAAATTAACAAGCGTTGCTTAGCGCATATGAACTAAGTTTTCAGCGCACAGGATAACAAAATGCGAGTCTACTCAAATATTACATCTTTGGAGCACTCACCCGCAATAGTGCGGGCGCCTTTCAGCACACTCTTATAATACATCTCGGGCGTGCGATGCTCCTTGCCCTCCGGTGGCGGGTCCGTCCACGAGCTTCAGGCATCCATATTGCCCCAGTGCACCTTTGCGCGGGCAAGGCCCGACGGGCACCCTCAATACAAGCGGAATGCTTGATGACTTCTACCCACGGCACGCATCCATCAGCCGCCTCACCAGGCGAAGTATCTCCTGCATGGCCTCCTTAGGCCACAGCCAAACTATGAGGCCCTTCATGGCCTGTTCGGCCGCCTTGTGGAGCTCGACCAGCTGCTTCACTGGTCGCTAAAAGCACCGGATGTCCGGCCTCGATATCTTGAGACCGAAGACCTTCTCCGTCGAGCTCCCTCCTCGGCCCGGTAGAATGCGGCAGCATCGGACACGCTGCGAGGAAGATCTGTGAACGCCTACAGAGCTCGAATCGGGTAAGTAACAGTAATTAACACTCACATGCTTACTTTGCATGAAAAATGCCTTACCGCTGCTATTTTCTTCACCGCCTCAATCTCCGGAGGGCCTTGTAGGCTTCGGCCTTACCGGCTTTGGCACTCTCAAGAGCCGTTGCAAGCTCGACTCTCGAGTCTTGAGTCACGCTCAAGCTCTCATGTTTTTCACGAGATCCTGGAGCTCTTGCTGCACCTCCGCCACCCAGCCCTCCTGCTTCTCTCGCTCGGTGCACTCATGTCGCATTACGTTCGGCGCGGCCACCGCCTCCTTCGAGGTCACCACCTCGTTAGTGGCCCCGACAATACCCATGTTATCCTTGTCATTTTTCTTGCAACCAAATCCTTTTTTGCAAGGTACAATTTTCATAAGGTATTACTCACCTTCTTTTTCCTTGAGCTGCTTCTTGTCATGGACGAGCTCGTTCTCGGACCGCTCGAGGCTTTCCTTCAAAGTATTGACCTCCGCATCGGTCTGGGCGGAGGTCAGCAAGACAGACCTGCAATCCCATATTGACATATTTTTATGACTCCTGCGTTTATCTTTGAAAGATCCTCGATCGGCTTTTCTTTCCGAACACCGAACGAGCATCGGGGCTACTGTCTATGCGGTACCATTTTCATATATTGAAATTCTTACCTCAAAGCATGTTAGAAGGCTGCTGCAGGCTTCGGTCAGCCCGCTCTTGGCGAGCTGAACCTTCTGAATCACTGCACTCATAACAGTGCGGTGTTCCTCTTCGATGGAAGCGCCGTTGAGCGCCTCCAGCAAATTATCCAGCACCTCCGGTTGGACGGAGGCAGCCGACATCGCGGTCTTGCCCTTCTTACGAAGGGTCGCCCACGGACTCGAGCCACTTTGTGGCCTCCGGCTGAGTCCGTGCACAGTCCGGGAGGGTGTCTGTGACACCTCCGGGGCCTCCTCCTCCTGGTGGGTCCTTTTCGGGATCCCACCTCGGTGTCGTCCATGGCGAGGGGTGGAGGCAGTCGGAAGGAATCCATATCCGGCGCACCCAAGGACCCGCCGGCGAAGCGGGAAGATCATCCTTAGGCGAACTGCAGGGTTGTATGCGGCATTAGAAAGACATTATGTGGCGAAAAGAAAAAACTTGAAGTTATTCGAGTCCAGATACTTACGATCTCGCCAGGGCTTGGCCCTTGGAGGCCAGTCCTCGTCGTCAAATCCTTTGGCGTTGGCGGAGCAGTCCGGGAAGAGTTTTTCCCTTCTTGGACCCTTCGCCTCCCTTGTTGGGGAGGCCTTCCTTTCTTCCTCCCCGTTGGGGAGAGGCTTTCTTCTTCTCCTCCTCGCCTTGGTGGGAGGAGTCGGCCTCAGATTCATCATCCGATAGCACCTGGCAGGAACTCTTCCGAGTCCCGTGGCCGTCTTCTTGGCCTTCTTCTCGGCACCACGTGGGATGCGGAGCCAGCAGCCCCGTTAGGCGGGCGTCCGCTGGTCCTCTGGCAATGGGGCGGACGGATAATCCGTTCGCCTTCGCCAGCCATTCTGTCAAAGGTAAAGGGAGTTTAGATCCGCATAGAGCCAAACTATGCAAAACAAGTGGTGAAATCACTTACCTCGTCAGCTGGACGCTGCGAGCGGAATCCGCGATCTTCGGTAGCGGATGCGGGAGCTTCGGCGCCCTTGAAAAGCACCTTCCAGACATCTTCGTACATAGTGTCGAAGAGCCCGCTCAGGGTCTGGTGCTGCGCCGGATCAAACTCCCACAGGTTGTAGCCCCCTCGCTGGCACGGGAGAATCCGGCGGATGAGCATGACCTGGACTACGTTGACAAGCTTGAGCTTCTTGTCCACCAGCTTCTGGATACAGGCTTGGAGTCCGGTTAGCTCCTCCGAATCCCCCCAAATCCGGCCACTCTCTTTCTAGGAGGTGAGCCGTGTAGGGATGCCAGATCTGAATTCGGGGGCCGCTGCCCAATCAGGGTCACGCGGCTCGGTGATGTAGAACCACCCCGATTGCCACCCCTTGATGGTTTCCATGGAAGTGCCCTCTAGCCACGTAACGTGGGACATCCTGCCCACCATGGCGCCTCTGCACTCTGCTTGGCTGCCCTTCACAACCTTCGACTTGACATTTGAAGGTCTTGAGCCTGGTCGAAGTGGGGCTGGATGCTGAGGAAGGCCTCGCACACGACGATAAGCGCCGAGATGTTGAGGATGAAATTGGGGCGGATCATGGAAATCTAGGCCGTAGTAGAACATGAGCCCCGACAAAGGGATGAAGCGGGAAGCCCAGTCCAGCGGAGGAAATGGGGAAGAAATACTACCCTCTCATGGGGCTGGGGTTGGGGCGAGCTCTCCCTCGTCGGGGAGCCGATCTTGTGATGTTGCTGGACAAATATCCGGCGTCATGCAAGCTTCTGATCTGCCCTCTGTGACGGAGGAGGCCATCCACTTGCCTCCCGCTCCGGACATAGTTGGAGAAGGTTGAGGTGAGAAGTGCGGACTTGGGCGCTGGAGCTTGAGTTCAGCGGAGATGGATAAGCCAAGGAGGAAGAAGGCGCTGGTAAAGGGTTGGATCTTTATCCCTTATATGGACGGACAAAACATGTGTCCCCACCGCCTGGTAAAACTAAGCTTATCTCCCGGCATCACAATCGATGGCGCGGTTGGGTTACCCACGTCCGTATTGATGGGAATCCGGAATAAGGGAACACGATCTACTGCTCGACAAGGCGTGCCAAGAAACCGCTTAGCTAAGCGCTAAGGTGGAACAATAAAACAATTTGAGTAAAGGCTTGGTAGTGGTGCGGCGTCATGCCACGAATCGTCGCAGATTGATCTTGTGTAATATTATTCTCTCTACGGTAGTATGTGGAATTTATTTTTGCGAGCGGACACTATCCTGGCGTTCACAATCTTCTATAAATTATTCAGAGGAAGAACCCGCCTTGCAATGCCGAAGACAACATGCGCGCGGACTCGTCGTCATTGAAGCCTGGTTCGAGGACTCTTGAGGAGTCCTGACTAGGGGTGTCCGGATAGCGACTATCGTCACGGCGGACTCCAAGACTATGAAGATACAAGATTGAAGACTTCGTCCGTGTCCGGATGGGACTTTCCTTGGCGTGGAAGGCAAGCTTGGCGATCTGGATATGTAGATCTCCTACCATTGTAACCGACTCTGTAACCCTAACCTATCCGGTGTCTATATAAACCGGAGGGTTTTAGTCCGTGGGGCGAACAACAATCATACCATAGGCTAGCTTCTAGGGTTTAGCCTCTTTGATCTCGTGGTAGATCCACTCTTGTAACACACATCATCAATATTAATCAAGCAGGGCGTGGGTTTTTACCTCCATCAAGAGGGCCCGAACACAGGTAAAACATCGTGTCCCTTGTCTCCTGTTACCATCCGCCTAGACGCACAGTTCGGGACCCCCTACCGAGATCCGCCGGTTTGACACCGACAATGGGCATCTCCATAGCCCGTTGATACGCCTAGTTGATGTGAGACTATCTTCCCTCTTTTTGTCTTCTCCACAACCACCATTCTATTCCACATATAGTGCTATATCCATGGCTCACGCTCATGTATTGCATGAAGATTGAAAAAGTTTTGAAAATGTTAAAGTATGAAACAATTGCCTGGCTTGTCATCGGGGTTGTGCATGATTTAAATACTTTGTGTGGGGAAGATGGAGCATAGCCAGACTATATGATTTTGTAGGGATAACTTTCTTTGGCCATGTAAATTTTGAGAAGACATAATTGCTTCGTTAGTATGCTTGAAGTATTATTATTTTTTATGTCAATATGAACTTTTGTCTTGAATCTTTCGGATCTGAATATTCGTACCATGATTAAGAGGGTTTACATTGAAATTATGCCAAAGTATCACTCCGCATCAAAAATTCTTTTTTTTATCATTTACCTACTTGAGGACGAGCAGGAATTAAGCTTGGGGATGCCTGATACGTCTCCAACGTATCTAATTTTTTTGATTGATCCATGCTACTTTATCTATTGTTTTGGACTATAATGGGATTTATTTTCCACTTTTATATTACTTTTGGGACTAACCTATTAACCGGAGGCCCAGCCCAATATTGCTTTGTTTTTGCCTTTTTCATATTTGAAGAAAGCAGAATATCAAGCGGAGTCCAAGCGGAATGAAACCTTGAAATGTGATTTTCTCACGAGCGTGATCCGGAGACTTGGACCCTCGCCAAGGAACCAGAGAGGCGATCACGAGGTGGGCGCCCCCTAGGCGCGCCCCCCCGCCTCATGGGCCTCGAGCTCCACCGACGTACTCCTTCCTCCTATATATACCTATGTACCCCCAAACAATCAGGACAGGAGCCAAAAACCTATTTCCACCGCCGCAACTTCCTGTATCCACGAGATCCCATCTTGGGGCCTGTTCCGGAGCTTCGCCGAAGGGGCATCCACCACGGAGAGCTTCTACATCAACACCATAGCCTCTCCGATGAAGTGTGAGTAGTTTACTTCAGACCTTCGGGTCCATAGCTAGTAGCTAGATGGCTTCTTCTCTCTTTTTGGATCTCAATACAATGTTCTCCCCCTCTCTCGTGGAGATCTATTCGATGTAATCTTCTTTTTGCGGTGTGTTTGTTGAGACCGATGAATTGTGGGTTTATGATCCAGCTTATCTATGAATAATATTTGAATCTTCTCTGAATTCTTTTATGTATGATTGAGTTATCTTTGCAAGTCTCTTCGAATTATCCATTTGGTTTGGCCAACTAGATTGGTAGTTTTTGCAATGGGAGAAGTGCATGGCTTTGGGTTCAATCTTGCGGCGTCCTTACCTAGTGATAGAAAGGGTTGCAAGGCACGTATTGTATTGTTGCCATCGAGGATAACAAGATGGGGTATTTATCATATTGCATGAATTTATTCCTCTACATCATGTCATCTTGCTTAAGGCGTTACTCTGTTTTTAACTTAATACTCTAGATGCATGCTGGATAGCGGTCGATGAGTGGAGTAATAGTAGTAGATGCAGAATCGTTTCAATCTACTTGTCTCGGACGTGATGCCTATATACATGATCATACCTAGATAACCTCATAACTATGCTCAATTCCGTCAAATGCTCAACAGTAATTTGGTCACCCACCATAGAATACTTATGCTCTTGAGAGAAGCCACTAGTGAAACCTATGGCCCCCAGGTCTATTCTCATCATATCAATCTCCATCACTTTTATACTTGCTTTGTTTTTACTTTGCTTTTTACTTTTCACTTTGCATCTTTATACCAAAAATAACAAAAATATTATCTCTATCAGATCTCACTCTCGTAAGTGACCGTGAAGGGATTGACAACCCCTAATCGTGTTGGTTGCGAGTAGCTATCATTTTGTGCAGGTACGAGGGATTTGTGTGTGGCCTCCTATTGGATTGATACCTTGGTTCTCAAAAACTGAGGGAAATACTTACGCTATTGTGCTGCATCATCCTCTCCTCTTCGGGGAAAACCAACGCAAGCTCAAGACGTAGCATATCTCAGTTACAGTATATTGTCATTGACCTTCCAAACATGTTGAGCTTGCCTTTCTCCCTCATGCTAGCCAAATCCCTTGCACCAAGTAGAGATACTACTTGTGCTTCCAAATACCCGTAAACCCAGTTTTGCCATGAGAGTCCACCATACCTACCTATGGATTGAGTAAGATCCTTCAAGTAAGTTGTGATCGGTGCAAGCAATAAAAATTGCTCTCTAAATATGCATGACTTATTAGTGCAGAGAAAATAAGCTTTGTACGAACTTTTTGTGGAAGTAATAAAAACGACGGACATAATAAAGGTCCACATACAAGGGAAATATAAAGTGGCGTTCTTTTGCATTAAGATTTTGTGCATCAACCCTAAGCGCATGACAACCTCTGCTTCCCTCTGCGAAGGGCCTATCTTTTACTTTATGTTTTTACTTTATGCTTGAGTCAAGGTGATCCTCACCATTCCCTTTTTCATTTTATCCTTTGGCAAGCTCCTTGTGTTTGAAAGATCATGATATATATATATCCAATTGGATGTAAGTTAGCATGGGCTATTATTGTTGACATCACTTAAAGGTGAATACATTCGGAGGCAACACAATAAGCCCTATCTTACTCGATGTCCGGTGAAACTCCATAACCACAAGTATTGCGTGAGTGTTAGCAATTGTAGAAGACTATATGATAGTTGAGTATGTGGACTTGCTGAAAAGCTCTATTCTTGACTCTTTACGATGTTATGATAAATTGCAATTGCTTGATGGTGAGATTATAGTTTGTTAGTTCTCAATGAAGTTTACGAACCATGCTTGACATTGTGAATAGATTGTTACTTGATCATGAAAAGTTTTATGAGATAAGCTGCTATTATGACACATATTGATGCTAGAAAAAGTGATTGGAATTATCATTGATCAAACTTAAGCACTTACTAGCATTCCGCATCAAAATTATCTTTTATCATTTACCTACTCGAGGAATGAGCAGGAATTAAGCTTGGGGATGCCCGATCGTCTCCAACATATCTATAATTTTTATTGCTCCATGCTATATTATCTCTTGTTTGAGCAATATTGGGCTTTATTTTCCACTCTTATATTATTTTTGGGACTAACCTATTAGCAGGAGGCCCAGCCTAGAATTGCTGTTTTAGCCTATTTGATGTTTGAAGAAAAGGAATATCAAGCGAGTCAAAAGACACGAAACTCCACGGAACCTATTTTTGGACGGAAGAAGCCCATGGAGTACAGTAAGCTCACGGGGAGTCTGGGCTGCCCACGAGGTGAGGCGCGCCCACCCCCACAGGCGCGCCCCTACCTCGTGGCCAGTCCGGAAGTCCACCGGCGTACCTCCTGCACCCATATATACTCTCGTGCCCTAAAACTTCGAGCGGAGATTAGATCGGAAGTTCCGCGCCGCAAGCCTCTGTAGCCACGAGAAATCAATCTAGGCCCTCTCCGGCGCCTGCCGAAGGGCCATCATCACCGATGGCCATGGAGGAGTATCCGGAGGGTCTTCATCACCATGAAGGCCAAGGACCGAAGGTGGAGGCCATGGAGGAAGAAGCACAAGGGAGAACCTCTCCGCCTCTCTTCGGTGGCGCCGGAGTGCCATCGGGAGGAATCATCGCCATGGTGATCGTCTTCATCAACATCACCATCATCATCACCATCCTCATCTCTTTTACGTGGTCCACTCTCCCGCAACCCGCTGTAATCCCCTACTTGAACATGGTGCTTTATGCCACATATTATGATCCAATGATGTGTTGCCATCCTATGATGTTTTGAGTAGTTATCTTTTGTCCTTGGGTTGATTGATGATCTAGATTGGTATGAGTTGTATGTTTTACTTTGGTGCTGTCCTATGGTGCCCTCTCGTGTCGGCGCAAGTGTGAGGATTCCGCTGTAGGGTGTTGCAATCGTTCATGATTAAACTTATAGTGGGCTGGTGAGTGAGCGAAGCACAAACCCGAGTAAGAGGGATTGTTGCGTATGGGAATAAAGAGGACTTGATGCTTTAATGCTATGGTTGGGTTTTACCTTAATGATCTTTATTAGTTGCGGATGCTTGCTAGAGTTCCAATCATAAGTGCATATGATCCAAGTAGAGAAAGTATGTTAGCTTATGCCTCTCCCTCATATGAAACTGCAATAGTGATTATCGGTCTTGTTAACAATTGCCTAGGACAATTCCGCACACTGATCCACCATTATTCCACACTCGCTATTTATATTATTTATTAATATATTCTAACTTCATGATAATAGCACCTGCTTTTATGTTTTAGCTTTTCGATACCATACAAAGTTATCCTCTTCATACCCACAACGTAGTTTTATTTCCCGTTTCTAGTTGGAAGTAAGCGTTGATTGCACGTGAGTCGTGTCGATGGCGAGATAGGGCTTGAGAGAATATTGATCTTACCTTTAGCTCCTTGTGGGTTCGACACTCCATACTTATCACTTCCATCTTTGGAAAGTGCTACGATGATTCCTTGCACTTGGGGATTATCACTTACAAGTGTATCTTCTTCTAGGCTAACTGTTTGAAGAACAAAACCAACCGTTCTAAAGTGAAATTCCAACAGACAACGGGATCTCGTAGCTATATTGCACATGCGAGGCTCTTGTAAATAGCTGCTACTTCCTTCTTTTTTGTGCCATATTATCATTATCCATATTGACTTGTTCCAAATCTGAGAGGAAAGCCCGTGCGGACCAAAAGAACTGAACGAATGCGGTGCAAATCTTCAAGGATTGCCACACCGGCAAGATGAAGGGCATGAGCACACCAGTTCAAGCCGATGTTGTAAGTCCTTACTCCTCCTGCCTTGAACTGATTAATCTTGTGATGTGTTCATTTAACTACTTGGTTTGCAGCCAATGTCGATTACTCTGTTCACTTTTATACATAGTTGTCTTAACGTATCATTTAACCTTACATGGTTTAAAAGAGATGAAGGATATTCTTTTGGTCTTGATCGTAATCTAGTTGTTATGTTCACGTCGCACACAATGATAAAATAGGTTGTTTGTTTTATATCTGTTTGCCCATGATATGAATGATGTCATACTATGTTCATCCTACTTTAAACCATGTCTCTTTATCCTTAGATGTCAGCGAATGTGAGGAAATAGACAATACAAGAGGCATGCTACATGGACATATGTTCCAAAAGTGATTTTATTATGTAGTTGGCACTACAATACATGCTAATGTATTACTGGTAGTTCACTAAAATAAGTTATGTATAAATGTTTAACCTACTTTGTTTGTTTTTGTCTCATTAGTAACTTATACGGTACACTAATCTACAAGTTCAAACTTTCGAGGAAGCTATGGAACAAATGATTGAACTGCCACAACCACTGAAGGTGGCGAGGCTACTACAGGCACAATGTCACCTCTTGCTGCGATCGTCGGTATCTCTCCACTAACAGTGCAAAAAGCACCTTCTGCGTAATTCAGGTTGGTTGTCAAGGTAACCTCGTCCAAATCGCCTCTTGAACAAAATCTTCACCTGCTAGGCAGTGATATATCGTGCTCCGGACACAAGTCCAATCCCTAATGGGCGTTGTTTGAAAACAAGAATAGTGGTTGAGAAATGTCATCAAGATATGAATGGTTTTGAAACCGGACTATCGGACATTAACCGTTGTTCAAGAGCAATGGCGGAAAAAGGTGGAGATCGTCTTGCTCCATCGATTCTGACTGAAACATTAGCACTCGTGTCAAATGATCGTGCTTCTATACATCGATGGTGCTTTTATCGCAAGGACTGTAAACTTTATGCCAGCAGACCTTTTGTTGTATGGTTGGAATTTATTTTGTTGTGATACAACATTTATGATGTTGCCCAGGGCTGCGATAATTCTGGCGCTATTTTTGTATAGTGTAGGTTTATCTTAGTAATGTATTCAGTAAAAGCTTCAGAGGAGCCCAACATGCCAACATTAAATCGGGCCCATTCGGTTGGGCTAAAAGCGATTCTGGGCGAAATTGGCATGTAGCCCACTAAAATATCTGGGCCTAAATCAGCATAAGCTTTCATATTTTTACGGTAGGCCTATGCCCATAGTGGGCCTTTAACGAGCCTAAACATAATTTGGGCCCTCGGTAAAAATAGGCCGTTCTGGTGTAAATATCTCGAGCCCATAAAAACATGGGCCTTTAATAGACCGAATGTGAGATTGGGCCTGATTGTGCCAAATAACCCCTTTGGACTTAGCAGGCGAAATGGTGGCCCATTTACGACGCGGATCTTTGTGAGCGAAATTGGACGGGCCGTAAATGCGCCGACCTAATACACGGGCCTTTAACAGGCCAGAACTTCGGTCGGGCTAGATTATCATCACTTTTATATGGGCCGTTAACGGGCCCGATATGACGTTGGGCCACATATGGCCCATGGTTTATGTTAGGTGTTAACAGGCCGAAAATGACAACAGGCCGAAAGTGGCCCAAATCTATAGTGGGCCTCTAACAGGCCGAATGTCAGACATGGCCGAATATGACCCAAATCCTTCACGGTCGTTTATGGGCCAAAAGTTTTGATGGCCTGTAAATGGGCCCAAATGAAGTCGGACCTTTAACAGGCCAGAAATACACCGGGTCGGGATTCGGTCCAATTACTTAGCGGACTGTTAACAGGCCAAAGTGACCATGGGCCGCGTTGATGACAAGTTTAGGACAGGCCGTTGACGGGCCGATTTGACAGAGAATGTTGGGCCTTTAGCTGGGCCGGCCCATTATGGTCTGTAGAATCTTGTGGGCCTTTAGCTGGGCTGGCCCATTGTGGTCCGCAAAATCTTGTGGGCCTTTAGCTGGGCCGGCCCATTATGGTGTGCAAAATCTTGTGGGCCTTTAGCTGGGCCGGCCCATTATGGTCCGCTAAATTTTGTGGGCCTTTAGCTGGGCCGGCCCATTATGGTCCGCTAAATCTTATGGGCCTTCGGTTGGGCCGCCCATTTAAACTTTGTGGGCCACTGTTGGGTCGGTCCACGTGTCAACATATCATAGGCCCATCTCGACCGTTGGATGAGTGACACACATGCCAGCGCGAGTGACGCGTGGATCCATCACCAATGAGAATTTTACACGTGGAAAATCGGCATTGGTCGTGGCTGTTAACGGGTTATCGGATCCAAAATCCGACCCGATAGCTTAACGGCGTTCCGTTACGGTGGATGCCACGTGTCGGTCACCCTTGACGAAAGCACTTCTATGATTCTATGACGCGCGATTTATCGTCATGGAAGTGGACACTTCCGTGATGATAATTTTGGTAATGTCATGGAACACTTCTACGATAGCACAGGTATGACTATCTTGATTCTGTCATAAATTTGTCATGGATGTACATGCATGACAAAAAACGCGATGTACTGTGACAAACATGTATCATCACGGAAGTGTATTTTTTGTAGTGTTCTGGGTTGCCTATAACAGTTCATAGACAAGTGAAAGTGGATACTCTAAAATGCGCAAGATAAGCATGAGTGCTATGGATGGCGTTCTCGTAGGGAGACGAGGCGGATCCATAGTGGTGTATTGATGTGGTGAATATGTGGACCCGTGTGCCACCTCAAAAGAGTTACTTGCGATCGTAGTTCGGGATATCCATTTGAGTCAAAGCTGGCTTCTGCGATTAAATCCACCACCCCTTTGTTGATACCGATGCATATGTAGATAGTTACGATGTAAGTCTTCTTTGGGTACATTTGTACTCACGTTTGCTTAATTTATGTTTTTGCGAGAGAGACTTGAGTCTCGCTAGTAGTTCCACATGGACTTGACGTTAGCTTGTTACCTCAACTACGATCTTGTGCCCTCGGCGGATCAGTAGATAGTCGGGCTTCTCGGCCTTTTTCATTTGTAGATGTCGTACTCGGACATGTTAAGCTTCATGGCGTGCTTTGACTTGTATGCTCTGAATGTTGGGTCATGAGACCCAAGTTTGTAATATCTAAGCTCCTCGGGCCTATTGAATAAATACTTTGAGTCGTAGAGTCATGTTGTGATGCCATGTTGTATTTACACATATCGAGCATATTATGCGTATGATTGAAATGCTTGGTATGTGTGGGATCCGACAACCTGGTTGTCTATCCTTGGTAGCCTCTCTTATGGGGAAATGTAGTATGGTGCTTCCACTGAGCCATGGTAGTCTGCTATAGCCGGTTTACAGTCCTGATAGCCAGTTACTCTGCTCCGGAACATAGGCTGGCTGCATGTGTCCTTCTTGATCTGTGTGTGTCCCTTGAAATGTCATGCGGTGTCTTTGAGTCTGTTAGCCTGCTACTGCTTGTCGGTTCGGGTTCGGCAAACCCTCTAGGTTCGAACTACAGGGGTGCGTGGAGATCTCACCCCTACCAACCTGCACCTCGTCGCCTGCAAGGATCTAAAACTACATGAAGAGCAACACAAGGGACACAAGGTTTATCTTGGTTCGGGCCACCATTGTGGTGTAACACCCTACTCCGGTGTGTGGTGTGGTGGATTGCCTCTTGGGCTGATGATGAACAATACAAGGAAGAACAGCCTCGCGAGTGAGGTGTTCTTGTGGCTAGGCTCTCGATCGGATTGGATCAAGCTAAGATGAGATGTCCCTCCTCTCTGTGTGGTGGCTAGCTCTACTTATAGGCGGAGGCCTGGGCCTCTTCCCAAATATTAATGGCGGGAAGGCGCCAACAATTGGCCATTTGAAGGGAACATCTAGTACACTTATCGACTAAAGTTGGTCCTCGCTTTGTCAAAGGCTCCGGTGGTGGCCTTGACTTGGGCACCACGATGACCTCCTTCCTGCCATTCGACGGTCTTGGTCTTGTTGCACGAAGCGGCTGCCTTTGCTTGATGCTCTCGCTGCGCTTGCCTCCTTTGCACCAAAGAGGAAATGAGGACCTTTGTGCGGGCTGGCGCCCGCTGGCGCCCTAGGTCGTCATGGCTTGCGTCATGGGCACCTCGTGAGGTACCCGCCTTGATCTCTCCGCCTCCTCGTGAGCCAGGCTGACGAGGCCGTGCTGAGAAGCTTCACATCGTCCGCCCATGAATCTGGCCCCACGCGAGGTCTTGAGCTGGTCTTGATGAAGATGGGCGTACTAGGCCACCCCTTGAGCCACGCCGCAGCAGCAGGCGAGCAAGTCAGGTACCCCGTTCCCGAATGCCGACATACACCCAATTCTGGAGTCTGCTAGCCAGTTACTCTGCCCGAATTCACTTTCGATGACCGACATGTTCGTTGTTGGGTCATGTATGCATGTCCTTGTAAGTTAGTGCCACTTTGGGTTTACAACTAGTCATGTCGGCCCGGGTTCTCTGTCATATGGATGCTAGCGAGACTATCATATACGTGAGCCAAAAGGCGCAAACGGTCCCGGGCCAAGTAAGGTGGCACCCGTGGGAATACCATGCGTGAGGCCGCAAAGTGATATGATGTGTTACATGCTAGATCGGTGTGACTTAGGATCGGGGTCCTGACAGGCCCACAAGCCCTTAGGCCCCCCTAGGGCGTGCCCCTGAGGCTTGTGGCCTCCTCGGGGATCTTCTGGCCCTCTCTCCAAGTTACGTGGGTGGCTTCTGGTCCAAGAAAAATCATCGCGAAAGTTTTATTCCGTTTGGACTCCGTTTGATATCCCTTTTCTGTAAAACTCAAAAACAAGGGGAAAACAGAAACTGGCACTGGGATCTAGGTTAATAAGTTAGTCCCAAAAATATATAAAATAGCATATTAATTCATATAAAACATCCAAAACAGATAATATAATAGCATGGAACAATCAAAAATTATAGATACGTTGGAGACGTATCACTCTATGTCTTACTTGGTTTGTTTGCTTGTTCGCTTAGCATAATTGTGTATTTATTCCGATTGACAAACAAAAAGTTTATGAATCCTCATCCACTTGCTAATATTTTTAAGAGATCCAATTATGAAGAACCAATTGCTAGTGAGTTGTGTATACTAGATTATCTTTATGAAGTTTTGCTTGAAATTCGTGAATCTAAAAATTGTGATGAAGTGTTAAAAGAAAAAAAATATGAAGTGATTCATGATAGCTCCTTAAATAGAAAGAATGATTGCAATGATGTTATTATAAATTCCATTAATGTCAATTGTGCTAATAATATGCAAAACAACAAGCTTGGGGATGCTAATTTTGATATGTCCACTACCTATTGCAATGATCATGATTGGGGTGATTCTTCTTATGATCTTAAAAATTTATTTAAGCCTCATGATGAATATGTTTGCAATAACATTGAAAGTGGGTTTGTAAGAGTGTCAACTCTAGGTAATAACGATCTCAATCATATGATTTTTTTATAAAAGTGTGCTTGGAGAGGTCATGACTTTATTTGATGACCCCACTATATTGGAAGAGTGTCAACTTTGCATGCATGTGGATCATGTAGAGAATATGTTATGTGATAGCTATATTGTTGAATTTCAACATGGTTCCACATGTAATTATTATGAGAGAGGAAAATATGGTTGTAGAAATTTTCATGTTACTAAATTACCTCTCATTATGTGGAGATTGCTATTGTTCCTTTCTTTTTCCTTGCATATGCTAGTTTTGGCTTGCCTTGATAATTTGTTTGATTATAAAATTCCTATGCATAGGAAGCATGTTAGACTTAAATTTGTTTGTCACATGTTTTATGATGCTCTCTTTGTGTTTCAATTATTATCTTTCATGTGAGAATCATTGAAATCTCAATGCCTAGCTAAAACGCTATAAAGAAAAGCGCTTGTTGGGAGACAACCCAATATTTTTATTTTCTATTTTTATGAGTATACACAATATTACTTCTGTAGTAATTGTGTTGTAATGTTTTAATTAGTGTTTGAGCCAAGTAAGACCTTTGGGGTGATCTATGGTGATAGTTGATTTGATCTTGCTGAAAAACAGAAACTTTTGCACTCATTATCGGAATTTTAAAAAATCACACAACCGTAATTTTGATCTGAATTTTTTAAAAAAAGATTTATATAAAAATTTCCTAAGTTGTCCTAATTTTTCAGATTTTTTTGAGATACAAAAGTATACGAAATTTCCATATTACTACGCATTGTTTTGTTTTCTACAGATTCTGTTTTCATTGTGTTGTTTGCTTATTTTAATGAATCTATGGGTAGTATTGGGGGTATGAACCATGGAGAAGTTGGAATACAGTAGATATTACACCAATATAAATTTAGAATGAGTTTACAACAGTACCTAAGTGGTGACTTCCTTTTATTATACTAACGGATCTTACGAGTTTTCTATTGAGTTTCGTGTTGTGAAGTTTTCAAGTTTTGGGTAAAGTTTTGATGGACAATGGAATAAGGAGTGTCAAGCGCCTAAGATTGGGGATTCCCAAGTCACCCCAAGGTAAAATTCAAGGAGAACCAAGCATCTAAGCTTGGGGATGCCCTGCATGGCATCTGCTCTTTTGTCTTCAATCCATCGGTAAAATTACTCGAGGCTGTATTTTTATTCACTACATGATATGTGTTTTGCTTCGAGCGTCTTGTGATATATGAGTCTCTGCTTTATTTGCTTTTCAGTTTGCCACAATCATCCTTGATGTACACACCTCCTTGCCGGCAACCTCAGACTCCATCGGCTCTCCGTGAGTGGATCGGCGATCAAAAAAAAAAAAACGATCAAGCAAATGTTGAAAAGAAGAACGAGAAAAAAAAAGAGCCCAAGGAAATTTTCGGTCTAAAGGATTACTGCGATGGGGTGCGTGGCGCGGTCTCAACCACCGAGGTGCAGTGCTGCCCCTTGTCGGAGGCTTCCCTTGTCGGGAAGCATCCCTTGGGAGGCGCTCCTTGGGAGAATTCTCCCTTGGCGGCGTAGTTGAAGCGAGCGGAATCTCGGGAGACCACAGGTCCTCTGATGAGGCTGCTCTGCTCCTACACAAATCAACAAGTCGATATCGGTGAAGAAGGAGCACCCATGCACACCTAACGTAAGAAATAAACCAATTACTTACGTTGGGGCTGTCTTTGGGGGCTGCTCTCGAGAAGGTTGCGGGTCCGGCAAGGGGTCTCGAGCCAGCCCTCCACAGCCATGCAGAAGTCGTCTTCGATGACAACCACGGGGTCTTGGCTCTCTTGGCGCTCTCGAGCCAGCGTCCTAAAATAGGAAAGAGTTGAGAATAAAGCAAATCGGATACAAGACAAAGCAGCAAATTGAAGAATCACAAATACTGACGACAAGATCTTACTCTTCTTCTTCTTCCTCGGGTGAGGCGGAGAAGTCGAATCCGCTCCGCCTCCGGTGCGATGAGCTGGAAGAGTAGGCTCCCTCGGGCGCTTGGCGGGTCGAGCCGTGGTCCCGAAGGCCCGCTCCGATTCTTTGTGGCGGCGTGAGCGCTCCAGCGGCAGAGCTTGCAGCGGTGGAAGCGTCATGTGCGCGACAGCTGTTAGCCCGTCTGCCGCCCGCCGCTTCCCGGTCTTGCGGGCGCCTTCTTGGTGGAGCTGCGGGCTCCTCCCGCGACAAGCTACCTGAAGGTGGGGGGGAGGCACCCCCGGCAGGCTCGTTCGGCTCAACTTCAAGCTCGGCCTGCTCCTCCGCGCCGGCAAGCTCCTCTCGATCGGCAAGGCTTGCCGCCTCGGCTGCCTCTACCTCCTCCACGGTGAACCCGAATTCACCAGCAGCAGCAGCTTCCGCCGCCTCCTCCGGCTGGTGGCGATCGCGTTGCCTTCGGCGTCGGTGGTGTCGCGGGTGAGCCACTTACGCTGTCGGCGCGGATCGGCACTTCTTCCAAGCTGTCGAAGAAGCTGCTGCCGCAGCGTCGTCGGCGGGCTCTTGCCAAGTTGGAGCGATCCCATGGGAATCGCTGGCGGCATCATTACCGCGGATCTTGATCGGCGAAGAGTTGTTGCACAAAGGCGACCCCCTCGGCAACATGAACCACTCGGGGTGATCGGGTGCGTGCTTGAACAGCTCCGACGACGCATCCAGCTCAAAACGATGAAATTCCAGTTGAGGCCGGGCGCAGCCTCATGATATCTGCCGCATTTTGGAACTCCCAAGCAGGTCTCCTCCTCTCCTGCAAGGGAAGCGTCTGGCGAAGAAATCAGCGCCAGCAGCGCCTACGGTGAAGTCCGGCATGCACGAGGCGCAAGATCCGGTCACGGCAATCTTCAACCTAGCATCCTCCGGCGCCAAGTTACTCCAATCGTTGCCGCGCACTATGGGATTTTGGCGCTGGGCGGTGAAGAACTGCGGGTTCTCCTCGATGATCCAACACCAATCGGCTCTCCACTCCTCCCACTTGCTGCGGAGCTCTCCTTCGAGATATGCTTCTTTCTTGCCGATCCACGGAGATCCAAGCAATCCCTCCGACAGCGGCTCTCCTCTCTCAGCGGGGCATGAAGAAGTGGCGGAAGGGCTACATTTGGGTGGACTCCGACAAAGTTTTCGCAAGGTGTGCGAAAACCGCCATGGTCGGGGCGGCATTGGGGGTGAAATCAAGGAGGCGAAGACCGTAGGTGTTCATGATATCATAAAGAATTCGGAAAAGGGCGAGCCCGCGATAGAAAAAAGCGAAGAAGGATGCCGGCGAAACCTTCTTGGATGCAGCGGCGGAGATCACCCTCGTCTTGGCAGTGCGTCAGCGTCTCCGTCAACGAAAGAGGTAGTACCCTCCGCAGCTCCTTTGCGTCGGCGAAGTCGAAGGTGGCCGCTCCTTCGCGGCGCCCTGAGCGCTGCGCCTCGGCGACTTCCGCCCTTCCCTTGTCGGCTTTGGAGCCATGGCGGAGGTGGTGGAGAGTCCGACGGCGTTGATGGCGCCCGGTGGCAATGAAGGCGAGCGTCGCTCTCTTGGACTTGAGAAGAAGGGGGCGGCGGTGGTTTTGAGATGTGACAGCAATGGCAAGGTGGGCGTCCTGCCTGTTTCCCCTTTATAAGGAGGGAGAGGGGTGGGCGTTCCGCTTTCAATTAAAAGCCCCACGATCTCTCCCACGGCGCCACGTTAGTAGCGTCTTGTTAAATGGGGGCGTGGTGGGTCGGGGCGATAGCGGTGTGATCTAGGCCGCCCGTGCCGTGCCTTTTTTGGGCTGGCCCAACAGTGCTCGGCACCGTGTGTGGCCCGAGCCGAGGCTCTGTCGGTGTACTAGAGTAGGGGTACCCTAGTATCCGGAATTCGTGCACGGGCGATTCACGCACCCATGGCGGGGACTGCCTACCGCCAAGGTCCTCCGTGGTTCCTTTGGAGCCATTCAAGAACAAAGTATTCAAGGCCCGGCAAGAGGAGCTTGCCGGAAGGCCACTCAAGGCCTGAAGGAAACAAGACCCGGCAAGAGGAGCTTGCGGGAAGGCTGGCGGCGACAAGCTTCCGGGCGCGACAAGGATTCAGCGCGGCAAGGTGCTTGCAGCGGCGAGCAACTCTTCATCTCGCTCCAGCTCATCCACCAGCGATGTCGCCATGGGGCCATTCGGCGTGCGTGTCAAGAGGCTGTGCAGCCAGCGGAGAAGCAGCGATGGCGGCGGCGACAGAGTGCCATCGTGGCAAGCGGGGCGCCCTAACGGTCCCTTTACTGCCTTGTTTAGGCGACATGGGCGGGCATTTATTGATCTTGTCCCTTGCCGTCGAGTTAGGTATAAGACACTGTACAAAGTAGATGTACCAACCGTAACTCATTTTTCCCATTTTACCCTTGTTTACGTTGCCACCTGTGGTGACCCCTTGAGCATATAAAAGGAGGCCCATGCGCAACGTAGAGGGGGTTCAGTTCGGCTAGTTCGACTCATTCGAGACTACACTCACTCAAGCTAGGTTTTGTAGCTCTCATTGCTCCCTAGCAAGAACACAATACAATCAACCAAGCAGCACTAGGAGTATTATCTCTCCGGAGAGCTCCGAAGCTGGGTAAACTGCTCGTGTGCATCGCCTCGATCTGCTCTTCGTGCAATCTCCGCCCCTCACCGAACCACAAGGGACTCGGTCCGCCAGGTCCCATAGGTGTTCGTGGGTCACGATCAGCTTCCCCGACATCTTTGGCGCACCGGTAGGGGCGTCGAGGCTGTGTGAACCTGATCCGGCGTTCACCACGAGCAACAATCTTCATCATCTTCATCAAAATGCCACGAAGAAGAAGGCTTGGCGGCGTGAGCCCGTCGCGTCAAACCCACCACCACCGGGCTGGCGAGTGGTGGGGAAAGCAATGGCGGAGAAACGGCGTCGTCGAGGCCACAGCGCTGCCAAGTCCAAGGACAAAGCGGCGCGAACTTGGCGTCCGGATCGTGCGCGTCTATCTCAAGAGCGCTAGACCGGCAAGCGTCATGGTGCTCGCATAGCGCCATCGCTCGTTGGATCAAGAGCCAAGCTGGAGGATCCGAAGCCCTCGAGACCCGATATGCGCCCGACATCTTTGATGCAATGAATCGATCGCTGGGCGGGATGCTGCTCCTTCTAACGGTTAGAAGTCCGAGCATATCCGTTCCTTGCACCGTCGCCATTGCCACCCACCACTCCAGCGAAGCCTTGGCGAGAGCTCAGCGCTTCTAGACTACCCTCCAGCGGCCGACAAGGTCGAAGAATGGAGGGCCACCATCGAGTCTCGCCGGCTTTGCCAGCGGCGTCCCACGGCAACCAAGCACATCACTGCGCGGCGAGCGACAAGGCAAGAGCGGTGGCGGCGAGACCTGTGAAGTGCGACCACCATGCACTCTCCATCCGAAGGCCAAGATCGCCGACTCGTCGGATCCACCTCGACAGCGACTCCACGCGTCGCCGGATCCTGAGCTCGCCGTGATCAGCGCCAAGTTCTTCAAACGGCAACAAGAAGGCGCTTCGAACTTCGCGCCGAGCACCGAAGAAAGCGGCGTCAATCCGACCAGCGCGCGGGCCCGCTGTCGACATGCAAGCGCCGAGAGAACGGTGACTTGCCGTGCTGCGATAGGTTGCCCTGCGTTCACTCGTGAGCTGCGGCAAGTCGGTGGCCGACAAGAAAAATTTCAAGCGGATGTGCGGAGAAATGCGATGGCGGGGCGCATCGTCGGAGTTCCTCGGCATCTACACCATCGCGGTGCAAGCTGCGGGGGGCGAGGCGACAAGATCCTCGCCAACTACTTCCCGATGGTACTCAAGCCAAATGTCGAGATCTTGGCTCATGCACTTGCGGACAGCTCCATATCCTCTTGGGCAGATCTATGCCATCGGTTTGTCGGCGCCTTCACGGTGACCACAAACCTCATAGCCAAGAGTGACCTTCAGCTGCTCGCCCGAAGGAAGAAGAGTCAAGTCCGGCAAGAGCTCGATGCCCACTCCGCAAGCGCACCTCTTGAGTGCTGCGCTGCCGTCGAAAACCCTCATCGAGCTCCACCGGCAAGTGCAAGAAGGCGATGGCAGCTCCACCAAAGACCAGAAGGTGCCGCCAAGGAGGGCGGCACTGGTGGTACCTTCACCATCGGTGCCACTCTCGACCCTAAATAGGAAGGCGGCTCGTTGCTTTCCTGCGGGCGAATGTCGGCGTGTTTGCATGGCAACCGTCGACATCCCGGTGTTCAGGAAAGTAATTGAGCATCACCTACCTGTCTGTCCTCATCTTGGCCCGTCAAGCAAAAAGTCGAAAAGCAGCGGTGGGCGCCAAGAATTCATAGCGAAGAGATCAAGAAGTTGGAAGCGGCGGGCCTTGTCGGAGGTGCTCCATCCCGTGGTTGGCCAATCCGGTAGTTATGCATAAGGCAAATGGGAAATGGAGACTTTGTATTGACTTCACAGATGTTAATAAAGCTTGTCCCAAAGACCCATTTCCCTTGCCGCGTATCGACCAGATTGTTGACTCCACGGTGGATGTGATTTGCTTTCATTTCTTGATGCATACTCGGATATCATCAGATCTTCATGGCGAGAAGAGGATGAAGAAAACCGCATTCATCACCCCATGTGGCACCTCTTGCTTTGTACGGATGCCTTTTGGGCTAAGAATGCTGGTTCAACGTTTGCAAGAGTAGTCCATGGCGCTTTTGAGCATAAATGCGAAATGTAGAAGCTTACATGGATGACATAGTGGTCAAGAGCAAGGACAAAGCAACTCTGGTTCAAGATTTAGATGAGACCTTTGCAAATCTGCGCAAGATCAACCTCAAGCTCAACCCGAAGTGCGTGTTGGAGTTCCTTCGGCAAGCTTCTCGGGTTCTTCATCTCTCGTGAGGAATTGAAGCCAATCCCGACAAGATCAAGGCCATTGAGCAAATTGAAGCACCAAAGCGCGTCAAGGATGTCACGAAGACTTGCGGTTGCGTGGCTGCTCTCGGCGAGTTTATCTCTAGGTCTGCTGGCGGCATACGCCATTTTCAAAATTTTGAAAAAGGCAGGTCAATGAAATGGACTCGAAGCGGAGGCTGCGCTGCGAGACTTAAAGAGTACCTGTCCTCCACTCCAATACTTGTCGCACCTAGGCCACAAGAGAAGTTGCTGCTATATATAGCGGCAACCAATCAAATGGTTAGTGCTGCGTTAATAGCGAAAGGGAGGCGGATGATGAGCGGCAACAAAGGCGGATGCATCCTGCGACAAGCGAGGGGCTTCACCGACAAGCTCTGGTCCCGACAAGGGCGGATCTGCGCGAGATTGCGAGAAGATCGAGAAAAGGATGGTGCAGCGCCCAGTCTACTTTGTCGATTCCCTTCTGCGGGGGCTAGGTCAAGGTATTACGGTGTGCGAAATTGCTTTTCGGCCTCCTCATGGCCTCGAGAAATCCAGCCATTACTTCCAAGCACATGAGATAACAGTTGTCACTCGCTTTCCGCTGAAAAGAATCTGCAAAATCCGGAAGCAGCAGGCAGGATTGTCGAGTGGGCCTTTGGAATTGTCAAGCTTTGGCCTCAAGTTTGAAAGCACTTCAACTATCGAGGCGAGCATTGGCAGAATTTATAGCGAGTGGGCCTTGACCTAAGATGAAGAAATTCGAGCGAGCATCCCGTCAAGGAGGCAAATAAAGAGTGGCTGATGTACTTTGGCGGTGCCTTTTTTTGCAAAGCGCGGTCTTGAGCGTCTTGCTTATCGCGCCCACGGAGAGCACCTCAAGTACATAGTCCAAATGCACTTTCCCAAGGAGCAAGCAACAAATAATCTGCAGAGTATGAAGGTTTGCTTGCGGTCTCGAATGCAGTGAACCTTGGGATCAAGAAGCTCATTATCGGGGGTGACTCATGACTTGTCGTCCACCAAGTGAACAAAGATTATCGAGTCCGTTGATGGAAGCCTCGTTGATGAAGTGAGAAAGCTAGAAGAGCACTTTGACGGTCTACAAATGGAACATGTTCCAAGAGCTCGAGAATGATATTCGATGGCTTTGTCAATGTCGCCGCACTCAAGTTACACAATGGAACCAGGATCTTTGTGCTCAAGTGACTCGACCGGTGTAATGCCATCAACAGACGAGAACAAGAAAGAGGAAGTTGGTTTCGGTGACTACTTTCGGCGAGCTCCTGAAGCCGCCACCAAGAAGGTCCCCAAAATCAGCGAGATATCGCTGAGAAGCGATCTGCTCCGACAAGCCTAAGGGTTTGTTTAGTTGAAGCGAGCGCTCCCGACAAGTTTTGCTCCGGCAAGCTTGCGGGGATCATAAAACTCGGCTGAACCGCGAGTTCTTGCCATAAAGCTGATGTTCCCATAGCGGCGGATGTGCCTTTAGTCCTTGTTGTCGAGCATAGCTCCAACATGGGCGCAGCAGATTGTCCACTTCCTTCAAGCAGGAGAACTTCGAAGAACAAGAAGAAGCGGAAAGAGTAGCCCGGCGGTCAAGTATGTACCAGTTTGTTGACAACATCACATGCGAAGAAGACTCAGCGGAGTGAAATTGAAGTGTATTCATCGAGAAGATGGGCGAAGCTGTTGGCGAGAGATACGGAGGCATATGTGGTCACCACATTAGCGCAAAAACACTTGTCGGCAAAGCTTTCCGGCAAGGTTTCTTCGGCCGACAGCCCTCAAGATGCAACTGCACAAGTAACCAAGTGTGAAGCGTGCGGTTCCATTCAGCGATACACCAGCTAGCTCAAGCTCTCGGGCGATCCCTTTATCCTGGCCATTTTTGATGCAGGGGCTCGACATCCTCGGCGCCTTTCCCGAGTATCGAGGGCTTTGAGTACTTATGCGTTGCAATCGACAAGTTCACAAAGTGGCGGAAGTGGAAGCGATGAGGAAGGTGGCAGCCGATCGGCGATCAAGTTCTTGGTCAATTGTTTGCGTTTGGGATCCCTAACGGATCATCACCGACAACGGTACACAATTCCTGAGTCGCACCTTCATGCGATCGTCCAAGATCTTGGCGCCAAGGTCTGCATTTGCTACATTGCTCATCAGAAGCAGCGGTCAGCGAGAGGGCAAGCGCTGAAGTGCTGCGAGGACTCAAGACCAGAACTTTCGACGGGCTGCACAAGTGTGGAAGAAAGCTGGATTGAGGAGCTGCGGTGGTTCTTTGGTCGTCGGGGCGAGCCGTCGAGCCAGCGGCGGACACCTTCGCTCTAGTCTATGGAGCGAGGGCAGTTCTCCCCACGGAACTCGTATCTGGGTCACCTCGAGTGCTCGCTTATGATGAGCTTGAGCAAGAGCAGCTGCGACAAGATGACCGCTGCTCCTCCTTGAGGAGGATCGTCTTGAGGGCATTGTCTGAGCTGCTCGTTACCGACAAGCTTTGCGCGCTACCACAACCCATAAAGTTAGTGCGGAAGCTTGAGGAAGGCGACCTTGTTCTTGGTGCGTTCAGTCCGCCAAGAATTCCAACAAGTTGGCCTTGAAGTGGGAAGGCCCTTATCGGGTGAAAGCAGTCACTAGGCGGCGCTGTCATGCCAGAGACCGAAGATGGCATTCGGTGAGCAACTCCTGGAACATTGAGCATCTTCGTAAGTTTTACCCATAGAGGCGCGGTTGCGGAACCTGTTCGGTAACCACCTTTAATACAAGTCTTGCCGATGTTGTATGTAATCCTTTGTACAAAGCGGCGGCGCGAGACCCGTGCATCGATAAAGCTCATGTGTCGCGCGCAACTTGTCAATTTCATGCTTTCATAATCATTTTGCATCGTTATCGACATTTTGTGCAGCATCCACACCGGTAAGCAATAACGAGCCACGAGGCTCCATAACTTTTTTCTCTTCTTTCTTCTCAAAAGAAAGGAAGGTTCCTTCACCCACAAGTTAGCGGGGAAGGAGAAGATAATGGTGTGGACCGCCAAGCGTCGCTTCGAGGAAGTTTAAGCCTTACCGGGAAGCAAGCAACAGAAAAAGCTAAGTTGCTAAAGTTTGAGCAATCAATTTTTTAATTTTAAGTTATCTTCCTCGAGCGATAGTACTTTGTATGGAAAACACATGCGTGGAGGAACCAACTCGTAGCTAGTTTGCGCCCTTACTTTGTTTCAAGTCCGCTCAACAACTTAAGTGAGCTGCAACTAGTTGCGACAAGGTTGCTTATCGGGGCGACACCGCCGCCGAGCTCTTGACGTTCCTTTTTTCGGCGCTTCATGACAAGAGTGCTCAGCGCGACAAGTTCCCTAAGCGTGGGCACAATCATACAAGGAAGGAATCGAGTAAAGGAAATAACATTGCAATCGTTGCCTAAGATAGAGTATATTACAAAAATAACTTGTCGCAGATCTAATAAATTGTTCTCCTAAACATGATCGGCGACGACAAGGAAACATAAACTTGGCGGCCTAGTCCACGCGGTCGCCATCAACCCTCTTAACCCGCTCACCACATCCACAATGGGTGCGACAAGACCTTGGCGCTTCAACGTCGGCGATCGGCGGCAAGGACTTGAGGGCGTTGGCGAGTTAACGCTTTGGATTGCGGAAGGCCACCTTCATCGGCACCTTACGAAGAGCCCATGCACGATTTGGCGCGACTCGTCGACCAGCTGCTGGGATCTCCTCCGGAACATTGGAGAGCCGCCACCACGCCCTTGAAGAACTGGCTGAGCTTGGCGCTGGGTTGGAGATGCTCGTCGGTGGAGTACCCGAGATCCACCATCCCCAGCTCCATCAGCTCCTTGTCGATGGCGGCGGCTGTATCCACAAGACCCTCGATCCAGTGCATCACATTCTCTTTGAAGGTGTTATGGGCGGTCGTGGCATTCGCCAGCAGCTCCTCGTTGGCTTTGATCTTCTCCAACAAACCCACTTCCCGCTCCTTGGCGCCGTCCAGCGTCTCCGTCAAGGTGGACAGCTTCAGCTCAAGACCCGCCTTGGAGTCCTTGGCGGCGTCGAGCTCTTTGATTTTCTCAGCGAGGCGGCCCTGCAACTCGCCAAGAGTGTAGGCGTCCTTCTCGCGCTCGTGCTTTAGCGCGGCGACCTCCTCGCCGCTCTTCTGGAGGGTGGTCTCCAGCTGTGTTACCCTCGTCTCCAACTCCTTCTTGGCGGCCTCGGCAGCTGCGGCAGCGTCCTTTGCTTCCTTGAGAGCTCCACCAAGTGATTGTTCGCGCGCGGCAAGATCTTCCTCATAGCTGTCGAGGTTGATCTTCCGCTCGCCATTTCGCCTTCTTCTTGTGAATAGCTTCTCACCGGCAAGCCTTTGCTGCTCCTCGACCTCAGCCTTCTCAAGAATGAAGGCTGTGCGCTCTTCGGAGAGTTGCTCAGCGCTTACCTTTCGTCCCGAGAGGGTTTCTTGGTTGGCGCTAGCTGGAGCTCTTCTGCGGCGCTTCTCCATGTCAGCTCCGCCCTCGCGACAAGTGCTTCCGGGACTCCGGCTTAGCTTGTCGGGCGCGGTAGAGCGGCAACAGCTTCTTCGGCGGCTGCTCCTCCTCGAACTTCGCCCTTGTTGTTGCTTGCACGTCAACCAGCGACAGCCAGTGAGCGAGCAGCTCTTCGTCGAAGGTCTCTTCCTCGACCGGCGCCCTGGAGCTCGAAGCCCATGGAAGCTTGATGAAGACGCCGTCGCCGGCCTTCAGATAGGTGCCGGGTTGGGGCTCTCCGGAGCCTGACGCTGCATCGGTGGCAGAGGGATCGGCGGTCGGTGTAGCGCCTGGCGCTCCTGCAGCCTTAGGGTCGTCAGTACGATCACCAGACCCCTCGCCAGCCTTTGCGGCGGCAGCCTTGGCGGCCTCCTCGCCGGTGGACCCATCGGCGCCAGCCTCTTCCTCCATGTTGGCGGCGTCGTCATTGTGGCCGCGCGCGTCCTCCTTGCCGGCAACCTCAGACTCCATCGGCTCTCCGTGAGTGGATCGGCGATCGAAAAAAAAAAAAACGATCAAGCAAATGTTGAAAAGAAGAACGAAGAAAAAAAAAGAGCCCAAGGGAAATTTTTCGGTCTAAAGGATTACTGCGATGGGAGTGCGTGGCGCGGTCTCAACCACGGAGGTCGCCGGTGCTGCCCCTTGTCGGAGAGGCTTCCCTTGTCGGAGAAGCATCCCTTGCGGAGGCGCTCCTTGGGAGAATTCTCCCTTGGCGGCGTAGTTGAAGCGAGCGGAATCTCGGGAGACGACTTCAGGTCCTCTGATGAGGCTGCTCTGCTCCTACACAAATCAACAAGTCGAGATATCGGTGAAGAAGGAGCACCCATGCACACCTAACGTAAGAAATAAACCAATTACTTCTGGCTGGGGGCTGTCTTTGAGGGCTGCTCTGAGAAGGGTTGCGGGTCCGGCAAGGGGTCTCGAGCAGCCTCCACAGCCGCCACGGGGATCGTCTTCGATGACAACCACGGGGTCTTGGCTCTCTTGACGCTCTACGAGCCAGCGTCTGAAATAGGAAAGAGTTCAGAATGAAACAAATCGGATACAAGACAAAGCAGCAAATTGAAGAATCACAAATGCTGACAACAAGATCTTACTCTTCTTCTTCTTCCTCGGGCTGAGGCGGAGAAGTCAGTCCGCTCCGCCTCCGGTGCGGACAGCTGGAAGAGTAGGCTCCCTCGAGGCAGCTTGGCGGGTCACGAGCCGTGGTCCCGAAGGCCCGCTCCGATTCTTTGTGGCGGCGTGAGGCGCTCAGCGGCTTGAGCTTGCAGCGGTGGAAGCGCGTCAGCTTGTGCGACGGCTGTTAGCCCGTCTGCCGCCCGCCGCTTCCCGGTCTTGCGGGCGCCTTCTTGGTGGAGCTGCGGGCTCCTCCCGCGACAAGCTACCTGAAGGTGGGGGGGAGGCGCCCCCGGCAGGCTCGTTCGGCTCAACTTCAAGCTCGGCCTGCTCCTCCGCGCCGGCAAGCTCCTCTCGTCGGCAAGGCTCGCCGCCTCGGCTGCCTCTACCTCCTCAGCGGTGAACCCGAATTCACCGGCGGCGGCTTCCGCCACCTCCTCCGGCTGGTGGCGTCTGCGCTGCTGCTTCGGTGTCGATGGTGTCATGGTGAGCCACTTCGCTTGTCGGCGCGGATCGGCACTTCTTCCAAGCTGTCGAAGAACTGCTGCAGCGTCGTCGGCGGGCTCTTGCCAAGTTGGAGCGATCCATGGGAATCACTGGCGGCATCATTGCACGGATGCGGTCGGCGAAGAGTTGTTGCACAAAGGCGACCCCCTCGGCAACATGAACCACTCGGGGTGATCTGGTCGTGCTTGAACAGCTCGGCTGACATCGCATCCAGCTCCAAACAGTGAAATTCCAGTTGAGGCCAGGCGCAGCCTCATGATATCTGCCGCATTTGGAACTCCCAAGCAGGTCTCCTCCTCTCCTGCAAGGGAAGCGTCTGGCGGCGAAGAAAATCAGCGCCAACAGCGCCTCGGTGAGTCCGGCATGCACGAGGCGCAAGATCCGGTCACGGCAATCTTCAACCTAGCATCCTCCGGCGCCAAGTTACTCCAATCGTTGCCGCGCACTATGGGATTTTAGGCTGGGCGTGAAAGAACTGCGGGTTCTCCTCGATGATCCAACACCAATCGGCTCTCCACTCCTCCCACTTGCTGCGGAGCTCTCCTTCGAGATATGCTTCTTTCTTGCCGATCCACGGAGATCCAAGCAATCCCTCCGACAGCGGCTCTCCTCTCTCAGCGCGGGGCATGAAGAAGTGGCGGAAGGGGCTACATTTGGGTGGACTCCGACAAAGTTTTCGCAAGGTGTCGAAAACCGCCATGGTCGGGGCGGCATTGGGGGTGAAATCAAGGAGGCGAAGCCGTAGGTGTTCATGATATCATAAAAGAATTCGGAAAAGGGGGCAGAGCCCTTGATAGAAAAAAGCGAAGAAGGATGCAGAGAAAACCTTCTCGGATGCAGCGGCGGAGATCACCCTCGTCTTGTGGAGTGCGTCCGCGTCTCCGTCAACCGAAGAGGTAGTACCCCTCCGCAGCTCCTTTGCGTCGGCGAAGTCGAAGGTGGCCCGCTCCTTCGCAGCGCCCGCGAGCCGCTGCGCCTCGGCCGACTTCACGCCCTTCCCTTGTCGGCTTTGGACCATGGCGGAGGTGGTGGAGGAGTCCGGCGGCGTTGATGGCGCCGGTGGCAATGAAGTGAGCGTCGCTCTCTTGGACTTGAGAAGAAGGGGGAGGCGGTGGTTTTTGAGATGTAACAGCAATGGCAAGGTGGGCGTCCTGCCCTGTTTCCCCTTATAAGGAGGGAGAGGCGGACATTCCGCTTTCAATTAAAAAAGCCCCACGATCTCTCCCACGGCGCCACGTTAAGTAGCGTCTTGTTAAATGGGGGCGTGGTGGGTCGGCGCGAAATGGGCGTGATCTGGGCAGCGTGCCCGTGCCTTTGTTTTGGCCTGGCCCAACAGCGCTCGGCACCGTGTGTGGCCCAGGCAGGGCTCTGTCGGTGTACTAGAGTAGGGGTACCCTAGTATCCCGAATTCGTGCCGCAGGCGATTCTGCACCCGCCAGCGGGACTGCCTAGTGACCGCCAAGGTCCTCCGTGGTTCCTTTGGAGCCATTCAAGAACAAAGTATTGAGGCCCGGCAAGAGGAGCTTGCCGGAAGGCCTCAAGGCACGAAGGAAACAAGACCCGGCAAGAGGAGCTTGCGGGAAGGCTGGCGGCGACAAGCTTCCGGCGCGACAAAGATTCAGCCGCGGCAAGGTGCTTGCCGCGGCGAAACCTCTCTTCATCTCCGCTCCAGCTCATCCACCAGCGATGTCGCCATGGGGCCATTCGAGCGTGCGTGTCAAGAGGCTGTGCAGCCAGCGGAGAGCAGCGATGGCGGCTGACGAAGTGCCATCGTGGCAAGCGAAGCGCCCTAACGGTCCTACTGCCTTTGTTTAGGCGACATGGACGGGCATTTATTGATCTTGTCCCTTGCCGTTAGAGTTAGGTATAAGACACTGTACAAAGTAGCTGTACCAACCGTAACTCATTTTTCCCATTTTACCCTTGTTTACGTTGCCACCTATGGTGACCCCTTGAGCATATAAAAGGAGGCCCATGCGCAACGTAGAGGGGGTTCGGTTCGGCTAGTTCGACTCATTCGAGACTACACTCACTCAAGCTAGGTTTTGTAGCTCTCATTGCTCCCTAGCAAGAACACAATACAATCAACCAAGCAGCAGTAGGAGTATTATCTCTCGGAGAGCTCGAAGCTGGGTAAACTGCTTCGTGTGCATCGCCTCGATCGCTCTTCGTGCAATCTCCGCCCCTCACCGAACCACAAGGGACTCGGTCCGCCAGGTCCCATAGGTGTTCGTGGGTCACGATCAGCTTCCCCGACAAAGTATTATTGTTTTTATGTCAATATTAAAATTTTGTTTTGAATCTTATGGATCTAAATATTCATGCCACATAAAAGAAAGATTACATTGATAAACATGTTAGGTAGAATTCCACATCAAAATTCTGTTTTTATTTACCTACTCGAGGACGAGAAGGAATTAAGCTTGGGGATGCTTGATACGTCTCCAACGTATCTATAATTTTTTATTGTTCCACGCTATTATATTATCCATCTTAGATGTTTTATATGCATTACGGTACTATTTTATATCATTTTTTGGGACTAACCTATTAACCTAGTGCCAAGTGCCAGTTGTTGTTTTTCCTTGTTTTTGTCTTTTACATAAATCAATATCAAATGGAGTCCAAACAGAATAAAAAACTTTAATATGATTTTTCTTGGACCAGGAGAAACCCATGAGACTTGGAGAGGAGCCACGAGAGGAGCCACGAGAGGGCCACAAGCCCTGGGGGCGCGCCCCCAGGCTTGTGGGCCCCTCGAGACTCCCCTAACCCTAATTATTGCTCCATAAATACCCAAATATTCCCTCTGCATCAGAGGCGTCCAAAAAATACTTTTCCGCCACTACAAGCTTCTGCTCTCATGAAATCCCATCTTGGAGCCTTTTCTCGCACTCTGCCGGAGGGGGATTCAATCACGAAGGGCCTCTACACCAACCTTGCTGCCTTTCCGATGATGTGTGAGTAGTTTACCACAGACCTACGGGTCCATAGCTAGTAGCTAGATGGCTTCTTCTCTCTCTTTGATCTTCAATACAATGTTCTCCTCGATGTTCTTGGAGTTCTATCCAATGTAATCTTCTTTTGCGGTGTGTTTGTTGAGATCCGATGAATCGTGAATTTATGATCAGATTATCTATGAATATTATTTGAGTCTTCTTTGAACTCTTTTATGCATGATTAAGATAGCTTTGTATTTCTCTCCGATCTGTTGATTTGGTTTGGCCAACTAGATTGATCTATCTTGCCATGGGATAGGTGCTTTGTGATGGGTTCAATCTTGCGGTGTCCTCACCCAATGACAGAAGGGGTAGCGAGGCACGTATTGTATTGTTGCCATTAAGGATAAAAATATGGGGTTTATATCATATTTCTTGAGTTTATCCCTCTACATCATGTCATCTTGCTTAATGCGTTACTCTGTTCTTGTGAACTTAATACTCTAGATGCAGGCAGTAGTCGGTCGATGTGTGGAGTAATAGTAGTAGATGCAGAATCGTTTTGGTCTACTTGTCATGGACGTGATGCCTATATTCATGATCATTCCTTGGATATCGTCATAACTATGTGCTTTTCTATCAATTGCTCAACAATAATTTGTTCGCCCACTTTGTGTTCTCTTCCAAGAGAGAAGCATCTACTGAAACCTATGGCCCCCGAGTCTATTTTCCATCATATTATTTTCAGATCTATAAAACCAAAAATACAAAAATACCTTGCTGCACTTTATTTACCTTTACTTTATTTTGTCTTTTATTTATCTTTTATACCTATCTCTATTAGATCGCACTCTTGCAAGTGATCGTGAAGGGATTGACAACCCCTTTTTCGTGTTGTGTGCAAGTGTTTGTTAGTTTGTGCAGGTGCATCTATTGGGGACTTGGTTGTTCCTCCTACTGGATTGATACTTTGGTTCTTAACTGAGGGAAATACTTATCTCTACTTTCCCGCGTCACCCTTTCCTCTTCAAAGGAAATAACAACGCAAGCACAAGAAGCAGCAGCGGTTCTCTCCCTACTTTCATTAATAGAAATTTGAATAGATTTCAGAGACTCATTAATATCAAGCTTGGGTGGCAGAGATCTAATCTTAAAGGAATCAATCTCATGGGAAATTATATCAACATTTCTAGCCACATCATCAATCTTAAGCAATTTTTCTTCTAGCGTAGCATTGAAAATCTTTTGGGAGTTAATAAAATCTTTAATATCATTCTCAAGATCAGAGGGTATCTTATTATAATTTCCATAAGAACTTTTGTAGGAATTACCATAATTAGGAATTACTAGGAAACAACCTAGGATTAAAATTGCCTCTATATGTGTTATTACCAAAATTGTTCCTACCAACAAAATCCACATCCATAGATTTATTATTATTATCAATCAAAGTAGACAAAGGCATATCATCAGGATCAATAGGAGCACTCTTGCTAGCAATCAATTTCATAAGTTCATCAATCTTTCCACTCAAAGTGTTAATTTCTTCAATAGCATGCACTTTTTTACTAGTAGAAGATCTTTCAGTATGCCATTGAGAGTAATTTGCCATAATATTATCTAGGAGTTTAGTAGCTTCTCCTAATGTGATTTCCATAAAATTACCACCCATGGCGGAATCTAAAAGATTTCTAGATGCAAAATTCAATCCAGCATAATTTTTTGTATAATCATCCATAAACTTGAACCATGAGTAGGGCAATTTCTTATCATTAATTTCATCCTCTCCCATGATTGTGCAACATGTTCATGATCAAGTTGCTTAAAATTCATTATATCGTTCCTAAGAGAGATGATCTTAGTGGGAGGAAAATACATGGAAATAAAAGCATCCTTACACTTATTCCATGAATCAATACTATTTTTAGGCAAGGATGAAAACCAAGTTTTAGCATGACCTCGTAATGAGAATGGGAATAACTTCAATTTGACAATATCATTGTCCACATATTTTTTCTTTCGCATATCACACAATTCAACAAAAGTATTAAGATGGGATGCAGCATCTTCATTAGGACTACCAGAAAATTGTTCTTTCATAACAAGATTCAACAAAGTGGCATTAATTTCATAAGATTCCGCACAAGTGGCAGGAGCAATCGGAGTACTAATAAAATCATTATTATTAGTGTTGGAAAAATCACACAACTTAGTATTTTCTGCAGACATCGTGACAAAGCAAGCAATCTAGCACACAAGCAAACGAAAAGACGAATGGAAAGAAGGCAAATATTTTTTTTGTTTTCCTGAAAATGTTTTAGAAGTGGGGAAGAGGAAAACGAGAGGCAAATGGCGAATAATGTAAATGCAAGAGATGAGAGTTTATGATGGGTACTTGGTAGGCTTGATGTAGATCCTCCCTGGCAACGGCGCCAGAAATTCTTCCTGCTACTTCTTGACCTTGCGTTGGGTTTTACCTTGAAGAGGAAAGAATGATGCAGCAAAGTAGAGATAAGTATTTCCCTAAGTTAAGAACCAAGGTATCAATCTAGTAGGAGGAACACACAAGTCACCAATGGTTGCACCTACACAAACAAACAAATACTTGCACCCAACGCGATAAAGGGGCTGTCAATCCCTTCACGGTTACTTGCAAGGATGAGATCTCATAGAGATAGGTATAAAAGATAAGTAAAAGTGCAAAATAAAGTAAAGGTGGATAAATTGAAGCAAGGTATTTTTGGGGTTTTGGTTTTGTAGACCTGAAAATTATATGATAAAAGATTGACCCGGGGGTCATAATTTTCACTAGAGGCTTCTCTCTTGAAAGAAAGCATACGGTGGGTAAACAAAGTACTGTTGAGCAATTGATTGAAAAACGCATAGTTATGACGATATCTAAGGCAATGATCAAGAATATAGGCATCAAGACCGTGACAAGTAGACCGACTCCTGCCTGCATCTACTACTATTACTCCACACATTGACCGCTATCCAACATCCATCTAGTGTATTAAGTTAACAAGAACGGAGTAACGCCTTAAGCAAGATGATATGATGTAGAGGGATATATCCAATCAATATGAACAAACCCCGCGCCTTTTTATCCTTAATGGCAACAATACAAATACATGTCATGTCTCTTTCTGTCACTAGGAATAAGCACCGCAAGATTGAACCCATTACAAAGCACCTCTTCCATGGCAAGAAAAATCAATCTAGTTGGCCAAACCAAATCAATAGATCGGAAAGAAATACAAAGCTATCTTAATAATGCATAAAAGAGTTTAGAGAAGACTCAAGTATTATTCATAGATAATCTGATCATAAACCCACAATTCATCGGATCTCAACAAACGCACCGCAAAAGAAGATTACATCGAATAGATCTCCAAGAACATCGAGGAGAACATTGTATTGAAGAACAAAAAGAGAGAGAATAAGCCATGTAGCTACTAGCCATGGACCCGTAGGTCTGTGGTAAACTACTCACACATCATCGGAAGGGCAGCAAGGTTGACGTAGAAGCCCTCCGTGATCGAGTCCCCCTCCAGCGGAGTACCGAAACAGGTCTCCAGGTGGGATCTCACGAGGACAGAAACTTGCGACGGCAGAACTTTTTTTGCCCTCTGGACTATGGGGAATATTAGGGTACTTATAGAAGAAGAATTAGGGTTAGAGGGGCTACGAGGGGCCTACAAGCTTGGGGGCGCGCCCTACGAGCTTGTGGCCACTGTCGGTGTCAAAACCGGCGGATCTCGGGTAGGGGGCCCCGATCTGTACGTCTAGGCTGATGGTAACAGGAAGCAAGGGACACAATGTTTACCCAGGTTCGGGCCCTCTCGATGGAGGTAAAACCCTACTTCTTGCTTGATTAATATTGAAGATATGGGTAGTACAAGAGTAGATCTACTAGGAGATCGTAGAGGCTAAACCCTAGAAGCTAGCTTATGATGGTATGATTGTAATTGTGATCAATCGACTAGCCTGTCCTTGGTTTATATAATGCACCAGAGGCCCGGGATAACAAGAGTCCTAGCCGAATACGCTGGTGGGGGAGGAGTCCTTGTCTTGATCGCCAAGTCTTGTGGAATCTTCCTTGTATCTGGCATTTGTCTGGGTAGCCCATGAGTATCTGACCATGGGGGTCCTCGGCCCAATCTAACGGATCGGGAGATGATGTGGTGAGTACCCCTAGTCCGGGACACCGTCAGTAGCTCCCTGAACCGGTCTTCAAGTTAGGGACGCTCCTTGATTCTTCGAACTATTCTTCATCTTGATTGTCGGTCTTGAAAACTGGTTCAACAAATCTTCTCATCTTGATCTTGAGGATCACCGAAGTGCATCCGAAGAGTTTACGTCGGGTATCCGAGGAGCCCTTTAAGTTTCGGCCTTTATCAATGCCTTGTTATTTTTATGCCTCACCTCGGGTTTGAAGTTTTTCCCGGGAGGCAGTGTCCTCTTGCGTCCGAGCTCCAACACCGGACTGCATTCGAGGTATCTTTTGCAGCCGAGCACCAATGCCGGACCGCTTCCGAGCTCCAACGCCGAAATGTATCCGAGCTCCAACGCCGGACTATGTCCGAGCTCCAACGCCGGACTATATCCTAGATGTCATAAATCATCTTGGTTCAAAAAAGTTGAAGGAGTTTATCCGAGCTTAATGCCGGAAATGCCCTTTATGGAGCTAGCCGCTGGCGCCCGAGCTTTATGCCGGACTGCCTCCGGTGGTGCACCACCCGACCATGGGCTGATTTTTTGTGAATATTTTTAGCAGGTGCGGTTTATCCTCTGCCGAGATATATAGCCAATATCCCTCAAGGTGTGTATCAGTCTAAAACACGAGGCCTTTTGAAGGAAAGCATAAAACCGCTGTTCCCAGTAGCCCACGAGACTCGGTCGATCTGTGAAATCGGCTGAGGATCAACTCCTAACTCGGCACACATAGGAATAAAAGCGCAGTGTAATATATTAGAGACAATAGTGATCGTGAGCGGGCCCCGAGGGAGGGTCGTGAGAAGTCGCTGCAATATACTAGCTTGGCGGGATAGGTCCATATGGTACCTATTATTGTCCAGAAGACATGTATGCGCATAGTTCGGTCGGGCGAACACCGAGCACTTTGAATTCTGCATTGAATAAGCAATGCAGTAGCCCCCGAGACACTGGTGGGTGGCAACACCGAATCGAGGATCGATGTGCTTTAATATTTGTAAATAATGGCGCAAAGCCCGGTAGCCCCAGAGCCTTAATGTGGGCACGGGTGGCGAATGAGATCGATATCGAGAATAAAATCACAGATTATGTGTAATGATTCTATGTATCCAAGTACTTTACATCATTATTTTGACTCCATTGCAACCGTTTATCGGTTGAAAGTAATATCGCCGACCTCTACCCTTAGTAGATACTACGCGGGTGTTTCCGCACTAACAAAACAACCCTTAGCCGACATCTCGGTGCCGAAAGCGGTTGTGTTAGCGGAAGCGAGGCAATCGAATATCACGAGCTTTATAACCTTCGCTTAGTCATAGGAGCTTTAAAGCGGGAAGCTAGCTATGAGCCCCGGTTAGTGTTCGCGACATCCGAGGTCAAGCCGTAAACACTTGACCAATGTTATGAGCGGCCCGTCATTCAACATAGTCATCGGATCGCTGACCAGTTTCGCCTATTGTGACGATCGGTCTTGGCTTTATCCATCGAGGTGCTTAACCATGCGAGCTGGAAGCACAATCACAGTGGTTCTTTCTTTGCACGCCTGGCGAACAAAGCGGAACGTAGGAGGCAAGCACAGAGCCGCAACCCAACTATTGACCGAAGACACAATTGAAATCGATGCATATATAGCAATATCCGAGAATGTTTTTGCGAATCCCTAAAGGTGTCGGCGTTGCCTTTATAAGACTAATGCTGAAGCGCACAAATAGTTTAAAAGTGCCATAGGCTCAAAAAGCCAAAAACTTATTCAAAAGTTTAATGTCGAACTAGATCAAGTGTTGGTGCCAATCCAAAATTGGACTTTTAAAAAAGAAGGTGCTTACGCCGTGCTTTAACATGACACATCCTATCTCAAGACTTCAAGCGGGTCAGCCTATGGCTTCAACCTCCTTATCCCGAAAGCGAGTGCTTCTCGAGCCTAGTTTAGCAAACTGCACTCGGCGGTTTGGAGAGAAGCAAGGCTATCCGGCTATTGACCACACACTTGCATCGAGAAAGGAGTGATAGAAAAAGACTTTGCAACGACTAATAAGAAGAACACTTATTATAAAACAGCCCACATAAATTTAAGAGCCCCCGAGTGACTTGGGTAAAAGAATGATTGTATGGACCGAAGTACTTATATCATATCTATATTCACCCGAACTTTAAACGCGTATTAACCGACCGTTGGCTTCTCCTACATCGGTCAAAGATCAAAAAGTGTTATGTACTCCACCTGTCGAGAATATCGACGGTGTTTCCGATAACCAGGCAATCGGGTCATAAGGCTGTAACAGACAAAGCGCGCTCAGGGAACTTATGCTATATTACTAATAAAGTGTAAGAAGCATCTTCGAAGAAAATAGTACCCCCACCGATACCTTTCTTCGATGCTCATTGTTAATATGAGACTTGTGCAATAGATTTTTTGTACTCATGAGTTCCGTTGTGTGACGACCATGATTGAAAAAAATAAGAGCGCTAGCTTTTGGCTTCACCCAGTCTGAGGTCCGGCTCGGATGAACCGATCGTGACAATCGCAGAGGTGCTCCCTTTACTCCCTAGCCGAACAATCGGGAACGTAGGGGTAAGCACAGGAGCCAGGCAACCCAGCTTGCAAATCGCTTAAGTCAATATGGTGCATATTGTGGCGTAATAGACGAACAAGGAACGAAGCCGTACAAGTATAATCATATGCAAGAGGAAAGGCTTCATGGAAGAAGCCCCCAAGTGAACTGGGTATTTGAATTTGTCCATCACAAACAAAGTTTGGACAAGGAAATTTTTTACAAGCAACTTTTTTCCAAAAAAGTATAATGCTTGGTCGAACCGAACACAAGTTAAAAATTTAAAACTTTGAGCATGAAGGCAACTTAGCTGGTTAATGTGTTCGGTATTGATGACGCGGTCTGAGCTTGATGTGGGACAAGGTTCCATCCCCAAGCCGGTCCCGAGGTGGCGGAGCAAGGAGCTCGGCACTCCAAGTGGTGACATAGCACGGTCAATGCAGGCCGCGAGTGATCTGAAGTCCGGCATGGGGTAATGAAGTGTTGACGAAGCCCCGTCCAGCCGAGGTGACGCCAAAGGATATAGTCCGCTGGATCATTTTCTGTGCACAAAAATAGTGCAAACCGCGGGTAATAGTAATAATAATAATTAAAAATGTTGCATAATAAATAATTTCATAAAGTGAGTAATAAAAGAAATATGGCTGGCGCCAAGTCAATGTCGATCGCGAGGCGTCGGCGTGATCTGATAAAAGGCGTGGCGAAGCTGAATTCACGGGTCGGTCCGAGTTCGAATCTGGCGTTCGCCGGACTATGTACGGAAACTGACCGAACCACCATGCGACCGTCGATAACGCGGCCACCATTTGATAGACCTGTGTACATATGATGGACAAACCAGAGTAATAATTCCTTGGGAAAAATGAACCCAAACAAGCAAAAAAAATACCAAGAATAATAGCACCTGGTTTATTTGTTTTAGCAATCCGAAGGAAGGTGATTCCCAAAATTGGGACTCGATCCGCACACCCATTGCCTGATGGGCGATAAAGCGACGACATGGCAATGCTGGCAAAGGTTGGCTTGCCGAGGCAAAGCCCTCGGTCCAGCTAATCGTGACGAAATTGGTCGGCTGGTGACGCCAAAGTCACCGGAGTAGGTTGATGAAGAGATGATGAATCACCCGGTCCAGCCGAGATGTCGAAGCCTCGATGTCAGACGATGAGTCGAAGTAGGTCGGCATGATGGAAACTGGCTTGAAGGAGCAATAGTGCGGCCCTGCCGATGCAGGTCGTGACGTGGTCAATGCCGGCTTGATGAAGTGACCGTGCGGCGATGCCGATGTGCCCGCTCCATGTAATCCGTGGGGGGGGGCGATGTTGGTGATGATTTATCCTTTGCGATGCCGAACTCTTGCTCGACTTGACGAGATGATGATCCGAAGAAGTTGAGCTCGGCTCAACAAAGTGACGACGTGTCTAGCGCAGGTCAGCAGCCGTGGAGCAATATTGTCGGACTGGTTTCACACCAGCATGATGTTGAAGATCATGTTCAATGGATTTTAAAGTTAGTGGGATGTGTTCGAGAACAAAACACAATCCCCCATACAAAACTTCCTTCAAAAAGGATGTCCGAAATCCCGTTCATAGAAAAGACGAACTCGAGTCAGATTCTTTTTCGCGCAGAAAACAGATCCGAAAAGTGATGCACTAATCGGAAGGTTCCCGGAGTTCGGACGGTCGGATCGAGCTGAAATTTTGAGGGGTGGTAGATATAGGAATTCCGCAGCCGATCAACGGTTGGATCTTACAAAGGATGTCCGAGCTAGAAGCTGGACACCACGCCCTAAACTCGTCCAGATTCCCGTCCAGATTTGACATGGCTTCGGTATATCGTGGATTGCCAGAGATTCCTCCATCGGAATTCGACGAAATTTTCCAGGGTTGTTATAGACTCAATTCCGCACAATTACAGCAAAGCGATTGTTAAAACGACACTTGAGGAGGCGGTGGCGGTGGACACAAGTCCGCTGTCCAGAAAAACAGTACGGTCGCCCGAGGGCAATGTTGACGTTGAGCCCCCGGGCTCCCTGGATGATTCCTCCATGATCTTGATAGAGATTGGAGTTGATGTTGATAAAGGCCCTCATCCGAACATGACGATCAGAGGTAGGGCGCAGTCCTTGGTCGAACCAAGGTGACCAGTCGAGCTGGTGACGAACATGCCGAAGTCGCAGTTGATCTGCAGGCGAGCCATCGACCTTTTGCCGAACACACAGCGGAACTCTCAATGAAAACACCAATGTCGGTGTCAAAACCGGCAGATCTCGGGTAGGGGGTCCCGATCTGTGCGTCTAGGCTGATGGTAACAGGAAGCAAGGGACACAATGTTTACCCAGGCTCGGGCCCTCTCGATGGAGGTAAAACCCTACTTCCTGCTTGATTAATATTGAAGATATGGGTAGTACAAGAGTAGATCTACCACGAGATCATAGAGGCTAAACCCTAGAAGCTAGCCTATGATGGTATGATTGTAATTGTGATCAATCGACTAGCCTGTCCTCGGATTATATAATGCACCAGAGGCCCGGGATAACAAGAGTCCTAGCCGAATACGCCGGTGGGGGAGGAGTCCTTGTCTTGATCACCAAGTCTTGTGGAATCTTCCTTGTATGCGGCAGCTGTCCGGACTGGCCCATGAGTATACGGCCATGGGGGTCCTCGGCCCAATCTAACAGATCAGGAGATGACGTGGTGAGTACCCCCAAGTCCAGGACACCGTCAGCCACCTCGTAGCTCCTCTGGCCTCCTCCTGAAGCTTCTAGGGTGTCTTGTGGTCCAAGAAAAATCATCAAAAAGTTTTGTTCTATTTGGACTCCGATTGGTATTGATTTTCTGTTAAGACAAAAACAAGGAAAAAACAACAACTGGCACTTGGCACTAGGTTAGTAGGTCATTCAAGATAGATAATATAATAGCATGGAACAATAAAAAAATTATAGATACGTTGGAGACGTATCAGAGGCCCAACACGAGTCTACAAGAATAAGTTGTATAGTAGACATCAAGGTGCATCTAAAATATTAGGCCGACACACACCTTGAGGGCTACTGGCTACACATCTCATCAATAAATAAATTGCACCAATCGGAAATAAATTCCGCAAAAAGTCAGCCCACGGCCGAGGTGGTGCTTGATACGTCTCCGTCGTATCTACTTTTCCAAACACTTTTGCCCTTGTTTTGGACTCTAACTTGTATGATTTGAATGGAACTAACCCGGACTGGCGTTGTTTTCAGTGAATTGCCATGATGTTGTTTTATGTGCGAGAAAACAAAAGTTCTCGGAATGACACAAACTCCACGGGATGTCTTATAAAAATAATGAAAAATCCTCGCCAAACATGAAGACCGGGGTCCCACACCATCCATGAGGTGGGGCGCCCCCCTAGGCGCGCCCCTACCTCATGGGCCCCCGAGCCCCTTCGACGCCAACTCCAACTCCATATATTGGCTTTCGGGAGAAAAAATCGAGAGAAAGTTTCATCGCGTTTTACGATCTGGAGCCGCCGCCAAGCCCTAATCTCTCTGGGAGGCTGATCTGGAATCCGTTCGGGGCTCGGGAGAGGGGATTAAATCGCCGTCGTCATCATCAACCATCCTCCATCACCAATTTCATGATGCTCACCGCCGATGCGTGAGTAAATCCATCATAGGCTTGCTAGACGGTGATGGGTTGGATGAGATTTATCATGTAATCGAGTTAGTTTTGTTAGGGTTTGATCCTAGTATCCACTATGTTACGAGGTTGATGTTGCTATGACTTTGCTATGCTTAATGCTTGTCACTAGGGCCCGAGTGCCATGAATTCAGATCTGAACCTATTATGTTTTCATGAATATATGTGTGTTCTTGATCCTATCTTGCAAGTCTATAGTCACCTACTATGTGTTATGATCCGGCAACCCCGAAGTGACAATAATCGGGACCACTCCCGGTGATGAACATAGTTTGAGGAGTTCATGTATTCACTATGTGTTAATGCTTTGTTCCGATTCTCTATTAAAAGGAGGCCTTAATATCCCTTAGTTTCCAATAGGACCCTGCTGCCATGGGAGGGTAGGACAAAAGATGTCATGCAAGTTCTTTTCCATAAGCACGTATGACTATATTCGGAATACATGCCTACATTATATTGATGAATTGGAGCTAGTTCTGTGTCACCCTATGTTATGACCGTTACATGACGAACTACATCCGGCATAATTATCCATCACTGATCCGGTGCCTACGAGCTTTCCATATACTGGTTCTCGCTTATTTACTTTTTCGTTGCTACTGTTATCATCACTACAAAAATACCAAAAACATTACTTTTGTTGTCTTTACTTTTGTTACCATTACCACCACTATTATTACTTTGCTACTAAACACTTTGCTGCAGATATTAAGTTTCCAGGTGTGGTTGAATTGACAACTCAGCTGCTAATACTTGAGAATATTCTTTGGCTCCCCTTGTGTCGAATCAACAAATTTGGGTTGAATACTCTACCCTCAAAAACTGTTGCGATCCTCTATACGTGTGGGTTATCAAGACCTTTTTCTCAAGCGCCGTTGTCGGAGCATAGCTCTATTCTTTGAGTCACTTGGGATTTATATCTGCTGGACACTATGAAGAACTTGAAAGGCGCTAAGACAACAATTTATCCCTCAACTACGAGGGAGGTAAGGAACCGCCATCTAGCTCGCACTTGATTCACCTTCCATTATGAGTAAGCTAGCGACACCTAAACCTGCATCTGCTATTAGTTTCGATATGTGCATGTTATAGATGATGCCACTACGCTATGCATGATACTTATGATGAAACTACTTCTATGCTTGATACTCTTGTGCCCTTGGTGAATTTCTAGATGAACAAATTTCTAGGTCTAGAGAAAGAGAAATTATTGAAACTGAATACAATGATGAAAGTGATGATGAAAATATGCCTGCTATTCCTAAGGGTTATTGTCGGTGTCAAAACCGGCGGATCTCGGGTAGGGGGTCCCGAACTATGCGTCTAGGCGGATGGTAACAGGAGACAAGGGACACGATGTTTACCTGGTTCGGGCCCTCTTGATGGAGGTAAAACCCTCGTCCCGCTTGATTGATATTGATATTGTGGATGTTTACAAGAGTGGATCTACCACAAGATCAAGGAGGCTAAACCCTAGAAGCTAGCCTATGGTATGATTGTAAGGGTTGTTGTGATTGTTGTCCCACGGACTAAAGCCATCCGGTTTATATAGACACCGGAGAGGGCTAGGGTTACATAGAGTCGGTTACAATGGTAGGAGATCTACATATCCGTATCGCCAAGCTTGCCTTCCACGCCAAGGAAAGTCCCATCCGGACACGGGTGAAGTCTTCAATCTTGTATCTTCATAGTCTTGGAGTCCGGTCGATGATGATAGTCCGGCAAATGATAGTTCGGTGATGATGGTAGTCCGCTATCCGGACACCCCTAATCGAGGACTCCTCGGTAGCCCTCAACCAGAGCTTCAATGACGATAAGTCCGGCGTGTATATTGCTTGGCATTGCAAGGCGGGTTCCTCCTCAAATGATAGAAGATTGTGAACACCGGGATAGTGTCCGGCTTTGCAAAATAAATTCCACATTCCATAGTAGAGAATAATAATATATACACAAGTTCAATCTGCTGACGTTTTCCGTGGCATGACGTCACACCACTACCAAGCCATTACTCAAATTGTTTTTTACTTTGCCACCTTAGCGCATTTAGCGAAGCGGTTTCCTTGGCACGTCTTGTCGAAGCAGAGATCGTGTTTTCCCTTAATCCGGGATTCTCATTAATACGGGCGTGGGTAACCCAACCGCGCCCGTCGCCACGCCCCCTCTATAGAAGGCGAGTCCCAAACGGTCACGGAGTCGGCTCTTGGTATTCTCCCTCTTTATAACGGGACCAAGGCTCGTTTCTTTTCTTCAATCCTCCATCGAATCCTTTCCGCTCCAAGTTCCAAAGCACCTAGAGCTCCAGTTGAGCGCTTGGACCTTCAACGATGTCGGTTCCGACCTCGGGGGGTGGATGCCCTCCTCCATCACGGAGGAGGACGTGCTAAAGCTGCGGGATACCAAGTACCTGTCTTTTGAGATTTCGCACAGGCTGCCTGCCGAAGGGCAGGCCATCCCCACCCCCGAGCCCGGCGAGCATGTTGTTTTTGTATCCCACCTTCGTCGGGGTTTAGGCTTCCCGATGGATCCTTTTGTGAGAGGGCTCATATTTTATTATGGGTTGGAATTCCACGATTTGGCTCCGGAGTCCATCCTCCATATATCTGCATTTATTGTCATCTGCGAAGCCTTCCTCCGCGTCACCCCACACTTCGGACTGTGGCTGAAGACTTTCAATGTGGCGCCAAGATGATCGGGGCGTCAAGCGGAGTGTGGCGGGCGGCCATAAGTAGGAGGGCCGATGCCCGTGGCCCGCTAGCTCCTTCAAGAGGAGCTCGATGCAGTGGCAGCAAGAGTGGTTCTATATTACCGTTCCGAGGGGCCGCAGACAAAGCCGCCGCCCTATTCCGCGGGACCTCCACGACGATTGATGTCGTGGGTCAACCAAGGAGCTCAACCAGGGCCGTCAAAGGATGTGCCCCTCTTTGCGGGGCAATTCAAGATCTCTTAACGAGGGAGATCGATATGGTGGTGGTGATGCAGTTATGCTAATTAGGCGCCTCCGCCTGCAAGCGCCGTCCTCTCCGGCTATGGGAGTTCAATCCGGAGGGCCCACAGATTCTTCAACACTTCATGGGTATGACACCCCTGGAGATGTATAACTTATTCTTCGGATCGCAAGAGGTGCGTCCGGAATTGACCGAGGATGCTGGACTAAGCTGCAATCACCCGGATACTCAAGTAAGTAGAATATCTCCTTTGCGGCCGTTCTTGTATACGTATGTATAACCTGAAAGATGGCAGTCGTCGGCTTCAGCCCCCACGCACAAGGTGCGGGGTGTTCATAAAAATAGCGCGTTTTCACACTTAATCCGGCGTCTCGGTCTTGTAAAGGAGGTGGTAGCGTAGCAAACGAGGCAACCGGACTATAATGCTTTATCACTTTCACTTAGCCATGGAGTTCGAGGGTGGGGCTACGACATAGCCCCAGGGCACCGTGCTCTCCGAATTGGGGCGCGTATGTGCTGGCCGGAAAGCGGCCCTTCGTCAGCGGAGGAATCCTAAACATTCCCAAGGTCGATCGAGTGGTTGACCAGTCTCGTTGTATCATGACGGTCAGTTTTCGGCTTTCTCTCTTGAGGTGCTCGCCCACCGAACTGGGGCACAATCGCAGAGTTCTCCGGGAGCCACGTTAGCCGATGATACGGGCGTAAGGCAGCAAAACACGTGAGCCGGGCAAACCCAACATTTGACCAAAGACATGATTGAGCTGATGCATATAAGGCCTAACTCGAGGCGCCGAACACTCCGAAGGTGTTCGGTCTTTATAATAGCGGGCAAAACAAAGCCCTAAGCCCCTTGTGTCCAGTGCAGGCAGATTCTTACAGCGCGCCGATGCCAAAACGCCAGATCTCCACTCTGGTTGTAATGATAAACCAGGGATTATAGCAACAAGAGAGAGTAAGAAAGGTTTACGTGGGTCTTAGTCCGAAAAGAGTCCTTACAACGGGTCCCTCTGCGTCTGCGCTGTGTCTCCGTTGTGCCGTATCACGGGCGGGTGTGCATGCTGTTCATCTCTAAAAAGAGAGGAACTTGGTTGGAAAAGAAATCGTGCGAGAAAGTGCATAAAAATTGAAATATAAATTAAGAAAGCTGAGCCTATGCTAGCTCATTATGGCTTGTATGTGCAAACCCTTGTGAAGGGGTGTGCGGCTAGGTAGCCCCTAGCTTATTCATTCCGGACTCGTCCAGCCGTGTCCGGGGTCTCAGGCGACCCTTTGGTGAAACGATGCCACGTGGACCGGGCATTTGAAGCGTAAAAGACGCGAAATGGGATATTGTATCGAAGCGGACGAGAGCTTCCCGTCCCAGTGGTGCTTAATAGCTGGCTTAAGGGCCTGGCGCCACTCCTTTGAAGGAAGTGCGGCTATGCCGAATTGTAATAGGGTCTATCCCCACTTGCGGATTGTGTCCGGATATAGCAGGTTTAAGTCACTGCCGCCGTGCATCAAAACCTGCGTTAATTGCAGTCCGTCTATTATGGGATACTTCTGGACTAATCCAGATGGTCGAAAGTGATTGGTTTTGACATCCAACCTTGGTCCACTGGAGTGGATCATGCGACACTTGTCTTAGCGAGTGCCGTGTTGGCTTTCCGTACTATCACGTGAAGCGAGTTTACTATTTTGACTTCTTGTGGGAAAGTCTTTTGACTTCCGGTGCTCTGCTGGTGGGGTTCGTCATCGTCCTCGCTTGGATCGAGTTCCTTGTGTCCGGCGTTGAGTCTGCCGGACTGTTTAAAAACCCAACAATTTCGGTTGGTATGGTTTGCAGGCCTTCCGGGGGTACTGTGGATTTGACATATCCGATCTAAAATTTTGTTTAAATTTGATAGCTCGTCTCTATTCGCCTTAAGAGGCCGTGTTGTATTTTTGACGCGAGCTTTTGAATCGGCGTTGACCGCCGTGCCTCTCGGGCTTTTTCTTTATTCCGTGACCTTTCTGCGCCGTGACTTTCCGTTCCATCTCGATCTCGGATGTACTGGTCGCTGGTGCTGCATCTTGCTAGCTACTGTCTTCTCTAACAAAAGTCGTCATGAGGCTTGTTAGCGGCCATTGTCCTTAGCTTCTCTTGGCGAGGTGTCTGGCGAGCCATTCGTCTCGGACGTTGTGTTTAAAAGCTGCTAGGGCTTCAAGCGTCCGGACGATCGACTATTTGGTTCTTTTTGGTAAGGAAACTGTTCCAGAATTTGCGCGCTCATTCTCCGGGCTGTTGGGTTATATGACTCAAATCGTCTGCATCCGGAGGGCGGACATAAGTCCCTTGAAAATTTGCTCTAAACGCGTCCTCAAGCTCTTCCCAACTTCCAATAGTATTTTCTGGGAGGCTTTTGAGCCAATGCCGAGCTGGCCCTTTGAGCTTGAGGGGTAGGTATTTTATGGTGTGGAGATCATCTCCTCTAGCCATGTGTATGTGTAGTATGTAGTCTTCTATCCGCACTCAAAGTGCATTGTGCCATCGTATGCCTCTATGTTTATGGGTTTAAACCATGCTGGAAATTCATGATCCGGCACCTCATCGTGAAACATAGCGGGTGTCTTGGCGCCCTGTATTTGGGTGTGCCCTGTCTTGAACACTTGTCGTGGTGTGTTGCTTCTGGAGTCCTCTTTTTGGCCCGTAGATGGACCTAGTTGGGTCGTCCGTTTTACCGGGATTATAATTCGCTTGTGTGCAGCCCGCTTGCTTTGGGCCTGTCATCGGCGTCTATCCGCCAGCGGCCTCTTTATTTTTACTGTGAAGGCTCGATGGCTTCCTCGTCAAATTCGCAACAACTTGCGCTTGGGTAGCTCTTAGTTTGATGGACATTGCCATATTTGTTCTGCGGTCTTGAATACTTTGCTCCACTTCATTACGGCGTGTCTTCCGCTGTTTTGAGCTTCCGTTTAGCCTTCTTCAAACTTCTTGCGATGGCGACTAGTTTTTTCGTATGCTCTTATGCTCGTGTTGTGGCGGACTGTTGATTGCTCCGTGAAGGGGTTGATTATCCGACTCGTCCTGTTAAATGGATTATTTGGCTTGCCTGCTCTATCGCTGGTCGTTAGGAAGGCTGCTTTGATCGAAGCGGGACTTAGGGCGGCGTTATGTCGCCGTATTGGTTCTTTATCGGCGAGATTATCCTCTGCCGCGTCCGTTGTTCCTCGTCATCGCTTCCCTTGGGTGTCCACCATGTATATGTCGTATGACGAGGTGGTCTTCAAAGGTCCTGTAGGCACTTTGGTTCTGGGAGTCTCGGCATCATCGTCCATACCGTCGATGTCTTGGAGTCGTAGTCGAGTATGTCGGTTAAATCGCTCGGCGGTGGCTACTGAAGTGGGTGGTGGGTGGGATCTGAATTTCTTTGTCATCCGCGTCCCAACCGTCCCGGCCGTAGTTCGGCCAGGCTCTCCGATAGCGAGATATGCTTCAATGAATTTATGATATCACCGAATGGCGAGTCTTTGAAAGATGTCCGCAGCGGTGAATTCCATGATCGGCGCCTAATCGGATTCGATGGCGGGGCGCGAAGGTTCGGAGTCCGGCAGGAGTCCGCGCCCGAGTCATGGGCTTTATGTGGGACAAGGTAAGTGTTCGGCTCCATCGCCAGAGAAATTGCGGCTCCGGGCGGTGTCCACCATCCGTCCTCGATTGAGCGATCGGCTCCGGACTATGAGTCGGGCGGATCCGCGTCTGACCTCAAGGTGCTGTCCGCGGCGAGTTAGGTCATGCCCATCGTGACAGCGCGGCACCCTCGGTATGGCTCGATCCATCGAGGATCAAGTCCCCGGATATCGGCCGTGAAGTTTAAGCTTCAAACCTGACTGACGGCGGGCGTAGCTTCGGTTCTGCTCTAGATGGCCAGCGAGTTGGCCCTTGATCTGGCCGCCGAATCTGAAGATCTGTCCGGGAGAAAGGTCTCACCCAGATTGCGTCGTTATCGATTGAAGAGGCCATCACGCCTATCGGTGGCGACACGAGGAACTCTCAATGAAAGAACCAATGTCGGTGTCAAAACCGGCGGATCTCGGTAGGGGTCCCAATCGTGCGTCTAGGCGGATGGTAACAGGAGACAAGGGACACGATGTTTACCTGTGTTCGGCCCTCTTGATGGAGGTAAAACCCTACGTCACCTTGATTGATATTGATATCGTGGATGTTTACAAGAGTGGATCTACCACGAGATCAAGGAGGCTAAACCCTAGAAGCTAGCCTATGGTATGATTGTAAGGGTTGTTGTGATTGTTGTCCTACGGACTAAAGCCATCCGGTTTATATAGACACCGGAGAGGGCTAGGGTTACATAGAGTCGGTTACAATGGTAGGAGATCTACGTATCCGTATCGCCAAGCTTGCCTTCCACGCCAAGGAAAGTCCCATCCGGACACGGGGTGAAGTCTTCAATCTTGTATCTTCATAGTCTTGGAGTCCGGTCGATGATGATAGTCCGGCAAATGATAGTTCGGCTGATGATGGTAGTCCGGCTATCCGGACACCCCCTAATCCAGGACTCCCTCAGTTATCTTTTTGATGCTGAATCTTCTGCAGCTATTTTTGCTTGTAAGGATAGATATGAACTTAAGAGGCTGCTAGTTAAATGGAGTAAAGAATCTCTTAGAGATAGGATGAGACCTAACCCTGCTTTTGCTACTTCACCTATCTGTGTTCCTGATAAGGATTATGTATTCTCTGTTGATCCTGATATAATTACTTTGGTTGAATCTGATCCTTTTTATGGCTATGAATCTGAAACTGTTGTGGCACATCTTACTAAGTTAAACGATATAGCTGCCCTGTTTACTAATGATGAGAGATCGCGCTACTTTTATATACTCAAAATATTTCCGTTCTCATTAAAGGGTGATGCTAAGATATGGTTTAATTCTCTTGATCCTGGTTGTGCGCGTAGTCCCCAGGATATGATTTATTACTTCTTGCTAAATATTTCCCTGCTCGTAAGAAACAAGCTGATTTGAGGGATATATATAATTTTGTGCAAATTGAAGAAGAGAGTCTCCCACAAGCTTGGGGGAGGCTTCTCAAGTTACTTAATGCTTTGCCTGATCATCCTCTTAAGAAACCTGAAATACTTGATATCTTTTATAATGGACTAACCGATGCTTCCAGAGATTACCTGGATAGTTGTGCTGGTTCTGTTTTCAGGGAAAGAACACCGGATGAAGCTGGAATCTTATTGAATAATATGTTGACAAATGAAAATAATTGGGCACCTCGAGCCAGCTCCCCGAGCCAGCTCCTAAGCCAATTCTCGAGCCTATTCCTAAACCAACTCAAGAAGAGATGTGTTCTATTTATCATCCAAGATATGCAAGAGGCAAAGAAATCTATGAAAGAAAAAGGTATTAAAGTCAAGATGTTAAGAATTTACCTCCTATTGAAGAAATACATGGTCTTAATTTACCTTTGTTGAAGAAGTATATGATCTCAATTCTTTATTCATCAAGAACCTCCGATCCCGATATCCCGACACAAGTAGTAAAGGTAAATTCTCTCTATAGATATGATAAAGTGAAGTACCTCCTACTAAAATTGCTAGTCGATGCTTGGATGAGTTTGATAACTTTATGTTTAAGCAAGATGACTTTAATGCTTATTTTGGTAGACAATTGAAACAGAATACCTTTATGATTAAACGCTTGAGTGATTATATGGCTAATATTAGAGGTGAACTTAAACTTGTTAGCAAACATGCTTCTATGGTTACCACTCAAGTAGAGCAAGTACTTAAAGCTCGTAAAGAAGTGCTTGATGAAATGAATAGTAAGAAAAATGATTGTGTTGTTAGAGTGGCTACTAGGATCGGTAGAATGACTCAGAACCTTTGTATCCTCGGCCACCCTAAGAGAATCGAGCAAGATTCTCAGAGAAATAATATTGATGCACCTAGTTCTTCTAAAAGGAAGAAAAAGAAAAATGATAGAACTGTGCAAACTTCTAGTGGACCTATTGCTAAACCACCTGATAATCCAAATGATATCTCTATTTCTGATGCTAAAACACAATCTGGTAATGAACATGAACCTAGTGAAAATGTTAATGATAATGTTCATGATGATGCTCAACCTAGTAATGATAATGATGTAGAAGTTGAACCTGCCGTTGATCTTGATAAACCATAATCAAAGAATCAACGTTATGATAAAAGAGACTTCGTTGCTAGGAAACATGGTAAAGAAAGGGAACCATGGGTTCAGAAATCCATGCCTTTTCCTCCCAAACCATCCAAGAAAAAGGATGATGAGGATTTTGAGCGCTTTGCTGAAATGATTAGACCCACCTTTTTGCGTATGCGATTGACTAATATGCTCAAAATGAATCCTTATGCTAAATATATGAAAAATATTGTTACAAATAAAAGAAAGATACCGGAAGCTGAAATTTCCACCATGCTTGCTAATTATACTTTTAAGGGTGGAATACCAAAGAAATTTGGAGATCCAGGAGTACCTACTATACCATGCTCCATTAAGAGAAATTATGTTAAAACTGCTTTATGTGATCTTGGAGCTGGTGTTAGTGTTATGCCTCTCTCTTTATATCGTAGACTTGACTTGAATAAGTTGACACCTACTGAAATAACTTTGCAAATGGCTGATAAATCAACTGCTATACCTGTCGGTATTTGTGAGGATGTGCCTGTTGTGGTTGCAAACGTTACTATTTTAACGGACTTTGTTATTCTTGATATTCCCGAGGATGATAGTATGTCTATTATTCTTGGAAGACCTTTCCTTAATACTGTAGGGGTTGTTATTGATTGCAACAAAGGCAATGTCACTTTTCATGTTAATGGTAAAGAGCATACGGTACACTTTCCGAGGAAACAACCTCAAGTTCATAGTATCAACTCTATTGGAAAAATTCCATCGATTATATTTGGAGGTTTTGAATTTCCTCTCCCTACTGTCAAGAAGAAATATGATATACTTATTATTGGGGATGTCCATATCCCCGTTGAGGTAACATAGTGTTATTCGAAATTTCTCCGGTTCCATGATTATCGGAATGAGTTTGTTAACAAGACTTGATCAACCTTGTTAGTGGATTCCTTTTGATGAGCATGAGATGGATGAAACTAGAAGCACAACCTTCGTATACCCTCTTTATATTTTCTCGTTACCTAGTAGAAATAAAGTAAAATAGTATTTTTCATGCATTTCCTGATTTATCCGTGCAATATAAAAATATCCGAAAATAAAAGTCCTCGAATGCCATGCCAATTTAATATGATTTTTTGGGAATATTTGAGGATTTTTAGTGCAAAAATTACCGCGTGGGGAGCTGCCGCCTGGCCACGAGGGTGGAGGGCGCGCCCCCTGCCTCGTGGGCCCACGGTGGCCCTCCTCCACTTATCCCTGCACCCATCTTCTTCCTCTGCCTCACACAAACCCGAAAAACCAACTCAAGCTCGTGTTCTAGCCACTTTTGCTGTGATTTTCGATCTCCTTGCTCAAAGCACCTCTTGCAAAACTGCTTGGGGAGATTGTTCCTTGGTATGTGACTCCTCCATTGGTCCAATTAGTTTTTGTTCTAGTGCTTTATTCTTTGCAAATTTGTGCTGCATAGGTGACCATGTTCTTGAGCTTGCATGTCGAACTTATATGGTTCCAAGTAGTTCTAATGCTTGATATATGCTCTAGGCACTTGTATGAGTAGTTGCTATCAGTTTTATGGAAATTGGTTCACTTTTGTTTGAAGTTACTAAAAATTTCAGAATTGTTTTTTAGAGAAAACAATATGCTTAGGAAGATGTTCCAAGGTGGTTCTTCAAGGAAGCAAGGTCTCAGGCTTGCCATGCGTGATGCTGACGAGGAACCACCAAGAGACGCTCTTGTGAGGCCCTGTGAATGGCCTTCTGAAAATTTTATGGATCAAGCGGGAATTAAAGAAGAATTTAACGCATATTTGCGTCTTCTGCTGTCTTGAGGACTTTGAAGTCGACAAATGCCCCGATGATCGTGACCTCACAAGTTCATTTGTGGGGAGGTTTGAGTTTTCATCTTCGCGTAATTCTCCTTCAGTCATGTTTGACCTTTATGACAAATCTTATACCATGGACTTAGGGGATTTCACTCTTGCATGCAAACTTCCATCTTGGGGTAGTAGCAGGGATCCCCCTAAATCTGAATATAGAGACTTTCTTGCTAGAATAACTGTGGGGGAATCTAGGGATATAACGCAAGCCACTATAGGGAGCATTCACTTTCCTGCTATACATTATTTTGCTCACTTCATAGGCAGATGCATAAATGCTAAGGATGAAGCTCACATGTGTGCTCCTGATCTCAGCATTCTCAGGAGTGCTGTGTTAGGAGACCAATCTTATCATATGGGATCCATTGTAGCTTGTAGGTTGCATCATAATAGACATAACGGAGATTTCATTGGAGGAATTTATGCAACCCGCTTAGCTAATTTTCTTGAGATAGACATTCATGAGGGTGACATGGAGTTACCCCCTACTTATTTAGATTTTGATTCTATGGTTTCCCACCGGTTTGTTGCGAGGACTGAACCACCTCTCCATGTCGACTAATCTTTAACAAACGGCATGTTGTCCATGTTACTCTTCCTGCTCCTGCCTTCTTTGATTTTCGAGACGAGAGGAAGATATATTATTACCAGAGAGGAGGCGATGAGTACGAGAGGAGAGCGGAGGCGGCTCGGCGCCACGCTGCAGCTCAGAGGCGATAGCCGCTGCGCAAGATGACGACCCAGCTACACCTACGGGTATCGGCCAGCTATCCTCGGCAATAAACCAACAGGCCAAAAGCCTAAGCTTGGGGAATACGTATTTCTCACCGACATTACATTCATGTTTACACACACTCATTGCTAGATGTCAGTGCTCATACTCTTTCACTGTAATATCCATGCTAGTTTATTTTCCTTTTTCCTGCTTTCTTCTTGTGTGTTTAATAAACCTTAGAAAAAACCCCAAAAAATAGTAGTAGTTTATCTTTCCTGTTGTAGTAGTAATAATTAAAAAGAAAACCCAAAAATATTTCCTGTTCTTCTTTTGTTTGTTGGGAGCTTTCCCGTGTAAATAGTTTTTATTTCCTTCCTTTTCTTTGGGGGTCAGTAGGAGAAGACCATGATTTAATTGTTGAAGTGGCTCTTATATACATCATTGTTGATTTAATCAAGAGCCCATATTGCCTTGTCTTCTCCTGTTTATTGAATGCTCGCAGATTCCAGCTTAGTCCAATGCACGTTCACTCTTATTATTATTCACATCGTTCGGTCGTGCAAGTGAAAGGCAATTATGATGATATATGATGAACTGACTGAGATGGGAAAAGCTGGTATGAACTCGACCTCTTTTGTTTTTGTAAATATGATGAGTCCATCATTCCTGATTCAGCTTATTATGAATAAACATGTTTGCAATGACAATTAGAGATCATAGTTGCTTGTGCCATGCTTGATTAGCTACGAGTTATAATGGTTTACCTTGCGTGCCAACATGCTATTGAGATGATTATGATGTGGTATGATGGGTTGGTATCCTCCTTTGAATGATTTAAGTGACTTGACTTGGCACATGTTCATGCATGTAGTTGAAACAAATCAACATAGCCTTCACGATATTTATGTTCATGGTGGATTATATCCTACTCATGCTTGTATTCAATGTTTATTAATTTTAATGCATGTTCATGACTGTTGTCGCTCTCTAGTTGGTCGCTTCCCAGTCTTTTGCTAGCCTTCACTTGTACTAAGCGGGAATACTGCTTGTGCATCCAATCCCTTAAACCCCAAAGTTATTCCATATGAGTCCACCATACCTTCCTATATGCGGTATCTACCTGTCGTTCCAAGTAAATTTGTATGTGCCAAACTCTAAACCTTCAAATGAACATTCTGTTTTGCATGCTCGAATAGCTCATATATCAACTAGTGTTGCCCTTATCTTCTGTGTTAGGCGGGTTATTCTCAAGAGGAGTGGACTCCGCTCCTCACTCACAAGAAAATGGCTGGTCACCGGGATGCCCAGTCCCATGCTTTATGCAAACTAAATCAAAATAATTGCAAACAAAACTCCCCCTGGGACCCGTTGAATGTTGGAGGCACTCGTTATTTCGAGTGAGCCATGCATTGATGCTTGTGGAGGAGGGGAGTGTCGGTGTCAAAACCGGCGGATCTCGGGTAGGGGGTCCCGAAATGTGCGTCTAGGCGGATGGTAACAGGAGACAAGGGACACGATGTTTTTACCCAGGTTCGGGCCCTCTCGATGGAGGTAAAACCCTACTCCTGCTTGATTAATATTGATGATATGGGTAGTACAAGAGTGGATCTACCACGAGATCGAGAGGCTAAACCCTAGAAGCTAGCCTATGGTATGATTGTTTTTCGTCCCTACGGACTAAAACCCTCCGTTTATATAGACACCGGATAGGGTTAGGGTTACACAGAGTCGATTACAATGGTAGGAGATCTACATATCCAGTATCGCCAAGCTTGCCTTCCACGCCAAGGAAAGTCCCATCCGGACACGGACAAAGTCTTCAATCTTGTATCTTCATAGTCCAGAGTCCGCCAATGGTGATAGTTCGCTATCCGGACACCCCTAATCTAGGACTCCTCAAGAGCCCCTCGAACCAGGCTTCAATGACGACGAGTCCGGCGCATATTGTCTTCGCATTGCAAGGCGGTTCCTCCTCCGAATACTTCATAGAAGATTTTGAACACAAAGATAGTGTCCGCTCGCAAAACAAGTTCCACATACCACCGTAGAGAATAACTTTTGCACAGATTTGTTGACGATTCTCGCTGCGTGACATCACACCACGGCCATGCCTTTATACTAATCGTTTTACTGTTCCACCTCGGTCGCGAGCGAGGCGGTTTCCTTGGCACGCCTTATCGAGCGGAGATCGTGCCCCTTATTCCGGATTCCCATAAATACAGATGTGGGTAACCCAACCGCGCCATTGATTACGGCGCTTGGGAGATAAGCTTGAGTTTTACCAGTCAAGCGGGGGCGATAGTTTCGTCCGTCCATATAAGGGATAAGGATCCACCTTTTCACCTCGCCTTCTTCCTCCTTTGCTCATCCATTTCCAAGACTTCGAGCTCCAGCGCCCAAGTCCGCACACCCTACCTCAACTTTCTCCAACTATGTCCGGAGCGGGAGGCAAGTGGATGGTCTCCTCCGCACGGAGGACAAGTCAAAAGCTGCGGAAGGCGGATACTTATACAAATGACATCACAAGACGGCTCCCCGACGAGGGGCAGCTCATTCCCACCCCGGGCCCCATGAGAGGGTGGTGTTTCTCACCCACTTCCTCCATGGACTAGGTTTTCCACTTCACCCATTTGTCCGGGGCTCATGTTCTACTACGGCCTGGACTTCCACGATCTGCCCCAATTTCATCCTCAACATCTCGGCGTTCATCGTGGGTAAGCGAGGCCTTCCTTCTGCATCCATCCCCACTTCGCTTATGGCTAAAGACCTTCAATGTCAAGCCGAAGGTAGTGGGCGGCCACCAAGCGGAGTGCGGAGGTGCCATGGTTGGCAAGATGGCCAAAGTCCTATGGCTCGAGGGCTCCTTTGTGGAGACCATAAAGGGGTGGCAATCGGGGTGGTTTTACATCACCGAGCCGCGCGACTCTCAATGGGCGACGGCCCCCGAATTCCGATCTGGCTTCCCCACACGGCTCACATCATGGAAAGAGACGGGCCTGACATGGGGTGATTCGGAAGAGCTGTCCGGACTCCAAACCTGCGTCTGAAACCTGGTGGACAAGAATCTCAAGCTTGTCAACGTAATCCAGGTGATGCTCATCCGCCGGATTCTCCCATGCCAACAACGGGCCTTCAAATTGTGGGAGTTCGATCCGGCACAACACCAAACTCTAAAAAGGCTCTTCGACACTACGTACGAAGATGCCTGGAAGGTGCTGTTCAAGGGCGCCGAGGCTCCCACATCCGCTAGCGAAGATCGCGGATTTAGCTCGCAGCGCCAAGCTACCGAGGTAAGCTATTTTACCCTTTACGGACTCTTGTTTTTCATAGTTTGACTCTATGTGGGATCTAAACTCCCTTACCTTTGACAGGACTGGCTGAAGACGTCCGGACAGATTAACTGTCCGGCCCCCTTACCAGAAGACCTAGCGGACGCCCGATTGACGGGCTGCTGGCTCTGGCACCTCACGTGGTGCCGGAGAAGAAGGCCACGGGAACTCGAAGGAGCTCCCGGCGCCATGTGCTGTCGGACTCATCGTATGACGACTCCGAGGCGGAATCCTCCCCTGAGGACGAGGAGGAGGAAAAAGAAGCCTCTCCCCCAGCGGGGGGAGAGAAGAAAAGGAAGGCCGCCCTGACTGGGGAGGCCGGAGGGTCCAAGAAAGGAAGGACCCTTCCTCCGGACTTCTCCACCAACGCCGACAACGACGAGGAGGAGTGGCCATCAAGGGCCAATCCCCTGGCGAGATCGTAAGTGTCCGGACTCCAGAATAGCTCATGACTTTTTGTTTGTCGCATAGTGTCTTCTAACACCGAATATAACCATGTAGCCCGCCCAAGGACGGCTCGCTCGCCGCTCGCCGAGCGGCTCCTGATTCATCGGATTTAAATAGCACTTCACTTCCGACCGCCTCCTCTCCTCGTGGCGCAGAGCGACACCGCGGTGGAGTCCCAAAAGGCCCAGCCAGAGGAGGTGGTCCCGGAGGCGCCGCAAGGCGACCTCTCGAACTCAAGCGCAAAGGCGAAACCCGAGGGCTCTAAGTCCGCCCTCAGGTCGGACTCCGTCGAACCTTCAAGGGTTCCAAGTCCGCAAGTGGCCCTTCGTAAGAAGGGCAAGATCGCGACGCCAAGTGACCTCCGTCCATCCGGAGGCACCGGATAGCTTGCCGGAGGCGCTTAACGACGCCTCCATCTACGAGGAGCACCGCCTTTGTTATGAGTGTGGTGATCCGAAAGTTCGATTCGCCAAGAGTGGGCTGACTGAAGCTCGTGCCAGCCTTCTAACAGGCTTTGAGGTAAGTTTAGAATATGTAAAAATGTTACCGCATGAGCGGTAGCCCCGATGCTTAGTTCGGTGTTCGGAAAGAAAAGTCGGACCGAGGATCTAAAAGATATACGCAGGAGTCTAACATAAGTATGTCAATATGGGAATGCAGGCTCTTGCTGACCTCTGCCAAGACCGATCATGGAGGTCAATGCATTGAAGCGTAACCTCGAGTGGTCCGAGAACGAGCTTGGCCTTGCCAAGAAGCAGCTCGAGGACAAGGAAGGTAAGTAATACCTTATTAAAGTAATACCTTATAGAAAGGATTTGGTTGCAAAATGACAGGACTAACGTGGGTATTGTAGGGCCACAAACGAGGTGGCGACCACGAAGGAAGAGGTGTCCACGGCCGAAAGCAAAGCGGCCATGAGCGCAGCGAGCGAGAGAAGCAGGAGGCGGGTGGCGGAGGTGCGGCAAGAGCTCCTGGCTCGTGGAAAAACACGAGAGTTTGGAGCGTGACTCAAGACTCGAGAGTCCGAGCTCGCCTCGGCTCTTGAGAGTGCCAAAGCCGCTAAGGCCAAGCCCAAAAAGCCCTCCAGAAATTGAATCATTAAAGAAGATAGCGGCGGGTAAGGCATTCTTTATGCAAAGCAAGCATGTGAAAGTGAATTATCTATTACTTACCCAATCCGGAGCTCTCCAGAGCATTCGCAGATCTGCCCGTAGTGTGTCGATGTTTGCTGCGTTCTACCGCGCCAAGGAGGGAGCTCGACCGAAAAGGTGTTCGGTCTCGAGATCTTTGGTCGGACATCCGTGCCCTGAGCGACCAGTGAAGCACTGGTCGAGCTCCACAAGGTCGCCGAACAGGCCATGAAGGGCCTCATAATTGCTATGGCCATTGGAAGCCATGCACAGGAGCTACTTCGGGCTAGTGCGGGCGGTGGTGGACGCCGTCCATGGATTGAAGTCATCAAGCGCTCGTCTGCATTGAAGGTGCCTGTCGGGCCTTGCCTGTGCTAAAGTGCACTGGGCAAGCCGGATCTTGAGAAGCTTGTGACGGACGGCCACCAAGGGCAAGGAGCATCGTAAGCCCAAAATGTACTATGAGGGCGTCTCAAGGGTGCCCGCCTTTATAGCGGTGAGTGCTCCAAAGATGTAATTTTTGAATAGACTCGCATTTGTTATCCTGTAAGCTGAAAACTTGTTCATATGCGCTAAGCAGCGCTTGTGAATTTAAAATATTACCTTCTGTGCGGCCGTTTATCAAATTTGAGAGATGGCAAGTCGTTGGCTTCAGCCCCCATGCCACGAGTGCTTGGGTGTTCGGGGTAAACTTGAGCGCTCTTGTTCCCATTCTTGGGTCCTTCGAGGGAGGTGCTCAACGCAACGAACAAGGCAACCGGACTATAGTGCTTGAACACTCTCACTTAGCCATAGAATTCTATAATTTTAAATTTCGGCGAAGCCCCTAGTATTCGGAAGACCGAGTTTGGGGCGCTATCCACGCCTTGGCCGGACAATGCCGACTCCTCGCTCTAAGCGGCATAAGTCTTTAGGGACCCAAAAAACCTCTCGAACAGCGACCGGCTCTCGCCCTATCATGACGGTCAGTTTTAGCTTTCTCCACTGAGGTGCTCAACCCAGCTCAACCGGGGCACAATCGCAGTGGTTCTCCCAGTGCTACCTTAGCCGATATAACGGAACGTAAGGTACCAAAACATGGGAGCCGGGCAAACCCAACTATTGACCCAAGACATGATTCGGAGCCGATGCATATAATGCTATAAGTTCGGGTGCCACACTTGTGAAAGTGTTCGGACTTATGACACCATATTTTTGGGGTACTTGAGCCCTCGTGTATTAGCCGTACCAAAGTGTACAGTGCAACATGTCATGAATGAACATATATATAGATAAAGAAAGGAGTGCAATAATAGGCAAAAGCTATGTATTGTTTATTCAAAAGGTACTGCAATGAAAGCGAACGATATAAATAGTGTGATAAGCAAGGGATGGGACTATTTAACATGTCCCCCTCCGAGGGTAAGCTGGGATGGTATGTAAAATAGGTATAATGCTCGTAATAGAGACCACCGGACACTCGATGTAGCTTTACGCTTCCTCGGCTGTTGCATCGTGAGTTCGGCAATTCTAGTGCGGACAAGGCTTCGGAAAACGGAGTCCCGAAAGTAAGAGAAAAGAAGAAAGAAAAGAATGACACAATCGGGGCCCACAGTGCGGTTGAGCCACATTCGGGTGTGCCGTGGTCGTGCCCTCCCCTTATGCCCATGGTATCTCCAGGCGTAGTTATGTACGCGTAATCGCTTCGCATATTTCGAGAGGGCTGGGGTTGGGGCGGAATTGCTACGTGCTCGGATCGTGCCAGGCGGTCTTGTTGTAGGTTACTCCGGGCGCGCTTGACAGTGTCCGGACGTTTAGTAGCCGGACTCGAGAGTTGCCGTGAGAGGCTGCTTGCACCTCCGCCGCGAGGGCCGCCATATGCTCCTTCGTTCGGAGAGAGCGTTCGGTGTTTCCATTGACCGTGATTACTCCTCGAGGGCCTGGCATCTTGAGCTTGAGGTACGCGTAGTGCGGCACCGCATTGAACTTTGCAAATGCGGTTCGTCCAAGCAATGTGTGATAGCCGCTGCGGAACGGGACTATGTTGAAGATTAACTCTTCGCTTCGGAAGTTATCCGGGGATCCGAAGACCACTTCAAGTGTAACGAGCACTGCATAATTGGCCTCTACACGGTATGACGCCTTTAAAGGTCGTCTTTGTGGGTTTAATCCTTGAGGGTCTATGCCCATTTTGCGCCTTGTATCCCGATAGAGCAGGTTCAGTTGCTACCGCCGTCCATCGGGACTCTAGTGAGGTGAAATCCGTCGATGATTGGGTCAAGAACCAATGCGGCGAATCCGCCGTGGCGGATGCTAGTGGGTGGTCCTTCGATCAAAGGTGATCGGGCGGGAGGACCATGGGTTGAACTTTGGGGCGGCTCCATCGCATATCGTCCCTTAATGCACGCTTCGCTCCCTTTTGGGCCGTCCGCACTTGTGGGGAATCCTTCATCCTCTATTGTTCGGAGGTCGGGCTCGTCCTCGTCATCGCCATGCAGCCCTTGTCATTGAGTTCGCATTTAACTTGCTCGCTTGTTTGAAGACCCAACAATCCTCGTTGGTGTGGTTGGCTGGTTTTTCGGGGTGCCATGTATTTGGCACGAGCGATCGAGTATTCGGAGCAGATTGACGGGCCCCGAGTATTTCTTTTGAACGGCTTTTTCCGCCGACCGGGTTTAGAGCCTCTGAATCCGGCATTGATCGCCGTACCTTCAAAGATTATCGCCGTTACGCGGCGCTTGTGCTTGTTGCGACGCGACCTGCCATTGTTGTCCTTGGTATCCGAACTACCGGGTTTTTGGTCAAGTTGTTACTACGAGCTAGCCACTGTCCTCTCCCGTGCAAAAGCGGGTCATGAGTGTTGTGAGGGCTGCCATGGATTTCGCTTTTCCTGTCCTAGGTGCCGGGCAAGCCACTCATCGCAGATGTTATGTTTGAAGGCTGCAAGGGCCTCTGCATCCAGACGATCAACGATTTGATTTTTCTTGGTTAGGAACGTGTCCGTAATTGTCCGCCGATTCTTCGGCTGCTGAATTATGTGGCTGAGGTCATCGGCGTCGGTGGTCGCACATATGTGCCTGGAAGTTATCAAGGAATGCGCTTCCGTGTCCTCCCAACAACCAATTGATTCTCGCCGGCAAGCTGTTAAGCCAATGTCGAGCTGGTCCTTTAAGCTTGAGTGGGAGGTATTTGATGGCGTGTAGATCATCACCGCGGGCCATGTGGATATGGAGGAGGTAGTCCTCGATCCAAACCGCAGGATCTGTTGTGCCATCGTATGATTCGATGTTTACGGGTTTGAAACCCTCGGGATTTGATGATCCATCACTTCGTCTGCGTGAAGCATAGTGGGTGTCTTGGCGCCTCAGTATTGAGCTATATCACGACGCAGCTCAAATGAGCTTTGTCTCATCGTGTTCGCCCGCCGAATTGTTGTATCTGGTGTGACGGTTATCATCACGTGTCATGGGCACCCACGCGATCCGTAGATCGATCTTGTTTGCCTTGCCTTGTCCTCCAATATGTCTCGCAGTGCAGCGCGCGCTTCCCGTGCCTTGGTCGAGCGGCGCCGGGTGCGGCTTGAATGGAGGTCTAGAGGCCTCTCTATCGCGACCACGGGTGGCCGGTCGGCCGCATCATCGCCGGGTGATGTAGGTTTGGGTGCTGCTTCCTCTAATTGGGGTAGCAGCCTACGCTTTGGGTATCTCTTGGAGGCGTTCGAGTTCGTACTCTTGGCTGCAAGGACTTGACCCATCCGTCACCTAGCAAGTCTTGGTCAGCTCTAAGCTGCTGCTTTTTCTTGAGGCTGCTTGCCGTGGCCATAAGCCTGCGTTTGAAACGCCTCTGTTCGGCAGGATCCTCGAGCACGACAAATTAAATGCGTCGCCGAGGCTTGCCTCATCTTCGGAGGGAGGCATATAATTATCGTCCTCCACCTCCCCGTCTGCCGCTCTATCATGAGGGCTGGCTTCTCCCTCCTCCCGTTTGAATCCTGCTGGAGGGGTTGTCTTCGACACTATCCGGGTGTTATTATCTCCGTGCGGAATCACCATTTTCTTTGTGGCGGGATTTAGAGCGGCGCCACGACGCCGCGCGCTTGGCTGTTTCTTGGAGGGGTCATCCTCCATTGTTCCATCGTCGTTCCCATTTTTGGGATGTCCACCATGTATATGTCGATGACGAGGTGGCCTTCCGGTGCCACAGGGCGCTGGTTCTTGGTCGTCTCCACATCATCGTCCATACCGTCGATGTCTTGAGTCGAAGTCGAGCATGTCGGTTAAATCATCGACGATGGCTACAAAGTGGGTGGTGGGTGGGCGTTGAATTTCTTCGTCGTCCGCATCCCAACCTTCCTCGACCATAGTCCGCCAGGGCTGTCCCGATAAAGAGAGAAACTTTAGTGAATTCAGGATGTCGCCAAAGGGCGTCTTTGAAAGATGTCATGGCGATGAACTCCATAACCGCGCCCAATTGGATTCGATTAAGCGGGCGCGGATGGTTGAGTCCGGAGAGGAGTCCGGCACCTTGGAGTCACGGTCTCCGCAAAGGACGAGGATGGAGTTCGCTTAATCGCCGTGAGATCGTAGCCCCGGGCGGTGTCCGAGCACTCGTCCTCGATCGGCGGAGTTGGCTCCGAGCTAAGGGTCGGAGCGACGCCGGTGCGACCTCGAGGCATTGCTCGGGCAGAGCTAGATCGTGCCCATCGAGACAATCTTGGCGTGCTTGGCTGTGGCTCGAATCCATCGAAGATCAAGTCTCCGCGGATGTCGGCCGTGTAGTTAAAACTCCCAAATCGACCTGATGGCGGGGCGTAGCTTCGATCTTCTCCGGATGGCCAAGTGAATTGGCCCGCAGCAAAGCCGCCGAATCACGAAGATCTGTCCGGGAGAAAAGTCTCACCACTGGACCGTGTCGTTGTTGATGATCGAAGGAGCCATCGGGCCTAAGGATGACGACACGAGGAACTCTAAATGAAAGCACCAATGTCGGTGTCAAACCGCGGATCTCGGTAGGGGTTCCCGGCTGTGCGTCTAGGCGGATGGTAACAGGAGACAAGGGACACGATGTTTTTACCTGTTCGGCCCTCTCGATGGAGGTAAAACCCTACTCTGCTTGATTAATATTGATGATATGGGTAGTACAAGAGTGGATCTACCACGAGATCGAGAGGCTAAACCCTAGAAGCTAGCCTATGGTATGATTGTTGTTCTTCCTAGGACTAAAACCCTCCGGTTTATATAGACACCAGATAGGGTTAGGGTTACAGAGTCGGTTACAATGGTAGGAGATCTACATATCCAGACGCCAAGCTTGCCTTCCACGCCAAGGAAAGTCCCATCCGGACACGGACGAAGTCTTCAATCTTGTATCTTCATAGTCCAGAGTCCGCCAGCGGTGATAGTTCGCTATCCGGACACCCCCTAATCCAGGACTCCCTCAGGGAGTATAAACTTTACCATTCTGTTTGGGAACCGCCTATAATTTGTTTAGCATGGAAGATATTGTCATCTCTTAGTTGTTATGTTGACAATGAAAGTATGCCGCTCAAAATATAATTATCTCTATTTCAAAATCGAGCTCTGGCACCTCTACAAATCCCTGCTTCCCTCTGCGAAGGGCCTATCTATTTACTTTCATGTTGAGTCATCACCCTCTTATTAAAAGCACTAGCTGGAGAGCACGGCTGTCATTTGCATTCATTACTGTTAATTTATATCGGGTACAAGCTTTTAAATCTAGGCCGATACGATCGATATATAGGCCGATATATCACTTTTGGGGCTCTACCGATATAAACATAACATATCATTTGGTAAATATCATTTTCCAACATATCATCCGATATGGACCGAAATATCGACTGATATGTCCAATATCTAGTCTGATATGTCCACTGATATAGAACAATACATAGATGACAACAATTTTTTATTAGAAAGCAATGAAATAACATTATGCATTTACAACTTCATTATATATTATCAAAGTCATGCACAATGTTTTCTACAAATGCATATATATCGTATTGTTTTTAATCATAGAGTAAGGATTTTGTTAGTCCTTCCTTATTAGTTTCTTTCTCAACAAGTTACTAAACTAGGAATCTAAAAGTGTTATGTTAAAGCATTGAGATCATACATTTTCTTTTACTAAAAGTAAATGTTTTGAACAAGAATAATGAAAAAAAACTAGACTTGGTTTCTCCGATATATCTACATATCATCCGATATATCACCTGGTATCCGATATCCGATATGTTGAAGCCAAACCGATACGAACCCGATATCCGATATTTTGAAGCTTGATCGGGTATGACTATGATTGGATCTCTTTTACCATGAATTACAATGTCTAGTCAGTCTTTGATCCTTGAAGGTGCTCTGCATTTATGTTTTGCAGTCTCAGAAAGGGCTAGCGAGGTACCATTTTGTTATATCATATTATGATTGTTTTGAGAAAGTGTTGTCATCCGAGATTTATCATTATGACTTGCTAGCTGATTATGCCATTGATATGAGTAAACATGGGACCTGAGAATTATTGCAAATGTGGTTAGTTATAATATTTGTTGAAAACTTGAATGCTAGCTTGACATAAGTACAACAACAAGAGCAAACAGAGTTTGTAGAAGTTTTTCTTTTTTCTCTTTCAGTTTGTCAACTGAATTGCTTGAGGACAAGCAAGGGTTTAAGCTTGGGGGAGTTGATACGTCTCCGTCGTATCTACTTTTCCAAACACTTTTGCCCTTGTTTTGGACTCTAACTTGTATGATTTGAATGGAACTAACCGGACCGACGTTGTTTTCAACAGAATTGCCATGATGTTGTTTTATGTGCAAAAACAAAAGTTCTCGGAATGACCAAACTCCACGGATGTTTTATAAAAATAATAAAAATCATCGCCAAAGATGAAGACCAGGGGCCCACACCTGTCCACGAGGGTGGGCGCCCCTGTATGCGCCCCCTACCTCGTGGGCCCTCGAGCCCCTCCGACGCCAACTCCAACTCCATATATTGGCTTTCGGGAGAAAGAATCGAGAGAAATTTTCATCGCGTTTTACGACACGGAGCCGCCGCCAGCCCTAATCTCTCGGGAGGGCTGATCTGAGTCCGCTCGGGGCTCGGAGAGGGGATTCGTCGCCGTCGTCATCATCAACCATCCTCCATCACCAATTTCATGATGCTCACCGCCGTGCGTGAGTAATTCCATCGTAGGCTTGCTGGACGGTGATGGATTGGATGAGATTTATCATGTAATCGAGTTAGTTTTGTTAGGGTTTGATCCCTAGAATCCACTATGTTCTGAGATTGATGTTGCTGTGACTTTGCTATGCTTAATGCTTGTCACTAGGGCCCGAGTGCCATGAATTTAGATCTGAACCTATTATGTTTTCATGAATAAATGTGTGTTCTTGATCCTATCTTGCAAGTCTATAGTCACCTACTATGGGTTATGATCCGACAACCCCGAAGTGACAATAATCGGGACCACTCCCGGTGATGACCATAGTTTGAGGAGTTCATGTATTCACTATGTGTTAATGCTTTGTTCCAGTTCTCTATTAAAAGGAGGCCTTAATATCCCTTAGTTTCCAATAGGACCCCGCTGCCACGGGAGGGTAGGCCAAAAGATGTCATGCAAGTTCTTTTCCATAAGCACGTATGACTATATTCGGAATACATGCCTACATTATATTGATGAATTGGAGCTAGTTCTGTGTCACCCTATGTTATGACCGTTACATGACGAACCACATCCGACATAACTATCCATCATCGATCCGGTGCCTCTGAGCTTTCCATATCTTGGTTCTCGCTTATTTACTTTTCCGTTGCTACTGTTATCATCACTACAAAAATACCAAAAACATTACTTTTGCTGTCTTTACTTTTGTTACCGTTACCACCACTATCATATTACTTTGCTACTAAACACTTTGTTGCAGATATTAAGTTTCCAGGTGTGGTTGAATTGACAACTCAGCTGCTAATACTTGAGAATATTCTTTGGCTCCCCTTGTGTCGAATCAACAAATTTGGGTTGAATACTCTACCCTCGAAAACTATTGCGATCCCCTATACTTGTGGGTTAGCAGTGCACCACCTCGGAAGCAGTCCGGCCTGAAGCTCGGATGCAAGTGACTGGCTCCATAGAGGGCATTTCTGGCATTAAGCTCGGCTTCAAAAATACACATCAGATGCAATTCCGCATTGGAACTCGGCTGCAAGAGGACACCGCCGCTCAGGAAAAACTTCAACCCCGAAGTTTGGTGAAAAATAACAAGGCATTGATAAAGGCCAAGAATTTAAAGGGGTTCCTCAGATGCCCAACGTGTGAACTCTTCGGATATACCTCGACGATCCTCAAGATTGAAGATGAGAAGATTTGTTGAACCAGCTTTCAAGATCGATGACCGAAGATGAAGAACAGTTCGGAAGAACCGAGGAGCATCCTCAACTTGAAGACCAATTCATGGGGCTACTGACGGTGTCCTGGACTAGGGGGTACTCACCATGTCATCTCCCGACTAGGTGGATTGGGCCGAGGACCCCCATGGCGGTTCACTATTGGCCCACTTCGGGCAGCCCATGACATATACGAGGAAGATTCCACAAGACTTGGTGATCAAGACAAGGACTCCTCTTCACCGACGTATTCGACTAGGACTCTTGTTATCCTAGGCCTCCGGTACATTATATAAGCCGGAGGGTTTAGTCCATAGAGACAGGCATCCATCGATACACCCATTCATACATTCATCATACCCTAGGGTTTAGACCGCAACTCACGATCTCGAGGTAGATCAGCTATGTACCTTGATACATCCATAATATAAGCAAGAGCAGGACGCATGGTTTTACCTCCTTGGAGAGGGCCCGAACCTGGGTAAACTTTGTGTGTGTTCTCTCTTGTTACCCATCGATCCGATCTAATAGCTCGGGCCCCCCTACCCGAGATCTACCGGTTTTGACACCGACACCCGGGAACACCCCTTTCCGATTAAGTTGAAAATGCCAAAACAGCAGAGTCATTCCAGGATGGGAGTAAGGCAAGAGTTACCTGATTTTGTTTTTTAACTTTCACCTCGAAATCCTTCAGGTGGTCAGCCTATTGTTTCTGGTGCCCAAGTTCTGCGCCTAGGCTGGCGTATGATGTGTGCTTCTCGAAATGGATCCGGCAAGCGTCCTGGGGTGGAACTCTTAAGAAGATAGTTCTTCATTGAGCCCTAGTGTTATGTGGGTGGCGTGCGAGTTCTTTGTTCTGAGCTGCCGAGTGAACCTCGTTCAAACTAGCAACCTGAACTACCCAAATAGGATGCATGCATCGGTATAAAAACTGCAATTTAATGGATACTGTAGGACCTTGAAGTATGTCTAGAGGGGGGTGATTAGACTACTTGACCAATTAAAAACTTAACCTTTTCCCAATTTTAGACTTTGGCAGATTTTAGCTATCTTTGAGCAAGTCAAGCAATCTACACACAATTCAAGCAAGCATGCAAAGAGTATATAGGCAGCGGAAATTAAAGCATGCAACTTGCAAGAATGTAAAGGGAAGGGTTTGGAGAATTCAAACGCAATTGGAGACACGGATGTTTTTGTCGTGGTTCCGATAGGTGGTGCTATCGTACATCCACGTTGATGGAGACTTCAACCCACAAAGGGTAACAGTTATGCTTGTGAGTCCACGGAGGGCTCCACCCACGAAGGGTCCACGAAGAAGCAACCTTGTCTATCCCACCATGACCGTCGCCCACGAAGGACTTGCCTCACTAGCGGTAGATCTTCACAAGTAGGCGATCTCCTTGCCCTTACAAACTCCTTGGTTCAACTCCACAATCTTGTCTGAGGCTCCCAAGTGACACCTAGCCAATCTAGGAGACACCACTCTCCAAGAAGTAACAAATGGTGTGTTGATGATGAACTCCTTGCTCTTGTGCTTCAAATGATAGTCTCCCCAACACTCAACTCTCTCTCACAGGATTTGGATTTGGTGGAAAGAAGATTTGAGTGGAAAGCAACTTGGGGAAGGCTAGAGATCAAGATTCTTGTGGTTGGAATGGAATATCTTGGCCTCAACACATGAGTAGGTGGTTCTCTCTCAGAACTGGTAAGTTGGAAGTGTAGGTTTGTTCTGATGGCTCTCTCCACGAATGAAGAGGAGGTGGAGGGGTATATATAGCCTCCACAAAAAATCTAACCGTTACATACAATTTACCAAACTCGGTGGGACCGAATCATCAAACTCGGTCGGACCGATTTAGTAAACCTAGTGACCGTTAGGGTTTTCGGTGGGACTGACATGCAACTCGGTAGGACCGATATGATTAGGGTTAGAGCATAACGTAATCTCGGTGAGACCGATTACACAAACTCGGTGAGACCGATTTTGGTAATTAGCTAACCAGAGAGTTGGTCAGGTAAACTAGGTGGGACCGATTCGCTCTTTCGGTGAGACTGAAAAGTTACGAAAGGGAAACAGAGAGTTTACATTGCAATCTCGGTGGGACCGATCGCTCGCTTCGGTTAGACCGAAACGTTACGAGGGGAAACAGAGAGATTACAATCCCATCTCGGTGAGACCGAGATCCCTATCGGTGAGACCGATTTGCCTAGGGTTTGTGGCAGTGGCTATGACATTTGAACTCGGTGGCGCCGGATAGAAAGAATCGGTAGGGCCGAGTTTGACTTTAGGTTTAGGTCATATGTGGATGTGAGAAAGTAGTGGAGGGTTTTGGAGCATATCACTAAGCACATGAAGCAAGAGGCTCATTAAGCAACACCTCATCCCTCCTTGATAGTATTGGCTTTTCCTATAGACTCAATGTGATCTTGGATCACTAAAATGTAAAATGTAGAGTCTTGAGCTTTTGAGCTTGAGCCAATCCTTTGTCCTTAATATTTTGAGGGATCCACTTTCATCATCCATGCCATGCCATTCATTGAGCTTTCCTGAAATATTTGTCTTGGAATAGCATTAGCTCAATGAGCTATATGTTGTTATGAATTACCAAAACCACCTAGGGATAGTTGCACTTTCAATCTCCCCCTTTTTGGTAATTGATGACAACATATAGATCAAAGCTTCGATAAATGATAATAACATATAACAAGCATAAGTGTAGCTTATGATCAAACACATGATCATCAATGTCTCACAGGTAATTGCATAGTATCTCAAGCAATCAAAAGCAAACAGAGTTCAACCAAGAAGACAAGAGAGAACAAAAGCAGCAAATCTCTCTCTCGAAGCCTATGATCTATACATTTTTCTCCCCCGTTGGCAACAAGTTACGGAAAAAGTTCCTATAAAATGCATAGGACTATATCGTCTCTCAGGCTTGGTCTTCTGCTGGTGGCGTAGAGATGGCTCCTTGGACGAAGACTTGATATATGTGGAAGGAGTCAAGGAGTTGGTCTTGGAGCTGGTTGCGTTGGAGCTGTGGCTGGAGCCGACGAAGTAACTCGGGTGACTGGGTACTGGCTCTGCAGCTGATCTCTGAGCTCGAGGCACTCGCAAATGCATCGCTTGTTGTCCCGCCTTTCCTCTCCTCAAGCATGTCATCCTGTAGCTGCTCCACAACCGATCAATCTCGATTACCTTGACATCAAGATCATAGAATTTTGTTCCATGATTCTTTCCGTGCTCTCCTGGTTTTGAGTTAGGTGGCCAACCCTTCTCAATCCGCAGAGTTGATGCTATTAAGTAACCAAGCTGCTCCTGCTTGTTCTTCAGAAAGTACTCAGATGCCTCTGCTTGAGTTGGCATCTTGGCAGCCTTCTCTTTCCTTGCCTTTTCCTTCTTCTCTTGGGCTTGTACTGATGATGGTTCATTCTCAGTCATGACAACCTGATTGTCCTCAAATTTAGGATAGTGAACCAAGTGTTCCTTATCCAACGGATACTTCCCTGTACCCATCTTTGAGTTAATCAACTCCTGAATCTGTGGGACATATCCACATCTCCTCTTTTGGTTTGCTGTTGTCATCTTGATAGTTTCAACTATGAGGCTCATGACCTTGAATTTCGGGGGCACATCAAAAATGTGAAGCAAGTTAATTGCATGCCCTCTCATCATGTTGTGGTCACCTGATTTGGGCAATAGAGTGTGCCTTAGGATCCAGTTGATCGTAGGCAACCCTGACAGAAGAAAATGAACTGATCCAAACTTGAAAGTCTCAAGTGCATCATCTGGGATCTCCTTGTACATCTGTGACATTGAGTTGTGATCCATTTTCTTCTTGGCATAAATGTCCAAGTCATTTTCACTCTCCTTGGGGGCATTGATCAGACTTGCCCATTCCTCTATGGTTGATTGGTATCTCGTTCCTTCAAACATCCAAACTATCCTGCCATTTGGATAGAAATGTGTTGTGGAGTAGAATTGCATAATGAGCTCGTCATTCCAGTTTGTGAGCTTCTGCCCAACAAAATCTGCAACTCCACATGCACTGAAGCTGTCATACACTCCAGGATAGTGTTCTGCATTCTCTTGAATGTAGGTCCAGTCGACCCACCTCATATCACAAACTATGGGCTTCTTATCCAATAAGATGGTCTCATAGAAGTCCTGCTGCTCCTTGGTGTGGAACCTGTAATCTACAACAGTCCTTCTCCTGGTGGCATATGGATCGACTCTCTCCATAGCCTCAACCCTAGATCTCTCCGATCTTCATGTTCTCACCACAGGATGAGCATCATTGTGGTCCGGAATCTTGGGTTTGAGCTTCCTTAGGACCTGCCCTTCTTCATCTTCCTCGGCTGACAACATCGGCATTGGGGCCTTGTTCTTCTCAAATTCTTTGGTATACTCTGGTATTCCTCTTTAGTGCACTCTTGGGCTTGGGGGCAGCTTTGGGCTTTGAAGTTGCAGCCCTGATTTTATAGCATCACCCATCGCCTTTTGTGCCTTGGGTGCTGGTTCAACAACCTCTTCTTCTTCCTCTTCCTCCATCATAGAAGGCTTCCCAATCACTCGCCATGGTCTTCTTGACCCTTTCCTTCCTTTTCTTTCCTTCACAGCAATAGGTTCTTTGGGTTGGGATTCCAAAGAAGCTTGATTGGAGACTCGCTTTGGACATTGGTTGTCTACCGCAGGCCTTTTGATCTTCATGTCCGGCTTTATCGCAGCTTGAGCTGCATCCTTCTTGAGCACTTTCTTCTTTGAACTTGCCTCATCCTCAACTCGCCACATAATCCTCATCCTCGGACTCTGAGGTCTTCTTCTTCCTTGTCCTTGTGGTAGCCTTGGGCAGATTGTTTGGGAGTGCTTCGCCCCCTCATCTGAGCTGCTAGAGGGACTAGTGCCCTCACTCATGTGAATCTGCTCTTGACTTGTTCTGGCTGTCACTTTGGTCCGACATGCTGCACACACCGATCGCTGACCACGTGAATAGTTATAGATGAGGTAGAGTGGATGAGCATCACAAAATGCATAGATTTTGCAAAGAATGATTCAAAAACTTAGTTTTAGTTTTCCACGAAGCATTTCGGATCTACCGATTTTCAAACTCGGTGATACCGGCAGTTTTGGAACCTAAACTAGTGAACTCGGTCGAGACCAGTCACGCTTCGGTGGCACCGAGACTGCTAGGGTTTCACAAAGTTCTAAAATCGATCACACCGATTTGTAATTCTCGGTCAGATCGAGACTTACTAGTGCAATGGCGTTAGCCAAATCGGTGGGACCGAGTTTTTCAACTCGGTGGGTCCGAGATGGTTTCGGCGGAAACCTAACCCTAAATTTTCGAATCACACCTATTCTAAGGATCGTTTTGACTGGATAGAAGTGTTTCCATCGTGGAAAGATGCATTACGAACACAATGTGCTGAGAATCAGACGAGGATAGCACTATGATCGAGTTCATACCCTAGTTCGGCGGTGAACTAGCTACGGCGGCAACGGCGGAGAAGAATTTCGTTGACGGCGGCGGAGACCAGCGACAGGAGGCGGCTGGCGACAAGGTCGACGATCCGTAGACCTAGTAGGCAGAGCGAGCTATGCGCGGGCGAGGAGTTTCGGAGAAAGTTTTTCCAAAATTTGCCCGTGTGAATATATAACCCGTCACTGTCGCTGTGACCGAGTGGAACAACTCGGTGGCACCGAGATGCATAACTGATATGATTCTGACAACTCGGTGTGACCGAAAAGTTCAAATCGGTTGCACCGAGATGAAAACCTAGATCGACTTAGTGATCTCGGTATGACCGAAATGGAGGAATCGGTCGACCGAAAAGCACAAAGAAGTTTTGGAAGTTTAAGTCTATGACGAATCGGGACTCAAGTGCTCCTCACACAGTGGTTCGAATCGACTTGATCAAATTTTGTGATGTAGCATGAATAGAGTTTGAGACGAGAAAAGCATAGATAGCTAGAGAAGGTTCTTAGGCATTCTTTTCCATCCACTTGGCCAAAGAAAGAGAATCCAATCAATCAAAACAACAAGTGGATGTCCTCGAATGAGTAAAATATGCAACCAACATGCTCACACAATAAAATGACAAATGAAATATGTGACAAAGCATGCATAACCAATTCTAGCATCTATCAAACAAGTGGCGATGACTAGGTCATCTATATATGAGTATATTGACTTAGGAGTCAAATGAGAACATTTGATCATAGGTCATACTCATCGTTTAAGCTCAACTGGGGTACCACTTTTACATAAAGCATTTATGTGTTCACATCATTAGAGTTGCTTTGACCCAATTCTTAGAGTTAAGCTCCCCCTAGATGTGAGATCCCCCCTTAGAGGGATAAACTAACCTTGGGTTTTGTCGATGATGACTTCATGTAGGTGTTGAAGATGTGGATGCTCAATGTTGATGTAGATCTCTTGGAGCAATCCTTTGGAATGAGTTGCACTTTCAATACCTGCATGAGTTAGTCCCACAAGGAACAAACAAGAATATCCACAGACATAGAGTGATGCACACACAAAATGATGTCCATGAAAACATTAGGTTACCTTGTCCCTTGCCTTACCAACATGAGGGTTTGTGACTCCTTGAACTAGTGCAAGATATGGAAGGTGGTTGCACTTGTCCTTGCCATAATGATATGAGTGAAGAATGTTGGCGGAGTCACCCTCAAGAACTCTCTAGTTCTTCTTCTTCGGAATCCACATCATCTTGATGGGAATCCTTGGTGTAGTAGTTGTGCTTGATGAAGTAGAACTTGACGTAGTCTTGGGAACCCACTTGACCAAGGCCTTAGGTGCTTCTTCAAATGCATCAATCTCCTCTTGAAGCTTGTCCTTGCCTTTGTTCTTGTGGTCTTGTGGTGGAAGATCATCTTGTGCTTGTGTTCCCTTGAAGGAAGTAGGATCATACTTCTCTTGTTGAGGAACAAACTTCGTCTTGGGGTATTGATCTTCTTCCCACTCAACTCCATTGGCATTGAATTTCGTTCAAAACCAACACCTTGATTCTTCCGGTGCCTTCCTTGCTTATGCATAATTTCCTCAAATTGCTTACTCCCGCAAGACTCTTGTATACACCTTTCTCTATAATTCCCTTCAATAAGTTGTTTTCTTGCTCAAGTGTAACTTGGCTAAGAGGATCATTAGTGGAACCAAGAGAACTACTAGAAGCAACAATATTGGATTTAGCATTGTTATTGTTACTACTAGAAGAAGAATCTTTCTTGTTCTTGTTACTAGACTTGACTTGAGGCATGTAAGTAGATAAGAGTAAACGCTTGGCAATGTAAGAAGAACTTTTCTTACGGAGATCATCATTGATTGCTTTTAGGAACTCATGCTCTTGCTCAAGATTGAGCTTTTCAAAGTGTAACTTCTCATGAGCCCTTAAAAGTTCTCGATGATCTTCGAAGATAGTTTCATGAGCTAACTTAAGAGTGTTTAGTTCTTTAGTTAGGCGCTCAATCTTCTCCCTATCATTGTCATTCGTTTCATCTTGATTTGCATGATTAATTGACGTTTCATCATAGTATTCATCACTAGAGTTGTCAACAAGTAAATCATCATCACCTAGCAAGTCATCTTCATCACTATTAAAATCCACATACTCGGGGTGTGTTACCTTAGGACCTTTGGCCATGAAGCATCTACCAATTCCTTCATTTGGTGATTCAAATATGTCGAGGAGTTGGTTGACACAAGTGCTAGACCGCAACACCTTCATCTTGAGTGTATTCGAGTCGGAGTGATAGCTTCTCTCGGAGTGATTGTCGGAGTCGGAGCGGATACCCATTCACCAACATGAGCTTGATGTCTTCGTTTTGTGTAGCTCTTTGATGATTTGTCCTTCCTTTCCTAATCCTTGCTTCTCCGTGAGGGTCTTCGCTCATAACGATCATCTCTACTCCTTCTCTCTCTTGGTGGTGATTCTTTTCTTCTACTTCTTCTCTTGGGAGAATCTTCTTCTTTTGTAGGGTGCAGTAAACTCATTGAATAGTGTCCGGTCTCCCACAATTGTAGCAATTACGCCTCGACTAGAAGATCTTTTGTCATTGTAGGACCTTGACTTGGAGCTTCTTTCTTTGCTTCTACTCTTGTAGAATTTGTTGAAGTTCTTCACCATTAAGCTCAATTCTTCATTGAAGGTTTGTTTCTCACTTGATGATGTGGGGCTTCACATGAGGCTTTGTAAGCACCACTTGACTTGTTGTGAAGTTCCTCCTTATCCTTAAGTGACATCTCATGAGCAACAATTCTTCCAATGACTTCCGTTGGCTTGAGATCTTTGTAATTTGGCATCATTTGGATCAATGTGCACACGGTATCATATTTTCCATCTAATGCTCTTAGGATCTTCTTGATGATGAATCATGTCGTCATCTCTTCACTTCCTAAGCCGGCAATCTCATTTGTGATAAGAGCAAGCCTAGAGTACATTTCAATGACACCTTCACCATCCTTCATTTTGAACTTGTCAAGTGACTTTGGAGCACATCCAACTTGGATTCCTTGACGGAGTCGGTACCTTCATGCATATCAATCAAAGTATCCCAAATTTCCTTTGCATTCTCAAGATGACTAATTTTGTTGAATTCTTCGGGGCACAAGCCATTGAAGAGGATATCACAAGCTTGAGCGTTGTATTGCAGCATTTTCAACTCTTCCGCTAGCTTCACGGTTCGGTTCTCTCCCATCAAAGAATTCACCTTGCAAACCAATACACACAATAGCCCAAACGGCGGGGTTATGTCCGAGAATATACATTTTCATCTTATGCTTCCAACTAGCAAAAATAGTGCCATCAAAGTAAGGATCTCTACGGTGATAATTTCCCTCGCTAGACGCCAAACTCTCCTAGGTTGTGAAACCAATGCTATGACCACCAAAAGCTATGGAAATCAAAGCAAATGGAGACCGTAGCTCTGATACCACTTGTAGGACCTTGAAGTATGTCTAGAGGGGGGGTGATTAGACTACTTGACCAATTAAAAACTCAACCTTTTCCCAATTTTAGACTTTGATAGATTTTAGCTATCTTTGAGCAAGTCAAGCAATCTACACACAATTCAAGCAAGCATGCAAAGAGTATATAGGCAGCGGAAATTAAAGCATGCAACTTGCAAGAATATAAAGGGAAGGGTTTGGAGAATTCAAACGCAATTGGAGACACGGATGTTTTTGTCGTGGTTCCGATAGGTGGTGCTATCGTACATCCACGTTGATGGAGACTTCAACCCACGAAGCGTAACGGTTGCGCGAGTCCACGGAGGGCTCCACCCACGAAGGGTCCACGAAGAAGCAACCTTGTATATCCCACCATGGCCGTCGCCCACGAAGGACTTGCCTCACTAGCGGTAGATCTTCACGAAGTAGGCGATCTCCTTGCCCTTACAAACTCCTTGGTTCAACTCCACAATCTTGTCGGAGGCTCCCAAGTGACACCTAGCCAATCTAGGAGACACCACTCTCCAAGAAGTAACAAATGGTGTGTTGATGATGAACTCCTTGCTCTTGTGCTTCAAATGATAGTCTCCCAACACTCAACTCTCTCTCACAGGATTTGGATTTGGTGGAAAGAAGATTTGAGTGGAAAGCAACTTGGGAAGGCTAGAGATCAAGATTCTTGTGGTTGGAATGGAATATCTTGGCCTCAACACATGAGTAGGTGGTTCTCTCTCTAACTGGTAAGTTGGAAGTGTAGGTTTGTTCGATGGCTCTCTCCACGAATGAAGAGGAGGTGGAGGGTATATATAGCCTCCACAAAAATCTAACTGTTACATACAATTTACCAAACTCGGTGGGACCGAATCATCAAACTCGGTCGGACCGATTTAGTAAACCTAGTGACCGTTAGGGTTTTGGTGGGGCCGACATGCAACTCGGTAGGACCGATATGATTAGGGTTAGAGCATAACGTAATCTCGGTGAGACCGATTACACAAACTCGGTGAGACCGATTTTGGTAATTAGCTAACCAGAGAGTTGGTCAGGTAAACTCGGTGGGACCGATTCGCTCTTTCGGTGAGACCGAAAAGTTACGAAAGGGAAACAGAGAGTTTACATTGCAATCTCGGTGGGACCGATCGCTCACTTTGTTAGACCAAAACGTTACGAGGGAAACAGAGAGATTACAATCCCATCTCGGTGAGACCGAGATCCCTATCGGTGAGACCGATTTGCCTAGGGTTTGTGGCAGTGGCTATGACATTTGAACTCGGTGGCGCCGGATAGAAAGAATCGGTAGGGCCGAGTTTGACTTTAGGTTTAGGTCATATGTGGATGTGAGAAAGTAGTGGAGGGTTTTGGAGCATATCACTAAGCACATGAAGCAAGAGGCTCATTAAGCAACACCTCATCCCTCCTTGATAGTATTGGCTTTTCCTATAGACTCAATGTGATCTTGGATCACTAAAATGTAAAATGTAGAGTCTTGAGCTTTTGAGCTTGAGCCAATCATTTGTCCTTAATATTTTGAGGGATCCACTTTCATCATCCATGCCATGCCATTCATTGAGCTCTCCTGAAATATTTGTCTTGGAATAGCATTAGCCCAATGAGCTATATGTTGTTATGAATTACCAAAACCATCTAGGGATAGTTGCACTTTCAGATACACAACTGCCATTACACACCATGCTATCCTTTGGAGAGAAACCATTAGTGAAGCTATGGATACCGGTCCATTATTCTTCCTATTTCTTACAACCTCGATCAACACTCTCTTTACAATTCCTTGTTTTATTTTCTTGTTGCAATCGATCTTCCATACACCCATGCATTTAATCCTCGTAACTAGGAAACTAGTGAGACTACCAATCTCACTAATTTCGTTGGGGACCAAGGAAGTTTAGTATCTATGTGTGCATGTACTGATAATTGGTTGGTCTGCAACTCCCACTGGTCTGATAAACCTTAAGGTCATCCGCTTGAGGAAAACTACTACTCGCTACCAACCCTTGCACTTGGGGGGCATCTTCCTAATTCAGAGGAAGCAACTGAGTTTCTCTATACCCTCCATAAATACCACCATTATGGCATTGTCTAAACCAGATTTGTTTAGTCACTGCTGCAACTTCATGTAAACGGATATATCCAACGGCCACGGGTGAACCACTCGTCGAAACCTCAAGTTAATCAATCATTCATCCATATTCGCAATACTCATATTGATATCCAAAATTCTTACTACCTCCGATTCAAAATAAGCGTCATAGTTTTAAACTATGGTTAATTCGAACCGTGACACTTATTTTGGATCAAAAGTAGTACTTCCTCTGTAAACTAATATAAGAGCATTTAGATTTCTAAAGTATTTATCTAAAAGCTCCTATATTAGTTTACGGAGGGAGTACTTGTTATCGGTTGCACCGAAGGATTAAACCTTTGTAGCCGGGTGTATCATGTCCTGCTTGGTTAATAACAACTTCAAAGTTAGTTTAACGATTGATATGTGCAGTGCTGTCGTAGGTTCTAGTAGAATTGTCAAAGTCGACTCGAATGAAATATTAACGTGAAAACTTTCCAACACACTAGTCTCTCCTAAACAGGCATGTTCCTCCCCCGATGGATGGCTAAATCGCCATAACGCCTCTAAGACATGAATATATCACCATACATTTTTTTACTACAGACATGAAATGCAAACTTGGGATGTAATTTTGGACGAAGAAAAATCACACCTTTTTCTTCAGCAAACCTTTTTTTTAGCATGGAGCACATGAATGCGAGAAAATGGTAGGTGATGCATGTCTCTAGTCAAGTGGGCGGGAGCGTCCGACGGGTAGAGGCAGGCGGCGTGGGTCGCGGGGGAAGCTGTTTTGAGCGAGCACGAGCAAGACAACACACAAATTGAGGGGGTCCAATTGCGATCAATTCTCTTTTTCGTGCCTTGCGTAATTGTAAGAATTTGGGACGCAGGGATTACGCCCAGTCAATCTAAAATTAATAAGTGCATATGAGAGAATGGATTAGATTAATGTTAGATGCTAGATTGAATTTAGTGGACCTAATCATGCAGCTGTATATTGATCCGTGTATATTTTATGAGGTGCGTTTTAGAGAAGATTATGTATGCTAAGTACGTATGAGTAAAATAGAGAAGTTTGATTTGAAAAAGAGAGGATGTTCGAAAAATTGGAAGATATCCTGACCCTGGAATGGGACTCGACCTTGTGAGAGACGGGACGGCTGAGATCCGCCCGAAAACCGCTCGCGCTCCCTGCACCTCTCAGCCAGCCCGTGTCCATTTCCACCCTCCAAACCAAAATCGGATCGCGATCCTAGGGTTACCACACCCTCCTCCCCACCCCCATCCCCGTCGTCCGATCCGGTCCGATCCGGTCCCTCGCCATGGCACAGCACGACGGCAAGCCATACCAGCCGCGCCGGGGCCCCGAGCGCCCCCCGCAGCCGGCGGAGGACCCGCCCGCCCCCGCCGCTGCGCCCGCAGCAGCGGACGCCGTGATTGACCACCTCGCGGCCGTGGCTGCCGAGGCGGAGGCCTTGAACGCGTCCATCGCGGCCGTCGCGGCGGAGGCGGAGGCGATGGACGCGTACGAGCACGCGCAGGAGCAGGAGATGGAGGAGGAAGAGGAGGAGGAGGAAGAGGAGGAAGAGGAGGAGATGGAGGAGGAGGACGACGAGGGCGAGGGGGATGGGCAGCACGAGCGTGGGCAGCACGGCGGTAACGGGGAGTCCGTCCCGATGGACGCCGAGGCCGCGGCACAGGCGGCTGCTGCAGCTGCGGCCGGCGCACCGTTGGACCCGCACGGGGCGATGGTCTCTGCGATTGTGCCGCCCGCCACGGGTAACCAGCTCACTCTGTCATTTCAGGGCGAGGTCTACGTGTTCGACTCTGTTTCCCCTGATAAGGTCCGTCTCTTGCCGTTTGCCAGTAGTAGTAGTATTTGTCTCCTCTGCCTCTTTCGTAAGTAATTCAAGTAGTCTTTGATCGCTGTCGCAGGTGCAAGCTGTGCTTTTGCTGCTAGGGGGAAGGGAGCTGAACCCAGGCATGGGTGCCGGAGCATCATCATCTACTCCATACAGTAAGGTTGAGACAAGTGATGACAGTTAATATCTTATGCGCTGGATGATTCACATGCGTCAGAGGTTGAATTTACTATGCTTCAGAGGTTGAATTTTCCACACCGGGTGGCATCATTGATGAGGTTTAGGGAGAAGCGGAAAGAGCGGAACTTTGATAAGAAGATCCGGTATACAGTTCGCAAGGAAGTTGCTCTAAGGTTGGTGTAATCGTTGGCTGGGAGTTCCAATCATTATGTCTGAAATGTTGTCTGGGAAATTGCAGTCACATTATGTCTTGAAAGGTTATTAAGGCAAAATTTGATGGCATACATTTAAATATGTTACATCCCTTACGCGTATTATTTTGCCGTTGTTTTCTTTGGAACATATGCTCATCCACTGCATTTTTATTAACAAACTCTGTTCAGTATGCAGATTAATTAATTGCCTCTAGTTGTTGCATTCGCCTTGTTAGTTTGTACCGTGTCAAATATCATTGGTATGCCATGATTCTTGTCGGTTGTAATACTAGTGTGGCACTTCTTGATTTTGATATGGTTTCAGGGTCATGGCATAGATCACAGTATCATACTATCTTGTGATTCTTCATTCTTACCAGAGCCAAATGATTTGTAGTGTATCACTATCATGTATTCCAATTCCACCTTATCATTGTTACACTACATTCCCACAGGTAGAATCTCTAGGATTGGCGCACATGAACTATGTGTGGTACCACTATCTATGGGAACAAAACCGCAAGGCCTGGCCATGCTTTGCAATGGTGGGTTAAGCAAGGCCACATAAAACATTATAAGCACGTGTAGTTCTAGTCGAGGTGGGCACTAGACCTCTCGTCTATTGCTCCTGCATAGTCACCTCACAAACCCTGTGAAGGCCTTGGGCTTCAGCTTCTTAGTAGAAGCCCACTTAGGTACATTCATGTGGGCAAGATCCAAAAAAGAGTCAGGTGTATATTCCTAATTTTGCCTCTGCATAGAGTCTATATCGCCTAAGCGCACGCGTAGGCATGCTTAAGGCTAGGAGTTCTGCTGTCACCTAGCGCCTAGGCACGCTTAATCGTACATCTATCAGCGCTTTTTTAGTTGGGCTGCATTCATTAGACGCCATGTTCTCCATCTCTTGAATGAGGAGAGTAAATGATTTTCCAGAAATGAATTTGTAGTGAAATTAATGTGAACGCTGCATCTATACCAATATAAAAAGACCCAAAGGGGAAAATCCAATTAATCTTGGCCATCAAATCATGTCAATCCAACGACCTAGACTGCTTCAATGTCGAGCGCTCAACACGTTTAGCGTGCAGTTAATTTCATGCCAAATATAGTGCTAATCACATAATAACACCCAAATAATATCCTACTCAATATCTGCATGCACTTAATATACTTCCAAATTAACGTGCATTGCACGTGCACATTGACTAGTTCAGCAAAAAAACATAGACGCTGCATCTATTAAAACAATTTTGTTGTGTTGTGTTGGTATGGTTAGAAATTTGTACTTCATCAGTTTGGGATTGATCTTGTGCATGGTATTAGTATAATGCAATTCTAGAGCAGTATTGTCCTATAATTTCTGTTAGATGAGCATTTTATTTATTATATATACCAATTGTAGTTTTATAAAAAGTATCGTGATTCTATGATATGATACTGCTGAAAAAAAACTACCTAGTATTCTGATACTAACATTCTTTGATCTAGATAAGATTATATTTTGCTTGTTGTCTAAGTTACTTCTGCACTGGTTATGCACAGACACTATTGATGCATTTCCATATTTTCCATGTATTTATAGGATGCAGCGTAATAGAGGCCAATTTACATCTTCAAAACCAAAACCTGATGACGGAACATCTGAACTGGCAACTGCAGATGGCTCCCCAAATTGGGGATCAGTGGAAGGTCGACCTCCGTCTGCTGCTTCGTAAGTTGATGAAATGTATTTTGCTGAGTCAGTGGAATGTATTTGAGTTATCCAGCAATATTTCTAGATGCTTTGAAAGATGCCTTCTGTGCGATCATTGCTGTTTTTGAAATTAAATGCTCTAGTATGTCACTGTAGGTGCCACAAAGAAATACAATTATGGTACATAATTCATAGAGCTGGCTGGTACACATAATAGTATATACCAGTACCTTTTTTTTTGCCTAGCTCATCTTCCCTGGGATATTCAGATTTGCTTACTTTGTTAGTTGTGCAAGCAAGTTTGACATGGACTGAAGGTATTATCTGACACCTAGCATACATGGACAGATGCTTCTTTCCATATGGGGTATCTGTTAGATCTTACCTTTTGATTTCTTAAACACATAGGATTTTATTTGTGAATTTTACCGATGGCTGACTTCTTTCAAATTCTTTCAGATGCCATCACTGTGGTACTAATGCACATAATACACCTATGATGCGTCGTGGACCTGAAGGGCCAAGAACATTATGCAATGCTTGCGGCCTCATGTGGGCAAATAAGGTACTTGTAAATACTTGCTAGTGCTGTTGCATATCAATTTAATTGAGGATAGAGGCATATAGTGTACTACCTCCATCTCACAATATCTGTTTGCACAGATACCTAGGGACACAAATTGGAGTATTAGTTTACGTAATCGTACTATTCTTTTCTCACTAGATAGATTCTATCAAAGTAGGTATCCATGCTGGTAATATATTGTTGAATAGACAGAATAACTTTTAGATCATGCTGTATAAAGGAATTATCAACAGTCGGGTCCGGAATGATGATATACGAGATAGAGTTGGGGAGCACCGCTTGAAGAGAAGCTTGTCCAACATCGTCTGAGATGGTTTGGGCATATTCAGCGCAGGCCTCCAGAAGCTCCAGTGCATAGCGGACGGCTAAAGCGTGCTGATAATGTCAAGAGAGGTCAGGGTAGACCGAACCTGACATGGGAGGAGTTCGTAAAGAGAGATCTGAAGGACTGGAGTATCACCGAAGAACTAGCCATGGACAGGGGTGCGTGGAAGCTTGCTATCCATGTGCCAGAACTATGAGTTGGTTGCGAGATCTTATGGGTTTCAGCTTTCAGCTCTAGCCTACCCCAACTTGTTTGGGACTAAAGGCTTTATTGTTGTTGGGTCCTTTGTGTTGAAACGACTCACTTCACTATCAATTAACTAATACTCCCTCCGTTCCTAAACATTTATCTTTTTAGAGATTTCAAATGGACTACCACATACGGATGTATATAGACATATTTTAGAGTGTAGATTCACTCATTTTGCTCCGTATGTAGTCACTTGTTGAAATCTCTAAAAAGACAAATATTTAGGAATGGAGGGAGTACTTAGGTTATTTTACTACTTGGTTAACTTATCCTATATACCTAAATAGTTCATCCCCACTACCTCTATATCTTGACATGTACACACCTCATCAAAGGCCCACCACTTCATGCATGAGAAAAAGTTTTCCATTATTACTTGATCTCATGCACACCTTCCACCTCATCACACATGCCACTTCATCAAAGGTCCACTCAACATGTATGAAAAAAAAGCTTTCCATTACGTTATGCCATTTATATTCAAAATATTTTCAGACTATGCAATAACCAAATACAGTATATAATATTTATTTTTAGCTTTAGTTCATATATTATTAATTCAACGATGGAAGCTTCAGACAATCAAATCACTGAAATATATTGCAATCAATTCCCGCAGCAACCGGTGGGGTATTCTCTAGTTTCTAAAGTTTATTAGAACTCTATACTTTAAATCACCAGTGTTTATCTTGATCTATTTATGTATCTACACAATGATTCTATTGGCCGTAAAACACTGTGCCATTTTCTGTTTGCTGTATGTCATATTGGTGAAGTTCAGTGCACTAGAACGCTTAGTGTCTAGTTTGTTCCTTGTTTTCTGTAAAAACGAACAGTTCCAACATTAGTTTAGATTAAATTCTACTGAACAAAAAATCTAGATGATTGTAATGAATCTAGATGCATCCTGGATGGTGTTCATGTTTGGTTGTATTTAATCTCTGCTGTGGAAAAATGCTCGACAAATAACAGGTGTTACCATTTGAGTGTATTTCGTAGTGGAGTTAAAGAGTATTTTTCTTCTCAGCACTTTATACAACTTGAAGCAAATTAACTGTCAATAATGCTTTATGGGTTAATCATTATTTTTATTTGAAAAAATATCGGCGGTCCATAAATGATCTGTTACACAGAAGGTTGGGGATGTCTAAATTCTGCATCGCTTAGTTTCTCTTTCATGTATTATTGGATTCAAGCACCTTACCTCGCGAATGAAATTTTTATGTACATGTAGTTTTTTTTTGTATAATCCCTTTGTGAATTCTAAAAGAGACCCGTGGGAAGGAGTCTCATGGTTTTGTTTGAAGAAGACAACGTGGCACCAGCTTTTCCACTCTGTAAAATACTCAGAGAAATTAATTCACATCACAGGAATCGAACCTTGGAGGTTGGGGTGACAGAACTTCACACCCACCACTGGGCTGTAGCCCAGTTCTCCTCTTTATGTGGAGTTGATTAATTATTAAGTTGATGCCACTATGCCAGACGACTTGCTAACCTTCCATGTTTATTTTCTATAGGGCATGTTGAGGGACCTATCAAAGTCTACTCCCCCATCTCTTCAAATGGTGTCAACAGGTCCAAATGATAGTGTAAGTCTGTTATCTATTATTAGCTGCTTCTGAAAATATTGATTATGCTTGGTTTAAACTTCAGGATGAGTATGCTTGGTTTAAACTTTCCCTATAAGCTGAAGCGATTATTTGTTCTTTCTTAAAAAATGAGCTGAGTCCATATCTTATATAATTATCTGAGAAAGGATTGTATTTTGCATGATGTCCATCTTAACAATGGTCCCAATACTAAGCAATGGCTGAAACTTCTGAAAAATACTGAGTAAAAATTGGTTAACGTATTTTCAGTCATTTAAAATTAACAAGCACGTACATAACAGGACATAAAACAAATTATGATTCCCGTGTCCTGAAAATTGGAATATAAAAAAGAGGATCATCGGTTTATGTTATAATCTTAACTAATCTTGATCTCTTTCAATACATCATTGACTCCAGAAAGTGCCCATTTGAAAATTTTGGTGACATGAATGGGTGCCTTGTTTTTATGGAATCCATTGTTTATTAGACATTGGTTTGGTTAACACCGACAAAATGTCTGATTTTGTTCCCATATATTTGCACCAACTGTCCGAAGCACATAAGGTGATATGCCTTTTTCTTCTTCCGATGCCATAAAAATGTTAGATACCCCCATTTCAAGCAGCAAGTATAGAGGATCTGTGTTAGAAGTATCTCCACCATCCTGTTATGACTTAGGAATCCGTTTTCCAACCTACACCTAATCCTTCCAACGGTTTTGATATTATGAATGAGCTGGTGGTTAACGCTTGAATTCACACTCTCAGCAGAATGGAAACACCCTCTCTCAGCAGAATGGAAGCACCCTCTCTCAGCAGAATGGAAATGCTGCCATAGTGCCCTTTGCCGAGCAACAAAATCCAGCACCAGCGACCGATGCCAACGGTCACGGCCATGGGTCTTCGACATGATGAGCGGGATTGCTGCTTGTTTTTAACGGTGGATGGATGAAGGAGCGTCATCCTCCTCTTTGAGAGTGAACTTCCTGTGTAGGCGAAAACTGCTTGTATTATAACCTCAGAGTTAGGCTGTCGGTATTAGTGTCGTCTAGGGTTTAAAGAGCTGCTGTTTTTATCTGATGGAATCGTGCTTACCGCTGTTGTTGTGGCTGTATAACAATTATGTTTCTTCTTGTTTGAGTCCAGTGTGAATGCCCTGTGGCCTGTTGTTATTTACAGATGATATCAAAGTAGTCGTTTTAACCCATGCTGAAGCAACCTAGTGTTTCTTACTGAGTTCTGTGCTGTGTGCTGTGTGCAGAAATTATGTTAAAAAAAATAAAAAGAATACAGAACCACATACCTTCCCTGGTGCTGGACATACAGCCGAGTCCGCAGGGAATAAAAATAAAAGATCACCGTCTCCACCGTCCATATCCAAAAAGAAAGGACCCTCTTTTTTCTTTTGCGAGGAAAAGGTGAATTCATCCATCAAGCAACTGCCAAGTCTGCATTACGTAGTGTTGGGACCTCGTCCGCATCTGATCGAAGCCACACCGCAGTGCGCTTCTTAATTCGATCAAGGTTTACTTAAAAGTGACCAACAATGTTTTGTTCTCTCCTAACATGCTTGACTAAGAATTCACCATGATCCTGAAGAAGAGCAACAATCTCTCGAACCATCATCATATGCTTCGACTGGTCATCAACTCCTTGCTTGATCAGCTTTCCACGTAGAGGTAATCCATTTGAATCACAATTGGCAACACAGACCACTGGAAAGCAAGGGAGATGCCCTCCAAACAAGCTGACTCTAGCGGGGATGCACAATGCCGTAGCTCATGACAAGAAGAGAATAAGAACACCATGTTCATCACGGAGGACCATGCCAGCCCCAGAACCATCGATGTTAGGCGACGCCACCCAGGTGCTGCGGCTTCTCCTGCTGCACATGCGATAGTGTTTTCCTTCTGAGCTGGGGCGCATCCATCATCTTCCCTTTGACATGAACACCTTGGGGATTCGCCTCAATGACCAGAAGAAAGTTGATGTAGCTGGTTAGGAACTTAGTTGAGGCTTCCACGAGAGGTGGTTGTTTGTCGTGGACAATCTCATTCCTGACGTGCCAACATCGCCATAGCGTCACAAGCGTATACGTCCGTTCCTCTTCGGGCAAGTCAGCGAGCACATGAAGGAGCCACTCCAGCCCTGTGTACTAGACCCCGGACGTCGGAATATTCCATTGCCTCGCCATTGACCTACCGCTAGTGGGCATCCACAAAGAGCATGAAAAGAAAGGACCCTCTTATATGAAGAACGTCAGTTGGGAAAGGATGGCAATTGCGAACTTTTTTCCTGGCAATTTACGTTGTGAGAGAATAATGGCATTTTCTTCGGAAACACATAGCAACTTGTAGAAAAAAAGAATAAAATTGCTGCAAAAAAGGAAACGATTCTCCTCAATCGGCTGATTTCTTAGCTTCCGTCCATCGTCTCGCTCGTACCACACATGTTCCCCGCTCCTCACGATTCCACTTGAATTTTCATCACCAATGTTGTGGAAGTTTTTCCACTACCATCAACTATGTTGTAAAAAGATGAAAACGAAAAAAATTTGCAACAAGACATCTACTTCAAAAAACTCTGTAAGAACTGCGTTGCAATGGTGGAGCGTCGGATCTGACAGCTCACGTCCAGCCAATCTTTTTTTTTTTTTGAATTTTTCTTTTTTCTATTGATACACAAGCCAATCTTTTAAAAAGATCAACATGCGGACACATAGCACGCGCAGAAAAAAACTGCTATTCCCTATATCAAAATATAATATAAGACATTTTGGTGACACTAATAGAGGCACTAAGACATTTTGTGACACCAAAACGAGCCGCAAAAAAAAAAAAAAAAAAAACCAAAAGAAGTAAGATCCGAACCCGTTCGCGATTCGAGCCCGACGCGACCCGACCCTACCCGTTAGTTACCATCTCTCGTGCGCCGCGGCCTAGTACCTATCTCGGCCTCCCTCGGCTCCGTCGCCAGCCGCTCCACTCCTCCTCGGCTTTGCAAACCCTAACTGCCCCGCCGCCAAGCGCCCCTCCCATGGCGGACGTCGTAGACCCCAGCCCCGGGGCGCCCCGCCCGCTGCCTCCGCCGCCCGACAGCCCCAGCCCCGAGGACCGCCCCGTGCCGCTGCCCCCGCCCCCCGCCGCCGCCGCCCGGCGGGCCCCGCCCACCCGCAAGCGGAGCCGCTCGCCCCGCGGCCCTCCCTGCCGCCGCCGCCGCCCATCGGCTCCTCGCGCCCCGAGCGCATCCGCGACCGCGACCGCCGCGGCTCGCGCAGCCCCCCGCCGCGCCGCCGCCACTCGCCGCCGTCCAGGAGGTCTCCGTCGCCGCCCTTCAAGCGGTCCAGGCGGGACGACGGGTACGACCGCCGAGGAGGCCGCGGCAGCCCCCCACCACGGTACGGATGACGCACCCAGGGGGTGTGGGACTCTGGGCGTCCTCAACTCGGTCGCTGATCGAGCTTTTCGTACTTGTGCCTGATTAGCTCCCGAGAGGGGTCGTAAGGTTTCATGCTGTTGCTTCTGCAGGTACGACCGTGGCGGAGGCAGAGGTGGGTACGATGATGACCGGCACCACGGCAGGCATCGTGCTTCAGGTGAGGATTTGCCCTTCATTGAGAATTGCATCCTATCAATCAGTCTCCAAAAGTAAGTATACACAACATCAAACCATCGGTGGGAAAAGTTTACGAGTGCTCGGCTGCACCATTAGCTTTCATCCTAGGATGCTCTCAGTTGCAGTTCGAAATTTGACCACCTGACCATATCTATCTACCACTTTGTTATCATGATTCATCGTTTTCTTTTTACCTTTAGAAAAGACTCCTTGTTCATTCAGTGAAAAATCTGATGACAACTCAATTGTGATATCCAGATTGGCCTGATTCTAGATTTGGGGCACCGAATGATGGTCCTGGGAATACCCAAAGGTATATATGTTTATAATTACCTACATCTACATGTTTATTGCCTTGTTATGGTTAGTCTTTTTGGGTTTCTGGACACTTATTTTTCCTCCTGGGCACATGTAGGACTCGTCAGTATTGTAAAATAATATGCAAATTAAGTCTTCTACTATGCTCTTAGCCGCAGTTAACAGATAGAGAATCTTCTCAGAAATTCTCCATATTTGATGTTCGAAAGCAAACTGATCCTTGGCTCTATGCACGTTGGATCCTCGATTCCTCATTACTCTTATTAGCCACCAGCAAGCCTTGTGCTCTTTTTACAGTCAGTACTACTACCACCACAAAAGGCCTCCTCCCAGTAATCTAGCAGCTAAACGCTCAAAGGCAGGATTGGTGTATGTTTTGGATGCAGTCAAATGGAGAATCTGATGAGAATATTCTTTATCTGTTAACAACAGGCAGTTTGGGCATTGACTTTATTTGAATTATTTCTCAGTTTTTTTATCAAGATAATAAACATGAGGCCAACTTTGCTGGTTATTTTATTGTTTGCATGTTATAGTCCACTATTTTGATGTGCATGCTACTATATTGAGCACAAATCTACATTAAAAATTCCATGTAAAAACCTTGAGATATATGTAGTTGTGTACTATTTTAGTTTTCTTGCATATTTGCATGGATATTCATGCTACACGGTTTACACTAATCCTTTCTTTAACATATTCATCTTTGCCATTTTCATCATATCTGCAATAAGTTCCTTTATTCGTTGGTACTTGTTCAGAAGAGGGACATGAATGGATGGCCCATTTTGTTTGGAGTAGTCGTGTTAAATCATATATTTTTCCACCTGGTGTGAACATGCATTTTACCACTACAAAAAGTATTCTTAAAGGTTGATGGGTATAAATTATATACATTATATTTCTTATGCAAGGAAGAGCAACTTGGTGCAGTTAGTTTGGTGAATAGTGTGTCATTCAAACTGCATTTTATGTGCAGAACAAAAGTCATGTTTTGCAAGTGTACTTGTTAATTGTTATAGCATGATACCATCCGTGATTTCTCAAGAACACATGACACCTTATTTAGTACATAGAAATTTGAATATGTGGATGTGGAAATCAGAATTCTTGATAGTTGAGGGCATTAGAAGGTTAGATGGTCCAAGTCTATTATGTAATGGTATAAGTGCTATATATCTACATGGTCTAACTTTAGCTTATTAGTCCATATTCTGTCTATTCTTTTTGTGCTATTTGTATGTTGATGCATCAACAAACCTGTGGTTCATTTTTTGGATTTGATTGTTGCAGTTTTGAGATCTATAGAAGGAGAAACTAAATTGTGCTGCTGTGTCCCACAACTTTGCTCCCTGTAGTTCTTAAATTGCCATCTAATGGAATTACATAAGTTTGTTATACCCAAATAAAACAACTGCAAGACATCAGCTGGAATTTTGTTATACACAAATGAAATGATTGCATCCCTTGGAAATATGAAAATGTCTCACCCCTTTGCCTTTTTCCTTATGTCTGATTCATGATTTGTCTTAAAGTTCTTTTTTGCCCTGCTAAAGATTTTTGTATATTGCTAGTTCTATCAGAAAAGATCTTGTTCAATATGTTTATCAGTTATGTGAAGTATTTGGCAGGATCATGGGAAGTTCGAACAGGTTACTATTGTATAATACTCACTCCGGAAAAAATATAAGATGTTCTAACTTTTTTTTGAATTGGATGTATATAGACATGTTTTAGTGTGTTTGTTCACTCATTTCAGTCCGTATGTGGTCCATATGGAAATATCCAAAACATCTTATATTTGTGAACGGAGGGATTTTATGTTTGCAAGTCGGTAACATAACTCTTGTTTGGTTTTCTTTTGTCTTTGAGAACAAATTATATCTCTTCAAGATACTTTGTTGACCAATCTAAATTGAACATTCTACCGGGCAGCAATTTTATGTAAGTAGGAGTATGTAATAAAACACAAATGTGGAGACTTCACATGAATCCTATGCAATGTTGATGCACGCCAAGAACACATGTTAGATATTATATTTGCAGCAGAAAGCAATTCCTTTTTTTTTGAACTTTTCTGGCAAGCATGCGTCTGAAAACAGAGTTGCTTGATTTGATGTCCGAGCCATTCACCCCTCAAAATTGAACAAATCTGAGAAGACTCCTATTGTAGTTTTAGCTTACTCGTATTTATGTATCAGATTTTTATTTGGGTCATTCCTCAGTAGCTTTAGGCACCTTTCCTCCTCAAGTTTCAGGACCTATCCATTCTAACGTTTCAAATAGAAGATTGGAGCATAGCTTTGTGTGTTTCTGATGGCATATTTCTCTATTCTTATATGATTATGCATCTTACCAGGGAAGGCTTAATGACCTACAAACAGTTCATTCAAGTTCTTGAGGATGATGTATCACCAGCTGAAGCTGAGAGCAGGTAATCATCACTGTCATTAGTGAAAGAATATTTTCAATTATATCTCTGGTGCCATCTTCTTTGTTCTTACTTACTATTGTGCTTGTTAACAAGGTACCAAGAGTACAAGACGGAGTACATCACTACCCAGAAACGTGCTTATTTTGATCTCCACAAGAATGAGGACTGGTATGCTTAGAATGATGTAATTCCATGTGCTAACTTTCCTCAGCAGGAATACATATAGCCCAATTACTTAACTGTCCAATTCAATTTTTTCACTTGCAGGTTGAAAGACAAGTACCATCCAACCAACTTATTATCTGTTATTGAAAGGTGGAGTTGCATACCATGTTAATACTTCTCTGTTGGTTTTTTTACCCTTGTCATACCCGTGACCTTGGAAAGCGTTTTGGTTGTAAAATCTCTTTACATACAGAGTTTTTTTACGGTTTATTTTAATTCCTTCTGCATCGTCGTTAGTTTAGTCTTGCTAATATTTGTCTATTTCAATTTGCTTACACAGGAGGAATGAACGCTGTAAAGTAGTCGCTAAGGACTTCTTTCTTGATTTGCAAAATGGAACTCTGGACCTGTGAGTAACTTTCCTACAGTTTGTGTTATCATGCTCATTTGGATTTCGTGTTGATAATTAATATTCTGCTGGACAGTGGCCCTGGAATAATTGCGTCTGCAGCAAATAAATCAGAAAATGGCAATGATGGAAACTCCGAGGATGATGCAGATGGTGACAAAAGAAGAAAACATAGCAGAGGTTCTTCAAAAGAAACAGATCCTCTTTCTGCTGCTCCTAAGGCTCATCCGGTCAGCTCTGAACCTCGACGAATTCAGACTGACATAGAACGAACCCTAGGTCTTGTCCGTAGGCTGGACACCGAGAAGGGTATTCAGGGAAATGTCTTGTCAAGTGGTGATCATGAGAAGTCGGATGTAGACAAATCACATATGGGATCTATGGGCCCTATAGTTATAGTCCGAGGCTTAACAACTGTCAAGGGCCTTGAAGGTGTTGAGCTCCTTGACACCCTTCTTACATATTTATGGCGTATTCATGGAGTTGATTACTATGGCATGTCTGAGACGAACGAGGCAAAAGGCCTTCGTCATGTGAGAACTGATAATAAGACTCCTAGTACAACTAATATCAATGCTGCTGATTGGGAGAAGAAGCTCGATACTTACTGGCAGGAAAGGTTGACGGGTCAAGATCCCATGGTTATATTAACGGCCAAGGATAAAATTGATGCAGCAGCTGCTGAAGTCCTTGAACCTCATGTCAGGAAAATAAGGGATGAGAAGTATGGATGGAAATATGGCTGTGGAGCCAAGGGCTGTACAAAACTTTTCCATGCTCCTGAGTTTGTTTACAAGCATTTGAGGCTCAAGCATCCAGAGATTGTGTTAGAAGTTACTTCAAACCTCCGGGAGGATATTTATTCCCAAAATTACATGAGGTATGTTCCTGCAATCTTCTATTTCAATCTGTAGGACGGTACCATCAATCTTTTCTTAGGTGGTAATACTCATCAAGTTTTTCCTTTGTGAACAGTGACCCTAATGCACCAGGTGGAACACCAGTTATGCAGCAATCTGCAGCAGTAAGAATCACATACTCCATTTGCATTCTTAAATAAAATATAAAATAGCATAACCTGCAAGTACTGCATACTTTTTGCAAGTTTTATGTATTTGCTCTACTCTTGTGGTTTTCGTTATGGTTGAAGCTTGGTCTTGAATCTGTGGTTTTAATTAGTCTGCACTAATACCCTACTTCTATTGAAGATATATTTTGTATGTCTCTTGCCTTTCTGTTACTAGTTAGTGTACAGAACAACACTGCATCAGCATCAACATCTATTGAAATATGCAATGGACAATCTTGATAAAACGATCCTACTTATGATTTGCAGGACAAATCAAGGCGGAGATCTGACAATGGTATGGATAGTCGTCTGAGATATGACCGTGGCAATCGCAGAGAATATGACAGGACAGATAGAGATGGAGGCAGACATGGTAGAGGTGATGGCTCTCCAAGCCGTGATGGACCTGACGATCAGATGTTTGATTCCTTCCGTGGAAGAGGCTCCAATGCTCCTTTTTCGGCTGAATTCCCTGCTCCGCCGATATTGATGCCTGTTCCCGGTGCCGGGTACGTGAAAAGCTATGAATTTCAATATACCCTCAATAGGAACTTCGTAGCCTGCTAAATGGTGTGGGTGCTTTTGTTTTCAGTCCATTGGGACCATTTGTTCCTGCACCTCCAGAAATAGCCATGCATATGCTGAGAGAGCAAGGACCTTCCCCATTCGAACCAAATGGCGGACCTCATGGCAACTCAGGAGTGCTTGGATCGATGATGGGTGGGGGCCCAGCACCAATTATAGCCATGCCACCATCTTTCCATCATGATCCTCGGCGTTTGCGAAGGTTAGTAGTTAGTTATGATGATGCTAAATTTAATTGTCTTGTTATATTTATTTGCTCTAGATATGAACTGTTACCAGCAATCGAATACCATGTCGCTATACTACCTTCAATGTAAAGCAACTTATGTTTTAGTAGCATTTAGTCTATACACCAGCAATAAAATACAATGTCACTATACTTGTGGGGCTTAAAGTTTTATGATAACATATCTTTTATGTTGTTGTATAGGCAAGTATTGTTTTATGTTATTGTATAGTATGTCTCGGTTTTTGAATTTTATCATGCTACTCCACTCTATCTTAATCCTTTGCTGTCTTTTTAACTCATCTCGGGTCCTGGTTGGGTTGCAGCTATAATGATCTCGATGCCCCCGACGAGGAAGTTACTGTTCTTGACTACAGAAGTTTGTAGGCTGTGTCCTGCCATACTGGCAATCTTGCCAATGCCCAACACTCGCTAGCATCTCCATTTGCGTTGAGGTTTTTGGACCTCCCATTAGAATGAGGACGTATTTTTATTTCCTGCGAAGAGGCATAGGAGGAAGATATGTTATTTTTTGAGGACGCCTGTAATGTTGTGAGTTTTAGCTTAAATGGCTGGAACTTGATATTTGCTACTATTATGCAGTCACAGAAAAGGATTGAACGTCTATTTGAAACAATATTTTTTGTCTTTTGAGACTATTTAATAATGGGATGTTGTATGAAAATGAAATCGTTTTGGATATTGCGCTCCATGAGCCCTATTTCTTTTTTTTAAAAATTGAACTTTTGAAGTGACCAAAAGTTCTGAAAAAATTGCACATGTGCATATGGATTTGTTCTACACGTGTGTTGAATTTCAAGATGTGAGATACTTCACTCCTATGAAAGAAAACAAATTTGCGGAGAACATTGTAAAGCTGTTCACATAGAGTGGATTTTTGGAACCCGGGTGCATTGGAGGACCTTATTTTAAATACTAAGAAAATCACATTTAAGGTTTCAAAAAATTCTGAAAAAAAATTCTACATGATCATATGGATGTATATTACGCATGTGTAAAGTTTGGTGATGAAATAAGTAAATATGCGACCTATACAAAAATGACAAAATGGTGATTTTCAAATAGTGAATAATGCATGCACTGTTTATCTTTCCAAAATCATGATTTTGTCATTTTTGTGTAACTCACATGGTTACTTATTTTAGCATCAATTTACACATGTGTAACATACATTCATATAAACATGTTGATTTGTTTTCAGAATTTTCTGAAAATTCAAAATAGCATTTTGGCACAGTTCAAAAAATAGGGCTCCAATGCACCCAGGTTCCAAAGTCACTTTTTGTGTTCACATATGCCTATTTGTGTGGTTGTGTTGGTACGACTGACGGAGAGAACATTGTAACGCTGATGCTGTTTTTTTTTCAAGGGAAGCGGCTGTTGCTTGTCTGTCATGGCACATCATCTGAGACCACAGAGAGTCTGGGAACTCGCCCATCTGAAGCCGTACCATCCAATAGCCACACCGAAAATCTCGTAGCAACGCTTTCAACAAGAGAAGGAAGGTCCACGCCACTCGTCCTCTACAACACTGCTAGATCAGAGCAAATTCCCTCAGGGATTCAATGGCTCCCCGAGACAAGCTCAAGCCCCGCCCGGACGACATCATCCTCGCCACGCACCTGAAAAGCGGCACCACCTGGCCAAAGCCCTTCCAGTTTACCATTGTAAACAGATCTCGTTATACCTTGGCTGACCATCCATTACTCGCGGGCCGTCCTCATCAACTTGTACCTTTCATCGAACTATGTCCAGGAGGCCTCGACGACGACGTTGAGAAGCTACCCTCACCGCGCACCTGCCGCTCTCCCTGCTCCCTCCCGCAGTGTCCACTCTCGGCTGCCGGATTGTGTGCCTTTGCCGGGAGCCCAAAGATGCCATGAGAAGAGGGTGAACCAAGGTACGTCCGTAAGCATGGATGAAGCATTCGCGATGTTCTGCGAGGGGTGTTCGTCTTACGGTCCTTTCTGGGATCGCTAGCTTGAGTACTGGAAATAAAGCTTGGCCAGGCCACGGAAGGTCATGTTGTTGAGGTATGAGGAGGTTGTATCAGACACACCCAAGGTTATTAGGAAACTAACAGGCTTCCTTGGTGTCCCATTCACACAAGAGGATGAAAGAGGGTGGGTCGTGGGGCAAGTTGCGGATTTATGCGACTTCACATCACTTAGCAACACCCTTGCCACCGGACAAGTCGTGTTGAGGTTGCAGGAGGCCAGCTCGTTGTTGACCCCTCTTCGTTTTTTAGTTAAGGGGAGGTTGGGGATTGGGTGAACCACATGAGCAGGACATGGACCAGAATGGACCAAATTGTGGCCGAGAAGTTCCAAGGATTAGGCTTCATGTTTTATTACGTGCTTGATGTAGTCTAGTACTCATCCTAATCCGAGTTAATTGCCGCAGCCTCTATACAATTTTCAATTTATATTGTATAGAGGCCGCGTCAATCAATTCGGATAGGAGGGAGTACAACTTTGTATCACATGTGTGGTGCCCTGTGCAAGCCTTTTATCTATTTAAGAAAACAAGTTTACTGTTACCAAGTCACCGGGATTTGGAACTTTTTATTTATATTTTGACCAAGTTGCAAATTGTCACATTGAGTTTGCAAAAAGAGTGCAACACTTTAGGCATTGAATTAACACACGGTTGCTTGATTGCACATTTCTAGACCAGGGTTGCAAGCAATCTTATAGTACTGCTAGTAAAGTAATCAACATGGTTCACCATTTTGCATACGGCGAGTTATTTACCCAAAACCATCACACTTGGGGCTAGGGTAACAACTTGGTACCACATTCTAGCCAGGGCACAAAAAACCACCAAAAATGCGCCTAATGCGTAACGCGGAGCACTGATGCTGAAATCTGGTCATGAAAACAGCGAAACCGACAGATGGGGCCCGCCTGTCGGGCTGACATGGCATGCCTATGTGGACAATATGCTGAGTTGGACTGGGGTCCCACCTGTCAATGACAAGTCTTTTTATTTTTGTCTCCATTATCTCATGGGCATTTCATCGAACAGGCTATGGGCGTGTTCTCGGTGGTAGCACGACCAGGCGAGGCCGCGGAGGCGCACTGGGGAGCCGGCTGATGCAGCTGCGGCAAGGAGAGGCTCGGGCGGCGCCCATGGTGGTCTTCTATGGCTGTCAAGGCGACGGCGGGCTCGGTGCCGAGGATGCCGACGTGGTGCCGAAGCCGATGGCGGACTCATGGCCGCGGCGGAGATGCTCTCCATGGCGCGCGCCAAGACAAGCGCTGCCGAGCCTCCTGCGCCGCCGCCGGTGCGGCGAGCAATGACTGAAGCTCCATTGCCGCCCGTCGTGTTCCACCGGCGCGCCAGGGCCCGACAACGCATCCACATCCATTAGCCCGGCGGGATGACCCGCACAGAGACGACTTGGGCACGGCCGATGCTTCTTCCGCCGCCAAGATCGGTCATGTCGCGGTGGGCCGCTGACCATTGGTCGCGTCGCCGGTCGACCATCAACATTGCATTTTTCGCGCCGCCACCTGGTCGCGTCTGGTCGACCGGCCAATTCTTTATTCGCGCCGCCGACCATTGGTCGGCCCTGATCGGTCGCCACCGGATGGTAGGTGGTCATGGCGGCGGCGCCTCGCCGGTGGTGGGGTGGCTCGCGGAGTTGGACTCCGGCGACGGCGCGGGATATGGCTATGGTCAGTTTTTTTTTTGACAGGAGGAAGAAAGAAGGGAAGAAGAGATGCATCTGACAGGTGGGGTCTTGGGCCACATCAGCGAATTGTACACGTAGGCAGGCCACGTCAGCCTGACAGGTGGGGCCAGCTTGTCGGTTTCGCTGTTTTCGCGGGTAAATAAAACAATCAGTGCTCCGTGTTACGCATTAGGCGCATTTCTGATGGTTTTTTGTGCCCTGGTTAGAATGTGGTACGAAGTTATTACTCTAACCCTAAATTGATGGTTTTGGGTAAATAACTCGCATACAGCAGTACCAATTTAGTGTTTTTTATGCTTCTTCTGACGTTTCTTCACTTTCGCCGTCTAGCTGATGCCCTTTGACACGCTTCCTGTTCGGCGGCGCCGCCACCCCCGCCGCCGTCGTCTGCCGCTGCTCGCGTGACTTCTTCACCATCTTCTCCATTGCCGGAGTCACGTAAGCCGTCGGCATGCGGGCGCATAAAGTCTGCATCCGCATCGTCGGGGCGCACCTAGCAGTCTGCAAGTGCCTCGTTGCCGCGCGCTGCTGCCCATGCGAGCTCATGCCGGACAGGAAGCACGCGCGCCCCGTCGTCTCGTACTCCCGCCGGTCTTCCACGCCAGCGATAAGGACGCGCAGTTCGTCCTCTAGCTCCTTGCACATGGGGTCGCCGGCCATCCCCGGCGCCGAACGCTCCACGGCCTCCAGCCGGCCTCGCAGTATCCGTGCGCCCTCGGCGTGTTGCCCGCGGTCGGCCGCCTCCCGCGCCGCCGCCATGTCTTCCGTCGCCTCCACGCGGACGCGCTCAAGCTCGACCTCCATGGACGGCTGCACGTCGGTCACCTCAGCCGGCCTCTGGACAACGGCATCGTCTCCCGCGACGGTGGCCGCCTGCCCTGTCGCAGCATCTCGGTAAGTGCAGCTCGCTTTGAGCAGCGCGGTGACCTCATCGGCATCCTCGACCCCTGGCACGTCCAGGAATATGAGGAAGCGCCTCTCCTCGTCGGCATAGAGCTCGCCGACGTCCACTGAGGCAGAACGCCCGCCGGCGTTCACCCGGCTGTCGTAGCGTCCCGACTTGACCGCCCGGACGAGCACGCCGGGATGCAAGCACGTCACCGCGATGCTCAACTCCTGGACGGTGACCGTGAGGAGCCCGCCGATGCACTGCGCGAACGAGTCCTGGACGACCGCCTCGTTCTCGATGAAGGAAAACGTGCCGCCTGTCGCCTCCGCGATGGTGTGCATCGCCGCTGCGTCGTGGTCAGTGCCGAAGCCGAACGCATGAACCGCCGGTGGGCGGGCTCCGGCGCCCGTGTACGTGAGCGAAGATGGCACGAGGCTGATGTAGTTGGGGGTGGCACCACTGCGGTGTCTTCTTGGCGCGGTGAACGTGTCCTGCCCGTCGGAGAGAAGCATGATGCTGGCGACGGCGTTCACGTGCTGGCGGTCGCCGAGCAGCTGGGCGGCCACGCGGAGTCCCTCGCCGATGTTGGTGCCACCGTTTGCGGCGAGGGATTCCACGGCGCGCTTCGCCGCAGCCTTCCCCGCGTCAGACATGCGCGCGAGGCGGATCAGGCGGCTCGCGCCGCTGGAGAAGGACACCACGGAGAGGCGGTCGGCGGACCCAAGGTTGTCGATGACGAACCCCATGGCCTGCTTCAGCAGCGCCAGCTTGCGGCCGGTCATGCTGCCGCTGACGTCGAGCACCGTCACGAGGTCGAGCGGCGCGCGCGCCGCCTCGGAGGCGGCCGAAGATGGCGCCCTGGCGTGCACGAGCACCGCGAAATTTTCGCGGACCGCGGCCCTCGCGACGGCCGGGCACTCGCAGTGCGTCCCGAGGACCACCGCACCGCCGTTGGTCGCCGCCGCGACCTGCGCCCCGACGGTCGGCTCGTCGTCATTGTACGTGAGGGGCACGTGCTGGGAGTGGGACGACGACGAGGAGGAGGAGGGCGGTGGTGCCACTGCGTGGGCGGGGCCGTTCACGGCCGGCAAGACGGTCCAGGGCGCATTGCAGAGCGGGCAGGTGTGGTTCCCGTGAGCGACGCTGGCGGAGATGCAGCTGAGGTGGAAGGCGTGGGAGCACTCCGCCGTGAAGCTGGCCTGGCCGCGGACCATCCCGCCGAGGCAGATGGCACACACGTCGGCATCGCCCGTGTCCGCCATGCAGCAGCCAGCCGAGGAAGCTTTGGATCCGATGCACGTATACGGAGGCTGCTAATTGCTATGTCAGGGGCCGGTTTCTTCTCTGGTTGTTAATTTGTTGGATGAAATCGGCGTATGTACAAGGTTATTCGTTGTAGATATGGAGAATGATTAGAGGAATTAGTCCGGAAATTAAGGTGCGTAACCGGCGCGGAAACAAGGCGAAATTTTTCTTTCCATCTGCGCTTCCCGCAGGACGAGTCCTTCCTTTTTTTCTTCTTTTTTAACATTCGTACTAACGCAAACGCTCATACATATATGCATACACTCAGTGGCGGACCCAAGAATTGAAGTTAGCCGGGGCGAACATTGACGGTCTAAATTTTTTTTGGTACAAATGCAGCTCTATTCAACCAAAACTCATAACATTCAACAACAAAAGTATAAAACATGTCTTAAACACTAGTAAACTACTAACATGGACTCTTGTCTCTTGAAATGCTCACTTGATATGCCACAATATGATCCCATAATTTCAAATGAGACTTACAAATTCATGAATGTATTAGCACAAGGGTGATAACAATTGTATATTTGGATATGATCATATGATGGTAGTATACCTTTGTGATGTACTTGCACAAAGAACACGGGGTTGTGGAGGTAGATGGCCTTTTGTAGTTTCCCTTGACAACGGCAACAACCACCAATTGAAGCTAGTGGGCAAAACAATGCACATAAAAGCATAAGGGTTGACATCTAGCACCAATTTCTTCCAACCATTAAGTGATCGATGCATATTTGAGGCACCATCATATCCTTGTCCTCTCAATCTAGACATGGATAAGTTATGTTTAACAAACATTGCGTCCAAAGGTTTTTTTTTTCAACATCAAATGATAAAAAATTAAGTGTCCTGCTGCCAGTCTACTTTTCCTATCGAACTAACATATCCAGTACTGAACATATCAAAGGAGACTAGAAGAACTGAAGAGGATACCTGCTGGTGATCGTTGTTCTTGGAATCATGTGGTCGCTTCCGGTTGGTTGAACTGCTTGTACCATCTGTTGCCACCGCCGGCACCAAAGCTAGAGCCTTAGCCTCAGCTTCAGCTTCTTCAGCAACTATCCAAGCCGCCTCTTCATCGGAAATTTCGGAATCCATCACTGCAGGCGGTAGAGAATGAGATAGGAGACAACAACACTACAGCAGCATGGAGCCGGCAGCACGGAGCAGCGGAGGGTGGCGCCGCGGCGGTACCGCACGGAATGGCGAAGGAGCGGCGGGGGGCGTCCGGCACTGGCGGAGGTCGTGAGGCAGCGGGGCGTCGGGCGTCGACGGAGGCGCGGAGCAGCGTGAGGCGGCGGTGCAGCACCGCTGCGGTGGCTAGGTCGTAAGGGGAATTGAGGAACGACTGGGGGTCGATTGGGGATTTTTTTTGACGAGGAGACCTGTCGATTGGGCATTTGGGCCTGTAGTAACGTAGCCCAGTTCTGCAGTTCGGCCCAAATCCCTTTCTCCCTCAAACTGCTCACGTACCCCTTCGACAGAGTCACGCGTAAACAGAGAACAACGACGCCGCCGCCAGCATGAATCGCTCGCCGGAGGAAACGGGGAGGAAGGATATGTAACGGGGGGTCGATTTTTCGCCACCAGCGAACCGGGGCGGCCGCCCCAGCTCGCCCCAATGGTGGGTCCGCCACTGCATACACTCGCGCCTATAAACACACATGCGCATACCCTATCTTTATCAGCACCTCCGAGAGACCGAGTCCTTCCTTTTTTTGTGCCTGGAGAATTGTCCTTTTGTACGTACCAATTTTTTGAACCAGGGCTACGTAAAAATCAAGGATTATATCAAAATTACTAATTAAGTACTTCCTCTGTAAATTAATATAAGAGCATTTAGGTCACTATTTTACAGAGGGAGTACTAATTAAGAAATAATCTTTGCAAAGATCACTCCCACATTTGAGGTCGTGACAAATGACGCACTTTATGCGTGCCACTTGTTACAACCTGTGAGTTTTACTTTTTTGTTTTATCACTTAAACTTTGCGTCCAAATCTTGAACCGTTTTCATCATTGGATTCCTTGCGTCAAGATTTTCAAAATACTGATCCTGTTTGATAGGTTTCGATGAAATTTTTTCACGAAACAAAACGAATGAGATAAAATTGAACCGGGAGCATGGTTTTTTTTACTTTTCGAAGAGGCACAACTGTGCCTCTCACGAAAGTACATCCGTGCCTCCACGAGAAGTAAATCCATGCCTTTCACAGAAAGAAAAAATACGTTTTTTCCATTCCGAGAAGCATGATTGCGCGTCTCGCGAAAGCAAATCCTTACCTCTTACGAAAAAAAAACATGTTTGTTTCCTTTTTCGAGAGGCACGACTGTGCCTCTCGCGAAAGCAAATCCGTGCCTCCACGAGAATTAAATCCGTGTCTCTCCCAGAAGTAAAAAAACACGTTTTTTTTCTTTTCTAAGAGGCACGACCTCTCGTGGAAGCAAATCCGTGCCTCTTACGGAAGAAAAAAAAGAAAACACATTTCCCTTTTTTTGGTTGTGCCTCTTGCGGAAGCAAATGCGTGCCTCCATGATAAGTAAATCCGTGTCTTTCCCGAAAGAAAACAATGAAACACATTTTTTTTTCTTTTTCGAGAGGCACGACTGTGCCTCTTATGGAAGAAATTCCGTGTCTCTTGTGGAAGGTGAAAAAAGAAAACACATTTTTTCCCTTTTCGAGAGGCACGTCTGTGCCTCTCACAGAAGCAAATCCGTGCCTTCACGAAAACTAAATCCATGCCTCTCGGGAAAGGGGAAAAGGTGTTTCTTCGCGCAATTTTTTTTGGGTCTAAAATGTAAGAAAAACCAGGGGAAAACCGAAAAGCCAAACTAAACGAAAAAACATAGAAAGACTGAAAACGCGTACAGAAAAAATGAAAAAAAAAGTAAATTTGGAGGGAGCGTTCAAAGCGCGACACGTGGCGGCGGTTGAGAGCGCGCCAAGTGGCTGCTCCCAACCCACCCAAAGTGACCCTTGCGGGGGCTCTCGAAGGAGTAATCGTTGTTCAGTTGCTCTTGAATTATGTACTGATCATTTCTTCGTCAGGCCCAACTGCAAGAGAAGGTTGAGCGGGTACAATCAGGAAGATTGTGAACTGAGGGTAACTTGGGTAACTTGGATGTTAGCTTTCTTGTGGTGGAACCAACCCATCAGGATTCAAGTCCGAGACTTGACACCGGTGTACGAATTTTCTTGGATTTATTTTAGACTTTCGACCATATTCGTTCAGGGGAGGAGATGTTCCCATCGATTATGAGGTGCCTGTGAGGGTAAGATGTGTGCATCGTGCGTTCATATGGATGAGTGTAATTTACGCACATGCGAGCGTTTACGATTGTACTATGTTGAGAAAAAAATCTATTGTAAGCAACATATAGCCTTGCAAACTGGTTAGGAAAATGTTAACTGGCGAACGTCAAGATTTTTATGATTCCCAACGAATGAGACGCATGAATCTTGAACGCCAGATCAAAAAATTGGCATATGTGCGACCCCCCTCCCCCCGGGGGTCCAGGGATGAAGTTACAAAGACGATCGTACGGCTCAACTCCATATCAATGGTGTCATCTCCCCAAATTAACACTTGTCGGCGCAAATCTAGTGAAGAAATTCTAAAAATCACAACTGACACCAATGTCAATACTAGAGCTCCGTCCTTGCCCCCATCTTCTTGTTCTCTCAATCCCTATCCAGTCGCTCCGGGTGAGTATCCTGTGATACCGGAGGATAGGTGCTCCCATGATACGGGCTTCTGGGCCATCGGATCTCAGATCCAACGGCGCATGAGAAGCTGTTGTAGCTGTTGTACTTCTACGCAATTTTCAGATTCTAGAAGGGCTTTTTTGTATAAATGTTCGTCATCTCACAGGAGCTGTTGGATTTGAGATCCAACGGCTGAGGTCGCACGGGAGCACCTAAGCTTAGGTGCTCCCGGAGCACCAGATATTTTCCCGCGAGCTCCACCCCTCCCTCACGTTGTCGATTTTGAGGTAAAGGCGTGTCGCCGGGCGAAGGTGGCGCCAACTGTTGGCTGCCTTCCACGTGGGCACACTCATAACGGCCGCCGAGTTCCCGACGCTCATGCTCTCTCCCAAGTATTACCTTGCCTATGAGCACGGCCTCCATGCCGCAGACCAAGACCATGCCATCCTCTCGTGGCTTCGCGACTAGATCGACACTGATGCTTGGCTGACCAAGTGTGTTTAAACCCTACATAATTTACATGTCATGTCCATTTAGACCCTACATAACTTTGATTCGTTTGATTGCGTAACGAAACAAATGAATCTTTCATAGATATTTAAGTGGATGTTAATTTTTCTATGAAACATAATGCAAGGGAATATTTAGGAACCCTATGGATCAAAGAACCTATATACGGAGTATATAAGAAAATTTCCTTATATTCTTTTTCCTCTGCTCCTAAATACTCCCTCCGTAAAAAAAGAGAGTGTTTTAGAAATGATCTAAACGCTCTCATATTGATTTGTAGAGGGGGTAGTGTACAAGACATTTATGCAATTCAACATCTTACATTTGTGTATAGTATAATCCACTGAAATTCCTATAAAGTTCTTTAAATCGAAACACCACGTGCACAGTCAAATGGCGTTCATTGTTGGAGCAGGGGAAAATGTCCAATGATACCAGCCCTCCCATGCTCCCATCATACCAACTTAAAAATCTTAAATTTAAATATTTCAAATTTTTTTTGAGAAAAAAACATGGATGTTCACAGCACATATGTTGACCACCCCTGAAAAATTCAGGTCAAAATTCGAAATACACGAGCAGGTGGCTCGGTCAACCCCGAAGGCAGGGTAGTGTGAATGCGGCGACTGGCAACGCTCCATCGCCTCGTCCTCGCGTTCTCAGCGGCAGCGCGGCACCACCATCCCCGCGCCCTAGCCTCACGCCATAGCCGGGAGGGGTCGAGGAGCGGCCTCTTCGGCGCCGGCGAGCGCGAGAGGCGGCGAACTCGCGAGCCTCGCTCCGTCGTTTCTCCCCGGCGGTAATCTCCTCACCTCATCTCTGCTCCCCGGCCATCAAATAAGCCCACAAATTCCCATTCCCCTCTGCCTTTCGAATGTCTCGGCGAGGATATGAAATCGTTTGCCGGTAGCATCCTGGATCATCTTGTTTTTGGTAGATCTAACGTGCTGGGACATATGAAACTAAAGTCTACGCATGGTCAGTCAAAACAGCTGACATGACTATTTCAGTGTACCTGGTCTAAAATTTTGACTTTTCGTATGTGGATAGTTCGTCCACTTCACGGGGATGATGCATCGGCTACATGCTTTCTTCTTAGATTCCCAGCCGAGGGAGCTCTCTGCTCTCCCATCACCACCACAATCGTAGTAGTGATCTTCTTTTTACCGAAAAAGGCTCTCGCCCCGCTTTATATTATAAAGCCAATGCCCAAGCCAACATCCAACAAGGTTCAAACAAACACACAGAAAACAAACGCACCCGGTCCAGACAAATAAGTACTCCAAGGGTTAATGCTGAGGGCACAACTCAACAAGCCCTGAAAACACACAAAAAGGCACACACGCCGGGAGAGACACGACATCTAGTCGGGCTCCGGGGGTGGCGGCGGGAGCGGAGGCGCCAAGCGGAAGGCCATCGATCGAAGGTCGGCGAGGAGGGTGCTGATGGCGTCCCGGTCCTGAGGGCGGCTAAGCGGTCGCCAGAGCTGCAAGTAACCACACATTTTAAAGATGGAGTCAGTAGCACGCTGAAGAGGCACCTTCTGAATGACAAGCTTATTGCGAACAGTCCACAGCGTCCAGGCGAGGACCCCAACGCACAGCCATCTAATATGTCTGTAGCGAGGGGGGAGGCCTGAATTTCCGCAAGCAGGTCAGGGAAGTTGGTGTTGCACCACTGTCCCCCTACCGTTTCGCGGAAACAAGACCAAAGGAACTGTGCCGTGTAGCACGAGAAGAAGATGTGGTTGGCATCCTCTACCGTGCCACACATAGGGCACATCTCATCTCCAGGACCATGGCGCTTAAGGACCTCAACGCCGGACGGAAGGCGGCCGCGGATCCATTGCCAAAGGAAGATCCGAATCTTTAAGGGGAGGCGGATGTCCCAAATCAAACTGAAGGGCTCTGGGGCCGTCGATGGGGCTATAGCCGCGTAGAGGGATTTGGTGGAGAATCAGCCGGAGGGTTCCAGACGCCAAGAGATGGCGTCCGGAGAGTCGGCCACGTCCATAGGGAGGAGGGCGACGTCCTGGAGGAGGGCATCCCAGGCTGCCACCTCAGCAGGGCCAAAGGGGCGGCGGAACGCGAGGCACCCTAAGTCAATAAGGGCCGTCTCGACAGAGACCCGAGGGTCAACGACAATGTCGAAGAGCACTAGGAACCGCGCGGCTAGGGGGGTGTCACCAAGCCACCTATCTAGCCAAAACAGGGTCGAGGACCCAGTGCCCACCGAGATGGATGTGCCAATCGCGAGACTGAGTAAAGCAATGGACGACGGCCTGCCAAAACTGGGAGCCGCTTTGAAGGCCGGCAGAATGAGAGAGGCTGCCCACGCAGTACTTGTTCGGATGATAGTAAGCGGAGACCCCATCCCCATTGGCAATGCGCCAGAGCCAACGGGTCAAGAGGGCGATGTTCATGTGCCGGGAGGACAAAATCCCTAGACCGCCTTGGTCCTTGGGTTTGCAAATATCTGGCCAGCTGACCATGTGGTATTTCTGCTTACCCTCCTCCCCAGCCCAGAAGAATCTAGATTGGTATTTGGCGACCTCCTGATGAAGGGTTTCATGAAGGCTATAAAAGCTCATGAGGAACCAAAGGAGGCTAGCAAGCGAAGAGCTGATAAGGATCACGTGAGCCGCCTTTGACAGCCAGCGCCCTTTCCAGGGCTCAACACGATGCTGCATACGGGTCACCGTGGGGCGAAGATCCGCCACGGTGAGGCGCGAGTCACTAATGGGGATCCCCAGATAGGTCGTGGGGAAAGAGCCCAGCCGACAATTTAGGCGGTCAGCAATAGCCTGTGCGTCCTCTAAGGGGTAGCCGAGTACCATCACTTCGCTCTTATCAAAGTTGATGGTGAGTCCCGACATTTGTTGGAAGCACAAGAGGAGGAACTTCAGGTTAAAGATCTCAAGGGCGGATCCCTCTACCATAATAACGGTATCATCCGCATACTGGAGAAGGGAGACTCCTCCCCTCCAACTAGGTGGGGGACAAGGCCACAAATATGTCCAGCAGCCTTGGCCTTATCCAAGATGGAGGCCAGGGCATCCACCACCATGTTGAACAAGAACGGTGAGAAGGGGTCCCACTTACGGACCCCGCACAGGGTGGGGAAGTAGGGCCCAATATCACCGTTGATGTTCACCGCGGTCCGACCACAAGAGACAAGCTGCATGACGCGGTCACCCAACGGTCGTCGAAGCCCTTGCGAGCAATACTTCCCGCAGAATGGCCAGGCACCGTGTCGTAGGCTTTATGAAAGTCCAGCTTTAGAAAGACCGCCTGATGGCGTTTTAGGCGGACCTCGTGGAGGACTTCGTGAAACACTAACACCCCATCGAGAATAAATCGGCCTTGTATGAAGGCGGATTGGTTCGGATGGGTAATTGTGTCAACGAGGAGGTCGCACCCTATTGGCGTACCCTTTGGCCAAGATCCGGAAGATCACATTAATCATCGTGATAGGGCGGAACTGGCGAATGTCGAGGCGCCGGGACCTTGGGGATGAGGTCACAATCCCATAGTTGAGGCGCCCAAGGTCCATGGATCCCAGTAGAATTCCTCAAAAGGGCCATGACCTCAAGCTTGATGGTAGGCCGAACGTCTTGAAGAACGACACGGCAGGCCGTCTGGACCCGGGCCGAGGAGGTTCATCCCCACGGCAGCGAGGACCTCGTCCTCGTCAAAGGGGCAACTAAAGCCGCATTGGCCTCACCGAGACCAATTGTGCACCCGACCAAATGTCGGGCGAGACTAGCCCGCCTCGCGGGGGGGGTAAAGAGAGTTTTATAGAAGCCATCAACATGGGAGCGGATGGCGAGGGAGAGCGATAGGCGTGTCTCCATCCCACGTGCAATGGATGGAGTTGCGACGGCGCCGGCCGCTCGCCACCGCTGAAAATAAGCGGTGTTGGCATCGCTCAAGCACCCACCTCTGGGTACCACGCAGCGCCATGAGGCCTCTTCATCCGTGTAAATGGTGGAGAGCTGGTCTTCCGTGTCGTGGCGCAGCATCCACTCATCGGAGGAGATCCGGTCGAGTCGGTAGCGCGTCTAGGGCTTGATAGCCAGCAAGAGGGCCTTTTGCGCTCTCGAAGGTCTCGCCAAGGTTGGCCCCCACCCCTTCATGAATTGGCGGGCAAGCTTGGCACGAAGTGCCACGAGTCGACAGCGGACATGGGCGATGGGGCGCAGATCGGGCAAAAATCCAGCGACGGCGACGGCCTCCCGGAAGCCGGTCTCGATTGAGCCCGAAGGGCTCGAACCGAACCGCGGCGGGGTGGGGGTCGCTTCGTCTGCGTGGAGAGGAGGAGGGACATGGTCGAGCCGATCCGAGTGATAGCCCGAGCGATGCCGTGGGCAACGCAATTCCCACTCGGGAAACTAGGACACGATCCAAAACGGATTGTGTCGGGATAGATGCCGGTTCGTCCAGGTGAACTGGCACCCGTCGGTCAAGCTCGCGGAGCCCCAGCTCCATGATCCAATCATGAATAATTGCATCCGGGATAATTAATCCGGAATTATTCTTCTCATCCGGGATCGGATGAGATTAAAGTCGCCACCACGAGAACTGGGAGGAGGAGTTAGAGATCTTGGTGCAACTCAGCTAAGAATGCCGGGAGGCGGCGGTGATCCGCCGTCCGTAAACAACAATGACCTCCCATTTGAAGTTCGAGGCACGCTCGAAGATCTCCATACTAACGAAGAATTCACCCCTATCCATGCCGCCCACCTCAAAGGTGGCATCCTTTACCCTAAGAGGATGCCACCGAGTGGCCCGAGGTCCCACTAGAAGGAAGCGATGCCAGCGAAGAGGTGGGGGCTAAGGTGTTCAAGCTCTGAAGGCGAACTCGAGCGCAGGTTTCTGAATGGCCACGATGTCAATGTGTTCGTCCGGATGTACTCAATGAGTTGGCGGCGGCGACCATCATGGCGGCGCGGATGTTCGAAAGGGCCGCATCTAAGCCCCCATCGAGGCTGCTTGACCAGGACACGGGAAGCGCTTTGGCGCGGAGGAGCGCCGTCTTGAGACCGTGTCGTCCCACGGATTATCCGTCGGCCACCGGAGGGGCCGGGCCGTGGGGGTGGAGGCGGCCTCGGTAGGCCAAGCAAAGGGCACGGGTCTCAGCCAACCCGCCGTCGAGGATCTCCGGGCCCTAATGGCGCGATCTGTTCTAAGGGGACCGACCTCCCCTCAAGACAATGGCTGAGTCATTGGCCACCTTGGCTAGGTGGCCAAGTGGAGCGACCTCGAGGCGGAAAAAGAGCAACTAGAAGAACTGGGAGGACTGGGTCCGCACTGACTCGAGGTTCGGACATGCGCTGAGCTCCGCCGCTTCAGCGATGGACGGCGCAGTGAAGTCGCCCGTCCGCGCCGCGAGGCGGGCGCTGCGGCGGGAGGACGTCACCGCGTCGAGTGGGAGCAGGCCTCTGGCGACGCCACTGTCGGAGGGGTGCGCGGAGGCCGGGAGGAGACGTCCACCGCCACAGAGGCGTCGAAGCCGGGCGAGGAGGCTGGCGAGGCGCGGACGGCACCGGTGGCGCGGGCAGCAAGCTCAAGGATACTCGACCACGACCCCAGGTGGGGAGACAGGGCGGGCGACGGAACCCCATCTCCGCCAACCCCAGAGGAGGCCGGGAGGTCGAGCAGCGGTGGGGCGAGGTCCGCCCCGGCGGCGAGAGGCGACGGGCGGAGGCAGCGCGAGGCGAGGTGGCGATGGAGGCGACGAGGAGGCCCACGCTGGAGATGTCACTGGCAGACTCCGACGGAGACAGAGGGGGGACCAGCGGGGTGGCCAGGCGGAGGGTCACCTCGAGATCAGCGGCCGGCACCCGAGTGCGCCCAGCCCCAGACCTGCCCCGACCTGCTGGAGGGTTGGAGGGCTCCCGGGAAGGGGAGCGGGAGTGCTCCGACTCGTCCTCGTCCTCAGCAGGGTCGTCGAAGCGGGAGTTGCGCGAGCGACGGTGGTGGGAGTCGTCAGCATCAGCTGGGCCACCCCCAGGTGGCTGCCAACAAAGAGGCGGGGGCGGCCGACGTGGTTCGGAGGCTCGGGGCAGATCTTGAGGTCGTAGCCGTCGTCGTTGAAGAAGACTCGGATCGTGACGTGGAGCTTGGAGGAGTCCAGGCATTTCACCTTGACCCGGACCTCCTCCTCCTTGCGCAGGGAGAGCTCGTCGACCACCACCACCTTGCCAAGGATCTTGGACATACTGCGGATGACCCGCTCGGACCGGGCTGCATCCGGGAGGCCGGAGATGAGGAGCCAAGCCGTGTCCAGGACAGCGACGGCTCTGGGGTCCCACTGTGGCTCAGAAATGTTCACCACGATGCCGTTGAGAGCCAGGGTGATGTTGTTGCTGCGAGTACAGAATCCCATGCTCATAGCGTCGGGGAAGATCACCGAGAAGGCGCTGGGGGCCGTGGGGTCACCTGCCAATCCCACGCATCTGCACAAGTGGTTGCGCTCACCTCAATCAGCTCCGGGGTGGCGGCGGCCTCGCCCACAACCGTCACCACCGCCAGCAGCGAGGAGATGGCGGGCGATCTCGGAACCTCGATGTGGAAGAAGGCCATGTCCTCGATGCCGTGGCCGTACATCATGATCTCCTCCGTCACGGGCGATCCGGACAGAGAATCGCGGGTGCCCGGATCCTTGCACGTAGCACGTCGGGGATTGGGACACGCCACTGAAGTGCCGGTCAAGCCGCAGATTGAAGCACGGCTGGCCGCGGAAGAGGCGGTGGCGCCGGAGGAGGAGCGGCGGCGGCGGAGGCGGCGGCCCTTCTTCTTCTTCTTCTTGGAGCCTGGCGCCCCGGTTACCATTACCGCCGTTAGACGGCGGAACGCAGCTTTGGAGCCGGGGGCTGGTAGCGACGGGAGGCGGGGCGCCGGTGGAGTTCTTGACGGGCAAGCGGGCGGGGGGGACCGTCCCAAAGAACGGCAGGCGAGGGGACCGCCGCCGAGGGCGGCCGAGCCTCCGGGCGGAGACCGGCAGCGATCACGCGACTCCTCGAGAGAGAGGAGGCGGCGGGGGGAGCGCAGCGTGGTCGTCGCGGGCCGGGATCGCGAAAAGGGCGAGGATGAGCGGCGGAGTCGCGAGCCGGAGAGAGCCGAGCCGACCGGGAGGAGCTGCTGCCGCAGGTCGGCCTCACGCCGTGGCCTTCGGGAGGCGGGGAGGTCCCGCGATCGTCTGCCGCCGCTGCTGGCCAGCTGCGTCTCCCCACTCCCGAGTCATGGTCAGGGCGGGAGGTGCGAGGGGTGGGGAGGATGGCGGCAGGAGGACGGGATCGGGCGGGACAGGGTGCACCAGAGCGAGATGGAGGGGAGGTGGCGCGGCTGGGGGGGTGGGAGGAAACAGGGGGCGAGGGAACCCTACAGGGGGCCAGATAGACCGCCTGTATGGGCCCAAGGCCAACTGGGGGCGCGCCTGGGCCGAGCGGGGCAGTGCTGGCCCACCGAGCTGGCCCATCCCCGCCGCAGCGTCCAGCGCTCCCTGGGCCGCGCCCGGGACCAACGGCCTGGGTAGGGGCAGAGCCAGCCCACCGCCGTCCCAGAGTACCGCAGCCAGTCTGGCGCCACGCCTGAGGCCAGGCGAAGGGTAGGGTTTCCAGCGTCGTCGCCGCGGCGCCGCCACGGCGAGGAAGGGCGTGGACGGAGAAGGGATGGCGGGCGGGAAGCGACCCGGGGGATGGGGTCCGGAGGGGCCGCGGGAAGGGAAGAAGGGCCGGAAGGGAGCGCGCCGGGGGAGAACCGAACAGGCTCGGTCGGGTTGCCGGAGATGAACGGGCGGCGCAGAGCGGGCATGGCGAGGACGAGGGTTTCAGAGGCGCCAGCCGACCACGATCCGCGCGGCTACACCCAGCAGCGAAGCGCGCGCCGCCGAGGACGTCCGGACCCCAGGACGAGCCTTGCCTCCCTGTGCCGACGAGGCGGCGGCGGCGCGCCGGCGCCGCTCCGACCATGGCGGCCGAACTCCCACCCCGGGAGTAAGGCTACCGGCGAGGTCGGGCAGCAGCATGGCGGGGCCTTGGGAGGACACGGTCCCGGCACGACGGGCGCCCAGCGACGACGCCATCGGCCTCGGCGATGTCGGCCCACAACACCCGGAGAGCCGAAGGGGGTCGGCGGAGGGCCGGGCGGCGGGTGCTGGCGAGGGGCGGAAGGAGAGGCAGCAGCGGGGCAGCCGCGGCATCCGGGCCGCCAGGGGCGCCGCCCGGGCAGTCGCCAGTCGCCAGAGCCATCCTTTTTTGGATTCGTTGCCCAGAGAAGTTTGAGAAGTTTGAGTGGTCTTCTTTTTTAGGAGAGAGCATCATATATTCAACTGAATAATAGTTTTTTTTTCAGATAAAGGGTGTTTTTTATTGGCTCAAAATATAGCATCGAGGGATACAATTATAGCGAGTACACTCAACTGAATAATAGTTAGTTACCACTACTCATTACCCAACAGAATTCTGCCCAACATAGCTATGTTTAGATAGTTAGATGTGATGCTTTCAGCTTTTCCTACAGTCCAGAGGAAGAGCAGGAACTCCTTCCTGTTCCTGTTTTCCTTGTAGCTACTAGCTGGTCTCTTACAATAGAAATTGGAGGGATCCCCTGTTCTCTTAAAGAAAGAAAGAAAAAAACGAGATACATGGAGAAACTTCATCAGTAAAAGCCACACCATAATGAAACACTCGAGCATGCGGATAATTCATGCATGATCGTGCAGCTCCCTCTTCTGACATGCTTCACATGACACGTAGAAGTACAGTACACCTATGTCTTGATATCTTAGTAGCTTAGCGCTACTGTTAGTGTCAGACGCAATCTTGTTTTGTGCTCATCTGTTGTTACTCTTGAAAAACAGGTTGCTGAGAAGATAAATTCAGTAGCAATTTATCCATCCTACACATGGTTCTCACATGAGGAGTTCCAGGAACAGGTAACCGGCTGGCCTTTGCAGTGACCTGTGATACTTATCCCTGCAGCCATACGATGTCATAACTGATTCTGTCATTTCAATTTACTCCAGATTATTGCAGAGCTGCATTTACATGAAGCTTCTTCAGTGATGTAGTGCTAGTCTGCTGTGCTAACATTTTGAGGGGAGCACACATGGCAGACACCCTATTTCTTGTTCTCAGAAAAATTGCTCTGTCCCTCGGAGAAGCGGCATCAGAGAAGCTGAGCACAGAGGTAGTGGAGGCAGCATCGGTTCTGACGGATTTTGAGCATGGCATGAAACAGATCGAGGGCGAGTTCATGATTCTGCAGGCATTTATTGGCCAGGTTAGCGCACAGAATGTTGGTGACAGGACATTTGATGCCTGGCTGGACCAAGTTAGAGTTGTTGCCCATCAGGTAGAAGATATCATTGACGAGTATACTTTCCTCACTTCGCAAGCTGCGGGCATAGACGGATTCTTCAAGAGGAAATTCCATCAGGCTAAGAGCTTTGCAGCATGGCGGAACCTGTCAAGCCAGATTGATCAAGTAGAAACTCGAATTCAGCGGCTCACTACAATGAAAGATCGTTATGGAATTTCTGTAGGAGAACCGGACAGGAGTAGCACACTACAATATGCCAGGCAGCTCTCTCTATCAGATTCTTCTTATCTATCTGATGATACTGAGTTAGTGGGCAATGCCAGTGAAATAAGTATGTTGACACAATGGCTACTCACAGAGCGACAAGACCGATTGATCATGTCCATCCTTGGCATGGGAGGTCTAGGAAAAACAACCATAGCAAGCAGTATCTACAAAAATCAACAGATTATTAGAATGTTTGACTGTCATGTGTGGGTGACTTTATCTCAGAATTATCTAGTTGAAGACCTACTGAGGCAAATCATGAAGCAACTGATGGACCAAAGAGCCTACATGGCCAGTGGTATCGAGACTATGAGTCGTGTAAGACTAATCGAGGAACTTCAGAGCTACCTACAGGACAAGAAATATCTGATTGTCTTGGATGATGTATGGGATAGAGATGACTGGTTATTTTTGAAGCGCGCACTTGTAAGAAATAATCGTGGAAGTAGAGTGCTAGTGACAACTCGCAAAAAGGATGTTGCTTCCTTAGCAAACGACGGATTTGTTGTGGAGCTTAAAGTTCTTTCTTATGCTGAAGCATGGCACCTATTCTGTCAAAAGGCATTCCGTAGATTAGAAGACAAAATATGTCCACTAAATCTGAGGCCTTGGGCAGATAAAATTGTGAAAAAGTGCCAAGGACTTCCACTGGCTATCGTTGCAGTTGGGAGCCTTTTGTCGTACCGAGAACTAGAGGAGCAAGAGTGGAGTTCTCTCCACAACCAACTTAGCTGGCAACTAGCTAACAATCCAGAGCTCAGTTGGATTATGAGTGTTCTAAATCTCAGCTTGAATGATCTCCCAAGTCATTTAAAGAATTGCTTCCTATACTGCAGCCTTTTCCCTGAAGACTACAAGGTTAAAAGAAGATGGATCTGCAGGCTTTGGGTCGCAGAAGGTCTTGTTGAGGAAAGAGGTGCCGGGACAACAATGGAGGAAGTTGCTGAGTGTTACCTAAAGGAGCTCACTCGTCGTTCTCTTCTTGAAGTTGCAGAAAGGAATGTTCATGGAAGAGCTAGCTCATTTCAAATGCATGACCTTGTGCGCGATGCATGTCTGATTGTTGCAAACAGAGAGAAGTTTGCTGTCGTATACTGTGACTCTGGTATAACCCAGGTTAACTCTGAAGTCCGCCGCTTGTTTGTTCAGAAGCATGCTCGGTCTCTAAAGGTTGCTGCAGCATCACGGATCCGATCTTTAATCTTATTTGACACACAAGTTGCATCCTCTTGGATAGATGACATTTCATCAAATTTCAGACTGATCCGTGTCCTGTGTCTAAGGTTTGCTAACATTCATCAAGTGCCGGCTGTTGTCCCAGACTTGCTTAATTTGCACTATTTGGATTTAGCTCACACAAAGGTTAAGCATATACCAGCATCGTTCGGTAAACTTACGAACTTACAAGTTTTGGACCTGCGATTCACCTACGTGGAGCAGCTGCCATGGGAGATAACAAACCTGACTAAATTGAGGCATCTGTATGTATACATGCTCCATGATGTTCAAGAAAGGATATTTGACTGCTTTTCTGCTACAAATATCCCTGGCAATATTTGCCGTCTAAAGAATCTGCAAAGCTTACAATCTGTTTCAGCCAATAAAGACCTGCTTACGCAGCTCGGTGAGTTGACACTGATGAGAAGTTTGGCTATAATGAAAATGCGTCAAAACTACATTGCAGAGTTATGGGACTCCTTGGCCAGGATGCCTAGCCTCAGTAGGTTAGTTATTTTTGCAAACAGCAAGGATGAGGTTCTTAATCTGATAAAGATAAAGCCCTTGCGAAATCTGAAGTTTTTCTGGTTGAGAGGGAGGTTGTATGAGGGAGTGCTCCCGCAGATGTTTGCAAGTTTTGAGAAGCTCGCTGCGTTGAAACTTGATTGTTCTTGTCTGAAGAAAGATCCTATTAACTCCTTTGCTCACACGCTGAATCTAGTGTATCTGAATCTTTGCAGAGCTTATGATGGGGAACAATTAATATTTCGTGCAGGATGGTTTCCCAAGCTCAGTTCTCTTGCATTAGTTGACATGGAACGTCTAAATTCGATTGAGATTGAGGAAGGCACAATGAAGGTTCTACATACTTTGGAGATTGTTGGTCTAAAGAGTCTAAAGATAGTGCCTCGAGGCATCAAGCACATTAAGACGCTACAGAAGATTCTTCTAACAGATATGCGAAAGGAGTTCATGGATAGGCTGCATGGGGCTGACAGTGACATTGTTGAGCATATACCTGACATCCAGAGTTTTGACTCCTTCGATTCTGAAGCAGGTAATCTCCATATGTACACTGTGAATACCTTGAGCAAACCGTGGTTATGGTCAGTTTAGTTTTTCACAAATAGTACATGTTAGGAAATGTCAAGCCCCCCTTTAGCACAACACGCACACACAGAAAAAAAAAATCTCAAGCTAGCTTCTAAGAAAATACTCCCAAACACCATGCCCTTATTTTTTCCTAAATCTCCTTTGACTTGCTGGTTAAAAAATACTCCCTACGGTAAAAAACGTTCTTATATTATGGGACAGAGGTAGTATCTCTTCTGACTCACTGTAAATGTGTAACTTGTATTGATTGACCTTGCAGTTAAGAAGATGGTTCTTCTGCCACATCTTGCAAAGAAGTATGGCACAGGCTGGTGGGAGCTTTGTTAAGATATCTACTCCAGATACTTATGTTGGTTAGGCTTCTACCCGCCTCTGACATGTAGATAAACTTGGGAGCCATTCGATTGTAACAACCTTAACCGTGCATTGTAAGTATACGTGGAAGTCCCTACGGTTGGTAGATACGCTTCCCAACATTTTCATAAGCTGCAGGCAGGAGATATATCGGGCTGTTTGGATTATTGCTCCGAGACGCGCTGCCAAAATATTGGTCGTTGACCCAGACGTGGTGCTCATTTGGATGGAGGCCAAATAATTGGTGCGCCCACCCCTCCGTAGCACCTCATAGTTCTTGTGCAGGGCAATCATTTGCCCCACTGCATGGAGGGGGGAAAGCATGTGTGCTGTAATTGAAGATTTCTGTTGTAGCAAAAGTTTTTCTTTTTGTGGGGAGTGTTGTAGCAAATTTTTTTTGCGGGTGAGCAAAATTTTAATCTCTTTACAACCACTGTAGATTGCTGATGCAAATGGCTCTACTTTCCACCCTGCATAGACCTGAAATGAACCTGAAATGGCCCCTTCATTTTTCCTACTGTATCCAGCAAGCTTTATTGTTTTGAAGAAAACATATTTACTGCTCTATTTCTAAGTCATCCGAAAATTTAGAAATTGTCATTTCTATCTTGACCAAGCTACACATTGTAGAAAACTGTTACACTGAGTATGCAAAAAATAAAAAAAAATGCATCAGTTTAGGCTTTGCGTTAATGTGCAGTTGCTTGGTTGCACATTTCTAGAACTAAAGTTGCACATAATTTTGGAAACATCTAACTATTCGGTTTATGTTGCATAAACAATCAGTGGTCTTATAGCTGTTAAGCCATTGGAGCCCATCACTATCGCTAGACAAGCTACATTATTATCAAAAGTTCAGATACCGTCTGATGAGAGTGGACAGTTACAGATACTACAGCAGAATAATCGTGCATCATAGGGTCGTTGTTTAGTTTGCAAAATTGTACAATGGGGATCGCAGGTGGTGCGTTGGGTTTCACCTCGATTTCCTTGCTGCTTGGTTGCATCTGGTCTGGTGCGCGGCTTGGAGCAGCGCATGGCGTTTGTCCGGCAAGGCCCGCGCTATCTCTGATGCTTCCCTTCGCCTCTACCCCCGCCTGGGCTGGAGCAAGCGCGTCGGTGTTCCTTTCTTCAGATCAAGCTTTTGATCAGACTTGTAATGCCTGTGACACCAGCCAATGAATTAATAGAGTTTACTGTTCGCACTTAGCATATGATCCGTCGTAGTCTAGGTGGTTAGGATACTCGGCTCTCACCCGAGAGACCCGGGTTCAAGTCCCGGCGACGTCGCCGTCATCCGCACAATGAGAGTATGAGACCATCGGTGAACCTTTTTCATGCCTGTCAGCGTTGACGATATCCTTCTCAGCGTGGGCCGGCTGACGTGGATGGGACGGACGGAGGATTGTGGGACACTGGAGACCATGCATACGGCTTCCGATCGTCGTGCGCAGTTTGGGGAACTGGGCTGAGACATGTTTCTGGTGAGCTTGCCCGGAGCGCTCTCCTCTGCTCGTTCCGATGGGCCACGTCAGGTGTGCCACGACCGGGACGCGTCTCCGCCCTCGCCGGCCGACCGCCTCGGCTCCTTCTGCTTGGAAGTGAAACGTGCTTTGACCCCGCTCCTGGCCAGGCCGGCAGGACGAGATGAACCGGCCAAGACGAGGCGTCCGCGCATGAAGAGGAACACCTGGACGTCACCCCGCGACGGAGTGTGCGCCTGGCTAGAGGCCGTGGCCGTGGATCCGTGGCCACAAAACAGCAGCAAGTCATCATCCGGAAACTCTGTCTTGCGAACCAAGGCGAGGTGATTGGAGAGGAGGTGCTGCAGCCTGCAGGCCTACGTGGGGAGAGTATCTGGTGCTACCGAGGCTTAAATGCTACCGTGATACGGACATCTGGGCCGTCAGATTCTTAGATTGGACGACATCCGAGAGTTGTTGGATCTGCTGGATAGATGCGTAATTTTTGGACTCCTCATAGGTGTTTTTGCAAATGTTGCAGAGCTATTGAGAGCCATCAGATCTGAAAATCCAACGGCCTAGAAGCTTGTATCATGGTAGCACCTAAAACATGATAGCACTAGATATTTTCCCGGCCTACGTGCAGCTGTTTGCGACCCCTTTGTCGGAGACGCACATTGCGGCGGTGCTGGCGTTGTTTGGCTGGGAGCCCTCGGTACTGGCGTTGCAGGAACTGCCGGGTGACTTGGTGGTGGAGGATTGAGCTGCTTACAGCTGTAGATGGTGGGAGGATTCTATGGCTACACAACCTCTCAAGGTTCTAGGTTCTGGTGTGGAACGTGCGGGCCCTCAAGCCCTCAACTCCCCGGCACGGCGGAACACAGTCTTCCAAGTTCCAAGTAGTAGCGGCGGCTAGGTCGAGCATCGTTTGTTTCTAGGAAACTAAATTGGAGTCCATCTCGGTTGATCTTGTAAGGCATTGTTTGGGTAACAAGTATGAAAACTTTTATTACTTGCCTGCTCTGGGCACGCGTGGGGGCATCCTTATAGCTTGGGATGCTTTGCTCGCCTCTTTGTCACGCCCGCATCGTACGCGCAATACCCTAACAGTGCTGGTTAAGCCGGTAGGGACACCCGAATGGTGCCAATCGGATGCTGACAAGGTTGAGTTCTTGGAGGAGCTAGTGGAGATCCGGGATTTGCATGCCGGACCGTGGACTGTCGTCGGTGACTTCAACCTTCTTGTCAACCCCGAGGACAAGAACAATTCATCCATTAATAGGAGAATGATGGGTCGCTTCAGATCAAAGTTGAATCGCCTAGAGCTAAAGGAGATGTATTTGAATGGCAGAAAGTTCACATGGTCTAATGAAAGGGAGAATGTGACTCTCGAGAAAATTGACCATGTTTTCACAACTTCGGACTGGGAGGATCTATACCCAGCAAGCTTCCTTTCCATGGTTGGGTCTGCGATCTCGGATCATTGTATTGTTGATGGATTTGCACGTGGATTTTCGCATGGGGAGGCGCTTTAGATTCGAATCCTTCTGGCCGAAGGCGGAGGGGTTCATGGACACTGTCGCATTGGCGTGGAATTCAGTGCCTTCGTTGGGCAACCCGTTTGTGGTTCTGGATGCCAAGTTGCGGGCCACTACCAAAAGGCTGCAGACGTGGAGCGATAGGTGGATTGGCAACGTGAAACTTCAGATCTCCATTGCGCTTGAGGTCATCTTGCGACTAGATGTGGCCTCGACTCCAGGCAGCTATCTCGTGTGGAGCAGGATTTGAGGCGAATCCTCAAGCCGAAACTGCTAGGCCTATGTTCATTGGACAGGACGATTGCGAGGCAACGATCACGGATCCTGTATCTCAAAGAAGGCGATGCGACTATGAAGTTCTTCTTTAGGCACGCGAGGCAAAGGCAGAGAAGGAACATCATCACATCCATCAAGAAGGACGGGGAATTTCTGACGGGCCATGAGTCCATTGCCGTGGCTGTAGATGAGTACTATGAGTGCATCTTTGGCTTCGCTCCAGAGCATGAGTATACCATAAATCTGGAGGCCCTTAATCTGCCATGGCTGGAGTTGTCGCACTTGGAGAGACCGTTCCTGGAGGAGGATGTCGCGAAGATTGTCAAGGGCATGCCCCTGGACAAGGCCCCGGGGCCGGATGGATTCACTGGCCGCTTCTATGCGAGCTCTTGGCATATCATAAGGACGGATTTCATGAGGGCCATGGATGCTTTCTATCACGGGGACATGCGTGGTTTGGGATCGATAAACCGAGCCTTGGTTGCTTTACTACCAAAGGTGGATGGGTGGAAGAGCTAAGGGATTTTTGCCTGGTTAGCCTTGTGCATGCGGCCGTGAAAATCTTTGACAAGGCAATGGCAGTAGGGCTGACAGAGGATCTATCCCGTCTGGTGGACATGCACCAGAGCATGTTTGTTAAAGGACGCTCATTGCACGATAACTTCATGCTGGTGCAGTGCATGGCTCGGCGTCTACACGCGATGAAGGAACCTACATTCATATTGAAGCTGGATATCTCAAAAGCTTTTGATTCGGTCCAGTGGCCCTTTCTAGTGGAGGTGTGCAACACATGGGGTTTGGCTCGCGATGGATTGCATGGATATGCGGACTGTTGGCAACCTCACCGACTCGCATTATGGTAAATGGCGTTCCCGGGAAACTGACGACCCACAAGTATAGGGGATCAATCGTAGTCCTTTCGATAAGTAAGAGTGTCGAACCCAACGAGGAGCAGAAGGAAATGACAAGTGGTTTTCAGCAAGGTAATGTCTGCAAGCACTGAAATTGTTGGTAACAAGTTGTTTAATAGCAAAATAATTTGTAACAAGCAAGTAACGATAACCGTAAATAAAGTGCAGCAAGGTAGCCCAATCCTTTTGTGGCAAAGGACAAGCCATGTCAATCTCTTATGATAAGCAAAGCGTTCTTGCGGGTACACGGGAATTTCACCATATCACTTTCATCATGTTGGCTTGATTCGTGTTTGCTACATTGATAATTTGATATGTGGGTGGATCAGTGCTTAGGTGTTGTTCTTACTTGAACAAACCTCCTACTTATGATTAACCCCCCTCGCAAGCATCCGCAACTACGATAAAAGTATTAAGATAAAATCTAACCATAGCATTAACTCCAGTCCTAGTAGGATTCGGCCCCACCCTTTTTCCTTCTACCGGAGGGGGAATAGGGGAAAATGAGGGGGGGGGGGGTAGGAGAAGGAAAGGGGGGTGGCGCCCCCTTCCCAAGTCCAATTCGGCGTCCTCCCTTTTGGGGGCGCACTAGCCCCTTGTGGGCTGGTTAGACTCCCTCCTATGGCCCATAAGGCCCCATATCTTTCCCCGGGGGGTTCCGGTAACCTCCCGGTACTCCGGAAAAATGCCCGAATCACTCGGAACCATTCCGATGTCCGAATGCAACCTTCCAATATATGCATCTTTACCTCTCAACCATTTCAAGACTCCTCGTCATGTCCGTGATCTCATCCGGGACTCCAAACAAACTTCGGTCATCAAATCACATAACTCATAATACAAATCGTCATCGAACGTTAAACGTGCGGACCCTACGGGTTTGAGAACTATGTAGACATGACCGAGACACATCTCCGGTCAATAACCAATAGCGGAACATGGATGCTCATATTGGCTCCTACATATTCTACGAAGATCTTTATCGGTCAAACCGCATAACAACATACGTTATTCCCTTTGTCATCGGTATGTTACTTGCCCGAGATTTGATCGTCGGTATCATCATACCTAGTTCAATCTCGTTACCGGCAAGTCTCTTTACTCGTTCCATAATGCATCATTCCGTAACTAACTCATTAGTCACATTGCTTGCAAGGCTTATAGTGATGTGCATTACCGAGAGGGCCCAGAGATACCTCTCCAATACACGGAGTGACAAATCCTAATCTCGATCTATGCCAACCCAACAAACACCTTCGGAGACAACTGTAGAGCATATTTATAATCACCCAGTTACGTTGTGACGTTTGATAGCACACAAGGTGTTCCTCCGGTATTCGGGAGTTGCATAATCTCATAGTCAGAGGAACATGTATAAGTCATGAAGAAAGCAATAGCAATAAAACTTAACGATCATAATGCTAAGCTAACTGATGGGTCTTGTCCATCACATCATTCTCTAATGATGTGATCCCGTTCATCAAATGACAACACATGTCTATGGTCAGGAAACATAACTATCTTTGATTAACGAGCTAGTCAAGTAGAGGCATACTAGGGACACCTTGTTTTGTCTATGTATTCACACATGTACTAAGTTTCCGGTTAATACAATTCTAGCATGAATAATAAACATATCATGATATAAGGAAATATAAATAACAACTTTATTATTGCCTCTAGGGCATATTTCCTTCAGTCTCCCACTTGCACTAGAGTCAATAATCTAGTTCACATCGCCATGTGATTTAACACCAATAGTTCATATCACCATGTGATTAGTTCACATCGCCACGTGACTAATACCCAAAGGGTTTTACTAGAGTCAATAATCTAGTCACATCGCTATGTGATTAACACCCAAAGAGTACTAAGGTGTGATCATGTTTTTCTTGTGAGAGAAGCTTAATCAATGGGTCTATCACATTCAGAGCCGTATGTATTTTGCTAATTTTCTATGTCTACAATGCTCTGCATGGAGCTACTCTAGCTAATTGCTCCCACTTTCAATATGTATCCAGATTGAGACTCAGAGTCATCCAGATCGGTGTAAAAGCTTGCATCGACGTAACTCTTTACGACGAACTCTTTATCACCTCCATAACCGAGAAATATCTCCTTAGTCTTCTAAGGATAATTTTGACTGCTGTCAAGTGATCCACTCCTGGATCAATATTGTACCCCTTTGCCAAACTCATGGCAAGGTACACAAAAGTTTTGGTACACAACATAGCATACTTTATAGAACCTATGGCTGAGGCATAGGAAATGAATTTCATTCTCTTTCTATTTTCTACCGTGGTCGTGTTTTGAGTCTTACTCAACTTTACACCTTGCAATACAGGCAAGAGCTCCTTCTTTGACTTTTCCATTTTGAACTACAAAAATCATGTCAAGGTATGTACTCATTGAAAAATCTTATCAAGCATCTTGATCTATCTCTATAGATCTTGATGCCCAATATGTAAGCATCTTTACCGAGGTATTTCTTCGAAAAACTCCTTTCAAACACTCCTTTATGCTTTCCAGAAAATTCTACATCATTTCCGACCAACAATATGTCATTCACATATACCTATCAGAAAGTCTATAGCGCTCCCACTCACTTTCTTGTAAATACAACCTTCACTGCAAGTCTGTATAAAACTATATGCTTTGATCAACTTATCAAAGCGTATATTCCAACTCCGAGATGCTTGCACCAGTCCATAGATGGATCGTTGGAGTTTGCACACTTTGCTAGCACCTTTAGGATTGACAAAACCTTCTTGTTGCATCATATACAAGTCTTCTTTAAGAAATCCATTAAGGAATGTAATTTTGACACCCATTTGCTAGATTTCATAAAATATGGCAATTGCTAACATGATTCAGACAGACTTAAGCATCGCTACGAGTGAGAAAATCTTATCGTAGTCAACACCTTGAACTTTTCGATTTTTTTGTGACAATTCGGGCTTTGTAGATAGTAACACTACTATCAGTGCCCGTCTTCCTCTTGAAGATCCATTTATTCTCAATGGCTCGCCGATCAACTGGCAAGTCAATCAAAATCCATACTTTGTTCTCATACATGGATCCCATCTCAGATTTCATGGCTTCAAGCCATTTCGCAGAATATGGGCTCATCACGCTTCCTCGTAATTCGTAGGTTTGTCATGGTCTAGTAACATGACTTCCCGAACAGGATTACCGTACCACTCTGGTGTGGACCGTACTCTGGTTGACCTACGAGGTTCAGTAGTAACTTGATCTGAAGTTTCATGATCATCATCATTAGGTTCCTCACTAATTGGTGTAGGAATCACTGGAACTGATTTCTGTGATGTACTACTGTCGGTGTCAAAACCGTTGGATCTCGGGTAGGGGGTCCCGATCTGTGCGTCTTAGGATGATGGTAACAGGAAGCAAGGGACACAGATGTTTACCCAGGTTCGGGCCCTCTCGATGGAGGTAAAACCCTACTTCCTGCTTGATTAATATTAAAGATATGGGTAGTACAAGAGTAGATCTATCACGAGATCGTAGAGGCTAAACCCTAGAAGCTAGCCTATGATGGTATGATTGTAATTGTGATCGGCCTCCTAAGGACCAACCTCTCCGGTTTATATAGACACCAGAGAGGGCTAGGGTTTACATGGAGTCGGTTACAAGGAAGGAAATACAATATCCGGATCACCAAGCTTGCCTTCCACGCTAAGGAAAGTCCTATCCGGACACGGGTCGAAGTCTTGAGTCTTGTATATTCATGCTTCAATAGTCCGGATGTTGTATACAGTCCGGCAGTCCGGATACCCCCTAATCCAGGACTCCCTCAGTAGTCCTTGAACCAGGCTTCAATGACGATGAGTCCAGCGCGCAGTCTTGTCTTCGGCATTGCAGGGCGGGTTCCATCTCCGAATACTCCAAATTACCTGTTACGGCGAATAGTGTCCGGAACTTCATCAATGTTGTACTCCTTGGCTTCAGTGCCTCAATAATGACCATCTCCACGTGTCGAGCGAATGCGAGGAGCTGAGGTGTTTTAAGCATTTACCACCCTCAATCTTTTGGGCTGACCGCCTATTTGAAGAGACGGGGATTCTCAGATCCAAACCTCACTCCTCACCCTCGAGCAAGCATCCAACAGAGCGCTCCGGAAAAACCATTCCAACATAACCGATCGACACAGCTCTTCTGCTCGCTCTCCTCTCTCCAAGCCGGGGGACTGGGAAGAGTGTTCAGTTCCCCATAGCCGTTTGATTGAGTTACAAACCCAAGGGTTTCTTCCACCAGCATTCATGGTCCCTGTCCGAGCCGGAATAGCCACCTATAATGGCAGGGAGCAAGCGGAGAGTTCTCCGAATCCGTCTCCAGAGGAGCGAATATGCCTCATCCTGCATCTGCTAAGGGGCGTCGGGTTTCCTATCCACCTGCCTTTCAGGCTACTGGAGTTCTACGGCCTCCGCCATACACAATCTCACCCTGCCTCTATACTACATATAGCAGGGCACGCTGCCCTTTATGAGCTATTTTAGGCCGCGAGCCTCACTTCGGGATATGGAAGAAGCTGTTCGCCTTGTCCCCGCAACCAGGAGAATCCCTATGTCGTGGGCGGGGCAAGTATGGCGACATCGAGACCAGATACCTTTCCGCACTCCCAAGAAGGCACCGAGAACTGGCCTTCGTAATGGTTCTACATTAACGATGTTCCCCTTCCGATCCAGTCCGACAGGTCTCCCCAGCTCAAGAACGCCCCACCAAGGGCATGTCTAAGTTGGCGCCCCTGAGGCCCCCAAGAGGAGGATACCAGGGAAATATATTACCTGATGAGCAGGATAAAGTTATCGCCAACTCGGATCGACGATAGTCGAGGTTATGGCAATATGCATAATACGGGGAGTGCAACCGCTTCAATATCGGGGGAAGCCCGTGTGGCACTTCAACGGGGAAGATGATGCCACCCGCTGTGGCCGTAAGGGTCCGGACTCCGCCACTGCTCTGGCAAGGATATTGTCCGATTTATACAAAGGCGAAGAGGAGGAATTCCTTCACGTCAAACCGCGAGACGGATTCTCCATGTACAACCCTCCGAACTAGGCAAGTTGTCATTCCTTTCCCTACGTCACTTATTGTGGCGTTCTTCGCTAAGATCATCTGCCTCGATATTCCCGAGCAGGAACTGAGGAGGGCCGTAGAAGGAATCTCCAGCCCCTCCCCGCAGCCAGAGGACCCCGGAAGGGCCCTAGATCCAGGTCTCGAAGAAGATCCGGATATTATCGTGGAGCTCGTCAACGGGATATTTTATCAAGCGAGCCGCGATGGCGCCTTAGTGGCCATTACTGCCAACTATCTTGGACCGCTTCCTACGTCGCGCTTAAGCCAAGTCGAAAAACCCTATCCTTCGAAGAGGACTCCCTTCAGATGTCATGCCTTACCCTTGAAGTGTCGTGTTTTTGCAGAGACGACGGTCGGAGCGTGGGGCCGAGCCCCTAGGGACTCGTCGGCCAAGGGCGTCCGGATCGGGCAGGCTCAAGAGGAAGGCGGTAAGGGTCGACTCGCCTATGACGCCCCCGACTCAATCGTACACTAATCATACACGCAAACGTGTACGATCAAGATCAGGGACTCACGGGAAGATATCACAACACAACTCTAAAATAAAATAAGTCATACAAGCATCATAATACAAGCCAGGGGCCTCGAGGGCTCGAATACAAGTGCTCGATCATAGACGAGTCAGCGGAAGCAACAATATCTGAGTACAAACATAAGTTAAACAAGTTTGCCTTAAGAAGGCTAGCACAAACCGAGATACAAATCGAAGAGGCGCAGCCTCCCGCTCGGGATCCTCCTAAACTACTCCCGGTCATCGTCGCCGGCTGCACGTAGTAGTAGGCACCTCCGTGTAGTAGGAGTCGCCGCCGACGGTGGCGTCGCCCTGGGCTCCATCGTCTGTTGCAGCAATCGGGTAAAGAAAGGGGAAAAGGGGAACAAGGCAACCATGAGTACTCATCCAAAGTACTGCAAGCAAGGAGCTACACTACATATGCATGGGTATATGTAAAGGGCCATATCGAAGGACTGAACTGCAGAATGCCGTAATAAGAGGGGATAACTAATCCGTCGAAGACTACGCTCGCAGCCTCCGCCTTGCAAAGATGTAGAAGAGAGTAGATCAAGTCCTCCAAGTAGCACCGCATAGCATAATCCTACCGGCGATCCCTCCTCGTAACCCCGATAGAGAGCGACCACCGGGTTGTATCCGCACTTGGAAGGGTGTGTTTTATTAAGTATCCGGTTCTAGTTGTCATAAGGTCAAGGTGCAACTCCAAGTCGCCCCTGTTATCAAGATCACGGCTATTCAATAGATTAACTCACTGCAGGGTGCACCACATAACCCAACACGCTTGATCCCATTTGGCCGACACACTTTCTCGGTCATGCCCGCCGCTGAAGATCAACATGTCGCAGCACCACCTAGGCTCAACAGAGAGGTCAAGACGCCGGTCTAAACCTAAGCGCACAGGGTCCGGGCCCATCGCCTTAGCACACATGCACGCTATGCGACGCGGCGGAAGCAGCACCTAGCCTAACAGCGTTCCAAATTCAATCCGCCGCTAGCGCCTCGATCGGCCGACGTCACGAAGTGCTTCGCCGATACCACGGTCGAAAGTGCCCATAACTGTTCCTCCAGTAGTTGGTTAGTGCGATAGACCAAATGGCCGACTCGATAAAATACCAAGATCTCGTTAAGCGTGCAGCAGTATCCGCGAACGCCGACCAGGCCAGGCCCACCTCTCTCTAGGTGGTCTCAACCTGCCCTGCCGCCCGCCACAAAGTAACAATCGGGGCCGCTGGGAACCCAGCCCACCTCTACCGGGATGGAGCCACCGTCCTTTCAAATTTCATCTCCTAACAAAGATCACAAGTAATGTAATAGTGTAAAGTATCTAGTATATGCCCGTGATCACCTCCCAAGTGATCACAGCCCAAGAGTATAGCATGGCATTTTGACAAGAGTGTAGGGCCACCGATGGAACACTAGCATCCTATACTAAGCAAAGAGGATAGCAGGTAAAGGTAACAACAAGAGTAGCAAGGACAAAGCTATGCAGTGAAGATAGGATTAATCAAAGCAAGAATATGCTACACTACTCTAATGCAAGCAAGATAGAGAAGAGTAGGCGATATCCGTGATCAAAGGGGGGGCTTGCCTGGTTGCTCGGCAAGAAAAGGGTTCGTCGTCGATGTAGTCGCACTCGGTGGCATCAAGACCGGTCTCGGGTCTTCCGGGAAGAATAGGGGGAAGAAACAAGAATACGGAGCCAACAAAGTACCACAAACATAACGAGGCAATAAGCGGTGCTAGGTGTGCCCTAACGCGGTAGTAGGTGATACTGACGAAGGGGGAAACATCCGGGAAAGTATCCCCGGTGTTTCGCGTTTTCAGACAGATGAACCGGTGAGGGAAAGTTACGTGTTCGATATGCTAGGGGTGTGTGGCGGATGAACAAGCTGCATAACCGGATTCGTCTCGTTGTTCTGAGCAACTTTCATATATAAAGTTTTTCAATCTGAGCTACGGTTTCTTTTTTATGATTTTTCAAAGTTTTAACAATATTCCAAAATTATTATTAATTCCAAATAAAAGGGGAAACTGCTATGTGCACCCAGCAGAGTGCACACAGCAGGGCCACCGGAGGATGACAGTGGATCCAGGGTTCCTGTTGACTCAGTCAACAGTGCAGTCAACAGTCAACTGTTGACTGGTCAAAAACTGTAGATGGTGCCGATGTGTCATTCACACATATCTTGCATTTTCTTTTTAAGTGGATATTTAGAGGGGGGTCCACCTGTCATTTGCACTATACCCAACCACTGATTAGACTAACTAGTAGGAGTACTAGTTAGCTAACGGAGAGCCGGCCGGCCACCACACAGAGAACACACACGCACACAATGCTAGGGTTAAGAAAAGATAGCATTTTGTGATTTTTGTAGGATTTAAACCATGCATCAAATGAATTTGGTCCAAAGAGAGTAATATGAAGTTTGTCAAGTGTACATTCTACTCATATTTATTTTTGGCCTGTTAATGTTGTTTTGCTGCAGTTTAGGGGTTGTCTAGAGGTTTAGTCATCATAGATTTAGAAAAGCTAGCTAGTAGTATCTACAAGAACCATCAACAAAGACGACGCCACGTAGCTTCAGTAGAGCAGCGCAACGCGCTTGCGGGCAGCGGGGGCGGGCGGCGAGTGGGGGTGCACGGGGCGTGGTGAGCTTGAGCTCTCTGGCGCGTCGGCCATAGGCAGACGCGGGCTGGTACTACGGCCAGGGCCCCTGACTACGGCGTCAGAATCAGAGGGGCAGGAGGAGGGGAAACATGCGGTGCTCACCACCGTTGCTGGGAAGGCCCGAGGGAGAGTCGGGACGGCCGGAGACGGAGACGACGGGCGGCGGCCCGAGGAAGAAGTCAAGTTTGGGGCGGTGTCATGGGGGCGTCCGGGTCCTCGTGGCTCGGCGTAGAAGGCTCAGGGAGGAGACGGGGAGGCGGTTGAGGACGGCGACGACGTCGGGGACGAGCACGGTGGCCTCGGCGTCACGGTCACGACGATGTCTTCGAGGAAGAGCGGATGGGGGCAACCGACTCACGCGACTCGGCGGATTGGACGAGCAGGTCAGGGTGGACTGGGGTCTCACCGACGAGGTGAGGGCCGACCGGTGGCCGCGGGAAGCGAGGTCATCGGCAACGGGCGCGCCGGGCCTTCCTCCAGATCGGCAGAGGGGGAAGAGGTGGATCTGGGCGAGAGGGGCGAGGTGAGTGGGGAGGTGGGGAGACCAAGGAGGCACGGGGGGCGCCTTATCCCCTCCCGGCGTCGGCGCCGACGAGGTGGTCCGAGGCAACCCGCCTCAGAGCGACCTGGCCGCCTTAACAGGAGGCGGGCGCAGCCGTGGGTCGGTTGGGCTGGCTGGCTGGGTGGCTGGCCAATGAGGCCTGTGGGGAGCGGGTTTCAATTTTTTTTTTTTTTTTACTAAGTTTTATTTTCCAACAGCTTTTTTTTCTTTAATCACAATTGACTTTGCAAAAATATGCCATCGCCAAAACAACTTCACAGAATTATTGTGCACCGCCACAAAAAAAGATTATGAGACTTTTGAAATAGTTTGCAATTTTATAAATTAAAAGGGCATTTAATTTAATTGTTTAAGCCATAGTTTTAATTAGTTTAGGCACTTAAACACCTCACAATAATGTTGGGTCACCACCATAATTGGTTATGGAATATTTGACACTCTTTGAACATTTTAGTTTTCATGTTTGAGAAATTTGAATTTTAGACTTTAATCCGAATTTGAAATTTGACTGGCTTAGAATCAAGTGAGATTAGCAACAATAACCGAGGTGATGTGGCATTGTTAACGTGGATTACTGTAGCTTAATTACCCGGCGTCACAATTCTCCTCCATTACAAGAAATCTCGCCCCGAGATTTAGGAGGTAGTGTAGGGGAAGGGATTTGATTACGAAATTCTAACGGGTCTTCTCGTTGGTTGCTCTTCTCAAGAGGTAGATCCATTACATTGGCGCCCTCATTCCTCCGCTTCGTGCCAACATGACGAAGTCGCTATTCTTCCTTCGGGAACTCCGCAGATTTCTTACGAAAGAATAAAGGGGTATTCCGAGAGAACGGACCTCTGCAAGGTTGACTAATCTGGTAGCTAACATCGGGGAAGGTGGCGGAAAGTAACTCTCGAACTGGAACTTAAGAAAATATCGAGAGCAAAGTAAGAAGGTACCATGAGAAGTTTCGAGCGGGTAGGCGATCGCTCGATGCCTGAAACAAAGTGTGAAAGTGGTCTAGAGCAACGAGAATAAGTATTGCGTCTGATAACAGATTAGATCATCTCTAGGAAGGTGGCTGGTGATCTTCATACGAAGCCAATCATGAGGAATAACTTCGGAGATAGGGGTATACAGGAGAGTCAGGTTTCGATCCCGGGACCTGTGGTTATGGGCCCACCATGTGGGTTAAAAGTAGAAAGGGCGGTGATATTGTGCACACCATGATACAAGGCATGTCATAGGTAGCCTGTCGATTATGTCGGCAACAACGCCGGTGCTAAGGGCGAGGGACGAAGAGAACCTTTTCCTGCTCGTTGAACGAGGCGGACCATTAGGCAAAGTTCTCGCCCATCGGTGGATACCGAATGTCATCAACAATAGTAATGTGGTCTTGCTTGATGTAATTGTACACCGAGAGGTTTACATAAGGTAAGAATACTACCGCTATATAATATAGATCACAAGTAGGGTTAAGCAATCCAATGGAAAGGAAAGGTGATTACCAGTTTTAATCAGAACAATGGAAAGAAATATGTGTTTAAACACATAATTCAGGGGTATATCCTTCCCAAGGACAAGCAGGGCATGATATCCATAAGAGGATAGAAAGTAGAAAACTCTTTAGGTAGGGGAGAGAAATTTCATGACATTACCCATACAACGGTGCTTGGATAATTTAGCAGGAAACATTTAGCATTGGCATGGTCTTCAAGCAAAGATCAGACTTTGGATACACAAAGGATCCATCAAGGACAACTTATAGAATAAGTCTTACAATTTCCTCATGGAAGAATGATTAACCTTGTTAAAAACGAAACTATAACACTAGGTCCTCTGGCCAGGTGTGCTAGGCATGACATCACCTTACCGAGTCATAAGAGGACCAATGTTATAACTCTTGAAAGTATGTTCCAACCATCATATCTGACCGAGATTCAGATCTGATCGGTGTCAAGATAACTCAGACTCGGGATGCCTGAGAAGAAAGGTGCAACACAAATTGTCGAGATGACATTATAAGATTCTCGGGAAATGAACCATGGAAGCGAGTTCTGAAACCAGAGTTCATCATTAAACCAAGGAGAGGATGAGGAAGTGGCTGACGGACTCAGCGATAATTCTACGAGGCATCCAAAAAGATGCATCTCCTCAATTATGTGGACAAGGAGATAGCATTTGTCAGATCAAATGATATAATGAAGCATGTTTGAGGAAAACATACACAATTAAACATTGTTGAAAGGTGCTACCAAATATGGGTTGGGCTGCACGACCAATGTCGTAATGGTGATTCAATAATCAATAGTCTAAGAATGAATGGCCGACCATTAACTTCAAAGCAATAGGGTTGCTAGAAAGGCGAATCCAAATAGCACCGTTCATTTGTTGGTACCCCGGTTGGGATCAACGCAAGGACCAGGAAAGAATGGTGATGGTGAGAAGTATCATTATACCAAGAATTCTTAAGAGGTGGTGAAATTCCCACGACATTCTTGACATAAAAGGTGGTAATACTCCAAGGTAAAGAAGAACTCAGGCTGGATAGCAAGGAACTCAAGGAATAAGATAGAACACGAACAAGTTTATGTTGGAGGGAAGGCAATAAAGTGGTCGATGACAACAAAAATCATCGAGGCAAGGATGGTATTTCTCATCATGAATTCAATTGATATCTTGGAAAAGCTCGAAATACTGATGATGATCACGACACATTTGTCGAGAGATGTCATGAAGATGTTATCGATCGGCGATGACATCAAGTCAAAGGAATGATGAAGCGAAAGGTTATTGGAACCATGGGTAGGACACAAACTTGAAATCAAGCTTGTTGTTCAAGGCGAAATGATATGACAATGAGGATCGACGTAAGGTTAGTTCATCTTCGAGAATCGTGCTCCGGGAAGAAGGACCAGGTAGCACAGTTAAAATTTATCACGGTAATGATATAGCCGATCAGGCTAGGGAAGATGTGATCGGGTACAAACTCGTAAGCAAAGAAGATTACTAAGAGTTGTTTAATCGCGATCGCGGACTCGATTCAGCTTATCGATGTCCTTGAGTGTTTAATAACTCAAGCCCGTGAAAAATTGTAATCAGTGAGAATGTAGTACTTGATGAAGAACTCATAAGAAGTTATGCAGTTCCAAGATAATCTCAAGATACCAGGGGGGTAATACTCGATGACAGATCAAAGTAGAGGTTGGACTGGGGCATTGCTCGGCAGAAGACAAGTGCTTAAACTCGCACGAGAAATGGTATTTAAAGGAGAACATGGTCGGAACCACGATTGCAAAAGGCCAGATCCCAGATATAAGATGAACTTATACCAAAGGAATAATTAATTTAAGAGAAGCTTTAATGATAAGATCTATATCGTGTCCATGGGCATGAACACAAAGTTCAAGGTCGACTCCCACTTCTCCAATGCATAACCTTTGATTCACTTCTCACCTTCGAGGAAGTTGTAGTGTTGAAATTTTATCTGGCAAAATACCAAAAGTGTATGACTTGTGAAAACTTTCGAGTTCACACGTATTAAGGAAGGCATAGGTTCATCCCATCAGGGTATCGTGGAAATATATACCACAAGCAGCTCGAAAGCTGAGCATGGTTGAGAAAGCAGAGGATACAATTTACCAAAGGCATTATGTATCTGAGGGAAGGCTCACAAGGTTATTGAATATGAAGGACGTTGTCAAATAAAATCCAACAAAGGATCTCGTGGTCCACAAGGGATCTAACGTGAGCATCGGTACTCAACTAGAGGAAGAAGAATGCAAGGAGATCATATTATAGAAACAACTGACTAACTCAATTGTCAAATGCAAAGGAATTATGATTTAAATCTAGGATCAAGCAATGCTCGATTAGGGATGGATAAGTTGAATAGCCTTAGGGTACAATCAATCTACAATTGATTGGTCGAGAACCAATTCCAGCTTAAAAGAATGGCAGCTCAGCCGAAATTTTTATAAGGATCAATGATGATTGCGTGTATTCAAGAAACATATTGAGTCAACAGACTCAAAATGATAATGACAAGGAATGTCAATAAGACTACGAGACTTATGGGATTAACCATAATGCAAGCAAGCAAGAATTTCAAGAGCAAAAGGCTCCAGAGGATTTTCGAAGATCGAATAGTATTTTGAAGACTTTTGTGAAACACATGAACAATCGATGAGCGGATACTCGACAAGTGCGAGGATTTATTTGAAGGGGTATTCATGTGGCAAAGAACTGCTAGGCAGTAGGCACAAAGTATTCTCGGAACAACAGAGAAAACTTTGGGTTATCTTGTAATAACAAGATCAATGGGGGATGATCGTATAAATGGCAAGTGTAAGTAGTTATCCATAAGGATTTATCGGTGGTCGGGAATAGCAAAAGTGATGGGCACAAAGCCTCGAGAGAATATCAAAGAGTATCTTCGAAATCTTCTGGTGCAGTCGGTGATCATCTGGACTGAAGGGCCTCTCCGGGAGAAAGTACTTTCGAGAACCTAAAGTTAGATTTTAGTAAAAATCGTTTAACCCGAATAGAAGAGAGTTCAGAATCCCAGAGTAAAGGTCGAGGAGTAAAAGATCTTAGTACCACCCAATGGCGACATGGGCCCGTAAGGCACACAGCCATGTTAGTAAAAGTTTTGCAATGTCTAGACTCGACTTCGGCCAAGGAGTGTGGAAGGGGATTCTCACAGCAATGGGCTCGATATCAACTTGTGACGCCTCTACTCAATCAGACACTAATCATACACGCAAACGTAATGCGATCAAGATCGAGGACTCACGGAAGATATCACAACACAACTCTAAAATAAAATAAGTCATACAAGCATCATAATGCAAGCCAGGGGCCTCGAGGGCTCGAATACAAGTGCTCGATCATAGACTAGTCAGCGGAAGCAACAATATCTGAGTACAAACATAAGTTAAACAAGTTTGCCTTAAGAAGGCTAGCACAAACTGAGATACAGATCGAAAGAGGCGCAAGCCTCCTGCCTGGGATCCTCCTAAACTCCTCCTGGTCATCGTCAGTGGGCTGCACGTAGTAGTAGGCACCTCCGGTGTAGTAGGAGTCGTCGTCGACGGTGGCGTCTGGCTCCTGGGCTCCATCGTCTGGTTGCAGCAATTGGGTAAAGAAAGGGGGAAAAGGGGGAACAAGGCAACCATGAGTACTCATCCAAAGTACTCGCAAGCAAGGAGCTACACTACATATGCATGGGTATATGTGTAAAGGGCCATATCAAGGACTGAATCGCAGAATGCCGTAATAAGAGGGGATAACTAATCTCGTCAAGACTACGCTCGGCAGCCTCCGCCTTGCAGATGTAGAAGAGAGTAGACCAAGTTCTCCAAGTAGCATCGCATAGCATAATCCTACCCGACGATCCCTCCTCGTAACCCCGATAGAGAGCGACCACCGGGTTGTATCTCGCACTTGGAAGGGTGTGTTTTATTAAGTATCCGGTTCTAGTTGTCATAAGGTCAAGGTACAACCCAAGTCGTCCTGCTATCAAGATCACGGCTATTCAATAGATTAACTCACTGCAGGGTGCACCACATAACCCAACACGCTTGATCCCATTTGGTCGGACACACTTTCTCGGTCATGCCCACCGCTGAAGATCAACATGTCGCAGCCCCACCTAGGCTCAACAGAGAGGTCAACCGCCGGTCTAAACCTAAGAGCACAGGGTGCGGGCCCATCGCCTTAGCACACCTGCACGCTATGTGACGCTGCCGAAGCGCACCTAGCCTAACAGCGTTCCCAGCCAATCGGCAGCAAGGCCGGGCCGACGTCACGAACTGCTTGGCCGATACCACGGCGCCAAGTGCCCATAATCTGCCCCGTGTAGTTGGTTAGTGCGTATAGACCAAATGGCCAGACTCAGATCAAATACCAAGATCTTGTTAAGCGTGTTAAGTATCCGCGAACGCCGACTAGGGCCAGGCCCACCTCTCTCGTAGGTGGTCTCAACCTGCCCTGTTGCTCCGCCACAAAATAACAGTCGGGGGCCGTCGGGAACCCAAGCCCACCTCTATCGGGATGGAGCCACCTGTCCTTTCAGCCCCCATCTCCGAACAGTATCACAAGTAATGTAATAGTGTAAAGTATCTAGTATATGCCCGTGATCACCTCCCGAAGTGATCACAGCCTAGTAGTATAGCATGGCAGGCGGACAAGAGTGTAGGGCCACTGATGGAACACTAGCATCCTATACTAAGCAAAGAGGATAGCAGGTAAAGGTAACAACAGAGTAGCAAGGACAAAGCTATGCAGCGAGATAGGATTAATCGAAAGCAAGAATATGCTACACTACTCTAATGCAAGCAAGATAGAGAAGAGTAGGCTATATCTCGTGATCGAGGGGGGCTTGCCTGGTTGCTCGGGCAAGAAAAGGGTTCGTCGTCGATGTAGTCGCATTTGTGGCATCGCGCCGGTCTCGGGTCTACCGGGAAGAAGAGGGGGGAAGAAACAGTAAATATAGAGCCAACAAAGTATCACAAACATAACAAGACAATACGCGGTGCTTGGTGTGCCCTAACGCGGTAGTAGGTGATACCGACGAAGGGGGAAACATCCGGGAAAGTATCCCCGATGTTTCGCGTTTTGACGATGAACCGTGAGGGAAAGTTACGGTTCGATATGCTAGGGGTGTGGCGGACTTAACGGGCTGCATAACCGGATTCGCCTCGCTGTTCGAGCAACTTTCATATATAAAGTTTTTCGATCTGAGCTACGGTTTATTTTCTATGATTTTTCAAAGTTTTAACAATATTCCAAAATTATTATTAATTCAAAATAAAAGGGGAAACTGCTATGTGCACCCAGCAGAGTGCACACAGCAGGGCCACCGGAGGCCGACAGTGGGTCCAGGTTCCTGTTGACTCGAGACAAAGGCAGCCAATAAATAACTGCTGATCTGGTCAAAATCAGAGATGGGGCCGATGTGTCATTCACACATATCTTGCATTTTCTTTTTAAGTGGATATTTAGAGGGGGGGGTCCACCTGTCATTTGCACTATACCCAACCACTGATTAGACTAACTAGTAGGAGTACTAGTTAGCTAACGGAGAGCCGGCCGGCCACCACAGAGAACACACACGCACACAATGCTAGGGTTAAGAAAAGATAGCATTTTGTGATTTTTGTAGGATTTAAACCATGCATCAAATGAATTTGGTCCAGTGGAGTAATATGAAGTTTGTCAAGTGTACATTCTACTCATATTTATTTTGGCCCTGCTAATGCTTGTTTTGCTGCAGCTTAGGGGTTGTCTAGAGGTTTAGTCATCATAGATTTAGAAAAGCTAGCTAGTAGCATCTACAAAGAACCATCAATAGCACAATAGTTACGTAGCTTCATGAGAAAGCAGCGCAACGCCGCTTCTGGGCAGCGGGCAGCGGGCGGCGCGCAGGGGTGCACGGGCGCGGTGAGCTTGAGCTCTCCGCGGGCGGCCATAGGCGACGCTGGCTGGTACTACGGCCGTGGCCCCGATCACGCGGCGTCGTAATCGAGGGCAGGAGGAGGGGAAACACGCGGTGCTCACCGCCGTTCTTTGAAGGCCCGAGGGAGAGTCGGGCGGCCAAGACGGAGACGACGGGCGGCGCCCGAGAAGAAGTCGAGTTTGGGGCGGTGTCATGGGGGCGTCCGGTCCTCGTGGCTCGGCGTAGAAGGCTCGTGGAGGAGACAGGAGGCGGTTGAGGACGGCGACGACGCCGGGATGAGCACGTGGCCTCAAGGCCACGGCGTCACGACGATGTCTTCGAGGAAGAGCAGACGGGGGCAACCGACTCACGCGACTCGGCGGATTGGACGAGCAGGTCAGGGTGGACTGGGGTCTCGCCGGCGAGGTGAGGGCCGACCGGTGGCCGCGAGAAGGGAGGTCATCGGCGATGGGCGCGCCGGCCCTTCCTCCAGATCGGCAGAGGGGGAAGAGGTGGATCTGGGCGAGTGGGGCGAGGTGAGTGGGGAGGTGGGGAGACCAAGGAGGCACGGGCGCTTATCCCTCCTTGCCGGGCGCCCAAGTAGGTGGTCCAAGGCAACGTGCCCCTGTAGTGACCGGTCGCCCGAACAGGGGAGGCGGGCGCAGCCAGGTGGGTCGGTTGGGCTGGCTGGCTGGGTGGCCAGTTGGGCCAAGGCCCAGGGGGAGCGGGGTTTCAATTTTCTTTTTCTTTTTCTTTACTAAGTTTTATTTTCCAGCAGCTTTTGCCTTTTTCTTTAATCACAATTGACTTTGCAAAAATATGCCACTGGCCAAAACAACTTCACAGAATTATTGTGCATTGCCACAAAAAAAGATTATGAGACTTTTGAAATAGTTTGCAATTCTTATAAACTAAAAGGGCATTTAATTTAATTGTTTAAGCCATAGTTTTAATTAGTTTAGGGCACTTAAACACCTCACAATAATTTTGGGTCACCACCATAATTGGTTATGGAATATTTGACACTCTTTGAACATTTTAGTTTTCATGATTGAGAAATTTGAATTTTAGACTTTAATCCAAATTTGAAATTTGGACTGGCTTAGAATCAAAGTGAGATTAGCAACAATAACCAAGGTGACGTGGCATCGTTAACGTGGGATTACTGTAGCTTAATTACCCAGGCGTCACAACTCGCCGCTATAGAGTAAGGCAAAAACTTGTGGTGTGATTATGGTATTTTGAAGTATGACAGCGCCCTTTGTGTCCTGGCAGGAAGAGGAGCAGCCGGACTATATCCGGGGATCCTGCCAACCATGCCTCCACCACCGGATTCCGTAACCGCTTTAGAGCGGAGGCGGGAGCAGGGCCGATGCCGCATAGTTCTCCAACAGAGAATGCGGATATGCTCTCAACCACGAATTCCGAAGTAGAGAGCGCCATGAATCACCGGCGCCGACGGGCCGTACTTCGGAACAACATCTTTTCCGAGGAGGCATTTAACGCCTTCAATTCGGGAGACACATACTTCCGAGCTGCTCAAGGCGGGCTTGCCCGAGCGACGGACCAGTATACCAAAGATATACGGGTAAGAAAATTTGATAAGCATGTGTAGCAGTAGCCCCTGAGACTTGAAATGGTTGGAACAACTGTTTTAAGGATCAATTTATGCACAGGTCCTTGTAGATAAGAATGAGCAATTGTCTCGGGAGCTGGAGGAATGTAAGGTCGAATCGAGGGCCGAGCTGCCAAGTTAGAGGAACCCCAAAGCCCTCATCTGGTAACAATTGTCACGCTTGTACGAAGATGCACCAGTTAGTAAATGGCTGATATGACAAGTCTAACAGAAAATTCTGCAGACAATCCCGGGGTGAATCTGGAGGGCGTAAGAGAGGACGCATCGCATCTCAAAAGGCAGCTGGAATCTGGCGAGCGCATTCTTACGCGAGTTAGGCAGGAGAAGAACGATCTTCAAGATGCCAAAGTCCAGCTGGACGTGGAGTTAAAAGATCTCCGCGCTTAGTTGGCAGACTCCGTGAAGGAGAACAAAAGGCTTCGACGCGGCATTTACGGTAAGTTCCTAGAGAACTATAGTATAGTTCGGCGAAGAAGTATATTGAAAGAATTTTGCTTGTAGGAATGTTAACGGGTCACCCTGAGGAGGAGATGCCCTCATCTGCAAGTGATTTACTGCAAGACCTTTCGCAACTGCACGAGCGAGCTCGGCAAGTGATGCAGAGTGTTGCTCAGGCTTTGTGGCCATCAAGCTTGCTGCCGAATGGCATGGGGGAGCTTGTGAATATGCTTCAAGGAGCACGGCGGCGCTTCCGACTGTGGAAGGTGTCCGCTTGCCGGCAAGGCGCAAGAGAAGCCTGGGCTATGGTGAAGACGCGCTACACCAAGCTAGACCTGAACCATATGGCCGAAGTAGGACCGGCGGGGCCCGATGGGCAAGAAATTCCCGTGAGTCTGGTATATGTCCATGTAGCGTTAGCCGCTAAGTATTCTCAACAAGATTGTAAGCTAGATAGCCTGTTGGACGGTATAGAGGAGGAATATAGTCAGTCCAAGTGACTATGTAATTTAATGGACATGATTATCCCCTAGCCGGATTAAAATCATTTGTCATGGCGGACCTTTTCGCTTCAGCCCCCGGATCCTATAGTCCGGGGTGTGTCCGAATACCCACTCAGTTATACAAAACCGGGGTATGCGTGGAAACAAGGCGTAGGGGTCATAAGTGCTTGAACAAACAAGTACCCAACTAGTTATGTTATATTACATGGATAGTAAGAAACATCTTCCAGGGAGAATACTTCCAGAGGGGTTCCTTTCCCTGGGTACGCATGCGAGATGCACATGTCTGGACTGCGAATGATGGCGCAGGATACAAGACTTCTGGGGATTTACGTTATAGTAAACGGACACATCTTTTGTTCACCGACCGAATATTCTCTTAAGGAAGCTAGCTTTCGGCTTCACCCAGTCTGAGGTACACATCCGGCTGAACCGGCAGTAACAATCGCAGAGGTGCTCCCCTTATGCCCTAGCCAAATTAACGGGAACGTAGGGCATAAACACAAGAGCCAGGCAACCCAGCTTGGCAACATCTTAAGTCATATCGATGCATATAATGGTGAAGAAAAGGCACATATGGAAATAGAATGCATATGTGATGGGCAGAAAGCCATGTGAGTAATTATTTTTAGCTTCCGTATAGGAAGCCCCCAGGTATTGCTTACACATCTAGTGCGGCCGGAGTGATCCAGGACTCCGCACTGTATTGAATACTTTGTGTGAACAGAAAAAAGGTCGAGAAAGGAAAAAGGGATGGAGCATAATTGAAAAGGAGGGGTTAGGAGACGAACATTGAGTTCGGCGTTAGGCGTAGAATCTCCGGAGTCCGGCGCGCTCCATGGGTTCGGCTCGAGTCATTATCGGATGCATTACGTAAGCGATGCACGCCTCCGGTGAGAACTTTGTCAATGATGAAGAGACCCTCCGACTTGGGTTTGAGCTTGTCCTTCTTCTTCTCCGGTAGGCGTAGAACAAGCTCGCCAATATTGTAAGTTTTGTCCCGCACTTCTCTGCTTTGATATCGTCGAGCCTGCTGCTGATAGAATGCGGAGCGGGCTTTTGCAACGTCGCGCTCCTCCTCCAGGGCGTCCAAGTTGTCCTGCCGATCTAACTCGGCTTCCTTCTCTTCGTACATGCGTACGCGTGGTGAATCATGTATTATGTCGCAGGGTAATACCGCTTTCGTGCCGTACACCATAAAAAATGGTGTATATCCGGTGGTGCGATTGGCGTGGTCCGCAGCCCCAGTACTGAGTCGAGCTCCTCGACCCAAAGGCGATCCGACTCTGTCAAGGATCGTACTAGTCTGGGTTTGATGCCGCTCATGATGAGACCATTTGCCCGCTCTACCTGGCCATTTGTTTGGGGATGGTAGACGGAAGCGTAATCAAGCTTAATGCCCATTTTGGCGCACCAAGTTTTCACTTCGTCGGTTGTGAAATTTGAGCCATTATCAATGATGATGCTGTGGGGGACACCGTATCGGTGTACGACCCCGGATATGAAGTCTATTACTGGTCCGGATTCGGCCGTTTTGACTGGTTTGGCTTCTATCCATTTGGTGAATTTGTCCACCATGACCGATAAGTATTTTTTCTTATGGCTTCCCCCTTTAAGAGGTGCGACCATATCCAGCCCCCAGACCCCAAAGGGCCAAGTTATGGGGATTGTTTGGAGAGCGGTAGGGGGCATATGACTCTGATTGGCAAAGAGCTGGCAACCAACGCAATGTTGGACAAGGTCCTGTGCGTCTGCTCGGGCCGTCGGCTAGTAGAAACCTGTACGGAAGGCCTTGCTGACTAATGCTCGAGCCGTGGTGTGCTGCCCGCCTAGTCCGGCATGGATTTCAGCCAAGAGCTGCCACCGTTCCTCTTCGGAGATGCATCTTTGGAGTACTCCAGTAGCGCTTTTCTTGTAGAGTTCCCCTTCGTAGACTTTGTAAGCTTTAGAGCGCCGGACGATGCAGCGTGCTTCATTTTGGTCTTCGGGGAGCTCCTGCCTATTTAGGTAGGCCAAGAAAGGCTCGGTCCACGGGGCGATTACAACCATGATTTTGTGGGCCGAGGACGTTATTTCGGTGGTAGAACCTCCGACTATATCTGATAGTTCGGAATCTGGGGGTGTATTCGAATCCGTGCTAGTATTGCCGGACTCCCCTTCCCATACTACGGATGGCTTGAAAAGCCATTCCAAGAATATGTTAGGTGGGACAGGGTCGCGTTTAGCGCCGATGCGAGCGAGGACATCCGCCGCTTGATTGTTTTCTCGAGCCACATGGTGGAATTCGAGCCCCTCGAACCGAGCTGACATTTTGAGGACGGCATTACGGTAGGCCGCCATTTTCGGGTCCTTGGCATCAAAATCTCCATTTATTTGTGATATTGCGAGGTTTGAATCCCCGCGCACTTCTAGGCGTTGAATGCCCATAGAGATTGCCATCCGAAGACCGTGCAACAGAGCCTCGTATTTGGATGCATTGTTGGAGTCTGTGTATAATATTTGGAGGACGTCTTGGACCGTGTCTCCGTGGGAGACGTCGAGACTACACTGCTCCCAATCCGGCCAGCATTTTAGAGCCGTCGAAGTGCATGATCCAGTTTGAGTATGCGCCGTACTCTTTAGGGAGTTCGGCTTCTGTCCATTCGGCGACGAAGTCAGCCAATACTTGCGACTTGATGGCCCGCTGAGGTTTGTATGTTATATCGAACGGAAGGAGCTCAATGGCCCATTTGGCAATCCAGCCCGTAGCATCGTGGTTATTTATTATGTCATTGAGTGGTACTTCGGAGGCCACTGTAATCGAACACTCTTGAAAGTAGTGTCGTAGCTTCCGGGATGCCATGAAGACCGTGTATGCTATTTTTTGATAGTGTGGGTGTCGGGATTTGCATGGGGTTAGGACCGTGGATATGTAGTAAACCGGCTTCTGGAGCGGGAATTTGAATCCGTCAGCCTCTCGTTCAACGACGAGCACTGCGCTTACAACTTGATGCGTTGTAGCTATGTACAACAGCATAGGTTCGTCAATATTCGGCGCTGTTAGTACTGGATTACTGGCCAATAAGGTCTTTATTTCATCCAGTCCGGCTGCGGCTGCATCTGTCCACACGAAGTGTTCGGTGCACCGAAGAAGGCGGTAAAGAGGTAATGCCTTTTCTCCTAACCTGGAGATAAAGCAGCTTAGAGCAGCCACGCATCCGACTAGTTTTTGGATGTGCTTGAGGTCTGTTGGTACAGCCAACTGTGACAGAGCTCGGATTTTCCCCGGATTCGCTTCAATTCCTTTGTTGGAAACGATGAAGCCGAGTAGTTTCCCTGAGGGGACGCCAAAAACGCATTTTTCCGGGTTCAGCTTGATGTCGTATGTCCGGAGATTGTCGAATGTAAGCCTCAAGTCATCTATTAGGGTTTCGACGTGTCTTGTTTTTATGACCATGTCATCCACGTATGCCTCCACTATTTTGCCGATTTGCTTTTCCAGGCATGTTTGAATCATGCGTTGGTAGGTTGCACCGGCGTTCTTGAGCCCGAAAGGCATAGTGTTGAAGCAGAAAGGGCCATATGGCGTTATGAAAGCTGTTGCAGCTTGGTCAGACTCTGCCATCTTTATTTGATGGTATCCGATGTCGTCGAGGAAACACAGCGAGTCGTGTCCTGCTGTGGCATCAATGATTTGATCGATCGAGGAGGAAAGGGATCCTTGGGGCAAGCCTTGTTGAGGTCTTTAAAGTCGACACATAGGCGCCGTGATTTGTCCTTCTTTGGTACCATTACCGGGTTTGCCAATCCGGATGCTTGATATCTCTGATGAATCCGGCCTCGAGTAGTTTGGCTAGCTCTTCCCCCATGGCCTGCCGTTTGGGTTTCGAAAACCGTCTTAGAGTCTGCTTGACCGGTTTGTATCCTTTTAGTATATTGAGGCTGTGTTCGGCCAATCTGCGTGGGATGCCTGGCATGTCCGATGGGTGCCAGGCGAAGATGTCCCAATTCTCGCGTAAGAAGTCTCGTAGTGCGGTCCATCGCATGGCTCAGCTCTGTCCCGACGGAAGCTGTCTTCGTGGGGTCCGTTGGATGGACTTGGAATTTGACTATCTCGTCTGCGGGTTTAAATGAGGTGGACTTGGGTTGCTTGTCGAGTATCACGTCGTCCACATCCACGGTGGCCCGCAGATGTTGTTAATTCTTGGTGCTAGGGCCTCAGATAATGCCTCGAGGGCTAGTGCTGCGGTTTTGTTTTCGGCGCGAAATGCGATGTCCGGATCACTGGCTAGAGTGATGATTCCATTGGGCCGGGCATTTTAAGCTTCATGTACCCGTAATGGGGTATAGCTTGAAAGCTTACCGTCGTCCCGCCCTAAAAGGCGTGGTATCCGCTGCTAAAGGGCCACTTGGAGCGTGATTTCTTCGGACCTATAATTTTACGGGGTGCGAATACTACGCCAGTGTGATTTTTCCTGCACACGCTCTTCCCGACTAGGGATAATTCCCCTGAAGGTTGTGCGCTTTGTTCAATCGGCCTTTGTCAATTTCATCTTCTTGGCGTCTCTTCATAGATCAAGTTTAATCCACTTCCGCCATCCATGAGCACTTTAGTGAGCCGAAAGCCGTCCATGATTGGGCTAAGAACCAGAGCGGCTGGTGCCCGGACAGTCTGGGATCGAGGTTCGTTACTAGCATTAAAAGTTATAGCAGTGTCGTTCCAGGGGCTTATTTTGGCCATATGGCAAATTTCCGTGGAGCTTCGATGAGCTCGTTTGCGCCTACTGTTTGAGGCAAAAGTCTTGAAGACTGTTAGTACCGTATTGTGCTCATTGGCGGGATGTTGTTCTGTAAGAAGATCCTCGCCACTTTTTGCAACCTGCCGGAGTATCCAACATGCCCTAAGGCTATGAGTTGGTGCTGTGTCTGGAGTGCCGTGGAGCTTACATGGCCCATTGAGCAATTTTTCCAATACGGTTCCCCGCCCTGGGGTGGGCTCTGGTTTCTTGGGGATTGGATCGGCCGACTTATGAGAGTTCGCCCTCTTAGTTCGGACAAAGGTTTTGGTGGAAGCCCGGCTGTCCCAAAATTCAGCTTGAGTTTTCCAGACGCTTTCCATCGCACAGTACTTCTGTACTATGATTGCTAAGTCCGCAAAGCGTACTATGTCACGATGACTTATAGCATTAAGGATTCCTTTGCCCGTGCAGTTTTTGCAGAAGAGCGAGACTATGTCCTCCTCGTGGCAGTCCTCGACCTTGTTTAGCACAAGGAGGAATCTGGCCCAGTAATGATGCACTGTCTCCTGGGGCTCTTTCCTGATATGGGAGAGACGATTCAAGTCCGCGTGGGTGGTTATAGCTGAATCCGGATTCTGATCCGATCTAGCACCCCGGGGCATGGAAGCTTCCGAGCTCAACAGCTTGGGATCCGGGACGCTGCCCAACTTTTCCGGCCCCGCGCCCGGCTCTATGTCTGGGACCTGGGTCGTATCCTCCCCTGGGTGGGTGTCCGGCTCCGGGAGCTCGGTGATCCGGACATAATTCGTCCTCAAAATAGAGGGATACTCCCTGTGTGGTCCCTCCGCTACCGCTATCTCGTGGGTGGCCGACGGGGATTTAATGTCCCTTTGGTCGGGTTTAAGCCCGATCTGGTTGTAGTCCGTTGCGACTCCCAGAGCAGCGATGCAATCCAAGAGCTCATTAAGAGAAGAGAGTTCTATCGGATCCATCTGTTCGGCGAGTTCCGAATTGATGTGATGTTTATGCGTGATGACCCGAGAGGCCATCGTCGGTATGACGACCGATGGGGCGGCCATGGCGAAGCCGCCTAGTCGGAGAGTTTGGCCTACAGCCAGGGCTCCCCCCGCGGTAATGTTGTCCCTGACGACGAGACGAGCCATCGAGCCTTGCAGCGACGACACAGATGAACTCTCAATGAAAGCACCAATGTCGGTGTCAAAACCGGCGGATCTCGGGTAGGGGGGGGGGGTCCCGATCTGTGCGTCTTAGGCTGATGGTAACAGGAAGCAAGGGACACAGATGTTTACCGAGGTTCGTGCCCTCTCAATGGAGGTAAAACCCTACTTCCTGCTTGATTAATATTGAAGATATGGGTAGTACAAGAGTAGATCTACCATGAGATCATAGAGGCTAAACCCTAGAAGCTAGCCTATGATGGTATGATTGTAATTGTGATCGGCCTCCTAAGTACCAACCTCTCCGGTTTATATAGACATCAGAGAGGGCTAGGGTTTACATGGAGTCGGTTACAAGGAAGGAAATACAATATCCGGATCGCCAAGCTTGCCTTCCACGCCAAGGAAAGTCCTATCCGGACACGGGTCGAAGTCTTGAGTCTTGTATCTTCATGCTTCAATAGTCCGGACGTTGTATACAGTCCGGCTATCCGGATACCCCCTAATCCAGGACTCCCTCAACTACTTTCCAATTCGGGAGAAGGTACAATTATCTCATCAAGTTCTACTTTCTTCCCACTCACTTCTTTCGAGAGAAACTCCTTCTCTAGAGAGTATCCTATTTTTATCAACGAAGATCTTGCCTTTGGATCTGTGATAGAAGGTGTACCCAACAATTTACTTTGGGTATCCTATGAAGACACATTTCTCTGATTTGGGTTCGAGCTTATCAAGTTGAAACTTTTTCACATAAGCATCGCCGCCTGTCGTGGAATTGTCACGGCAGATGTCCTCGTGAAAGGACTTAGTCGCAGGGCCATCGTACGGGTTAACTTAGAGGGGTTAAAGCGGAAACAAAGACACGAGAGTTATACTAGTTCGGCCCCTTCAATGAAGGTAAAAGCCTACGTCTAGTTTGTGATGGGATTGATGTGATTTCGGCGACTAGGGAGCAATAGCTTCGCCTAAGCCTCGAATTGTGGTTGTCCCTAAACACGCTTGGTCGTCCCCTTATATACACGGGTTGGCCTTGGCGGTCTCTGAGTCCCGAGGCCGCTCATACAAGTGTCCGCCTCGGTCTCTCCTTTCTCTTATCTTACAAAGACAAGTTACATGGTTAAGGCGGTTTACCATTATGGGCCCTAATCCGCCCACAGGCTCCGGGCCTCTAGCCTATACGGTCATCGCCACCCTTGGAGCCTTCGTGGGCCCTAATTATGGGCGAGGTAAACCCGGCCCCTTCAGGGCGGTTTATATTCAGTAGTTACATCCCCAACATTAGGCCCCGATTGACTTGAACGGTTCATGTTAATCTTCAACATCTTAGGAAACTCTGAATATCTTCCTTCATATTTAGTAAACCGCCATCTGCTTGAACCGCCGTAGCGTCATCCTCCGACCACAAAGAACGGGCATCTTGACGTCATCTTTATTAAAGAAACCCAAACAAGAAGATTCCTTCATTTAATACTATCCGGAAATCGAGCGATCGCTGCGCCGTCCGCCGCTTTAACTCCTCGATTCTCGCGCCGGTTAATTACTCCGTTTCCTTATAAATAGACCGGCGGGCCCTTTCTCTTCTTCCTCCTTCCGCGCTTCTTCTTCCTCGCGACGCTCCAGCTCTGAAGCTCCGCCGTCGCCTCCGACCTCCGAACGCCGCGTCGATTGCAAGGCCAGCTGCATCAACCTGGTTGTACCAGAGGCTCTCGGCGCTCCTCCGCTGTTCTGCGCATCGGGTAAGGCTCCTCTTCAAGCCCTAGATCCGCATCTGAAGGCTCCTGTCCATCTCGTAGTTCATAGGTGTTCATCCTAGTTTCTTCATACCTGCTCCGCCATGGCCGTTTAATCCAACCGTAGCATACATCCTGTGTGGCGACTGCTCCGCCGTCAGTTTAGATCTTTGTACATCTTTCTTTTTGTTCAGACCCTCTTGTTTAGAACGCACGAACTTTCCTGCCCTTTACAAGGCTTGCATGGGTCGCAGAATTTTTTCTTACTGAATCTTCGGTAGATCCAAATTACCTCCATTCATATGTGAAACCTGTTTCTGTCCACACTTAGCAGATTTTTTAGTTCTGTCTCTTTGGGCGGTTTGACTTTTGATAGCTAATCCGCCACACTCCATTAGTCCTCAGTTAAACTGGAATTGGAAACTGGCAGCCGAATTGCCGGTTTAATATTGTATAATGTGTCTGAACCGTTAACGGTGAACCGTTTTTTACTTTTCCTTTCGCAGTTTCTTCTTCCGAATGGCCAAACAATTCTCGACTTGCAATTGGGTCGGTCCAAGATCACCGAGACGCAACTCAATGGATACGTCACCACTGGCGCTTTAGCCTCCAAAAATGTCCTCCATTGGCGGGTTCCGGATGCCGAATGCCCTCCCGAACCTCAAGAAGGAGAAGTAATTGTGTTTATGCAGCACTTAGACCGGGATTCAGCCCGCCGGATCAAAATTCTTCCGGATGTCCTTGCAAGTTTTCAACTCCATCCACAAGATATTGGTCCAACTCATGTCCAATATATGCAATTTCCAAGTTTTCTGTGAAGTCTATCTTCAAGAAGAACCATCTGTGGAGCTGTTCCGGGATTTCTTTCACTTGAACCGCCGTACAGAGTTTTCGGATGGTCCTAATACGGAACTGGGCGGCGTTTCAATCCAGAAAAGGAAGGAAGTAGACTTTCCTCACGCCAAACACCATAGCCATCCGAAAGATTGGAACCAAACCTGGTTCTACTGCCGAAATACCGCTCCTAACAACGAGAATCCCTTGCTGGGTTACCGCCCTCACCGGCTTAGCAACCATCATCCATTGCCTTTACGCTTGACCGCCGCAGAACGGAAGAATTTTGCGCCTCAAATTATCAAACTCCGGGCTCTAATGGCCAATGGCTTAACTGGTGTCGACCTTGTGCGATGTTGGGTTTCTTGGGGCATCTTGCCATTAAGCCGCCGCCCCGGATTGATGCACGAATACACTGGCAGCGTCCAAGACCCTCAAAGACGTCACGAGCTACCAATCACTGAGCTTGAAGTCACTGAGACAGTGAAGAGGATGCTTGATGAGCCGATCTCTGTCTGCAGCCAAACCGGATTGGCCCCATTCTGTGTTGCCAACAAACCGCCTGCGGTAAGGCTCCGCTCACCGCTCTTCTGACATTAATGCCTTATTGATATATATTAATCCTTGTTACTTCTCAGGCTAACAACTCCTTCTGGTAGCGAACCAAACCGGCCCGGGCTCCTCGTGTAAAGTCCAAGACCACCAAGAAAGCTGGCAAGAGGAAAACCGCCGAGTCTTCTGATCCGCCGGAAGACGAAGATTCGTGCGAGGTAAAGCTTGATTTATCTTGTCCCTTTTTATTCTTCATTCTATTGACAATTTTAATTCCCAGGATGATGCTGAAGCCAGTCATGCCGATCCTGTTGAGGTAATCCTTCTTTCTTCCGAATCTGATCTCGTGCCGGTTAAAAGAATTCGCCGCACGGTCCGGAAAGTGAAAAAATCTCATTCCTGTGCTCATTTGAATCCAAACCTTTCCTTGAAGACACAGCAGGCTGAAGAGCGCCGTACGACCCGGCACAGTGGTCAACAAATTACATCGTCCGGTTTACCAGATACACCAACCCGGAAGCGTCGTCCAGAGGTGATTTGTTCTCCTGAAAAGCGTTATCCTTTGAAAGGTTTCTTCCGATGTCCTCTCAATCCGTCTGACCCGAATTATCAGGCCTCTTCCAACTCATCTGGCGGTTCATCAACCACTCAACTGCCTCCGCTTAAAGTTGCTGCGGGGTAAGCACCATACTTCTGCCAGGTCAATCCGGTTTATATTTGCGTTGGTAGGTTTGTCTCACTCTAGTTGTGACCATTGCAGCACCAAGGCTCGCTTGAGTAAAAAAGCGAAAACCCTTAATCCTACTGCGGATGTTGATCCGGAGAAGATTCCAGAGCAGCATGGCGAAAATCCTGAAGTTGCTAAAAATAGCTCTGCGGGTTGAACCAAGGCGACAACGCTGATCCGCGAGAATTTGAACCGGATGCCCAAGTGGAAACCTCATCCTGCTCCACCGAGCCCGCCACGCAGGCGGGTCGTAATTGTTGAACCTCCGAGCCTGAGTATGAAAACACCAAGCCCAAAGAAGATGCCAATCTGGCCAGCCCGCCAAAAATGGTGATGTTGTAGTGACGGCACTGGCTACACCCCACAGCCAACCGTCGCTTTAGCAAAACACATCGCCAAGGAAGAGTCTACTACCATGAGTAAAGATAAGGGAAAACTGATCACAAACTTATGACAACCTCTCGCCCAAGAACTTCCTCCGGCTTCTGAACCGACTCTACACAAGTCGTGACTTGAAGCCGATGCAATAAATCGATGAAGGAACGCTATGAGGTAAGGAGTTATGCCTCTCTTGTACTTCTGTTGTGTAGTAGCCCCCAAGGGCCGGTTCAACTTAGCATAGTTAAACCGGGACTTAACTTTGTATAAAACTCATCGCCTTAAACTTGATCTTTGTAGCCCTCAAGGGCGGTTCAACAGCATAGTTAAGCCGGGACTTAACTTTGTATCCCCATAGCAAACCGAGATCAACTAGCCATTAGCCCCCAAGTGCCAAGTTGAATACTTGTATTGAGCTTGGGACTTCATAATGAAACAACTAATCGTGATCCATTTGCTATCAGAGTGAGATATACCAGCAAACCGTACAACTCAAGGACCTTCGTGCCAACTGGAGACTCAACAGCGAGAAACCACCAAGGCCAAGGATGAATTGAAAACCGCCTTGGCCACTATGGAACAACTCAAAGAGTGGTATAAACCGAGCAGGCCAAGCGGGACACCGAAAAGGCTGGTTTGAAAAAGCAGGCGGAAGATCTTGAAACGGCTCTTAAACCGGTGATGTAAGAGCTCACCGGACTAAAGCGCCAAATTAACGCCATGACCTCTGCCATCTTTGGTAAGAGATTTTCACTGATTATCATTCCGTTTTGATATTTCCGCCGGTTTAACTTTGAGCTGTCTTAAACCGTGCAGGAAGCGTATTGCTCATCTGGGCTCTGATGTGCGGAAGAAGCTCAAGGCCGCATACACGCCGATTGAGCAGCTGTATACCGGCGCCCAGCGGGTCATATGTGCTACCTCGTACGACAACACAGCTCCATCCTTGATCAAAGATACGCTGGACCGGCTATCCATGATTCCGGCACAGCTTGAAGAGTTGAAACGATCCGCGGCCCGGGCTGGCACTTTATTGGCTCTAACTCGCGCCAAGGCGTGGATAGCGGACCTTGATCCGGCTGACATAGCCAAGGGTTTCCCCAGCGCTCAAGAAAACGGCGAAGCCTTTGATAATGACGCCCTTAAACGAATAACAAAGGAGATGCGTCCTCTGGCGAAGTCAATGGCAGCGAAGCCAACTTTGGCGGTTCACCGTTCTTTCTATGATGCGAACAACAAGCGGGTGGAATTTGTCATTCCAGAAGTGCAGAGCCTTGTTCCTCCAATCCGTAAGCACACTTATGCCCCTGACGTTGATCCGGCTGAGCTTATAAGTGAAGAGGCTGTCTTTCAGGCTTTAAACCGGATTGACTGGTCTACCAATGACTTCCGGCCCTTGGGTGATGAAGAGGAAGAAACTGAACCGACGCCAGACGCCCCCTCTTCTTCACGTCAACCCGGCGAGGAAGCTTAATCCGTCAAGCCGGGTGATGCATCAGAAGCTGCTAGTCATAACGCCATGCGAAATATCGGGCCTTGGAAGGCTTTGTAATAGAATAGCTAGCACTTTGTTTTTGAATATGCCTTTATGCCTTGATGCAGAATCCGTCGCGAGAGGTGCGATACTTTTGATTGAATAATCGAAACCTTCAATTTATTTTGCCCGCAATCACAAATTCTTAAACTGCCACGGCGGCTTGTGTCGCCAAATGGCTTGTGACGCTTATATACCTATATAAGAAAATATTGATGTATATGATCAAAACTTTGTGATACAAAAATACCTGCATTGTCGGGCATGCGATTAGCTGAGCCAACCTTGAAGCGGAGGTTGCATAAACCATTACCGTCAAAAGAGACAACAGCTCCTGGCTTTAGAACGCCGGTTTACCAGGTAAACCATGCCGGGTCATGTCAAGCCCCCCTGTTACTCCATAATGGGATGTTTAACAGGAAAGAAACAAACCGGAAAAGTTATCTCCGGATTAAACAATAAACCAAATTCTGTCAATGGACTGGTTGAACCGATTTAAATAACAGTTATAAAAATATAGAAGCAAAGGCAATGATAAAAGCGTTTGCAAAAAGAGGCTTTACTGAGCCGATCAGATGGCGTTACCATGGTCGGACACGACCAAGCTCCCAATAAGGTGTAGCTATGGTTCAAGTCAGCCAGGTCCCCAACCGAAACCGTGGCATTATGCCGATCAAGTGGCGTGGCAATGGTTCGGGTTCGACCAAGCCCCCAAGTGACTCTATGACCTTAGGCCGACCAAGAGGCATGACTGGTTCAGATTTGACCATGTCCCCAAGTGATCTGGTGGCTTTCGCCCATCAAAAGGTGTTGCAATGGTTCGGACACGACCAAGCCCCCAGATGACATAAAAAACTTCTGAAAAGCAAGCTCAAGGGATAAACCGGAGGCCGCTTTGAGACAACAACTCCATGTACCCAAGCCGGATTTTTACAGAACGGATACCCCGCTTTAGCCGAGGCTCCGGTTTATTGCTTTTATTTATAATATATACATTGTCATAATATGTACATAAGGAGAGCCGATGGCTCAGGTATAATAAGGCCGAAGATGAGCTATGTTCCACGGCCTGTTGGTCTCCTCTTCTGACGTGCGTGAGTCTTTACGCTCTCGAACATCAATCGATAGTATGACCCGTTGTGCAGATTCTTGCTGACCACAAAGGCCCTTCCCAAGGTGGGGATAGCTTGTGCATATCTGTGCGGTCTTGAATGAGCGAAGCACCAAGTCTCCTTCCCGAAAGGTTCTGTTACGACCCGTCGACTATGATACCGATGAAGATCCTGCTGGTAAATCGCCGAGCGAGCAGCCGCCATATCTCGCTCTTCATCCAGTCGATCCAAAGCGTCCTGCCGTGCAGCCTCGTTATCTGCCTCAACATAGGCTGCCACGCGAGGTGAGTCATGACGGATATCGCTGGGGAGGACCGCCTCCGCTCCTTAGACCATAAAGAACGGTATGTATCCAGTGGATCTGTTAGGGGTAGTATTTATACTCCATAACACAGATGGTAGCTCTTCTACCCAACAGCCCGGCGTCCTCTGTAAAGGGACCATAAGCCGGGGTTTGATACCTCTCAGGATCTCCTGATTAGCTCGTTCTGCTTGACCATTGGACTGTGGGTGGGCTACTGAAGAAACTTCAAGCCGGATGTGCTCACGTTCACAAAACTCCTTCATGGCACCTTTGGACAAATTGGTACCATTATCTGTGATGATACTGTGTGGAAATCCAAACCGGAAGATCACCCTTTTTAGGAACTGAACCGCCGTGGCCGCATCACACTTGCTAACAGGCTCTGCCTCGACCCACTTTGTAAATTTGTCAACTGCTACCAGCAAGTGTGTCTTCTTGTCCTTGGACCTTTTAAAAGGCCCCACCATGTCCAGCCCCCAAGTCGCAAACGGCCAAGTAATTGGAATCATCCTCAATTCTTGGGCCGGTATGTGAGCACGTCTAGAAAACTTCTGGCAACCATCACATCGCCTGACCAGATCTTCCGCATCAGCATGGGCAGTCAACCAATAAAAACCATGGCGGAACGCTTTGGCTACCAAGGATTTTGAACCGGCGTGGTTGTAACGCCCCGGATACAACTCTCCATATTCGTAACTCCGACTCTTGCCTTTTCCGGAGATGCTATATGATATTTCCTTCGTGGTTGGGTTTTGTCTGTTGTTTTGCTTTTTGTTTTGTTATGCATCTCATCTCATAGCATCATGCGCATTGCATCGGCATCATTTTCATAAAACTTGCATCCGTTCGTGTTCCACCGTTTCTCTCCGTTGTCCGTTCTGAGCCCGTCCACTCTTGCACGCTTGCTGCACCTCCAAATATTATTTTATTAGTGGCATAAAAATGTTCTCGGAATGGGTTGCAACTTGTCATGCGGTCTTATTATAGTGTAGACAGGCCGCCTGCCAAGTTTCGTCGCATTCAGAGTTCGTTTGACTGCCCAACCGTTATATTTATAACCGCGATATAGTCGGCCTAGCGTCAGACGTTTTCGGTATCCGGAAGCTGCCACCGGGTCGCTCTGTTTCTCTCTCTTCTCAGCTCGAGGCATTCTACACAGTCCACCTGCAGCCATCTAACCCCCCTCGCGTCCGGAACCGCCCGATCGCGATCCGAGGTCGAAAAACCTCCTAACCCCTCTAACCCTAGCCACCTACCCTATATAATCAACCCCTAGTCCATTTTGGGCATCTCCTAGCCCTTCCCCTACCTCCTAGCCCCTCCTCCTCAGATTCCGCGCTGTCCCCGCCGCCAAACACCACCCAGCGCCGCCGCCAAGTCAGCCAGCCGCCCGCGCCCACTCCCCGCCTTCCACGTGCCCCAGCCGCTCTCCATGCCAAGGCCCGCCAGAGCCAGCTGGAGCCCGCCTGGCCGCCCAGGCCCGACCGCCCGAGCCTCGCGCCCGGCTCCTGAGTCCCTCTCCGTCGCCCGAGACTGGATCTCGCCGTCGCTCCCCTCCGGCGCCCAGCTTCGTCGCCCGCCAGCCTCCTCGTCCCGGCACCGAGATGAGCCCGTCGCCGCGCCATCTCTCTCCTCTCCCCTCACCCTGCCTCACTCTCTCTCTCTCTCTCTTCCCAGGTCCCGTCGAACTTCGAAGCTCGCTGAGTCCGCGCCTCGCCAGCGGCCTCCTCCGTCAGATCCGGTTGCCGGAGGCCCGATCCGCCCGTTCAGCCTCACCGTCTGTCCCAGCCTCGCGGACCTCGCCCCTCGCCGGCGTCGCCCGCCTTCCGTCGTCGCCGCCGCTGAGGATCGGGAGGAGCCCCGAGCTCGTCCCGCTTCGCCGTTGACCGATGCATCCTCGCGTGGGCCTTCCCGCGTGGGCCTCCCAGCCTTGAGCCCGGTAAAGCCGCCAGTCCAACGCCCCTTCCAGCTGCCCAGCCCAGCTCCGACCGACCGGGCCTTGGCCCAGGGTGAGCAGCCCCCGCCCTCTCTCCTGTGCACTTGTGGGCTGACTAGATTCGGCCCGTTGCTATTTTTTTCCCGTCCTGCGATTTTAACATTATCCAGGGAATTACAGATTTACAGAAAAGTCCCTAGAGTTCATGCATTTAATAACTCATCAACCGTGCATCGGATTAAACTGGTTTAAACATGTAAATTGCTTAGAATTTCGTGTAGATTAATAATATGCCATTTTTCATCCCATGTTAAAATGTTTAACTTGCTGTTTATTTAATTTGCTAATATGCCATGTTAAAATGATTTAATTCATAACTAAATAACCGTAACTCGGAATTATATGTTCTTTATATGTAAATGGGGTAGAAAAATGCATAGATTAACATGGTAGCATTACTTTGCATGTTTAACAACATTAAAATTGTGTTTAGGGCAGATCAGTACCTAATCCATAAATATGCACATGAGGATTTTATCGGGATTGTTGTTTGTTGTTTCTGGCCTCATTTAAACTTGCCTAAATAGGTAGTTTAATTATGCTTCACCTCTTGCCATGTTAACAACATTTAATATTGTTGAGTACCTAGCCGAGAGAGAACTAAATAATTGATATGGTGTTTTGTCAATATGCAACTCGTTGCATATTGAGCTCCATTTAATTTGTAGTGTTGTTTGTTGCACTTCGCCATGCCATGCTATTTAAACCGGACATGCATCATACTCGTTTGTGCATCATGCCATGTTTATGATTGTGTGTTTACTATGTTGTTGCTTGTTTCCGGGTTGCTTCTCTTGTTAGCTTCGGTTTCGTTCCGGAGTTGTGAGGATTCGTTCGACTACGTCCGTTTGTCTTCTTCATGGATTCATTCTTCTTCCTTGCGGGATTTCAGGCAAGATGACCATACCCTCGAAATCACTTCTATCTTTGCTTGCTAGATGCTCGCTCTTTTGCTATGCCTATGCTACGATGCCTACCACTTGCTATATCATGCCTCCCATGTTGCCATGTCAAACCTCTAACCATCCTTTCCTAGCAAACCGTTGTTTGGCTATGTTACCGCTTTGCTCAGCCCTCTTATAGCGTTGTTAGTTGCAGTGAAGATGAAGTTTGTTCCTTGTTGGAACATGGAGATGTTGTTCCTTGTTGGAACATGATTACTTGTTGGGGATATCACAATATATATCTGCTATAATTTTAATACATCTATATACTTGGTAAAGGGTGGAAGGCTCGGCCTTATGCAGTGTTTTGTTCCACTCTTGCCGCCCTAGTTTCCGTCATACCGGTGTTATGTTCCCGGATTTTGCGTTCCTTACGGTTGGGTGATTTATGGGACCCCTTGACAGTCGCTTTGAATAAGACTCCTCCAAAAAGGCCCAACATTGGTTTTACCATTTGCCACCTAAGCCTTTTTCCCTTGGGTTCTGCAGACTCAAGGGTCATCTTTATTTTAACCCCGGACCAGTGCTCCTTGAGTGCTGGCCCAAACCGAGCGATGTCCGGCCCCCACAGGCAATCGGGGTCTATGCCAACCCGACGTCTGCTCATCCGGTGTGCCACGAGACCGAGATATGTGCAGCTCCTATCAGGATTTGTCGGCACATCCGGCGGCTTTGCTGGTCTTGTTTTATTGCTTGTCGAAATGTCTTGTAGTCCGGGATTCCGAGATCGATCGGGTCTTCGGTAGAAGGAATATCCTTCGTTGACCGTGAGAGCTTATCATGGGCTAAGTTGGGACACCCTGCAGGTATTATCTTTCGAAAGCCGTGCCCGCGGTTATGAGGCAGATGGGAATTTGTTAATGTCCGGTTGTAGAAAACCCGAAGTTGATCTTAATTAAAATACACCAACCGCGTGTGTAACCGTGATGGCCTCTTCTCGGCGGAGTCCGGGAAGTGAACACGGTGTTGGAGTTATGTTTGACGTAAGTAGTTTCAGGATCACTTCTTGATCATAGTTGTTCGACCGTGCCTTGCTTTCTCTTCTCGCTCTCTTTTGCGTATGTAGCCACCAGATATGCTAGTCGCTTTGCTGCAGCTCCACCTCACTACCCTGGCCTACCTTTAAGCTTAAATAGTCTTGATCTCGCGGGTGTGAGATTGCTGAGTCCCCGTGACTCACAGATACTTCCAAAACCAGTTTGCAGGTGCCGATGAAACCGTGCAGGTGATGGACCCGAGCTCAAGGAGGAGCTCGATGAAGATCTTGTTCTTTGTGTTGTTTCGTTTGAGCTTGATCAAGAGTGGAGCCAGTTGGGACGATCGGGGATCTGTGTAGCATTTGGGGTAGTCTTCTTTTATTTTGGTTCCGTAGTCGGACCTTGATTGTATCTGTATGATGTAATGCTTTACTCATGTATTGTGTGAAGTGGCGATTGTAAGCCAACTATGTATCTCTTTTCCCTTATGTATTACATGGGTTGTGTGAAGATTACCTCACTTGCGACATTGCTTTCAATGCGGTTATGCCTCTAAGTCGTGCTTCGACACGTGGGAGATATAGCCGCATCGAGGGCGTGACAGTGGTGACCACAGTCCCCTTCATGGATCTCACGCAATATCTCACAGCCTTCCTCGGGGACACACAACGCTGAAATGCCCCGACACCTTTGCAATGATGCAACTCGCCATTAACAATGGTCATAGACTTAGACCGCCGAACTACAGTCGGACCAGCGACTCATCTTACGTAACTCGCCCGGGTCATGTATGCCAAATAAGGGAGCGTCAATCCGAATGACATGCAAGGCTGCCACCAATCGAGCCTCTGGATCAGGAATAGCCAAATCTACTTCATCAGAAGCTTGGTGACGGATTATGCGATACATCAAGGAAGACATTAGGCGGGACGGTTTGCGTTGAGAGCCCAGCCGGCTTAAAGCATCCGCCGCTTCGTTCTTACGACGATCCACATGGTCCACCTGATATCCTTTAAAGTGACCTGCAACAACATCCACCTCCCGACGGTATGCAGCCATGAGTGGGTCTTTGGAATCCCAAGTACCTGACACTTGTTGGGCCACCAAGTCCGAGTCACCAAAGCACTTAACCTGGCTTAGATTCATCTCCTTAGCCATCCGGAGACCATGGAGCAAGGCTTCATACTCAGCTGCATTGTTAGTACAAGGGAACATTAAGCGGAGGACGTAACAAAACTTTTCACCTCGTGGGGAAGTTAACACAACTCCAGCCCCCGAGCCCTCCAATTGCCTGGACCCGTCAAAGTGGATGGTCCAATAGGTATGATCCGGCTTTTCTTCAGGCGCTTGTAACTCCGTCCAATCATTAATGAAATCCACAAGTGCCTGGGATTTTACTGCCGTCCGAGGCACATACCTTAAACCGTGCGGCCCAAGCTCTATGGCCCACTTAGCAATCCGCCCAGTCGCTTGTCGGTTCTGTATGATATCGCCCAAGGGAGCTGAACTGACCACCGTGATAGGATGCCCTTGAAAATATTGCTTCAGCTTCCGGCTTGCCATAAAAACTCCGTACACCAGCTTCTGCCAATGCGGATATCTCTGCTTAGACTCAATGAGCACCTCGCTGATGTAATAAACCGGACGTTGAACCGGATATTCCTTCCCTGCCTCCTTCCGCTCTACCACAATGGCTACGCTAACTGCCCTGGCATTAGCAGCAACATATAGCCGAAGTGGCTCCTTGTCAATGGGAGCGGCGAGAACAGGCGGGTTGGCCAACTGTCGCTTTAAATCCTCCAATGCTTCATCGGCGGCTGAACTCCAGACAAACTGATCCGTCTTCTTCAGCATCTGGTACAAAGGAATGGCCTTCTCTCCGAGGCGGCTGATAAACCGGCTTAGCGCGGCAATCCGACCCGCCAAACGCTGGACATCATTGATGCACTTTGGCTTAGCCAAGGAGGTGATAGCCGTAATTTTCTCTGGATTAGCTTCAATCCCCCTGTTGGACACAAGAAAACCCAATAACTTGCCTGCCGGAACACCGAAGACACATTTGGCCGGGTTAAGCATCATCTTGTACACCCGCAAGTTGTCAAAAGTTTCTTTTAGATCCTCAATCAATGTCTCCTTCTTCCTTGATTTAACCACAATATCATCCACATAAGCATGCATGTTACGGTCGATCTGTTCGTGCAAGCAATTCTGTACGCAGCGCTGATAAGTTGCTTGGGCGCTCTTGAGCCCAAAAGGCATAGATACATAGCAGAAGGCTCCAAAAGGAGTGATAAATGCTGTCTACTCCTGGTCCTTAACCGCTATCTTGATCTGATGATATCCAGAATACGCATCCAAAAAGCTCAAACGCTCACAACCCGCCGTAGCATCAATAATCTGGTCAATACGGGGGAGGGCGAAAGGATCTGCTGACAAGCCTTGTTAAGATCTGTAATCCACACATGCGCCAAGTGCCGTTTTCTTAAGGACCAACACCGGATTAGCAAGCCACTCGGATGGAAAACTTCAGCGATAAACCCTGCTGCTAAGAGCACGCAACCTCCTCTCCAATGGCCTTGCGCCTTTCCTCGTTAAACTGGCGAAGAAACTGCTTTACGGTTTGTACTTGGGATCAACATTAAGAGTGTGCTCAGCGAGTTCCCTCGGTACACCCGCATGTCGGAAGGCTTCCATGCAAAATGTCCCGATTCTCACGGATGAACTTCGATGAGCGCTTTCCTATTTAGAATCCAAGTTAGCACTGATGATGAACTGCTTGGACGAATCGCCGGGCACAAAGTCAACAAGTTTAGTCTCAGCCGCCGATTTAAACTTCAAATCCGGATCATGCTCTGTAGTCGGCTTCTTCAACGGGGTCATATCCGCTGGATCAACATTGTCTTTATAGTACTTTAGCTCTTCAGTGGCACAAACCGACTCTACGTAAGCCGCATCACCTTCCTCGCACTCCAAAGCGATCCTGCGGCTCCCATGAACCGTTATCGTCCCTTTGTGACCCGGCATTTTTAGCTGCAAATAGACATAACAAGGCCGTGCCATAAACTTAGCATAAGCCGGCCGCCCAAATAGGGCGTGGTAAGGGCTTTGAATTTTCACCACTTCAAACGTCAATGTTTCCGATCTGGAGTCATGTTCATCCCCAAAGGCCACCTCCAGAGCTATTTTACCGACCGGATATGCTGACTTGCCAGGCACCACACCATGAAACACTGTACTGGACGACCTGAGATGCTTATCCGTTAATCCCATACGACGGAAGGTCTCATAATACAGGATGTTGATGCTGCTCCCTCCGTCCATAAGCACCTTGGTAAACTTGTATCCTCCCACCTGAGGCGCCACCACTAGCGCTAGCTGACCCGGATTGTAAACCCGGGGAGGATGATCCTCTCTGCTCCACACAATAGGCTGCTCTGACCAGCGTAGGTAATGCGGCGCGGCCGGTTCAACAACATTGACTGCCCGCTTATGAAGTTTTCGGTCTCGCTTGTCCAAGCTGGTGGTAAAGACATGGTACTGTCCACCGTTCAAGTGCTTCGGATTGCTTTGATAACCCGACTGCTGCTGCTGTTGATTGTAACCACCTTGGTTCTGATTGTTCTGATTGTTCCGATTGTTCTGCCCGCCCAGATTACCACTAAACCCTGGGCCGGAATTTCCTCCACCGTAACCCGGGGCGGACCCTGAACCGCCGCCGGGCCCTTGATCATACCGGAAAGCATTAGAACTTTTGAACTCCTGCATAATGTAACAATCCTTCCAGAGGTGGTTTGCTGGTGCCTCCTTCGTCCCATGCTTCGGACAGGGTTGATTCAACAGATAATTCAAACGATCCGGATTGTGATTGGGCGCACCACCCCGGTTTGGTTGTTTACCCTTGCGCCATTGACCCTTGTCCTGTGCATTGGTGTTGGCTACAAAGCCCATGTTACCGTTTGCCTTACGCTTGTTTCCTCCATTACCTGCCAACTGATGCTGCTGGCCTCTGGAGTTGCTGTTCTGTTTTGACTTCCCTATTTCTTCATCCTCCTCAGACTCGGGATCCTTGGTACTATCAGAATCAACATACTTCACTAAAACGCCCATGAGAGTGCCCATGTCATTGCAAAAACGCTTCATGCGACCCAGCCTCAACTTTAAAGGTTTGAACCGGCAGTTGCCTTCTAGGGTTAAGATCGCGGAATCAGGGTTGATCCGGTCTGAAGAATGTAAAACTTCCGAAACGCGGCGTACCCAATGGGTTGTGGATTCTCCCTCTGCCTGGACACAAGACGCCAAATCCACCACAGACATGGGCTGCTTACATGTGTCTTTGAAATTTTGAATGAACCGGCTCCGCAACTGGGTCCATGAACTGATGGAGTTGGGCGGCACGTTCTTCAACCAAGTACGGGCCGTACCTTCTAACATCATGGTGAAATACTTCGCACACGCAGTTTCATCCACATCCAGCATCTCCATGGCCATCTCATAGCTTTCTATCCACGCTCGAGCCAAATCGGCGGTATAATTGGGCACCTTATGTGGCCCTTGAAGTCTTTGGGCAAGCGTACATTGCGTAAAGCGGGGGCGAGCAAGGCACCCCAAAGAGCCGATGTGACCCGAGCTCGAAGATGGTCGGTCGAACCAGCGAGCTGATGATCCTCATGTTGTGCTGCTAACTCGGCCTCCCCACGTGCCTGGCCGGTCCACCACCACTTGGCGTTTTGAAGCCACCGCCGGGTTGTTGCCTTGGCGGACCCGCGCTGCATTGCTTGACACGGCGGTTAAATCAAGTGCCGGCTATAACTCTGACTTGGGCGGGGGGTGGAGTGGATCCGATCACGGCTGTATGAATACGCTTCCTGTTGAGCCAGGGCCGTCCTGAGGAGCTCTTTTACCCCGCGTGTTTCTACCGCCCGCGGTGAATCGCCTTCGATTGGAATCGCCTCCAACCGTGCCACAGCCGCAACAAGGTTATCCATCGGGTTGGAGTAGTGACCTGGAGGTGTCTGCACAACCTGGGGCGCGCCGGCATGACTTCATGCGACGCGCTCTGATCCAGCATGAGCCTATAAGCTTGCGCATCCAAAGCGGCCCGTTCTGCCGCCATCCTCACGTCCGCTGCCGCCAGATCCGCTTTAGCCTTAGTGATTTGTTCCTTCACCTTTGCAATCTCCGCATTATGCAGGTCTTGATCTGCCGGATTAGCCTCTGCCATGAGCACAGCCAATGCGTCAAATAGCTCTGATAAAACCTGAGCTGGCGGGCGCATAGGGCCTCCTGCCCCGGCTGCCATCACCGCTGTTGAATCGATAACTTGGGTTTCTTGCCAGACCACAATTCATATGGCATCATCTCAACAGATTTAGATGGTGCCCAATTTAACGTGAATGCAGCTGTCTCTAATGCATAACCCCAAAATGATAGTGATAAATTGGTAAGAGACATCATAGATCGCACCATATCTAGTAAAGTACGGTTATGACGTTCGGACACACCATTACGCTGTGGTGTTCCAGGTGGCATGAGTTGCAAAACTATTCCACATTGTTTCAAATGAAGAGCAAACTCGTAACTCAAATATTCGTCTCCGCGATCAGATCGTAGAAACTTTATTTCCTTGTTACGATGATTTTCCACTTCACTCTGAAATTCTTTGAACTTTTCAAGTGTTTCAGACTTATGTTTCATCAAGTAGATATACCCATATCTTCCCAAATCATCTGTGAAGGTCAAAAAATAACGATACCTGCCGCGAGCCTCAACACTCATTGGATCCCATACATCAGTATGTATTATTTCCAATAAGTCAGTTGCTCGCTCCATTGTTCTGGAGAACAGAGTCTTAGTCATCTTGCCCATGAGGCATGGTTCGCAAGCATCAAGTGATTCCAAAAGCCCATCAGCATGGAGTTTCTTCATGCACTTTACACCAATATAACCTAAACGGTAGTGCCACAAATATGTTGCACTATCATTATCAACTTTGCATCTTTTGGCATCAATATTATGAATATGTGTATCACTACGATCGAGATTCAATAAACCATTTATATTGAGTGTATGACCATAGAAGGTTTTATTCATGTAAATAGAACAACAATTATTCTTTTACTTAAATGAATAACCGTATTGCAATAAACATGATCCAATCATATTTATGCTCAACGCAAACACCAAATAACATTTATTTTAGGTTCAACACTAATCCCGAAGGTAAAGGGAGTGTGCGATGGTGATCTTATCAACCTTGGAATCACTTCCAACTCACATCATCACCTCACCCTTAACTAGTCTCTGTTTATTTTGCAACTCCTGTTTCGAGTTACTACTCTTAGCAACTGAACTAGTGTCAAATACTGAGGGGTTGCTATAAACACTAGTAAAGTACACATCAATAACATGTATATCAAATATACCTTTGTTCACTTTGCTATCCTTCTTATCCGCCAAGTATCTAGGGTAGTTCCACTTCCAGTGACCATTTGCTTTGCAGTAGTAGCACTCAGTTTCAGGCTTGGGTCTATCTTTGGGCTTCTTCATGGGAGTGGAAACTTGCTTGCCATTCTTCTTGAAGTCCCCTTTCTTTCCCTTGCCCTTTTACTTGAAACTAGTGGTCTTGTCAACCATCAACACTTGATGCTTTTCTTGGTTTCTACCTTCACTGATTCAACATCGCGAAGAGCTCGGGAATCGTAATTTCTGTGCAGCAATGAGGATAATCCTCACATCACGGACCTAGTCCGCGTCATTGCTACTATGACCTTTCAACATAGTTTTTCTATAGGAACATATCAAAAATAAACGGGGAGCTACATCACGAGCTATTGATCTACAACATAGTTTATGCAAATACTATCAGGAATAAGTTCATGATAAATTAAAGTTCAATTAATCATATTACTTAAGAAGTCCCACTTATATAGACATACCTCTAGTCATCTAAATGATCACGTGATCCATATCAACTAAACCATGTCCGATCATGACGTGAGACGGAGTAGCTTTCAATGGTGAACATCACTATGTTGATCATATCTATTATATGATTCACGCTCGACCTTTCGGTCTCGGTGTTCCGAGGCCATATCTACATATGCTAGGCTCATCAAGCTTAACTTGAGTATTCTGCGCGTGCAAAACTGGCTTGCATCCGTTGTATGTGAACGTAGAGCTTATCACACCTGATCATCACGTGGTGTCTCATCATGACGAACTGTAGCAACGGTGCATACTCAGGGAGAACACTTGTACCTTGAAATTTAGTGAGAGATCATCTTATAATGCTACCACTGTACTAAGCAAAATAAGATGTATAAAGGATAAACATCACATGCAATCAAATAAGTGATACGATATGGCCATCATCATCTTGTGCCTTTGATCTTCATCTCCAAAGCACCGTCATGATCACTATCGTCACCGGCTTGACACCTTGATCTCCATCGAAGCATCGTTGTCATCTCGCCAACTATTGCTTCTACGACTATTGCTACTGCTTAGTGAAAAAGTAAAGCAATTACATGGCGATTGCATTTCATACAATAAAGAGACAACCATATGGCTCCTGCCAGTTGCTGATAACTGTTACAAAACATGATCATCTCATACAACAAATTATATATCATCACGTCTTGACCATATCACATCACAGCAAGCCCTGCAAAAACAAGTTAGATGTCCTCTACTTTGTTTTTGCAAGTTTTACGTGGCTGCTATGGGCGTCTAGCAAGAACCATTCTTACCTACGCATCAAAACCACAATGATTTTTCGTCAAGTGTGCTGTTTTAACCTTCAACAAGGACCGGGCGTAGTCACACTCCATTCAACTAAAGTTGGAGAAACAGACACCCACTAGCCACTTGTGTGCGAAGCACGGCGGTAGAACCAGTCTCATGAACGCGGTCATGGAATGTCAGCCTAGGCCGCTTCATCCAACAATACCACCGAATCAAAGTATGACATCCTGGTAAGTAGTATGACTATTATTGCCCACAACTCTTTATGTTCTACTCGTGCATATAACATCTACACTTAGACCTGGCTCTGATACCACTGTTGCGGAACGTAGTAATTTCAAAAAAATTACTACGAACACGTAATACGTCTCCAACGTATCTATAATTTTTGATTGCTCCATGCTATATTATCTACTGTTTTGGACCATATTGGGCTTTATTTTACACTTTTATATTACTTTTGGGACTAACCTATTAACCGGAGGCCCAGCCAGTTGCTATTTTTGCCTATTTCAGTGTTTGAAGAAACGGAATATCAAACGAGTCCAAACAAAATGAAACCTTCGGGAGCGTGATTTTCTCACGAACATGATCCGGAGACTTGGACCCTCGTCAAGCAACCAACAGGAAGGCACGAGGTAGGGGCGCGCCCTCCCCGGTCGCGCCCTCCACCTCGTGGGCCCCTGTTGCTCCACCGACGTACTTCTTCCTCCTATATATACCTCGCACCCCGAGCGATCGAGACGGGCCAAAACCTAATTCCACCGCTGCAACTTTACGTATCCACGAGATCCTATCTTGGGGCCTGTTAGGAGCTCCATGGAAGGGGAATCCACCATAGAGGGCTTCTACATCAGCATAGCCTCTCCGATGAAGTGTGAGTAGTTTACCTCAGACCTTGGGTCCATAGTTAGTAGCTAGATGGCTTCTTCTCTCTTTTGGATCTCAATACAATGTTCTCCCCTCTCTCGTGGAGATCTATTCGATGTAATCTTCTTTTTTGCGGTGTGTTTGTTGAGATTGATGAATTGTGGGTTTATGATCAAGATTATCTATGAGCAATATTTGAATCTTCTCTGAATTCTTTTATGTATGATTGGTTATCTTTGCAAGTCTCTTCGAATTATCCGTTTGGTTTGGCCAACTAGATTGGTAGTTCTTGCAATGGAAGAAGTGCTTAGCTTTGGGTTCAATCTTGCGGCGTCCTTTCCCAGTGACAGAAGGGGCAGCAAGGCACGTATTGTATTGTTGCCATCGAGGATAACAAGATGGGGTTTTTATCATATTGCATGAATTTATCCCTCTACATCATGTCATCTTGCTTAAGGCGTTACTCTATTTTCATTAACTTAATACTCTAGATGCATCTTTGGATAGCGGTCGATGAGTGGAGTAATAGTAGTAGATGCAGCGAGAGTCGGTCTACTTGTCTCGGACATGATGCCTATATACATGATCATACCTAGATACTCTCATAACTATGCTCAATTCTGTCAATTGCTCAACAGTAATTCGTTCACCCACCGTAAAATACTTATGCTCTTGAGAGAAGCCACTAGTGAAATCTATGGCCCCCGGGTCTATTCTCTATCATATCAATCTTCCATCACTTTATTATTGCTTTGCTTTTTTACTTCGCTTTTTATTTTACTTTGCTTTTTATTTTACTTTGCATCTTTATACCAAAAATACCAAAAATATTATCTATCATCTCTATCAGATCTCACTCTCGTAAGTGACCGTGAAGGGATTGACAACCCCTAATCGCGTTGTTGCGTTGAGCTATTTGTTTTGTGTAGGTATGTGGGACTTGCGCGTGGCCTCCTACTGGATTGATACCTTGGTTCTCAAAAACTAAGGGAAATACTTACGCTACTCTGCTGCATTATCCTCTCCTCTTCAGGGAAATCCAACGCAAGCTCAAGAGGTAGCAAGAAGAATTTCTGGCGCTGTTGCCGTGGAGTCTACGCAAAAGTCATCATACCAAGTACCCATCACAATCCCTTATCTCTCGCATTACATTATTTGCCATTTGCCTCTCGTTTTCCTCTCCCCCACTTCACCCTTGCCGTTTTTTTCGCCATCTCTTTTCCGTTTGCCTTTTTCCTCACTTGCTTTTGTTTGCTCGTGTGTTGGATTGCTTGCTTGTCACGATGGCTCAAGATAATACCAAATTGTGTGACTTTACCAATACCAACAATAATGATTTCCTTAGCACTCCGATTGCTCCTCTTGCCAATACTGAATCTTGTGAAATCAATACTGCTTTATTGAATCTTGTTATGAAAGATCAATTCGCCGGCCTTCCTAGTGAAGATGCTGCTACTCATCTAAATAGCTTCGTTGATTTATGTGATATGCAAAACAAGAGGGATGTTGACAATGATGTTGTTAAATTGAAGCTATTTCCTTTTTCGCTTAGAGATCGTGCTAAAGCTTGGTTTTCGTCTTTGCCTAAAAATAGTATTGATTCTTGGAACAAGTGCAAAGATGCTTTTATCTCTAAGTATTTTCCTCCTGCTAAGATCATCTCTCTTAGAAGCGATATTATGAACTTTAAGCAACTTGATCATGAACATGTTGCACAAGCTTGGGAGAGGATGCAATTAATGATACATAATTGCCCTACTCATGGTTTGAATTTGTGGATGATTATACCAAATTTTTATGCCGGATTGAATATTGCTTCTAGAAACCTTTTGGATTCGGCCGCGGGAGGCACTTTTATGGAAATCACTTTAGGAGATGCTACTAAACTCCTAGATAATATTATGGTTAATTATTCTCAATGGCACACTGAAAGATCTACTAATAAAAAAGTGCATGTGATAGAAGAAATTAATGGTTTGAGTGGAAAGATGGATGAACTTATGAAATTATTTGCTACTAGGAGTGTTTCTTCTGATCCTAATGATATGCCTTTTTCTACTTTGATTGAGAATAATAATGAATCTATGGATGTGAATTTTGTTGGTAGGAATAATTTTGGTAACAACGCGTATAGAGGGAACTTTAATCCTAGGCCTTATCCTAGTAATCCTTCTAATAATTATGGAAATTCCTACAACAACTCTTATGGAAATTTTAATAAGATGCCCTCTGAATTTGAGACTAGTGTTAAAGAGTTTATGAATTCGCAAAAGAATTTTAATGCTTCGCTTGAGGAAAAATTGCTTAAAGTTGATGAATTGGCTAGGAACTTTAATAGAATTTCTCTTGATGTTGATTCTTTAAAGCTTAGATCTATCCCTCCCAAGCATGATATCAATGAGTCTCTCAAAGCCATGAGAATTTCCATTGATGAGTGCAAGGAAAGAACCACTAGGATGCGTGCTACGAAAGATGCCTTTATTAAAGCGTGTTCTTCCAATTTCCTTGAAAATAAAGATGAAGATCTAAAAGTTATTGATGTATCTCCTATCAAATATTTGTTTTGTAATATGAATCTTGATAATGATCGGACTGATTATGATCCACCTTTACCTAGAAGGCGTTCTAAAAATTCGAAGTTTTTAGATCTTGATGCTAAAATTGATAAAAGTGGGATTGAAGAAAGTAAAACCCTAGATGTTGCTAAACCCACTATTTTGGATCTCAAGGAATTTAATTATGAAAGTTGCTCTTTAATTGATTGTATTTCTTTGTTGCAATCCATGCTAAATTCTCCTCATGCTTATAGTCAAAATAAAGCGTTTACCAAACATATCGTTGATGTCTTGATGCAATCTTATGAGGAAAAACTTGAGTTGGGAGTTTCCATCCCTAGAAAACTTTATGATGAGTGGGAACCAACTATTAAAATTAAGATTAAGGATCATGAATTTTATGCTTTATGTGATTTGGGTGCTAGTGTTTCCACTATTCCCAAAATTTTGTGTGATTTGCTAGATTACCGTGATTTTGATGATTGCTCTCTAAACTTGCACCTTGCGGATTCCACTATTAAGAAACCTACGGGAAGAATTAATGATGTTCTTATTGTTGCAAATAGGAATTATGTGCCCGTAGATTTTATCGTTCTTGATATAGATTGCAATCCTTCATGTCCTATTATTCTTGGTAGACCTTTCCTTAGAACGATTGGTGCAATCATTGATATGAAGGAAGGGAATATTAGATTCCAATTTCCGTTAAGTAAAGACATGGAACACCTCCCTAGAAAGAAAATAAAATTACCATATGAATCTATTACTAGAGCCACTTATGGATTGCCTACCAAAGATGGCAATACCTAGATCTATCCTTGCTTTTATGCCTAGCGAGGGGCGTTAAACGATAGCGCTTGTTGGGAGGCAACCCAATTTTATTTTTAGTTTTTTGTTTTTTTTCTGTTTAGGAATAAATAATACATCTACCTTATGTTTAGATGTGGTTTTATGTTTTAATTAGTGTTTGTGCCAAGTTAAACCTATAGGATCTTCTTGGGTGATAGTTATTTGATCTTGCTGTAATTTCCAGAAACTTTTGGTTCAAAAACAATTGTTAAAAATCACCAGAACGTGATAAAATAGTGATTCAAATTGCTGCTGATCAATAAATAAATTGCCTAGGTCTTCCTATTTTGCTGAATTTTTGGAGTTCCAGAAGTTTGCGTTAGTTACAGATTACTACAGACTGTTCTGTTTTTGACAGATTCTGTTTTTGACAGATTCTGTTTTTCGTGTGTTGTTTGCTTATTTTGATGAATCTATGGCTAGTAAAATAGTTTATAATGCATAGAGAAGTTGGAATACATTAGGTTTGCCACCAATATAGATAAATAATGAGTTCATTACAGTACCTTGAAGTGGTCTTTTGTTTTCTTTCCCTAACGGAGCTCACGAGATTTCTGTTGAGTTTTGTGTTGTGAAGTTTTCAACTTTTGGGTGAATTTTTTTGATGGATTATGGAACAGGGAGTGGCAAGACCATAAGCTTGGGAATTCCCATGGCACCCCCAATATAATCCAAGGACACCAAAATTTCAAAGCTTGGGGATGCCCCCGGAAGGCATCCCCTCTTTCGTCCACTTCCATCGGTAACTTTACTTGTAGCTATATTTTTATTCACCACATAATATGTGTTTTGCTTGGAGCGTCTTGTATGATTTGAGTCTTTGCTTTTTATTTTAACACAATCATCCTTGCTGTACACACCTTTTGAGAGAGCCATACATGAATTGGAATTTGATAGAATACTCTATGTGCTTCACTTATATCTTTTGAGCTATATAGTTTTGCTCTAGTGCTTCACTTATATATTTTAGAGCACGCTGGTGGATTTGTTTTAAAGAAACTATTGATCTCTCATGCTTCACTTAGATTATTTTGAGAGTCTTATTAGCATGGTAATTTGCATAATAATAATAATAATATGCTTGGTATTCAATATTTGTAAAACTTTCTTTTGAGTGTGTTGAATACTAAGAAAAGTTTGATGCTTGATAATTGTTTTGAGATATGGAGGTAGTAATATTAGAGTCATGCTAGTTGAGTAGTTGTGAATTTGAGAAATACTTGTGTTAAAGTTTGTGATTCCCGTAGCATGCACGTATGGTGAATCGTTATGGATGAAGTGGCAACATGATTTATTTATTGATTGTCTTCCTTATGAGTGGCGGTCGGGGATGAGCGATGGTCTTTTCCTACCAATCTATCCCCCTAGGAGCATGTGCGTAATACTTTGCTTTGATAACTTGTAGATTTTTGCAATAAGTATATGAGTTCTTTATGACTAATTTTGAGTCCACGGATTATACGCACTTTTCTCACCCTTCCACCATTGCTAGCCTTTCTAATACCGCACACTTTTCGCCGGTATCATGCACCCACCATATACCTTCCTCAAAACAGCCACCATACCTACCTATTATGGCATTTCCATAGCCATTCCGAGATATATTGCCATGCAACTTTCCACCGTTCCGTTCATTACGACACGCTCCATCATTGTCATATTGCTTAGCATGATCATGTAGTTGACATCGTATTTGTGGCAAAGCCACCATTCATAATTCTTTCATACATGTCACTCATGAATCATTGCATATCCCGGTACACCACCGGAGGCATTCACATAGAGTCATATTTTCTTCTAAGTATCGAGTTGTAATTGTTGAGTTGTAAGTAAATAAAAGTGTGATGATCATCATTTTTAGAGCATTGTCCCAAGTGAGGAAAGGATGATGGAGACTATGATTCCCCCACAAGTCGGGATGAGACTCCGGACAAAAAATAAATAAAAAAAAGGGGGAAGAAAAGAGGCCATTAAAAAAAGAGAAAAGGCCCAAATAAAAAAAATATTAACAAAATGAGAGAAAAAGAGAGAAGGGACAATGTTACTATCCTTTTACCACACTTGTGCTTCAAAGTGGTACCATGATCTTCATGATAGAGAGTCTCTCATCTTGTCACTTTCATATACTAGTGGGAATTTTTCATTATATAACTTGGCTTGTATATTCCAATGATGGGCTTCCTCAAATTGCCCTAGGTCTTCGTGAGCAAGCGAGTTGGATGCACACCCACTTAGTTTCTTTTGTTGAGCTTTCATATACTTATAGCTCAAGTGCATCCGTTGCATGGCAATCCCTACTCACTCACATTTATATCTATTGATGGGCATCTCCATAGCCCATTGATACGCCTAGTTGATGTGAGACTATCTTCTCCCTTTTTGTCTTCTCCACAACCACCATACTATTCCACATATAGTGCTATATCCATGGCTCACGCTGATGTTGCGTGAAGATTGAAAAAGTTTTGAGAATGTCAAAAGTATGAAACAATTGCTTGGCTTGTCATCGGGGTTGTGCATGATTTAAATACTTTGTGTGGTGAAGATAGAGCATAGCCAGACTATATGATTTTGTAGGGATAACTTTCTTTGGCCATGTTATTTTGAGAAGACATAATTGCTTTGTTAGTATGCTTGAAGTATTATTATTTTTATGTCAATATTAAACTTTTGTCTTGAATCTTTCGAATCTGAATATTCATTCCACAATTAAGAAGAATTATATTGAAATTATGCCAAGTAGCACTCCGCATCAAAAAATTATCTTTTTATCATTACCTACTCGAGGACGAGCAGGAATTAAGCTTGGGGATGCCTGATACGTCTCCAACGTATCTATAATTTTTGATTGCTCCATTCTATATTATCTACTGCTTTGGACCATATTGGGCTTTATTTTACACTTTTATACTAACCTATTAACCGGAGGCCCAACCCATATTTGCTGTTTTTTTGCCTATTTCAGTGTTTCGAAGAAATGGAATATCAAACGGAGTCCAAACGGAATGAAACCTTGGGAACGTGATTTTCTCACGAACATGATCCGGAGACTTGGACCCTCGTCAAGCAACCAACAGGAAGGCACGAGGTAGGGCGCGCCCTCCACCCTCGTGGGCCCCTGTTGCTCCACCGACGTATTTCTTCCTCCTATATATACCTACATACCCCGAGCGATCGAGAGCGGGCCAAAACCTAATTCCACCGCCGCAACTTTACGTATCCACGAGATCCTATCTTGGGGCCTGTTAGAGCTCACCGAAGGGAATCCACCATAGAGGGCTTCTACATCATCATAGCCTCTCCGATGAAGTGTGAGTAGTTTACCTCAGACCTTCGGGTCCATAGTTAGTAGCTAGATGGCTTCTTCTCTCTTTTTGGATCTCAATACAATGTTTTCCCCCTCTCTCGTGGAGATCTATTCGATGTAATCTTCTTTTTGCGGTGTGTTTGTTGAGATTGATGAATTGTGGGTTTATGATCAAGATTATCTATGAGCAATATTGAATATTCTCTGAATTCTTTTATGTATGATTGGTTATCTTTGCAAGTCTCTTCAAATTATCTGTTTGGTTTGGCCAACTAGATTGGTAGTTCTTGCAATGGGAGAAGTGCTTAGCTTTGGGTTCAATCTTGCGGTGTCCTTTCCCAGTGACAGAAGGGGCAGCAAGGCACGTATTGTATTGTTGCCATCGAGGATAACAAGATGGTTTTTTTTATCATATTGCATGAATTTATCCCTCTACATCATGTCATCTTGCTTAAGGCGTTACTCTGTTTTCATTAACTTAATACTCTAGATGCATGCTGGATAGCGGTCGATGAGTGGAGTAATAGTAGTAGATGCAGGCAGGAGTCGGTCTACTTGTCTCGGACGCGATGCCTATATACATGATCATACCTAGATACTCTCATAACTATGCTCAATTCTGTCAATTGCTCAACAGTAATTCGTTCACCCACCGTAAAATACTTATGCTCTTGAGAGAAGCCACTAGTTAAATCTATGCCCCCCGGGTCTATTCTCTATCATATCAATCTTCCATCACTTTATTATTACTTTGCTTTTTATTTTACTTTGCATCTTTATACCAAAAATACCAAAATATTATCTATCATCTCTATCAGATCTCACTCTCGTAAGTGACCGTGAAGGGATTGACAACCCCTAATCGCGTTGGTTGCGTTGAGCTATTTGTTTTGTGTAGGTACGAGGGACTTGCGCGTGACCTCCTACTGGATTGATACCTTGGTTCTCAAAAACTGAGAGAAATACTTATGCTACTCTGCTGTATTATCCTCTCCTCTTCGGGGAAATCCAACACAAGCTCAAGAGGTAGCAACACGCAAGATCTATCTAGGTGATGCATAGCAACGAGCGGAGAGAGTGTGTCCATGTACCCTCGTAGACTGAAAGCAGAAGCATTTAGTAACGCGGTTGATGCAGTCGAACGTCTTCGCAATCCAACTGATCCAAGTATTGAACGCACGACACCTCCGTGATCTGCACACGTTCGGCTCGGTGACGTCCCTCGAACTCTTGATCCAGTTGAGGCCGAGGGAGAGTTTCGTCATCACGACGACATGGTGATGGTGATGATGAAGTTACCAGCGCGGGGCTTTGCCTAATGACTACGACGATATGACCGAGGTGTAAAACTATGGAGGAGGGCACCACACACGGCTAAAGATCAACTTGTGTGTCTTTGGGGTTCCCCTGCTGAGGGATACCTGGATTAGGGGGTATCCGGACAGCCGGACTTTATACATCGTCCGGAATATTGAAGCGTGATGATACAAGACTCAAGACTCCGTCCCGTGTCCGGATGGGACTCTCCTTGGCGTGGAAGACAAGCTCGGTGATCCGGATATTATGTTTCCTTCCTTGTAACCGACTCCATGTAAACCCTAGCCCTCTCCGGTGTCTATATAAACCGGAGAGGTTGGTCCTTAGAAGGCCGATCACAATTACAATCATACCATCATAGGCTAGCTCTTAGGGTTTAGCCTCTACGATCTCGTGGTATATCTACTCTTGTACTACTCATATCTTCAATATTAATCAACCTGGAAGTAGGGTTTTACCTCCATCGAGAGGGCCCGAACCTGGGTAAACATTGTGTCCCTTGCTTCCTGTTACCATCAACCTAGACACACAGATCGGGACCCCCTACCCGAGATCCGCCGGTTTTGACACCAACATTGGTGCTTTCATTGAGAGTTCCTCTGTGTCGTCGCTGCGGGGCTTCATGGCGCCTTCAATCGTCAACGACACGGTCCAGGGCGAGAATTTTCTCCCCGGACAGATCTTCGTGTTCGGCGGCCGCGATCGCGGGCAATTAAGCAGCCATCCGGAGCAGATCGACAGCTCGCCCCGCCACCGTGCCAGGTTCGAAAACTGAACTACGGCCGATATCCGCGGAGACTTGATCTTGACGGAATCGGGCCCGCGTCAGTCTTTGGCGATCACGATGAGCACGGCCTAGACCTGCTGTCGGACAGTGCTCGGGGTATTACCCCTGCAGCAGTCCCAGACCTAAATCTGGAGCAGATCGTTGCCCTAAGGCGGAGGATGGACCCGCCCGCTGGCCGCACACTCATCGGCGATGGAGCCGAACACAGGCCACACCTCGGAGGAAGCCTGTGACTCCGGACCCCCGGACTCGTATCCTGTTGTAGGTTCCAGTCCGCGCGCTCCTGATCCCACCGAGCCTGTTGGGCTCCGGTAATGGAGTTTACCGCTGCGGATATCTTCCAGCACTCGCCCTTTGGCGACATGCTGAACTCATTAAAGTCTCTCTCTTTGTCAGGAGGCTCCGGGCCGAACTATGTCCGGCTCGATTGGGAAGCAGGCGACAAAGGAATTTGCTGCCCACCCACCACCCACTTCATTGCCACGGTCGATGATCTAACCAATGTGCTTGAATTTGACTCCGAAGACATCGACGGTATGGACGACGATGCAGGAGAAGTACAAGAACCACCGCTCACAGGGCGGTGGACAGCCACCTCCTCCTATGATATATATATGAAGGACACTCCGAAGGAAACCAATGGCGATGAGGCAACGGAGGATAACCCCTCAGGGAAAAAAACAAAGCATGGGCGTCGTCGACGCCGCCCCAAGCCCTGCCACAGTAACACCGGCCCAGGAGACAAAAACAATCCGGATGGTGCCGAAGAGGAATACAACCCTGATCAGCCTGCCTTGAGCGGCCGGCGGGGAAGATGAGCAGGTCAGCCAGACGAGCAGCGACAGACGGATATCCGGAGGAGGACAACTACGCCCCCCTCCGAAGATTTAGATTAGCCTCGGCGGCAGCGAGTTCGGCGTGCTCGAGGATCCCGTGAGAGCAGGCGCTTCAGCGTCGGCTTATGGCCACTGCAAGGAGGCTGAAGAAGAAGCAGCCGCAACTTCAAGCTGATCAAGACCTGCTCACAGATAGATGGACTGAAGTCCTGGCAGCCGAGGAATATGGACTCGAGCGCCACACGGCTGATCGGCCACCTCGTGGCCGGGATAAAACGGCGTATCAGCCTGAATACCAGCCAAGATCGATCTACGGATCACGGGGGCGCGCCCAAACGCGCGACGACGACCGTCACGCCCGACACACTATCAACAAGTCCGGCCGGGCCGAACACAACCACCCAGAGCAATTCGAACTGCGTAGCCACATAGCCTGGCACAGAGGCGCCGCGCACACCCTCTGCTTCACTGACGAAGTGATGGATCATGAATTCCCAGAAGGGTTCAAACCCATAAACGTCGGATCATATGATGGCACAACAGACCCCGTATGGATTGAAGATTTCCTTATCCACATTCACATGGCCCACGGAGACGATCTACACGCCATCAAGTATCTTCCCCTTAAGCTCAAAGGACCCTCCCGGCACTGGCTAAACAGCCTGCCAGCAAATTCCATTGGCAGTTGGGAAAACCTGGAAGACGCATTCCTCGACAACTTCCAGGGCACATATGTGCGACCACCGGACGCCGATGACTTGAGCGACATTACTCAACAGCCCGGAGAGTCAGCCAGGAAATTCTGGACTCGGTTCCTAACTAAAAAGAACCAAATAGTCGACTATCCGGACGCCGAAGCCCTGGCGGCTTTTAAGCATAATATCCATGACGAGTGGCTCGCCCGACACCTCGGCCAGGAAAAACCCAAGTCCATGGCAGCTCTCACAACACTAATGACCCGCTTTTGCACGGGCGAGGATAGCTGGTTGGCTCGCAGCAGCACTACGCCACATTCTGGCACTTCGAATGGCCGCGACAATAACGGCAAGCCACGGCGTAACAGACATAAGCGACGGAACAACGGCGACAACACTGAAGACACGGCAGTCAACGCCGGATTCAGCGGATCCAAGTCCGGTCAGCGGAAGAAGCCGTTCAAAAGAAACAATCAGGGACCGTCCAGTCTGGACCATATAGTGGAGCGCTCGTGCCAAATTCATGGCACCCGGACAAGCCAGCCAACCACACCAACAGAGACTGCTGGGTGTTCAAATAGGCCGGCAAAATGAACGCCGAAAACAAGGACAAGGGGTTGCACAGCGACGATGACGAAGAGCCCCGGCGTCCGAACATGGGGGGACAGAAGAAATTTCCCCCCCAGGTGAAAATGGTCAACATGATCTACGGCACTCACATTCCCAAGAGGGAACGAAAGCGAGCACTACGGGACGTCTAAGCGATGGAGCTAGTCTCCCCCAAATTCAACCCATGGTCAGCTTGTCCGATCACCTTTGACCGTAGGGATCACCCTACTAGCATCCGTCACGGCGGCTCTGCCGCATTGGTCCTAGACCCAATCATCGACAGATTCCACCTCACACGAGTCCTTATGGACGGCGGCAGCAGCCTGAACCTACTTTATCAGGACACAGTGCGCAAAATGGGCATTGATCCTTCAAGGATCAAGCCCACCAAAACCACCTTTAAAGGTGTGATTCCTGGAGTAGAGGCCCGTTGCACGGGCTCTATAACATGGAAGTGGTCTTGGATCTCGGATAACTTCCGGCGAAGAGTTAATCTTCGATATCGCCCCTTTCCGCAGTGGTTACCACGCACTGCTCGGACGAACCGCATTCGCTAGATTCAATGCGGTACCACACTACGCATACCTCAAGCTCAAGATGCCAGGACCACGCGGGGTCATAACAGTCAACGGAAACATGGACCGCTCTCTCCGAACAGAAGAGCATACTGCAGCCCTCGCGGCGGAAGTACAATGCGGCCTCCTCTGACAAACCAATCTGGCGACAACAACTTCGAGCACCGTCAAGCGAGTTCGGAGCACCCCGCAACAGGGTCATCAGGCACGCCAAGAGCGCGACTAGCAGTGCGGCCTCCGCTCAAGCCCCATCAAAGCAGCATTCGTGCAACGCGTACACAATTACACACTCAAAATACCATGGGCGTAGGCGGAGGCGCAACAATGACTCAGTCAACAGTGCGGTATAACCGCTACATACCTTCATAACACATCCTTCTTATTTTTCAGGACATTGCTTTAAAGCAGCCTCTTCAGAAGAGCCGGATTGTCGGACTTACATAGGAGAGAAAACCAAGGAGGCAACAGGCTTTGCACACAAAAAGAAATACCCAGGTGGAATCTGTTCACGATCGTTATACCTGTTTTACATACCTACATGTAGCCTGCCCTTGGATAGGACATGTTAAATAGTCCTATTTACTTCTGCTTAATCTACCGTTGTAAAGATACGCTTAAACGTATAATTCATCAATGGGAAACAATATATAGCGTCAGTTTATTATTTCTATTTGCGCATATTTCTTGCAAATATTTATTTAATATTGCATCCGTACACCTTGGTACGGTCAGTTTGCCAGGGGCTTCTTACGACACCTCATAATACGGCATAACAAGTCCGAACACTTTCAACAGTGCGGCACCCCAAACTTATAGCACTATATGCATCAGCTCCGAATCATGTCTTGGGTCAATAGTTGGGTTTTCCCGGCTCCCTTGTTTTGGTACCTTACGTTCCGTTATATCGGCTAAGGTAGCGCAGGGAGAACTATTGCGATTGTGTCCCGGTTCTTCCGGACGAACACCTCAGTAGAGAAAGCCGAAAACTGACCGGCATGATGCGGCGAGAGCTGGTCGCTGTTGTGTCCCGGTTCTTCCGGACGAACACCTCAGTAGAGAAAGCCGAAAACTGACCGGCATGATGCGGCGAGAGCTGGTCGCTGTTCGAGAGGTCTTAAAACCCTTAAAGATTTTTTCCGCTTTAGGCGATGAATCGGCCTCGTCCGATTTAGGCGTATATAGCGCCCCAATTCGGCCCTCCGAATTCTAGGGGCTTTGCCGAAATTTAAAATTGTAGACTTCTATGGCTAAGTGAAAGTTATAAAGCCGCATAGTCCGATTGCCTTTTCGCTGCGCCAGATACCTCCTTAAGGGACCAAAAATTTGGATAAAGAGTATCCGGGTTTTTCCAGGAACACCCCGGTACTAGGTACGTGGGGGCGGAAGCCGACGACTGGCCTACTTTCAGAATTGTATAAACAGCTGCACAGAAGGTAATATTTTAAATCAAACAGTGCTACATAGCACAAGTAACTTCATCTTTATATTACAATAGTGACAGAGGTACATTTATTCAAAGATCTTGTCCTTGGTACACTCATCGGCCACGAGACGAGCGCTCTTCATAACACCATCGTAATACTTCTAGGGATAGCGATGCGCCTTGCCCTCCGGCGGCCCGTCCTTCACCAGCTTCTCCGCATCCAGCTTGCCCCAATGCACCTTCGCACGGGCAAAGGCCCGGCGAGCACCCTCAATGCAAACGGATCGCTTGATAACCTCAAGCCGCAGACAGGCATTCACCATCCGCTTGATCAGGCCGAAGTAGCTAGTGGGCAGGGGCTCACCAGGCCACATCCGGACTATGAAATCTTTCATAGCCACTTCGGCCGTGATGTCTACTACGCAACCTTCTTCTTGTAGACATTGTTGGGCCTGCAAGTGCACAGGTTTGTAGGACAGTAGAAAATTTCCCTCAAGTGGATGACCTAAGGTTTATCAATCCGTAGGAGGCGTAGGATGAAGATGGTCTCTCTCAAACAACCCTGCAACCAAATAACAAAGAGTCTCTTGTGTCCCCAACACACCCAATACAATGGTAAATTGTATAGGTGCACTAGTTCGGCGAAGAGATGGTGATACAAGTGCAATATGGATGGTAGATAAAGGTTTTTGTAATCTGAAAATATAAAAACAGCAAGGTAACAAGTGGTAAAAGTGAGCGTAAACGGTATTGCAATGATAGGAAACAAGGCCTAGGGTTCATACTTTCACTAGTGCAAGTTCTCTCAACAATAATAACATAGATAGATCATATAACAATCCCTCAACATGCAACAAAGAGTCACTCCGAAGCCACTAGTAGCGGAGAACAAACATAGAGATTATGGTAGGGTACGGAACCACCTCAAAGTTATTCTTTCCAATCAATCCGTTGGGCTATTCCTATAAGTGTCACAAATAGCCCTAGAGTTAAATACTAGAATAACACCTTAAGACACAAATCAACCAAAACCCTAATGTCACCTAGATACTCCATTGTCACCTCAAGTATCCGTGGGCATGATTATACGATATGCATCACACAATCTCAGATTTATCCAACCAACACAAAGTACTTCAAAGAGTGCCCCAAAGTTTCTACCGGAGAATCAAGAACGTGTGCCAACCCCTATGCATAGGTTCATGGGCGGAACCCGCAAGTTGGTAACCAAAACATACATCAAGTGGCACATGATATCCCATTGTCACCACGGATAAGCACGGCAAGACATACATCAAGTGTTCTCATGAAAGACTCAATCCGATAAGATAACTTCAAAGGGGAAACTCAATTCATCACAAGAGAGAAGAGGGGGAGAAACATCATAAGATCCAACTACAATAGCAAAGCTCGGGATACATCAAGATCGTATCACCTCAAGAACACGAGAGAAAGAGAGATCAAACACATAGCTACTGGTACATACCCTCAGCCCCGAGGGTGAACTACTCCCTCCTCGTCATGGATAGCGCCGGGATGATGAAGATGGCCACCGGAGATGGATCCCCCCTCCGGCAGGGTATCGGAAAGGGGTCCCGATTGGTTTTTGGTGGTTACGGAGGCTTGCGGCGGCGGAACTCCCGATCTATCTTCTGTTCTGGAAGTTTTAGGGTACGTAGGTATATATGGGTGAAAGGAGTACGTCGGTGGAGCTACGGGGGCCCCACGAGGCAGGGGGCGCCCCCATGGGGGTGGGCGCGCCCCCCACCCTCGTGAGCACCTCCCGGATCTTCTGACGTGGAGTCCAAGTCCATCAGGTGGGTTTCTTTCCAAAAATAACTTCTCCAGTTGATTTCGTTCTGTTTTGACTCCATCTGATATTCCTTTTCCTCGAAACACTGAAATAGGCATAAAACAACAAATCTGGGCTGGGCCTCCGGTTAATAGGTTAGTCCCAAAAATAATATAAAAGTGGATAATAAAGCCCAATATTGCCTAAAACAGTAGATAAAGTAGCATGGAGCAATCAAAAATTATAGATACGTTGGAGACGTATCAAGCATCTAAGCTTAATTCCTGCTCGTCCTCGGTAGGTAAATGATAAAAAAGATAATTTTTGATGTGGAATGCTAGTTGGCATAAGTTCAATGTAATTCTTCTTACTTGTGATATGAATATTCAGATCCGAAAGATTCAAGACAAAAGTTCATATTGATAAAAGAAATAGTAACACTTCAAGCATACTAATCAAAGTAATTATGTCTTCTCAAAATAACATGGCAAAATAAAGTTCATCCCTACAAAATCATATAGTTAGGCCATGCTTCATTTTCGTCACACAAAGTAATTATGTCTTCTCAAAATAACATGGCAAAAGAAAGTTCATCCCTACAAAATCATATAGTTAGGCCATGCTTCATTTTCGTCACACAAAGATGTTCCCAACTTCTATACCCCCGATGATAAGCCAAGCAATTGTTTCATACTTAAATAATCTCAAACTTTTTCAACCTTCGCAATACATGAGCGTGAGCCATGGATATATCACTATGGGTGGAATAGAATATGATGACGGGGATTGTGTGGAGAAGACAAAAAAAAGGAGAAAGTCTCACATCAACGAGGCTAATCAATGAGCTATGGAGATGCCCATCGATTGATGTTAATGCGAGGAGTAGGGATTGCCATGCAACGGATGCACTAGAGCTATGAATGCTCAACAAAAGAAAACTAGTGGGTGTGCATCCAACTTGCTTGCTCATGAAGACCTAGGGCATTTGAGGAAGCCCATCGTAGGAATATACAAGCCAAGTTCTATAATGAAAAATTCCCACTAGTATGAACAAGACAACTTATGAGACTCACTATATGAAAAACATGGTGCTACTTTGGAGCACAATATATGAGACTCACTACATGAAGAACAAGGTGCTACTTTGAAGCACAAGTGTGGAAAAAGAGATAGTAGCATTGCCCTTTTTATTTATTTTCTTCTTTTTTTTGGGCCTTCTTTTTTTTCTTTTTGGCCTTTCTCTTTTTTTTTTATTTTTTTATTTAGGCAATGCTCTAATAATGATGATCATCACACTTCTATTGATTACAACATAAGGATTACAACTCGAAACTAGAACAAGATATGACTCTATATGAATGCCTCCGGCGGTGTACCGGGATGGTGCAATGAATCAAGAGTGACATGTATGAAAATTATGCATGGTGGCTTTGCCACAAATACCATGTCAACTACATGATCATGCAATGGCAATATGACAAAAGTAAAGTATGTCATGATGATGAACGGAATGGTGGAAAGTTGCATGGCAATATATCTCGGAATGGCTATGGAAATGCCATAATAGGTAGGTATGGTGGCTGTTTTGAGGAAGATATAAGGAGGTTTATGTGTGATAGGCGTATCATATCACGGGTTTGGATGCACCGTGAAGTTTGCACCAACTCTCAAGGTGAGAAAGGGCAATGCACGGCATCAAGAGGCTAGCAAAGGCGGAAAGGTAAAAGTGCGTATAATCCATGGACTCAACATTAGTCAAAAGAACTCATATACTTATTGCAAAAATTTAGAAGTCATCAAAAATCAAGTACTACGCGCATGCTCCTAGGGGGATAGATTGGTAGGAAAAGACCATTGCTCGTCCCCGACCGCCACTCATAAGGATGCACAAGCCAGGTACACTTCATGTTTCAAATTTGTTACACAACTTTAACCATACGTGCATGCTACGGGATTTGCTAACTTCAACACAAGAATTTCTCAAATTCACAACTACTCAACTAGCATGACTTTGATATTATCACCTCCATATCTCAAAACAATTATCAAGCATCAAACTTATCTTAGTATTCAACGCACTCAAAAGAAAGTTTCACATATCTTGAATACCAAGTATATTAATATTAAGCAAATTACCATGCTATTAATGACTCTCAAAATAATATAAGTGAAGCATGAGAGTTCATCTATTTCTTCAAAATAAAACTACCACCATGCTCTAAAAGATATAAGTGAAGCACTAGAGCAAATGACAAACTACTCCGAAAGATATAAGTGAAGATCAATGAGTAGTCGAATAATTATGGAACTATGTGAAGACTCTCCCATTTAATAATTTCAGATCTTGGTACTTTATTCAAACAACAAGCAAAGCTAAATAATATGACATTGCAAGGATAGCACAACTCATGTGAAGAAGCAAAAACTTAGGCTCAACCGATACTAACCGATAGTTGTTGAAGAAGAAAGGTGGGATGCCTACCGGGGCATCCCCAAGCTTAGATGCTTGAGACTTCTTGAAATATTATCTTGGGGTGCCTTGGGAATCCCCAAGCTTGAGCTTTTGTGTCTCCTTAATTCCTCTCATATCATGGTTTCTCTTTTTATCAAAAGCTTCATTCACAACAAACTCAACAAGAACTCGTGAGATTGGTTAGTATAAACCAATGCAAAACCTTATCATTTTCTACTGTAACAAATCACTAAAATTATTATTCAACATTGAATACTAAATGCCTCTGCATATTTAATACTCCTATCCTCAAATAGAATCATTAAACAAGCAAACATATGCAAACAATGCAAACATAACAGCAATCTGCCAAAACAGTACAGTCTGTAAAGAATGCAAGAGTATCAATACTTCCCTGTTTTTCAAACAGCAACATGTATACTAGCAAAATAAGCATGGCAAAGGCTATACTTGACATTTTTATTGAAACTAAAGATGCAAAACATTATTCTAAATAACAGCAAGCAAATACTAACAAGAGAAAATGACGCTCCAAGCAAAACACATATCATGTGGTGAATAAAAATATAGCTCCAAGTAAAGTTACCGATGAACGAAGACGAAAGAGGGGATGCCTTCCGGGGCATCCCCAAGCTTAGGATCTTGGTTGTCCTTGAATATTACCTTGGGGTGCCTTGGGCATCCCCAAGCTTAGGCTCTTGCCACTCCTTATTCCATAGTCCATCGAGTCTTTACCCAAAACTTGAGAACATCACAACACAAAACTTAACAGAAAACTCGTGAGCTCCGTTAGCGAAAGAAAACAAAGCACCACTTCAAGGTACTGTAATGAACTCATTCTTTATTTATATTGGTGTTAAACCTACTGTATTCCAACTTCTCTATGGTTTATAAACTATTTTACTAGCCATAGATTCATCAAAATAAGCAAACAACACATAGAAAACAGAATCTGTCAAAAACAGAACAGTCTGTAGTAATCTGTAACTAACGCAAACTTCTGGAACTCCAAAAATTCTAAAATAAATTGATGGATGTAACATCCCAAATATTCAATTTGGAATGTTATACATAGGTCATCCATGCATATCATATTTTATCGCATCTTCCTTCCGCAATCCTCGAAATCCTAAGCAACTCAAGGACCCTCGGAGAGAGTTGGGGATTTTCTGGTTTTCATATTTGATTTCTATCAAATATTGAGAGCGAGGATTTTTGATTTTAATTATTTTCTCTCTGAAAAATATTTCATAATAAAAATAAATGAGAGGAGATAATATGACTTCTCCAAAATAATTGAAATACTGGAGGAAAAATGTTAAAATCATTATTTGGATTTTATTTGAGTTTATTTGGATTTTATTTGCATTAGAAAAAAATTGCATGTTTCAAAAATTGTATTTTTAGGGCCAAGAAAATGTTCATCTCGTTCTAAATATTTTATTTAGACGGTGAAAATTTGTTTTGGCATTTTTAGATTTTTATTTTATTTTATAGGAATTGTCGGCGGATAAATTAAAAAAAAACTTCCGCTACCGATGGGCCCAAGCCCAGCCGAGCCAGGCCAGCCAACCCAGCGCCGCCGCCTTCCTCGCCGCCGCCGCCCGCCGACTCGGAGGAGTCCGAGCGGACTCCACCTCCGCCCGCCTTGGCCCCTCCTCCAAGCCCGCCCGCCCCTTTATATCGCCGCCACCCCGAGCCCCAACACCACCATCGCCAGCCCCCGCCGCCAGCCTTGCCGCCCGCGTTCGCCGCCGCTTGCCGCCGCCCGCCGCCGCCAAGCCCTGCGCCCGTGAGCCGCCGCCCGCACCCGCCTCGCCGAGAAGCCGCCGGATCTGAGACCGCCGGTTTTTTTTAAAAACCGTTCGGTTTATTTCCCGAAACCCTAGTTTTCGTTTTTTAAATAGATCGGTTTTTCTCCGGTTTATTTATTTAGCGAGCGTTCGCTCATTCATTCGTGTTAACGAACGCGTTTTTCGCTTAGGTTCAGATAATGAACGTTCGTTCATTAAGCTGTTCGTCGTTTTTCTTTTTATCAGATTTATTCCGAGATTTTTCTGATCATGATTTCTGATCCGATGTTCGATCTAGTATAACTTTTCGCTCGTTTATCCGAATCAGGCGATTCAAGCGCCTAGAGTTTCGTCTCGAAACCCTCTTTCCGAATAATCAACACAAACAAGTTTTTGCCTCTGTAAAATTTGACCCTCATTCAGATTAGTAAACGGATCTTATTTCTTTCACTGTTTGAGTTTTGTTGCTTCGTTTGGTTTGATTCTTTTTGCAAACCGGAGTTCTTAAGTTGAACTTTCTGGTCAACCTCTTTTAGTTGAGTTTTACCTGTGTATCTTTGCTTGTTGCTTATGTATGTTTTTGTTTATGTAACATCCCAAAATTCTAAATTTTGGAATGTTATATTAAATAAATAATTATGCTTGTTTGTTTGATTGTTGTGTAACTGATTGTGTGAAATTGAGTGAAATTTGAAACTTTTGAAAGTTTACTGAGAGGAATGAAATGACATTCCCAAACTTTCACCTTGCATTTATGATCTCCATGAATTCAAATTCAATTCAAACACAAAACCCTAGAGAGAAGATGATATGACTTCTTCCATTTAAATAAATGAAAAGGGTTTTGAAAAGATTTGAATTCTATTTGGAAATATTTCAATTCTGAAACTTTATGCAACTCAATGATTTTCACGAGAGAAGATAAAATGACTTCTTCAAATTAAATGAAATATGAGTTGGGAGTTTTAAAAGAATTAAATCCAAAGTTCTTTGAATTTATTTCCAATTTGGAGTTATTTGAGTTTTATTCAAAATATTTTTCTCCAAAGACAAAATATATGGAAAATAGGGTAACATGATTCCCTACATCAGAAAATTGGAGAGAAATTAATTTGAAGTCATTTTGGTATTTTAAAAATGATTTTGTTGGATTTTATTGGACCAGAAGCACTCTTTGCTTTATTTAAATTTGTGTGTATTTTATTTAATGCGAGAATAATGTTCATCATGTAGGAAATCTTTTTCTGAAAATTTTGATATATTATATGCCTATATAATATTTTCATTTTATTTTGTTTTATCATTTTGTTTTCCTCTCTGTTTGTTTTAAAAAAATATTACATGCGCCTTGGGCCAAAGGCCCAAGCCGTAAAGCAACCGGGCAGGCCAAGGCCAAGGCCATCGCACGCACGCACCTAGGGAGCCAGGAGCCAAGGTTTCCTATTCTTTTACAAATCCTAGTAGGATTTGATCCCGTTTCGTTATTCCGTTTATTCCGATTTGTTTCTAGATCTTTTCCCTCTTTGTTTCCTAATCCTAGTCTATTTCTTGTTCCCTACCCCAAGCAAAGCCCTTCCCTCCCCAATATAAATACCCAAGCACCCCCCTCCAACACATCAAACCAACACCTCTCCTCTCCTCTCCTCTCCGCATGACAGCAGCAGTCGGCACCACCGCCGCCGCCAAGTGCTTGCGCCACATCTCGACCTCTCCTGAGGTTTATATGATCTCCTCTTCACCGTCCCGTGATCTCCTTTCCTCTAGGAGCAACCGCAACATCGGATCTGACCTTCTTCCCCAACTCCGACGACTACTCCGGTGAGATCCACGAAATCCCGTAATTCATTTTTTTTTCAGAAAATAGCAATCTTAGAAAATTCATATCTTTTAGAGTTTTTAGTATTTTGAGTGATTCCAATTGCTATGTGTCACAAATTTGCTGAAGTTTCTGTTAGTTCAATTTTATTTCACATTTGAGCAGTTTAAATTTGTGTTTGTATGAATTTTCTCAAATCACTAGATTTGAGCTATTTTGAGTTAGGAATATTATTTTTGACCGATTCTTTTTGCTCCTGGTCTCTAGGACCTTTGTTTATCCAGTAGTATTTAGTATTTTATTTCTAGGTTAATTTAAATTAGGTTTTAGCAAAACAGTACTGTTTTATTATTAGTTCTATTTTAGCTTTTTCTTTATTGTTTTTATTAGTTTTAAATTATTTCTTTTGTCACTTTTGACAAAATTAGTTGTGTTTCTGTTAGAAAACAGGAGAAAAATTTATTTTATTTTAAAAATTTATTTTCCTTAGTTTTGTATGAAACCTTCTATATGTCATAGTTAGAGTTTTATAAAAGCGTTTTATTTGTTTCTTTTTGCAAATAAAATTTTATGAAAAAATACTTTATGTTAACTTAGTTGTTTTACTTTATATTTTCCGTTAAATTATTAGTTTAGTGTTTTAATTGTTGTTAAGTTTTTTTTACTTAGGGCAAAACTATGTTAGATGCTTGTAGCAAAGTCATAGATTTTCGTTAGTAGTTTTTCTTTCTAGTTTTATTTGAAGCTTCTTTGGACTTGTATGGAGTTTTATTATTGAGTTTTTTTTGTTTTAATTGTTATTTTGAGTGTTAGTATTGCTTGCTAGAATGATTGCTTATGTGAATGCTATGTTTGACTTGTATAGAATTTCTTCGGAGAGTGACGAATAGTTCTATCAAATTTTGTGAGAGTGTTGTTATCTTCATCAACGTACCAGGCAAGTTCACTTTGACCATGTTTTTCATACCTATGTGTTTTATTGCATCTAGTGTCATCTTCGCAACAATCCCTCCAGTAGTGATATTGAATCTTTGTAGTTGAGTAGTATGCATGAGGTAGGAACCCATCACCCTGTTACCAAGCCCGGGACGTTATTTATTTAATGCTACGCTATAGTAGACGGGGTTGGTATGAGTGCTCAGGAATGGTGTGAGAATGGAGGATCTACGTCAATGACGACAACTCCATGATGGAATCTGCAAGGACTGCATCTTCAAGGCCTCAAGACTTCAAGACTCGAGACAAGAATTCAATACACACTACTGGGTGAAGGATGGTTGACGGGCACCCTGGAGAAACCAGTGGTTGGCCGGGATGCATGGAGAAGTGCCATGACATCTTGCGGAAAGCTTCACCCAGACTCAAAGAGACGGAAGAATACTTCATGCCCGGAAGCTTACCTGTGCAACCGCAAGTCACTGTGGGCTCTGGCTTGGTTGACCTTAGTGGTGAATCTGGCTGGGTCGGTGCTAGCAGATGTAGAACTATGGTAGGATTGGATGAGCACCGGACAGTGGTCAATGGAAATCTTCGGAAGACCATGTTTCGGTCGTCTTGTTCTCAAACACCCTGAAGTGCGAGAACGTAAAAAGAGGGATCGAATCTTGCGGGTAAAGTGTACAAACCTCTGCAGAGGGTTTTAAACCTAATCGATTAGCCGTGTCCCCGGTTACGGACAATTTGAGCCTCTGGACTTGGATCTATCTCGGAACTCTCAACACCGGACTGATAACTTAATTGTGGGCAACTTATGATGAATTTGGGCTATGAGACATCGGTTGGCGGAACCATGTCATGATAGAAAACTCTGTAGTACAGACTTCATTTATTCCTTTGATGTAGGGAAAATAAAACCAGCTTTTACATAAACAAAACTCAGATAAAGAGCCACAAAGCCATACTGCATATAGTATAGTTTATCATCTGTTTTCTCTTATTGTGATCTTGCGGTACATTCAATGTCTTGACCTACACGGCTGCAACGTATCATGTTGCGTATATTTCCTCGACAGTAAGAGTTACGATACAGGGTTACGGTCTACACTCAACCTGCCGATGGCGTTGATGGGACTCCACACCCGATTACTTGTTTCACTGAGACTTATGAGGTATATATCAGTTTTAAGTTATTTATACATGTGATTGCACTTTGATATATACATTGATGTCTTGTGTGCCCGACATCTTGATCCGAGGATGGCACGGATACACGAGGCTTGACCGTCTGAGGTCGGGTCGCTACAGATATGGTATCAGAGCACATGTTGACTGTAGGACGTGACCCTAGAAATCGGAAAGCCCCTAGGATAGGAAATCTCTAAAACTTTATTTTCAAAAGGATCCTTTACTTCTCGTCTTTTCTGATTTTATCAAGTAGTCCCTATGAACTCAAATAGTTAGAATATACACCTTTCCCTTTTGACTGAAGTCACTCCAAGAATTAAAGATATCGGACAGCTGATGACCTCTTCAAAGTAACAAAGGGTTTCACCATGCATTAGAAGAGTTGAAGCTGCAACAATTGAAGACTCCGAAGACTAGAAGAATTTGAAGAATCTGAAGAATTATTTGACCTTTAGAAGACCAAACCCCTATTACATACTTACGTTAGATGCGACGATTTGTGAGCTGTCATTTGTTTGATGTTTTCCGACAGCCACAAAGTAAAACTTGTTTCTTCAAAACTATTGTTTGTATTGTGTGTATATCCTCCCCACCTCTCTCATATCTCATCCCAAAACTTTTGGACCCCATAGATGATGAATGAAGTTGGACTGATATTCTCTGGACGAAGACTCAGCCGGAGGCGAGCTATGGATTGAACATGGAGAATCACTTGGAGCAATTTGGTTTCAAGGAAGAATGAAGTATCGTCGCTCTTGATTACTTTGAAGGAAGTGCTGCAACATGGTGGCAGATGCATCAAGCTATCTGAGGATGGAATGGAGCAAAGACTTGGGAAGAATTCAAGAAGACTCGACAAGATCTCGTCTTACCGGAAGCACCATGATACACCAAGAAATAAACCTTGTGCTGCAAGATTTGCGGAGAAATAGGACACACCGGGAGGAACACAAGGATGGATGCCCTCATTGTGAGGAGAAACACCCACCGAGGAATGCCCAACTAGTCGGTGACTTGTTTCTTGTGTGAAGGAACCACCCACTACCCGACCAGTGTCACATTTACCCCATGGTGCAACAAACTATTGAGGAGCAGGAAGAAGGAATGAAAGAAGCCCTCCGAGAAGTTATGAAAGAACTGCGATGAAGGAATGTGTTGAAGACCACGATGGAGAAGGCCTCAACAGATTTTACTCCAATGCCTGCTATTCATGTGGAGAAGAAGGACATTTTTCGCATATTACACCAAGGAAAGAAAAGAGTATCTGGATATTTCCGACAGCAGAAGTGAAGTTTGACCCTCGGAAATAGAAGCTCGATCATTCTGAGAGAAATCCAGAAGAGAAAAGAAGGCAACCCCGAACAACACAATTTTCGCAGAGAAGGACCTGAGTCATATCACTTGTTACAGGTGCAAGGATTTAGGTCATTACGCTAGTAAATGTCCAGAAAAGAAGCCAAGAATCCAAGGAGCCTACATAATCACAAAGAAGCCCCGAGACATGTCGGAAGTCTTTTGTTTCGCTGCAAGGAAGCAGGACATTATGCTACTAAATGTCCCAACAAGATGAAAGATGGAGTTGAGTAGTTGGAATTTTGATATTGGAAACAAGAGTAATAGAAAGCAATTTCATTTTTACGAGTACAATAAGTTGAGTTATGTAATGGGTGCTCAAAGTTTGTAATGGATTCATGAAATCAATAAAGTTAAGGTGACATGTTTTCATATGTTTAATTGTATGAGTTGTTACTCTATGAACACGGATTTTGACCATTTTCGAGGATATGAGAAATATGGTCTATGGATGGATTCGTGAATTTCATTTTAAGGGTGATAGTACCCTATGAAGAACACTAGACCAATGGAAATGGAAATGTGTCCCACAGGTTGGAGTTTGGAAAAAATGAGTTGAAGTTTTATCTTTGATGTGATGGTATTAAGAAATGAAATGTTATTGGATTTAAAGTGGTGTAATGTTGGAAAATGGAGCAATTGTAACTCCAAGGATGAGTGAAAGTGGTACAAGTGTTGAAGTGGGCTCATAACCCACAGGCCCAGGAATTAATAAGGGTCAAGTACCCTTGGAGAAAGAAATTTTGGGAATAGACTACGATTTGATCAACCGACGATTCTATAGGAGTTTACGCAAAACCTGAGAGTTGTTAAGGAACGATAGATGTTTGTTTGACTGCAGAATCAATGGATTTTCGAACTTGGTTCGTCGACAAGAGAAATTCTGCAATGCTTGCGAGGATGACCGAGTGTTAGAATCGAGATTCGCTAAACCTTATCTGGGTAATGATCTGGTGCGGAATGGATTGATCACCATACCGACTTACTCGTATCATTCGCTCTTGCTATTTGGATTGGTAAATCTGAGTGACTTACCTATAGTAGAGAGACGACGATCAAAACCTTGTTTAAACCTTAGAAAGGTATAGGTATTTTTTTCCTTGTACACGGCAGTTGTTGCCAACCGTAGGTTATACGGTGAGGTTCAACCTGACCCGTTTTCTGCAGGGAAACCATAAATCGTTGACCACCATGAGATACCGATATTTGTTTAGAATTGGCGCCGGACCGTCGACTATGAAGACCCAGTCTCGGAATAACCTTACCAAGAGTAAAAGACAAAAGAATTGAGGAAAAGGTTATGCCACTACCGGAAGAACCCAGAGAAGGAATTATCCTTAATATCTGAGAAGACCGACACTGCCAGCAATAAGGATGGAGTATCTGAGTTTTGATGGAACTGTAACAATGCTTCTAAGGGTGGTAGCACTCGAGACCCGGAGACGATCGATGGATTTTTGAGAAGACCCCCAAACCCTAACCTATTTCTTGCTAACCTCTTCGAATCTCGAGGACGAGATTCATTTTAAGTGTGGTAGATTTGTAACATCCCAAAATTCTAAATTTTGGAATGTTATATTAAATAAATAATTATGCTTGTTTGTTTGATTGTTGTGTAACTGATTGTGTGAAATTGAGTGAAATTTGAAACTTTTTGAAAGTTTACTGAGAGGGAATGAAATGACATTCCCAAACTTTCACCTTGCATTTATGATCTCCATGAATTCAAATTCAATTCAAACACAAAACCCTAGAGAGAAGATGATATGACTTCTTCCATTTAAATAAATGAAAAGGGTTTTGAAAAGATTTGAATTCCATTTGGAAATATTTCAATTCTAAAACTTTATGCAACTCAATGATTTTCACGAGAGAAGATAAAATGACTTCTTCAAATTAAATGAAATATGAGTTGGGAGTTTTAAAAGAATTAAATCCAAAGTTCTTTGAATTTATTTCCAATTTGGAGTTATTTGAGTTTTATTCAAAATATTTTTCTCCAAAAACAAAATATATGGAAAATAGGGTAACATGATTCCCTACATCAGAAAATTGGAGAGAAATTAATTTGAAGTCATTTTGGTATTTTAAAAATGATTTTTGTTGGATTTTATTGGACCAGAAGCACTCTTTGCTTTATTTAAATTTGTGTGTATTTTATTTAATGCTAGAATAATGTTCATCATGTAGGAAATCTTTTTCTGAAAATTTTGATATATTATATGCCTATATAATATTTTCATTTTATTTTGTTTTATCATTTTGTTTTCCTCTCTGTTTGTTTAAAAAAATATTACATGGCGCCTTGGGCCAAAGGCCCAAGCCGCCAAGCAACCGGCCGCCAAGGCCAAGGCCATCGCACGCACGCACCTAGGGAGCCAGGAGCCAAGGTTTCCTATTCTTTTACAAATCCTAGTAGGATTTGATCCCGTTCGTTATTCCGTTTATTCGAATTGTTTCTAGATCTTTTCCTCTTTGTTTCCTAATCCTAGTCTATTTCTTGTCCCTACCCCAAGCAAAGCCCTCCCTCCCCAATATAAATACCCAAGCACCCCCTCCAACACATCAAACCAACACCTCTCCTCTCCTCTCCTCTCCATGCAGCAGCAGAAGCAGCACTTCCACCGCCGCTAAGTGCTGCCGCCCGCGCCTCGACCTCTCCCGAGGTTTATATGATCTCCTCTCCACCGTCCCGTGATCTCCTTTCCTCTAGGAGCAACCGCAACATCGGATCCGACCTTCTTCCCCAACTCCGACGACTACTCCGGTGAGATCCACGAAATCCCGTAATTCATTTTTTCAGAAAATAGCAATCTTAGAAAATTCATATCTTTTAGAGTTTTTAGTATTTTGAGTGATTCCAATTGCTATGTGTCACAAATTTGCTGAAGTTTCTGTTAGTTCAATTTTATTTCACATTTGAGCAGTTTAAATTTGTGTTTGTATGAATTTTCTCAAATCACTAGATTTGAGCTATTTTGAGTTAGGAATATTATTTTGACCGATTCTTTTTGCTCCTGGTCTCTAGGACCTTTGTTTATCCAGTAGTATTTAGTATTTTATTTCTAGGTTAATTTAAATTAGGTTTTAGCAAAACAGTACTGTTTTATTATTAGTTCTGTTTTAGCTTTTTCTTTATTGTTTTTATTAGTTTTAAATTATTTCTTTTTGTCACTTTTGACAAAATTAGTTGTGTTTCTGTTAGAAAACAGGAGAAAATTTATTTTATTTTAAAAATTTATTTTCCTTAGTTTTGTATGAAACCTTCTATAGGTCATAGTTAGAGTTTTATAAAAGCGTTTTATTTGTTTCTTTTGCAAATAAAATTTTATGAAAAAATACTTTCTGTTAACTTAGTTGTTTTACTTTATATTTTCTGTTAAATTATTAGTTTAGTGTTTTAATTGTTGTTAATTTTTTTTACTTAGGGAAAAACTATGTTAGATGCTTGTAGCAAAGTCATAGATTTTCGTTAGTAGTTTTCTTTCTAGTTTTATTTGAAGCTTCTTTGGACTTTGTTGGAGTTTTATTATTGAGTTTTTTTGTTTTAATTGTTATTTTGAGTGTTAGTATTGCTTGCTAGAATGATTGCTTATGTGAATGCTATGTTTGACTTGTATAGATTTTCTTGAGAGTGACGAATAGTTCTATCAAATTTTGTGAGAGTGTTGTTATCTTCATCAACGTATTGAGCAAGTTCACTTTGACCATGTTTTTCATACCTATGTGTTTTATTGCATCTAGTGTCATCTTCGCAACAATCCCTCCAGTAGTGATATTGAATCCTTGTAGTTGAGTAGTATGCATGAGGTAGGAACCCATCACCCTGTTACCAAGCCCGGGATGTTATTTATTTAATGCTACGCTATAGTAGACGGGGTTGGTATGAGTGCTCGGGAGTGGTGTGAGAATGGAGGATCTACGTCAATGACGACAACTCCATGATGGAATCTGCAAGGACTGCATCTTCAAGGCCTCAAGACTTCAAGACTCGAGACAAGAATTCAATACACACTCTTGGGTGAAGGATGGTTGACGGGCACCTGGAGAAACCAGTGGTTGGCGGGATGCATGGAGAAGCGCCATGACATCTTGCGGAAAGCTTCACCCAGACTCAAAGAGACGGAAGAATACTTCATGCCCGAAGCTTACTGTGCAACCGCAAGTCACTTGTGGGCTCGGCTTGGTTGACCTTAGTGGTGAATCTGGCTGGGGCGGTGCTAGCAGATGTAGAACTACGGTAGGATTGGATGAGCACCGGACGGTGGTCGATGGAACTCTTCGGAAGACCATGTTTGATCGTCTTGTTCTCAAACACCTGAAGTGCGAGAACATAAAAGAGGATCGAATCTTGCGGGTAAAGTGTACAAACCTCTGCAGAGGGTTTTAAACCTAATCGATTAGCCGTGTCCCCGGTTACGGACAATTTGAGCCTCTGGACTTGGATCTATCTCGGAACTCTCAACACCGGACTGATAACTTAATTGTGGGCAACTTATGATGAATTTGGGCTATGAGACATCGGTTGGCGGAACCATGTCATGATAGAAAACTCTGTAGTACAGACTTCATTTATTCCTTTGATGTAGGGAAAATAAAACCAGCTTGTACGCAAACAAAACTCAGATAAAGAGCCACAAAGCCATACTGCATATAGTATAGTTTATCATCTATTTTCTCTTATTGTGATCTTGCCGGTACATTCAATGTACTGACCTACACGGCTGCAACGTATCATGTTGCAGATATTTCCTTGACGAGTAAGAGTTACGATACAGGGTTACGGTCTACACTCAACCTGCCGATGGCGTTGATGGGACTCCACACCCGATTACTTGTTTCCGCTGAGACTTATGAGGTATATATCAGTTTTACGTTATTTATACATGTGATTGCAATTTGATATATACATTGATGTACTATGTGTGCCAGCATACTAATCCAGGGATGGCACAGATACACAGAGGCTTGACCGTCTGAGGCCGGGTCGCTACATTTTGCTTGCGATAGAATTCCCGGAGTGCGAGGCGTATTACTACGAGTCTCTAGGATTCACGGATCGTCAGCAAGGCAAGTAACACATTGATCATACTGTTTTCATACCCAGTTTTTATGCGTTGGCTCAATCCTCAAACATTGCCTGATTAGGATATCATTAATTTGTGGGTTGGGAAGTAGTTGTTGAGGTAGAACCTATTGCCCTGTTATTATCAAACCCTTGGGAGTTACTTCTACGTTTGCTTATACTGCTATGCTATGCTCGTAGACGTGGTTTGGGTTTGAGTGTATCCATGACAGATGTGAGTTGGTTAATTAATGGTTTACTTAAGGTGGCAACTTAAATACACATCTGGGTGGATTGAGGTACCTGGGTATTCCAGGATTGCCTGTTTTGTTTTCGGACCGCCACCCAGGCTCAAAGGGAACTGAGATTATTCATGCTAGAAACTTCCGTGTGCAGCCACAAGCTATTATGGGCTCTAGCATAGTTGAGTAAGTTACGTAAAGCTCTTGAAGAGGTAGATCAGCAGGTAGTGGGTTTTGTAGGTTTGGTATGGTCTACCCGGAGTAGAGAGTTAATGTTTCTGAAAGACTGTGTCTCGGTCATCCATTTCTCAAACACCATGCAAAGTCGAGAAATCAACGGAGGCGATCGAGTCTTGTGGGGAAAAGTCGCAAACCTCTGCAGAGTGTACAATCTAATCATGGTTAGCCATGTCCCGGTTATGGACAATTTTGAGTATCTAGTACTTGAGTATTCACATGTATCTCATCACTCTGAAATTAATATTGTTGGGATGTTAACTACTTTACTTGGGATTGAGAATGCTGTCAACCATTCTCAATGATGTTTCAACCACCATGATAGTTAAATTAAAATATATTCCTTTGTTGTAGGGAAAAATTGGCTTTTCGCAAAAACTTTAACCATAGAGCTTTCCACCAGCCAAATATGCATGTAGTGATAGCATTATTTTGTTCTTGCTCTACTGTGTTATATTGCCAGCATATTCCATGTGCTGACCCATTCTTGGGCTGCAACGTATTATGTTGCAGACTTTTCAGACGAGGAGTAAGGTTCGATAGGTCGTTGCCGTGAAGCTCAGCCATGCCGTTGGAGTTGATGGACTCACTTTATCTTCCAAGCCTTCCGCTGTTATCACATTAGATGGCCTTAAGCCATATTATTGTAATAAGTTCTCTCTTGAGACATCGATGTAATAAGTGTGTGATTGCTACTCTGTTATAAATCCTTCGAGTACTGTGTGTGTCAGTGTTGGAAATATGCCCTAGAGGCAATAATAAAAGGATTATTATTATATTTCCTTGTTCGTGATAATTGTCTTTTATTCATGCTATAATTGTATTATCCGGAAATCGTAATAGACGTATGAATACATAGACCACAATATGTCCCTAGTGAGCCTCTAGTTGACTAGCTCGTTGATCAATAGATAGTCATGGTTTCCGACTATGACATTGGATGTCATTGATAACGGGATCACATCATTAGGAGAATGATGTGATGGACAAGACCCAATCCTAAGCATAGCACAAGATCGTGTAGTTCGTTTTGCTAGAGCTTTTCCAATGTCAAGTATCTCTTCCTTAGACCATGAGATCGTGTAACTCCGGATACCGTAGGAGTGCTTTGGGTGTACCAAGCGTCGAGCGTGGCGGGTGACCATAAAGGTGCACTACAGGTATCTCCGAAAGTGTCTGTTGGGTTGACACGGATCGAGACTGGGATTTGTCACTCCGTATTACGGAGAGGTATCACTGGGTCCACTCGGTAGTGCATCATCATAATGAGCTCAATGTGACCAAGTGTCTGGTCACGGGATCATGCATTACGGTACGAGTAAAGTGACTTTCCGGTAACGAGATTGAACGAGGTATTGGGATACCGACGATCGAATCTCGGGCAAGTAACATACCGTCTGACAAATGGAATAGTATACGGGGTTGGTTGAATCCTCGACATCGTGGTTCATCCGATGAAATCATCGAGGAGTATGTAGGAGCCAACATGGGTATCCAGATCCCGCTGTTGGTTATTGACCGGAGAGCCGTCTCGGTCATGTCGCATATCTCCCGAACCCGTAGGGTCTACACACTAAGGTTCGGTGGCGCTAGGGTTATTAGGAAGACTTGTATGTGATTACGAATGTTGTTGAGTCCGGATGAGATCCCGGACGTCACGAGGAGTTCGGAATGGTCCGGAGGTGAAGATTTATATTTGGGAAGTTATCATACGGACACCGGAAAGTTTGAGGGCATATCGGTATTGTCTGGGGCCACGGAGAGGTTCGAGGGTCCACCGGGAGGGCCACCCTCTCGGAGGGCCTCATGGGCCACAAGGGCAGGGAACCAGCCTGGAGGGCTGGGCGCCCCTTGGGCCCATGCGCCTAGGGTTGGGGGAACCCTAGTGTGGGCGCCCCCTTGCTTGGGGGCAAGCCCCCTCCCGCCGCCGCCTCAGAGATCTCATCTAGAGGGGCCGCCCCTTCCCCTTCCCTATAAATAGAGGGGCGAGGGAGGCTGAACACCTGATCCAAGGCGCAGCCCTCCCTCCCAACACCTCTCCTCCTCCGTTGAGTGCTTGGCGAAGCCTGCCGAGATCTTGCCTCTCCACCATCATCACGCCGTCGTGCTGCTGCTGGAGCCTTCTTCCACAACCTCTCCTTCCCCCTTGATGGATCAAGAAGGAGGAGACGTCGTCCGTTCCGTACGTGTGTTAAACGCGGAGGTGCTGTCCGTTCGGCACTTGGTCATCGGTGATTTGAATCACGGCGAGTACGACTCCATCATCACCTTTCCCTTGAACGCTTCCGCGCGATCTACAAGTGGTATGTAGATGCAATCTCTCTCCCATGACTCGTTGCTTAGATGAACTCTTAGATGGATCTTGGTGAAACCGTAGGAAAATTTTAATTTTCTGCAACGTTCCCCAACAGTGGTATCAGAGCTAGGTCTATGCGTAGTTCTCTTTTGCACGAGTAGAACACAATTTTTGTTGTGGGCATAGATCTTGTCAACTTGCTTGCCGCTACTAGTCTTTTCTTGCTTCAGCGGTATTGTGGGATGAAGCGGCCGGACCGACCTTACACGTGCGCTTCGTGAGACAGGTTCCACCGATGACATGCACTAGTTGCATAAGGTGGCTAGCGGGTGTCTGTCTCTCCCACTTTAGTTGGAGCGGATTCGACGAAAAGGGTCCTTATGAAGGGTAAATAGAAGTTGACAAATCACGTTGTGGTTATTCGTAGGTAAGAAAACGTTCTTGCTAGGACCCAATTGCAGCCACGTAAAAGATGCAACAACAATTAGAGGACCTCTAACTTGTTTTTGCAGCAATTTTCATGTGATCTGATATGGCCAGAAGTTGTGATGAATGATGAATGATATATTGTGATGTATGTGATCATGTTGTTGTAATAGGAATCACGACTTGCATGTCAATGAGTATGAAAAACGGCAGGAGCCATAGGAGTTGTCTTAATTATTGTATGACCTGCGTGTCATTGATTCAACGCCATGTAAATTACTTTACTTTATTGCTAAACGTGTTAGCCATAGTATTAGAAGTAATAGTTGGCGAGCAACTTCATGGAGACACGATGATGGAGATCATGATGATGGAGATCATGGTGTCATGCCGGTGACAAGATGATCATGGAGCCCCGAAGATGAAGATCAAAGGAGCTATATGATATTGGCCATATCATGTCACTACTTTATATAATTGCATGCGATGTTTATTATGTTTTATGCATCTTGTTTACTTAGAACGGCGGTAGTAAATAAGATGATCCCTTATAATAATTTCAAGAAAGTGTTCCCCTAACTGCGCACCGTTGCTAAAATTAAATCGTTTGAAGCACCACGTGATGATCGGGTGTGATAGAACCTTACGTTCACATACAACGGGTGCAAGACAGTTTTACACATGCAAAACACTTAGGGTTAACTTGACGAGCCTAGCATGTACAAACATGGCCTCGGAACACAAGAGACCGAAAGGTCGAACATGAGTCATATGGAAGATACGATCAACATGGAGATGTTCACCGACGATGACTAGTCCGTCTCACATGATGATCGGACACGGCCTAGTCGACTCGGATCATGTAACACTTAGATGACTAGAGGGATGTCAAATCTGAGTGGGAGTTCATTAAATAATTTGATTAGATGAACTTAATTATCATGAACATTAGTCTAAAATCTTTGCAAAATGTCTTGTAGATCAAATGGCCAACGCTCATGTCACCATGAACTTCAACGCGTTCCTAGAGAAAACCAAGCTGAAAGATGATGGCAGCAACTATTCGGACTAGGTCCGGAACCTGAGGATCATCCTCATAGCAGCCAAGAAACAATATGTCCTAGAAGCACCGCTAGGTGAAGCACCCATCCCGGAGAACCAAGACATTATGAATGCTTGGCAGTCTCATGCTGATGATTACTCCCTCGTTCAGTGCGGCATGCTTTACAGCTTAGAACCGGGGCTCCAAAAGCGTTTTGAGCAACACGGAGCATATGAGATGTTCGAGGAGCTGAAAATGGTTTTCAAGCTCATGCCGGGTCAAGAGATATGAAGTCTCCGACAAGTTCTATAGTTGTAAGATGGAGGAAAACAGTTACATTAGTGAGCACATACTCAAAATGTCTGGTTGCACAACCGCTTTGTCCCAGTGGACATTAACCTCCTGACGAGGCGGTCATTAACAGAATCCTTGATCGCTCCCACCAAGCTACAAGAGCTTTGTGATGAACTACAATATGCAGGGGATGGTGAAGACCATTCTGAAGTATTCTCAATCTTGAAGTCAGCAGAGGTTGAAATCAAGAAAGAACATCAAGTGTTGATGGTCAATAAAACCACTAAGTTCAAAAAGGGCAAGGGTAAGAAGAACTTCAAGAAGGGCGGCAAAGATGTTGCGCGCCCGTAAGCAAGTTACCGGGAAGAAGTCAAAGAATGGACCCAAGCACGAGACAGAGTGCTTTTATTGCAAAGGGAAGGGCCATTTGAAGCGGAACTGCCCCAAATACTTAGCGGACAAGAAGGCCGGCAACACTAAAGGTATATTTGATATACATGTAATTGATGTGTACCTTACCAAGACTCGTAGTAACTCCTAGGTATTTGATACGGTGCCGTTGCTCATATTTGTGACTCACAGCATTCTGCGGAATAAGCGGAGATCGGCGAAGGGCGAGGTGACGATGCACGTCGGAAATGGTTCCAAGGTCGATGTGATCGCCGTCGCACGCTACCTCTACATTTACCTCTGGGATTAGTTTTAAACCTCAATAATTGTTATTTAGTGCCAAGTTTGAGCATGAACATTGTATCGGGATCTCGTTTAATGCGAGATGGCTACTCATTTAAATCCGAGAATAATGGTTGTTCTATTTATATGAGAGATATGTTTTATGGTCATGCTCCGATGGTCAATGGTTTATTCTTAATGAATCTCGAACGTAATATTACACATATTCATAGTGTGAATACCAAAAGATGTAAAGTTGATAACGATAGTCCCACATACTTGTGGCACTGCCGCCTTGGTCACATTGGTGTCAAGCGCATGAAGAAGCTCCATTCTGATGGACTTTTAGAGTCTCCCGATTATGAATCATTTGACACATGCGAACCATGCCTCATGGGTAAAATGACCAAGACTCCATTCTCCGGAACAATGGAGCGAGCAACTAACTTATTGGAAATCATACATACCGATGTGTGCGGTCCAATGAGCGTTGAGGCTCACGGAGGATATCGTTATGTTCTCACTCTCACTGATGACTTGAGTAGATATGGGTATGTCTACTTGATAAAACACAAGTCTGAGACCTTTGAAAAGTTCAAGGAATTTCAGAATGAGGTAGAGAATCAACGTGACCGAAAAATAAAGTTCTTACGATCAGATCGTGGCGGAGAATATTTAAGTCACGAATTTGGTACACACTTAAGAAAATGTGGAATCGTTTCACAACTCATGCCGCCTGGAACACCTCAGCGTAACGCTGTGTCCGAACGTCGTAATCGCACTCTATTGGATATGGTGCGATCTATGATGTCTCTTACTGATTTACCACTTCATTTTGGGGATACGCTCTAGAGACAGCTACATTCACTTTAAATAGGGCACCGTCTAAATCCGTTGAGACGACACCGTATGAATTATGGTTTGGGAAGAAACCTAAGCTGTCGTTTCTAAAAGTTTGGGGATGCGATGCTTATGTCAAGAAACTTCAACCTGAAAAGCTCGAACCCAAGTCGGAAAAATGCGTCTTCATAGGATACCCTAAGGAAACCATTGGGTATACCTTCTACCTTAGATCCGAAGGCAAGATCTTTGTTGCCAAGAACGGATCCTTTCTTGAAAAAGAGTTTCTCTCGAAAGGAGTAAGTGGGAGGAAAGTAGAACTCGATGAAGCACTACCTCTTGAACCGGAAAGTAGTGCAGCTCGGAAAATGTTCTGTGGTGCCTACACCGATCGGAGAGGAAATTAATGATGATGATCAAGGTACTTGGATCAAGTTACTCTTGAACCGTGAGGTCCACAAGGACACGTTCCACACCAGTGGTATGGCAACCCTGTCCTGGAAATCATGTTGTTAGACAACGGTGAACCTTTGAACTATGAAGAAGCGATGGCGGGCCCAGATTCCAACAAATGGCTTGAAGCCATGCAATCCGAGATAGGATCCATGTATGAAAACAAAGTATGGACTTTGACAGACTTGCCGATGATCGTGAGCGATAGAAAACAAATGGATCTTTAAGAAGAAGACGGACGCGATGGTAATGTTACCATCTATAAAGCTCGACTTGTCGCTAAAGGTTATCGGCAAGTTCAAGGGATTGACTACGATGAGACTTTCTCTCCCGTAGTGAAGCTAAGTCTGTCTTGAATCATGTTAGCAATTGCCGCATACTATGATTATGAGATATGGCAAATGGACGTCAAAACGGCATTCCTTAACGGCTATCTTAAGGAAGAACTGTATATGATGCAGCTAGAAGGTTTTGTCGACCCTAAGAATGCTAACAAGGTATGCAAGCTCCAGCGATCCATTTATGGGCTGGTGCAAGCATCTCGGAGTTGGAACATTCGCTTTAATGAGATGATCAAAGCGTTTGGGTTTATGCAGACTTATGGAGAAGCTGCGTTTACAAGAAAGTGAGTGGGAGCTCAGAGCATTTCTCATATTATATGTAAATGACATACTTTTGATGGGAAATGATATAGAACTCTTGGACATCATTAAGGCCTACTTGAATAAAAGTTTTTCAATGAAGGACCTTGGAGAAGCTGCTTATATATTAGGCATCAAGATCTATAGAGATAGATCAAGACGCCTCATAGTTCTTTCACAAAGCACATACCTTGATAAGATATTGAAGAAGTTCAAAATGGATCAGTCCAAGAAATGGTTCTTGCCTGTATTGCAAGGTGTGAAACTGAGCTCGGCTCAATGTCCGACCAGGGCAGAAGATATAGAAGAGATGAGTGTCATACCCTATGCATCAGCCATAGGTTCTATTATGTATGCCATGCTGTGTACCAGACCTGATGTAAACCTTGCCGTAAGTTTGGTAGGAAGGTACCAAAGTAATCCCGGCAAGGAACACCGGACAGCGGTCCGAATATCCTGAAGTACGAAAAGGACTAAGGACATGTTTCGTTTATGGAGGTGACGAAGAGCTCGTCATAAAGGGTTACGTCGATGCTAGCTTCGACACGATCTGGATGACTCTAAGTCACAAACCGGATCGTGTATATGTTGAATGGTGGAGCGATGGCTGGTGCAGCTGCAAGCGAGCATCGTGGCGGGATCTACGTGTGAAGCGGAGTACATGGCAGCCTCGGAGGCAGCGCATGAAGAAATTTGGGTGAAGGAGTTCATCACCGACCTAGGAGTCATACCCAATGCGTCGGGGCCGATCAAACTCTTCTGTGACAACACTGGAGCTATTGCACTTGCCAAGGAGCCCAGGTTTCACAAGAAGACCAGGCACATCAAGCGTCGCTTCAACTCCATCCGTGAAAATGTTCAAGATGGAGACATAGAAATTTGCAAAGTGCATACAGATCTGAATGTCGCAGATCCGTTGACTAAACCTCTTTCGCGAGCAAAACATGATCAACACCAGAACTCTATGGGTGTTTGATTCATCACAATGTAACTAGATTATTGACTCTAGTGCAAGTGGGAGACTATTGGAAATATGCCCTAGAGGCAATGATAAAAGGATTATTATTACATTTCCTTGTTCGTGATAATTGTCTTTTATTCATGCTATAATTGTATTATCCGGAAATCGTAATACACGTGTGAATACATAGACCACAATATGTCCCTAGTGAGCCTCTAGTTGACTAGCTCGTTGATCAATAGATAGTCATGGTTTCCTGACTATGACATTGGATGTCATTGATAACGGGATCACATCATTAGGCGAATGATGTGATGGACAAGACCCAATCCTAAGCACAGCACAAGATCGTGTAGTTCGTTTTGCTAGAGCTTTTCCAATGTTAAGTATCTCTTCCTTAGACCATGAGATCGTGTAACTCCCGGATACCGTAGGAGTTCTTTGGGTGTACCAAACGTCACAACGTAACTGGGTGACCATAAAGGTGCACTACGGTATCTCCGAAAGTGTCATTGGGTTGACACGGATCGAGGCTGGATTTGTCACTCCGTATTACGGAGAGGTATCACTTGGGCCCACTCGGTAGTGCATCATCATAATGAGCTCAATGTGACCAAGTGTTTGGTCATGGGATCATGCATTACTGTGCGAGTAAAGTGACTTGCCGTAACGAGATTGAGCGAGGTATTGGGATACCGACGATCGAATCTCGGGCAAGTAACATACCGTCGACAAAGGGAATAGTATCTGGGTTGCTTGAATCCTCGACATCGTGGTTCATCCGATGAAATCATCGAGGAGTATGTAGGAGCCAACATGGGTATCCAGATCCGCTGTTGGTTATTGACCGGAGAGCCGTCTCGGTCATGTTCATATATCTCCTAACCCATAGGGTCTACACACTTAAGGTTCGGTGGCGCTAGGGTTATTAGGAAGACTTGTATGTGATTACGAATGTTGTTGAGTCCGGATGAGATCCCGGACGTCACGAGGAGTTCGGAATGGTCCGAGGTGAAGATTTATATATGGGAAGTTATCATACGGACACCGAAAGTTTGAGGGCATATCGGTATTGTCCGGGGCCACGGAGAGGTTCGGGGTCCACCGAGGGGCCACCCTCTCGGAGGGCCTCATGGGCCACAAGGGCAGGGAACCAGCCTGGAGGGCTGGGCGCCCCCCTTGGGCCCATGCGCCTAGGGTTGGGGGAACCCTAGTGGGGCGCTCCCTTTTGGGGGCAAGCCCCCTCCTGGTCGCCGCCCCCTGAGATCTCATCTATAGGGGCGGCCCCTTCCCCTTCCCTATTAATAGAGGCGAGGGAGGCTGAACACCTGATCCAAGGCGCAGCCCTCCCTCCCTACACCTCCTCCTCCTCGCTGAGTGCTTGGCGAAGCCTGCCGAGATCTTGCCTCTCCACCATCATCACACCGTCGTGCTGCTGCTGGAGCCTTCTTCCTCAACCTCTCCTTCCCCCTTGATGGATCAAGAAGGAGGAGACGTCGTCCGTTCCGTACATGTGTTGAACGCGGTGGTGCTGTCCGTTCGGCACTTGGTCATCGGTGATTGGAATCACGACGAGTACGACTCCATCATCACCGTTCCCTTGAACGCTTCCGCATGCGATCTACAAGTGGTATGTAGATGCAATCTCTCTCCTATGACTCGTTGCTTAGATGAACTCTTAGATTGATCTTGGTGAAACCGTAGGAAAATTTTAATTTTCTGCAACGTTCCCCAACAGTCAGCATTATCGATCCAGGGATGACACTGAAACACAGAGACTTGACCATCTAAGGTCGGGTCGCTACATGATGGTATCAGAGCACACGCTGTGTGTAGGACACGACCACTAAGATAAACCATAGGTCACTCTTCTCTACTCATTTCGACTCCTCTCCATTTTCCACTCTTTAGGATGACGGAGATGAAGAACAAGTTTGCACAACCGGATGAAGACACACCTTTTGGGCGCCACTTGAAGGAAGTCACTAGGTACTTGAACATTGGAATACCAAGTTTCACGGGACGTACAACGCCACCTTACCGTAAGAGGAGCGCTGGATGATTCAAGTACAAGTTCGGGAAGGACGTTCTCGCCAACTTCTAAGCCCATAGAGTTTTCTTTCGAAGCACCCACCTGGAGTTTAGGCAAGAGCATGGCAGCCAACATTACCATGGGACGCATTGGAGAAGTCTACAACAGGGAGCTAAAGGACACCATCTACCAAATATGTGGACGCCGAGACGAGCAATGGGAAGTAATCAGCACCAAGAAGGATAGGTCCATTGCAGCTTTCATCCAGGAGCTAAACCAGCACATTCGACGTCAGGAAAACCAGATGTGCGCAGATATGATGGAGTTGAAGAAGTCGAAGACCAGGATCATCGAACTGGAGGAAGAACTCAAGTTTACACGCGACGGATACAAGGAGGAAATCAAGACACTACTGGAGAAGAACGACGACCTGGTTAAGAAGACCGGAGTATTCATGGGAGGACCAGCACCGGAAGAAGAAGACGAAGAGCCCACTTGCCCGGACAACTACATCATCATCGACGACACCGATTCTGATCCAAGTGATGATGACTACGAAGACGAAGCTGGAGCAGACATCATGGAGTCTTCCACCGATCAAAATTTCTAGATGACCACCATCTATTAGTAGTATTTCCCCCATGTATCTAATAGTAGTTGAGCACTTTTGCGATAGTTCTAGACCGTTTGTATGACCTTGCTTGTTTGATTGAGTGAATTGATTGTGTTTGCCTCATATGCATATGGGTAGTGTTCTCTCGTTAGACCTCTTTCTATTCTAATCTCTTCCATCTAAACCCATCAGATGCCTCCGAGACGTGACCCCGGTTTTGTTTTCCCACCGGAGCTCACCTAGTTGATCCAACAACAGAATACCTTGATGCAATTGCTAGTTCAGAACCCGGGCAACAATAACAACAACAACCCTCCGCCAGTGGATAATTTAGCCCGTTTTCTGAGGTTACAACCGCCGGTGTTTTCCAGCAGCACCGAGCCAATAGTTGCTGATGACTGGCTACGCCATATTGGAAGGGAGTTAACCACCGCAGGATGCACGGATGCTGAGAAGGTGCGCTTTGCCGCACATCAATTGGATGGACCAGCAGCCGCATGGTGGGAGAATTACACGGCTACTTTTCCTATAGCCAATGTTACTTGGGACCAGTTTCAGCAAGCCTTTCGCACATCCCATGTCTCAACTAGAGCCATGCAGATGAAGAAGCGTGAGTTTCGCAACTTACGCCAGGGGAACCGTACTGTGGCTCAGTACGTGGATGATTTTAGTAAGCTATCACGCTATGCCCCTGATGATGTAGCCACAGATGCCGCGAAGCAGGAGAAGTTCATGGAAGGGCTGAACGATGAGATGAGCATGCAGTTGATGTGGCAACTTTCAACAACTACCAGGAGTTGGTAGATAAGGCCCTTATGATTGAAGGAAAGCAGCGGCAGATTGAGAGCCGTAAGAGGAACTATGGACAAGGGAAGTATAATTCAGGAGCTCAACAGAAGCCTCGTTTAACCCTGAACTCGGGAGGACTTGTTCACAACCATGGAGGTCACAACCATACTGGAGGAGGATCGCATAACCACAATGGTGTGAAGAATAGCAATGGGAACGGAGTGAATAACAATCAGAACCGCTCCAATCCACCTACACCCGCCAAAAGAGACCTAAGTCAAGTTACTTGCTATAAGTGTGGGAAGACTGGGCATTATGCTAACGAATGCCCTGAAGCAAGGAATGGGAATGGTAATGGGAGCGCTGGAAAGAAGCCCAACCCATTCAACAAAGGACAAGTGAACTACGTTAACGTGGAGGAGGTTGAAGAGCAGCCGGACGCGGTAATAGGTAAGTTTTTGGTTAAGTCATTTACCGCTCTTGTTCTTTTCGATACTGGTGCATCGCATTCATACATATCAAGGGGATTCACGGATAAGTTTAAGTTACCAACCCAAACCCTTAGGACCCCTCTTTTAGTGAGCTCACCTGGAGCAGAGTACATGCCTAGCCAATGGTGCACCCAGATACCCCTAACCATTGGCACACATGTTTTTCCGTTTGACCTAATTATCTTGGAGTCGCAAGGATTGGATGTGATATTAGGTATGGACTGGATGTCGAAGTATGGAGGAAGCATTGACTGTGCTAGTAAGTCGATTTATCTTACCACCCCGGAGGGAAAAAGGATTAAGTATGTATCTAGGCATGTGCCTAGGAGGAGCCAAGTGAATACCCTCATGGGAGTTGTGCAGGAGGAAGTGCCTGTAGTACGGGATTACCCGGATGTTTTTCCAGAGGAGTTACCAGGCATGCCCCTAGATCGAGACATCGAGTTTTTGATAGAGCTATTGCCAGGTACAGGGCCAATATCCAAGAGACTCTATCGGATGCCCGCAAATGATCTGGAGGAAATTAAGAAACAGATCAAGGAGTTATTGGAGAAAGGTTATATTCGCAGGAGTTCATCACCTTGGGGAGCACCAGTACTTTTGGTCGAGAAAAAGGATAAATCCCTGAGGATGGTAGTTGATTACCTAGCCTTGAATGAAGTAATGATTAAGAATAAGTATCCATTACCGATGATCAATGATCTGTTTGATCAGTTGCAAGGAGCTAAGGTGTTTTCAAAAATTGATCTACGGTCGGGATACCATCAGTTGAAGATCTGAGAGAAGGATATACCAAAGACAACATTCACCGCGCGGTATGGATTATATGAGTATACGGTCATGTCGTTTGTACTGACTAACGCCCCTGCCTATTTCATGAGCATGATGAACAAGGTGTTCATGGAGTATTTGGACAAGTTTGTTGTGGTGTTTATTGATGATATTATGGTATACTCGAAGAACGAAGAGGAGCACAAGGAGCATTTGCGTTTAGTTCTCGAGAAACTCAGGGAACACCAGTTATATGCCAAATTCAGCAAGTGCAAGTTTTGGTTGAAGGAAGTTGGATTTCTTGGGCATGTTATATCGAGAGGGTATAGCAAAGGACCCCAAAGAAGGTTCGATCGATCCTTTGAATGGTTGGCACCCACTTCAGTTAGCGAGATCCACAGTTTCCTTGGACTCGCAGGATATTATCGGAGATTCATTGAAATTTTTTCCAAGATTGCCAAGCCAATGACTGAATTGCTGAAGAAGGATACTAACTTTAAATGGACAGATGACTGCGAGGCAAGTTTTTAGGAGTTGAAGAAACGTTTGACTACAGCCCCAGTGCTAACACTGCCAGATATACATAAGGAGTTCCAAGTTTATTGTGACGCCTCTCGCTTGGGACTTGGATGTGTGCTTATGCAAGACGGAAAGGTTGTTTCGTATGCCTCACGACAACTGAAGCCCCATGAATTAAACTATGCCACGCACGATTTGGAGCTAGCAGTCGTAGTGCATGCATTGAAAACTTGGAGACACTATCTTGTTGGAAATCGTTGTGATGTGTACACGGATCATATGTGTTTGAAGTACATTTTCACCCAGAAGGAGTTGAACTTTAGACAAAGGAGATGGCTGGAGCTTATAAATGATTATGATATGAAGCTACACTATCATCCAGGAAAGGCCAATGTCGTAGAAGACGCTTTGAGTCAGAAAAGTTACGCTAATATCCTTGAAAGTAAGGGATTGCCCAAGGAGTTAGCTGAGGATATCATGGAACTTCGGTTGGAGATTGTTCCAAGAGGTTTCATTGCAACAATGGAGGTTCAGTCTACATTGTTGGATAAGATCGAAGCTCGGAAGAATGACAAGGAGATTGCTGAGATAAGGAGAAGATGAGCAAAGGAAAAGCCAAAGGTTTTCGTGAGGATGAGCACGATACTTTATGGTTTGAGGACCGAGTTTATGTGCCTAATAACTCAGAGATTAGGAAGTTAATACTTCAGGAGGCTCATGACTCACCATACTCGATACACCCCGGAAACACCAAGATGTATTTAGATTTGAAGGAACGTTTCTGGTGGACTGGTATGAAAAAGGATATTGCCGAGTATGTAGCTGTATGTGATGTATGTCAGAGGGTGAAGGCAGAGCATCAGAAGCCAGCAGGACTACTACAGCCTATGCCGATACCCGAATGGAAGTGGGATAAGCTTGGCATGGACTTTATCACCGGGTTGCCCGTAACCAAGGCGGGATATGACTCAATATGGGTAGTAGTGGATCGCTTGACCAAAGTAGCTCATTTCATCCCAGTCAAAACAACTTACACAAGTGCAAAGTTGGCCAAGATATATATGTCCGAGGATTGTATGTTTACATGGAGTCCCAAGGGCCATCGTGTCGGATAGAGGAACATAGTTTACTTCAAAGTTTTGGAAACAGCTACACGGACCACAGGTACCAGATGGAGTTGATCAACATTCCACCCACGCACGGATGGATGACAGAGAGAGTCAATCAGATTACGGAAGACATCTTTGAGAGCACATGCGCTAGATTATGGATCTAGTTGGGATGACAATTTGCCTTACGCAGAGTTCTCATACAACAATAGCTACCGAGCCGGTTTGAAGATGGCACCGTTCAAGCTCAGTATGGGCGTAGATGTAGGACACCTCGATGTGGGATGAGGTAGGAGACCATCAGTTGTTTGGACCAGATTTGATCAAAGAGTCGGAGGAGAAGGTTAAACTAATCCGAGACCGACTGAAGATTGCTCAGTCCAGGCAGAAGAGTTATGCAGATTCAAAACGTAAGGAAGTAACTTATGAAATTGGAGACAGAGCCTATCTGCGGGTATCACCCTTGCGAGGAGTGAAACGTTTTGGAGTTAAGGGAAAGTTAGCTCCAAGATTTGTAGGAACATATCGTGTTTTGGAATGGATGGGAGAAGTTGCCTACAAGCTGGAATTACCTGAAGGATTGTCAGGAGTTCACGATGTGTTTCACGTATCACAGTTGAAGAAGTGTCATCTTTGAGATGGCGATATACCATTAAGAGATCTGATTGCCCTAGAGGCGTCTGGTTGGACAATAATTTGACTTATGAGGAGAAGCGGTAAAGATTCTTGACTTTGACAGCCGAGTCACCCGCAAAGAAGGTTATCAAGTTTTGTAAAGTTCGATTGGAGCCACCATACCGAGGAGGAAGCCACAGGGAACGAGAAGATGATATTCGCAAGGACCACCGCACCTATTTTCTAGCCAACCCGAATCTCGAGGGCTAGATTCATCTTAAGGGGTAGGTTTGTAACATCCCAAATTTTCAATTTGGAATGTTATACATAGGTCATCCATGCATATCATATTTTATCGCATCTTAGTTCGTAATCCTCGAAATCCTAAGCAACTCAAGGACCCTCGGAGAGTTGGGGATTTTCGGTTTTCATATTTGATTTCTATCAAATATTGAGAACAAGGATTTTGATTTTAATTATTTTCCTCGAAAAATATTTCATAATAAAAATAAATGAGAGGAGATAATATGATTTCTCCAAAATAATTGAAATATTGGAGGAAAAATGTTAAAATCATCATTTGGATTTTATTTGAGTTTATTTGGATTTTATTTGCATTGGAAAAAATTGCACGTTTTAAAAATTGCATTTTAGGGCCAAGAAAATGTTCATCTCGTTCTAAATATTTTATTTAGACGGTGAAAATTTGTTTTGGCATTTTAGATTTTATTTTATTTTATAGGAATTTTTACATTGGCGGAACAATTAAAAAAAAGTAAAGCCCAGTAGAGCCAAGCCGGCCCAACCCAGCGCCGCCGCCTTCCTCATGGCCCGCCCGGCCGACTCGGAGGAGTCCGAGCCGGACTCCACCGCCGCCCGCCTTGGCCCCTCCTCCAAGCCGCCGCCTCCCCTTTATATATGCCGCCACCCGAGCCCAACACCACCACCGCCGCAGCCCCGCCCCTCGCAGCCGCCGCCGCCAAGATTCGCCGCCACCGCTTGCCGCCGCCGCTTGCGCCGCCGCCGCCAAGCTCCGCCGCCCGTGAGCCACCGCCCCACCCGCCTCGCCGAGCCCTCGCCGGAGGTAGCCGCCGGATCCGAGACCGCCGTTTTCTTTAAAAACCGTTCGATTTACTTCCGGAAACCCTAGTTTTCGTTTTTTTAAATAGACTGGTTTTTTTCCGGTTTATTTATTTAGCGAGCGTTCGCTCGTTTAACGAACGCATTTTTCACTTAGGTTCAGATAACGAATGTTCGTTCGTTAAGCTGTTCGTTGTTTTTCTTTTTATCAGATTTATTCCGCGATTTTTCTCATCGCGATTTCTGATCCGATGTTCGATCTAGTATAAATTTTCGCTCGTTTATCGGAATCAGGCGATTCAAGCGCCTAGAGTTTCGTCTCGAAACCCTCTTTCCGAATAATCAACTCAAACAAGTTTTTGCCTCTGTAAAATTTGACCCTAGTTGAGATTAGTAAACGGATCTTATTTCTTTCGCTGTTTGAGTTTTGTTGCTTCGTTTGGTTTGATTCTTTTTGCAAACCGGAGTTCTTAAGTTGAACTTTCTGGTCAACCTATTTTAGTTGAGTTTTACTCGTGCATCTTTGCTTGTTGCTTATGTATGTTATTGTTTGCTTGCGATAGAATTCCTGGAGTGCGAAGCGTGTTACTACGAGTCTCTAGGATTCACGGATCGTCAGCAAGGCAAGTAACACATTGATCATACTGTTTTCATACCCAGTTTTTATGCGTTGGCTCAATCCTCAAACATTGCCTGATTAGGATATCATTAATTTGTGGGTTGGGAAGTAGTTGTTGAGGTAGAACCTATTGCCTGTTATTATCAAACCCTTGGGAGTTACTTCTCGTTTGCTTATCTTGCTATGCTATGCTCGTGAGCGTGGTTTGGGTTTGAGTGTATCCATGACAGATGTGAGTTGGTTAATTAATGGTTTACTTAAGGTGGCAACTTAAATACACATCTGGGTGGATTGAGGTACCGGTATTCGAGATTGCTGTTTTGTTTTGGACCGCCATCCGTGCTCAAAGGAACTGAGATTATTCATGCTAGAAACTTCCGTGTGCAGCCACAAGCTATTATGGGCTCTAGCATAGTTGAGTAAGTTACGTAAAGCTCTTGAAGAGGTAGATCAGCAGGTAGTGGGTTTTGTAGGTTTGGTATGGTCTACCCGGAGTAGAGAGTTAATGTTTCTGAAAGGCTGTGTCTCGGTCATCCATTTCTCAAACACCATGCAGTGCGAGAAATCAACGGAGGCGATCGAGTCTTGTGGGGAAAAGTGCGCAAACCTCTGCAGAGTGTACAATCTAATCATGGTTAGCCATGTCCCCGGTTATGGACAATTTTGAGTATCTAGTACTTGAGTATTCACATGTATCTCATCACTCTGAAATTAATATTGTTGGGATGTTAACTACTTTACTTGGGATTGAGAATGCTGTCAACCATTCTCAATGATGTTTTCAACCACCATGATAGTTAAATTAAAATATATTCCTTTGTTGTAGGGAAAAATTGGCTTTTCGCAAAAACTTTAACCATAGAGCTTTCCACCAGCCAAATATGCATGTAGTGATAGCATTATTTTGTTCTTGCTCTACTGTGTTATATTGCCAGCATATTCCATGTGCTGACCCATTCTTGGGCTGCAACGTATTATGTTGCAGACTTTTCAGACGAGGAGTAAGGTTCGATAGGTCGTTGCCGTGCAGCTCAGCCATGCCGTTGGAGTTGATGGACTCACTTTATCTTCCAAGCCTTCCGCTGTTATCACATTAGATGGCCTTAAGCCATATTATTGTAATAAGTTCTCTCTTGAGACATCGATGTAATAAGTGTGTGATTGCTACTCTGTTATAAATCCTTTGAGTACTGTGTGTGTCAGCATTACCGATCCAGGGATGACACTGACACACAGAGACTTGACCATCTGAGGTCGGGTTGCTACAATGGACCTGAGGAATTTGTCTAGTAATCATCTGCAAAAAGAATCAACTAAATAGCACTCTCCAGTAAAAAGTTCTAGCTAATCTCGTGAGCGCTAAAGTTTCTGTTTTTTACAGCATGATCATAAAGACTTCACCCAAGTCTTCCCAAAGGTTGTACTTGGCACAAACACTAATTAAAACACAAAACCACATCTAAACAGAGGCTATATGATTTATTTATTCCTAAACAGAACCAAAAAGCAAGAAACTAAAATAAAATTGGGTTGCCTCCCAACAAGCGCTATCGTTTAATGCCCCTAACTAGGCATGATGATTTCAATGATGCTCACATAAAAGATAAGAATTGAAACATAAAGAGAGCATCATGAAGAATATGTCTAGCACATTTAAGCCTAACCCACTTACTATGCATAGGGATTTTGTGAGCAAACAATTTACGGGAACAATAATCAACAAGCATAGGAAGACAAAACAAGCATAACTTCAAAAATTTAAGCACATAGAGAGGAAACTTGATATTATTGCAATTCCTACAAGCATATGTTCCTTCCTCATAATAATTTTCAGTAGCATCATGAATGAACTCAACAATATAACCAGCACCTAAAGCATTCTTTTCATGATCTACAAGCATAGAAAATTTACTACTCTCCACATAAGCAAAATTCTTCTCATGAATAGTAGTGGGAGCAAACTCAACAAAATAATTATCATATGAGAAAATTAAGATCAAGATGACAAGTTTCATGGTTATCATTATTCTTTAAAGCATACATGTCATCACAATAATCATCATAGATAGGGGACATGCTTTCATCATAGTAAATTTGCTCATCAAAGCTTGGGGGACAAAAAATATCATCTTCATCAAACATAGCTTCCCCAAGCTTGTGGCTTTGCATATCATTAGCATCATGGATATTCAAGGAATTCATACTAACAACATTGAAATCATTCTCATCATTCAAAGATTTAGTGCCAAACAATTTAATGCATTCTTCTTCTAACACTTTGGCACAATTTCCCTTTCCATCATACTCATGAAAGATATTAAAAAGATGAAGCGTATGAGACAAACTCAATTCCATTTTTTTGTAGTTTTGTTTTATAAACTAGACTAGTGCTAAAACAAGAAACAAAAAGATTCGATTGCAAGATCTAAAGATATACCTTCACTTACCTAGCCTCCCCGGCAACGGCGCCAGAAAAGAGCTTGATGTCTACTACGCAACCTTCTTCTTGTAGACGTTGTTGGGCCTGCAAGTGCACATGTTTGTAGGATAGTAGCAAATTTCCCTCAAGTGGATGACCTAAGATTTATCAATCCGTAGGAGGCGTAGGATGAAGATGGTCTCTCTCAAACAACCCTGCAACCAAATAACAAAGAGTCTCTTGTGTCCCCAACACACCCAATACAATGGTATATTGTATAGGTGCACTAGTTCGGCGAAGAGATGGTGATACAAGTGCAATATGGATGGTAGATAAAGGTATTTGTAATCTGAAAATATAAAAACAGCAAGGTAACAAGTGGTAAAAGTGAGCGTAAACGGTATTGCAGTGATAGGAAACAAGGCCTAGGGTTCATACTTTCACTAGTGCAAGTTCTCTCAACAATAATAACATAGATAGATCATATAACAATCCCTCAACATGCAACAAAGAGTCACTCCGAAGCCACTAGTAGCGGAGAACACACGTAGAGATTATGGTAGGGTACGAAACCACCTCAAAGTTATTCTTTCCAATCAATCCGTTGGGCTATTCCTATAAGTGTCACAAACTGCCCTAGAGTTCGTACTAGAATAACACCTTAAGACACAAATCAACCAAAACCCTAATGTCACCTAGATACTCCATTGTCACCTCAAGTATCCGTGGGCATGATTATACGATATGCATCACACAATCTCAGATTTATCCAACCAACACAAAGTACTTCAAAGAGTGCCCCAAAGTTTCTACCGGAGAATCAAGAACGTGTGCCAACCCCTATGCATAGGTTCATGGGCGGAACCCGCAAGTTGGTCACCAAAACATACATCAAGTGGCACATGATATCCCATTGTCACCACGGATAAGCACGACAAGACATACATCAAGTGTTCTCATGAAAGACTCAATCCGATAAGATAACTTCAAAGGGGAAACTCAATTCATCACAAGAGAGAAGAGGGGGAGAAACATCATAAGATCCAACTACAATAGCAAAGCTTGGGATAAATCAAGATCGTATCACCTCAAGAACACGAGATAGAGAGAGAGAGAGAGAGAGAGAGAGAGAGAGAGAGAGATCAAACACATAGCTACTGGTACATACCCTCAGCCCCGAGGGTGAACTACTCCCTCCTCGTCATGGATAGCGCCGGGATGATGAAGATGGCCACCGGAAAGGGGTCCCGATTGGTTTTTGGTGGTTCTGGAGGCTTGCGGTGGCGGAACGCCCGATCTATCTTCTGTTCTGGAAGTTTTAGGGTACGTAGGTATATATGGGTGCAAGGAGTACGTCGGTGGAGCTACGGGGGCCCCACGAGGCAGGGGGGCGCGCCCGGGAGGGTGGCGCGCCCCACCCTCATGAGCACCTCCGTATCTTCGACGTGGAGTCCAAGTCCATCAGTGGGTTTCCTTCCAAAAATAACTTCTCCGATTGATTTCGTTCCGTTTGACTCCGTCGATATTCCTTTTCCTCAAAACACTTGAAATAGGCATAAAACAACAAATCTGGCTGGGCCTCCGGTTAATAGGTTAGTCTCAAAAATAATATAAAAGTGGATAATAAAGCCCAATATTGCCTAAAACAGTAGATAAAGTAGCATGGAGCAATAAAAATTATAGATACGTTGGAGCGTGTCGGGCCGCTCTCATGGAGTTCGACCAACTGCTTGATTGGTCACTTAGAAACATTGGGTGTTGGCCAAAGATCTTTGGGACCGAACAGCTTCTCCGTGGAGCTCCCCTCCTCGGCACGATAGAACTCTGCGGCATCTGAGACGCTGCATGGTAGATCTGCGAATGCCCCTGGAGAGCTCCGAATTCGGGTAAGTAAAAGAAATGCCTCCTCCACATGTTTGCTTTGCATAAAGAATGTCTTACCCGCCACTATCTTCTTGGCCGCATGGATTTCCTGCTGTGCCTTGTCGGCTTCGGCCTTGGTGTCTTTCATACTTGCAAGGGCCTTCGCAAGCTCGGCCTCTTTCATCTTAAGCTCATGCTCCACGGACTCGAACTTCTTGTCGAGCTCATGGAGCTCTTGCTGTACCTCGCCTACTCTAGCATCTTGCTTTTCGTGCTCCTTGCATTCCAAGGCCACCTTGTTTTCGGCCTCGGACAACGGTTTCTTCAGAGACGCCACTTCGGTGGTGGCCCCTTTTACACAGTCACGACGCTTCGTGTTCGAATAACCAATTTAACCTATCCTTCATTACATGAGAGCGGGGAATCATTCACCTTTGTTCTCTTCGAGCTGCCTCTTCGTGAGGTCGAGCTCCCCCTGCGCCTGCTCCAGGTCCCGCTTTAGTCCGGTGACCTCGGCTGTGCGGACAGCAGCGGCAAGCAGCACAACCCGCTTATTCAAAATACATACTTACTATTAGACTCCTGCGGATTATAATTGACCCTCTGCTCGGCTTTTCCTTCCGAACACCGAACAGAGTATCAGGAGCTACTACCTATCGGGTGGTAATTTTACATATTCCCTACTTACCTCCAAGCCCGTCAGGAGGCTTGTGCAGGCTTCGGTTAGTCCGCTCCTGGCGGACAGAACCTTTTGAATCACCGCACTCATAAGAGTACGGTGCTCTTCATCCATGGAAGCACCTCGAAGCGCTTCCACCAGACTATCTGACGCCGTTGGCGTGACGGAAGTCCTAGGCACGGACGGCTCGCCCTCCTTAACGAGGGGCTGCCCGCCTGAGCCCGGAACCGTTGGAGGTTCCGGAACAGTGTTCGGCTGAGAGCCCGGCCTACTGCAGCTCTCATCGACACGATGCGTGGGAATCTTGAACCCCGCGTGTCCGACATCTGGAATTCCACCTCGGGGAGTCTCCAGAGTCACCTCCCTCCGCTCTGGGAGCCTTCGGGACAACACCTCCGTGTCATCCGCGGCTGAGGAGTAGTGTCCGTCGGGAGCGAGTTCATCGCTGACTCGTTTAGGGACCCATCCGACGATGATACCTCGGGATGAGCTCTGGTCGGACTGCATATATGTTCGGCATTATAAAAATATTATGAGGTAAATTTACGATAGAGTGCGGATACTTACGATCGCGCTAGGGGCTTCCCCCTGGGTAGCCACCCCTCCTTGCTATGGGCGGCCGTGGCGGAGTAGTCCGGAAGGGACACCTTTCCCTTCTTGGACGTCCCAGCCCCCTCCTCCGGGGCGACTTTCCTCTTCTTCTCCTCCCCAGTGTGGGGAGGGAGAACTTCTTCATGTTTCCCCCCGCTTCCGCGGGAGGAATCTGTCTCGTCGTCTTCGGATGACGTGGGTATGACGGCCTTGCGCCGGGGGCCTTTCCCGGCCCCCTGGTCTGCCTTCTCAGGCCCCCCATCCTCTCCGGATGGGGCGTCCCCTTCTTCTTCTTCTTCTTCCTCCCCTTCGGGGGAGGAGTTTGCCTCATTGTCTTCGGACGAGGCTTCCGGTACAACCTTACGCCGGAGACCCTTCCTAGTCCCCGGGGCCTTCTTTTCGGCCTTCTTCTCCGGTGCCTTGTAGGGCGCCGGGACCAGCATCTCCGTCAGGAGAGCATTAGCTGGGCCTTCTGGCAGCGGAGCCGGACAGTCAATCCGCTCCGCTGTCTTCACATAATCCTGATTAAATATGCACAATTACTTAAGACTCCCCCATGAATTTATTAGGAAGAACTGAATCCGGTGGTAGTCGTAAAAATCACCGGACGGGGGGCCGCGCGGCATGAAGTCCGCGGTCCTCGGATGTGGGGGGAGGTACTCCGGAGGCCTTGAATAGCACCTTCCATGCGCCTTTGTGCGTCATGTTGTAGAGCTTCCGGAACATCTGGTGTTCGGCCGGGACGTACTCCCACATATTGAATACCCGTCTTTGGCACGGGAGAATCCGGCGGACGATCATGACCTAGACCACATTGACAAGCTTGATGTTCTTGTCCATCATATTTTTGATGCAGTTTTGGAGTCCGGTCAACTCTGCAGGTTCGCCCCAGGTTAGACCCTTCCTTTCCCAGGAGGTGAGCCGCGTAGGGGTTTCGGATCAGAATTCGGAGGCCGCCGCCCAGTCGGCGCTGCGCAGCTCGGTGATGTAGAACCACCCCGATTGTCACCCTTTCACGGTCTCCGCGAAGGAGCCGTCAAGCCAGGTGACGTTAGGCATCTTGCCCACCATGGCCCCTCCGCACTCCGCTTGCTGGCCGCTCACGATCTTCGGCTTCACACAGAAGATTTGCATCCACAAGCCAAAGTGAGGCTTGATGCGGAGGAAGGCCTCGCATACAACGATGAATGCCGAGATGTTGAGGATGAAATTTGGGGCTAGATCATGGAAATCTAGCCCGTAGTAGAACATGAGCCCGCAGACAAAGGGATGAAGTGAAAATCCCAGTCCACGGACGAAGTGGGCGACAAACACGACCCTCTCGTGGGGTAGCGGAGTTGGAATGACCTGCCCGTTGTCCGGTAGCCGGTGCGCTATGTCTGCGGCCAAGTATCTGGCCGCCCGAAGATTCACGATATGCTTCTCCTTCACAGTGGAAGCCACCCACTTGCCTCCTGCTCCGGACATGTTCAGTTGTGCGGAGAAAACTTGGGCTAGGGCGCTAGAGCTTGAGGGGGCAGGGGTGAGCAAGGGAGGAAGAAGGCGTGGGTAAAAATGGGGAACACTTATCCCTTTATAGAGCGACGAAAGCGGTGCGCCTCCCCACTTACCCGCTGAGGATCGCTTGCTTCCCAAGCGCCACGATTGATGGCGCGGTGGGATTACCCATACCCATATTGATGATAATCCCGTGATAAGGGGACACGATCTCTGCTTTGACAAGACGTGTCAAGGAAACCGCCTCGCAATATGCGCTGTGGCTGGGCGTAGAAAAATGGTTCGAATAATGACCCGACCGTAATGACATGTCACGTTGTCTAAAAAGTTGTCAGCAGACTGCATTAATGAAATATCATTCTCTCTACGGTGGTATGTGAAGATCATTTTGCAGATCCGGACACGGTTTAAGTGTTCAATAATCATTATGGAGTATTCGGAGAAGGAACCCGCCTTGCAATGCCGAAGACAAGACTGCACGCCGGACTCATCGTCATTGAAGCCTGGTTCAGGGCTACTGAGGGAGTCCTGGATTAGGGGGTATCCGGACAGCCGGACTATATACATCGTCCGGACTATTGAAGCGTGAAGATACAAGACTCAAGACTCCGTCCCGTGTCCGGATGGGACTCTCCTTGGCGTGGAAGACAAGCTCGGTGATCCGGATATTATATTTCCTTCCTTGTAACCAACTCCATGTAAACCCTAGCCCTCTCCGGTGTCTATATAAACCGGAGAGGTTGGTCCTTAGAAGGCTAATCACAATTACAATCATACCATCATAGGCTAGCTCTTAGGGTTTAGCCTCTACGATCTCGTGGTAGATCTACTCTTGTACTACTCATATCTTCAATATTAATCAAGAAGGAAGTAGGGTTTTACCTCCATCGAGAGGGCCCGAACCTTGGTAAACATTGTGTCCCTTGCTTCCTGTTACCATCAGCCTAGACGCACAGATCGGGACCCCCTACCCGAGATCCGCCGGTTTTGACACCGACACCTGCCCCCGTATATAAAGGAGGGGAGGAGGAGGCCGGCCAACAAGTGGCGCGCCAGGGAGAGGGAGTAGGAGAAGGAAAGGGGGGTGGTGCCCCCTTCCCAAGTCCAATTCAGCCTCCTCCCTTGTGGGGGGCGCACCAGCCCCTTGTGGGCTGGTTAGCCTCCCTCCTATGGCCCATAAGGCCCATATCTTTCCCTGGGGGGTTCCGGTAACCTCCCGATACTCCGGAAAAATGCCCGAATCACTCGGAACCATTCCGATGTCCTAATGCAACCTCCCAATATATGAATCTTTAACTCTTGACCATTTCGAGACTCCTCGTCATGTCCATGATCTCATCCGGGACTACGAACAAACTTCGGTCATCAAATCACATAACTCACAATACAAATCTTCATCGAACGTTAAGCGTGCGGACCCTACGGGTCCGAGAACTATGTAGACATTGTTGGGGAACGTAGTATTTCAAAAAATATCCAGCGATCATGCAAGATCTATATAGGAGAAGCATAGCAACAAGCGGGGAGAGTGTGTCCACGTACCCTCATAGATCGGAAGCGGAAGCGTTAAGTAACACTGTTGATGTAGTCGAACGTCTTCGTGATCCAACCGATCAAGTACCGAACGCACGGCCCGCGATCTGCACACATTCAGCTCGGTGACGTCCCTCAAACTCTAGATCCAGCTGAGGCCGAGGGAGAGTTTCGTCAGCACGACGGCGTGGTGACGATGATGATGAAATTACCAACGCAGGGCTTCGCCGAAGCACTACGACAATATGACTGAGGTGGAAATCTATGGAGAGGGGCACCACACACGACTAAGAAATCAACTTGTGTGTCTATGGGGTGCCCCCTCCCCTGTATATAAAGGAGGGGAGGAGGGGCCGGCCGGCCTCATGGGGCATGCCCCAATGGGGGGAATCCTACTCCTACTTGGAGTAGGTTCCCTCCTTTCCTAGTCCAACTAGGAGGGGAAGGAAAGAGGAAGAAGGAGAGAAGGAAAGCCCCCCCCCCCCCCCAATTCGGATTGGGCTTGGGGGGTGCGTGCCTCCACTTGGCCACCTTCTCCTCTCTTCCACTATGGCCCATGAAGGCCCATTACCCCCCTGGGGGTTCCGGTAACCCCCTGGTACTCCGGAAAATGCCCGAACCTATCCGAAACCTTTCCGGTGTCCAAACATAACCTTCCATTGTATCAATCTTTATGTCTCGACCATTTCGAAACTCCTCGTCATGTCGGTGATCACATCCGGGACTCCGAACAACCTTTGGTACATCAAATCACATAAACTCACAATACCAATCGTCATGGAACATTAAGCGTGCTGACCCTACGGGTTCACGAGCTATGTAGACATGACCAAGACACTTCTCCGGTCAATAACCAACAACGGAACCTGGATGCTCATATTGGTTCCTACATATTCTACGAAGATCTTTATCGGTCAAACCGCACAACAACATACGTTGTTCCCTTTGTCATTGCTATGTTACTTCCCCGAGATTCGATCGTCGGTATCATCATACCTAGTTCAATCTCGTTACCAGCAAGTCTCTTTACTCATTTCGTAATGCATCATCCCGCAACTAACTCATTAGTCACATTGCTTGCAAGGATTATCGTGATGTGCATTACCGAGAGGGCCCAGAGATACCTCTTCGACAATCGGAGTGACAAATCCTAATCTCGATCTATGCCAACTCAACAAACACCATCGGAGACACCTGTAGAGCATCTTTATAGTCACCCAGTTACGTTGTGACATTTGATAGCACACTAAGTGTTCCTCCGGTATTCGGAGTTGCATAATCTCAGAGTCATAGGAACATGTATAAGTCATGAAGAAAGCAATATCAATAAACTAAATGATCATAGTGCTAAGCTAACATATGGGTCTTGCCATCACATCATTCTCTAATGATGTGATCCCGTTTATCAAATGACAACACATGTCTATGGCTAGGAAACTTAACCATCTTTGATTAACGAGCTAGTCAAGTAGAGGCATACTAGGGACACTCTGTTTGTCTATGCATTCACACATGTACTAAGTTTCCGGTTAATACAATTCTAGCATGAATGATAAATATTTATAATGATATAAGGAAATATAAATAACAACTTTATTATTGCCTCTAGGCATATTTCCTGTAGTCTCCCACTTGCACTAGAGTCAATAATCTAGATTACATTGTAATGATTCTAACGCCCATTTTGTCTTGGTGCTGATCATGTTTTGCTCGTGAGAGAGGCTTAGTCAACGGGTCTGCAACATTTAGATCCGTGTGTATCTTGCAAATCTCTATGTCTCCCTCCTTGACTTGATCGCGGATGGAATTGAAGCGTCTCTTGATGTGCTTGGTTCTCCTGTGAAATCTGGATTTCTTTGCCAAGGCAATTGCACCAGTATTGTCGATTTTCATTGGACCCGATGCACTAGGTATGACACCTCGGATATGAACTGCTTCATCCAGACCCCTTCATTTGCTACTTCCGAAGCAGCTATGTACTCCGCTTCGCACGTAGATCCAGCCACGATGCTCTGCTTGGAACTGCACCAACTTACAGCTCCTCCATTTAATAAAAATACGTATCCAGTTTGTGACCTAGAGTCATCCGAATCAGTGTCAAAGCTTGCATCGATATATCCATTTACTACGAGCTATTTGTCACCTCCATAAACGAGAAACATATCCTTAGTCCTTTTCAGGTATTTCAGGATGTACTTGACCGCTGTCCAGTGATCCACTCCTGGATTACTTTAGTACCTCCCTGCTAAACTAATAGCAAGGCACACATCAGGTCTGGTACACAACATTGCATACATGATAGAACCTATGGCTGAAGCATAGGGAATGACTTTCATTTTCTCTCTATCTTCTGTAGTGGTCGGGCATTGAGTCTGACTCAACTTCACACCTTGTAACACAGGCAATAACCCTTTCTTTGCTTGATCCATTTTGAACTTCTTCAAAACTTTATCAAGGTATGTGCTTTGTGAAAGTCCAATTAAGCGTCTTGATCTATCTCTATAGATCTTGATGCCTAATATATAAGCAGCTTCACCGAGGACTTTCATTGAAAAAATCTTATTCAAGTATCCTTTTATGCTATTCAGAAATTCAGTATCATTTTCGATCAACAATATGCCATCCACATATAATATCAGAAATTTTATAGAGCTCCCACTCACTTTCTAATATCAGAAATGCTATAGAGCTCCCACTCACTTTCTTGTAAATACATGCTTCTCCAAAAGTCTGTATAAAACCATATGCTTTGATCGCACTATCAAAGCGTATATTCCAACTCTGAGAGGCTTGCACCAGTCCATAAATGGATCTCTAGAGCTTGCACACTTTGTTAGCACCTTTTGGATCGACAAAACCTTTTGGTTGCATCATATACAACTCTTCTTTAAGATATCCATTAAGGAATGCAGTTTTGACATCCATTTGCCAAATTCCATAATCATAAAATGCGGCAATTGCTAACATGATTTGGACAGACTTAAGCATCGCTACGTGTGAGAAGGTCTCATCGTAGTCAACTCCTTGAACTTTTCGAAAACCTTTCGCAACAAGTCGAGCTTTGTAGACAGTAACATTACCTTCATTGTCAGTCTTCTTCTTGAAGATCCATTTATTCTCTATGGCTTGCCGATCATCGGGCAAGTCAACCAAAGTCCACACTTTGTTCTCATACATGGATCCCATCTCAGATTTCATGGCCTCAAGCCATTTTGCGGAATCTAGGCTCATCATCGTTTCCTCATAGTTCGTAGGTTCATCATGGTCAAGTAACATGGCCTCCAGAATAGTATTACCATACCACTTTGGTGCGGATCTTACTCTGGTTGACCTACGAGGTTCGGTAGTAACTTTATCAGAAGTTTCATGATCACCATCATTAGCTTCCTCACTAATTAGTTTAGGAATCACTAGAACTGATTTCTGTGATGAACTACTTTCCAATAAGGGAGCAAGTACAATTACCTCATAAAGTTCTACTTTCCTCCCACTCAGTTCTTTCGAGAGAAACTCCTTCTCTAGAAAGGATCCATTCTTAGCAACGAATATCTTGCCTTAGGATCTGTGATAGATGGTGTACCCAACAGTCTCCTTTGGGTATCTTATGAAGACACATTCTTCCGATTTGTGTTTGAGCTTATCAGGTTGAAGCTTTTTCACATAACCATCGCAACCCAAAACTTTAAGAAACGGCAACTTGGGTTTCTTGCCAAACCACGGTTCATATGGTGTCGTCTTAACGGATTTAGATGGTGCCCTATTTAACGTGAATGCAGCCTTCTCTAAAGCATAACCCCAAAACGATGTGATAAGTTAGTAAGAGACATCATAGATCGCACCATATCTAACAAAGTACGATTACGATGTTCGGACACACCATTACGCTGTGGTGTTTCGGGTGCCATGAGTTGCGAAACTATTCCGCATTGTTTCAAATGAAGACCAAACTCGTAACTCGTATATTCTCCTCCACGATCAGATCATAGAAACTTTATTTTCTTGTTACGATGATTTTCCACTTCACTCTGAAATTCTTTGAACTTTTTAAATGTTCCAGACTTATGTTTCATCAAGTAGATATACCCATATCTGCTTAAATCATCTGTGAAGGTCAGAAAATAACGATACCCGCCGCGAGTCAACACTCATTGGACCGCATACATCAGTATGTATTATTTCCAACAAGTCTGTTGCTCGCTCCATTGTTCCGGAGAATGAAGTCTTAATCATCTTGTGCATGAGGCATGGTTCGCAAGCATCAAGTGATTCCAAAAGCCCGTCAGTATGGAGTTTCTTCATGCGCTTTACACCAATATGACCTAAACGGCAGAGCCACAAATAAGTTGCACTATCATTATTAAACTTATATCTTTTGGCTTCAATACTATGAATATGTGTATCACTACTATCAAGATTTAGTAAAAATAGACCACTCATCAAGGGTGCATGACCATAAAAGATATTACTCATATAAATAGAACAACCATTATTCTCTGATTTAAATGAATAACCGTCTCGCATCAAACAAGTTCCAGATATAATGTTCATACTTAACGCAGTCACCGAATAACAATTATTCAGGTCTAAAGCTAATCCCGAAGGTAGATGTAGAGGTAGCGTGCCGACGGCGATCACATCGACTTTGGAACCATTTCCCACGCGTATCGTCACCTCGTCCTTAGCCAATCTTCGCTTAATCCATAGCCCCTATTTTGAGTTGCAAATATTAGCAACCAAACCAGTACCAAATACCCAGGCGCTACTGCGAGCATTAGTAAGGTACACATCAATAACATGTATATCAAATATACCTTTCACTTTGCCATCCTTCTTTTCCGCCAAATACTTGGGGCAGTTCCGCTTCCAGTGACCAGTCCCTTTGCAGTAGAAGCACTTAGTCTCAGGCTTAGGTCCAGACTTGGGCTTCTTCACTTGAGCAACAACTTGCTTGCCATTCTTCTTGAAGTTCCCCTTCTTCCCTTTGCCCTTCTTCTTGAAACTAGTGGTCTTATTGACCATCCACACTTGATGCACCTTCTTAATTTCTTCCTCTGCAGCCTTTAGCATTGCGAAGAGCTCAGGAATTGTCTTATCCATCCCTTGCATATTATAGTTCATCACGAAGCTTTTGTAGCTTGGTGGCAGTGATTGAAGAACTCTATCAATGACACTATCAACCGGAAGATTAACTCCCAGCTGAGTCAAGTGATTGTGGTACCCAGACATTCTGAGTACATGCTCCCTGACAGAACTATTCTCCTCCATTTTGCAGCTGTAGACCTCATTGGAGACTTCATATCTCTCAATCCGTGCATTTCCTTGAAATATTAACTTCAACTCCTGGAACATCTCATATGCTCCATGACGTTCAAAATGTCGTTGAAGTCCCGATTCTAAGCCGTAAAGCATGGCACACTGAACTATCGAGTAGTCATCAGCTTTGCTCTGCCAGGTGTTCATAACATCTGGAGTTGCTCCTGCAGCGGGTTTGGCACCTAGCGGTGCTTCCAGGACGTAATTCTTCTGTGCAGCAATGAGGATAATCCTCAAGTTACGGATCCAGTCCGTGTAGTTGCTACCATCATCTTTCAACTTAGCTTTCTCTAGGAACCCATTAAAATTCAATGGAACAGTAGCACGAGCAATTTATCTACAACAACACAGACAAGTAAAATACTATCAGGTACTATGTTCATGATAAATTAAAGTTCAATTAATCATATTACTTAAGAATTCCCACTTAGATAGACATCCCTCTAATCATCTAAGTGATCACGTGATCCATATCAACTAAACCATGTCCGATCATCACGTGAGATGGAGTAGTTTTCAATGGTGAACATCACTATGTTGATCATATCTACTATATGATTCATGCTCGACCTTTTGGTCTCAGTGTTTCGAGGCCATATCTGCATATGCTAGGCTCGTCAAGTTTAACCCGATTATTCTGCATGTGCAAAACTGGCTTGCACCCGTTGTATGTGAACATATAGCTTATCACACACGATCATCACGTGGTGTCTCGGCACGACGAACTGTAGCAACGGTGCATACTCAGGGAGCACACTTGTACCTTGAAATTTAGTGAGAGATCATCTTATAATGCTACCGCCGTACTAAGCAAAATAAGATGCATAAAGGATAAACATCACATGCAATCAAATAAGTGATATGATATGGCCATCATCATCTTGTGCCTTTGATCTCCATCTCCAAAGCACCGTCATGATCACCATCGTCACCGGTTGACACCTTGATCTCCATCGAAGCATCGTTGTCGTCTCGCCAACTATTGCTTCTACGACTATCGCTACCGCTTAGTGATAAAGTAAAGCAATTACATGGCGATTGCATTTCATACAATAAAGCGACAACCATATGGCTCCTGCCAGTTGCCAATAACCATTACAAAACATGATCATCTCATACAACAAATTATATATCATCACATCTTGACCATATCACATCACAGCAAGCCCTGCAAAAACAAGTTATACGTCATCTACTTTGTTGTTGCAAGTTTTACGTGGCTGCTACGGGTTCTAGCAAGAACCGTTCTTACATACGCATCAAAACCACAACGATTTTTCGTCAAATTTGCCGTTTTAACCGTCAACAAGGACCGGGCATAGTCACACTCGATTCAACTAAAGTTGGAGAAACAGACACCCACTAGCCACCTGTGTGCAAAGCACAGCGGTAGAACCAGTCTCATGAACGCGATCATGTAATGTTGGTCTGGGCCGCTTCATCCGACAATACCGCCGAATCAAAGTATGACATGCTGGTAAGCAGTATGACTATTATCGCCCACAACTCTTTGTGTTCTACTCGTGCATATAACATCTATGCATAGACCTGGCTCGAATGCCACTATTAGGGAACGTAGTATTCCAAAAAAATTCCTACGATCACGCATGTTCTATCTAGGAGAAGCATAGCAACGAGCGGGGAGAGTGTGTGCACGTACCCTCGTAGACCGAAAGCAGAAGCGTTAAGTAATGCGGTTGATGTAGTCGAACGTCTTCGCGATTCAACCGAAGTATCGAATGCACGGCACCTCCGCGATCTGCACACGTTCAGCTCGGTGACGTCCCTCGAACTCTAGATCTAGCTGAGGCCGAGGGACAGTTTCGTCAGCACAACGGCATGGTGATAGTGATAATGAAGTTACCGACGTAGGGCTTCGCCTAAGCACTACGACAATATGACCGAGGTGGAAATCTGTGGAGGGGGGCACCGCACATGGCTAAGAAATCAACTTGTGTGTCTATGGGGTGCCCCCTCCCCCGTATATAAAGGAGGGGAGGAAGGGGCCGTCCGGCCTCATGGGGCGTGCCCCATGAGGCCGCCTCCTCCTCTAGGAGGGTCAGGAAAGAGGAAGAGGGAGAGAAGGAAAGTCCCCCCCCCCCAATTCGGATTGGGCTTGGGGCTGCGCGCCTCCACTTGGCCGCCTCCTCCTCTCTTCCACTATGGCCCATGAAGGCCCATTTACACCCCGGGGGGTTCTGGTAACCCCCCGGTACTCCGGAAAATTCCCGAACCTATCTGAAACCTTTCCGGTGTCCAAACATAACCTTCCAATATATCAATCTTTATGTCTCGACCATTTCGAGACTCCTCGCACTACAAAAAAATACACTTCCGTGATGATACATGTTTGTCACAGTAGGTCACGTTTTTTGTCATGCATGTACATCCATGACAAATTTATGACATAATCAAGATAGTCATACACATGTCGTCAGAGAAGTGTTCCATGACATTACCAAAATTATCATCACGGAAGTGTCCACTTTCATGACAATAAATCGCGTCACGAAGTGCTTTCGTCAAGGGTGACCGACACGTGGCATCCACTGTAACGCAACGCCGTTAAGCTATCGGGTCCGGTTTTGGATCCGATAACCCGTTAACAGCCCGGACCAATGGGGATTTTCCACATGTAAAATTCTGATTGGCTGACGGAAACACGTGTCAGCTCCGCGTTGGCACAGGTGTTACTCATCCAATGGGCAAGATGCGCCTATGATATGCTCACACGTGGACCGGCCCAACTAAAGGCCCACAAGATTTTGCGGTCCATAATGGGCCAGCCCAGCAAAAGGCCCACGAGATTTTTCGTATCATAATGGGCCGGCCCAGCTAAAGGCCCATGAGATTTTGCGGGCCATAATGGGCCGGCCCAGCTAAAGGCCTGTGAGATATTGCGGACCATAATGGGCCTGCCCAGATAAAGGCCCAACATTCTCAGTTAAGGCCCGTACAGCTAGTGTCAAATCGGTCCGTCAACGGCCTATCCTAAACTTGTCATCATCGCGGCCCATGATCACTTCTGACCCGTTAACAGTCCGCTAAGTATATGGGCCGAATTACAGCCCGGTGTATTTCCGACCTGTAAAAGGTCCTGCTTCATTTGGACCCATTTACAGGCCATTGAAACTTCCGGCCCATAAACGACCGTGAAGGATTTGGGTCATATTCGGCCATGTCTGACATTCGGCCTCTTAGCGGCCCACTATAGATTTGGGCCACTTTCGGCCTGTTGTGATTTTCGGCCTGTTAACGTCGGACGAAATCCATGGGCCATATGTGGCCCAATGTCACATTGGGCCCATTAACGGCCCATATAAAAATGACAATAATCTAGCCTGACCAAACTTCCGGCCTGTTAAAGGCCCGTGTATTAGGTCGGCGCATTTACGGCCCGTCCGAATTTCGGCCTGTGAAAGATCTGCATCGTAAATGGGCCCAATCTCACTTTCGGTCTTTTAAAGGCCCATGTTTTTTATGGGCTCGAGATATTTACACCTGTAAACGGACTATTGTTACTGAGGGCCCAAATTATGTTTAGGCCTGTTAAAGGCCCACTATGGGCACAGGCCTACCAGAAAAATATGAAATCTTATGCTGATTTAGGCCCAGATATTTTTAGTGGGCCACATGCAAATTTTGGCCCATAATCGTTTTTAGCCCAATTGGAATGGGCCCGATGAATGTTGGCATGTTGGGCTCCTACGAAGCTTTCGGCCGAATACATTACTAAGATAAACCTACACTATACAAAAATAGCATCATAATTATTGCAGCCTTTGGCAGCAGCATAAATGTTGTATCACAACAAAAGGCCTATTGGCATAAAGTTTACAGTCCTTGCAGATAAAAGCACCATCAGATGTATAGAAGCACAGATCATTTGACCTGAGTGCTAATGTTTCAGGCTGTAGAATCTGATGGAGCAGCACGATCTTCACCATTTTTCCGCCATTGCTCTTGAACAACGGTTTAATGTCCGATAGTCCGTTTCAAAACCATTCATATCTTGACGACATTTGTCAACCACTATTCTTGTTTCCAAAATGACGTCCATTAGGGATTGGACTTGTGTCTGGAGCACATATATATCACTCTGTCTTGCAGGAAGATTTTGTTCAGTAGGCGATTTGGACGAGGTTACCTTGACAACCAACCCAAAATTACGCAGGAAGGTGCTTTTTGTACTGTTAGTGGAGAGATACTGACGCACTGTAGCAAGAGGTGACATTGTGTCTGTGGTAGCCTCGTCACCTTCAGGTGGTTGTGGCTATTCAATCATTTTTTTCCATAGCTTCCTGAAAGTTTGAACTTGTAGATTAGTGTACCAGATAAGTTACTAATGAGACAAAAACAAACAAAGTAGGTTACACGTTTATACATAACTTATTTTGGTGAACTCTTTGTAATACATTAGCATGTATTGTAGTGCCAACTACATAATAAAATCACTTTCGAACATATGTCCATGTAGCATGCCTCTTGATTGTCTATTTCCTCACATTCGTTGACATCTAAGGATAAAGAGACATGGTTTAAAGTAGGATTAACATAGTATGACATCATTCATATCATGGGCAAATAGATATAAAACAAACATGCTATTTTATCATTGTGTGCGCACATGAAGATAACAACTAGAATACAGATCAAGACCAAAATAATATCCTTCATCTCTTTTAAACCATGTAAGGTGAAATGATACGTTAAGACAACTATATAAAAGTGAACAGAGTAACTGACTTTGGCTGCAAACCAAGTAGTTAAATGAACACATCAAGTACCAATCAGTTCAAAGGTAGGAGGATTAAGGACTTACAACAGCGGCTTGAACTGGTGTGCTCATGCCCTTCATCTTGCTGGTGTCGCAATCCTTGAAGATTTGCACTGCATTCGGTTCAGGTTCTTTTTGGCCCGCACAGGCTTTCCTCTATATTTGGAACAAGTCAATATATATATGATAATATGGCACAAAAAAGAAGAAGGAAGTAGCAGCTATTTACAAGAGCCTTGCAGTGTGCAATATAGCTACGAGATCATGTTGTCTGTTGGAATTTCACTTTAGAACGGTTGGTCTTGTTCTTCAAACAGTTAGCCTAGAAGAAGATACACTTGTAAGGCACATACATAAATACAAGTTCAATATGTGGTCTGATCAAATACATATAGCCTACCTGATACTTTGGATCAGACCAGTGTTTAACGAGGGTTGTCCAGTCTTCATCTGTAATATATTCCACTGGAGATGTTTGGGCGATTTCATTGTTAGCCTTGCCTTCAAAGAAGGTGGTACTGATTCTATCGCAGAGCAGACTGAAAAACATGAGTCAATGCTTGTTTAGTTGCATCATCTTTCGGATCCAACTTGAACCTCATCTGTTGAAAAAAGAATGTGAGTCTTATTAGGAGGAAGCTAGAAAGTATGGGACAGAGCAAGACAATATTGCTAATTGTGATGAATAACATTACTTACGGATAAATGGTCAAGAAAGGTGTTAAACTGGGTGTTGTCTTTCTCATTCCTGTACTGGATCCACGTTGGGAGGATACGTGCATGACACCTAATGGCAACGACTGCCTCTGATACTAACTTGGCTGACTCTGTAGCATCACGTGGCCTTTTTAAACCTGCCTCAAAATGGATCTCCATTCTTCCTCCTTTAGATTTTGTTAATCTGTCAAGCATTATCGCTGATGTCTGTTTCCGCTTGAGTCGTGGTGCTAGTTCAACAACGAATATGGAAAGTATTAGTGTACATCAAACTATGAGAGTACATATAAAGGAGCATGCAACTGCAACTTGATTCGGTCAGGTACCGTCTTGGTGTTGATGCTCATGAGGTTCATCTGATCTTGCCAAGTCCTGTTGTGTCAGCAGTGCTTTGGAAGTAGTGTTAGGTGTGAAGGCAACTTGGGAACAGGCCAGTTCCGGAGCAAACGAACGAGTAACTCGTTGAGATGCTGGTACAGTTGAAGCGGATGCTGCAGCTGGTGGAGTAGGTGATACTGTGTTTGTAGATTTAGCCGGTGGACTTGGACCTTCTACTGCACTATAAGTACCAGCAGAATCTGGACGGCCGATCCTTTTCCGTTTCACCCGACGATTAACACCACTCCCTACTATATTATTTTCCTTGCTCTTTTTTGACTTTTCCATGTCAAGCCGTACCCACAACACAAAAGAATAAAACAACTCTTCAGAACTCATTGACGCATGATACAGACAAGCAATACTTTGATGTAAGACAACCGTATGAGGATAGAATATGTAAGGAAAACAGGACGGCATGGCATATTCACAGCTATGATGTGTAAACTAAGCAGAAGGATTTTCAAGAAAATAGAAGTGATGCAAGCTAGACACCATATGAAAGATGCAACCACTATTACTCTACCAAGTTAAAAGTGTCTTGTCATAAGTGGCAATTCAAAAAATTTGAAGCAGTACAACATAGAAATCAATGCAAGATGCAACCAATATCAAACTGCCATGTTAAAAGTGTCCAATCATGAGTGACTGATGCGGGATACACAACAACAGTACTTTGATGTAAGAACATGGTATGATAGATAGACGCAGTGTATTCTAGACACAGAACGCCATGTCATATGCACATGTATAACATATGAACTCAGCAGGTGCAATTTAATCAAAATAGAAGAAATACATGCTAGACAACATATTCAACATGAAACCAATTATCACACTGTCAACTTAGAGCAAGCACCTGCGATGGAGTACGGGAGATGAACTCATCATGTAGACTTGGGACTTCAACTTCATTAGCAGTAGCAGTGGCAAATCTAGAGAGTCTCTGTTTGCGTCGGTGCGGAGGACCACCAACATCCCCTAACTTACTCTTTTCCTTCCTATTTTCTGATATTGCCTTATGAAGTCAAAACCACAAGAAGATGAATAAAATTAGCTCTGCATAGCTTGTCGATGCATGATACAGACGAACACTACTTTGATGCAAGGCAAGCGCAAGATAGGAGGATGGAATATATACAAAAAAAGACAGCGTTTCATATTCACACGTATGATAGGAGGATGATATATGTATGAAAAAACAGTAAGCGGAAGGCATTTCAACAAAATTAGAAGAAATAAAAGCTAGGCACCATATGAACATGCAACCAATATCACTCTATCAGGTAAAAAGTGTCTCGTCGTAAGTGCCATTTCAATAAATTAGAAGCAGTACAAGCTAGAAGACAATGCAAGATGCAACCTACATCACAGTCCCAAGTTAAATGTGTCTTATGGGTAAGTGATCATTGCAGGTATAAGTTGTAAGCTTACGCAGATGCAATTCAACATAATCAAAAGCAATACAAACTAGACATCATACGTAAAACGCAACCACATATAACAGTTCCAAGTTAGAGCAAGCACCTATGATGGTGGAGTAGGGGAGATGTGCTCATCATGTACACGTATGTTCTAGAAACAGGAACACGTGTCATATTCACACACATTATGTGCAAAGTAAGCAGATGCAATTCAACAAAGTTAGAAGTAATACAAGCTAGACATCATACGCAACATGCAACCACATATAATAATGCCAAGTTAGAGCAAGCACCTGTGATGGTGGAGTAGGGGAGATGTGCTCATCATCTACACAACTACGTTGACTGTCTAGCCTTGAGTTGTCTTGCGAATCTTGTTGGGAGGATGGCGGAGTAGAATCTGTAGAGAACCTTCGTTCCAGTTGCTCGGAAGGACCACCATCATCCAATGCCTTGCCAATTTCCTTCAGCTTTATTGATTTTGCATTGTGAGGTCAAACCGACAAGAAAAAGTATTATAATTCGCTCTTCAGAACTCATTCATGCATGATACTGACGAACACTACTCTGATGAAAGGCAAAGTCATGATACGAGGATAGAATATGTATGAAAAAATGGACGGCTTGACATATTCACACCTATGAAGTGGTAACTAAGCAGAAGGCACTTCAACAAATTATAAGCACTTCAAACTAGACACCATATGAAAGGTGCAATCAGTATCACTCTGCCAAGTTAAAACTGTCTCGTCATAGGTGGCGTTAATCAAACTAGAAGCAATACATGCTAGAAATCATATTGAAGACGCAAACCAATATCACACTGCCAACTTAAAGGTGTTCCATCATAAGTGACTGATGCAGGATACACAAGAAGAGTAGTTTCATGTAAGAACATGGTGTGATAGACAGATATAGTATGTACCAAAAATAGGAAAGCGTGTCATATTCACATGTATCATGTGTAAGCTAAGCAGATGCAGTTTGCACTAATTAGGAGCAATACAAGCTAGACACCATATGCAACATGCAACCAGATATCACACTGCCAAGTTAGAGCAAGCACCTTGGATGGTGGAGTAGGGGAGCGGAGACTTGGACCTTGTAATGCACTATCAGTACAAGGAGAATCGGTACAAATGCTCCATTTATGTTGCTGCAGAGGACCACCATCATTGCCTTCCTTACTCTGTTCCTTCCTCTTTCTTGATTTTGCCTTGTGAAGTCAAACCCACAAGAAAAAGGAATAAAATTTGCTCTTCAGAATTTGCATGATACTGACGAACACTACTTTCATGTAAGGCAGCCGCATGATAGGAGAATGGAATATGTATGAAACACAAGACTGCGTGACATATTGACATGTATGATGTATAAAGTGTAAACTAAGCACAAGGTGCTTGAACTTGTTAGAATCAATGCAAGCTAGAAACCATATGAAAGATGAAACCAATATCACTCTGCCAAATTAAAAGGGTGCCCTAACAAATGTATTTGACCAAATTAGAAGCAATACATGGCAACAGGCTAGAAATAATATGCAATATGCAACGAATAAAGGTGACTCATCATAAGTGATTGATGTAGGATACAGAAGAGAGGTAGTTTCATGTAAGAACAAGGTTAACACATAGATGTAGTGTGTACCAAAAATAGGAAGGCATGTCATATTCACAAGCTAGACACCGTATGCAACATGCAACCACATATCACGCTGCGAAGTTAGAGCAAGCACCTGTGATGGTGGTGTGGGGGAATTGCGGTCATCAACTAGAGAGCTATGTTGACTATCTTCATTTAGCCTTGCTGTTTCTTGAGAATCATGTGGGGAGGATAACACTGCACTCTTTAAACGAGTATGGCGTCTCACAGTAACCCACCCGGGTGACTGTCTCATCATAAGTGATTGACGAGGGATACAAAAGAGCATTAGTTTGATGTACGAACATGGTTAATAGACATATGTAGTATGTATCAAAAACAGGAAGGCATGCCATTATCAAAGCTATAATGTGTAAAGTAAGCAGATGCAATTTAACCAAATTGGAAGCAATACAAGCTAGACACCATATGCAACATGCAACCACATTTGACAGCGCGAAGTTAAAGCAAGCACCTGGGATGGTTGTGTGTGGCAAGTGAGATGATCAACTACAGAGCTACGCCATCGCTCCAACTATCGACATCTGCATCCTTTCGAAAAGCTAAACGCTTAGTGCTTATCTTCGAATTACACTGGAGTGACTTCTGTCTTTTCTTTTCAGCATTCATCAACACTGAATCAGAGTCTGAAATACCCATGCATAAAAAAACAATAGTGTGAGTATGGGTGAAGTGTGTGCACAATTAGCACAGTGTAAAGGTAGCAGATAGCAGGTCGGTGAGAAATAAATGAATGGAGACATATGATAGCTCTACAACATGCATGGCACACTAAATTACTACAGGATTCTATGAAAATAACATTCGACTAAAAAAATAGGTCAGTCCATTTTTTCTGCACCGTCCGATGTACAAAGAACGGGCAGATCACCTTCATCTACCTCTATCCAGTCAGTGTTGACGATCTTCCTCGAAACGGCAGTGACCACCGGTCCAGTCCCCTGCCTGCGCCCTCCCCTCGACCTCACCACACCGCAGTGCTTGGCACCGCCCCCCGGCAATCCATTCAAGCCTCGCCGACCTCCAGATCGGGCGCAAGTAGCTCCTGCACCCCACACCCCTATGATAGACACTGATGCACCGCCTCCCCGGCGAACAGGCGGACTAGGTGCTCCGCGCGCCTAAGCGGGTGCTGCTTCTTTTAATTGCGGTTCGACGGACCATGAATTGAAATCCAGGCGGGCTACTGACCTCTAGCAAAGGTGAAATAGTAAAGGGAGGAAACCTTGTGCATTTAGTATCACGAAGAAGATGCAGTATGAATTGCTCAACTAGTTTCTTTCATGGGATGAATACGGTGTGAGCAGAGACGTAAGGTTTGCACGAATAAGGGAAGAGGAGTACCTCTTTCTGCTGGCAGTGCTGTGTCCTCCTTCTGTTTTTTCAACGATCTTCTTGTGGTTCGCCGGAAACAAGAAGTTTGGGAGGACGGTGCAGCCTTGGACTAAACCATGGCCAAGTTGTTTAGTGTGGTGCGGTGGCCTTCTGTCGGCGGCGGGGAAGCAGATCCGAGGCGGCAAACGACGGCATAGCGGGAACAGCTCCGGTGCGGTGGACGGCTGCGACATTAGAGCAGCAGCAGTGAGGCGTAGGATGGTGTGGTCGGAGTGGTTCTGGTATGGCGCACATAGGCGTCGGCGTCGTGGAGGCAGCTCTACCTCGGCTTCAGCTGCTGAGTCCTTGAGGACGTTGCGGTTGCGGTTGCGTTGGACGACGACGTCGGGGTACCGGCTCTGGCGTGATGGAGTTGGGCGGCGGTGGATTGGGCGCTATGGGGTGGAGGACGGAGGAGGCTGGGGTTTCGCGGCTGGTGGAGAGGGCGTTTCGGCGCCCACAGAGTATGAATGGGGAAAGAGAGGGAGGCGGGGAACTAAGGGGGAACAATGTTTCGGTTTGGGATGCGCTTGTTTGAAATTTGAGGAAAGTTACAAACTTTGCCCCCATGAAAAATTCGGACATGTTGCGGGTAGGGGGTAGGATAGTAATCTCATGTGTCCCAAATGTGGCAGGATAGATTTCGGCCGAGCGCAAGGTTGTCAGAATCTTGATTCTATTGTACGATTCTACGACTTTACGATTCAAACTAACCCCTATGATTCTACAATTTTAGTTCATAGAATCAACGTTTCTACGATCCTGATAGTGAAGATTCTACGATTTGCGATCCTACCATTGGTGCTCCGATCCGATTCAAAATCGCGATTATGAAAACCTTGGCCGAGCGCATGGGTGTTTAGGCGCCCATGGCGTATGAATGCTTCTCGGAGGCGGTTGAGACTGGCGTCTTGGTGAAGTTACAAACCTACCCCGGTTTAGACCTTTGGACATCGGGCCGATAGGCTACACAGGCCAGAGTCAGGACAGTAATTTCCTACCACCAAACATTAGTCTCACAAGGGTTTCGGGTGACCAGAGGCCTATTTGGCGCTTGCTCAATATTTGGGAGCAGAAGCATTAACGTTTTCGGTTCTCTTGAATTGAACATTCAGGATTTGTCAAACTTCACAAATCTTTACACTTGAAAATCCTAAAGCTACGATTATTTTGGAATGGAGGTGGTACATTTGAATATTCATTGTACACGAGTATATATTAAAAAATATGCGACTTACCTTAGTTCATGCATGGTTCCAGATATAATCTCCTTGATTGCAAAAAAAAAGTTAGACATGCGTATGATATATATAGCATGTTCAAACGCACAACAAAGATCGATGCCCCCTTTTACATCTGATTTACAAATGCCATTATCTCGGGTTCAAATAGATGAATGCACTTCCTATGAATTCGAATCTTATAAACCCCCTTTATGTTGAATTCGACATGTATTCTATTTCGTAGCTAGCAATTTGGAATGTATCCATGCAAGTTACAAATGTATAAAATGCTTCACACTAACAACATGGAGTGCACTAATTAATGTTTATATATGAATTGCAAAAGCATCCATTGCCTGTATTTCAAACCGCTCTCACTCTGTGGATCGATAATATGAAATAAACACATGCACATGCTAGAATTCAATAGAGTATGGGTGTCTGATAGACCGATTTTCGTCCGTACGCAATTTGCAAAATTCATGATCTCATCCAAAAATAATAATGCCATTTATATTTTAATTTAATGCGTAGAACCGCCTTTTACACATAGATGCACTATGCCTCGGCCCGTTCTCATAAACGCGCTATATATCTCTCTATCTACTGCACAAGTGCACACACTTTATATGCATCGGCATTTCTCTTTCACACATGCTCACAATCTCTCTCGGGGTGTCGGGGAGTCTCACGCACATGCTCTCTCTGTATCTCTCTCTCTCTCTCTCTCTTTGTGACTACTATGTACCACTCTTTTCACTAATCTCAGTTGGAAAACACTATTTCTCTCACATGCATATATACACACGCACGGTCTCTACTAGCCCTCTATACGCACATATATGTGCCTACGTGTCTCCCGCACGCACATTATATTTAGGCCTCTCTCACACACATTGCCCCCCCCCTGACACACCTCTCTCTTAGTAGTTGGCAGATATGATTCCATCATATCATTCAGTAGGATATCCCTGACTGTTAGGCTGGATGGTAATACGAGTCAAAGTTTTACCCTAGTTCGGACCCTTGCGCTTGAGGAAAAGCCTACTCCTGGTACTCAGATATTAGTGATAGGGGTGTGTACAAAGTACACGTGAATACCGTGCATTGTGCGTGTGTGTATACTATCGACGAACTAGCCCCAAGCTTCTATAACATACCGGGGCCTAGGGTTACAAATCATATATAGTCGGCTTATCACCAGTGGGGATAGAGTCCTCCGCGACTCTGGTAGCTAGCTTCGTGTTGTACGCCGAGTCCTCCACATGGGTCTTCGTATAACGCGTCTTGATCCAACTTATGTGGCGCAGGATGGAACCGACCCATGAGTACTCATGTTGACCCACCACAACTAGAAATGATGTGCGCACCACACCACACACGCAATCGGCCACTAAGAAAATAAGCATATACAATAGTATAATGTTATACATGAAAGTTAATTGCATGGTGCATCAAAAAATATTTGTTCTGCATTGTGAATGTTTATATATTCTCCTAAAATATTAGTCACGGGAAAGAGAAACGAAGGGCATATCTCTCCTTGTCTCCATCGGACATCCCCTCTTTCTACACCACTTTCACGTACGCACACAAACTATCTCTCGGCCCTCTAAAAGTATGCATGCCCACGACACATTCACGCATGACGGTCACTGTATTTCAAGCTAAAGCACTATACGGTCACTGGAGTTCAGAATATGCTCATTACGGTCACCGTATACATTCTCGTGGTGATCATACGGTATCTAGCTCACGATACGTCTTCATATTTTCTTGATGACAATGACGGACTTTGCATTTGATGCGTGCTCTGTATTTTGTTGACGACACTTACGGTCATTGTATTTGAAGCGAAAGCACGATATGTTCACTGGACTTCAGAATAAGCTCATCACGGTCACCACATACATTTTGTTGTGCTAACCAACATGTGGTTGGATGGTTAGGAGGACAGTGGTTTCTCGAGCCCACCAGGTTAAAGTCCGTGCTCGATTTATCCCGGGTTAATTTCAGTATTTTCCGGCGATATGCGTTTAGTGGGAGGAGACGTTCCACTCGACTACGAGGCACCTATGGTGACTTCGTAAAATCTCAAGATCATGTGCTGGCCCACTCTCTCGAAGCTGCTCATAGGGGTAGGGTCTGTGTGTGTGCGCTTATAGCGGTGAGTGCTTGCGCGTATATATGAGCCCTTGCATCTTTATCGTGTTAAAAAATACATGTCATGATTATACGGTCACTGGCTCACCCGTACAACTCCGTATTTTGTTGATGACACAATCAATTGACCAGTCAAACGTTCCACGTGGCGCAACTAGTGTTGCACCATCGGGGCGCGTAATCGTGGGGCCCACCTGTCATCCCGTATATGAAAGAAAGAAATGGTAGTTTGAGTCTATACTGTGTTAGTAAAATACGAAGTACATTTTAGGGTGATCATACGGTCATTGGCTCACCATACAGCTCCGTAATTTGTTGATGACACGATCAATTGACCAGTCAAACGGTCTACATTCAGCAGCGCACATTACCATTGGGCCCACCCGCCAGCATGTATATGAAGGACATAAATGGTAATAAATTAGTGGTCGGTAGTGGGTACTCGAAGTCATGAGACCTCTGGTTGGTAGTCGCCGGCGGTGGGGGGCACGTTGATTGCCGTGGCGGCGCGGGCTGGCCGCGGGCGGCGGGGGACGGCGGTTCGGCCGGTGGTGGCTAGCGGCTCAGGGAGGTGGAGTTTGGTGATAAACTGCAGGCCCTTGATTTCGTATCCAATGGCTGGGAAATCTAATGACCAGAGATGAAAAAGTCACCGACCGACGTAGCCTCACCCGCACGCATATTACGCACGCACGCAAGACACGCACGCATGCAGGCGTGCAACACTGACACGTACACATAACGAACACGGGCACACATGCAGGCGTGCAACACTAATGCGTACACATGCACTCACGAACACACGCACGTACTCACACATGCATGCAACACTGAAACATACCCTTGCACGCACGCAACACTCGCACGCCTGCATGCACACAGCACACGACGCAAGACACACACTCAACCTATACGTGCATGCACCCTTTGTTAAGGACATGGATTGTTACAGGTATTAATCGATCTTATCTGTGATAAGCAGAACATTGATGTTTGTAGTGGTCTTTATGAATCACAACGTATCAAACGGGCTATCAACATAGTAGGCTTATCTACATGAAAAGGATGACGTCACACTCAATGAATAATCGTCGGTTTATGAAATGCCCGCTTCTGACCGCCCTGGCCCACCAAAGGTTCCTCTGTTGTGCGCTGCCTGTGTTGGGCCACTGACATGCAGGCCATGTAACCAAAGAGCCCACATGTCAGTGGAAGAACAGCGCACTGTCATGCGTCAGAGTCGAGGGCGCCACTTGCTGCACGCCCGACTGAACACGCCTCCTTGCCGCATTCAAACGCCTCCATGAAACCCGACCGTGTGGAAGCCGAGAAACCCACTCTAGACATACGTCCGTTCATGACCGGGCCGGCACTGAACGCAACACCGGCCGAGCTCCTCCCGTCCGCCGACTATTTAATCTCCTATTTAAACGAGGCCAAACACCTGCCAAGAATCTCACACCTCCACCGCTCCCCTATCTCCTCCTTCACCATTTTGTCCACTCTTACAATGGCTTACAAAGAGTAGTTATTCCGCATCCAAGCCGGCTGGGTGGCCCGCCGAGCCCGCCGGATACGAGCTATGCAGCTCGCTGATCCACCTCCCTCCCCTCGCCCGACGGAGCAAGTTGCTGCCCCAAGCCGGCGCGCGGTTCAGCAACTCGCCGCTCCAGGCCAGCTCGACGAAGAGCAGCGCACGGGCGTCGTTGCTGCCGTCCACGCCGCTGCCTCGTACCGCGTCTCACGTAGGTGGGGGACGTGCATGAAGAGAAGAGGTGCACGCACGGCACACGTACTCCCGTCTCTTTCCCAACCACACCCGCGCGGGTACACGGTGGAGCTCATTTCTGTACGAAAAGGCAGCCCACGTGGTAACTTGACACATGTACTGGTTGCCCACTAGATGGAGGGAGGATCGTCTACCATGGGTGAACAAACAAATTACGACTTGACGCGTTATGTTAAAAAAGAGGCAAACCATGTGGGGCCTACCTTAGAAGCAAGGCTCTATACACTGGAGTACTTTTGTTGTGCCCCGTCAACTCACAGAACAAGGAGAAGCTTGCTTAGTACGCCATCTCCCCCGCCCACGGGTGCGGTGGCTCGCAGGATGAGGTGAAGCTTGCTTCCTACGCCTTACGCCCGCTCCCTCGCCCACGCGCGCGGTGGCTCGCAGGACGAGGAGAAAATTTTACTAGTACTCCCTTCATTTATTCCTCGTCCCTACTACCTTGGTTAGAGATATTATCATATTGTTTGGAATATATATGTCCTTTAGTACTCCCTCCATTTACTTATACAAGGCCACTATAAAAAATACATTTAGCATCTATACAAGGCCACAAATAGTAAACGAGACAAAAGTTACTACTCCCTCCTTTCCAGTTTATCGCTCAATTTCAAAATCTCTCCAACCAAGGCAGACGGTGAGTGGTCAAATTAATTTTGTACTCCTAGTTTGCACAAGTAATTAGTACGCTCGTTTTTCTCAATAAGTAATGTTTACCGAGGCATTAATTAGAACGAATGCATGAATGACCACTAAATTTCATTGAACTTCTACATGCATTGGTGAGTTTTCTCTTGACGCTGCTTGCATCGGGTGATCTAACGCACCTCGAAATCCAACATGTGATGGTACTACTAGTAGTAGAATTGAGACCTATAAAACGAAAAAACGAATGTTTTGTAGATGAGCCCTATAAACCCTAGTGGGTATGTACTCCGTAAAATCAGATTTTCCCAAAACTAAGTCGCTCAACCTTTATTTGCTTGTTTCCCTTCCTGCCTCCTTACCTCAAACAGACTATGCCGAACTCCCCTGCCTGCCGCGCGGGAAAAGACCCGCCCTCACCTTTTTTTAGTCCGGGTTTGTATCGATGGATCACGCGAAGCAGCAAAAACCCAAGCCGTGTCTTGTACTCCTCCGTCGACACTCGCTTTCATGAATTATGTACTTCCTGTCGCCGACATGTGGACCATATAGCAACCGGGTCGACGTGTCAAGCACCAAATAACAGTGCAGAACAGCAGGGGGGGCGCACCCAGTCGTACTGCCCCAGTAGTAGTAGTAATGAGCAATGAGACGTCAAATCTCAATGTCGCACCTTCCCGGACAGACGAATCAACCATTATTTCACACTTCGGTTCGCCATCAGCTCAAACCACGTAGTATTGCTTCTGCCTCAAGAGGGACACGCACATCGCCTTGGTACATCATGACACGTGGGACCGCATGGCAGGCCATGCTCCCCCGCCGATCGCTCGGTAAAATCACCTCATTTTTACTACTATACTTCCTCAGTATCGGTTTACATGGCATGCACGTCGTTATAGGTTGAGAATATAACTGGCTATATATGTGATGAACAGTATATGTTTAGAAACTACATCCGCTTAATAATCCAATGATATACTTTTTGTGACGTAGTAACTCAGATTTAGTTAGTCAAATGGATGACTTTGAACTACGTGCACGCCCTATAAACCGAGACGTCTAAAAAACCGAGACGGAGAGGGTAGTTTAGTACGAATCTTCTTAGATCAATATAGTCAGGATTCACCACAGAGCAAAACCAAGTGGTAGGCTGCACCTGTCGTGTTGGCGTAGCGACTCAAGCAGGGTCAGTCCGCACATGAAATGGCGACACACTTAACAGGACCCCTTTGGCCGACATGTGGCTCATCCACCATCTTGTTCCACGTGCGATGCACCAAATTACAGTTCGGAGCAGCGGTTGGAATTGGAGGCACCCTGGTCGTAGCGCCGCAGTAGTAGAAAATGAGCGATGAGGGGTCAAATCGCAAAGCCCCACCTTTCCCGCATTAAGCTAGACGAACGAAGCAACCATCATTTCACTATAGGGCGCAAGAGCACAAAGAAAAGAGAAAACCAATGATGCGTGTGGCAGCTACCTAGGGAACCATAGGGTAGGGGTCTCCACTACAGATCATTTTTTCTGAAAGCGCCTCCACTACAAATCGGCTTCTCCCTCGTCCTCTTGAAGAAAACCGATTATGCGTGCGGCGGTAGGGTTTGTAGAAGTACTACCAGGGCGTGTGGGGCCATGTCGTAGTAAACGGGAGAGGGATTGAGTTCGAGTCCACGCCTAAAATATGTGTGGGCCGCTTGGTTTTAGGGGAACGAGGTAGCATTTTGGGTTCGTGGACCAGTGGAGATATAGTACGCACAAAAAATTGTGGACGTAGGTTCGACCTAAAGGCAATGATGCATGGGCCCTGCATTTTGATATACTTGGGGCCGCGTGAAATTTGCTACTCTACTCAAAACTAGTAAGGTACACATGCATTGAACGCATAAGATTTCGAAACCAAATTATGAATAAATACACACTATAGCATGTAAAGCTTTGAGTCATATATGCATGATGTAGATGTTCGTTTAGTTCTTATAGTTCATCTCATTCAAAATCAATTAGTTTTATAAAATGTTAAGATTCAAGGGGTTGTGCATTGTAAAGCATAAATTAAAAAATAATAATGGCATTTCAGTTAGAAAAAAAATCAATTATGATAAGGAAGATTCTAGAACAAAGGAGAAGTGCATGTGTTTTGAGGTATGTGCATTATACTTAAGTTCAACCATGGAGTCTTCTAAATTCTACATGTGGCAGATCTGTTGGAATGTTGATGATATCCAACGGCCAGTAGTGCTCGGATTTGCCATCTCTGCACTGTCGGATTAGCTTCATCCAATGACCATCTTTCAAGTTATTCGCACACTATATAGTTCTTGTGCCATAGTTGCATGTCTTGGAAAAAAGCTACTAGTGGGTTGTACTAGCTATTTAGGAATATAAGATGTATACATGGAAATTGTAGGGAAAGAGATGACATGGAGTATCTCAATTCCTATGAGTAGGGATTGGAAAAGAGATGTCATTTGGTTGACATCATAGGAACTTTTCTATTGAATCTAGAGATGACATGTATCTCAATTCCTATGAGGAGGGATTAGAAAAGAGATGTAATTTGGTTTTTTTGACAGGAAGACTGTAAGGGAAGCCCTTACAGTATAATTGGTGCAAGAAACCCAAATTGCAAGTACCATGCCTTGAACCTGGGTGGGTGGGAAGGCATCAGCCCCTTCCCACCACTAGGCTATGCCTTAGCCTGCGATGTAATTTGGTTCATATCATAGGAAATTTTCTATTGAATATATGCTAATGTTTATTTTCCTTTGAAATTATGGGAGTATAGGAATCCATTCATATGAACCAAGTGGCTCTAAAGCTATAGAAATGATATCATGTTTATTTCCTTTGAAATGTGGAGTATATGAATCTATTCCTACGAACCAATTAGCTCTAAAGGAAAAAATCCTATAAAAATCATATCATATAGAGTTCCTATGATATTCCTCCACACCAAAGGATTGTTGAAATTGCTGCAGGTGATACGATGGTCTTTCTTTGTAGAATCCTCCCCCATCTTTATACTTACCTCTCGAAGATGAATGAAATGATATATACAGGGTATTCTACATGTGCAATTTGGTACACGAAAACTCGGTAAAAGTTTGCGAGGTTCAAATTTTCAAAAAAGCTATATGCACTGCATTTTGGAATGGAGGGAGCATATGGCAGTTGCTAACACTCACGTGGAAGATTAGGGTGTAGGAGGAGTGGCTGTTCTATTAAATGACATGGCAAAACTGACACTGTCGGATGCCGATCCAACGGTTCTTACGGCGTTCATCAAGAAAAGGCTTGTGGCGAACGTTTGTCGGATAATGATTTACGGACACATGCATTGCATTGATACGTGCCCCCCCTCTCTCTCACGCACACGCACCCTCCCGAGTCCTCTCGCACCCACCGTCTATCTGCAGGTAGACGTCACACACATATGTGCTCTTCACACCCTACCCTCAGAACTTCTAAAAAACAAAAGACGTCACGCACATTTTATTTTAGCTCACACATCACACACTTATACTATTACTCTTGTGGCGAATGTTCTTTGGGCATCATATATTGTACTCTCACGAAGAGAAGCGGTGCACGCACGCACTAGTTCTCTCACACCCACTCGCGGGTACACGTAGGAGCGCATTGCTTGAAGCTGGTACAACAAAATCACTCCACTACATATATAAGCAGGAGCCTTAGCGCTAGCTTTACTAGGGTTCCTCTCGTTCACTCCCTCATGCTCTCCAGATCTAAGCAAGACATAGGTGGCCACACTCTCTCAGCTCACAGCTAGTCACAAATCCGGCCGGACCACCTCGACCGGGGCAGGGGTGTAGGTGCATCATCATGCCGTCGGCGGCGGCGAGGGAGGAGACCAACGGCTGCCCGCGCATCCCGATCGGCGGCCGTGCTGTTCTCTCCGAGAGAGCATCGGCTCCGGAGGGCCTCCGACCCCTTCTTCCTCCTGGTGGTATTATGGCCAAGATGCGGCCTCCCGACGCCGTCTTTGCCACATACCGACGACCCTCAGGTATATATTCCATCGAAACCTGCCTTGCTCTACTGCCCCAGCTCCCCACTTGGCTTCGTGTGGATCTTTTTCTACTTCCGTCCGCTCTTCCAAAGCCACCTAGACTTTTACTATTATTATAGGTAAAGCTAGTTCATACAGTGGACTCTAAGAGTTGGTTCAAACAGGGAAGAAAGTGGGAAAGCTGTAGCATGAATCTAGGACTTGGTTCTAAGAGGAAACGGGGGAAAGTAGTAGATGCTGGCTACCCAACTGGTCTCTTGGTTGAAAAGACGAAGAAAGCATGGTGGATGGCGAAGGGTGGGGGGAAGTGGACCTATCTCTTGGTTGAAAAAGGAAAGAAGGTGACGGCTGTTGGGGGATAACGCAAATGAGAATGAGCAGGTCTAGATTTCCTGTGCTCACATAGGAAAATGTCGCCGAGGAGCTAAAAAATGGGACAAATGCTGTGACGCCCGGGTAACTGAGCTACAATAACCATCTACTAATGATGCCACGTCACCTCGATTACGGAGGCTAATCTCGCGTTAGTTCGAAACCGATTCAAATTCAAATTAAAAATCAAGTAGGCAATAAAACTTTTTAAATAGTAAAACTAAAATGTTCAGAGTGAACCAGATATTGCATAGGTAATTATAGTGGAGAAAACGTATTTTTATATAAAATAGTTAACTGCACTAAATTAATTAAAAAAACAGTAAGAATAATATTTAAATGCCTTTTAAATACTAAACAAATATAAAATAATTGTTTAGGGTGCCAAATTAATTATGGCATTGTTATTAGTATTAGTACTAATTTAGGGGCTAGGTTTATAGGTTGTAAAACTAAAGTAAAATAGAAACAGAAAATAAATAAAAAGTAAAGGGCAAAACAAAATCACATCCCCCCCCGCCAAATTGGGCCAAACGGCCCAGCCGGCCAGCCCAACTAGACCCAACCGGCCCAACCCGCTCTCCCCTTAACCCCCACCGACAGGAACCCTAGGTTCCAACCACCCCACCCCCCACGACGCCACCTCTCCCCTCCCGATCCAGATTGAACGGATCGACCCATCCTGCTCTCCTCGACGACGCCGCCGCCGCCGGACTCCACCCCATCGAGAACGCCCCTGCCTCCTCCCAGCACACCCCCACTCGACCGATCGGGCATGAGGGGCCCGACCCCGACGCCGCCCGTGCCCGTCCCGCCGTCGTCGCGCCGATGCCACCTCATCGTCGACCCCGTCGCCGCTTCGCCGTCCTCCTCCTCATCTCCTCCTTGCCGGGCATCTCGACGCCGACTCCATCGCCTGTCGCCATTAGCCCGCCCGCCGGAGCGCTTCCCACCGCCTGCCTCTCCTCCGGCGCACGTTGCCGACCTCCACCTCGAGCCCCGCTGCCCGAACCCCTACGGCCACTATGAGAGCCTCCCCATGCTCCTCTCCCTCTCCCCTCTCATCACAGCTTGAGGCCGTGCTCGCTTCATGCCTCTCTCGCGCCGGCCGCTTCTTGATGGCCATCGCGCCCGAGCCGCCCCCGCCGTCGGCTCAGACGCTGCCACCAGAGGTCAAGACTCGCCTCACACGCTCAAGGCCTCTCGCGGCCATGCTGTCAAGTCCCCTCGGTCGCACTGCTTCCCCAGCCTCTTTCGGTTAAATCGCTCACATGCCCCAGCCACGGCTGGCCAAGCCAGCCAATGAGCCCGTGGCTCCGCCCCCCTTGACCGAGCCCAGCAGCATCACGCCTGCTTGTCCTCTCGCCAATGATGATCGGGCCCACGTCCCTAAGAACGAAAATGGATTAAAAGAAAATGGTTAAAAATAATAATAATAGTAAATAAATAAATAATAAAATGAATTAATAAGACTAATTATTAATTAATCGCTGAATCAATTAAGTTAATTAATCCTAATTAATTAATCTAATTAACATGTTAGTTTCAATAAAACGAGAATTAGTTTAACTAACCTCTAGTTAACCTAAATGTAGATGATGATGGGTCCCATCGACCCACGCTGTCGCTTGACCCACCAACCACTGTTGATCGCGACATCAGCATGACATCATGCTCGATGTCATAAATCCAATTTCAATTAAATTAAATAATTAATAAATTCCGAAATTAATAAAATCTTTAGAAAATCATATCTTTTAATCCGTGACTCGGATTAAATTATTTTCAACATGAAAGTTGCTCAGAACGACGAGACGAACCCGGATACGCAGCCCGTTCATCCGCCACACACACCTAACATATCAAACTCGCAACTTTCCCCTCGGCCTTCCGCCAAAACGCGGAACCCCGGGATACTTTCCGGATGTTTCCTTCACCGATATCATCACATACCGCGTTAGGGCACGCCTAGCATCAGGCTTTGCTTTGTCATGCGCCGCCATGCATCTGTTTGCTTAAATATTCATTGTTTCTTCCCCCTCTTCTTCCGATAGACACCGAGACCGACGCTGCTGCTGCCCGGTTCGACTACGGAGTTGACGACCCTCTCTCTTGCCGAGCAACCAGCAAGCCCCCTTTGATCACCGTGATATCGCCTACTCTTCTCTATACCGCTTGCATTAGAGTAGTGTAGCATGTTACTTGCTTTCGCTAATCCTATACTTCTTGCATAGCTCGTCCTTGCTACTATCATTGTTACCTTTACCGCTATCCTACTACTTAGTATAGGATGCTAGTGTTCCATCGCTGACCCTGCACTCTTGTCCGTCTCGCCATGCTATACTATCGGGTTGTGATCACTTGAGAGGTGATCATGGGCATATACTATATACTTTGTAATCGTTACATTACCTCGTGATACTGTTCGAGATGGGGCTGAAAGGACAGTGGCTCCATCTCGTAGAGGTGGGCCTGGGTTCCCGACGGCCCCGATCACTACTTTGTGGCGGAGCGACAGGGGTAGGTTGAGATCACCTAGGAGAGAGGTGGGCTGGCCTCGGTCGGCGTCATGGATACTAAACACGCTTAACGAGATCTTGGTATTTGATCCGAGTCCGCCATTTGGTCTATACGCACTAACCAACTACGCGGAACAGCTTATGGGCACTCGACGCCGTGGTATCACCGAAGCACTTCATGACGTCGGCCGATCGAAGCGGCGCGCGCCAGATTGGATCGAACGCTGTTAGGCTAGGTCTGCTTCCGGCCACAGAAACAACGTGCGTGTGCTAAGGGCGATGGGCCCTGCACTGTCGGCGCTTAGGTTTAGACCGGCGTGCTGACCTCTCTTGAGCCTAGGTGGGGCTGCGACGTGTTGATCTTCCGCGGCGGGCATGACCGTGAAAGTGTGTCCGCCAAATGGGATCAAGCGTGTTGGGTTATGTGGTGCACCCTCAGGAAGTTAATCTATTCAATAGCCGTGATCTTCGATAACAGGACGACTTGGAGTTGTACCTTGACATTATGACAACTAGAACCGGATACTTAGTAAAACACACCTTCCAAGTGCGATACAACCCGTGGTCGCTCTCTCTCGTGGTTACGAGGAGGGATCGCTGGTAGGATTATTGCTATGTGATGCTACTTGGAGGACTTCATCTACTCTCGCTACATGCTGCAAGGCGGAGGCTGCCGAGCGTAGTCTTCACATGATTAGCTATCCCCTCTTATTCGGCATTCTGCAGTTCACCCACCGATATGGCCCTTTACACATATATCCATGCATATGTAGTGTAGCTCCTTGCTTGCGAGTACTTTGGATGAGTACTCACGGTTGCCTTGTTCCCCCTTTTCCCCCTATCTCTACTCGATTGCTGCAACCAGACAATGGAGCCAAGGAGCCAGACGCCACCGTCGATGACGAGTACTACCCCGGAGGTGCCTACTTCTACGTGCAGCCCGCTGACGACGGACAGGAGTAGTTAGGAGGATCCCAGGCAGGAGGCCTGTGCCTCTTTCGATCTGTATCCCAGTTTGTGCTAGCCTTCTTAAGGCAAACTTGTTTAACTTATGTCTGTACTCAGATATTGTTGCTTCCGCTGACTCGTCTATGATCGAGCACTTGTATTCGAGCCCTCGAGGCCCCTGGCTTGTATTATGATGCTTCAGAGTTGTGTTGTGATATCTTCCCGTGAGTCCCTGATCTTGATCGTACACGTTTGCGTGTATGATTAGTGTACGATTGAATCGGGGGCATCACAAGTTGGTATCAGAGCCGACTGCCTGTAGGAATCCCCCTTCCACACTCCTTGGCCGAAGTTGAGTCTAGACATTACAAAACTTTTACTAACATGGCTGTGCGGCCCATGGGCCCACATCGCCATTGGGTGGTACTAGGATCTTTTACTCCTCGACCTTTACTCTGGGATTCTGAACTCTCTTCTATTCGGGTTAAACGATTTTTACTAAAACCTAACTTTAGGTTCTCGAAAGTGTTGGAAATATGCCCTAGAGGCAATAATAAATTAGTTATTATTATATTTCCTTGTTCATGATAATCGTTTATTATCCATGTTATAATTGTATTGATAGGAAACTCAGATACATGTGTGGATACATAGACAACACCAAGTCCCTAGTAAGCCACTAGATGACTAGCTCGTTGATCAATATATGGTTACAGTTTCCTGACCATGGACATTGGATGTCATTGATAACGGGATCACATCATTAGGAGAATGATGTGATGGACAAGACCCAATCCTAAGCCTAGCACAAAGATCGTAGTTCGTATGCTAAAGCTTTTCTAATGTCAAGTATCTTTCCTTAGACCATGAGATTGTGCAACTCCGGATACCGTAGGAATGCTTTGGGTGTACCAAACGCCACAACGTGAATCGGGTGACTATAAAGGTGCACTACGGTATCTCCGAAAGTGTCTCATTGGGTTGGCACGAATCGAGACGGATTTGTCACTCCGTGTGACGGAGAGGTATCTCCGGCCCACTCGGTAGGACATCATCATAATGTGCACAATGTGACCAAGGGGTTGATCACGGATGATGTGTTATGGAACGAGTAAAGAGACTTGCCGTAACGATATTGAACAAGGTATCGGTATACCGACGATCAAATCTCGGGCAAGTACAATACCGCTAGACAATGGGAATTGAATACGGATTGATTGAGTCCTTGACATCGTGGTTCATCCGATGAGATCATCGTGGAACATGTAGGAGCCAACATGGGTATCCAGATCCCGCTGTTGGTTATTGGCCGAGAACGCCTCGGTCATGTCGCATGGTTCCCGAACCCGTAGGGTCTACACACTTAAGGTTCGATGACGCTAGGGTTATAAAGGAAGTTTGTATGTGGTTACCGAATGTTGTTCGAGTCCCGGATGATATCCCTGACGTCACGAGGAGTTCGGAATGGTCCGGAGGTAAAGATTTATATATGGAAAGTTGTTGTTGGGTTCCGAAAAGTTCGGGTTTTTCGGTATTGTACCGGAAGCTTCGGAAGGTTCGGAGGATTCGGAGGGGTCCGGAGGTCCAGAAATTGTTCCACCATGTCCAATACAGTAGCATGGGCTGTAGGGGGCCCTAGCCTTAATGGGCCAGGGGCACCAGCCCCCAAGGCCCATGTGCATGGGAGGGGGGAAACCTAAGGGGGAGGGCCTCCACTTGAGGCACTCCTCCCCTCTGGCCGCCCCAAGTCCCATCTAGGGCTGGCCGCACCCCTTGGGGTGGAAACCCTAAAGGGGCGCAGCCCCTTTCCCCTATATATACTTGAGGTTTTGGGCTGCCCAAAACACACGAGAACTTCTCCTCTTGGTGCAGCCCCGCCTCCTCCTCCTCCTCTCCTTGGTGCTTGGCGAAGCCTGCTTGGGATTGCCACGCCCTCCATCACCACCATGCTGTTGTGTTGCTGCTGGATGGAGTCTTCTCAACCTCTCCTCTCTCCTTGCTGGATCAAGGCATGGGAGACGCCACCGGGTTGTACGTGTGTTGAACGCGGAGGTGCCGTCCGTTCGGCACTAGGATCTCCGTGATTTGGATCACGACGAGCACGACTCCTTCAACCCCGCTCATATGAACACTTCCGCTTAGCGATCTACAAGGGTATGTAGATGCACTCTCCTTCCCTCGTTGCTAGTTTCTCCATAGATAGATCTTGGTGACACGAGGAAAATTTTGAATTTCTGCTCGTTCCCCAGCAGGGCATCATGAGCTAGGTCTATTGCGTAGATTCTTTGCACGAGTAGAACACAAAGTAGTTGTGGGCGTTGATGTTGTTCAATATGCTTACCGTTACTAGTCCAATCTTGTTTCGACGGTATTGTGGGATGAAGCGGCCGGACCGACCTTACACGCATTTCGTGAGACAGGTTCCACCGACCGACATGCACTTGGTGCATAAGGTGGCTAGCGGTGCCGCCTCCCACTTTAGTCGGAACGGATTCGATGAAAAGGGTCCTTATGAAGGGTAAATAGCAATTGGCATATCACGCTGTGGTTTTGCGTAGGAAAGAAACGTTTTGCTAGAAACCCATAGCAGCCACGTAAAACATGCAAACAACAATTAGAGGACGTCTAACTTGTTTTTGCAGGGTATGCTATGTGATGTGATATGGCCAAGAAGAATGTGATGAATGATATGTGATGTATGAGATTGATCATGTTCTTGTAATAGGATTCACGACTTGCATGTCGATGAGTATGACAACCGGCAGGAGCCATAGGAGTTGTCTTTATTTATTGTATGCCCTCCGTGTCATTAAACAACGCCATGTAATTACTTTACTTTATTGCTAACCGGTAGCCATAGTAGTAGAAGTAATAGTTGGCTAGACAACTTCATGAAGACACGATGATGGAGATCATGATGATGGAGATCATGGTGTCATGCCGGTGACGATGATGATCATGGAGCCCCGAAGATGGAGATCAATGGAGCTATATGATATTGGCCATATCATGTCACTACTATATAATTGCATGTGATGTTTATTATGTTTATGCATCTTGTTTACTTAGAACGACGGTAGTAAATAAGATGATCCTTACAACAATTTCAAGAAGTGTTCTCCCTAACTGTGCACCGCTAAAAGTTCGTCGCTTCTAAGCACCACGTGATGATCGGGTGTGATGGATTCTTACGCTCACATACAACGGGTGTAAGACAGATTTACACACGCCAAACACTTAGGGTTAACTTGACGAGCCTAACATGTACAGACATGGCCTCGAACACGGAGACCGAAAGGTCGAGCATGAGTCGATAGTAGATACGATCAACATGAAGATGTTCACCGATGATGACTAGTCCGTCTCACGTGATGATCGGACACGGCCTAGTTGACTCGGATCATGTAATCACTTAGATGACCAGAGGGATGTCTATCTGAGTGGGAGTTCATAAGATGAACTTAATTATCTTGAACATAGTCAAAAGACCTTTTGCAAATTATGTCATAAGCTCGCGCTTTAGTTCCACTGTTTAGATATGTTCCTAGAGAAAATATAGTTGAAAGTTGACAGAGCGATTATGCGGACAGAGAAAGCTTATGTCCTTAATGCACCGCCAAGATGTTGAACCCCAAACGTCGCTTGTGGATGTTGCGAACATCGTACATACACGTTTTGATAACTACGTGATAGTTCAGTTAAACGGTTTAGAGTTGAGGCACCAAAGACGTTTTTGAAACTTCGCGGAACATATGAGATGTTTCGAGGGCTGAAATTGGGATTTCAGGCTCGTTCTCACGTCAAGAGGTATGAGACCTCCGACGATTTTCTTAGCCTACAAAGTAAGGGAGAAAAGCTCAATCGTTGAGCTTGTGCTCAGATTGTCTGAGTACAACAATCACTTGAATCGAGTGGGAGTTGATCTTCCAGATGAGATAGTGATGTTTCTCCAAAGTCATTGCCACCAAGCTGCTAGAGCTTCGTGATGAACTATAACATAGCAGGGATAGATATGATGATCCTTGAGGTATTCACGATGTTTGACACATGAAAGTAGAAATCAAGAAGGAGCATCAATTGTTGATGGTTGGTGAAACCACTAGTTTCAAGAAGGGCAAGGGCAAGAAGGGACACTTCATGAAATGGCAAATCAGTTGCTGCTCAAAGAAGAAACCCAAGGTTGAACCCAAACCCGAGACTAAGTGCTTCGTAATAAGGGAACAGCCACGGAGCAGAATTACCCTAGATACTTGGTAGATAAGAAGGCTGGCAAGGTCGATAGAAGTATATTGGATATACATTATGTTATTGTGTATTTTACTAGTACTCCTAGTAGCACCAGGGTATTGATACCGTTCGGTTGCTAAGTGTTAGTAACTCGAAATAAAAGAGCTACGGAATAAACGGAGACTAGCTAAAGGTGACTGACAATATGTGTTGAAGTGTTTCCAAGTTTGATGTGATCAAACATCGCACGCCCCTCTACCATCAAGATTAGTATTAAACCTGAATAATTGTCATTTGGTGTTTGCGCTGAGCATAGACATGATTGGATTATGTCTATCGTAATACTGTTATTCATTTAAGGAGAATAATGGTTACTCTATTTATTTGAATAATACCTTCAATGGTCTTGCACCTAAAATGAATGGTTTATTGAATCTTGATCGTAGTGATACACATGTTCATGCCAAAAGATATAAGATAGTAATGATAGTACCACTTACTTGTGGCACTGCCATGTAAGTCATATTGGTGTAAAACGCATGAAGAAGCTCCATGTTGATGGATCTTTGGACTCACTCATTTTGAAAAGTTTGAGACATGCGAACCATGTCTATTGGTGTATATGCATGAAGAAACTCCATACAGATGGATCATTTGGACTCACTTGATTTTGAATCACTTGAGATATGCAAATCATACCACATGGGCAAGATGACTGAAAAGCCTCGGTTTCAGTAAGATGGAACAAGATAGCAACTTGTTGGAAGTAACACATTTTGATGTGTGCAGTCCAATGAGTGCCGAGGCATGCAAAGAATATCGTTATGTTCTTACTTCACGATGATTTGAGTAGATGTTGAGTATATTTACTTGATGAAACACAAGTCTGAATTATTGAATGGTTCAAGTAATTTCAGAGTGAAGTTGAAGATCATCGTGACAAAAGGATAAAATGTCTATGATATGATCATAGAGATGAGTATCTGAGTTACGAGCTTTGGCACGCAATTGAGACATTGTGGAAATTGTTTCACAACTAATACCGCCTGGAACACCATAGTGTGATGGTGTGTCCGAACATCATAGTTGCACCCTATTGGATATGGTGCGTACCTTGATGTCTCTTATCGAATTACCACTATCGTTCATGGGTTAGGCATTAGAGACAACCGCACTCACTTTAATAGGGTACCACGTAATTCCGCTGAGACGACACCGCTTGGAGAAACCTGTTGTCGCTTTCTAAAAGTTTGGGGCTGCGACGCTTATGTGAAAAAGTTTCAGGTTGATAAGCTCGAACCCAAAGCGGATAAAATGCATCTTCATAGGACACCCAAAACAGTCGGGTATTCCTCCTAATTCAGATCCGAAAGCAATAGGGATTGTTTCTTGAATCGGGTCCTTTCTCGAGGAAAAGTTTGTCTCGAAAAGTTGAGTGGGAGGATGGTGGACACTTGATGAGGTTATTGAACTGTCACTTCAACTAGTGTGTAGCAGGGCACAGGAAGTTGTTCCCGTGGCACCTACACCAATTGAAGTAGAAGCTTATGATAGTGATCATGAAGTTTCGGATCAAGTCACTAACGTACCTCGTAGGGTGACAAGGATGCGTACTACTTAAGAGTGGTACTCAATCCTGTCTTGAAGGTCATGTTGCCAGACAACAATGAACCTACGAGCTATGGAGAAGCAGTGGTGGGCCCAAATTCCGACAAATGGTTAGAAGCCATGAAATCCGAGATAGGATCCATGTATCAGAACAAAGCATAGACTTTGGTGGACTTGCCCGATGATCGGCAAGCCATTAAGATGAATGGATCTTTAAGAAGAAGACAGACGTGGACGGTAATATCACCGTCTATGAAGCTCGACTTGTGGCGAAGAATTTTTCACAAGTTCAAGGAGTTGACTACGATGAGATTTTCTCATCCGTAGCAATGCTTAAGTCCGTCGGAATCATGTTAGCATTAGCTGCATTTATGAAATCTGGCGGATGGATGTCAAAACAAGTTTCCTTACCACCTGCGTAAGGAAAGGTAGTATGTGATACAATCGAAAGTTTTGTCAATCCTAAGGATGCTAAAAGGTATGCTAGCTCCAGCAATCCTTCTAAGGACCGGAGTAAGCATCTCGAGTTGGAATATGCACTTTGATAGGATGATCAAAGATTTTGGGTTTATACAAAGTTTATGAGAAACTTGTATTTCCAAAGAAGTGAGTGGGAGCACTATAGAATTTCGATGAGTATATGTTGTTGACATATTGATGATCGAAATGATGTAGAATTTCTGGAAAGCATATAGGGTTATTTGAAAGATGTTTTCAATAGAAAACCTGGATTAAGCTACTTTAACATTGAGCATCGAGATCTATAAGGATAGATCAAAATGCTTAATAATACTTTCAAATGAGCACATACCTTGACATGATCTTGAAGGTGTTCAAGATGGATCACCAAAGAAGGAGTTCTTGCCGAGATGTAAGGTATGAAGTTAAGAGTTAAAGCTCGACCACGGCAGAAAGAGAGAAAGGATTTAAGGTCGCCCCTATGCCTTAGACATAGGCTCTATAAGTATACTATGCTGTGTACCGCACCTGATGTGTGCCTTGCTACATATCTGGCAAGAGAGTACAAAGGTGATCAAGGAATGGATCACCAGATAGCGGTCAAAATTATCCTTAGAGGAATAAGGACATATTTCTCGATTATGGAGGTGATAAAGAGTTCGGCGTAAAGGGTTACGTCGATGCAAGCTTTAACACCTATCCGAGTGACTCTGAGTAGCAAACCGGATACGTATAGTGGAGCAACCATTTGGGATAGCTCCAAGTGGAGCGTGGAAGCAACATTTACAATATGCATAGAGAATTGCGAAGTACATACGGATCTGAATGTTACAGACCCGTTGACTAAAACCTCTCTCACAAGCAAAACATGATCAAACCTCAGAACTCATTGAGTCTTAATCACATGATGATGTGAACTAGTTTACAGACACTAGTAAACTCTTTGGATGTTGGTCACATGGCGATGTGACCTATCAGCGTTAATCACATGACGATGTGAACTAGATTATTGACTCTAGTGCAAGTGGGAGACTGTTGGAAATATGCCCTAGAGGCAATAATAAATTAGTTATTATTATATTTCCTTGTTCATGATAATCGTTTATTATCCATGCTATAATTGTATTGATAGGAAACTCAGATACATGTGTGGATACATAGACAACACCAAGTCCCTAGTAAGCCTCTAGATGACTAGCTCGTTGATCAATAGATGGTTACAGTTTCCTGACCATGGACATTGGATGTCATTGATAACGGGATCACATCATTAGGAGAATGATGTGATGGACAAGACCCAATCCTAAGCCTAGCACAAAGATCGTAGTTCGTATGCTAAAGCTTTTCTAATGTCAAGTATCTTTTCCTTAGACCATGAGATTGTGCAACTCCCGGATACCGTAGGAATGCTTTGGGTGTACCAAACGTCACAACGTAACTGGGTGACTATAAAGGTGCACTACAGGTATCTCCGAAAGTGTCTGTTGGGTTGGCACGAATCGAGACTGGGATTTGTCACTCCGTGTGACGGAGAGGTATCTCTGGGCCCACTCGGTAGGACATCATCATAATGTGCACAATGTGACCAAGGGGTTGATCACGGGATGATGTGTTACGGAACGAGTAAAGAGACTTGCCGGTAACGAGATTGAACAAGGTATCGGTATACCGACGATCGAATCTCGGGCAAGTACAATACCGCTAGACAAAGGGAATTGAATACGGGATTGATTGAGTCGTTGACATCGTGGTTCATCCGATGAGATCATCGTGGAACATGTGGGAGCCAACATGGGTATCCAGATCCCGCTGTTGGTTATTGGCCGGAGAACGTCTCGGTCATGTCTGCATGGTTCCCGAACCCGTAGGGTCTACACACTTAAGGTTCGATGACGCTAGGGTTATAAAGGAAGTTTGTATGTGGTTACCGAATGTTGTTCGGAGTCCCGGATGAGATCCCGGACGTCACGAGGAGTTCCGGAATGGTCCGGAGGTAAAGATTTATATATGGAAAGTTGTTGTTCGGGTTCCGAAAAGTTCGGTTTTTTCGGTATTGTACCGGGAAGCTTCGAGAAGGTTCCGGAGGATTCCGGAGGGGTCCGGAGGTCCGGAAATTGTTCCACCACGTCCAATACAGTAGCATGGGCTGTAGGGGGGCGCCCTAGCCTTAATGGGCCAGGGGCACCAGCCCCAAGGCCCATGCGCATGGGAGGGGGGAAACCCTAAGGGGGAGGGCCTCCACTTGACTTGGGAGGCACTCCTGCCCCTCTTGGCCGCCCCAAGTCCCATCTAGGGCTGGCCGCACCCCTGGGGTGGAAACCCTAAAGGGGCGCAGCCCCTTTCCCCTATATATACTTGAGGTTTTGGGCTGCCCAAACACACGAGAACTTCTCCTCTTGGTGCAGCCCCGCTTCTCCTCCTCCTCCTCTCCCTTGGTGCTTGGCGAAGCCTGCTGGGATTGCCACGCCCTCCATCACCACCATGCCGTTGTGTTGCTGCTGGATGGAGTCTTCCTCAACCTCTCCCTCTCTCCTTGCTGGTTCAAGGCATGGGAGACGTCACCGGGCTGTACGTGTGTTGAACGCGGAGGTGTCGTCCGTTCGGCACTAGGATCTCCGGTGATTTGGATCATGACGAGTACGACTCCTTCAACCCCGTTCACATGAACTCTTCCGCTTAGCGATCTACAAGGGTATGTAGATGCACTCTCCTTCCCTCGTTGCTAGTTTCTCCATAGATAGATCTTGGTGACACGTAGGAAAATTTTGAATTTCTGCTACGTTCCCCAACAGAAAGTACTTTCTCCCGGAGAGCCTCTTCAGTCCAGATGATTACTTTGTGCATCGAAGGATTCCGAAGATACCTTCTGATATTCTCCCGAGGCCTTGTGCCCGTTGCTTTTGCAATTCCCTACCACTGCAATATACCTATGGAAAAATACTAATTACACCCGTCGTTCTTACTTTATACCCAGTCGATCTTGTTATTACAAGATACCTCGAAATCCTCTCTAATGTTCCGAGAATACTTTGTGCCTACTGCCTTGCAGTTCTTTGCTACATGAATACCCCTACGGATAATTCTCGCACTTACCGAGTATCCACTCATCCCCAGTTGATTCATGTATGTCACCAATCCTCGAAATATCATTCGATCTTCCGAAAATCCTGAGCATCCTATTGCTCTTGAAATTCTTGATTGCTTGCATTATGGTTAATCCCATAAGTCTAGTAATCTTGTTGACATCCATTGTCATTGTCATTTTGAGTCCGTTGATCCGATTTGTTGCGAATGCTCGCAATCCTCAAAACAGATCCTAGAATTCATCCTTCCGGCTCAGACGTCGTTTTAAACGTGAGCTGATTCTCGCCAACCAAATTGTCGTCGATTGTGCCCCTAAGTATATTGAACTTATCCATCCTTGGTCAGAGTGTCTGCTTCTGATCCTTCGCTTAGTAAATCATAATTCCTTTGCAATTGAGCTCTAAGTTACTCAGTTGTTTCTATAACTCAATGTCTTTGCATTGATTCTTCCTCTGGTTGTGAGACGATACTCACATCAGATCCTTTATGGACCATCAGAACCTTGTTGGATTTTATCCGACAACGCCCTTCATATTCAATCACTTTGGAAGTTATTTCCCTGATACATAATGCCATTAGCAAATCCTATTCTCTGATTTGGCCAACCATGCTCTGCTTTCGAGCTGGTGATATTTACTCTTGAAGCTTGTGGTATATGTTCCTAAGATGCCCTGATGGGTTGAACCTATGCCTTCCTTACTATGTGTGAACTCGGAAGTTTTCACGGGTCATACTCATCTGGTATTTCACCAGGTAAAACTTTCAACACTAATGCCATTATCGAAATGAGAAGTGAATGTAAGGTTATGCTTTGGAGAAGTGGAGTCGACCTTGAACTTTGTGTTCATGCCCATGGACCCGAGGCGGAACTTATCATGGAAGCTTCTCGTAGTAATAATAATCCCTTGTTATAACTTCTTCTCTTATCTATGCTTGGTCTTTTGCATCGTGGTTCCGCCATGATTGTTCTTCTTGTTCCATTTCTCGCATAAGTTAAAGCACTTGTCTTCTCTGCATCAATATGCCTGCCCAACCTCTATTATGATCTACCTTCGAGTATTACCCCTGGTATCTCGAGGATATCATGCCATTGTAATACATCTTGCAAACTTTTGATGAAGTACTACCTTTCCCTGTCAATGTCATTTCATGGGTTCTGGGCTGTTGGTCAACCGAGAACACCGATAAGTGAATCGATTCCGCACTCGGATTCAATAACTCTAAGTAATTCTTGTTGCTTACGAGTTTAATAATCCTTCAAGTCATTCCTAGCCTGATTGGCTATATCATTATCGTGCTAAATTTTAACCGTGCTACCTGGTCCTTCCCGGAGCATAATTTTCGACAATGAGCTAAGCTTACGTTGATATTCCTCATCATATCATCACACCTTGGACAGCAAGCTTGATTCCGTGTTTGTCCCATACCCGTGGTTCCAATAACCTTTTGCTTCATCATTCTTTTGACTTGATGTCATCGCCGATCGGTTACATCTTGAAATCTCTCGACTGCTATGTCGTGATCATCATGAGCATTCCGAGCTCTTCCAAGATATCAATTGAATTTATGTTGAGAAAGACCATCCTTGCCCTCGATGATTAGTGTTATCATCGACCACTCTGCTGCCTTCCCTCCAACACAAACTTGTTTGTGTTTTGTGTTATACCTTGAGTTCCTTGCTATCCAGCAATTGCTCTTCTTTACCTTGGAGTAGTACCATCCTTTATGTCAAGAATGTCGTGAGAATTTCACCACCTCCTGAGAATTCTTGGTATTGTGATACTTCTCACCATCACCATTTTTCTTGGTCCCTGTCTTGAATCCAACAAGTGGACGGTGTCGTTTGGATGCTTTCCTTCTAGCAACCCTATTGCTTTGAAGTTAATGGTCGACATTTCATTATTAGACCATTGGTCATCGAATCACCATTATAACATTGGTCGTGCAACCCAACTCATATTTCGGGCGCACCTTTCCACCAATGTTTAATTTAGTATGTTTTCCTCGAGCATACCTCATTATATCATTTGATCTGACAAATGCTATCTCCCTGTTCACATAATTGTGGAAATCCATCTTTTGGAAATCCCAATGAATTTTCGCTGAGTTCATCAGCCACCTCCTCATCCTCTCCTTGGTTTAATGATGAACTCATGATTCAGAACTTGCTTCCATAGTTTATTTCCCGAGAATCTTGCAAGTCCATCACGTCAAAGTGAGTTGCACCTTTTCTTCTCAGGCATCCTGAGTCTTTGACACCAATCAGATCTGAATTCCGGTCAGATATGATGGTTGGAACATACTTTCCAGAGTTATAACATTGGTCCTCTTATGACTAGGTAAGGTGATGTCATGCCTAGCACGCCTGACCAGGGGACCCAGTGTTATAGTTTCCTTTTTAACAAGGATAGTCATTTTCCATGAGGAAATGGAATATCTTGTTTAATAAGTTCATCCTGATGGATCCTTTGTGTATCCAAAATCCGACCTTTGCTTGAAACCCATGTCAATGCTATCTCAAAGCAAGTCTGTGGTACTCCGATTTTCAACAAGAACATTTGAAGCCCAATGCTAAATGTTTCTTTCTTAATTATCCTAACACCATTGTATGGGTAATGCCATGAAAATTCTCTCCCATTACCTAAATGGTTTTCTACGTTATATCCTGTCATGGGCATCATGCTATGCTTGTCCTTGGGAAGGATATACCCCTGAATTATGTGTTTAAACACATTTTTCTTTCCATTGTTCTGATTAAATCGGATAAACACTTTTCCCTTTCCATTGGTTTGTTTAAACCCTTTCTATGATCTATATGATATAAGCAGTAACAATTCCCTTCTTGCGCAAACACCTCGGTGTACCGCTCTGTCAGTAAGACCCTGTTACTATTGTTGATGACATTCCGTTAGCCACCGATGGACGAGAACCTTGCCTATTGGCCTGCCTCGTTCAACGAGCAGGAAAATGGTTCACTTCGTCCCTCGCCCTTGGTATCGATGTTGTTGCCGACATAACTGATAGGCTACCCTCTGACACGCCTTACTATCGTGGCCGTGCAAGATGTCGGCCCCCTTCCTACTTTCAACCACATGGTGGGCCCATAACCCACAGTTCCACAGGATCGAAACCTGACTCTCCTGTACACCCCCTGTTCCCAAAGTTATTCCTCCCGCGTGGACTCATATGTAATTCATGATCCATCTTCCGATGAGATCATCAATTTTGGCATCGGAAACAATAATTATTCCGTTTCTTGAAACCCCTTTCACCTTCTGACTAGGCATTGAACGATTGCCTGTCTGCCTGAAACTTCTTGTTGGACCTTCCAACATTACTCTCGATGTGTTCTATTTGTTCAACTCGAGAGGTACTCATATGCTCATTCATGGGTTAATCCCAGGTTATTACCATTATAGCATTCTGTCGTTTCTGATCTACCCCGTTACCTATTCGTAAATACGATGAAGATCCCGAAGAAAGGATGCCGACTTCATCATAAGGACCTGAAGCAGAGAAATGAAGACATCAATGTATTGGACCGGTTCTCTTCGAGAAGAGCAAGCCAGAATGAGAAGACCCGCTAACGTAACCAAACCTTCCCCCTTTCACTACCTCTTAAATCTCGGGACGAGATTTCTTGTAGTGGAGGAGAATTGTGACGCCCGGGTAACTGAGCTACAGTAACCATCTACTAATGATGCCATGTCACCTCGATTACGGAGGCTAATCTCGTGTTAGTTCGAAACCGATTCAAATTCATATTAAAAATCAAGCAGGCAATAAAACTTTTCAAATAGTAAAACTAAAATGTTCAGAGTGAACCAGATATTGCATAGGTAATTATAGTGGAGAAAATGTCTTTTTATATAAAATAGTTAATCGCACTAAATTAATTAAAACAACAGTAAGAATAATATTTAAATGTTTTAAATACTAAACAAATATAAAATAATTGTTTAGGTGCCAAATTAATTATGGCATTGTTATTAGTATTAGTACTAATTTAGGGCTAGGTTTATAGGTTGTAAAACTAAAGTAAAATAGCAAATGTAAATAAATAAAAGTAAAGGGCAAAACAAAATCACCCCCCGCCAATTGGGCCAAACGCCCAGCCGCCAGCCTAATCGACCCAACCGCCCAACCCGCTCTCCCTTAACCCCCACCGACAGAACCCTAGGTTCCAACCACTCCTTCCCCCACGACGCCACCTCTCCCCCCTCCCGATCCAGATTGGATCGGGATCGACTCACCCTCTCCCTGACGACGCCCGCCGCCGCCGGACTCCACCCCATCGAATGCCGCCCCCTGCCTCCTCCCAGGCGCACCCCCCACTCGACCGGATCGGGGCATGAAGGGCCCGACCCCGACGCTGCCCGCGCCCATCCCGCCATCGTCGCGCCGACGCCACCTCACCGTCGACCCCGTCGCCGCTTCGCCGTCCTCCTCCTCATCTCCTCCTTGCCGGGCATCCTGGACCCCGACTCCATCGCCTGTCGCCGTTATAACGCCGCCGGAGCGCTTCCCGCCGGCTGCCTCTCCTCCGCGACGTCGCCGACCTCCCCTCGAGCCCTACCATTCAACCCCTCGGCCACTGTGAGCGCCTCCCCATGCTCCTCTCCCTCTCTCCTCACATCACGCGCTGAGGCCGTGCTCGCCATGACCTCCCAGCGCTTCGCCCGCCCCTCTGGATGGCCATCGCGCCGAGCCGTCCCCGCCGCCGCTTTGCCAGACGCTGCCACCTGTCGTGCCTGCCTCGCCTCCACGCCAAGGCTCCTCTCGCGGCCATGCTGTCGCGTCCCCCGGCCGCACTCCTCCTTCCCCAGCTTGCTCGAAGTCGTCGCCACATGCCCACAGCCGCACGGCCGCCACGCCATGAGCCCGTGGCTCCTCTCCCCCGCTGATCGAGCCCAGTGCATCATGCCTGCTTGGCCTCTGGGCCAATGATGACGGGGCCCACGTCCCGAAACGAAAATGGATTAAAAGAAAATGGTTAAAATTAATAATAATAGTAAATAAATAAATAATAAAAATGAATTAATAAGACTAATTATTAATTAATCAGTGAATCAATTAAGTTAATTAATCCTAATTAATTAATCTAATTAACCTGTTAGTTTAATTAAAACAGTAATTAGTTTAACTAACCTCTAGTTAACCTAAACAGAGTATGACAGATGGGTCCCACTGGACCCACGCGTCAGTTTGACCCAGTCAACCACTGTTGACTGCTGACATCAGCATGACATCATGCTGATGTCATAAATCCAATTTCGAATTAAATTAAATAATTAATAAATTCCAGAAATTAATAAAATCTTTAGAAAATCATATCTTTTAATCCGTGACTCGGATTAAATTATTTTCAACATGAAAGTTGCTCAGAACGACGAGACGAACCCGGATACGCAGCCCGTTCATCCGCCACACACACCTAACATATCAAACTCGCAACTTTCCCCCTCCGGCTCCTCTGCCCGAAAACGCGGAACCCCGGGGATACTTTCCCGGATGTTTCCCCCCTTCACCGATATCATCACATACCGCGTTAGGGCACGCCTAGCATCAGGCTTTGCTTTGTCATGCGCCGCCATGCATCTGTTTGCTTAAATATTCATTGTTTCTTCCCCCTCTTCTTCCGATAGACACCGAGACCGACGCTGCTGCTGCCCAGTTCGACTACGGAGTTGACGACCCCTCTCTCTTGCCAGAGCAACCAGGCAAGCCCCCCCTTTGATCACCAGATATCGCCTACTCTTCTCTATACTGCTTGCATTAGAGTAGTGTAGCATGTTACTTACTTCGATTAATCCTATATCTTTGCATAGCTTTGTCCTTGCTACTCTTGTTGTTACCTTTACCTGCTATCCTACTACTTAGTATAGGATGCTAGTGTTCCATCAGTGACCCTGCACTCTTGTCCGTCTGCCATGCTATACTACTGGGTTGTGATCACTTCGAGAGGTGATCATGGGCATATACTATATACTTTGCCTCGTTACATTACAGTGATACTTTGTTCGGAGATGGGGCTGAAAGGACGGTGGCTCCATCCCGTAGAGGTGGGCCTGGGTTCCCGACGGCCCCGATGTTACTTTGTGGCGGAGCGACAGGGCAGGTTGAGACCACCTAGGAGAGAGGTGGTCCTGGCCTGTCGGCGTTCATGGATACTAAACACGCTTAACGAGATCTTGGTATTTGATCCGAGTCCGCCATTTGGTCTATACGCACTAACCAACTACGCGGGAACAGTTATGGGCACTCGACGTCGTGGTATCACCGGCACTTCGTGACGTCGGCGACGAGCGGCGCTACGGGATTGGACTGAACGCTGTTAGGCTAGGTCTGCTTCGGCCACAGACACAACGTGTTGAGTGTGCTAAGGCGATGGGCCCGCACCTCAGGCGCTTAGGTTTAGACCGCGTCTCAACCTCTCTGTTGAGCCTAGGTGGGGTTGCGGCGTGTTGATCTTCCGCGGCGGGCATGACCCAGAAAGTGTGTCCGCCAAATGGGATCAAGCGTGTTGGGTTATGTGGTGCACCCTGCAGGAAGTTAATCTATTCGAATAGCCGTGATCTTGATAATGTGGCGACTTGGAGTTGTACCTTGACCTTATGACAACTAGAACCGGATACTTAATAAAACACACCCTTCCAAGTGCGGATACAACCGGTGGTCGCTCTCTCTCAAGGTTACGAGGAGGGATCACCGGTAGGATTATTGCTATGTGATGCTACTTGGAGGACTTGATCTACTCTCGCTACATGTTTGCAAGGCGGAGGCTGCCGAGCGTAGTCTTCGACGGGATTAGCTATCCCCTCTTATTCGGCATTCTCGCAGTTCAGTCCACCGATATGGCCCTTTACACATATATCCATGCATATGTCGTGTAGCTCCTTGCTTGCAGTACTTTGGATGAGTACTCACGGTTGCCTTGTTCCCCTTTTCCCTATCTCTACTCTATTGCTGCGACTGCACGATGGAGCCCAGAGCCGAGACGCCACCGTCGATGATGAGTACTACCCGGAGGTGCCTACTTCTCGTGCAGCCCGCGACGGCGGCCAGAGTAGTTAGGAGGATCCCGAGCAGGAGGCACATGCCTCTTCGATCTGTATCCCATTTTGTGCTAGCCTTCTTAAGGCAAACTTGTTTAACTTATGTCCGTACTCAGATATTGCTGCTTCCGCTGACTCGTCTATGATCGAGCACTTGTATTCGAGCCCTCGAGGCCCCTGTCTTGTATTACGATGCTTGTATGACTTATTTTATTTTTAGAGTTGTGTTGTGATATCTTCCCGTGAGTCCCTGATCTTGATCGTACACGTTTGCGTGTATGATTAGTGTACGATTGAATCGGGGGCGTCACCAATGCAGACATGCTGCCTGAGTGTTTGCCGCTCTCGGTAACCACATCTGCATCACCACTTTATGCCTCTGCTGTCCCTACACCCATATCGCTACCTTAATGTAAAATCACATGAAGCATTAAGCAATGCCACCTAATGTCACTATAAGTAATGGTCTAGTGCCGTCGATAAATTGAAGCAATGCCACCACCATTTTATGAAGTGCTTCCGTCTTGCTTTATTTCCCATGAATTGTGTTTTTGCAGTTACACTTAAATCTCACACCGCTAACATTGCTTCATCCCAGTGGAACTGCACAAATTTGATTGCACATTTACTGACCATGTGCTACTCTCATGATAGTAATACTAATGCTATTGTTCTGCATGTTAATCTAGTGGAAGTGTTGATGTGATGTGATGCTACTTACGTAAGGACACTTTCATACTGTCAATCTAGTGCCAATTATAACACAATAGATGCTGCTGTTAATCATACGCCACTTCAAATATCTGTCACTGTTTAAATAACCGTATTTCGTATTTGCGCAAACAGGGATGTCTGTCTCCATATCGTTTCGGGATGTCTGTCTCTGTATCGTTTCTATACGCCAATCAAAAGCACACACCTCAGTTTTAGTAGAACTGGGCAAAATGAGATGGCTATCCCTCGTTGCCGTCGTCTAACCACCCGTCTTCTAGGTATTCCTACATTGGTAGTTACTAGGTAGAATGACCAACGCAATCTAAAAGAAGCTGATTCATACGTTTTACTTCCTGATTGCAGTGCAGGGACAAGCGAAAACATCTGCATCCTAGTCCGGAATGCACTTTCCTCTCGTTCATCCATGGACCGAGGACAAGCTGGCATGGCTGCACGGAAGTTTTTGGGACAGGTGCGCGGACAAGAGGCATTGTGGTCTGCTTATTTCTGCAAATAGCGACGCTTAAATTTAGTGGAATGCACAAGACTTTCAGCTGGTCAGTACACTGCATGGTTCAGTTCAGCATTCCAGCTAAGAACACAATTATAATTGGTTATTATGGAATGATAGAACCTAACCCTGGATGGTGGCAACAAGAAAAAACCAGAGTGAACTCCAGGAAATTTAAGCCTGTCGGGAGGCCCTTTGCTCCGAGAAGCCTTGCTTGTTTTTTCCTGATTTGTAAACCTTCTCACAACTTTGTCTTTTGCTATTAACTAGTATGTGTTTGTTATGTTCTATGAATCATTGGCATGTATAAAATTGCTTAACTTATGCTTTTCAAGTTTTTATGAAGCAGAGTTTAATGTGAGTGTTCCACATGAACGCTGGACTAGCCTGTGAACGTTTGGAATTTACATTGTGGCCTCAGTCAACTGCATGAACCACTGTAACAAGATACATAGTTGCTTATATGTCAGACAACAGATTGTTGATTGTTAGCTGGTCGATAGCCTAGTGTTGAAGCGAGCTGAGCCAATGTGTCGTGTTTTGCACAACTACTTACAAGTGGGGTAGCACCAACAGTGTTTACAAGTACTTATGTATACGTCGGCGCACAGTTCTCGAACGAGTACTCTATTTCATCAAAACACACACTGCTCGTATGATAAAACTAGCGAGGACACATCTGTTTCGGCAACAATTACGATGATTCACGGGCACACAAAAGTAGCAGCAGTTCCCATAGACGGATTCAAACAGAGTACTAGCCCCAGAGGGCTCGATAACATGCAAGGTTCGGATAATTAGACAGAATCCAAACAACTATTAAACACTAGCTGGGGCAAGTGTTTCATGCCTTGATCTAATTTGGGTTGGACACAAGATGGACCTTGCCATGAACATCATCGAGGATGTTCGGCAGCAGCTCAATCCTGTGAACCTTCATGAAGACAACCTTGTGGCCTTGCCACTGATAAACTTGTTTGTGGAGGCATGCCACGTCATCTTCCTGCGTAAGCTTGACAAGAACAGTATGCCTCACAAACGAAGGAGTAGCTTTGAACTTCTTGTGCTTCAAAGACACCTGGACAACACGCCGACAACGGTGAGGCTGGAATACAACTCTTCATTGGTATAACGCAAATGGCTTCCAGGATCTAACAGCCTAAGAACTCTGTTTTCCCAAAGGCGTATATTCAGGTCGTCCGCCTCATAGCGAGTGTCATGTACAACCACACAATCCTTATGCGCATCGTGGCTCTAATTGAAACAGAAACAAATTCTGAATTACTTTTCAGCATAAGAAACACAAGTTCTTTAAACCACTATCTATAGCATGGCATCGAAGGTAATAAAATTTTGCATTATTCATCACCACATACTTAGATGAAAAACCACGATCGAGATCGTCAAAGAAGAAAATCACCTTGGGTAGCTCAGCGGGGGACACATCGTCGTAGGGGGAAAACTGCTCCTGCAGTGCCACGGGGGCTGTAACCTCAAACGGGGCGTTGACCATCTCAGTAGTGTCCGTGATCGTATCTGGGGTCGGCTCCGTGGCTGCCTCCATCTTCTTGGAGCTCTCTGTCTCGTGGGGATCAGCCTCCCGCGTCTGCTCCAATATCAACAGATCTTTGCCCGGTTCTCCTTGGTCCATCATGATACTGACGAATACTAGGAGACCATTGAAAGGAAAACACAATCGCAATGACAATGAAACAAAAAAGAGAGTGAGGATCGGTTACTGCTTTGCAAAATTTCTTTTTTTTCTCTGAACGAAAATATACCAACATCACGGATCCGCTTACCTTCCCTTCGTTGGGAGAGAAGAACAGTGGCAGATGCGAGTCTTGCCTTTCTTGAAGACGGTGAGGGAGAAGGGGATTCAGCGAAGAGTGAAATGATGGTTGCTTCGTCCGTCAAACTTAGACTACGGGGAGGTGAGGTTTTGTGATACGATGGCTCGTTATTGCCGCGCTACGACCGGGTGACTCTCCGCCTACATACTGCCTTCTAATTTGGTGGATGGCATTTGGGCCCGCGCGCTGCATGGCCCACATGTCGGTGAACAAAAGTATAATGGCATTCAGTAGAGGGAGACGTTTTGATGACCTAGGAGGAGCCAGAAGCGGTATTGTATCCACTGTACTAGTAGTAATTGTTTTTCTGGGTAGCTGTAGAGTGTCCCACTGTACTAGTAGTAATTGTTTCTCTAGGCGCAAGACAAAACAGCCCATCCACCCTAGTAAATAGTAAAATCAATTCAGAAGTCCATATATTTACTGAATGAGAGGCGCTACCCACACCCAGCACACCACCCCCCAAAAAACCTGGGTGTTTTTCTTCCTCCTCACTCCCACCCACCTCATGTCAGCTCGCTCCACTCGTACCCCCAAATTCCTCACCTCGCTCCTACAGAAAACCCCAGCTCCCTTCTTCCTCACTACTACAAAAACCCCAGCTCCCTTCTTCTTCACTCAAGACTACAACTAGGCTGGTCATTCGTTACTCTGCTCAAATCGTGGCTGACGCGATGCCCTCGAGGAAAATGGAGTCGGCTGACCCCAGCGCTAAGAAGATGAGGCTCCCCAATGGCGATGCTGTGTAGATCCCAGACCCGGCTGCGCTGGGAGAAGCAGCGACCCGCCCCACCAGATCCCAGAAGTCTGTAGAATCTCGGTGGACCGTGATCAGCGATCTCCGGGACGCCGTCCTTGGGAGATCATCTCGCTTCTCCCACCAAGGATTGCTGCCGCACCTAAGTCCTCTCAATTCGGTGGCGCCCTCTATGGCGCTGCGTGCTTATAATCTTGACTGTCGTCAGCTATCTCTCTTCAATGATTTTGAAATCCCCAGAGCCATCATCTCCTCCCACCAGGGCTCCGTTCAAAGCCTCTGCATCCCGTCATGCTACCTGAGCAAGCATACCATGCCCTGCACGGTGGACGCCTTGCTGAAATCCCCTGAATTCACAGAACTACAGCTGCTTGAGTTCTACTATTCCCCTGGAAATCACCTACCAGATACCGAACGCCATCTACATGTGCCCTCAGCATTGATGTCCATCTTGCGGTTTTCCTCCTCTCTCCACACCGCCACCTTTGCGCCGTGCGATCTACCAGACAATCTGGTACTAAACCTTCGACTCCCATTTCTGAAGAATCATTCACTTGCGCGGGTTCGTATATCGGAGGCCTCATTGCACGGCATCATCCACTCCAGTTGCCCTGCCCTGGAGTGCTTGGTGCTTGTTTTCACAGTTAGAATTGGTTGTCTCCAAATAAAGTCGCCTAACCTTGTAAGAATTGGAATTTGTTTTGACAGAAGGCAGCTCATCATCCAAGATGTCCCTTCACTTCAAAGGTTGATCATTGATTCTAGTAATTCACCGTTGCAAATAACCGTCCTCTCTGCGCCTAAATTGGAGACCTTGGGTGTAATACATGATCTCTGTGCTCATTTCAATATGGTGTTTGGCTCCACAGTTCTTCAGGTACTTTACATTATCATCTACACTTGTAACCATAAGCTGCATTTTAAATTTCTGCGCATAAGTTATATGTCATCTTGGAGTACACATTTTGTACTAATATTATGTTCTATGCTCAATGAAGAGTTTCTCCATGGATGGCCTATCAATGGTGCTGGATTCTGTCAAGATCTTATATATCCAAATGATTAGTTTTGATCTGAACAAGATTATTGGCTTCCTACAATGCTTTCCATGTCTGGAGAAGTTGTATATAAAGGTGATAATTTCACACACACTAGAAGCCCGCATATAGTGTGCTAGAATTAACCGTTTAGCTGTTTCTCTTTCGACACTCCTTTTTTTAGACCTTAACTGTTTTCAATCTTCATGTATATTTAGGCAACAGGACGGGGTAAGAAAGTTATAACCAATCGGTGGATTCGTAAGCAACGGGATTTTCTCACTTCTCATGAGATTCGATTGAAGACAATAACGCTAGAACGATATGTAGCCAACTGTACAAACACTAGATTTGTCACATTCTTCCTGTTGAATGTGAGGTTACTATTGTCCATCAGGCTTAAGTTTATCAAAAGCATGGTTTTGACGGATGGGTATGTGGAAGAGCAAAAAAAGGAGTTTCGGGTGGGCAAAAGAGCTTCTGAATGTGCCGGGCTTCTATTTACAACATATTGTGGTCATAATCCAGTAAATTTTACGACCCAGGATGTTCATTCTATGGACCTGACCGATCCATTTGACTGTGACTGCCAAAAATAGTGCTGGAGTTAGATGTTGTCACCCTTTTCAACCTGGTTTCTTTTTGTAAACCTGATGAACAATTAACCCTCGTGCTTTTGTACAGTTTGTAAGCTGGAGTTAGATGTTCTTGCCCTTTTCAACTCGGCTGTGACTGTCATATTTTCTTTGAAGCAAGGCAAATGGCTTGCCAGTCGTTTAATTTAGAGTGAAATATTGTAACAACTAACAAATCCCAACCAAGGGAAATAACATCACTCTCGCCGGCTACTTGAGCTCACTGTGCATTACAGAAGCCAAGTGATTAGCCCCCACCAGCACCCAAAAACTAATTTCCAACTAGCACATCAAATGGGTTGTAAATTTTCATAGGAAGGGCTGCATGACCGTGACAGATTTGGATTCTGACATTTGGGACCTGTGAGGAAATAGCCTATCCAAGGTGGTGTCGACTTACTAGCCAGTCAACAAACGATTCTGCAACCAGCTATTGGATTGACATCCAACATCTGTCATGTATCCTCTATCTCTTGTCTTCTTCTTCTTCCAGCCACCCAAATCAAACCACTCTGTCGGCTCCGCCTGCTCCCGCCTCCCATGGCTGGCTGCGCCTCCGCCGCCCTACCGTACGAACCCTCCAACGTTGGCCAGTCCCTCCCTCTATTCCCCCACAGGTCCTATTATTCTCCGGCGACGTCAGCCCCAACACGCACCCGCACCCGAACCAGTCAACCCTCGTACTCTCCTCCGCCTGCGACTGGACCGGCGCATCTTCCATGGCTCCTGTTCGTTCCGTCCGAGGCCTCGCTGTCGTCCTCCGCCTTGCGGCCTTGGTTCGCTCATCGTGCGTGGTGTGCCGCCCTCTTGCATTGTCAACGTCATCAACAACCGAGAGGAACAAGGAGATGACTGTACGTGGAGAGGATGACAGTAGGGACCCACCAGCGTCATGGAAGTACGCAAGCAAGTGCCTCTATATTACAAGCCCAAAAATATGGTTCCTCCTAATGGTTGGACATCTGGGGCTCACGCCATTGTCAACGTAGTCAATAAACGAGAGAATTACACTACGAGCGGCTGACACCAGGGACCCAGCAGGTCGCGCAATTTTTTCTAGGAACAAGCAGTTGTTATTTATACTAGTTTTAGCGACGGATCAGGGTAACAACGGAGTTGTGCGGGGGCTGTGGCCCGTCTAGCCAGGGTTTTATTTATGTTTACCACATCATGAGCCTAGTTGTGTTTTTTTCTTGCTGAAAATGGCTAGCCCAGTTCTATTTTTTTAAAGAAATACCCAAACGAGGCCTACTTGCTTTATCAGCCCTGCTGGGCTGCAAATCTTTCAAGACGAGGAGAGTTTAATTCGGTTTGCCCAGAAATGGGTTGTACATTTTTAAAACACATCAAATCGGGAATTAGTTTCAATTTTTTTTCATTACAAGATTTTAAATTCCATTGATTTTTATGCGTGGACAATTATTTGGATTTTATATGTATATAAATTATTTTTCAAAATAGTTTGAATGTGAATCGATATTTCGAGATTAAAATCAGTTGACCGCACCGAAATATGCAAAAAATTCGTAACTTTTTAACCGTGGCCACAATATGGGGTGTAATGCTAACAAAAAGAAGATGGGCTCCAAAAAAAATCTTAAGAATTAGCAAATGGGCTGTACATTATTAGAAATAATGCACACGAGAGAAGTGACTGTTGGATGTCCATCCAACGGCTGTCATGCTTCTTTAATCTCCGCTTTTCCTGCTCCAGCCGCTCAAACAAGCGCCGGCGAGACTGCCTGCTCCCTCCTCCCGCGGTCGGCTATGCTGCCGTGCAGGTCTCACCGCCCCACCGTACTCCCATCGATGGCCTAGCCATCCCTCTACTCACCCACACCTGCTGTTATTCTCCGGCGACGACAGACGAACCAGTAAACCCTCGTACAATCGTACTCCCCTCCGCGTGGGAAACAACTGCCGAGTCTTCCCTGCCTCCATGTCATTCCCTTCCTAGGCCTCGCCGTCGTCCACTGCTCTGGTGCTCTCGGCGTGGCCTGGTCAACGTTCTCAATGAACGACATCCATGAAAAGTGGACTGTACGTGGAGAGGCTGACAGCTGGGTCCACGGCCGCACGCAAGGAAAGGCCTCCTTATTACGTGCAAAATAATGATTCCTCCACCTGACAGCTAGGACCCACGAGAAGGGCTTCTGTATTTCGCGGAAAAAACGTTCCCCCCGCTGACAGGTCGGACCCACCAGCTATATCTTCGCACGCAAGGAAGTGCCTCCTTATAACGCACAAAAAATGAATACCCCCTGCTAGCTGGGACCCACCATAGTGGGTGGCGGACTTGTGGGCCTACTAAGTTGACGGGGACAGAGGGCTTTGTCAACTTAGTCAATATGAACGATTCTAGCTCCAGTGACCGTACAATGTCCATCCAACGGCCATAGTGCTTCTTCAACCTCTGGTCTTCTTGCTCCAGCCGCCCAAAGCAAATACGGTCGTGTCCGCTTGCTCCTGCCTCCCGTGGTCAGCTGTGCTGCCGCGAAGGCCTCACCGCCCCCATACTACTCCCACCGCTGGCTGGGCCATGCCTCCACTCACCCACACCCCCTGTTATTCTGCGGCGACGGCAGCCTCACACCGCAGCCGAACCAGTGAGCCCTCGTACTCCTCTCTGCGTGGGCATCCACTACAGCGTCTTCCCCGGCTCCGTGTTGTCCCCTTCCGAGGCCTCACCATCGTCCACTGCCTTGGTGCTCTCGGCGCGGCGTGGTCAATGTGGTCAAGGACCGACTTCCATCGGAAGAGTACTGTACGTGGAGAGGCTGACAGCTGGCTCCACGGCTGCAGCTGGGTCCACGGCCACAACCTAGTTTTTTGTGATTTGCCAAGTAAGTCGCTTTGTCAGGCCTGTTGGGCTGCAAATCTTTCAAGACAAGGAGAGCTTCATTCGGCTGGCCGAGAAAATGGCCTATCAGTAATGAGAAATGGGCTGTACATTTTTAAAACACATCAAACTGGCAATTAGTTTCAAATTTCTTTTTTTCATTTTGAGATTTTAAATTGCATTGATTTTTATGCGTGGACAATTTGTTGGATTTTATGTTGATATACATTTAGTTTTTAAATCAATTTGGATGTGACTCGAAATTTCAGGATTAAAAACTGTTCGGACCGCACCAAAATATGCAAAATTTCGTATAATTTTTTAACCGTGGCCACAATATGGGCTGTAATGCTAACAAAAAGAATATGGGCTCCAAAGAAAACATTAAGAATTAGCAAATGGGTTGTAAATTATTAGAAATAATGGCAGATGGGATGTATGCTATTTTCCACAGATTTGAGACTTTCCTAAAAAAAAGGTTGACGCACAAGCAGTGACTGTTGGATTTCCATCCAACGGCCGTCGTGCTTCTTCAATCTCCGCTCTTCCTGCTCCAAATTACTCAAACAAGCGCCGGCGGGACTGCCTGCTCCCTGAAGGAAATATGCCCTAGAGGCAATAATAAAGTTATTATTTATTTCCTTATATCATGATACATCCTTATTATTCATGCTAGAATTGTATTAACCGGAAACATGATACATGTGTGAATACATAGACAAACAGAGTGTCACTAGTATGCCTCTACTTGACTAGCTCGTTGATCAAAGATGGTTATGTTTCCTAACCATGGACAAAGAGTTGTTATTTGATTAACGGGATCACATCATTAGGAGAATGATGTGATTGACTTGACCCATTCCGTTAGCTTAGCACTCGATCGTTTAGTATGTTGCTACTGCTTTCTTCATGACTTATACATGTTCCTATGACTATGAGATTATGCAACTCCCGTTTACCGGAGGAACACTTTGTGTGCTACCAAACATCACAACGTAACTGGGTGATTATAAAGGTGCTCTACAGGTGTCTCCGATAGTGTTTGTTGAGTTGGCATAGATCGAGATTAGGATTTGTCACTCCGATTTTCGGAGAGGTATCTCTGGGCCCTCTCGGTAATGCACATCACTATAAGCCTTGCAAGCGATGTGATTAATGAGTTAGTTGCGGGATGATGCACTGCAAAACGAGTAAAGAGACTTGCCGGTAACGAGATTGAAGTAGGTATGATGATACCGACGATCGAATCTCGGGCAAGTAACATACCAACGGCAAAGGGAACAACGTATGTTGTTGTGCGGTTTGACGGATAAACATCTTCATAGAATATGTAGGAACCAATATGAGTATCCAGTCACTCCCTCCTCCCCGCGGCCGGCTGTGCTGCCGCGTAGGACTCACCGCCCCACCGTACTCCCACCGCTGGCCTAGTCATCCCTCTACTCACCCACACCTGCTGTTATTCTCCGGCGATGGCAGACGAACCAGTAAACCTTCAGACAACAGATTCCCCTCGCGTGGGAAACAACTGCCGAGTCTTCCCTGCCTCCGTGTCGTTCCTTCCTAGGCCTCGCCGTCGTCCACCGCCTGGTGCTCTCGGCGCTGCCTGGTCAACGTGGTCAACGAATCGACATGCATCTGAAGTGGACTGTCACGGAGAGGCTGACACCTGGGTCCACGACCGCACGCAAGGAAATGCCTCCTTATTATGCGCAAAATTATGATTCCTCCACCTGACATCCGGGACCCACCGAAAGGGCCTCTCAGATTTCGTGAAAACGTTACGCCACGACAGCTTGGACCCACCAGCTATATCTTCACACGCAAGGAAGTGCCTCCTTATTATGCACAAAAATTAATACTCCCCCTGCTAATCGGGACCCAAAGATAGTGGCAGGCTGCCTTGTGGGCCTACTTAGTTGACGGGGACGGAGGGCTTTGTCAACTTAGTCAATATGCACGATTCTAGCTCCACTGACCGTACGATGTCCATCTAACGGCCGTAGTGCTTCTTCAACCTCTGGTCTTCTTGCTCCACCGCCCAAACCAGCGCTGGTCATGCCTCGTGCTCCTGCCTCCGTGGCCGGGCTGCGATCGGCGAGGCCTCACCGCCCCTACTAATCCCACCGCTGGCCAGGCCATCCTCTACTCACCCACACCCCCTGTTATTCTGCGGCGACGACAGCCTCACACCACAGCGAACCAGTGAACCCTCAAACTCCTCTATGCTTGGGCATCCACTGTCGCGTCTTCCCCGGCTCCGCATCGCCCCCTTCCTAGGCCTCGCCGTCGTCCACCGCCCTGGTGCACTCGGCGCGGCGTGGTCAACGTGGCCAAGGAACAGCTTCCATCGGACGTGGACTGTACGTGGAGAGGCTGATAGCTGGGTCCACGGCCGCAGCAAGGAAGTGCCTCCTTATTACGCGCAAAATAATTATTCCTCCACACAAAGCGGGACCCACCGACGGGCCACCGTATTTTGCGAAAAAAACATTTCCCCCTGACTGCTGGGACCCACCAGCTACATCTTCGCACACAAGGAAGTGCGTCCGGGCAAAAAAACACGATTCGCCCCCCTGACTGCTGGGACCCACAAGCTACATCTTCGCATGCAAGGAAGTGCCTGACAATCGGGACCCACCTAGTCGAAGCATACGTAGCATTGTCATTCTGGTCGCGAACGTGTACGAACATACTGGTCGATGTAGAGGCGCGCACGTGTCGTAGTAGAGGCGCGCACGTAGCATGCACACGTACGTACAGCGGCCAGTGTGCAAGAAAGAAAATACGGTCACGTACGTACATACTAGCAGGGTCTCGAACGCCTACTCGCGCATACGTACGGCCAGGGCTCGTGTACATGGCTGGGTTGGAACAGAGAAACAACATCGTCGTTGTGTTCATGGGGAGCCAACCGGCTGGGTCCAAACAAAATGTGTCGTCGTGTTCATCGGGAGGGCTTGGATGGAACAGCCGATGGAAACGAGGCCTGGCGTACCGCAGAACAGAGGAAACGGCCTTGTGTTCGACCGGCCACGTTCGAAACGGGATCTTGTTCATCGGGAGGGGTCTGGTGTACCGCAAAATGGAGGAAACGGGCCTCCTACGGTCGAAACGGGGGTCTTGTTGATCGGGAGGGGTGTGGCGTACCGCAAAACGGAGGAAACAGACTTGTGTTGGAGCGCTACGGTCGAAACTGGGGTCCTATTCATCGGGAGGGGTGTGGCATACCGCAAAACAGGACTCCACGAGATACTGTTCATCTCCACCGTCGACCCCCTCCAGCCTCCATGGGCTACTGTTCATCCACCGTCGACCTCCTCCAGCCTCCACCTGCGACTGTTCATCCACGGGCTCCTGTTCATCCAGCCTCCACCGCGCGCTACTCCACCGACTATTGTTTAACCAGCCCTCTCCACGGGCTCCTGTTCACCCACCCCTCCACGGGCTACTGTTCATCCTACCCTCCACCGTCTACTGTTCATCCTGCCCTCCATGGTGTGGTCCTGTTCATCCAGCCCTCCACGGGGACCTGTTCATCCAGCCCCAACCGGCTCGATCGATCGTAGTTGTAGGACCTTGAAGTATGTCTAGAGGGGGGGTGATTGGACTACTTGACCAATTAAAAACTTAGCCTTTTCCTAGTTTTAGAATTTGGCAGATTTTAGCTATCTTAGGACAAGTCAAGCAATCATCACACAATTCAAGCAAGCATGCAAAGAGTGTGTGAGCAGCGGAAATTAAAGCATGCAACTAGCAAGAAAGTAAAGGGAAGGGTTTGGAGGATTCAAACGCAATTGGAGACACGGATGTTTTTGGCGTGGTTCCGATAGGTGGTGCTATCGTACCTCCACGTTGATGGAGACTTCACCCCACGAAGGGTAACGGTTGCACGAGTCCACGGAGGGCTCCACCCACGAAGGGTCCACGAAGTAGCAACCTTGTCTATCCCACCATGGCTGTCGCCCACGAAGGACTTGCCTCACTAGCGGTAGATCTTCACGAAGTAGGCGATCTCCTTGCCCTTACAAACTCCTTGGTTCAACTCCACAATCTTGTCGGAGGCTCCCAAGTGACACCTAGCCAATCTAGGAGACACCACTCTCCAAGAAGTAACAAATGGTGCGTTGATGATGAACTCCTTGCTCTTGTGCTTCAAATGATAGTCTCCCCAACACTCAACTCTCTCTCATAGGATTTGGATCTGGTGGAAAGAAGATTTGAGTGGAAAGCAACTTGGGGAAGGCTAGAGATCAAGATTCATATGGTAGGAATGGAATATCTTGGTCTCAACACATGAGTAGGTCGTTCTTTCTCAGAAATGGTAAGTTGGAAGTGTAGGTTTGTTCTGATGGCTCTCTCCATGAATGAAGAGGAGGTGGAGGGGTAAACACAATTTACCAATCTCGGTGGGACCGAATGAACAAACTCGGTGAGGCCGATTTTTGTAATTAGCTAACCAGAGAGTTGGTCAGGTAAACTCGGTGGGACCTATTCGCTCTTTCGGTGAGACCGAAACGTTACGAAAGGGAAACAAAAAGTTTACATTGCAATCTCGGTGGGACCGATCCGCTCTTTCGGTGAGACCGAAAAGTTACGAAAAGGAAACAGAGAGATTACAATCCCATCTCGGTGAGACCGAGATCCCTATCGGTAGAACCGATTTGCCTAGGGTTTGTGGCAGTGGCTATGACATTTGGAATTGGTGGCGCCGGATAGGAAGAATCGGTGAGACCGATTTTGGCTTTAGGTTTAGGTCATATGTGGATGTGAGAAAGTAGCTGAGGGTTTTGGAGCATATCACTAAGCACATGAAGCAAGAGGCTCATTAAGCAACACCTCATCCCTCCTTGATAGTATTGGCTTTTCCTATAGACTCAATGTGATCTTGAATCACTAAAATATAAAATGAAGAGTCTTGAGCTTTTGAGCTTGAGCCAATCCTTTGTCATTAGCATTTTGAGGATCCACTTTCATCATCCATGCCATGCCATTCATTGAGCTTTCCTGAAATGTTCATCTTGGAATAGCATTAGCTCAATGAGCTATATGTTGTTATGAATTACCAAAACCACCTAGGGATAGTTGCACTTTCAATCTCCCCCTTTTTGGTAATTGATGACAACATATAGATCAAAGCTTCGACAAATGATAATAAGATTGAAAAACATCGTCGCTTTGAGAAGTATGTGATAAGCAAGAGCTCCCCCTAAATTTGTGCATAGTTTACGATTTGCTTTGGACTTCAAATGCACAAGGAATTAGGCTCATGGGTTACTCTTCCATGTCACATACATCTTGGTGGAGCGCTCAAAATGATACGGATTGAATACATGCACTCATCACCAAGCACAGTGAATGATCACATAGGATAGATAAGATAATATCATCAAACATGCATAAGTGTAGCTTATGATCAAACACATGATCATCAATGTCTCACAAACATAGTATCTCAAGCAATCAAAAGCAAACAAGTTTAAAAACCACCAAATCAAGAGAAAACAAAAGCAACACTCTCTCTCTCGAAACCTATGATCTATACATTTTTCTCCCCCTTTGGCAACAAGTTACCAAAAAGTTCATAGAAAATGCATAGTGCTAGATCGACTCTCAGGCTTGATCTTCAGGTGGTGGTGTCCGAATAGCGCCAAGGACGAAGGCTTCAGTTGAAGTAGATGGAGCTGGAGCTGGTGTAGGTCTTGGAGCTGGTGGCACCGAGGCTGTAGCTGGTGCAGATGAAGTGGCTCGTGTCGAGAACTGCACAGCAGATGACCTCTGGGCTCTAGGCACTCTGGCAAATGCATCGTTGTTGTTTTGCCCTTCCTCTCCTGCATGTCATCCTGTAGTTGCTCCACAGCAGATGAATCTCGCCACTTTCACATCTAAGTCATAGAACTTTTGTTCCATGATTCTTTCCAAGCTCTCCGATTTTGAGTGAGGGTGGCCAATCCCTTCTCAATCCTCGGTGTTGATGCTATTAAGTATCCAAGCTGCTCCTGCTTGTTCTTCAAGAAATACTCAGATGCCTCCTCTTGAGTTGGCATCCTGGCAGCCTTCTCCTTCCTTGCCTTCTCCTTCTTCTCTTGTGCTTGAACTGACGATGGATCAGTCTCATTCATGACAACCTCATTGTCCTCAAAGTATGGATAAATTGGAAAATGTTCTTTATCCAATAGATATTTGCCTGGGCCCATCTTTGAGTTAATCAACTCCTGGATCTGAGGGGCATATCCACAACTTCTCTTCTAGTCTGCTGCAGTTCTCTTAATGGTTTCAACCATAAGGCTCATGACTTTGAATTTCTGTGGCACATCAAACAAATGCAACATGTTGATTGCATGCCCTCTAATCATGTTGTGGTCACCAGACTTAGGCAGTAGAGTATGCCTTAAGATGCAGTTGATAGTTGGCAGCCCTGATAGAAGGAAGTGGACTGATCCAAACTTATGTGTCTCAATGGCTGTGTCTGGGATCTCCTTGTACATGTGTGCCATGGAATTGTGGTCCATTTTCTTCTTGGCATATACATCCAGGTCATCTTCATTCTCCTTTGGGGCATTTATCAGCTTTGCCCACTCCTCAACAGTTGACTGGTACCTTGTACCTTCAGACATCCACACTATCCTCCCATCTGGATAAAAGTGTGTTGTGGAGTAGAACTGCATGATAAGTTCATCGTTCTAGTTGGTGAGCTTTTGCCCAACGAATTCTGCAACTCCAACAAGAACAAAACTGTCTTGCACTCTAGGATAGTGCTATACATTTTCTTCCATGTAGGTCCAGTCGACCCACCTCATATCACACACTATGGGCTTCTTATCCAGCAGAATAGTCTCATAAAAGTCCTGATGTTCCTTGGTGTGGAACCTGTAGTCCACAACAGTTCTTCTCCTTGTGGCATATGGATCTTTCATCCTCCATAGCCTCAACCCATTGTCTCTTCTGATCTTCATGTCCTCACCACAGGATGGGCATCATTGTGGTCTGTATCTTGGGCTTGAGCTTCCTCGAACTTGTCCTTCTTCATCTTCTTCATCAGCAACCTCGAGCATTTGGGGCCTTGTTCTTCTCAAAGAGCTCGAATACTCCTGGTATTCCTCTTTGGTGCAGACTTGGCCTTGGGGGCAGCTTTGGGTGCTTCCTTGGGCTTAGATGTGGCAGCCCTCGATCTTATAGCATCACCCATAAGCTTTGGTGCCTTGGGTGCTGGTGCAGCAATCTCTTCTTCCTCTTCCATCATGGAAGGCTTCCCAATAACTCGATTGTGGTCTTCTTGACCCTTTCTTTCCTTTTCTTTCCTTCAAAAAGCAATGCTCTTTGGGATCAGGCTTTTCAGAATTTGAGTTGATGCTCGACCTTTGGCATAGGTGTCCTCTTGGCAGGAACCTTCCTATTGAGTCCGTGCTTTGTGCTATGTCTTGAGCCATACTCCTTTTGAGCACTTGCCTTCTTGGAGGTTGCCTCATCCTCCTCTGCCCTATAATCCTCATCTTCGAATCTGAGGTTTTCTTCTTCCTTTGCTGGTGGCAGCTTTAGGCAAATTGCTTGGGGTGCTCCTGCTGCCTTCATCTCAAGAGCTGGAGGGACTAGTGCCCTCACTCATGTTCACCTCCTCGACTGTTACATTTGTCACACTGGTGCGACATCTGCAAACACCGATTGCTGACCACGTGAAGAGTTATAGATGAGGTAGAGTGGATGAGCATCACAAAATGCAGAGATTTTTGCAAAAGAATGACTCACAAATTCAGTTTTACTTTTCCACAGAAAGCATTTCGGATCAACCGATTTTCAAACTGGGTGATACCGAAGCAGTTTTGGAACCTAAACTGATGAACCCGGTCAGACCGAGTCACAGTTCGGTGGCATCGAGACTGCTAGGGTTTCACAAAGTCCTAAAATCGGTCTCACCGATTAGCAATTCTCGGTTAGACCGAGTCTCACTAGTGCAATGTCATAAGCCTAATCGGTGGGACCGAGTTTTTCAACTCGGTGGGTCCGAGATGGTTTCGGCGGAAACCTAACCCTAAATTTTTCGAATCAAAACTATTCTAAGGATTGCATTGACTGGATAGGAGTGTTTCAATCGTGGCAAGAATCAATAAGAACACAATGTGCTAAAAATCGGACGAGGAAAGCACTCTGATCGAGTCCATACCCTAGTTCGGCGGAGACTCGCTACGGCGGCAATGGCAGGGTTGAATTCTGTTGACGGCCCCGGAGACCAGCGACAGGAGGCGGCTGGCGACGAGGAGACGATCCGGAGACCACGGAGGCAGAGCGAGCTATTGCGCGGGCGAAGAGGTTCGGAGAAATTTCCAAATTTTGCCCGTGACTATATATAGCCCGACCCTGTCGGTGTGACCGAGTGGAACAACTCGGTGGCACCGAGATGCAAAACTGTGTACAGTTATTGCAACTCGGTGTGACCGAAGAGTTCAAATCGGTTGCACCGAGATTAAAAACCTAGATTGACTTAGTGATCTCGGTAAGACCGAAATGGAGGAATCGGTCAGACCGAGAATCACAAAGAAGTTTTGGAAGTTTAAGTCTATGACGAATCGGGGACTCCGAGTGCTCCTCACACAGAGTGGTTCGAATCTGACTTGATCAAATTTTGTGATGTAGCATGAATAGAGTTTGAGACGAGAAAAGCATAGATAGCTAGAGAAGGTTCTTAGGCATTCTTGTCCATCCACTTGGCCAAAGAAAAAGAAGCCAATCAATCAAAACAACAAGTGGATGTCCTCGAATGAGTAAAGTATGCAACCAACATGCTCACACAATAAGATGGCAAATGAAATATGTGGCAAAGCATGCACAACCAATTCTAGCATCTATCAAACAATTGGCGATGACTAGGTCATCTATATATGAATATATTGACTTAGGAGTCAAATGATAGACATTTGATCATATGTCATACTCATCGTTTAAGCTCAAGTGGGGTTACCACTTTTACATAAAGCATTTATGTGTTCACATCATTAGAGTTGCTTTGAATCAATTCTTAGAGTTAAGCTCCCCCTAGATGTGAGATCCCCCCTAAGAGGGATGAACTAACCTTGGGTTTTGTCGATGATGACTTCATGTAGGTGTTGAAGATGTGGATGCTCAATGTTGATGTAGATCTTTTTGGAGCAATCCTTTGGAGTGAGTTGCACTTTCAATACCTATATGGGTTAGTCCCACAAGGAACAAACAAGTATATCCATAGACATAGAGTGATGCACACACAAAATGATGTCCATGAAATCATTAGGTTACCTTGTCCCTTGCCTTACCAACATGAGGGTTTGTGACTCCTTGAACTAGTGCAAGATATGGAAGTTGATTGCACTTGTCCTTGCCATAATGATATGAGTGAAATATGTTGGCGGAGTCACCCTCAAGAACTCTCTAGTTCTTCTTCTGGATCCACATCATCTTGATGGGAATCCTTGGAGTTGTAGTTGTACTTGATGAGGTAGAACTTGACGTAGTCTTGGGAATCCACTTGACCGAGACCTTAGGTGCCTCTTCAAATGCATCAATCTCTTCTTGAAGCTTGTCCTTGCCTTTGTTCTTGTGGTCTTGTGGTGGAAGATCATCTTGTGCTTGTGTTCCCTTGAAGGAAGTAGGATCATACTTCTCTTGTTGAGGAACAAACTTCGTCTTGGGGTATTGATCTTCTTCCCACTCAACTCCATTGGCATTGAACTTTCGTTCAAAACCAACACCTTGATTCTTCCGGTGCCTTCCTTGCTTGCGTACAATTTCCTCGAATTGCTTACTCCCGACAAGGCTCTTGTATAAACCTTTCTCTATAATTCCCTTCAATAAGCTATTTTCTTGCTCAAGTGTAACTTGGCTAAGAGAATCATTAGTGTAATCAAGAGAACTACTAGAAGCAACAATATTGGATTTGACATTATTATTGTTACTACTAGAGGAAGAATCTTTCTTGATCTTGTTACTAGACTTGACTTGAGGCATGTAAGTAGATAAGAGTAAACGCTTGGCAATGTAAGAAGAACTTTTCTTACGGAGATCATCATTGATTGCTTTTAAGAACTCATGCTCTTGCTCAAGATTGAGCTTTTCAAAGCGTAACTTCTCATGAGCCCTTAAAAGTTCTCGATGATCTTCGAAGATAGTTTCATGAGCTAACTTAAGAGAGTTTAGTTCTTTAGTTAGACGCTCAATCTTCTCCTTATCATTGTCATTCGTTTTATCTTGATTAGCATGATTAATTGAGGTTTCATCATAGTATTCATCACTAGAGTTGTCAACAAGTAAATCATCATCCACAAGCAAGTCATCTTCATCACTATTGAAATCAACATACTCAGGATGTGTTACCTTTGGACCTTTGGCCATGAAGCATCTTCCAATTCCTTCATTTGGTGACTCAAATATGTCGTAGGAGTTGGTTGACACAAGTGCTAGACCGGCAACACCTTCATCTTGAGTATATTCGGAGTTGGAGTGATAGCTTCTCTCGGAGTTTTTGTCGGATTCGGAGCCGGATACACATTCACCAACATGAGCTTGATGTCTTCATTTTATGTAGCTCTTTGATGACTTGTCCTTCCTTTCTGAATCCTTGCTTCTCCGTGAGGGTCTTCGTTCATAACGATCATCTCTACTCCTCCTCTCTCTTGGTGGTGATTCTTCTCTTCTACTCCTTCTTTTTGGAGAGTCTTCTCTTCTTCTGTAGGGTGCCGTACACTCATTGGAATAGTGTCCGGGTCTCCCACAATTGTAGCAATTTCGCTCTCGACTAGAAGATCTTTTGTCATTGTAAGACCTTGACTTGGAGCTTCTTTCTTTGCTTCTAGTCTTGTAGAATTTGTTGAAGTTATTCACCATTAAGCTCAATTCTTCATTGAAGGTGTGTTTCTCACTTGATGATGTGGGGCTTCACTTGAGGCTTTGTAAGCACCACTTGACTTGTTGTGAAGTTCCTCCTTATCCTTAAGTGACATCTCATGAGCAACAATTCTTCCAATGACTTCCGTTGGCTTGAGATCTTTGTAGTTTGGCATCATTTGAATCAATGTGCACACGGTATCATACTTTCCATCCAATGCTCTTAGGATCTTCTTGATGATGAATCATCACCATCTCTTCACTCCCTAAGCCGGCAATCTCATTTGTGATAAGTGCAAGCCTAGACTACATTTCAGCGACACCTTCACCATCCTTCATTTTGAACTTGTCAAGCTGACTTTGGAGCACATCCAACTTGGATTCCTTGATGGATTCGGTACCTTCATGCATATCAATCAAAGTATCCCAAATTTCCTTTGCATTCTCAAGACGGCTGATTTTGTTGAATTCTTCGGGGCACAATCCGTTGAAGATGATATCACAAGTTTGAGGGTTGTATTGCAGCATCTTCAATTCTTCCGCATTAGCTTCACGGTTCGGCTCTCTCCCATCAAAGAATTCACCTTGCAAGCCAATACAAATAATTGCCCAAACGGCGGGGTTATGTCCGAGAATATGCATTTTCATCTTATGCTTCCAACTAGCAAAATTAGTACCATCAAAGTAAGGACCTCTACGGTGATAACTTCCCTCGCTAGACGCCATACTCTCCTAGGTTGTGAAACCAATGCTATGACCACCAAAAGCTATGGAAATCAAAGCAAATGGAGACCAATCTCTGATACCACTTGTAGGACCTTGAAGTATGTCTAGAGGGGGGTGATTAGACTACTTGACCAATTAAAAACTTAGTCTTTTCCCACTTTTAGAGTTTGGCAGATTTTAGCTATCTTAGGACAAGTCAAGCAATCATCACACAATTCAAGCAAGCATGCAAAGAGTGTATGAGCAGCGGAAATTAAAGCATGCAAATTGCAAGAAAGTAAAGGCAAGGGTTTGGAGGATTCAAACGCAATTGGAGACATGGATGTTTTTGGCGTGGTTCCGATAGGTGGTGCTATCGTACCTCCACGTTGATGGAGACTTCAACCCACGAAGGGTAACGGTTGCGCGAGTCCACGGAGGGCTCCACCCACGAAGGGTCCACAAAGTAGCAACCCTTTCTATCCCACCATGGCCGTCGCCCACGAAGGACTTGCCTCACTAGCAGTAGATCTTCATGAAGTAGGCGATCTCCTTGCCCTTACAAACTCCTTGGTTCAACTCCACAATCTTGTCGGAGGCTCCCAAGTGACACCTAGCCAATCTAGGAGACACCACTCTCCAAGAAGTAACAAATGGTGCGTTGATGATGAACTCCTTGCTCTTGTGCTTCAAATGATAGTCTCCCCAACATTCAACTCTCTATCATAGGATTTGGATCTGGTGGAAAGAAGATTTGAGTGGAAAGCAACTTGGGGAAGGCTAGAGATCAAGATTCATATGGTAGGAATGGAATATCTTGGTCTCAACACATGAGTAGGTGGTTCTCTCCCAGAAATGGTAAGTTGGAAGTGTAGGTTTGTTCTGATGGCTCTCTCCACGAATGAAGAGGAGGTGGAGGGGTATATATAGCCTCCACACAAAATCTAACTGTTACACACAATTTACCAATCTCAGTGGGACCGAATCAACAAACTCGGTGAGGCCAATTTTGGTAATTAGCTAACCAGAGAGTTGGTCAAGTAAACTCGGTGGGACCGATTCGCTCTTTCGGTGAGACCGAAACGTTACAAAAGGGAAACAGAAAGTTTACATTGCAATCTCGGTGGGACCGATCTGCTCTTTCGGTGAGACCGAAAAGTTACGAAAAGGAAACAGAGAGATTACAATCCCATCTCGGGGAGACCGAGATCCCTATCGGTAGAACCGATTTGCCTAGGGTTTGTGGCAGTGGCTATGACATTTGGAATCGGTGGCGCCGGATAGGAAGAATCGGTGAGACCGATTTTGGCTTTAGGTTTAGGTCATATGTGGATGTGAGAAAGTAGCTGAGGGTTTTGGAGCATATCACTAAGCACATGAAGCAAGAGGCTCATTAAGCAACACCTCATCCCTCCTTGATAGTATTGGCTTTTCCTATAGACTCAATGTGATCTTGAATCACTAAAATATAAAATGAAGAGTCTTGAGCTTTTGAGCTTGAGCCAATCCTTTGTCATTAGCATTTTGAGGGATCCACTTTCATCATCCATGCCATGCCATTCATTAAACCTTCCTGAAATGTTCATCTTGGAATAGCATTAGCTCAATGAGCTATATGTTGTTATGAATTACCAAAACCACCTAGGGATAGTTGCACTTTGAGTAGTACTGTTCATCCAGAGGCAACACCACGGGGTCCTGTTCATCCACCCCCACCGGGAACTGTTCATCCAACCCCCCCCCCCCAACGCTTGAGGGAGTCCTGGATTAGGGGGTATCCGGACAGCCGGACTGTGTGCAACGTCCGGACTATTGAAGCGTGAAGATACAAGACTCAAGACTTCGGCCCGTGTCCGGATGGGACTTTCCTTGGCGTGGAAGGCAAGCTTGGCGATCCGGATATTATATTTCCTTCCTTGTAACCGAATCCATGTAAACCCTAGCCCTCTTCGTTGCCTATATAAACCGGAGAGGTTGGTCCTTAGAAGGCCGATCATAATTACAATCATACCATCATGGGCTAGCTCTTAGGATTTAGCCTCTACGATCTCGTGGTAGATCCACTCTTGTACTACCCATATCATCAATATTAATCAAGCAGGAAGTAGGGTTTTACCTCCATCAAGAGGGTCCGAACCTGGGTAAACATCTGTGTCCCTTGCTTCCTGTTACCATCAGCCTTGACGCACAGATCGGGACCCCCTACCTGAGATCCGCCGGATTTGACACTGACATTGGTGCTTTCATTGAGAGTTCCTCTGTAAATCGTCAGCCGTCGAGCTCAATGGCTCCTTCAATCATCATCAACGACGCTGTCCGTATGCAGACTTTCCTCCCGGACAGATCTTCATGTTCGGCGGCCAAGATCGCTGGCCAACTCGCTTAGCCATCCGAGCAGATCGACAGCTCACGCCTCGCCACCGTGTCAGGTTCGAAACCTGAACTACACGGCGGACATCCACGGAGACTTGATCTTCGATGGATTTGGGCCTATGCCAGGAGCACCGGACAGTCACGATGAGCACGGCTTAGATCTGCCATCGGACGAAGCTCAGGGTATCACCCCCGTAGTATCTCCGGACCTAGATCCGGAGCAGGCTGCGCTGCCTAAGGACGGAGGGATGGACCCCGACCCCCAGGTTGCACACTCATCGGCGGTGGAGCCGAACACGGGTCTTGCCTCTGTGATGGCCTGTGTCTCCGAACCCCCGGATTCTTATCCGGACGTTGGTTCCTGTCCACGCACTCCCGAGCCCATCGGGCCAGGATGGGCTCCGGTAATGGAGTTCACCGCTGCGGATATTTTCCAGCACTCGCCCTTCGGCGACATGCTGGACTCATTAAAGTCTCTCTCTTTGACAGGAGGCTCTTCGCCGAACTATGTCCGGCTCGAGTGGGAGGCAGGCCACGAAGGAATTCGTTGCCCACCCACCACCCACTTCATTGCCACGGTTGATGATTTAACCGAGGTACTGAACTTCGACTCCGAAGACATCGACGGTATGGACGACGATGCAGGAGAAGAACATGAACCACCGCTCATAGGGCGATGGACATCCACCTCTTCTTATGATACATATATGGTGGACACACCGAAGGAAACAAATGGCGATGAGGCAACGGAGGATAAAACCTCAGGGAAAAAAGCAAAGAATGGGTGTCGTCGGCGCCACCCCAAGCCCCGCCACAGCAATACCGGCCCAGAAGACGGAAACAATCCGAATGGTGCCGAAGAAGAATGAAACCCTGATCAGCCCGCCTTCGAGTAGGCCGAACAGGAGGATGAGCAGGACAGCCCATAAGAACAGGCGACGGACGAATACCCGGAGGAGGACAGCTACATGCCCCCCTCCGAAGACGAGATTAGCCTCGGCGACGACGAGTTCGGCGTGCCTGAGGATCCCGTAGAGCAGGAGCGCTTCAAGCGTCGGCTTATAGCCACTGCAAGGAGCCTGAAAAAGAAGCAGCAGCAACTCCAAGCTGATCAAGACCTGCTCACAGACAGATGGACTGAAGTCCTGGCATCCGAGGAATACGGACTCGAGCACAATACGGCTGACCGGCCACCTCGTGGCCGGGATAAAACGGCATACCAGTCCGCATACCAGCCAACACCCCCACGCCAACATACTACGGCCCGGGGCAACAAATCAGGACAGCCAAGATCGATCTACGTATCGCGGGGGCGTGCCTCAGTACGCGACGAGGACCGTCACGCCGGATACACCTTCAACAAGTCTGGCCGGGCCGAATATATCCACCCAGAGAAATTCGACCTGCGTAGCCACATAGCCCGGCACAGAGGCGTCGTGCACCCCCTCTGCTTCACTGACGAAGTAATGGATCATGAATTCCCAAAAGGGTTCAAACCCGTAAACATCGAATCATACGACGGCACAACAGACCCCGCAGTATGGATCGAAGATTTTCTTCTCCACATTCACATGCCCCGCGGAGAAGATCTGCACGCCATGAAGTATCTTCCCCTTAAGCTCAAAGGACCAGCCCGACACTGGCTAAACAACCTGCCGGCAAATTCCATTGGCAGCTGCGAAAACCTAGAAGACGCATTCCTCGACAACTTCCAGGGCACATACGTGTGACCACCTGACGCCGATGACTTGAGCCACATTACTCAACAGTCCGGAGAGTTAGCCAGGAAATTCTGGACTCGGTTCCTAACTAAAAAGAACCAAATAGTCGACTGTCCGGACACCGAAGCCCTGGCGGCTTTTAAGCATAATATCCGTGACGAGTGGCTCGCTCGACACCTCGGCCAGGTGAAAGTGCAATCATGCCCTTAATCATATTTTGATGTTGATGACAACACATATCCGGGACTAATCATGTTTATCAAGTATATCTCAGGATTATGTCTCAAAGACCGTGTGCATGGATCATGACTAGGGACAAAAATCATAAACCTCAAGAATGGAGATACAAGATATTGACTTCATTTATGGTTTGTTCTTGAGTATAGGGATCCCGCACTATTAAGAGGGGATCGTTGGATCTAGTGAAAAACTTGCTCAAAGCCACTTTTCCTATACCTTGCCTTCGGACGTTCGATGTTCTACGGACGTCCGGTCCCTCTCGGTTGCCCGGACGTCCGGCCACTTCCGGTCGTCCGGTGGTCCTTTATAGAAACTTTTACGGATGTCCGGAACTCTCCGGACGTCCGGTACTTTCACAACAGAATCATTTCTACGGACGTCCGGACTCTCCAGTCGTCCGTGCTCCGGATGTCCGGCCCATCTCGGACGTCCGTGTCCTGTACACTGGGTCGTGGCTCACAGTTTCACAATGGCGGTCGTCAAACAACCGCCGGACGTCCGGGCCTATTTATGCCTCCGGACGTCCGATGTTCTCCGGACGTCCGACCCATCCTGTACACTTATGTTCCTCAAACGGTCACTTTTACTCACCTACTATATATATGGCTTTCCCTTCCACGGGATAGGGTTGACCACTCGCTTTGAGCCTATCAAGAACACTCCTCTCTTTCTCTCTCATTCACCTACACCAAATCCTAGATCCCCAAGTGTTCTAGGAGCATTTGAGAGAAGTTTTCCAATCAAGTGATAGATCCACTCCTTCCCTTTCTTTGCACCAAAGGAATTCGTGATTTGACCAAGTTTTGAGCTTTCCCCCATCGTTCTTCTTACTCTTGGAGGTTGGAGACTCCTAGGCGGTAGGAGTCATTTGGAGAGGAATCGAACTTTGTGATTACCCTCTGAAAAGTTTGTGAGGGTTTGGAGACCACCCCAAGGTCTACCACTAGTGGTTGAGAAACGCCTCCATGGTGTTGTCTTAAAGGGAGAATAGGGTGAGCCTTCGTGGCATTGGTGTGCCTTCGTGGTAACATCCACCTCTCTAACTGTGACTAGCTTCCCTCCAAGGAAGTGAACATCGGCATACATCCTCGTCTCCCGGAGTTGTGGTTATTCCTAACCCTAACTCTCTACTTGTGGTTACTTGTCTCTTTGCACTTACATACATCATATTATGCTTTCCTACTTACGTACTTGTGTTACTATCTTAGTACTTAGTACTCACTTGCAATTGTTAGGCTCATCTTCATATTCCGCATTATTGCCTAAAATTGCTAAGTAATAATTAAAATTTGTAATTGTACCTATTCACCCCCCCCCCCCTCTAGGTCCATCTCGATCCTTTCACCAGGAAAAACCCAAGTCCATGGCAGCTCTCACAACACTAATGACCCGCTTTTGCGCGGGCGAGGACAGTTGGTTCGCTCGCAGCAGCACTACGCCACATTCTGGCAATTCGATGGTCATGATAATAACGGCAAGCCGCGCGTAATGATATAAGAGACGGAACAACGGCGACAGCCTTCAAGACACAGCGATCGGTCAAGGGGATTCAGCGGATGCAAGCCCGGTCGTGGAAGAAGCCGTTCAAAAGAAATAATCGAGGACCGTCCCATCTGGACCGCATCTTTGGAGCGCTTCGTGCAAATTCATGGCACCGGACAAGCCAGCCAACCACACCAATAGAGATTGCTGGGTATTCAAACAGGCGGGCAAGATAAACGCCAAAGACAAGGACAAGGGGCTGCACAGCGATGATGATGAGGAGCCTCGACGTCCGAACACAGGGGGGACAGAAGAAATCCCCCCCCCCCCAGGTGAAAACGGTCAACATGATCTACGCCACGCACATCCCCAAGCGGGAACGGAAGCGGGCATTAAGAGGACGTCTATGCGATGGAGCCAGTCGCCCCCAAATTTAACCCATGGTCAGCTTGTCCGATCACCTTTGATCGTAGGGACCATCCTACTAGCATCCGTCACGGCGGCTCAGCCGCATTGGTCCTAGACCCAATCATTGACGGATTCCACCTCACGCGCATCCTTATGGACGGTGGCAGCAGCCTGAACCTGCTTTACCAGGACACAGTGCGCAAAATGGGAATTGATCCTTCAAGGATCAAGCCCACTAAAACCACCTTTAAAAGTGTAATTCCTGGAGTAGAGGACCATTGTACGGGCTCTATAACATTGGAAGTAGTCTTCGGATCTCTGGATAACTTCCAAAGCGAAGAGTTAATCTTTGATATCGTCCCCTTCCGCAGTGGTTACCATGCACTCTCGGACGAACCGCATTCGCCAGATTCAATGCGGTACCACACTACGCATATCTCAAGCTCAAGATGCCAGGACCACGTGGGGTCATAATAGTGAACGGAAATATGGACCGCTCTCTATGAACAGAAGAACATACCGCAGCCCTTGCAGCGGAAGTACAATGCGGCCTTCTCCGACAAACCAATCTGGCGACAACAACTTCGAGCACAGTCAAGCGAGTCCGGAGCACCCCGCAACAGGATCATCAGGCACGCCAAGAGCGCGACTAGCAGTACGGCCTCCGCTTAAGCCCCATCAAAGCAACATTCGTGCCTAGAGCACACAATTACGGACTTAAAATACCATGGGCATAGGTGGAGGCGCATCAACGGCTCAGTCAATAGTGCGGGTATCCGCCAAATACTTTCATACTCTTTCCCTCTTACCTTTGAGGACACCGCGTTGGAGCAGCATCCTCAAAAGAGCCGAATTGCCGGACTTATAGGTGAGAGACATCCAAGGAGGCAACATACGTTGTGCAGCATGTATGAAATACCTGTGGAATCTATTTACGATCATTATACCTGCTTTATCTATCTGAACACAGCCTGCCCCTGGATAGGACATGTCAAATAGTCCTATTTTATCTCCGCTTAACACATCCATTGTAAACGTACGCTTAAACGTATTTTTCGTCAATGGGAGATCATATATAGCATCAGCTTATTATTCTTATTTGCGCATTTTTTTCTCTTATAAATGTTTATTTGATATTGCATCCGTACACCTTGGTGCGGTCAGTTTGCCAGGGGCTTCTCATGGCGCCCTGTAATATGGCAACTAAAGTCCGAACACTTACAATAGTGCGGCACCCCGAACTTATAGCACTATATGCATCAGCTCCGAATCATGTCTTGGGTCTACAGTTGGGATAGCCCGGCTCCCTTGTTTTGGTGCCTTACGTTCTGTTATATCGGCTAAGGTAGTGCAGGGAGAACTACTGCCATTGTGTCCCGGTTCTTCCGGACGAGCACCTCAGTAGAGAAAGCCGAAAACTGAATGGCATGATGTGGCGAGAGCTGGTCACTGTCCGAGAGGTTTTAAAATCCTTAAAGATTTTCCGCTTTAGGCGATAAATCGGCTTCGTCCGATCTAGGCGTGTATAGTGCCCCGATTCGGTCTTCCGGATTCTAGGGGCTTCGCCGAAATTTAAAATTGTAGACTTCTATGGCTAAGTGAAAGTTATAAAGCCGCATAGTCCGATTGCCTTGTTCGCTGCGCCGGTCACCTCCTTAAGGGACCAAACATTTGGATAAAGAGTGTCTGGGTTTTTCACGAACACCCCAGTGCTAGTCACGTGGGGGCGGAAGCCGACGACTCCCCTACTTTCAGGATTTTATAAACAGCCGCACAGAAGGTAATATTTTAAATCACAAAAGCGCTACATAGCGCAAGTAACTTCATCTTTAAATTACAAACATGACAGAAGTGAACTCATTCCAAAATGGCATCCTTGGTACACTCATTGGCGATGAGACGAGCACCCTTCATCACGCCATCGTAGTACATCTCGGGATGGCGATGCGCCTTGCCCTCCGGTGGCCCGTCCTTGACTAGTTTCTCCGCATCCAGCTTGCCCCAATGCACCTTGACGTGGGCAAAGGCTCGGTGGGCACCTTCAATGCAAACGGATCGCTTGATCACTTCAAGCCGCGGGCAGGCATCCACCATCTGCTTGATCAGGCCAAAGTAGCTACTGGGCAGGAGCTCACAAGGCCACATCCTGACTATGAAGTCCTTCATAGCCAGTTTGGCCGCCCTGTGGAGTTCGATCAATCGCTGCTTGCTTGGTCGCTCGAGAGGCATCGAGCGATCGGCCCAAATCTTACCGGGACCGAACAACTTCTCCGTTGAGCTCCCCTCCTGGGCATGGTAGAACTCCGCAGTGTCTGAGACGCTGCGTGGTAGATCTGCAAATGCCCCTGGAGAGCTATGAATTCGAGTAATTAAAACAAACGCCTCCTCCACATGTTTGCTTTGCATAAAGAATTTCTTACCCGCTGCTATCTTTTTGGCCTCCTGGATCTCCTGCTGTGCTTTCTCGACTTCGGCCCTGGCATCTTTCAAATTCACAAGGGCCTTCGCAAGCTCGGGCTCCTTCATCTTCAGAACATGCTCCACGGACTCACACTTCTTGCCGAGGTCCTAGAGCTCTTGTTGTACCTCGCCCACTCTAGCACTTTGCTTTTAGCGCTCCTTGTATTCCAAGGCCGCTTTGTTTTCGGCCTCGGACAGCGCTTTCTTCAGGGACGCCACTTCGGCGATGGCCCCTGTTGCACTCACGACGCTTCGGTGTTAGACTGACAAATTTTGCCTATCTTTACATACATACGAACGGGGAATCGCTTACCTTTATTCTCCTCGAGCTGCCTCTTCGTGAGGCCGAGCTCTCCCTTTGCCTCTCGAGCCCCGCTTGATTCGGCAACCTCGGCGAGACGGGCAAGTGCAACAAGCAGCACAACCTACTTATTCACAACAATACTTATTATTAGACTCCTGCGGATTATAATGACCCTCCGTTTGGCTTTTCTTTCCGAACACCAAACAGAGTATCAGGGGATACTACCTATCGGGTGGTAATTTCATACATTTTTATTACTTACCTCAAAGCCCGTTAGGAGGCTTGTGTAGGCTTCGGTCAGTCCGCTTTTGGCGGACAAAACCTTTTGAATCACCGCACTCATAAGAGTACGGTGATCTTCTTCCATGCAAGCGCCTCGAAGCGCTTCCACCAGGCTATCCGGTGCCGTTGGTGCGACGGAAGTCCTCGGCACGGGCGGCTCGCCCTCCCTAACGAGGGGCTGCCCGCCTAAGTCCAAAACTGTCGGAGGTTCCGGAGCAGTATTCGGTCGAGAGTCCGCCTTGTTGCGGCTCTCATCGAAGCGATCCGTGGGGATCTTGAACCCCACATGTCCGACATTTGGAAGTCCGCCTTGGGGCATCTTCAGGGTCACCTCCCCCTGCTCGGGGAACCTTCGGGACAACACCTCTGTGTCATCCGCAGGCTGAGGAGTGGTGGCCGTCGGGAGCGAGTTCATCTCTGAAGCGCTCAGAGAGCCATCCGAAGATGACACCTCCGAATGAGCCTAGACCGGACTGCATCAATGTTCGGCGTTATTACACAATTGTGAAGTGAAAATCACAGTAGAGTGCGGACATTTACGATCGCGCCAGGGGCTTCCCCCTGGGCAGCCACCCTTCCTCGCTATGAGCAGCCGTGGTGGAGTAGTCTGGAATGGACGTCTTTCCCTTCTTGGGCGTCCCAACCTCCCCTTCCGGGGCGGCCTTCCTCTTTTTCTCCTCCCCAGTACAGGGGCGCGGAGTTTCTTCTTGCTTCCCCCCGCCTCCGCGGGAAGAATCTGTTTCATCGTCATCGGATGACGTGGGTATGACGGCCTTGCGTCGAGGGCCTCTCCCGGCCCCACAGCCCGTCCCCTCAGGCCTCACGTCCTTTCCGGATGGGGCGGCTTCTTCTTCTTCTTCCTCCTCTTCGGGGGAGGAGTGTGCCTCATCGTCTTCGGACGAGGCTTCTGGCACAACCTTACGACAGAGACCCTTTCGGGTCCCCTGGGCCCTCTTCTCGGCCTTCTTCTCCGGCACCTTGTACGGTGCCGGGACCAGCATCTCCGTCAGGAGAGCATCCGCTGGGCCTTCTGGCAGCAGAGCTGGACGGTAGACCTGCTCCGCTGTCTCCACATAGTCCTGAAGCAAATGTACACAAATACTTAAGACTCCCCCATGAATATATTGGGAAAAACTGGGTCCGGTGGCGGTGTGAGAATTCACCTGACTAGGAGCCCGCAGTCCTCGGATGTGGGAGGAGGTACTTCGGAGGCCTTGAACAGCACTTTCCATGCGCCTTCGTGCGTCATGCCGTAGAGCTTCCGGAGCGTCTGGTGTTCGGCCGGGACGAACTCCCACAGATTAACTGCCCGCCTTTGGCAGGGCAGGATTCGGCGAACGAGCATAACCTGGATCACGTTGACAAGCTTGATGTTCTTGTCCTTCATGATTTTGATGCATGTCTGGAGTCCGGCCAGCTCCGTGGAATCGCCCCAGGACAGGCCCTTCTTTTCCCAGGAAGTGAGCCGCATAGGGGTTCCGGATCGGAACTCAGGGGCTGCAGCCCAGCTGGCGCCGCGCGGCTCGGTGATGTAGAACCACCCCGATTGCCATCCTTTTATGGTTTCTGTGAAGGAACCGTCCAGCCAGGTGACGTTAGGCATCTTGCCCACCATGGCTCCTCTGCACTCCGCTTGCTGGCCGCTTACAACCTTCGTCTTCACGCAGAAGGTTTGCAGCCATAGGCTGAAATGAGGCCAGATGCGGAGGAAGGCCTCGTAAAGAACGATGAACGCTGAGATGTTGAGGACGAAATTCGGGGCTAGATCATGGAAATCTAGCCCATAGTAGAACATGAGCCCGCGGACGAAGGGATGGAGTGGAAATCCCAGTCCACGGACGAAGTGGGCGACGAACACGACTCTCTCGTGGGTCCCAGGGTCGGAATGACCTGCCCAGCGTCCGGTAGCCGGAGCGCTATGTCTGCGGCCAAGTATCCGGCCGCTCGAAGATTTGTGATGTGCTTCTCCTCGACGGTGGAAGCCACCCACTTGCCTCCTGCTCCGGACATGTCTAGCTGTGCGGAGGAGACTTGGGCTTGGGCGCTGGAGCTCGAGGGGGCAAGAATGGGAAGAGAAGGAAGAAGGCGTGGGTAAAAATGAGGAAATCTTATCCCTTTATAGAGGTGATGAAAGCGGTGCACCTCCCCACTTGCCCGTTGGGAATCTCTTGCTTCTCAAGCGCCACGATTAATGATGTGGTGGGATTACCCGTACCCGTATTGATGAGAATCCCGTGATAAGGGGGCACGATCTCTGCTTTGACAAGACGTGTCAAGGAAACCGCCTCGCAATATGCGTTGTGGCTGGTTGTGGGAAGACAGTTCAAATAATGACCCGACCGTAATGACACGTCACGTTGCTTAAAAAGTTGTCAGCAGATTGCATTTGTGAAACATCATTCTCCCTACGGTGGCATGCGAAGATCATCTTGTGGATCCGGACACAGTTTAGTGTTCGATAATTACCTTGGGGTATTCGGAGGAGGAACCCGCCCTGCAATACCGAAGACAATACTGCGCGCCGGACTCATCGTCATTGAAGCCTGGTTCAGGGGCTACTAAGGGAGTCCTGGATTAGGGGGTATCCGGAAAGCCGGACTGTGTGCAACGTCCGGACTATTGAAGCGTGAATATACAAGACTCAGGACTTCGGCCCGTGTCCGGATGGGACTTTCCTTGGCGTGGAAGGCAAGCTTGGTGATCCGGATATTATATTTCCTTCCTTGTAACCGACTCCATGTAAACCCTAGCCCTCTCCGGTGCCTCTATAAACCAGAGAGGTTGGTCCTTAGAAGGCCGATCACAATTACAATCATACCATCATAGGCTAGCTCTTAGGGTTTAGCCTCTACGATCTCGTGGTAGATCTACTCTTGTACTACCCATATCATCAATATTAATCAAGCATGAAGTAGGGTTTTACCTCCATCGAGAGGGCCCGAACCTGGGTAAACATCTGTGTCCCTTGCTTCCTGTTACCATCAGCCTTGACGCACAGATCGGGACCCCCTACCCGAGATCCGCCGGTTTTGACACCGACAACGCTCACTGTTCATCCAGAGGCAGCATCGATCGGCTTCTGTTAGCAGCAGTAGCGAAGGAATCGCTCGATCGGGTTCAGTTAACAGCCCGATCGATCGCTCGGGTTCAGTAACGCGTAGCCTGCAGTGCAATTGCTCGGGTTCAGTTAGAGCCCAACGCCTCACACACACGCGCGTACGTATGAGAGAAACACGCATCACTCGGCCCCCGACCACCCACCGTAACCGGGGACTCCCAGATATTTTCCGCGCCCTCGCTTCTACCACGGTTTTTCTGTCATGGACGGCCCAAAGAATGTCATGCAGCTGCGTCTCCGGCCCGCCCAGGACAAAAAGCCCATTTTCTGTCATGATTTTTTTTCATAGAAGTAGGACCCCCACCACATCTATGATGATACCGGGTTTTGTCACAATTATCGTCATAGAAGTTTCATAAGTATGACAGAAAAGATTTTCGTTCGGCCCAAAATGTCACGGATGTGTCTTTTTTTTGTAGTGTCGTCATGTCCGTCATCCCATCCGGGACTCCGAACCACCTTCGGTACATCAAATCACATAAACTCATAATACCAATCGTCATCGAGACACTTCTCCGGTCAATAACCAACAACAGAACCTGGATACTCATATTGGTTCCTACATATTCTATGAAGACCTTCATCCGTCAAACCGCACAACAACATACGTTGTTCCCTTTGTCGTTGGTATGTTACTTGCCTGAGATTCGATCGTCAGTATCATCATACCTAGTTCAATCTCGTTACCGGCAAGTATCTTTACTCATTCCGTAGTGCATCATCCCGCAACTAACTCATTAGTCACATTGCTAGCAAGGCTTATAGTGATGTGCATTTCCGAGAGGGCCCAGAGATACCTCTCCGACAATCGGAGTGACAAATCCTAATCTCAAACTATGCCAACTCAACAAACACTAACGGAGACACCTGTAGAGCATCTTTATAGTCACCCAGTTACGTTGTGACGTTTGATAGCACACTAAGTGTTCCTCCGGTATTCAGGAGTTACATAATCTCATAGTCATAGGAACATGTATAAGTCAGGAAGAAAGCAATAGCAATAGATTAAACGATCATAGTGCTAAGCTAAAGGATGGGTCTTGTCCATCACATCATTCTATAATGATGTGATCTTGTTTATCAAATGACAATACATGTCTATGGCTAGGAAACTTAACCATCTTTGATTAACGAGCTAGTGAACTAGAGGCATACTAGGGACACTCTGTTTGTCTATGCATTCACACATGTACTAAGTTTCCGGTTAATACAATTCTGGCATGAATGATGAACATTTATCATGATATAAGGAAATATAAATCACAACTTTATTATTGCCTCTAGGGCATATTTCCTTCAGACATGACCGAGACACATCTCCGGTCAATAACCAATAGCGGAACCTGGATGCTCACATTGGCTCCTACATATTCTACGAAGATCTTTATCGGTCAAACCGCATAACAACATACATTATTCCCTTTGTCATCGGCATGTTACTTGCCCGAGATTCGATCATCGGTATCATCATACCTAGTTCAATCTTGTTACTGGCAAGTCTCTTTACTCGTTCCATAATGCATCATTTCGTAACTAACTCATTAGTCACATTTCTTGCAAGGCATATAGTGATGTGCATTACCGAGAGGGCCCAGAGATACCTCTCCGATACACGGAGAGCCAAACCCTAATCTCGATCTATGCCAACCCAACAAACACCTTCGGAGACACCTATAGAGCATCTTTATAATCACCCAGTTACTTTGTGACGTTTGATAGCACACAAGGTGTTCCTCCGGTATTCGGGAGTTGCATAATCTCATAGTCAGAGGAACATGTATAAGTCACGAAGAAAGCAATAGCAATAAAACTTAACGATCATAATGCTAAGCAAATTGATGGGTCTTGTCCATCACATCATTTCCTAATGATGTGATCCCGTTCATCAAATGACAACACATGTCTATGGTCAGGAAACATAACCATCTTTGATTAACGAGCTAGTCAAGTAGAGGCATACTAGGGATACTCTGCTTTGTCTATGTATTCACACATGTACTAAGTTTTCAGTTAATACAATTCTAGCATGAATAATAAACATTTATCATGATATAAGGAAATATAAATAACAACTTTATTATTGCCTCTAGGGCATATTTCCTTCAAGATCAACATGAGTAGCAAATGATTCATAAAAAGAGGCTACTATCTCAGAGTCAAGTCCATATTTAGTGCTAAACTTATGAAAAGCATCGGTATCCACAAAAGATTTAACACAATCGTACTCAAGTTTTATACTTGACTCTTTACCTTTGTCGAGTTCCCAATCTTCAGTGTTGTGTTTAATTCTTTCCAGAAGATCCCCTCTGAATTCAATAGTTTTCTTCATAAAGGAACCAGTAGAAGAAGAATCGAGCATGGTTTGATTATTATGTGAAAGCCGAGCATAAAATTTTTGTAAGATGATCTCTCTTGAGAGCTCATTATTGGGACATGTGTACATCATGTACTTAAGCCTCCCTCAAGCTTGAGCAATACTTTCTCCTTCACGAGGAAAAAATTATATATATATATATATATATATATATATATATATATAATTCCGATCACGATGAACCAGATGCATAGGATAAAACTTCTAATGAAATTCCAATTTCAATCGGTTCCAATCCCATGTTCCAATTGTTGGGGAACGTGGCATGCAATTTCAAAAAAAATCCTACGATCATGCAAGATCTATCTAGGAGATGCATAGCAACGAGACGGGGAGAGTGTGTCCACGTACCCTCATAGACCGAAAGCGGAAGCGTTATGTTAACGCGGTTGACGTAGTCGAACGTCTTCATGATCCAACCGATCCAAGTACCGAACGTACAGCACCTCCGTGTTCGGCAGACGTTTAGCTCGATGACGTCCCTTGAACTCTTGATCCAATAGAGGGTCGAGGGAGAGTTCCGTCAGCATGACGGTGTGGCGACGGTGTTGGTGATGTGATCCGCGCACGGCTTCGCCTAAGCACTACGACACTATGACCGAAGGAGTAAACTATGGAGGGGGCACCGCACACGGCTAAGAAACAACTATTGTGCCTTTGGGATACCCCCCGGCCCACGTATATAAAGGAGGGGGGAGGTGGAGGCCGGCCCAAGGGGGGCGCGCCAATAGGGGAGAGTCCTACTAGGACTCCGTTCCTAGTAGGATTCACCCCCTTTCCTTCCAACGGAGAGGGGGAAAGGGGAAAGGAGGGAGAAGGAGAAGGAAAGTGGGGGGCCGCGCCCCCTCCCCTTGTCCAATTCGCATTGGGCAAGGGGGGGCGCCACCTCCCGTGGCCTGCCTCCTCTCCTCCACTATGGCCCATTAGGCCCATTAACTTTCCCGGGGGGTTCCGGTAGCCTCCCGGTACTTCAAATAATCCCCGAACCTTATCAAAACCATTCCGGTGTCCGTATATAACCCTCCAATATATCAATCTTTACCTCTCGATCATTTCGAGACTTCTCGTCATGTCTGTGATCTCAGCCGGGACTCCGAACAAGCTTCGGTCACCAAAACACATAACTCATAATACAAATCGTCATCGAACGTTAAGCGTGCGGACCCTACGGGTTCGAGAACTATGTATACATGACCAAGACACATCTCCGGTCAATAACCAATGGCGGAACCTGGATGCTCACATTGGCTCCTACATATTCTACGAAGATCTTTATCGGTCAAACCGCATAACAACATACATTATTCCCTTTGTCATCGGCATGTTACTTGCCCAAGATTCGATCATCGGTATCATCATACCTAGTTCAATCTTGTTACCGGCAAGTCTCTTTACTCGTTCCGTAATGCATCATTTCGTAACTAACTCATTAGTCACATTTCTTGCAAGGCTTATAGTGATGTGCATTACCGAGCGGGCCCAGAGATACCTCTCCGATACACGGAGTGACAAATCCTAATCTTGATCTATGCCAACCCAAAAAACACCTTCGGAGACACCTGTAGAGCATCTTTATAATCACCCAGTTACGTTGTGACATTTGATAGCACACAAAGTGTTCCTCCGGTATTCAGGAGATGCATAATCTCATAGTCAGAGGAACATGTATAAGTCATGAAGAAAGCAATAGCAATAAAACTAAACGATCATTATGCTAAGCTAACGGATGGGTCTAGTCCATCACATCATTCGCTAATGATGTGATCCCGTTCATTAAATGACAACACATGTGTATGGTCAGGAAACATAACCATCTTTGATCAACGAGCTAGTCAAGTAGAGGCATTCTAGGGACACTCTATTTTGTCTATGTATTCACACATGTACTAAGTTTCCGGTTAATACAATTCTAGCATGAATAATAAACATTTATCATGATACAAGGAAATATAAATAACAACTTTCTTATTGCCTCTAGGGCATATTTCCTTCACCAATATCCTCACATAGCCTATACCATGTCAATTCTTTTACCCCCAAAGATTAAGTGCATATCGGGATGTATTGCTCAATCTCCTGCATAAGGATTAGCTAGCAATTTCTCTATCATACTCGAAGGTATCTCATAATAAAAAATTCCAGTGGGTGCAGTAGGTTGCGGGGCAAATCTTTGTGCCACTAGTCGAGGTAAAGATACCCCGAACAAACCCCTCAAAGGATATTTTCCATAGTAACAAGTGATAGTAAATTTCAGCACGTAATAAATGTTTCCTTACCAAATTCCACTCACCAAAGGCGCTTCACTCCCCGGCAACGGTGTCAGTGAAGGAAATATGCCCTAGAGGCAATAATAAAGTTATTATTTTATTTCCTTATATCATGGTAAATGTTTTTTATTCATGCTAGAATTGTATTAACTGGAAACTTGATACATGTGTGAATACATAGACAAAACAAAGTGTCCCTAGTATGCCTCTACTAGACTAGCTCGTTAATCAAAGATGGTTAAGTTTCCTGACCATAGACATGTGTTGTCATTTGATGAACGAGATCACATCATTAGAGAATCATGTGATGGACAAGACTCATCCGTTAGCTTAGCATTATGATCGTTGAGTTTTATTGTTGTTGCTTTCTTCATGACTAATACATGTTCCTCTGACTATGAGATTATGCAACTCCCGAGTACCAGAGGAACACCTTGTGTGCTATCAAACGTCACAACATAACTGGGTGATCATAAAGATGCTCTACAGGTGTCTCCGAAGGTGTTTGTTGGGTTGGCATAGATCGAGATTAGGAGTTGTCACTCCGTGTATCGGAGAGGTATCTCTGGGCCCTCTCGGTAATGCACATCACTATAAGCCTTGCAAGCAATGTGACTAATGAGTTATTTGCGGGATGATCCATTAGGAACGAGTAAAGAGACTTGCCGGTAATGAGACTGAACTAGGTATGATGATACCGACGATCGAATCTCGGGCAACTAACATACCGATGACAAAGGGAAAAACGTATGTTGTTATGCGGTTTGACCGATAAAGATCTTCATAGAATATGTAGGAGCCAATATGAGCATCCAGGTTCCGCTATTGGTTATTGACCGGAGATGTGTAGCGGTCATGTCTTCGAAGTCCCGAATGAGATCATGGACATGAAGAGGAGTCCGAAAAGGTCGAGAGGTAAACATTCATATATAGGACGATGGTATTTGGACACTGGAAGTTTTCCGGGTGATACCGGGTCACCGAAAGGGGTTCTGGGCAACCCCCGACAAAGATATGGGCTTAACGGGCCAAGTAAGGGAACACACCAGCCCACAAGGGGCTAGTGCGCCCCCTATAGGGCCAGCCACATGGGGAAAAAGGGAAAGGAGAGGAGGAAAAGGAAAGTATGAAGTGGGACTCCTACTTCCTTCCCCTCCCCCCTCCTTCCTTTCCCCCTTGTCCAAATATGGTAGGGGGGCCGAATTGGACTAGGGGCCCAAGTAGGATTCCTCCTACTTGGGTGCACCCTAGGCTGCATCCCTCCCTCTCCCTCCTTTATATACATGGGGAGGGCACCCCTAGAACACACATCAATTGTTCCTAGTCGTGTGCGGCGCCCCCCTCCACAGTTAACACCTCGGTCATATCGTCGTAGTGCTTAGACGAAGCCCTGCGCTGGTAACTTCATCATCACCATCGCTATGCCGTCGTGCTGACGGAACTCTCCCTCGTACTCAACTGGATCAAGAGCTCGAGGGACGTCATCGTGCTGAGCGTGTGCTGAACATGGAGGTGTCGTACGTTCGGTACTTGGATCGGTTGGATCATGAAGACGTTCGACTACATCAACCGCGTTACTAAACGCTTCCGCTTTTGGTCTACAAGGGTACGTAGACACACTCTCCCCCTCTCGTTGCTATGCATCTCCTAGATAGATCTTGCGTGATCGTAGGAATTTTTTTGAAATACTACGTGCCCCAACAGTGGCATCCGAGCCAGGTCTATGCGTAGATGTTATATGCACGAGTAGAACACAAAGAGTTGTGGGCGACAATAGTCATACTGCTTACCAGCAACGTCTTACTTAGATTCGACAATATTGTTGGATTAAGCGGCCCGGACCAACATTACATGACCACGTTCATGAGACTAGTTCTACAGACATGCTTTGCACACAGGTGGCTAGCTGGTGTCTGTTTCTCCAACTTTAGTTGAATCGAGTTTGACTTCGCCCGGTCCTTGTTGAAGGTTAAAACAACACAGTTGATGAAAAATCGTTGTGGTTTTGATGCGTAGGTAAGAACAGTTCTTGCTAGAAGCCCGTAGCAGCCACGTAAAACATGCAACAACAAAGTAGAGGACGTCTAACTTGTTTTTGCAGGGCATGTTGTGATGTGATATGGTCAAGACGTGATGAGATATAAATTGTTGTATGAGATGATCATGTTTTGTTAAAGTTATCAGCAACTGGAAGGAGCCTTTTGGTTGTCTCTTTATTGCATAAGATGCAAGCGCCATATGATTGCTTTACTTTATCGCTATGCGATAGCAATAGTTGCAAAAGCAATAGTTGGCGAGACGACCATGTGACGACATGTTGATAAAGATCAAGATGATGGAGATCATGGTGTCATGCCAATGACGATGGATATCATGACGGTACTTTGGAGATGGAGATAAAAGGTACAAGATGATGATGGCCATATCATGTCATATATTTTGATTGCATGTGATGTTTATCTTTTATGCATCTTATTTTGCTTAGTACGAAGGTAGCATTATGAGATGATCCCTTACTAAAATTTCAAGGTATAAGTGTTCTCCCTGAGTATGCACCGTTGCGACAGTTCTTCATGCTGAGACACCACGTGATGATCGGGTGTGATAAGCTCTACGTTCACATACAACGAGCGCAAGCCAGTTTTGCACATGCAGAATACTCAGGTTAAACTTGACGAGCCTAGCATATGCAGATATGGCCTCGGAACACTGAGACCGAAAGGTCGAACGTGAATCATATAGTAGATATGATCAGCATAGTGATGTTCACCATTAAAAACTACTCCATCTCACGTGATGATCGGACATGGTTTAGTTGATATGGATCACGTGATCATTTAGATGACTAGAGGGATGTCTATCTAAGTGGGAGTTCTTAAGTAATATGATTAATTGAACTTTAATTTATCATGAACTTAGTCCTAATAGTTTTTGCATATCTATGTTGTAGATCAATAGCTCGCGTATAGCTCCCCTGTTTTATTGTTGATATGTTCCTAGAGAAAAATAAGTTGAAAGATGATAGTAGCAATGATGCGGACTGGGTCCGTGATCTGAGGATTATCCTCATTGTTGCACAGAAGAATTATGTCCTTGATGCACTGCTAGGTGATGGACCTATTGCAGGAGCAGATGCATACGTTATGAACGTTTGGCAAGCTCGGTATGATGACTACTTGATAGTTTAGTGCGCCATACTTTACGGCTTAGAACCGGGACTTCAAAAATGTTTTGAACGACAAGGAGCATAGAAGATGTTCCAAGAGCTGAAATTGGTATTTCAGACTCATGCCCGAGTCAAGAGGTATGCGACCTCTGACAAGTATTTTGCCTACAAGATGGATGAAAATAGCTCAACCAGTGAGCATGTGCTCAGAATATCTGAGTACTACAATCGCTTGAATCAAGTGGGAGTTTATCTTCCAGATAAGATAGTGATTGACAAAGTTCTCTAGTCACTATCACCAAGTTACTGGAACTTCATGATGAACTATAATATGCAAGGGATGACGAAAACGATTCCCGAGCTCTTCGTGATGCTGAAATCGATGAAGGTAGAAATTAAGATAATCATCAAATGTTGATGGTTGACAAGACCACTAGTTTCAAGTAAAAGCGCAAGGGAAAGAAAGGGTACTTCAAGAAGAATGGCAAGCAAGTTGACACTCCCATGAAGAAGCCCAAAGCTAGACCCAAGCCTGAAACTGAGTGCTTCCACTGCTAAGGAAATGGTCACTGGAAGCGGAACTGCCCCAAATATTTGGCGGATAAGAAGGATGGCAAAGAGAACAAAAGTATATATGATATACATGTTATTTATGTGTACTTTACTAGTGTTCGTAGTAGCCCCTGGGTATTTGATACTGGTTCAGTTGCTATGATTAACTCGAAACATGAGTTACAAAATGAACAAAGACTAGTTGGCGCGAGGTGACAATGTGTGTTGGAAATGATTCCAAGGTTGATAAGATCACCATCGCATACTCCCTTTACCTTCGGGATTAGTGTTGAACCTAAAATAAATGTTATTTGGTGTTTACGTTGAGCATTATATGATTGGATCATGTTTATTGCAATACAGTTATTCATTTAAGTCAAAGAATAATTGTTAATCTGTTTACATGAATAAAACCTTCTGTTGTCATACACCCAAAGTGAATGGTTTATTGAATCTCGATCATAGTGATACACATATTCATGATATTGATGCCAAAGATGCAAAGTTGATAATGATAGTGCAACATACTAGTGGCACTGCCGTTTAGGTCATATTGGTGTAAAGCGCATGAAGAAACTCCATGCAGATGGACTTTTGGAATCAATTGATTATGAATCATTTGATGCTTGCGAACCATGCCTCATGGGCAAGATGACTAAGACTCCGTTGTTCGGAAAAATAGAGCGAGCTACTGACTTATTGAAAATAATACATACCGATGTATGCGGTCCGACGAGTGTTGAGGCTCGCGGCGGGTATCGTTATTTTCTAACCTTCACAGATGATTTGAGCGGATATGGGTATATCTATTTAATGAAACACAAGTCTGAAACATTTGGAAAGTTCAAAGAATTTCAGAGTGAAGTTGAGAATCATCGCAACCAGAAAATAAAGTTTCTACGATCTGATCACGGAGGCGAATATTTGAGTTACGAGTTTGGCCTTCATTTGAAACAATGTGGAATAGTTTTGCAGCTCACGCCACCTGGAAAACCACAGCGTAATGGTGTGTCCAAACGTCGTAACTATACTTTATTAGATATGGTGTGATCTATGATGTCTCTTACCGATTTACCACTATCATTTTGGAGTTATGCATTAGAGACAGCTGCATTCACGTTAAATAGGGTACCATCTAAATCCATTGAGACGACACCATATGAACTGTGGTTTAGCAAGAAACCTAAGCTGTCGTTTCTTAAAGTTTGGGGCTGTGATGCTTATATGAAAAAGTTTCAACCTGATAAGCTCAAACTCAAATCGGAGAAATGCGTCTTCATAGGATACCCAAAGGAAACTGTTGGCTACACCTTCTATCACAGATCCGTAGGCAAGATATTCATTGCTATGAATGGATCCTTTCTAGAGAAGAAGTTTCTCTCAAAAGAAGTGAGTGGGAGGAATGTAGAACTTGATGAGGTAATTGTAACTTCTCTCGAATTGGAAAGTAGTTCATCACAGAAATCAGTTCCAGTGATTCCTACACCAATTAGTGAGGAAGCTAATGATGATGATCACGAAACTTCAGATCAAGTTACTACCGAACCTCGTAGTTTAACCAAAGTATGGTACGCACCAGAGTGGTATGGTAATCCTTTCTGGAAGTCATGTTACTAGACCATGATGAACCTACGAACTATGAGGAAGCGATGATGAGCCCATATTCCGCGACATGGCTTAAGGCCATGAAATCTGAGATGGGATCCATGTATGAGACCAAAGTATGGACTTTGATTGACTTGCCGATGATCGGCGAGCCATTGAGAATAAATGGATCTTCAAGAGGAAGACGGATGCTGATAGTAGTGTTACTATCTACAAAGCTCGAATTGACGCAAAAAGTTTTCGACAAGTTCAAGGTGTTGACTACGATAAGATTTTCACTCGTAGTGATGCTTAAGTCTATCCGAATCATGTTAGCAATTGCCACATTTTATGAAATATGGCAAATGGATGTCAAAACTGCATTCCTTAATGGATTTCTTAAAGAAGAGTTGTATCTGAGGCAACAAGAAGGTTTTGTCCATCCTAAAGGTGCTAACAAAGTGTGCAAGCTCCAGCGATCCATCTATGGACTGGTGCAAGCATCTCGTTGTTGGAATATACGCTTTGATAAAGTGATCAAAGCATATGGTTTTATACAGACTTTTGGTGAAGCATGTATTTACAAGAAAATGAGTGGGAGCACTACAACCTTTCTGATAAATATATGTGAATGACATATTGTTGATCGGAAATGATGTAGAATTTTCTGGAAAGCATAAAGGAGTATTTGAAAGGATTTTTTCAAAGAAAGACCTCAGTAAAGCTACTTACATATTAGGCATCAAGATCTATAAAGATAGATCAAGACGCTTGATAAGACTTTCAATGAGTACATACCTTGATAAGATTTTGAAGAAATTCAAAATGGATCAGTCAAAGAAGGAGTTCTTTCCTGAGTTGTAAGGTGTGAAGTTGAGTAAAGACTCAAAACCCGACCACGGCAGAAAATAGAAAGAGAATGAAAAGTCATTCCCTATGCCTCAGTCATGGGTTCTATAAAGTATGCTATGCTGTGTACCAGACCTATTATATACCTTAGCATGATTTTGGCAAGGGAGTACAATAGTGATCTAGGAGTAGATCACTGGATAGCGGTCAAAATTATCCTTAGAGGACTAAAGAAATATTTCTCGGTTATGGAGGTAATAAAAGAGTTCGTCGTAAAGAGTTACGTCGATGCAAGCTTTGACTCCAATCTGGATGACTCTGAGTCTCGATCTGGATACATATTGAAAATAGGAGCAATTAGCTAGAGTAGCTCCATGCAGAGCATTGTAGACATAGAAATTTGCAAAATACATACGGATCTGAATGTGGCAGACCCGTAGACCAAAAATTCTCTCACAAGCAAAACATGATCACACCTTATTACTCTTGGGTGTTAATCACATAGCGATGTGAACTAGATTATTGACTCTCGTAGAACCCTTTTGAGTATTGGTCACATGGCGATGTGAACTATGGGTAAAGATTTGAACTACTGGTGTTAAATCACATGGCGATGTGAACTAGATTATTGACTCTAGTGCAAGTGGGAGACTGAAGGAAATATGCCCTAGAGGCAATAATAAAGTTATTATTTTATTTCCTTATAGCATGATAAATTTTTATTATTCATGCTAGAATTGTATTAACCGGAAACTTGATACATGTGTGAATACATAGACAAAACAAAGTGTCCCTAGTATGCCTCTACTAGACTAGCTCGTTAATCAAAGATGGTTAAGTTTCCTGACCATAGACATGTGTTGTCATTTGATGAACGGGATCACATCATTAGAGAATGATGTGATGGACAAGACCATCCGTTAGCTTAGCATTATGATCATTGAGTTTTATTGCTATTGCTTTCTTCATGACTTATACATGTTCCTCTGACGATTATGCAACTCCCAAATACGGGAGGAACACCTTATGTGCTATCAAATGTCACAACTTAACTGGGTGATTATAAAGATGCTCTGCAGGTGTCTCCGAAGGTGTTTGTTGGGTTGGCATAGATCGAGATTAGGATTTGTCACTTCGTGTATCGGAGAGGTATCTCTGTGCTCTGTCGGTAATGCACATCACTATAAGCCTTGCAAGCAATGTGACTAATGAGTTAGTTGCGGGATGATGCATTATGGAACGAGTAAAGAGACTTGCCGGTAACGAGATTGAACTAGGTATGATGATTCCGACGATCGAATCTCGGGCAAGTAACATACTAATGACAAAGGGAACAACGTGTGTTATAAAGATCTTCGTAGAATATGTAGGAACCAATATGAGCATCCAGGTTCCGCTATTGGCTATTGACCGGAGATGTGTCTCGGTCGTCTACATAGTTCTCGAACCCGTAGGGTCCGCACGCTTAACGTTCGATGACGATTTGTATTCTGAGTTATGTGATTTGATGACCGAAGTTTGTTCAGAGTCCCGGATGCGATCACGGACATGATGAGGAGTCTCGAAATGGTCGAGAGGTAAAGATTCATATATAGGATGATGGAATTTGGACACCGGAAGTGTTCCGGGTGATACCGGGTCACCGGAAGGGGTTCCGGGCAACCCCTGGCAAAGATATGGGCTTAATGGGCCATGTAAGGGAACACACCAGCCCACAAGGTGCTGGTGCGCCCCCTATAGGGCCAGCCACGTGGGGAGAAAGGGAAAGGAGAGGAGGAAAAGGAAAGTATGAAGTAGGACTCCTACTTCCTTCCCCTCCCCCCTCCTTCCTTTCCCCCTTGTCCAAATATGGTAGGGGGGCCGAATTGGACTAGGGGCCCAAGTAGGATTCCTCCTACTTGGGCGCGCCCTAGGCTGCCTCCCTCCCTCTCCGTCCTTTATATACGTGGGGAGGGCACCCCTAGAACACACATCAATTTTTCCTAGCCGTGTGCGGCGCCCCCCTCCCCAGTTAACACCTCAGTCATATCGTCGTAGTGCTTAGGCAAAGTCGTGCGCCGGTAACTTCATCATCACTGTCGCCACACCGTCGTGCTGACGGAACTCTCCCTCGTCCTCAACTGGATCAAGAGCTCAAGGGATGTCATCGTGTTGAACATGTGCTGAACACGGAGGTGTCGTACATTCAGTACTTGGATCGGTTGGATCATGAAGACGTTAACCTACATCAACCGCATTACTAAATGCTTCCGCTTTCGGTCTACAAGGGTACGTAGACACACTCTCCCCCTATCTTTGCTATGCATCTCCTAGATAGATCTTGCGTGATTGTAGGAAATGTTTTGAAATACTATGTTCCCCAATAGCTAGAAAAGAGTCTTGATGACCCACAAGTATAGGGGATCAATCATAGTCCTTTCAATAAGTAAGAGTGTCGAACCCAACAAGGAGCAGAAGGAAATGACAAGCGGTTTTCATCACGGTATTTTCTGCAAGCACTAGAATTATTGGTAATAGATAGTTGATAGCAAGGTAACTTGTAGCGAGCAACAAGTAGAAATTGTAACAAAGGTGCAGCAAGGTAGCACAATCCTTTTTATAGCAAAGGACAGACCGGAACTTTCTCTTATAGCAAGCAAAGCATTCTCGAGGACACATGGGAATTTCATCTAGTCACTTTCATCATGTTTATTTGATTCACGTTCGTTACTTTGATAATTTGATATGTGGCTGGACAGGTGCTTGGGTGTTGTTATTACTTGAAAAATCTTCCCACTTATGAGTACCCCCTCGCAAGCATCCGCAACTATGAAAGAAGATTTAAGATAAATCTAATCATATCATGAAACATATGGATCCAAATCAGTCCCTTACGGAATAGCGCATAAACTAGGATTTAAGCTTCTGTCACTCTAGCAACCCATCGTCTAATTACTACTCCACAATGCCTTCCCTTAGGCCCAAAGATGGTGAAGTTTCATGTAGTCAACGTTCACATAACACCACTAAGGGAATCACAACATACATATCATCAAAATATGGAACGAATACCAAAAGCACATGATTACTTATAACCTGACTTCTCCCGTGTCCTGAAGAACAAAAGTAACTACTCACAAATCAAATTCATGTTCAAGATTAGAGGGGATTGAATAGCATCAAGGATCTGAACATATAATCTTCCACCAAATAAACCAACTAGCATCAACTACAAGATGTAATCAACACTACTAGCAACTCAGAGGTACCAATCTAAGGTTTTGAGACAAAGATTGAATACAATAAATGAACTAGGGTTTGAGATGAGATGGTGTTGGCTAAGATGTTGATGAAGATTGGTCCTCCACGATGAGAGGGTTGGTGGTGATGTCGATGGCTTTGATTTCCCCCTCCCGGAGGGAAGTATCCCCGACAAAATCGCTCTGCTGGAGAGCAAAAGTGCTCTTGCCCAGGTTCTGCCTCGAGACGGCGGCGATTAGTCCAGAAAGTCCTCTCCTGATTTTTTATGGCAAATTTCATCATATAGGAGAAGATGGGCCTCGGAGGTTGGCTAGGGGCCCCACAAGCCGCCAGGGCGCGTCCAAGGGGGTGCGCGCGCCCAGATGCCTTGTGGGCACCTAGTGGGCCTCCTCTGGTATTTCATTTCTCCAATTTTTTTATTCATTCCAAAAAAATTATCCTTGAAATTTTAGCTCATTTGGAGTTGTGCAGAATAGATATCTCTGATGTAGCTTTTTCAGGTCCAGAATTCCAGCTGCCGGCAATCTCCCTCTTCATGTAAATCTTGCAAATTAAGAAAGAAAAGGCATTAGGATTACATCACAAAGTGTTATATTGATTAAAGAACATTATAAATATCAGTAAGAAAACATGGTGGAAACTGGAGGGATGAAGGATGAGCAGGAATTAAACTTGGGGATGCTTGATACATCTCCAATGTATCTATAGTTTTTGATTGTTCCATGCTATTATAGTATCAATCTTGGATCTTATTATGCAATTATATGCAATATTATATCATTTTTTGTACTAACCTATTAACCTAGTGCCAAATGCCAGTTGCTGTTTTTTTGCTTTTCAGGAAAACCAATACCAAATGGTGTCCAAACGCTATGAAACTTTTTGACAATTTTTTTTCTAGACCAGAAGGGACCCTAGAAGCTTCGGGGCAAGACCTGAAGTGCCACGAGGCAGCGACAAGCCTGCTAGGCGCGCCTGATACGTCTCCAACGTATCTACTTTTTCTCACACTTTTCCTCTTGTTTTGGACTCTAATTTGCATGATTTGAATGAAACTAACCCCGGACTGACGCTGTTTTCAGCAGAACTACCATGGTGTTGTTTTTGTGCAGAAATAAAAGTTCTCGGAATGGTACGAAACTTTGCGAGGATTTTTTATATCAATTATATGAATTTCTGGAGCCAAGACCCACCTGAGAGGGGCCCTTGGTTGGGCACAACCCACCAGGGCACGCCCCCCTCTCCTAGCGCGCCCAGGTGGGCCCCGCTGATGACCTCCTGATACTATAAATTCACATTATTCCAGAAAAAAATCAGGGAGAAAGAATTATCACGATCCACGAGACGGAGTCGCTGCCAAGCCCCGTTCTTCCTCGGGAGGGCAGATCTGGAGTCCGTTTGGGGCTCCGGAGAGGGGGATCTTCGTTCTTCGTCATCACCAACCAATCTCCATTGCCAATTCCATGATGCTCCCCACCGGGAGTGAGTAATTCCTTCGTAGGCTCGCTGGTCGGTGAGGAGTTGGATGAGATTCATCATGTAATCGAGTTAGTTTTGTTAGGGCCCGATCCCTAGTATCCACTATGTTCTTAGATTGATGTTGCTATGACTTTGCTATGCTTAATGCTTGTCACTTTGGGCCCGGGTGCCATGAACTCAGATCTGAACCGTTTATGAATTCATCATTATATCCATGTTTTAGATCCGATCTTGCAAGTTATAGTCACCTACTACGTGTTATGATCCGGCAACCCCGGAGTGACAACAACCGGGCCCACTCTCGGTGATGACCGTAGTTTGAGGAGTTCATTAGTCACTATGTGTTAATGCTTTGTTCCGGTTCTCTATTAAAAGGAGGCCTTAATATCCCTTAGTTTCCAATATGGACCGCGCTACCACGGGAGGGTAGGATAAAAGATGTCATGCAAGTTCTTTTAATAAAGCACGTATGACTATTTACGGAATACATGCCTACATTATATCAATGAACTAGAGCTAGTGTCGTATCGCCCTAGGTTATATCTGTCACCTGATGAATATCATCCAACAAGTCACCGATCCAATGCCTACGAATTTATTTTATATTGATCTCGCTGCGTTATTACTGCTATCATCAGTGTTACACTTGCTACAAAATTACTGCTATCGTTGTTACTGTTACCGTTGTTGTTGTCACTACTATCAAAACTATCATATTACTATGCTACTGATCACTTTGCTGCAGATAATTAATCTCCAGGTGTGGTTGAATTGAAAACTCAGCTGTTAATACCTTCAAATATTCTTTGGCTCCCCTTGTGTCGAATCTATAAATTTGGGTTGAATAGTCTACCCTCGAAAACTGTTGTGATCCCCTATACTTGTGGGTTATCAGCGCCCTATGGGGGATGCCCATAGGCTTGTGGGCCCCCCATGGCACCTCATGGCCTAATTTTAGCTCTATGAATTCCCAATACATCAGAGAGCCACCTGAAACACTTTTTCCACAACTGCAAGTTTGTGTTCCTTCAAGATTCCATCCGGAGGCCTTATCCGGTACTCTACCGGTGGGGGAATCGACCACGGATGGCTTCTACATCATTCTTGTTGCCCTTTCGACGATGCGTGAGTAGTTTACCACATACCCAGGAGTCCATAGCTAGTAGCTAGATGACTTCTTCTCTCTCTTTGATCTTCAATACAATGTACTCCTCGGCATTCTTGGAGTTCTATTCGATGTAATGTTCTTTTGAGGTGTGTTTGTTGGGATCCGATGAATTGTGGGTTTATGATCAGATTATTCATGAATATTATTTGAGTCTTTTCTGAATTCTTATATGCATGATTATTATAACTTTCTATTTCTCTCGATCTATTGATTTGGTTTGGCCAACTAGATTGATTTTCCTTGCAATGGGAGAGGTGCTTTGTGATGGATTTGATCTTGCGGTGCTTGATACGTCTCCAACGTATCTATAATTTATGAAGTATTCATGCTGTTATTTTATCATTCTTGGATGTTTTACAATCATTTTATAGCAACTTTATATCATTTTTTGGGACTAACCTATTGATCCAGTGCCCAGTGCCAGTTGCTGATTTTTGCTTGTTTTTTACATCGTAGGAAATCAATACCAAACAGAGTCCAAACGCAACGAAACTCCACGGGGATTTTTTATGGACCCAATGGGCCAGACCTGCATCTGGGGGGTGCCCCGAGGGGGGCACAACCCACCAGGGCGCGACAGGCCCACCTGGCGAGCCCAGGTGGGTTGTGCCCACCTCGGTGTCCTCCCGTACCCCTTCTTTGCACTATAAATTCCAAAATATTCCAAAACCCATCAGGATTAACCTAGATCAGAAGTTTCGCCGCCGCAAGGTCTCTATATCCGCAAAAACCAATCTAGACCCCGTTCCAGCACCCTGCCGGAGGGGGGAATCCTCTCCGGTGGCCCTATTCATCATCCCGGCGGCGACCACGATGAGGAGGGAGTAGTCCACCCTTGAGGTTGAGGGTTTGTACCAGTAGTTATGTGTTTAATCTCTTTCTCTCTCTCGTGATCTATATCATGGGCTTTGTTAATATAGTATGATCATGGGCTTTGTCTTGTCGGATTGAATATTCAGAGATGAGAACACATGATATATATCTTGCAATATGAATACTTGTGGTGACAATTGGGGTATCTTATTGATTCACTCGACATATGTTATGGCATTCAACTCACGGATTCCCGCGGTGATATTGGGGTAATCTATGCATAGGGGTTGATGCGCGTTTTTCTCCGGTAGAAACTTCGGGGTCTCTTTGTAGTTCTTTGTGTGGATTGAGTATTATGAATATGAATTTGCTTTGGTGTTATCTTAGTACGAACTCTTGATTAGATCGATCGGAAAGAATAGCTTGCGTTATTCTAGTACGAACTCTAGGATAGATCGAACGGAAAGAATAGCTTTGAGATGGTTTAGTACCCTACAAGCAATATCTATCTTTTGTTCTCCACTAATAGGAACTCGGGAGTGATTATTTTTTACGCTTTGAGGTTAGCACTGTTGAGAGATTGCACTAGCGAAAGTTCGGACCCTAGACCTCATTTTTAAGCATTGCAATACCGTTTTTGTGCCCGTTTAATATTTGTTACCTTGCTGTTTTTATTTATTCAGATTATAAAAATATGTTTCTACCATCCATATTACACTTTTATCATCATCTCTTCGCCGAACTAGTGCACCTATAGAATTTGCCATTGTATTGGGTGTGTTGGGGACACAAGAGATTTCTTGTATTTGGTTGCAGGGTCGTTTGAGAGAGACCATCTTCATCCTACACCTCTCACGGATTGGTAAACCTTAGGTCATCCACTTGAGGAAAAATTGCTACTGTCCTACAAAACTCTGCGCTTGGAGGCCCAACACGTGTCTACAAGAATAAAGTTGCATAGTAGACATCAGTGCTCAATCCCAGTGACAGAAAGGGACATGACACATATTTGTATCATTGTCGTTAAGGATAAAACGATGGGGTTTATTCATATTGATTGAGTTTACTTTGGATATGTCATGTCATCTTGCTTAAGGCGTTACTCCGTTCTTTATGAACTTAATACTCCAGATGCATGCTGGATAGCGGTCGATGTGTGCAGTAATAGTAGTAGATGCAGGAAGGAGTCGGTCTACTTGTCTCGGACGTGATGCCTATATACATGATCATTGCCTTGAATATCGTCATAATTATGCGCTTTTCTATCAATTTCCCAACAGTAATTTGTTTAGCCACTGTATGATATTTTCAAGAGAGAAACCTCTAGTGAAAACTATGGCCCCCGGGTCTATCTTTATCATATATCAAAATCCAAAAATACTTTCTTGCAATTTATTTACCGTTATTTTTATTTTGTATTTTTTTATCTATCTACCATTATCAAATTTGATCGTTGCAATTAATCGACAAGGGATTGGCAACCCATTGTTTGCGTTGGGTGCAAGTATTTGTTCTTTTGTGTGTAGGTGATGTTCATGAGGTCTTGTGTGGTTCTCCTACTGGATTGATAACCTTGGTTCTTAATCGAGGAAAATACTTATCTCTAATGTACTGCATCATCCTCTCATCTTCAAGGAAATGCCAACGCAGCTCACAAGTAGCAGGAGCGACACAGCATGCCCTTTTCATGCTACGGTTCAACAGACCCACGCCGGCCATTCTTACCGTCGCCGCCACAGCCTCGGTAAGCACTTACTCGTCAGTCGTTGGCCCTCCACAGAGGCAGTCACCAAGCTCGTCCACAACACTTCAGACGGGCGGTCTCCATCCATTGCACGGCCATGGTGCGACCCGCTTCTCCACGTCACCAGACGACAGCGTGATCGTTCCTGCAACCCCCGCTCCAGAGGCCAGTGTCAACCTCAACGTCACCCCAACTCCCGCTTCCAGAACCTCCCTGGTGCCTTTCCCCATTGCGGGACTCCTCACTTATACATGGGCCCTCCGATGTGCCCTCTTGCCCAGGGGGCCGCCGTCCACCACCATGTGTATATGGGAATGTCCTCTTCTTAGCCTGCCAACCTACAGACCCGCTCCACCAATTCATTAAAAACTCTGCCCATTTACCAATTCAGGCGAGGCTCCTACCCCACAATGACTATGATGAGGTACTAGTGGCCATGTGTAGCGGGGCGATCCTTGCGGACCTCAAGCCGTCCATGGTGCCTTGGAGGGTGATCTAGACAATGTTGTGGCCCGAGAAGAGGAGGCCCGGTAGGGGCTGGTGCTTCACGAGGCTCGACGGATTTAGGGTCGGGCTCGGGATGGAGGACGATGATGTGGATGTCAAGGAGTTTAAGGTCGACATTAGGGAATCCGACTTGGATGTCGGGCGTGGTGGCCTGGTGGGGTGGCTGAGGAGGATAATGGCGCGAGGTTGTCGAGAGCAATCCTTTCACCGCTGTCAAGAGGTCCCTCTCTAAAGGTATTGGCCCCATGTCGCTCAAACTGGTTTTAATCCATGTATTAGGAATAATTTTCGTCCTTGTCTTGTAGAAGATACTGTAGTATCACATTTTCTCATTTTTAGGTAGGACATAAATGTTTGAAACTGCCTATGGTTAAATTTTTGACGGGGTTAAATATTTGCTTATGTTGTTAAAGATTTCAATATATTCTTATATCATAGCCCAAGCCGGAGCTGGGACCTGACCTCCTGGCCACGTCCGGGGCATGACATCCATGGACACATGTGTAGAATATTGTAGTGAACCACAATAGGCCCATCGCCTAGTGTGAACCTGGCTCCTCCCTTGATTATAGGTAGCACCATACCAAATAAGCCTACCCGCAAGAGGGGTTTTCTATTTTTACGTCGTTTCTACTCTTATATTTCCTGGTTTCATGTGGTCTAGGCATGTACGCTTTTCAATTTCAGACGATTTACACTCTTTTTTTTCTCAAAGTAGAATGGAGACACAAATTTACGTATTGATCTGCAACATAATTTATGCATCAACCAACCCAGAAAGACCGCCCCGAAGTTACCTTTTGCCATTGTTAGTTAGGATACAAGGTTGGAAACCACGTAATATATAGAAAGTTCTTGGATATTATTAAATTTTTCTGTTTATGGTTTCACAATTTTTATGCTATTTGAGTATAAAATAATCATGTGTAGATTTTTTACCCAAAACTATGTTTTGGCCAAGAGTTGGTGCTTGATTCATGCATCGGCCGTCACATCCTCTCAAAAGAAACAAAACTGCTCTCAAAGTATTTCTTCTCGGTGTCAAGTAAGACGCACAAAATCGTGAATCAATGTTGCCACGTTATTTCACATTTTTTTTAAATCTCTATATACATCGTTAGATCATGAACACATTATAAAAAAAAATAATGTTCATACGGATTCACTAACTAACTGTATAATAATGCTAATGATTGCACATACTTGATAGTAAGTCAATCAGGGTAAGTAGATATGTATGATTTACAAGGATCATAGAGTTACAGAGTCATTTATAAGGGGATATTGGTTGAATACTAGCAAAAGAGTCAGTGTGTTGCAACGCGTGAGAAAATAACACGTGCTCTTAACCCAATAATCATGAATCAAGACCCTAATAGGTCCATGTCCTTTATTTTCACATGGCATCATATTTGTGTTGTCGACGATGGCCTTAGTGCCCACACAACGAAAACATGTTTGTATGTGGTTAGTCCTAATGCGTCTCTCTCTCTCTCTCTCTCTCTCTCTCTCTCTCTCTCTCTCTCTCTCTCTCTCTCTCTCTCTCTCTCTCTCTCTCTCTCTCTCAGGCACACTCGCTCAGAATAAGATGAGAAATATGTTGTTTTTCCAGCGAGTTTTTTCAGAGGTGTGCGTGAGTGGTTGTCGATGTTTTCTTTCCTCTCAATCTAGTCTTAATGGGCGTTTATTTGCAATTCGGATCGTCGCCGGTACGAAAAAACCCGGATCGTGCACTATAGATTAAGTTTGCACCAAAGTAATATTTTAGAAATATTTAATTGCTAAAAATAACATCATATAGATTCTACACATTTTATAATCAAATTTGATATATAACATGTTAAAATCAGAGTTACGGTCTAAAAGATATGGATAATTTTATTTTAGATAAGCTGCAGATTGATTAACTGAAAAGTCACGAGGTTTTCTGTTAGAACGATAAAAAAATGATTCGGCTTACTTATAGATGGACGGCGGGTTGATTATCTGAAACGCTAGGGGTTTTTCTGAGAAAATGAAAAAAAAAACAGTTTGGTTGTGACTTAAACGTGTATTGTGGGTTAATTTACAGAAAATAGAGGTTTTTTTGCAAAAAGTGTGTGACGGATGACGAGAAGCACTCCGTGCTTTATTATTAGGTAAAGATTAAGTAAGATACAAGGTCGATGCCATGTTCATTTTAAAACGAATGTTAGATCTCCATATACATGGTTAGCCCAAGAATGTGATGAGAACATTACAATGCTAACTTATAATTCATATAATTATCGCATAATAATGTTAATGATTGCACATAAAGTACATGCTAGTAACTTAATGGAGTAACTGTATTTTTCTTTGAGAACAACGGAGTAAGTAGCTACGAGTGACTTACACGAATCTTAGAGTTACACACAATCACTTATGAGAAGATTTGGATTAAACGTTCAATTGGATGAGCTCGCCCAATAAAGAAGCGAGTACGACTATAATAGAGTCATACTACAGGTGTGTAGTACGATCTTGAGCTAACAAATGGCGTAACTAGCTATGAGTGATTTGCAAAGATCTTAGCATTACACACAATCATTTATGAGAAGATTTTTGGTTAAACATTCGGCTCAATGAAACTCGGACGGAGATGTACTATACTAGTAGTACAGTCGTACTACAGGTGTGTAGTACATTCTCGAGCTAATAAATGGCATAACAAGGTATGAGTTATTTACAAAGATCTTGACATTACAAACAATCATTTATGATAAGATTTTTGATTAAACGTCCGGTTGAATGAGCCTGTTCAATAAACCTAGATGAAGAGACTACGACAACAGTAGATTCATACTACAGGTGAGTAGTGTAATCTCGAGCTAGTAAATGATGTAACTAGCTATGAGTGATTTGCAAAGATCCTAGCATTACACACAATCATTTATGAGAAGATTTTTGGTTAAACATTCAGTTGGATGAACCCATCCAATAAACCCATACGTAGAGTGTACGACGATAATAGTACAGTCGTACTACATCGCGTAGTGCCATATTGAGCTAATAAATGAAGTAACTAGCTATGAGTTATTTGCAAGGATCTTAAAATTACATACAATCATTTATAAGAAGATATTGGTTAAACGTTTGGTTGGATGAATCCGTCCAATAAACCCAGACGAAGAGAGTACAACAATAGTAGAGTCATACTACACGTGTGTAGTACAATATTGAGCTAATAAATGGCATAATTATGCGTGATTTGCAAAGATCTTAGCATTACACACAATCATTTATGATAAGATTTTTTGTTAAACGTTCGGTTGAATGAACCCGTCCAATACAGTAATAGTACATTTATAGTTTTATACTATAAGTTTGTAGTAAAATATTGAGCTAATAAATGATGTAACTAGCCATGAGTGATTTGCAAATATCTTACATTATACATGATCATTTATGATGAGATTTTTGGTTAAACATTCGGTTGAATGAACCCGTCCAATACAGTATAGTACAATTATAATACAGGTGTGTAGTACAATATTTATAGCTAATAAATGACATAAATAGCCATGAGTGATTTGCAAAGATCTTAGCATTATACATGATCATTTATGAGAAGATTTTTGGTTAAACGTTCAGTTGGATGAACCCGGACAAAGAGTGTATGACAGTAGTGGTACAGTCGTACTACATGTATGTACTACAACAATCTTGAGCTAATAAATATTGGCTTGCCTCCAGATAAACAAAGTCAAACATACATCCATCTGTTCATTCGCGAGGCATAATACAAGAAATACCACTTCTCCCAGGGACAAGTATGCAAGATTCACCGAGTAGAAACACTCACTTTCGGAACCTGCCTCGTGCGTTCCTCCTGTCGCACGGCCTCTCGCTAACGCGTGAGCCCCACCACGCGCCCTCTTGAACCATCACACAACCACCACATATATAGGGGACTCGCCTCGCCCCCACCTGCCAACCCACACCTGCTGTCTTGCTTCATCAGAACCTCTGCCCATTTACCAATTCCGGCGAGGTCCCTCCCCCCAACGACAACTGCGATAAGGTACGAGCAGCCATCATGTGCGGTAGAGCATTACTCGCGGACGTCGAGGTTCCCGTGGTGACGCGGAAGGTGATGGAGGTCACGGTGTGGCCCGAGAAGAAGAAGCACCGGCGAGGAGGTGACGGGGGTCGGCGCTTCACGGGGCACGGCGGGCGCAGGGGACTCGAGCTATACAACGAGGAGGAGGACTTTGAGGCCGATTTCGAGAAGTTCAAGGCTGACTCCAGGGACTATGACCTGGATCTCGGTCACGGTGGGGTGGCTGAGAAGGAAGACGATGATGAGGAAGTCGAGATCAAGCCCTTGGTCGCCGTCAAGAGGTCCCTCTCCCATGGTATCAACCCTAATTCGCGTGGACTAGTTTTTAATATGCGTATCATTACCTTTAGTGATTGACTATGTATTATGACATTCGTCTTGGTTTATTAGTCTCCATCGTATTTTGGGTCAAATTTTAACAAAATAATTAACTAATAAAATATTAATGCATGTCGTCAAAAAGATATTGTTGGATTCTTATTTGAGTGTAGATTTGATATTATTTTTGCTAAGTTTAACTTATGTATTTGCTGGTTAAAATCGTGGTAAAAAGTATGACCCAAAAATGCGAGGGAGGCTAGTAAGCAGGATAGAGGTAGTAGAAATAGGAGATTATGTGATTGGTTCGAGAACAGTTTGGTCGTTCGATTGGGTGGGAAGAGAAATTTTGCATGGATTGTTGTTAAAAGGCTATGTTTCGGTGGTGTTACTCTTGTTTGTTTAGTGATTTTGGATTGGATGTGCTATCATGGAGTGATTTGGGTGAAGAGTTAGGCTTTTCCATTTCTCTGTAGTGTTCGGTTGGTAGGCTATTTCTGCCGAGGTCTGGGCCTCTTGAATTGTTTCCTTGTCCAGATAGTTGTAGGTGTGCATTAGGAACCAAGGATTTTTCTATGCTTGATTCATTTATCAGTCTAAATGATTATTCTACTAATCATTGAATAAGACTGGAAAAATATCCTTGATTCTGCATCGTCTATTATGCAATTTTTAGATTAATAATTGCGGAATGTCGAAGGTATATAACATGAGGTTTGTTTATTAGAACCCTGGATTTTTTTTTATTAAGTTGCGATTTTTATTTTTATTTATTTGTTTTGTGGGTGACTGATGATGCTTTCACTCGAACTTGACCCATCATGGTTTAGTGTTCATTACGATCATTTTATTTTACATATAAATTCATGACAAAATTATTTACTATCTGTGAGAGAAATTTGTCTGTGTTGGTCCCTCTTAGCATTGACATTGATTTTGCATTGCAGATGACTTAAGCACCATGCCTACTGCTAGTTTTGACGGTCCTTCAGAAAGGCCAGCAAAAAAGAAAAGAAATAACAAAATCAAGGTTATCCATCGGCGCCCCTTGGGTAAGTGGGCTACTAAAATCAGAGATCCTAGCAAGGGTGTCCGTGTCTGGCTCGGTACTTTCAACAGTGTTGAACAAGCTGCAAGAGCTTATGATGCTGAAGCACACAAGATCCGTGGCAAGAAGGCCGAGGTTAAGTTTCCAGAGGAACCAACAGGATCTGCTGACTTTGCATCAAACCGACCACCTGTTCCTGCAATGAACTTTGCTTCCCCTATTGAAGTTCCTGTTATGGATATCTACTCTGACCAGGGAAGCAACTCTTTTTGCTGCTCTGACTTGGACTGGGAGTATGACACCAAGAGTCTAGATATATCATCAATTGCTCCCATTTCTACCATTGCTGAAGGAGCAAAATCTGCGGTTGTCAAGAATAACACATATAACTCATTGGTGCCTCTTGTTATGGAGAATAATGCTGTCAATTTCGAACCTTGGATGAGATATCTTATGGATGATAGCGTAGATGAGTTGATTGATAGCCTACTGAAATTCGATGTGCCTCAGGATGTCATTGGCAACATGGACATTTGGAGCTTCGATGACATGCCCATATGTGGCAAATTTTTCTGAGGGATTCAAACCATGTATATCGGAACAAAGGGTAAGCCTTTGCAATTTGGATGTTCAGTCTGAGGTTGATAATATGTTCATTACTCTGAACTTTTTGTTCTGTGTTTCAGGAATAATACACTATGGGAGATTGGGAAGCACTCTATTGTCACCTTCCGCCAGCATATGCTTATGTGCAAGCTTAGATGCGAAAGAGTTGCATCCTGTTTCTCTTTTGTAATCGACCCTTTCCCTAGTTGTATGTCTATGTGTGGCAGACATTTATTTGATTGATGAACCGCTGTATTTATCTTTTGCCAACTTTTATGTTGTCGCTATCATTTCTGAATGTGAACAACATGGATTTGTGTTCGGTTTGCTTTAATCTGTGTGTTTGGCCGCTTTTTCCCTTTAGAGAATTATAGGGTATTGATGAGAGATGCTCTTAGAGGAGTATATTTGCTCCTCTTGAAAAGTGTGGTTTTTAAGTTTTAACTGATCCCCTAAACATAACTCCCTGGCTTTTTGCCAATCTTTCTAGTTTTAGTTTGCGTACTATATTTCAACTACATTTTTGCACACATATTAAATCCAAAGATAATAATTAAGGTCCACACAATTCACGAATATCACAATTTTAGAGTTTATACAAACCAAATTATTCAAATTGAAACGCACGGAAGGGTTCAAATGAAGTAAAGAGCACGATAAAAATACAACTATGAAGTGCTATGGAGATGCCATTGATGCTCAACAAGATCATCTTGAAGTTGCGTATGAAATTCTCTGTTCTCGATGCTTGTGTGCGGAAATGGATCCCCGTAAAAGAGAAGCCAACAAATTTTCTTTACATCTTTGGAAAGCGAACGCATGATCAGAAGCTACACATCTCGTCGTCTAAAACTGAACATCTTATAATACTACTCACTATGAAACTGCCACTAGCTAGCAACAAATCCAATCCCCATTCTCTCCCCCACCCCACCCCTCTATCTCTTTCTTTTCTCTCGAAGTGCTCTGAATTTGGCTGTTCTTTCTGAACATGCAGCGCTGCTACCTCGGCCCTGACAGCTCCATCTCCTCCGCCATGTCGATGGACCGCGCCTCGTCGCTGCCGAGGCTGCTGCCGCCGTTGTCATGGTAGTCGTTGAAGGAGCCCCACCCGTTGGGGTCGCTGCGGTGGTCGTCGCCAAGGCCGTCGTGCGGCGGCCGGTTGGTGGCCTCCCATTTGTCGGCGAGGCCGTCGCCTTCGAGCATCCGCACCACCTCGGCCATCCTCGGGCGGTGGGACGGCTGGAACTGGGTGCAGAGGAGGGCGACCTGCACCATCTCGGCCACCTCGATCCTGTCGTAGTGAGGGCCCAGCTCCTGGTCGACCAGCAAGTCCAGCATCTTCTCCTGGTGCACCTTCCTCACCTTTCAAATGTACAGACCAAACATATATACTATCAGATACAAAATGCTCTGGTGTTGGGCGTCAATGGAGAGTACAGAGTAGAAGTATGGACATGGCGCGTACCCAGTCAAGCATGACGCCCTTGTGGGAGAGGCTGAGGCCGGAGCCCTTGCCGACCTCGAGCGCGCGCTGGCCGGTGACGAGCTCCAGCAGCAGGACGCCGAAGCCGAAGACGTCCGTCTTGTCGGAGGACTGGCCCGTGGAGAGGTACTCGGGGGCGATGTGGCCGACGGTGCCGCGCACGGCGGTGGTGACGTGCGAGTCGCCGTGGTCGAGCAGCTTGGCCAGGCCGAAGTCGCCGACGACGGCCTCGTGGTGCTCGTCCAGCAGCACGTTGGCGGCCTTGACGTCCCGGTGGATGATCTTGGGGTCGCACTGCTCGTGCAGGTACAGCAGCCCCCGCGCCGCCCCCACCGCGATCCGCTTCCGCGTATGCCACCCCAGCGCCGGCTTCCCTGCAACACACATGCCAAACCCCAAACATCATACATACATACATACATACATACAAGTGGAAACTACGGTGCGCATACTGTGCATACGTTCCCAAGGGTACCAGTCTAAGTCTACGTGCCAGATACAGTAGCGTAGCATGTAAATAATGCAGGCTGCAACAGCGACCAGACACGAGCTCGTACTAGCGGTGTGTCTGCGTGCTCTGCCGTCTGCCCTGCCCTGCCCTGCCCTCCCTGTCGCGGCTGCAGCAAGCAGGCCGAAAGGAAGCATGAAACAAAACGTAATCCTGGGCTGCGCCTGCGCCCTAGTACTACGTCTACGCCCCCGGCCGGGGCCACGTACGTATTCATGGTCATGGGGTGGGACACGGCAGCGGTTCATGCATGCATATCGCCTGTGAACCGACCGGGCACGGCAGTATTCGCGGTCGCGCCCTGGCGCCCGTGCCCAGCCGTAAGTGGCTACTGGGCAGTGAGGTAACTGTGCTAGAGCACCGCTGCAGTAGTCATGGTGCAGGGGCGTGCCGGGTGCCGCTGGACGCGGACAAAACGTGAGCGCGGTGGCCTGTCTCGCCTGAGCGGCGCTCTGCGCAGGCGGGCCACGGCCGGCAGCGGCAAGTACAGGGCGCGGTGGGCGCGACCACGCCTGAGGCACTGACTGGCATGCGCAGGCAGGACGTGGATGGGCGGACTACGGCCTCCCATGCAGTGCATGGTCCCCTGCACGCGGACCGCCCCGTCGATCTCACTCTCACTCTCGTTCACGGCCAGCGCCAACATTAACGTGTATGTAATGCGTCGGCGCATGTCGCGTACGCACGTATACGTACCTCGGAGGCGGGCGGCGACGGAGCCGTTGGGCATGAAGGGGTAGACGAGGAGGCGCTCGCCGGAGGCGGCGGCGCAGAAGCCGAGGAGGCGGAGCAGGTGGCGGTGCACGGCGAGGCTGATCATCTCCACCTCCGTGCGGAACTGCGCCTCCCCGGACGCGCCGCTGGGGTCCTTGAGCCGCTTCACGGCCACCGCCGTGCCGTCGGCGAGCCGGCCGCGGTACACGTCCCCGAACCCGCCCCTGCCCAGGATGTTCCTGGCGCTGAACCCGTCCGTGGCCGCGTGCAGCTCCCGCAGGCCGAACTGCCGCACGTTCCCCAGCCGCGCCGCCACCCCGCCGCCCTCCACATCGCGGCCACCTTGCTCTGCATCCAATCCAATAATCATTGACACGAACGTGCAGGGGCGTGGCGGAGGAGGATGATCGACGGCGGCGCTTACCGAGGAGGGAGGGGCAGCGCTGCCGGCGCCTGCGGCTCCAAAGAAGACAGGACACGGCGAAAAGCAGCAGGGAGGAGGCGCCCAGGCCTGTCCCTACTCCCACTCCCACTGCGCCAGCCTTTGACCTGCTCCCTGCACACACAGGAATGCCCAAACAAAATTAAACGTTGATGATCCCCAGCCCAGCTGATGTCCCCACAGTACGGGAGGAGAGACGTCTGCTCCCAATCGCAGTCGCAATCGCAATCGCGCGCTACAGTGGCAAAGGAAAGTGGGGAGGAAAGGAACGGAAGAGAGAACTCTCGCTCTCGACCGCGCACTCCCAGAAAGCAAAGCAAAAGCAAAAGCAGCCACGACTAGACAGGCAGGAGTAGCATAGCAATGGATAGAGGTGTGCTCACTGCTGCTCGGGGTGGACGTGGATGCCAGCGGGAAGGGCCCGGTGGCCGGCGCCAGCGCGGCGGCGCAGTCGACATGGCTCCCGCAGATCATCGGATTGCCCACGATGCTGCACAAGACACAAGACACAAGTTCATTTGGTTAAAGAAGTTCGGCATTGGGTTCGACGTGTGCTTTTTAAGTCAAATTGGACAAGAAGACGAGTGCACACTTGAAGCTTCTTGTTGGGAAGAGCGGAACAGGGCCGGAGAGGTTGTTGTAGGACAAGTCCCTGGGGACACACACAGGCAGCAGCAACGGGCGTTGGATCACGGGTTAACTCAAATTCAGCCGATTAAAAAGACGAAATGGTGGGGATGATTTGGTAGCTGAGCTTACAGGAAGGAGAGCTGTGGGATGCTGGCCAGCGACGCGGGGAACGGCCCCGACAAGCTGTTGTTGTTTAGCCGCCTACGGCAAAAACACACAGAGACATAAGCATCTACTAGTAATTTAACTGTTCAACGATCTAGTAGTAGTGGTAACAGTAGCGAGGAGTGCAGTGTTTTATGGGGCGGCTCACTCACAGGTACCGGAGCTTGGAGAGGCGGCCTAGCGTGCCGGGCACGCGGCCGGAGAAGCGGTTGTTGGAGAGGTCCAGCGTCTGCAGCCTCGGCAGCGCGCCCAGCTCCGGCGGCAGCCGCCCCGTGATGTTGTTGTTCTGCAGCAGCCTGACATTATTCACAATCGATCCATCCATCAGCGTCTCTGAAGCGCACACAACCAAGAAACAGAGGGTCTGTGGATGATTACTCACACTTGCTCGAGATTAGTGAGGTTGGCGATCCTCCCGGACAGGGTCCCCGACAAGCCCTGGCTCGGCGCTCCCCTGAAACGCGGCCGGCAGAGACTGATTAACGGAGCTTCAAGGAAGGAAGAGGATGCGGGGGAGCGGTCGACGGAGGTTAGCTTACAGGCCAATGACGAGGTTGTGGGGGGAGCAGGTGATCATGGCCCAGCTGCAGGGGTCGACGGAGTCCTCGTCCCAGTTGCTCAGCACGCCGTGCGCGTCCACCAGCCCCTGCTTGATGGCCACCAGCGCCATCACTGCACGTGAGCCCGCAGCAGGTGATTAAATTAATCAGCCACGACGGCGATAAGCAGCGGCAGCAAGTGCGGTGCGGGGTGAAGAGCGCGCGCACGTACCTTCCGCGTTGAGAGGCTCCGAGGAGAATGCGAGGAAGGGGGCCGCGCAGAGGAGGAGGAGGAGGACGGGGAGAAGGAGTGGAGGGTCAGACGACGCCATTGGAGCGGTGGGGGGGGATGATGGAGGCGAGGGGCGCCCGAGGAGAGGAGGAGAGTGAGAAAAGCGTGGGAGGGAGCGGAGCAGAGATGATGGGGGTGGCTTGGCTTGGCTTCGCTTTGCTTTGCGTCGCTGCTTTTTCTCGTCTCGTGTCGTGCGACGGTGCGAGGGAGAGAGGGGGAGAAAGGGAAAGAAAAGGCTGCATGCATGCGATTGCCATGGCATCTTTCGTTCGAATATCGATGGAACGAAAATGATCATTCGTGCCGTGGAAACTGACGGGTGGGGCCGGGGATGCTGGCCGGCTGATGGCTCTGTTTCGGAGTCTGCGTGCTGTGTGTTTTCCTTTCTGGTCCTGGGTGTTGGGGGCTGGAAACGGACCTTTATTTTGTTCTTTTTCCTTGTTGGGCGTGGTGTTGTTGTGTGAGATGAGGTGGTGAGCTGGTCAGGAGTGCTTTGCTCGGGTCGGGAGGATGCGTGGAGCCGATCTGTGGATGAAACATGTTGCAGCCTTGCAGGGTGGTGGTGATCATCGTGTCATCGTCTGAAAGAAAATAAAGGGTAGGTGCTGCAATGGTGCCTGTCATTTTGTCAACACATGTCATGTACATTCACACAAGTTAGACTAGCTTGTGTTTATCATATGATCTCATAACCATTCTTGTAAGCAGAGTACCGAACAATTGCAACTATGACCGACCACTACACGATATGAAACTAGCACCTATGACTGCTTCCGCGACGACGTCTTCAAGAAGGGATACACACCCTAACGACATCGTTGCCATGTTCGACCGGAGACGGTCTAGACAAGAATTCTAATCCTGAGTGTCGAGACCAACCAATGTAACGACGCAACTTTGTTGCTTCCGAGCCCCGGCAAAAAATTGTCAGGACAAGAGTTTTCACTCCGGATATGTAGCGGTATTCCAATCAACCTCTTGATGATGGATCATTCAATAGTCACATATGCTAGTATTCCGCGCTAGAGCCAAAATGTGTAACAACCCCCCTAAACCATTTTCATGTTATTTTTTCTTCTGCGACACCATGCCACCATCACATTGCATTAATTAAACATGATCATGATAATTGCATAATAATTTTAATATGGCAAACTCTACATAATACTTATATTACGCATTTATACCACATTGTTCCTTTTTGGCCTTCAACATCAAGACTGACTCCCAAATTTTGCACATGGTGTTCTTTGGTCAACATAGGGGTACCATAAATTTTTGGTAATGTTAATAATCTGATGTCGGATTTTTAACATGGCAAAACGAACATTTTTATGGCAAAGTTAGTTGTTCCGAGGATGGCAATTTCCTTTAGCAAGCATGTCAAATGTTTGCTAGGATTTGCCATGCTTGTGAAAGGAACTTATCATCACCGCGACAACTAAAATATGTTTGATTTGTCATGCTCAAAGACGTTTGATTTGTAACGATGCCATTGGGGGAGGAGAGATTTTAGACCATTCCTATCTTGCGCTTCTAGTTCAAACCCTCTTATTGCTCTCCTTTATTATAAATTCAAATTCATTTCAAACCTTATTCATACCTTCTAAATTTTTAGCGGAGCTTGGAAATATGTCAAAGAGGCCACATGCAAATTTCAGCTCTTTTGGAATTTATTTGGCCCTTCATATAAATTCAAAACCCTCCTTTCTGTTTTCTGTTTTAAAGGAAATGAAAAATCATATTCTAATTCAATTTTGATGGCCAATTAGAATTTTTTGGTAATGTTACCATGATTAATTAACACGTCTTGATAAGTCTCAAACGTATCTATAATTTCTATTGTTTCATGCTATGTTTATATCACTTTGGCATAGTTTTGGAACTAATTTTATTCTTTTCTGGACTAACCTATTAACTCAGTGCTTAGTGCTACTCTGTTTTCTGCATGTTTTTTGGCTTTCAGGAAAATCAATTTTGCAGAGCTCCAAAAACCAGGAAAAAAATTAGAAAAAGTTTTGTGTCACGAATCTTCCAGAGTACTTGGTCCCCACTTGCGGGAGCCCTATGGGACCCATGAGGCCAGGGACAAACCTGGGGGTGGCTGCATGGGCCCCCTGGTGCTCCTTTACACCGCCTCTTGACACCTATATTTTGTTTCACCCTAAACCCCCTAAATATCGAGGAGCCATACATTTTCCCCGTCGAACCTCTCTATTCCAAGGCAATCGAATCCGGAGGCTTTTCCGTTACTTAGCCGGAGGGAGAAATCATATCGGGGGCCATCTACATCAACCTAGCTGCCACCATGATCCATAGGGGTAGCTAGACGATTTTCTGTCCCTTGTTTCTCAATGCACAGATCATATAATCTCCCTACATGATACTGATCCATTTGATAAAAATTTTCATTGTGTTTGTTATGATGAGATTAACTTTCACTTATTTGCGCTTGAGATCACAAAGAGTGGGTCAAATCGTAGAGGTGACTAAAAGACAATAATAAAACGAATAAGCTAGGGCTAAATGTTTCAACATGGCAATGGTAAACAATGTTACATATATTTTGTCAACGTGTTGTTGTGGAAGATGCACTCAAATAACCTCAGAAACCGACTACTACCAAATCAAGGTACTATTGTCCAACCAAGGCCCTTCCAGCGCACGGGGGTACCTCAATTATTAAGGAATAACTAGACCAATGCATTGGGTGTTTAATGATTACGCCTAATCTACCCCCACAGACCAACTTTCAGCTATTGTACTAATCTTACTTTCACTGACGTTCGTCATAGCCTTCGACTCCTCTCTGCTCTTAACATCTCCTTGCTCGATATTTTATATCTTGGGTACTTGCAAGCCCAAGGACTGCAGTAGAGACAAGAGACAAAATTGTTGTGCAACACACAGAAATAATGTTAACTCAAAGTAAACAAAAAATCCCTTAACTCGCATACATGGGGGCTTTGTATGGTAATCTCATACCCTAAACCAGTAGTTAGTAGTGCCTTTGCCAGACTTTCCAATTGAACACGATGGGTGCAATGCAACTCATCAAGGAAAAGGCTGAACCCTGGTGCTACACTACAACAAAAACTGTAACAGCTTACCATGGTTTGATGTTATACTTGTCATACTAAAGCCGTTGATAGGCGTAGATCAATGGTATCCCTAGGGCATATTTTCAAAGAAGGAATATATGAAAAGCATTGACCCAAGTCAAACCGCCACATAAGTAATAAAGCAGGAAGGTTTGAAGAGATGACTGACGTAAAAGCCTCCGAGTCTTGTCTTGAAAGCTTTGTTCATCAAGTTACTAAAAGTCCCCAGGCTAGACTAGTTTTTGGCGAAACTGGGTGCTCTTTGTCTAAAGGAAGGGCAAAGTCAACATGCCAATTCCAATTTCAGAATTGGAAGAAGCAATAGGAGGTTCATCATCAGAAAGGCATGGGACAACGAACTCTCTTATATCTTTCTTTGAATAAGTCTTTCATTTGACTTGACTCAACACATACTATGCCTCGGTCCTTAGCCTGAGGGGACTACTCATACATCGTGAATAAATCACAAGCAATAGACATTGTAAAGATTGATACTTGCAGATGAATGATTATAAATCTTACAATGCTGCTAATCGTGATGCACTCTCGATTACAAGTTGTATGCCCAATGGAGATGTAAGCTAGGGCGATGGCGGCAGCCTAACGGCTCCGATGAATGGTTTTCACGTTTTGTCCTCTGGCTGCGGAGGGGTTTTCTCTCCTTTATAGTGCGGACCGGCGGAATGGGTTTTCGGGGCGCCTCCGATGTGAATCAACCCAAGACCCCTTCAGGAAAGTTTTCAGCCAAATATACTCACATATATCATATATTATAAGACGGAGGGAGTAGTTATTAAAAGACAAATCAGAGTGATTATCCCATAAAAATCTGAGAATATGCGGTTTAAACATGGGTAATATAAGTGAAAATTCACTCATTAGTTTTTTCGCAACATGGGGTGGCAGCACAATCTTCACATCAATCCACCGACTCACTCGACATTAATATAGTTTCAGTCTCATATGACTTTCTTGTTGGCATTATGTTGTCTTTTTTTTTACCTTGTCGAAAGATTAACTTAGTCGTGCATTTTAGCTACGCAGATACCGGGTGTCATTCATCATGCTTTGTTTTCGCTTAATGCTACATTATGAGCTACTACAATTTTCCTTTATTGAAAAAGCTGAGCGACCACCAGTACTTGAGAAGCCGACAATGAACCATCGAGCGCCTGTACCAGCGCTGCTTTGGCATTCACAAAGCGAGGCCTACAACTTGATCGTCTTTTTGCTTCGAAGAACAAACGGTGGCTGCAAACACCATGAGTGGTAATCACCGGCTTTGGAATCATTTACAGAGGTCAATCAGCAGAGAGATGATGTGGGCGTCACAATAATCTCACAGCACGGCATCACATTTCCCTGAAACATGTCCCCCCAAGCCACACGCACAGCACGCGTTTTGTTCTTTTGACATATTGTTCGGGGCCGGTGGATCTTGATTCTTGAACCACATTATCATGCGTTAGCTGCGTACCATCAGTCATTAGAGGCCAACATCGGCATGCTCTGCCCGGTCTGCGTGGCTGGACATCATGACCAGGCTGCTGGACGACCACCGTCGTCGAAGGCTGCACCCCTACTGGTTGCATACAACGCAATGTGGCATGGATGTGTCACATGGTCAACCTAGGCAATCTATTTTTATTTTTTTGAGGGAGTCAACCTAAGCAATCTGATAAGCTTTCCATTGCGGCGGTAAGAGGGATACGATTTTAGTCTCCGCATAGTAGCTGAGATGTCATCTGAATAACTGTTACTCTCTTCGTCCTTATAAAAATGTCTTACATTATGAAATGGAGGGAGTAAATTTCAAGTGTTGTTATGACTGTAATCGTAGCTAGGGCTTTGGATTTTGTTTAGGTGGTTAGTTCTCATGTTGGCCTCTCATCTCTAAAACTAGATCGGCAACGCGCCTTGGCGCGAGGGTACCGATCCAACCGATATGATCAAGCTTTGAAAGATCAAACCGCATGATGTGTTAGTAGGAAGGCAAGTTTAGCACATGTAACAGGACAACTTAATCGAAGAAGTGCTACTTGCTGAACCCCAACTCCCACGTGTGCGTGTCTATCAGGATGAAAATATATCAACAAATTAATCAAAAAAAATCAATGATCAAACCTCTGATATAACTCTTTTTCGATCAACATCGCATATTACTCAATATATCTCAGGATGGAAATATATCTGATATTACTCAAAGAGTAGGTAATGGTAGATACTCGCAACAGTGAACACCCTGTAAAATATCTAAAAATGGCCCTACCTACATGCCATCGGTGCATTTGTTATACAATGTGACATGTGAAATACCTAAGCAACGTTTGTTATGGTGGAAATCAAAAGCAGGCCATAGTATTAGTCCCAGATAACTTATTTACACAATTTTTCACAGTGCATAATAGTAAACTACATGGTTGAATATTTGATTTGCTTGCATGTTACAACGCATGTTGCCTTGCCGGCGTTGCCGCTAATGCCCGACCGCTCCTAGAGGTGTCAGCGGTAGTGTCAAGGCTGAGGGCGAGGAAGAAGGGCTGGTCGCCGGCTCCAGTTTGCATCTGCAGAAACCCAAGAACTAAACATCAACCAAATGATGTGCAGTGACGGCTATACTGAATGAGTTTGCATCAGGAAACATGTCAGCTGAGATGAGAACTTCCACAAGAAAAATGCTCAGTGATAGTGTTTTTTATTCACTGCAGATAAAACTGATTATGTAGTGTGTTCCTCTGTTTATGTACATGCCATGTCAGACTACTATGCATGAAATTTATACTGAGACAGGGCTACTAATCTTTCTAGATTATATATTCAATTGACTTTCTAAAATAATTACACCAATTCACATAGTCATTGAATTTGACAATCACTTAAGTTTACAGTGTATGGCTCTTGGGAGTGCACTATTTGCTGATCGTTATTTTTTCTTAATCAGTTCACCACAAAACAATATATTTGTTCAGTTGTTCTAACTATAAAAAAATTATCTCTTGAATAGGTGAAGAAAACAAATACTTATTGAACAACATGATATGACAATGATGCAAAGAAAATCATTGTTCATATGAATCGTTTAAATAACTCAGGCCAATAGGAAAGAACCGCATCGATGTTGGCCAGGGACAGGGCAACGTCCTGCCAGAGATGCTTTTAGCTGGTTGACACCCTACATAAGATGATGCTTCTTGGTGCAACGAAACAAAGGAAATCTCAACACAAAGGAACATACTGTCCTCTTCGAAAAGTAGTAGGAAAAGGAGAAGCATGATATACTCACCCCATATACAAGGATTCCTCTTCTATATGTGGTATGGTTCTATAACAGAAAGTTGATGGTGGTTGTCATAGCCAAAATACAAGCACAATCGACAGTAATCACCTCCCGGGGAGCAAGAATTTTCTGCATTACTAACAAAGGTAAAGAGCAAAAGCTCCGAAAGTTATGACCCTGTCGAATTTACCAAAGATGCAATATTTTGCTAGTGCCAAAACAAAATTAGCATCAGACAACAGGTTTCATGCTTGTGTGAAATAAAATCATGATTTGGTGCTCCCAAAAATCTAGCTGGTAATAGTTTGACACAAAATACTGCAAGTATACAAAATCAAATGCTATACTAAGTACTCCCATGTCAACAACATCCATATTTTAGTAAAAGTAAAGTTTGCTATGAATAAAATCTGCATGTACAGATTCTCTGCTTCAAAAGTGGCTTGGCATTCATGAAAAACTATCAACTAAACAAATAGCATTAGATGCAGACTTGAAGGACAACGTTGGTGATAGGATTCTACCATCATAGTTGCCTACAGGAGATGCAGAGCGCCAGACATGATCTCCTCTTCCTACCCACCTGTTTCTCTGCTTCTAGTTGACAGTGTATTGACTCGCTGGTACATGACCTAGCTAAAACTGAATACAACATTACTATAGTTATTTGGACAAATTACAGTTCAATTAGCAGCAAATGTTTCTAGCCAATAATTGTGAAGGTCACTTGACACTGTAGTTACCATTTTAATACATAAATCAACTGGTCACATTTGTTCATAGGCATCTATCCAAACAATTGCTGAGAAAATGAAATGCTTCTAGAATTTCATACAGAACTGTTTGCTAGTGCTATGAGGGTTGTAATGCTAACTAAGGCATGTTTATCTCTTTCAGATAAGCAGTGTATTCAGCCCAGGGAAATATATAAAATGTTGCATGGGGCACAGACATAGTTTATGCATAGTTTAATGGGTAACAAATTTTTCCTTAACAATGATAATATAAAACGGAGATTGAAGAACATTAGAGGAGCACAAATCTTCATATGAAGAAAAGCAACTTTAAATTCGGCAAGGATATTGATCTACAAATTTGAGGTAGAAAAATATTTATTTTCCTAGGTACTAACTCGCAAGTGGTCTGAAAATTCTATGAATATAATGTAGATCAAACATGAGATCCTACTGACAGACACCACTTTTTATATTGAACGAAATGGCATTCTGTTCCTGCATGAAATCAACAAGGAAGTGGTACCTACCTTAGAAAGGTCTCCTCAGCCTGAGGCCACACAAGTAAGGTGGCCCCTGAAAAAGAGGAGCTCATGCTCCATGTGTCTGTCCAGTAACCTTCATTTGCTCGTACTACTTTGTCCCATACTTGTACATGGTGTTTAATCATAGCTTGCCGTGTAGCTCGCAGGTGGATTTGATGAGGCATGTTTAGGGAGATCCTAATGATAGACACCACTTATTATATTGAGAAATGCCAGGATTCTTTTTGGAATCATGTAACCATGCAAGTTCTGCTTATGCAATCAACAATACGGCAAAAGAAACAGGGAAATTGTCTGATGCCATCACTAAAACCGTGTGATTTGATTATTCATCAATTGCTCATGGCTATGGCATAAAAAATATGTAGGGTTCAATTCAACATTGATATGAGAGAGATAAAACATTTTGTATGCTATTACACAATAGAAAAGGTAACATCATAATGCTCACTGAGTACTTGTGCTGAAGCAAGCTGTGTGAAGGGATTTGGATCCAGCATCCGTCGAACAAAGTCTTTAGCAAGCTCAAATACTCTGGGCCATGCGTATCTTTTTAAATCTACCACAGAGCATATAATTGCATGTGCTACTCCCTCTTTAGTTTCTGCACAACATCAGAACAATTTGTAAGGTGATTTATAATTTTGTCACAACATAATTATATCAAATCAGGGAAATTAAGTACCTTCCTAAAATGGCGACACATATAACTCTGCAATCCAGACATTGATTTCAGGGCCAAAGTTGTGCTTTAATACCCTCCGAGGGCATGTAGTATGGACTGGACACAATTTCAGTAATCCACTCACCTGCACATACAAGCCATCATCAATGATGAATAAACATTTGGTTCTGCAGCAAAAATGGCGTGCATATATTCTAAATAAATGTGCGCAACATTATGAAGCATGTAGGTTGCTGAACCTGTTCGTCGGCACTAGTACAACACACATTCTGCTCATGCTAACAACATCTACTATTAGACTATTAAATCATTCCTCGGATTTCTATTTTCTAAATTAAAATAGACCTTGCTAGAGCAGAAAAGAAGCAGATGCAAATAAAAACTATAGAATCAAACTCCAGATTAATTTGCAGCGTCTAAATTGGGCACGAAAATGGAAGTTTAAGGAAAAAATGTAGGATTAACCTATGACATCCCCATTCAACATTCATTTATTCTGTCAGGAATGTCGAATATTATTTATAGCAATATTAGCAATGCAAGCATAGAAAGACTGCACCAGAATAGATTCCAAATTAAATTGTTGACTGCATAATTACATAAAAGCTGAATAGATGGTTCTCATGGATGAACATGTGGTGTAACATTTCCCTTTGTTATAGAAATAAGCACTATTTTAGACATCAATTCTACCAAGCAATTGCATTTCAATCTAGATACAAAACTAGACTCTGCTAGCCTAAAAAGGCAAACCGACTATCATATGCAAATTTTAACCACTGCATACGAGGATAGGCACTGGGATTTGGGGGAGGGTTGGTGGGTGCAAAGCAAAGGATCTGAATACCTCGTGGTGGCGTGGAGATGGGATCTGGGTGCCCACCATGGGTGATGGGAGGTCCTTCCTCACCCTCTCTTCTTACCACCCCATCTCCCTCTGGCTCCAACTTTTTCTCCCATATCTTGTTGGTGGTGGCGGGCGGCACACACTATCGTCGGGTGACTGCAAAGAGAGGCGTGCCACAGCGACGACGCGAGCTCAGTGAGGGAAAAGAAATGTAGGAGGGTGGGCATGGGAGCATGGGGGGCAGTCCAGACGACGGCGAGAGACAACGCAACAACCAAAGGAACGGATCAGGAGAGGGGCTATCATTTAATCCTCACAAACTGACGCCACTGGAATGACATAGGACACGCACACACACATCAGTAGACCATGCCAATTGAAAGAAAAAAAACCACCAAGCACGAAGCACCCATGTGCAAATGAGGAAATATTCCATCCCTAGTAGGATCCAGCCAAAGCACACTCCTGTAAACCACAACGAAACAAAAAGGAAAAATAAAACCACTAAAATACAACCAGTGGATAGTACTCTTTATCTCCACCAATATAAGACAAAAAAGAAAGACACTCTATGCACATCTACATGAACGACAAGCACAGTTTACGAGCTCAACATCAAATATACACGCACATGAGCACCAACCTAGATATGCAAAGGAACAACAGTAGATAGAAGGAGAAGAGGGGTCGACTTGTAAGTCCCCGGACGAAGACAGGAAGGCTGCCACAGATCCAACAATGAGCAGACAAGAGGGTTGACCAAAAGGAGCTTCTACAAAGAATAGACCAGTTGGCAGCAAAACAAGTGTCAAGATCCTGGCTCAACTGAAGCAGACGGCAAAAACCGGGTCAAAACGAGGCTTACCCATAGATTGATGAGTGCGACAACCAATCTGGCCCAACAACCGCAAGAATAAATATCTGCAGGCAACAAAAATCCAAAATCAATTAACCATGGCCAATCCAATTGAGAGAAAGCACAAGCAACGTGAGGAATGTCTCACCTGACAGTCGTTGCAATGGCACCCCTGAATCATCACGTACGAGATGCTCGAGTTAGGCCATGGCCGCCGCCATGCTCAGAGCTCGGCCCCGACCCCCACCGCGCTCACCAACGCACCCACACGCCTGGGCTCGAGCTCGGCCATGGCCGCCATCGCGCTCGGATCCGGATCCAGAGCACCCTTCCACCCCTCGGCGCGCGCTGCTCGCCGCCAGGCCTCACAGATGAGGTCGCCGCCCGGCCGTCTTCGAATCCGGCCACCGCGGCCCGACCGGCGGGCAGGTGATTCGGGCGACGGAAGGGGAGGGGAGGGGAGGAGGCGGAGCACGGGGGATGAAGGGTGGTGGCAGCGGCGAGTGCGGGGATGGTGGGGGCGACTGGGAGGACGAAGAGGCGAGGCAGACGCCCTCCCTCGTCTCATCCATTGACGGGCCAACCAGGGATCTACGCGTCATGGGCCAACATGTGAAAAGACGAAAACACCCTCGGCGGGGCACTGTAATAACGGCGGTGGCACAAGATGTTTCAGCTGGGAAGCAAACTATTCATTCCAGCAATGTTTTCAGTTCAATCCGGCGGCTGGGGGCGACTGAGGGCTCGATCCAACGGTCCCAAACGCATCAAGCGAAACGATCCGATGGCCGAGAGTCGTTGAGCTCTAAGAGAGCTCGGTGGAGCTTTCATCTCTTATTTCTGGATATAGAGCAACAGTCCACACTCAGTCGCTCACACTAGAAATGATGTCCTCCTTGTTCAAACCCCGAGGAAATGAAGATGATAGCCTCGTTCAAGACATGCCAAGTAGAGTGTTGTTGTGTGAGATGAGGTGGTGAGCTGGTCAAGAGTGCTTGCTCGGGTCGGGAGGATGCGTGGAGCCGATCTGTGGATGAAACATGTTGCAGCCTTGCAGGGTGGTGGTGATCATCATGTCATCGTCTGAAAGAAAAGAAAGGGTAGGTGCTGCAATGGTGCTTTTCATTTTGTCAACACATGTCATGTACTCCCTCCGTTCTAAAATAGATGACCCAACTTTGTATTAACTTTAGTAGGGAATACATTCACATATCTATGTATAAATGGCTGGAAAAACCTCTTTATGAGTGCAATTATAAATGGATCTGGGAAGCAAAATTGCCTCTCAAAATCCAAATCTTCTTATGGCAAATGGCACAAGATGCGGTGCTTACAAGAGCTGTGATGAGAAGAAAAAGAATGGCCCAGGAACCCTGTGTGTTCCTTCTGCAACAATGTTGAAACAACATCCCATCTGTTCTTTTCTTGTCCTGTGGCACGAGTAGCTCGGAGGGCTATTGGAGTAGTCCTGGATCTATGTGTGGTGCAATATATTCTTGCCTAATGGATCTAGATTCTATACTGTTGGCCTGGCCACAGTAACCTGGGCTATATGGCTGGCACGTAATAAATCTACCTTTGAGAAAAAATTGATTAGATCTCCCGTCGAGATTGTGTTCTCAGCTTGTTCTTTTCTTCTATATTGGGCAGGTCTCCAGCCGGAGAAGAAGCGGCGAAGCCGCGACAGGGGACTGAGATGATCACATCGAGCACGACCAGGCTGATAGTGATGTGCGAAGAGGCCAGACGTATGGTGGAAGACGCGGGAGAGGTGCCCTCTTAGTGATTGGTGCTGAGTCGGTGTCGCTCAGCAGGCGTCTGGCTGCTGGGGTTGTTGTGCTTCGTCAAGGCTTTCTTATGAGCAGGCATTATCTGTGCTGGGAAAAATGTTAGCTGGCCTCACTTTTGTGTTCCCTCCTGGTTTGTAATAGGTTTGAACTAAGTAAGTGCTGTCAGGTTTTCGCCCCATGGTGCTCGTTTCGATGGCGGACGAGCACAGTGGGTTTCCTGGCAGTGCGTTGAACTCGATGCCTTCTTTCCTCTTCCTGGTTATGTCGGATACTATTGTATTTCCTTTCATGCAAATGGAAAGGGGCATACCCGGTTCAAAAAGATGTACATTCACACAAGTTAGACTAGCTTGTGTTTATCATATAATCTCATAAACATGCTTCTATATAATTTTAAAACCCCTAAACTCTACATTATTGTGATGCACACAACCATTCTTGTAAGCAGGGTACCGAACAATTGCAACTATGACCGACTACTACACGATATGAGACTAACACATATGATTAACTCGACTACGTCCGCAACGACGTCTTCGAGAAGGGATAAATCCCCTAGCGACATTGTTGCCATGTTCGACTGGAGACGGTCTGGACAATAGTAATTCTCATCCTGATTGCTAAGACCAGTCAATGAAGACCAACACAAGAGCAAGTGCGTACCAAGTAGGCAACACCTTGAACAAGGTAACGACGCAACTTCGTCGCTTCTAAGCCCTGGCAAAAAATATCAGGACAAGACTTTTCACTCCAAATATGTAGCAGTATTCCAATCAACCTGTTGATGATGGATTGTTCGATAGTCACATCTCCTAGTATTCCATGCTAGAGCCAAAAGGTATAATAGCCACCTGAACCATTTTCATGAAGGAAATATGCCCTAGAGGTAATAATAAAGTTATTTTTTATTTCCTTATTTCATGATAAATGTTTATTATTCATGCTAGAATTGTATTAACCGGAAACTTAGTACATGTGTGAATACATAGACAAAACAAAGTGTCCCTAGTATGCCTCTACTTGACTAGCTCGTTTATCAAAGATGGTTATGTTTCCTAACCATAGACATGTGTTGTCATTTGATGACGTGATTACATCATTAGGAGAATGATGTGATGGACAAGACCCATTCGTTAGCTTAGCATTATGATCATTACAGTTTCATTGCTACTGCTTTCTTCATGACTTATACATGTTCCTCGGACTATGAGATATGCAACTCCCGAATACCGGAGGAACACCTTGTGTGCTATCAAATGTCACAACGTAACTGGGTGATTATAAAGATGCTCTACAGGTGTCTCCGATGGTGTTTGTTGAGTTGGCATAGATCGAAATTACGATTTGTCACTCTGTGTATCGGAGAGGTATCTCTGGGCCCTCTCGGTAATGCACATCACTATAAGCCTTGCAAGCAATGTGACTAATGAGTTAGTTGCGGGATGATGCATTACGAAACGAGTAAATAGACTTGCCGGTAACGAGATTGAACTAGGTATGATGATACCGACGATCGAATCTAGGGCAAGTAACATACCGATGACAAAGGGAACAACGTATGTTGTTATGCGGTTTGACCGATAAAGATCTTGGTAGAATATGTAGGAACCAATATGAGCATCCAGGTTCCGCTATTGGTTATTGACCGGAGATGAGTCTCGGTCATGTCTACATAGTTCTCGAACCCATAGGGTCCGCACGCTTAACGTTCTGTGACGATTTGTATTATGAGTTATGTGATTTGATGACCGAAGTTTGTTCGGAGTCCCGCATAAGATCTGGGACATGACGAGGAGTCTCGAAATGGTCGAGACGTAAAGATCGATATATTGGAAGACTATATTCGGACATCGGAAAGGTTCCGAATGATTTAGGTATTTTTCGGAGTACTCGAGAATTACGGGAATTCGTATTGGGCCTTAATGGGCCATACGGGAAAGAAGAGAAAGGCCTCAAGGGTGGTCGCGCCCCTTCCCCATGGACTGGTCCGAATTGGACTAGAGAAAGGGGGCGCCCCCTTCCTTCCTTCTCATTCTCCCTTCCCTTTTTCCTATTCCATGTGGGAGGTGGAATCCTACTAGGACTAGGGAGTCCTAGTAGGACTCCACACTTGGGCGCGCCCTATGAGGGCCGGCCTCCTCCTCCCTCCATCCTTTATATACGTGGCCAGGGGACACCCCATAGACACACAAGTTGATTATTGATCTCTTAGCTGTGTGCGGTGCCCCCCTCCACCATAATACACCTCGGTCATATCGTTGTAGTGCTTAGGCGAAGCCCTGCGCCTATAGCTTCATCATCACCGTCATCACGCCCTCGTGCTGACGAAGTTCTCCCTCGACACTCTACTGGATCGTGAGTTCGTGGGACATCACCAAGCCGAACATGTGCAAATTGCGGAGGTGTCGTACTTTTGGTAGTAGGATCGGTCGATCGTGAAGTCGTACGACTACATCAACCGCGTTGTCATAATGCTTCCGCTTACGGTCTATGAGGGTACGTGGACTACACTCTCCCCTCTCATTGCTATGCATCATCATGATCTTGCGTGTGCGTAGGATTTTTTTTGAAATTACTACGTTCCCCAACAGTGGTATCAGAGCCAGGTTTATGCGTAGATGTTATATGCAAGAGTAGAACACTAATGAGTTGTGGGCGATAATAGTCATACTCCTTACCAGCATGTCATACTTTGATTCGGCGGTATTGTTGGATGAAGCGGCGCGGACCGACATTACGTGTACGCTTACACGAGACTGGTTCTACCGACGTGCTTCGCACACAGGTGGCTGGCAGGTGTCAGTTTCTCCAACTTTTTTTGAATCGAGTGTGGCTACGCCCGGTCCTTGTTGAAGGTTAAAACATCACATACATGACGAAAAATTATTGTGGTTTTGATGCGTAGGTAAGAACGGTTCTTGCTCAGCCCATAGCAGCCATGTAAAACTTGCAACAACAAAGTAGAGGACGTCTAACTTATTTTTGCAGGGCATGTTGTGATGTGATATGGTCAAAACGTGATGAGATATAAATTGTTGTATGAGATGATCATGTTTTGTTCAAGTTATCAGCAACTGGCAGGAGCCTTATGGTTCTCTCTTTATTGCATAAGATGCAAACACCATATGATTGCCTTACTTTATCGCTATGCGATAGCAATAGTTGCAAAAGCAATAGTTGGCGAGATGACCATGTGACGACACATTGAAAAAGATCAAGATGATGGAGATCATGGTGTCATGCCGGTGACAATGGAGATCATGACGGTACTTTGGATATGGAGATCAAAGGCACAAGATGATGATGGCCATATCATGTCACATATTTTGATTGCATGTGATGTTTATCTTTTATACATCTTATTTTGCTTAGTTCGACGGTAGCTTTATAAGATGATACCTTACTAAATTTCAAGGTATAAGTGTTCTCCCTGAGTATGCACCGTTGCTACAGTTCTTCGTGCTGAGACACCACGTGATGATCGGGTGTGATAAGCTCTAAGTTCACATACAACGGGTGCAAGCCAGTTCTACACGCGCAAAATATTCGGGTTAAACTTGACGAGCCTAGCATATGCAGATATAGCCTCGGAACACTGAGACCGAAAGGTCGAGCGTGAATCATATAGTAGATATGATCAACATAGTGATGTTCACCATTGAAAACTACTCCATCTCACGTGATGATCGGATATGGTTTAGTTGATATGGATCACGTGATCACCTAGATGATTAGAGGGATGTTTATCTAAGTGGGAGTTCTTAAGTAATATGATTAATTGAACTTTAATTTATCATAAACTTAGTACTGATAGTATTTGCATAACTATGTTGTAGATCAATAGCTCGCGATGTAGTTACCCGTTTATTTTTGATATGTTCCTAGAGAAAAACTATGTTGAAAGATGATAGTAGCAATGATGCGGACTAGGTCCGTGATCTGAGGATTATCCTCATTGCTGCACAGAAGAATTATGTCCTTGATGCACCGCTAGGTGACGGGCCTATTGCAGGAGCAGATACAGACGTTATGAACGTTTGGCAAGCTCGGTATGATAACTACTTGATAGTTTAATGCACCATGCTTTACGGCTTAGAATCGGGACTTCAAAAACTTTTTGAACGCCACGGAGCATATGAGATGTTCCAAGAGCTGAAATTGGTATTTCAGACTCATGCCTGAGTCGAGAGGCATGAGACCTTTGACAAGTACTTTTCCTACAAGATGGAGGAGAATAGCTCAACCAGTGAGCATGTGCTCAGATTGTCTGAGTACTACAATTGCTTGAATCAAGTGGGAGTTAATCTTCCAGATAAGATAGTAATTGACAAAGTTCTCTAGTCACTATCACCAAGTTACTAGAACTTAGTGATGAACTATAATATGCAAGGGATGATGAAAGTAATTCCCAAGCTTTTCACGATGCTGAAATCGGCGAAGGTAGAAATCAAGAAATAGCATCAAGTGTTGATGGTTAACAAGATCACTAGTTTCAAAGAAAAGGGCAAAGGGAAAGAAAGAGGAACTTCAAAGAAGAATAGCAAGAAAGTTGCTGCTCCCATGAAGAAGCCCAAAGCTAGACCCAAGCCTAGAACTGAGTGCTTCTACTGCAAAGGAAATAGTTACTGGAAGTGGAACTGCCCTAGATACTTGGCGGATAAGAAGGGTGGCAAAGTGAACAAAACTTTATTTGATATACATGTTATTGATGTGTACTTTACTAGTGTTTATAGCAACCCCTCAGTATTTGATACTGGTTCAGTTGCTAAGAGTAGTGACTCGAAATGGGAGTTGCAAAATAAACAGAGACTAGTTAAGGGTGAGGTGACGATGTGTGTTGGAAGTAATTCCAAGGTTGATAAGATCACCATCGCACACTCCCGTTACCTTCGGGATTAGTGTTGAACCTACAATAAATGTTATTTGGTGTTTGCGTTGAGCATAAATATGATTGGATCATCTTTATTGCAATACGGTTGTTCATTTAAGTCAAAGAATAATTGTTGTTCTATTTACATGAATAAAACCTTCCATGGTCATACACTCAATATAAATGGTTTATTGAATCTCGATCGTAGTGATACACATGTTCATAATATTGAAGCCAAAAGATGCAAAGTTAATAATGATAGTGCAACTTATTTGAGGCACTGCCGTTTAGGTCATATTGGTGTAAAGCGCATGAAGAAACTCCATACTGATGGGCTTTTGGAATCACTTGATTATGAATCACTTGATGCTTGCGAATCATGCCTCATGGGAAAGATGACTAAGACTCCATTCTCCGGAACAATGGAGCGAGCAACTGACTTATTGGAAATAATATATACTAATGTATGCGATCCGATGAGTGTTGAAGCTCGCGGCGGGTGCTACCTCTTGAGCACTGCGTTGGTTTTCCCTTGAAGAAGAAAGGGTGATGCAGCAAAGTAGCATAAGTATTTCCCTCAGTTTTTGAGAACCAAGGTATCAATCTAGTAGGAGGCCACGCACGAGTCCCTCGCACCTACACAAACAAATAAATCCTCGCAACCAACGCGATAAGGGGTTGTCAATCCCTACACGGTCACTTACGAGAGTGAGATCTGATAGATATGATAAGATAATATTTTTGGTATTTTTTATGATAAAGATGCAAAGTAAAATAAAAGGCAATAAAAATAACTAAGTGTTGGAACATTAATATGATGGAAAATAGACCCGGGGGCCATAGGTTTCACTAGTGGCTTCTCTCAAGAGCATAAGTTTTGACGGTGGGTGAACAAATTACTGTTCAACAATTGATAGAATTGAGCATAATTATGAGAATATCTAGGTATGGTCATGTAAATAGGCATCACGTGAGAGACAAGTAGACCGACTCCTGCCTGCATCTACTACTATTACTCCACACATCGACCGCTATCCAGCATGCATCTAGAGTATTAAGTTCATAAGAACAGAGTAACGCTTTAAGCAAGATGACATGATGTAGAGGGATAAACTCATGCAATATGATATAAACCCCATTTTGTTATCCTCGATGGCAACAATACAATACGTGCCTTGCTGCCCGTACTGTCACTGGGAAAGGACACCGCAAGATTGAACCCAAAGCTAAGCACTTCTCCCGTTGCAAGAAAGATCAATCTACTAGGCCAAACCAAATTGATAATTCGAAGAGACTTGCAAAGATAACCAATCATACATAAATGAAATCAGAGAAGATTCAAATATTTTTCATAGATAAACTTGATTATAAACCCACAATTCATCGATCTCAACAAACACACCGCAAAAGAATATTACATTGAATAGATCTCCACGAGAGAGGGGGAGAACATTGTATTGTGATCCAAAAAGAGAGAAGAAGCCATCTATCTAATAACTATGGACCCGAATGTCTGAGGTAAACTACTCACACATCATTGGAGAGGCTACGGTGTTGATGTAGAAGCCCTCCATGATCGATGCCCCCTCCGGCGGAGCTCCAGAACAGGCCCCAAGATGGGATCTCACAAGTACAGAAGGTTGCGCCAGTGGAATTAGGTTTTTGGCTCCGCATCTGGTAGTTTGGGGGTACGTGGGTATATATAGGAGGAAGGAGTACGTCGGTGGAGCAACAGGGGGCCCACGAGGGTGGAGGGCGCGCCCAGGGGGGTAGGCACGCCCCCCTACCTCGTGCCCTCCTGGTTGATGTCTTGACGTAGGGTCCAAGTCCTCTGGATCACGTTCGTTCCGAAAATCACGTTCCCGAAGGTTTCATTCCGTTTGGACTCCATTTGATATTCTTTTTCTGCGGAACTCAAATAGGCAAAACAACAATTACAGGCTGGGCCTCCGGTTAATAGGTTAGTCCCAAAATAATATAAAAGTGTATAATAAAGCCCAATAATGTCCAAAACAGAATATAATATAGCATGGAACAATAAAAAATTATAGATACGTTGGAGACGTATCAGCGGGTATCGTTATTTTCTGACCTTCACAGATGATTAGAGCAGATATGGGTATATCTACTTAATGAAACATAATTCTGAAACATTTGAAAAGTTTAAAGAATTTCAGAGTGAAGTAGAAAATCATCATAACAAGAAAATAAAGTTTCTACGATCTGATCGTGAAAGTGAATATATGAGTTATGAGTTTGATCTTCATTTGAAACAATGTGTAATAGTTTCGCAATTCACGCCACCTGGAACACCACAGTGTAATGGTGTGTCCAAACATCGTGACCGTACTTTATTAGATATGGTGCGATCTATGATGTATCTTACTGATTTACCACTATCGTTTCGGGGTTATGCATTAGAGACAACTGCATTCACGTTAAATAGGGCACCATCTAATCTGTTGAGACGACACCGTATGAACTCCAGTTTAGCAAGAAACCTAAGCTATCGTTTCTTAAAGTTTGGGGCACTGCTTATGTGAAAAAGTTTCAACCTGGTAAGCTCGAACCCAAATCGAATAAGTGCATCTTCATAGGATACCCAAACGAAATTATTGGGTACACCTTCTATCACAGATCCGAAGCAAAATATTCGTTGCTAAGAATGGATCCTTTCTGGAGAAGGAGTTTCTCTCAAAAGAAGTGAGTAGAAGGAAAGTAGAACTTGATGAGGTAATGGTACCTGCTCCCGAATTGGAAAGTAGTTCATCACATAAATCAGTTCAAGTGATTCCTACACCAATTAGTGAGGAAGCTAATGATGATGATCATGAAACTTCAGATCAAGTTACTACCGAACCTTGTAGGTCAACCGGAGCACGTTCCACACCAGAGTAGTACGGTAATCCTGTTCTGGAAGTCATGTTACTAGACCATGACGAACCTACGAACTATGAGGAAGCGATGATAAGCCCAGTTTTCACGAAATGGCTTGAGGCCATGAAATCTGAGATGGGAGTCATGTATGAGAACAAAGTGTGGACTTTGATTGACTTGCCCGATGATCGGCGAGCCATTGAGATTAAATGGATCTTCAAGAGGAAGACGGACGCTGATAGTAGTGTTACTATCTACAAAGCTAGAATTGCCGCAAAAGGTTTTTCGACAAGTTCAAGGTGTTGACTACGATGAGAGGTTCTCACTCGTATCTATGCTTAAAGTCTGTCCGAATCATGTTAGCAATTGCCGCATTTTATGAAATTTGGCAAATGGATGTCAAAACTGCATTCTTTAATGGATTTCTTAAAGAAGTGTTGTATATGATGCAACCAGAAGGTTTTGTCAATCTGAAAGATTCTAACAAAGTGTGCAAGCACCAGTGATCCATTTATGTACCGGTGCAAGCATCTCGGAGGTGGAATGTACGCTTTGGTAGTGTGATCAAAGAATATAGTATTATACAAGCTTGCGATGAAGCCTGTATTTACAAGAAAGTGAGTGGGAGCACTACAGCCTTTCTGATAAGTATATGTGAATGACATATTGTTAATAGGAAATGATGTAGGATTTTCTGGAAAGCATAAAGGAGTGTTTGAAAGGAGTTTTTCAAAGAAAGACCTCGGTGAAGCTGCTTACATATTGAGCATCAAGATCTATAGAGATTGATCAAGACGCTTGATAAGTTTTTTCAATGAGTACATACCTTGACAAGTTTTTGAAGTAAAGTTCAAAATGGAATAGTCAAAGGAAGAGTTCTTGCCTGTGTTGCAAGGTGTGAAGTTGAGTAAGACTCAAAGCCTGACCACGACAGAAGATAGAGAGAAAATAAAAGTCATTCCCTATGCCTCAGCCATAGGTTCTATAAAGTATGCAATGTTATGTACCAGACCTATTGTATACCCTGCCCTGAGTTTGGCAAGGGAGTACAATAGTGATCTAGGAGTAGATCGCTGGACAGCGGTCAAAATTATCCTTAGAGGACTAAGGAAGTATTTCTCGGTTATGGAGGTGATAAAAAGTTCGTCGTAAAGAGTTACGTCGATGCAAGCTTTGACACCGATATGGATGACTCTAAGTCACAATCTGGATACATATTGAAAGTGGGAGAAATTAGCTAGAGTAGCTCCGTGCAGAGCATTGTAGACATAGAAATTTGCAAAATACATACAAATCTGAATGTGGCAGAACGTTGACTAAACTTCTCTCACAAGCAAAACATGATCACACCTTAGTACTCTTTGGGTGTTAATCACATGGCGATGTGAACTAAGATTACTGACTCTAGTAAACCCTTTGAGTGTTGGTCACAAGGCGATGTGAACTATTGGTGTTAAATCACATGGAGATGTGAACTAGATTATTGACTCTAATGCAAGTGGGAGACTGAAGGAAATATGCCCTAGAGGCAATAATAAAGTTATTATTTATTTCCTTATTTCATGATAAATGTTTATTATTCATGCTAGAATTGTATTAACCGGAAACTTAGTACATGTGTGGATACATAGACAAAAAAAAGTGTCCCTAGTATGCCTCTACTTGACTAGCTCGTTTATCAAAGATGGTTATGTTTCCTAACCATAGACATGTGTTGTCATTTGATGAACGTGATCACATCATTAGGAGAATGATGTGATGGACAAGACCCATTCGTTAGCTTAGCATTATGATCGTTACAGTTTCATTGATACTGCTTTCTTCATGACTTATACATGTTCCTCGGACTATGAGATTATGCAACTCCCGAATACCGGAGGAACACCTTGTGTGCTATCAAACGTCACAACGTAACTGGGTGATTATAAAGATGCTCTACAGATGTCTCCGATGGTGTTTGTTGAGTTGGCATAGATCGAAATTAGGATTTGTCACTCCGTGTATCGGAGAGGTATCTCTGGGCCCTCTCGGTAATGCACATCACTATAAGCCTTGCAGGCAATGTGACTAATGAGTTAGTTGCGGGATGATGCATTATGGAACGAGTAAATAGACTTGCCGGTAACGAGATTGAACTAGGTATGATGATACCGACGATCGAATCTCGGGCAAGTAACATACCGATGACAAAGGGAACAACGTATGTTGTTATGCGGTTTGACCGGATCTTCGTAGAATATGTAGGAACCAATATGAGCATCTAGGTTCCGCTATTGGTTATTGACCGGAGATGAGTCTCGGTCATGTCTACATAGTTCTCGAACCCGTAGGGTCCGCACGCTTAACGTTCTGTGACGATTTGTATTATGAGTTATGTGATTTGATGACCGAAGTTTGTTCGGAGTCCCAGATGAGATTGGGGACATGACGAGGAGTCTCAAAATGGTAGAGACGTAAAGATCGATATATTGGAAGACTATATTCGGACATCGGAAAGGTTCCGAGTGATTCGGGTATTTTTCGGAGTACCGGAGAGTTACGGGAATTTGTATTGGGCCTTAATGGGCCATACGGGAAAGAAGAGAAAGGCCTCAAGGGTGTCCGCACCCCTTCCCCATGGACTGGTCCGAATTGGACTAGGGAAAGGGGGCAGCCCCTTTCTTCCTTCGCATTCTCCCTTCCCTTTTTCCTATTCCATGTGGGAGGTGGAATCCTACTAGGACTAGGGAGTCCTAGTAGGACTCCACACTTGGGCGCGCCCTATGAGGGCCGGCCTCCTCCTCCCTCCATCCTTTATATACGTAGCCAGGGGACACCCCATAGACACACAAGTCGATTATTGATTTCTTAGCCGTGTGCGGTGCCCCCCTCCACCATAATCCATCTCGGTCATATCGTCGTAGTGCTTAGGCGAAGCCCTGCGCCTGTAGCTCCATCATCACCGTTATCACGCCGTCGTGCTGATGAAGCTCTCCATCGACACTCTACTGGACCGTGAGTTCGTGGGACGTCTCCGAGCCGAACGTGTGCAGATCGCGGAGGTGTCGTACTTTTGGTACTAGGATCGGTCTATCGTGAAGACGTACGACTACATCAACCGCGTTGTCATAACGTTCTGCTTACGGTCTATGAGGGTACGTGGACTACACTCTCCCCTCTCGTTGCTATGCATCACCATGATTTTTCATGTGCTTAGGATTTTTTTTTGAAATTACTACGTTCCCCAACATTTCATGTTACTTTTTTTCTTCTATGTCATCATGCCACCATTGCATTGCAATAATTAAACATGATCATGATAATCGCAATAATAATTTTAATATGGCAAACTATAAATAATATTTCTATTATTTATATTATGCATTTTATACCACTTTGTTCCGTTTTGCCCTTCAACACCAAGACTCACTCCCAAATTTTGCACCTGGTGTTCTTTAGTCAACAGAGGCGTACACCAAAAATTCAGTAATGTTAATAATCGAACATCATACTTCTTAACCATGGAAAATCTAATGTTAATAATCATACCATAAAATGAAGTGAACTCAGACGTCGGATTGTAACCATGGCAAATATTTGCCATCCATGCTAAAGGAAATTGCCATAAATACGATCGATTTGCCATGCTCAAAGATGTTCGATTTGTAGCGAAGTCCTAGTTTGGGGGGTTAGACCACTCCTATCTCTCACTTCCAGTTCAAACCCTCTTGTTGCTCTTTTCTTTTAAATTAATATTCAATTCAAATCTTATTCAGAAATTTTGAATGTTTATTAGAGCTTTGGAATATGTCAAAGAGGCCACATTCAATTCTCAACTCCTTCTGAATTTATTTGGCTCTTCATATAGACTCAAAACCCTTCTTTTTTATTTTTTATTTTAAAGGAAATGAAATATCCTATCCTAATTCAACCCAAACGGCCCATTAGAATATTTGACGTGTAGACCCATTACCTCAACAGTAGTAGGCCGGCCCAGCTCCACCTAACCCACTCCGCAGCCCAGTCCATGATTAACCAGCAGGCCTTGATATGCCTCAAACGTATCTATAATTTATTATTGTCTTGTATATGTTTATATCATTTTTCCGTAGTTTTGGCATCAATTTTATTATTTTTCTAGACTAACTTATTAACTCAGTGCTCCGTGCTAGTTGCCTTTTTCTGCATGTTTTTGGACTTTCGGATAAATCAATTTCATGGAGCTGCAAAAATTCCAGAAAAAGTTTTGTGCCAGGAAGCTTCCAGAGTACCTAGGCCAACATGGGGTAGCCATATGGGCCCCAAGAGGCCAAGAGGTGGCCGTGTGAGCCACCTGGTGCTCCTTTCCACCGCCTCTCGACGCTTATATTTTTTGTTCGCCCTAAAACCCCTAAATATGGTGGAGCCATACCTTTCCGCTGCCCCTCTCTGTTCCAAACAAATCTAATCTCGAGGCCTTTTCCGGTACAGTGCTGGAGGGAGAAATCATCTCGGTGGACATCTACATCAACCTAGCTTCCACCATTATTGTTCGTGACTAGTTTCCTTTGGACTATGGATCCATAGCAGTAGCTAGACGCTTTTCTCTCCATGGTTTCTCAATGCAAAGATCAGACTATGGATCCAAAGCAATAACTAGACGCTTTTTTCTCCATTGTTTCTCAATGCGAAGATCACATGAGCTTCCCTACATGATAATGATCTCTTTGATGTCATTTTTTGATGTGTTTGTTGTTGTGTAATTAATTGTGATTTTATTTGCGCTCAAGATCACAAAGAATTCCAATTTTTGGATTAAATAATAGTGGTGACTGAAAGACAATAATAAAACAAAACATACTAGAGCTAAAGGTTTCACCTACATCTGTGTGTTTGCGCTCAAGATGTTATCCAGATAATCAACATGGCAATGGTAAACATTGTTACATATATATTTTGTCTACGTGTTGTTGTGGAACATGTAGCCAAACAACCCCATGACCGACTACTACCGAATCAAGGTTCTATTGTCCAACCAAGACCATTCCGCACAATGGGACACCTCAGTTATTAAGGAATAAAATAACCAGACCAATGCATTGGGATTTTAAAGATTGCGCCTGATCTACCCCCCATAGACCAAATTTTTTTGTTATTGCACTAATCTTACTTGCTCAGATGTTCGGCATAGCCATCGACTCCTGTCCGCCCTACCTCTCCTTGCTTGATATTTGATATCTTGGGTACTTGTAAGCCTTAGGACAGAGATAGAGACAAGACACAAAACCATTGTGCAACACACAGAAATAACCTTAACTCAAAGTAAACCAACAATCCCTTAACTCGCGTACATGGGGCTTTGTTTCGTAACCTCAAATCCCTGAACCGGGAGTTGGAAGCACCTTTGTCAGAATTTACAATTGAACATGATGCGGGCGATGCAACTCAACAAGTAGAAGGTTGAACTTTGGTGGTACACTACAGGAGAAACTTTGGTAGTTTACCATGGCTTGATACTATAGTTTTCATGCGAAAGCCGTTGAGTAATGGAATCTTTGGTGCACATTTTCAAAGAAGAAAGGAGATAAGAAAAACATCAATCCAGGTCAAACTACCACAAAATTAATAAAGCGGGAAGGTTTGAAGAGATGACCGGCATAAAAAGCTTTTGAACCTCCTTTTGAAAGCTTCTTCAATCAAGTTACTAAAAGTCCCCCGGGCTAGACCAGTCTTTAGCAAAACTAGGTGCTCTTTGTATAAAGGAAGGGCAAAGTCAACATGCCAATCCCTGTTTCAAAATTGGAAGAAGCAATAGGAGGTTCTCCATCAGAAAGGCATAGAACAATAAACTCTCTTAAAGCTTTCCCGAATTAGTCTTTCGCTTGACTTGGCTCAACAGAGGTCATGTCTCGATCCTAGCGTGAGGGGACTACTCATACATCGCAAATAAATCACAAGCAATAGACATTGTAAAGATTCATACTTGCAGATGAACTATTATAAGTCTTGCAATGCCGCTTATCGTGATATACTCTCGATTACAAGTTTTATGCTTAATTACTAAACAGTAAAACTGAGCCACCTACGGCTTCCCACGGTAATTTGAGCTCGACAGCCGTCAGTTCACGTTTATGAACGGTCTAGATCTGATGGTGCCATTTCGCCCCTTCACCTGTGTTACCCGCTCGGCCCACCGTGATCGGGCTGCTGCTCCACAGGTGGACCTGGGCGTAATCTCATTAATCGGGACGACTGGCCGGAAAAGACACAGTTAGGCCTAGAAAGAATATACTCCAAGGCCCATACCGAGCCCTCCCAACGATTCATGCGTTCGTTTCGGCGGTGCTGGTGGCGGCGGCTGCTGTCGGCAACATATTCCCGCTTGTGCATTTCTCCCCGATGTGCGAGTGTGCCTGTTCGAATTCGTCATCAGTACAACTCCTGCAGGACTCTTGCTGCAGACTCGCCAAATCATTCGCGTTGCTGCTCTGTCCACAGCCACCCTTCATACCATGATGTTGTACTCCAAACTCCATACTAAATTGTAGGAGCATGACACCTCGCACTCTCCATTGAGCATGAAGTCTTGACGATGTTGGTGTCTCTGTATGTGTTCCAGGTTTCCACCCTTGGCATACAAAAAATTCATCCAGATTAACTAAACTAATCACATCATGCAGGTTTGGGAGGAAAAGACCAATACATCTGCAATGGAGGTGACTTCCTTACATCAGTCCCTCAACCAACGGTCCTTTTTCTGTTTTCTATGTCTTTATTTTTAAAACCTTGGGCAGTTACGGGCTTACGGCTGCATGTGGAGCATTTCAAAGAAGTCTGCATGTTTTGTCATATCCAACAAAATTCATTCCCAGTTTGGGCAGCCAAACCTGAAGTATCAGCTTTGCATCTAACTTACGATGGGTCAAAGTTTCGGTAAATATGTTCTCATGCTTATTACATATACTCCCTCCATCCGAAGTAACCCAACTTAAAAATAAGCAACATATACTTTTGCTATGGACAATTTAATATTTTATGTTTGCCAATATATATTTTCAGCAGTATCTATTATTTAATTATAAAACTTGACGGGCGCGGCAACGAGCGCTATCATGGTCTAGTGGAGATGTAGGCTACGGTGGAGATGGAGGTAGTCAGCCTAGCGGCTCTGATGAATGGTTATCACGTTCCGTCCTCTGACGGTGAAGGGATTTTCTCTCCTTTAAGTTTATAGTGTAGATGGGTGAAATGGGTTTTTGGGGCACCTCCTATGAATAAGCCAAAGACACCTTCACAGAAGTAGTCAGCCATGACGTCACATAGTAGGTGGCAGATGGTATGAGCGTGGACATCCATGCTTGTACCACACACATTGTCTTCTCATCCCACTGTTGCGAGCTCATGTTGATCGGAATTGACCTTCACGCCAAATATACTTCCTTTATAACTTGATTTATCACCTAAAATAGCTCATTTATGTAGGAAATAAAATAAACAAGGATATTTACAATCCTTTTTTAATTGTTAGTTATTAAAAGACAACTCAGAGTGACTATCCCATAAAAATATGAGAATATTCTGTTTAAACATGGCAATAGAAGTGAAAATTCACTCATCAATTTTTACGCAACATGGATGACAGCATAATTTTTGGATCGGTTCATTTACTCACTTGACATAGGAATAGTTTCAGTCTCATATGACTTTATTGTTGGCATTACATTGCCTTTTTTACCATGTTGAACGATTAGGTTGATTGTGTGCATTTTTGCTACGCAGTGGCCAGATGTCGTTCATCATGTTTTTGTATTTTTTTGTGTGTGCGCGCGCGCGCGTGGAATTCATGCTTTGTATTTATTATGAATTACTCTGTCCCATAGTATAAGAGCGTTACACTACACTAGTGTTGACAACACTCAGGGCCGGCTCTGGGGGTAGGCCACCTTGGCCTGGGCCAAGGGCCCCGGTCTGGGGGGGCATCATCAGATACATATAAGACTACATCTATTTGGCTGGAAAAAAATGAATCAGTACAGGCCCAGCCCAACTACGGGAGAGGAAAAGGCACGACGCCTGGCATACTACATCGATCGATTGAATCGCATCTCGGCATCTGCGTCTGGTCCTGGTTGCCTCGGGGGCTCGTCTGCCTCCGCCTGCTGCTCTCTCTGTCTCTCAAAGACTCGCACGGACGCCCGGCCGGCCGGCCGCCGGCTGCTGCAATCAGGTGGCCTTTTAATCCTTGATTCCATGATTCCCGTCTTGATTTTCTTGGTACGGTTGATTTTCTTGCTTTCTTGGCGTAAACGTATTTATCTTTTCAGTTTCGTCATCTTTCTAGTCATTATTGTCTATGAATTAGAATTTGGATCTATTTAAGGTAATCAAACTAGCAAGGAATATTGTTTCTCATATTTAATATTTTGCTACTTTGTTAGTCTTCCTTTCATGATATGAAGTCTGTGTGATTATCAATTTTTTATATGTTATACGTCTCAGAATAACGAAATATGATTGGATATGCGTACATATATATTACCTATAAGGGCCCTTTTTTCAACTTGGCCAAGGGCCCCGAAAAACATAGAGCCGGGGCTGACAACACTCTTATACTCCCTCCGTTCCTAAATAATTGTCTTTCTAGAGATTTCAACAAATGACTACATACGGAGCAAAATGAGTGAATCTACACTCTAAAACATGTCTACATACATCCGTATGTTGTAGTCTATTTAAGATGGCTAAAAAGACAATTATTTAGGAACGAAGGGAGTATTATGGGACGGAGGAAGTAATATACTTACACCTTTATCGGAGAAAAAAAACCCAGAGAAACCACTTGAGAAGCCGACAATGAACCATCGAGCACCTGTACCGGCCCTGCTTTAGCATTCACAAAACGAGGCCTACAAGTCTACAACTTGATGGTCTTTTTGCTTCGAAGAACAAATGGTGGCTGTAAACACCATGAGTGGTAATCACCGGCTTCTGCATCGTTAACAGAGGTCAATCAGCAGCAATAATCCCACAACACGGCATCACAGTTCAATGAAACATGTCCCCCAAGCCACACGCACAGCACGCGTTTTGTTCTTTTGAAATATTGTCGGGGCCGGTGGATCTTGATTCTTGAACCACATTATCATGCGTTAGCTGCGTACCATCAGAGCCCAACAACGGCATGCTCTTCCCGGTCTATGTGGCCTGGACATCATGACCAGGCTGCTGGACGGCCACCGGCGTCGAGGGCTGCACCCCTACGGATTGCATAAAACCAGGAGTGGTTGCCCTAACCCCTCGTCCAGCTGCAGGGGCGCGGCCGCCGTCGCAGGCGGCATGGATGTGTCACATGGTCAACCTAAGCAATCTGATAAGCTTTCCGTTGCGGCGGTAAGAGGGATACGGTTTTACTCTCCGCATAGTAGCTCAGATGTCATTTGAATGACTGTTACTTCCTCTGTCCTTGCAAAAACGTCTTGCATTATGGGACGAAAGGAATAAATCTCAAATGTCGTTATGACTGTAATCCTAGGGCTTTGGATTTTGTTTAGGTGGTTAGTTCTCATGAGTGGCCTCTCATCTCTAAATATAGAGCAACAGTCCACACTCAGTCGCCCGCACTAGAAATAATGTCCTCCTTGTTCAAACCCCGAGGAAATGAAGATGATAGCCTCATTCAAGACATGCCATTTGATCCAATCTTGAGTTCAAATCAATTTCAATGATATTGTGTGTATGACCTTGTATGTATGGCATGCTTTATTGCACGCTTTCATGATGGAATGATATAACTGCACTCGGGACTTGCAGGGAATTGCTTGTGGACTTCTTAACTAGTTCTGGGAAGCGAAAGCAAGATCAAGTTATTATTTCCTAGGTACTAAATTCTGAAACTACTATATTTGCTAATACAAGTAAATTTTGTAGTTCGTGAATATTTTTCTGCTGAAAATGAATCTATTAATTACACTATGCTCTCTAATTTTTAAGGCCTCACATGTCCCTAATTTTTAAGGCCTCACAGTTAATTCAGGTCTTCAATTTAAAATTGGGTCATCCGATTTTGACCGAGTCAACAATTTCTCAAGGAACTCCCTCATTTAATTCTTTTAATTCACTGTGCTCCCTACACATTCAATTGTGGATTTGGTTCACATTTTGACCGGGTCAATGATTTTTCAAATCAATTGGCTGCAATCGGCCTATAGAAACATATCAATCTCACACACTCTTACACATCTAGAAGCGCCAACATGTAATATCATAGCAGTAATATAGTTATATAGTACATGCAGCCACCGACGGAGAAAATATCCCCACATAAATATGGGTTGATTAGTAGACAACATATCTAATCACACCATAAAATGTCCACCAAAACACCGCCTTATAAACAAAAGGAAAAAAACACTCCATCTTCTCCCCTACTCGCCAAACCAAATATTCCCTCAATTCCAATGTAAGGTGCATTAGTTTTAAAGTCAAATTTCGTTAACTTTGATCAAGTCCAGAGCCAAAAATATTGACATCCACAATACTAAACAAAAAAATAAAAAAATCATTTCATGATGATCTGATGATACGATTTGGTGTTATGGATATTGATATATTTCTCTACCTATTTAGTCAAACTTAAAAAGGTTTGACTCTTCAAAAAACTAATGCACCTTATATTTTAAAACAAAGGGAGTGGGAAAAAAATTAAAAGCATCATGTGAACCGTTGCTGGACGCCTGGACCGCTGGCCACCTAGCACACCACGGCCTCCCCCACGACCCTCTCTGCATCATTTGCTCGCAAGAACCAGAGACAATTGATCATCTGCCGGTTGACAGCGTCTTCGCGCGTATCACTTGGCATGAGATTCTCTCATGGTGTTGGCTCACCACTGCTCCGCGGAGGGCACGGCAGGTTTCTTCGTCTGGTTCTCTTCGGCGATTGATAATTCGTCGGCCTCCCTTCACAAGGGCCTGGGATCTATTGCCATTCTCACTGCATGGTCCATATGGAAGCATCGAAACGCTGCTATCTTCGATGGCCTCACGCCCTCCTTGGTTGATTTGGTTCGTACCATCAAGGTGAGGCGCGTTGTTCGGCCGCAGCTGGCGCCAAGGGACTTATCTCAACCATGCCAGTAGCCTAGAGTGTTCTGTTGGGCTGAGCATCCCCTTCCTCCTGCTCATAACATCCCCTTCTATGCCTTCTAGTGTACGTAGTTTGGGCATGAAACCTTGTAACCTTGTAATTGTCTCTCTTTTCCCTATCAATGCAATACACAATCTTGCGTTTCCCTGATTTTTTTTTAAATAAAACCCAACAACACCAACGACGTAGTAAAATTCGGCCAACTCTTCTAGTAGTTGATGATGTCTTAACCATCATCTTACACTACTCGTGCAAATTTCAGGGATGGAGAAAGAAAAAACCAGTTTACTCAGGTCATAAATGTCGAGCTTGACCAGATCACTGAAGTAGTGTATTTATTTGATTTCAGCATGTGCTTATTATAACATAGGTGCCTATGTACAAGTAATTACTCCGTATTTGGACACTGTTGATTTCATCTATGTACAAGTAATTACTCCTATTTCAGCATGACTTCTGATTTTTTTTTATAACAAATTTATCCATGTCTCCTTTCTTAGATTGAGTTAGACCCATGATTTTTTTTCTTCTTACACTTTTGATAACCAGATTCATATTGTTTAATGAAAACATGACTTAAGTCTTGCAATACTAGACGCCTAATAGATGAAATAGGAGAAATCTAGCTACAATATTTTAGTGCAACTAAACAGCGGGCGGAAATCAAAAGTCACAGTCAAGGCCTCATGGGGTTGCTGGTGATCAACACGGTGACGCTTGACAAATTGGCGATGGCTCAAACTTTCCTAGCCCTGCCCTCCCGAGCAAAGTCGAAGCCCAAAGAATTGATCTAACATGCTTCGATGACTGCTAGACAAAGAAACAAAGGACTCGTTTGGTTACCTGCATCCTTTTTGGACTATTTGCATCTATGGCTCGGCTGGGCTTGGGTGAGTGCATCCAGGCAAAAAAAAAAAAAATCATGTTTTGCACATAGTTTGGTTGCCTGCATTAGGGAAGCGACTCCCTCCCATGGTTTTCTTTTTCAGTGAGATTTCGGTGAAATTTACTGAATTTCAGTAATTTCAACAGACAATGAAATATTACGTTTCAGCCAAAATATTTCAGCAATTTCAGTATAGCACAACAATTCTAATATTTTTCAAAATATTTTTTAAATTTTTTAAAATTTTAATTGAATTCAAATGAATATTTCGGTCATTTGGCTGAAATGAAAACTGAAATAATTGAAATTCACTGAATTTCAGTGATTTCGGTTGGTGCTGAAATATTTCTGAAACTGAAATTGAAAACCATGCTCCCTCCCCACCACCGACGTTTGATTGCCCATAGGACTGATTGCCCATGTTACTAATTCGATCAGGCCATCTGATGACCGGGTGGTCAATTTTGCAGACAAAGGAGCCAAATAAAAAAAATGCTCTCAACTGGGGAGCCAAATTGCTGCAAACGCATGGCGCACCACTGCAAGAAGACTGGTGATCCTGTGAAGATGGTGATTGGTACATGAGCTTTTCAGGTAGATAGTGCTCTTGCGCTGATCCTTATGAAGATGGTGATCTGAACTTGATCTTTTCAGTTGTAGCCAGTGCTTTTGTGCTTACTGAGGGTCCAGATTTTTTGCCTGGATGTTGTTAACTCCGCGGTTTAGCTGACAAAGTTGTAGCCTCATTCTCTACTTGTTTGTGTTTTTCTTTTCCTTCGGGCTAGGCTCTTCTCTATTCCTATGGTTTCTGATATATGAAATCGGGGGAAACACTCTATTAAAGAAGGAAATTAGGGATGACGATTTCATTAGCGGAGTGTGGTGTTTTGCCTGACACTAAAAATAATAATGCTTATTATGTAAAAACACCCGCCAGGGAAAAACTAGATATTATTCAGCCCATAAGTTATTTGCATGTCGCTTGTGAAAAACAATCTAAGGGACCGCAGGTTATTGACAAGGTTTCAAACCTTCAAGTACGTTGACAATGTGATAGTAATAGATAGATTTGCAGTCCTAGCTCTGTTCTTTTTTTTTTTGCGGAGTATAATAATACGGTCTCGGTCAGTACGTAGAAAAATCACCATGCACGGATAAAAATTCATTACGAAGATGGTGAACCACAAAATAATAATTTCATTCTAGTACTATAATTTTATTACAAAACAAGACTTGAACATGATAGGGAAACCTTCTTCGAGACGAAAACCCAGCCATGCCCAATCATACTCAGAGTCAGAGCGAGTCACGATCCATCTGTGAAACTTATGTCTACTCGGTGATCTTTAGAATTCTGTTTTTCACCTTATAAAAAAGAATTTGCTAGGAATCTCAAGAACTTGAGATGTGCCCTCACCAAATTCAAAGATACTCGGAATTTGCTAGGAGAAGGAACATGTCTGCAATGTGATGCTCTTGTCAAAATAAACAATCAAAGTTGCTTCCTATGCCTAACTTATCTCTTATTCTTCCAAATTTCCTGATGTCTCCTGTTCTCAGTGTTTCTTATATATCTTTTCTTCTTTTCTCATCATTTTCTTGTCATTGTGTGTAACATTCACCTATTTGATATGCTAACTTAGTGTTGCCAACAGGTAAAACTGAGCTTCCTATCTATTCATGTGAAGGTAGAGTCGCGTATATAAAGAGTGAAACATTAATTGGTCAAGTGAATGTTGGTAGAGCTAGAATTCATATATTTTATCATGAGATGAATGCTCATGAGTTGTGTTGCCAACTAATAGCAGGAACATTAATGTTATAATCTTTTTTTTCGCGAATACGCTCGGAGGCGTATCATTCCATTGATAGGTAGGAGAGAGTACAAGGGTGTGTGGTTACCCCAAGGTGTACACCACTAGGGCGCCCTCAAGGTTACAGTGAGCATAGGAGGGGGTTGCTCAGCCCAACAGGAGGAAGGTTAGGTTACAGGAATTATCCTATCTAGACCCTGGCACCGGCACATGCCCATCGCTTGGCTTCGTCTATGATGGCGTTGGTGAGGCGGTCGTTGGAAGGTTGCTCGCCGTCGAATATGATTGTGTTCCTGTGCTTCCAGATGAACCAAGCAGTGATGATGGCAAGGGAGGCAAAACCCTTGCGCAGCTGCGACGGGGCCAAGGCGGCACACTCCGACCACCAGTCGAAGAAGGTGGTCTGGCCGTCAGGGATGGGTAGGGGGAGTCGACTCCAGGACAGGATCTCATGCCAACATTATGGACATTAATGTTATAATCATCGTTCAATTTTGTACGAGTCCAGATTTGATCAGAAAAGTTTGATCTTATTCAAAACGTACATTATGGCCACATGCCTCTCATGACCTCCAGCCTCGGTGGAGAGCTGTTATGCCTTTATATAAGCCACCGAAGGCAGTAGGTATCTATTATCTTTGAGGGATACCGTGCGATCAGGCAATCCTACAATGACAGGAAACAAATATCCTACAGCCGCAATATCCGCGAAATAGCTGTACTGTTCTTATCCCTTTCGAGTGTCTACCCAAGCGCAGGACTCAGGAATCCCTAGACGCCATGATGATTGTGGTCCAACGTTTACGTCTGATCCGGTTTGAACTTGCCGCAATACAGAGTTGCCATGCCCTGCGATGAAACTTCTAATCTGAGAGGAAAAAGGCATCAGTACGCATACATGCAATCTTGAAGCACTTGACGGTCTATGTTTAAGAAGGGAAAATCATACTCCCTCCATTCCTAAATAATTGTCTTTCTAGAGATTTCAACAAATAACTACATACGGAGCAAAATGAGTGAATCTATACTTTAAAACATGTCTATATACATCCGTATATCCGTATGTTGTAGTCCATTTAAGATGGCTAGAAAAACAAATATTTAGAAACGGAGTAGTATGCATGCATGCGATCGTGGTACTGAAATTGATCTGTGACGTGCCTCCATGCCCAGGAGCTGGATGGACTATGTCTGCCGCAGAGACTCTGACACTGGCAATTAAAATGATAATTAGGGCAGCTGTGAATCAAAAACCAGCAATCCGTCGTAGTCTAGGTGGTCAGGATACTCGGCTCTCACCCGAGAGACCCGGGTTCAAGTCCCGGCGACGGAATTTTTCCTTTTTTTTGTGCATGCATAGTCTAGGTGGTTACAGTCACTTTAGCTGAAAGTTCAGACCGGATTTGCCCTTCAAACTCCTTTCACTAGGTGATACCCCGCGCGATTGCAGCAGGAATTTGTTGTGATTTTTTTCAAGTAACATCCACATAGCAAAGAAGATGAAATATTAATCAAAAATATGGTAGATTTCATATAGTGATTATAATAATTAACAATATGACAGATTCAATATATATGTGATTCAAATTTGTTGGTGGTATAAATAGATATTGTATGGTAGCAGTTTGTAGCATCAACCATATATGAACCATATTCTTAGCAGTATACATTTGATGTTGTTTGTGAGTGTCGTCTTGGTAGTCGACAATGTGTCTTAAGACAAATGGTCCCCAAACAATGTGTTAGCAGTGTGTTAAGGCGTGGGCTCACATCTAATTAGTTTTTTTGTATTCTTCACCATTGCAGTTGCATCTTTGTATTCCTTCTTAGCTTCTCTACTAATTGAAACGACAAAAGAATATGGCATATCATTGTTTGAAGAATTAAAAGGAATCCTGCAGAAGTCATGTGTTGTCTATCAGGGGTGGATGCACAAAGGTAAAAGGTGAAATGAAAATATATAGCCAATGGGTTATGTTATCAAGAGTTTCTTTTTAGTTGAGAAAGGGACCAACGCATTTCTTGATTTCCGTTGTTACATTTAGCTAACGCCTAATACAAACAAAATTGAGAATCTCAATGAAAACTATTGCTAAGATTATACCTGAAGATCTATTGTTAAGATCATCACATCATTAAACATCAGAGATGCAAAAGGTAACCAAAAAAAAAGTAGAAATACTATTAGTGAAGTGCTCATAAAAGGGACAAAAATTGAACCACTTCTTGGGCCATAAATCTAAATAAACATGTTAATATTTGCTAGCCCTTGCCTCTGGTTTCAGTTGGCACGAAGCAATGTGTGTCATGCAGCTGTTGCATGGAGAAGGAAAAATATAAGCAGGTACAGGAATAAAAAATGAGATAATAATAAAGTACAACAGGAATTGAATCTTGTGGTTATATGTGGATCTCTCACCGGCTGGATCCTATTGTCCATGAACATAAGCATCGGTCATATTCTGCATACCTGCAAGAATGAACCCATAACTAAACCAATCAATAACTGCATTTGCAGCAAACAACCAAGGAAATAAAAAGCTTCGTGTGCTATCCAAGAAGAAACACTACATCAACAAACCGTGTGATCCTCTATACCGAAGTTGTCATCATATGGAAGCGGGAGGGATCAAATACATTATATTTGGAAGGAGATCGTATGTACAAATCAGATGGATTGTGTCGCTCACCATGATTGTCCTTCACCTTTTTACTCTTGGAGATGGTCGTTGAAGAGCACATGTAGAGCAGCTTCTTTGCTTTTCTGACTGTAACCTATGAGCAAGTTCACAATTAGATGGCGTGCAACGGAAACGATTCACGACGGCAGCAGCAGAGCCATTGGAGGATAGCGAGAATGGCGACGGGATGGGATGGGATGGGATGCGTTGGTGGAGGAGACCATGATGCACGGTGCATTGTGGAGATTAATAGAACGGGATTTAGTGCAGAAGCTGAAGAGGGTGAGAGAAATCAGCCGATGGTACTTAGAAGCTGATGAGACCGATCTGGGGAAGATGATAGGGCACAACTCCCAACATGGTCTTTTTTTCCTTTGGGTGAGCGAAGCTAAGTTTTCGATCTGTCGCTCCTCCGGCACCTGGACCGAAGTAGCCAGCTAATAGCCCATACATCGTGCAAAGAGGCTTCCTCCCACCAGGGCCGAAAACAGCCAACTATCTAGCCCACAACTCTTCTAAAAATATATATATTCTAGCCCACAACCTGGCTGCGCCAGGCCAGGTCAGAGATTGAAGCGTACGTGTACATCCCAACTAAATCAAGCAGCGAGCGAACGGGGCGGATGGAAAGGAACGAATCGGTATGTTTCACTTAGCGGTGGCACCTCTTAGTAATTTTGTGAACTTTTGATCAGACGGTTGCAAACTCCTGAGCTATACCACATCAACGGCTAGAACAATTCGAGTGACGTGGCTTCATGAGAAGACAGGAAAATCATCTAGTGGGGTGTCCCTATTTAGATATAGAAGATGAGGCCCTTGAGCTTGTCTGCCTAACTTTTGACTGATGAGCCGACGACTCCGTTTGGAAAGAAGAAATATGGGTGCAAATATTGATTCTCTGAAGTCTTTTCAAAATTAAAGCTGTTTCATGGTTCAACTTTTCCTCTGCCATGTGCAATTTTCAACGGTTTGAACATTCTGATCACTCAAAATTATAACCTTATGAAAACCATCTATTATACTTTGCAACCATCTATGATACTACTTCTACGATACTTTGCACTATGACGCTAACCTTTTTTTAAAGCCAAGGAAAAAAAGACTTGCATCATTCATTAATAAAAAGGGGTGTTTAGAGTACATAGCAACGGCTCCACAACATAGCCGTCAAAGGAAAATTGCATGCGGAATTACTCACGTTGTATGATCTTGCTCAAGTGCTTAGCCCCCGTGGTAACCTAAAGTTTGGCCTCGTCTTGAATAAGCTTTAGGATGTAGAAAGGCAGTGTCGGTTTTTTTTCTAAAAACTCTAGCATTCCTCTCATTTCGGGTGGTCCAACTAACAAGCATTGTGAGAGTAGCGATCAGCTTCTGATTTAGCGGTATCATGCCGTGACATGCGGTCCACCACTTCTTGACGTTGTGCTCGGTCCCCCATCTGTTCGTGTCAAGCCCTCTGAGCCCGATCAATCCTTTGCCATCCTCCACACACTAGTCTAAGTTACTCCACATTATAACTAGCCTTAATGCCCATCATACCCTCAAATATGAAAGGGTATGGATCGATCTCAACCGTTGATGTGTTTACATAGGGTGTACCGAAGCAGAAGTGGTAAGGAAAATGATGGTGGCTCTGTTGGCTCCCTTCTTCATCTCTTTCAAATGCGGCTTAGACGTTTTCTATTCTGTCCAGAGGAGGGCGAGGTGGCAGCAGCAGCTCCTGAATTGGTCGAGCCACTATGGGTTTACATATTTTATCATCACTTCACCATTGTCTTTGCGATATGTCACTCTACAGATATGTCAAGAACTTGGGACCCTTTCTTTTCAATCAAGTGTGCCGTCTCATCGGGATTGTACTTCAAAATGGCATGCAAATATGTATGTAGTAATAAAGTATGAATTGTTTCTGCATGTCCATCGTCATATGTTTTATAAAAAGCCCCTTTGGTGTTTTTCTAAATAATCCGTGGTCCAGTATTAAGTCCCTCTCCTTTCTCTCTATCTGTTGGGTTTCGGCCCAACTTCTGTAGCCACTGTAGCGCACACCAGACTACTTGCCACTTCTTATAGGATTGGTGAAAGAAGGTGAGTAATTGCAGAAATTTGATGTTCTGTATACGAAATCAAGACATGCCAGTGTAGATGTTTTCTTGAAGGCAGCTAGCTACTTGGATTGTGCAAATCAACAAGTACCCCCGCAGATACCATCAAAACAAAGGTTATTCTTAATTAAGTAGCTCACCAGATCACTTTAAGAATTTTTTTCCACATGAAAATTGACGTTCAAATCTTCTATTGAAACTCCTTTTCTATGTATGAACCTCAAGAGGCAACTTCCAGTAGACCTCAGAATAGGCTTTCGCCCCGCTTTACATATAAAGCAACGAACCGAAGCAAACTATTCTTTCGCCTTTTACTTCCAGTAGACCTGGCCAATGGAGATCTCAAATCTCTTAGCTTGTATAAGCTCTCGGTCAGGTATTCTATTCGTAACTCAGCGTATTTTTTTCTGAAGTTTTATGCCCAACTCTCAAACATTTTTTGTCAAGAGTAAGAATGTAGTTGTTGAGAACTTGTCATAAATGGTTCCTTGCTGCAGCAGAGTAGTATCAACATTACAATAGAAGTAGACGTTGTTTGAATTATTCTTGAACCTCGAGCATCTCGTGGGGCTTGTTCGGCAAAGCTCCCGCTATCAAGACCATCGCGTCAGCAGCCACGCCTGCTGCTTGACCTTGACGAACGAGTGGCCGCTGCCCCTTTCTCTTCGACACGGCAGCGTTGCCATGCCCTGCACGCGACGAAGCTTTTAATCTGAGAGAAAAAAAGAAGATATCAGTACGCGTACATGCATACTTTAAGCGCTACTAGTCAGTCTATGTTTCAGAATGGGAAATCGTGTTAGTATGCTATATACTGAAATCGATCTGTGACCTGGCTCCGTGCACGGGAGCTGGACGGACAATTTATCTGTTGCAAGCCATGTATCTTAATGCCTATCAGACAATCAATAATCCGTCGTAGTCTAGGTGGTTAGGATACTCGGCTCTCACCCGAGAGACCCGGGTTCAAGTCCCGGCGACGGAATTTTTTATTTTTGTATGCCTAGTGTAGGTGGTTACAGTCACTTTGACTGAAAGTTCAGATCGGGTTGCCCTCCGTTCATGAGCTCCTTGAGCTTGTCTGCCTAACTTTTGACTGATGAGCTGATGACTCCGTTTCGGAAAGAAGAAAAATAAGCCTTATTAGAAATGTGGGTCCAAATATCGAGTCTCTGAAGTCTTTTCAAAATGGAAGCTGTTTCATGGTTCAACTTGTTCTGCCATGTGCAATTTCGAACTGTTCGAACATTCTGATCACTCAAAATTATCACCCGACAACTTGTTAGTTCTTTGTGAATCGTGAAACTATCGCCGTGGCAGCCCATAGAAAAATGCAAAATGAGTGGTATTTGTAATTTAGTCAAAGTTTTTGTTTAACTATGTAGTGCTTTCTAACTAAACTTGAAAACCAACAGCTGCTGGTTCTGAACCACACCTTAGACTGTCCAGAGCTAACTAAACTTGAAAACTAACAGTTGCTGGTTCTAGCCAAATTTTCCTCCCCTGTAATAGTGTAAACCTCAGATCATCTCAGAGATTTTATTTTTTTGGTTGGCACATTGATGCGCTACAAGTTCCTGCTAGAGCGACAAATTTCTAGGAGGCATGCAAAAAGAATTATTTGTAAGTCAATCCGAATAATTGCTACTATTTTCTTTCTTGTTCGGTGGGTACTCAAGGTTTCCCAAAGGCAATTCACATCCTGAAAAGAGAACGCCTCAATAATTTGAGTGGCAATCCTCCAGGCACGAATCAGTGTACAATAGGGAATTTCTCGGTAGTTGTGCACAAATATTTTCTCTAGCCCCCCGCCTCGGTTAAATTTGAATCATGCCCCCCAGCACGTGAACAAATTGGCATACGACATGGGCAATTACTCCGTAAATTGGACAAAACCAAAACATTCATCCAGATTGCAGTAATCTACACTGCAAGGTCCACGCCAATCAAGCATTCTCTGGCTTTCAATAACTGAACTTAAAATTACGACAGCCTGCATCTCGTACAGTCGTCGCTCTAGCAGCTTTATGAGATTTATTATCATTCTTTCACCATATCTATCAGCAGATTACTATCTCCACGGACGAGGAAGATCCATGTGTGAGTTGCTCCTTAATCCGATGCCTGCTAGCTTCATCCGCCTGGGATCTTCTTCTCCGGGACTCAAGGTCGATGGCATCGCACCCATTGCATGGGCTTCTACCATGCAACTCGATTCTTTTCAAGCCCACTGCACGTTCCATGACAAGCCTTATGTAGTTTGTCACCCTGTCTTCATCCTCAAACCCAAACATTATAAATAACTTCAGGTTCAGGTGCTTCAAACCCTTGGATGGTTCCCACACAATGTTAGTCTTCTCGGCATTGTCCTTAGACACTTTGACACATGGATGTTGAGTTCGACATAACTTCATGTATGGACATGGAAAGTAAACACCACATGTTAGAATTAAACTTGCCACCAAATCATGCAGGACAATGTAACATCAATTGCAATTTAATATCTTAGTCACTTACAAAATTGCAATACGCTCAATAATACATTAATACTCCCTACGTCCCACAATGTAGCTTGCAAAAACATCTTACATTGTGGTACGGAGGGAGCAGTATTTAAGTTTAGGCCCATGTAGAGTTTTTGAATGAATCTGCATGAGTTGAATCCTAGATAAAGTAAGACACGCGAATATGCTTCAGGGATTTATATGAAATTACAGCTGCTCACATGTTTTCTTTCCAACAAGATACTTTACAACAACAACAACAAAGCCTTTAGTCCCAAACAAGTTGGGGTAGGCTAGAGGTGAAACCCATAAGATCTCGCAACCAACTCATGGCTCTGGCACAGGGATAGCAAGCTTCCACGCATTTCTGTCCAACAAGATGCTATGCAAAAGGAATTTTAATAAAGAGGGATGTGTGCACCAAACGATGCAGAGGCCAGTCCTTTCCTCCTTCCAAAAAAATAAGGAGGGATTTTGGAGAAACCTAATATGCAATACGATTCAGCAGATTTTTTTTGTCTACATGGCATTGTCTCGCTACAAAATACTTACAGTGAGGAATGTACGCAATACTATTAATATATGTGATAGATCAGAGTTGGTGAGCCGTGAGTGATTGAAAATTAGTTTAACTTCCTGCTATGTTATTAATGCTGAATATTCCAGAAATATGTGAGTCGCATCAAGACTAAGATGTGGATTAAATTTAAAGAGGTAAAGTAATGACATACTCTGAATTTCTGCAGGGCAGGTGCAACTTCAAGGATAAACAAGGTCCAGCTCAGGTCACACTCAGAAAAGATATAGTAAAGCGCCAAACTATTCAGGTTGTTGAATATAGAAGTGAGCTCCTTCGGGTGTTCTGGTTTAATCCAAATCTGCAGCAAGAACAAGAATACAATAGAGAGCTGACATTAGTAGAAAGGATAAAATGCTATAGTAGATGCAGAGAAATTAACTTACCATTTGACAGCCAAAATTGAGATACAGTTTAGACAGGTTTGTGGCACTCCTTGAAAAGCACTCGCTCAGCGCAAATGGCACTTGCGATGCCATGGCCTGAGAACCGAGTTCCACTATGTAAAGCTCAGGAACATAGCCGAAGCGCACCGGAGGGTTCTTGTCGCTCCAACACGAGAATGCCCTGAGCTTAGGGATGGAGATAAGCTCGATCCGTGTGCAACGAAAGCTGGTGAACCAAAGCTTCTGAAGCCTGGCATGCGGCGTGTCGATCTTGAGCGCAGAGTGTCGGTCAACCAGTCTGCAGGATCTCAAGCTGAGGTCCCTGAGCTTATCACAACCACGAATGAGGTCTGCGACATCAGAATCCCCAAATGCGAGGTCCTTGAGTGCAAGAATCGTGAGCCACCGGAAGGCGACGGGGTGGGCGCCGGAGAATGACATGAACTGCTTCCCTAACTCTATGAGCAGCGGGGTAGTGAGTCTAGTGCCGTTCTCGTATGGTGAGCATATGTCAAACTGGAGGCGTTTGGTCACGCCTCGGCTGACGACGTCCTCGACGGCGCGGCCGATGGAGCTCAGGTGAGGGGCCGACATGCAGAAGGTGAGGGCGAGGGTCTGTATAACACGAGGGCTCTTGCAGTCGCCCGGAGGAGGGGACACGGACGACAGCAGCCTGCACGCCGCGTCCTCGAACGCGTCCATGCCCTCGAGCAGCGTGGCGCGGTGGAAGTGGCCGGCGTTGAGGTGCAGGCGCGAGAGCCGGTAGGGGAGGTGCCGCCACCGCGTCGAGAGCGCGCCGGCGCGGACCGCGTCGCGCAGGTCGAGGCGCTCGAGGATCCCGAGGAGGAGGTCGTCGTGGAGCGCGCTGATTCTGTCCCCATCTCGGCTAGTGTTGAGCTTGAACGGCGGCGACCCCATGGTCGAAATCCGGGGGACGATTGATCGACTGAAACCCTAGAATCGATCGCTGAGATGCGCCCCCACCCCCAGCCGCGGCTCCTGGATCTGGAGGGGACGGGGAGCGCCAAACTCGATCGGCCCGACTCCAACCTCCTCCTCCTCGACCCCCCCTCCGGCGCGCCGCCGCTAGTCGCGCATGGCTCGCTTCAACTTGGTGCTCGCCTACTTGTATCTGACTGTTTCGTGCTGTACAAGTGGATTGTACAGGATGGGGAACACGCGAGCACGGAAGCAGAAGAAAGCTCACCCAAGGGTACTTTTTTCTTGTATTTGGAGTAAATTTTGTTCATATCATGATCAGGCGCCACACGCTTGTGATTTTGTATATATGTTTTCAGTAGTAATCTGGATTTTTTTAGCTTATTAGACAATGGCGTTTGGAGAGAATGTCTTCTTTTTTTCTTCAGAAATGGCCTTTGGTTTTTTCTCACAGTTAATTTCCAGCCCGCTCTTCATTTCCTTCTTGGATTCGCCATTGCCTTTAAATATACCGAGTTTTTATTTGTTTGAGGTTATTGGTTGTGTATCTTTTCTGGTTGTGTTTTATCATTTTGTCGTTGAGGGCGGTGGCTCTTATAACTCTAAAAATTTGTACTTCATTCTTTTTCTTCTACATGCTTAAGAAAATTGAAAGACAGACAATTGGTGGCTAGTTGTCAAGGCATTGAAAGACATCGCAACATCAATTTCTGAGCTTGCTAGGCGCAAGCCGATACGGTGATGTATGGGCTCCGCGATAATCGTTGGATACAGTCCCTCAGAGCAGTCACTTCTACGTAGTAAATCCTCGAGTATATTTCTTTGGTTACTTCTTCAAGATGTTCACTTTGACCCCACAATAGAGATTTCATTGTCCGGATTGCTTTAACCTCGAGGTTATCAGTGGCGGAGCTTGAAAGAAATTTCTGAAGGGGCAAAGTTGCAAAAAAATAAAATACAAAATCATACAAATACAACAAGTTAGATATTGCAAATATTGAGAAACTTAGATAATTATATTGATCGTCTACATATTAGCTTACAAAATACACTTCTAAGGTTAATTATATATATAACCTATTCCATAACAAAAGAAACTATACCAAAATACTATTTAACCATGGATGTTCGGTTCACTACAGATCAAATCTTCGTTTATTTGCACCAAAGTCCATAAGAACATATTCATAGCTCTATTCTTCCCCGATTTCACTCTCTATATTTACTAGCAAGCTATTGCCTAGATAATCATATTCCATAATATTATTGCTTTGGTTGGTGTTTTCTCATCAGCTTTACATTCAGCTGAATCACCTCTCATTCTTTAAAAAAAAATGCATCAATTGGTTTCCCCTTAAGCATCAGTGCCTCCCTCACTGGTAAAGGACATTCTCTATTCAGTACAAAATCCAATTGCGTCAGACATGCAGCTGCGTGTCTTTTTGGATGTAATCTCGTTGTAATTTCTTTTTTTTCGCTTTCATCTTATAAATAACATTTTCTTCTTTTCCTATCTGTTTATCCTAAAAAATTAAAGGTCAAGCCTGAATTAATAAGTCAAATGCAGAGCTGATAAGCAAACAACTATTGGAGGGAAGACTATTATTATTAAACAAAAGTGGAAAGGAAGGGGAACGTGTTACAGAATGGTTCCTGCTCCACATATACAGAATGGTGTATGCTTGTTAGATGGAAGCGTTCCTACTCCTCAATGAGGAGCCGCGTTGGTTTATATTGATTGGGGACAGGAATCGCCCCTGTCGTGGCTTACAAGGCAAGACCGATCGTTTGTATGATTCGGTCGTTACAACAAGAGGAGATAGATACGAGAGGGAGAGGGAGAGATAGAGTTTGTTGAGATTACAATACAATAGATTCTATCTCTATTTCTAACACCCTCCCTTAATCTCAACTATCCTATATTAAGATTCCTCTTGAACTCCTCAAATGGTTTGATGGACAATGCCTTAGTAAAGCCGTCTGCTACCTGATCTTTGGATGGAATAAATCTGATGTCCAGTTTCTTCTCTGCAACCCTTTCTCTCACAAAATGAAAATCAATCTCAATGTGTTTAGTTCTACCATGAAACACTGGATTAGCAGAGAGATAGGTGGCTCCCAAATTATCACACCATAAGCATGAAGTGCGGTGTTGCTTAACACCCAACTCATTAAGTAATGATTCCACCCAAATGATCTCAGCAGTTGCATTAGCTAGTGACTTATATTCAGCCTCTGTACTTGACCTTGACACTGTAGCCTGTTTCCTGGCACTCCAAGAAATAAGATTAGATCCAAAGAATATTGCAAATCCCCCAGTTGACCTCCTGTCATCACTGCATCCTGCCCAGTCAGCATCAGAAAAGGCACTGACAAGAGTGGAGCTGGAACGTTTAAACTGGAGTCCTAGGCTTACAGTGTACTTTATATATCGTATGATTCTTTTAACAGCTGTCCAGTGTATAGTAGTAGGTGCATGTAGATACTGACAAACCTTGTTAACCGCGAATGATATATCTGGCCTTGTCAGTGTCAAGTACTGTAAGGCACCCACAGCACTCCTATACCTCGTGATCTCTTCTTCCTTTAGAGGTTCCCCTTCAAAAGCTGAAAGTTTTTATGAAGAGGATAATGGTGTAGGTGAAGGCTTACAATCCTTCATCCTCATGCGAGTCAGAAGCTCAGTAGCATACTTCTCCTGATTCATCACTATGCCATCAGGAATCTTCTTCACCTCAATGCCCAGGAAGAAGTGTAGATCACCAAGGTCTTTCAAGGCAAACTCTGAACTTAAGTCATGAAGTAAAGCATTAGTAGCATTTGAAGAAGAACTGGCAACTATAATATCATCAACATATATCAAAACAAATATGATTGTGTTTGCCTTGTTATAGATGAAGAGTGATGTGTCAGCTTTAGATGCAACAAATCCAAGACACCTTAGCTGAGAGCTTAACCTTGAGTACCATGCTCTTGGTGCCTGTTTTAGGCCATAAAGAGCCTTATCAAGCTTACACACATAGTGGGGTGTTTTCTTGTTTTCATACCCAGGTGGTTGTCGCATGTAAACCTCCTCTTCCAGAACACCATGCAAAAACGCGTTCTGTACGTCTAGCTGCCTCAAGCTCCAACCCTTGGAAACAGCAATAGCTAACACAAGCCTAATAGTTGCAGCTTTAACAACAGGACTAAATGTTTCCTCATAATCCATACCATAACGCTGTTTAAAACCTTTTGCAACCAGACGTGCCTTATACCTGTCAATCGAGCCATCTGCCTTTTTCTTGATTCTATATACCCACTTACAGTCAATAACATTTTTACCTTGCTGCTTGGGTACAAGATGCCACGTTTTGTTTTTCATGAGTGCAGAGTACTCTTCATCCATTGCATTTTTCCACCTTGAATCTTCAAGTGCATCTTCCAATCTAGTCGGCTCTCCTGCAATACATAACATGCCATAGCGTATAGTACCATCTGTTCTAACTTTTGGATTCTTTATACCTTTCTGAAGACGAGTTGTGACACGCGAGACTGGCACTGACTGTGGCTGAACCGGCGACCGCGCCACAGAAGATCCAGATGATGCACCAGATTCTCTGGATCCACTTTGCATAGCTGATCCGCCGCCTGATTCTGTGGCCTCCGGTGTGTTCGCATTGATACTAGCAGACTCTGTAGCCGCAGCCTCATGCGATGCAGAAGATCCCGAAAGCGTCGCTGTCACCTGAACCGCACGCGATCCCGAGCCGACCGTCTCAGACTGGAGACCGGTCGTGGTGGGCCACCCGCACATGGGACGCGGAGCCGGCCCACTGTCCGGCGACGTGGCGTGCTGGCGCTGGCCTCTGGCGGGCGCGCGATCCGGAGTTGATCGCTGCACATGATCCAAGGACGCCAGGCGCTGCGGCGGCGTCGCAGGTTGCGCCGGATCTACCTCGTGGTCTGCGCCTGCCTCTTCTTCCTCCAACACATGCAATATAGGGCCGTTTTGTGCCAAATCTTGATTATTTTGAGCACCGTTTTCTCCTGCGTTTTCTCCATGACCCTGCACATGAACAGATGCACCACTAGAACTGATTGAAGTATCATATTGGTCAGTACAATCATCGCCCCCTTGCTCAAAACTTCGAAGGTTTGGACGAAGAAGAAGGATTTCTTTCTTAAGAATGGCTCCGGCGTTAGGGTGAAGCGAGCCAAAAGGGAAAATGGACTCATCGAAAACAACATCACGGGATATATAAACTCTGCCAGTAGAGACGTCTAGGCATTTTACTCCTTTGTGAATAGGACTATATCCCAGGAAAACACATCGTTTGGAACGGAAAGCAAGCTTGCGTGAGTTATATGGCCGTAGGTTAGGCCAGCATGCACAACCAAAGACACGCAGAGACTTGTAATCTGGGCTAGTGCCAAAAAGACGTGTGATAGGAGTCTCAAACTTGATGACTTTGCTAGGGAGCAAGTTGATGAGATGTGTGGCAGTTAAGAATGCTTCATCTCAGAATTTTAGTGGCATAGATGCATTTGCGAGTAGAGCTAGGCCTACTTCAACAACATGACGGTGTTTTCTTTCTGCTGAACCATTTTGCTGGTGTGCATGGGGACATGCAACATGATGAGAAATGCCAAGTTGCTGAAAGAAGGAATTCAGTTTCCTGTATTCACCTCCCCAGTCGGTTTGCATGGCGATGATCTTAGTGTCTAGTTTCCTTTCAACAAGGTTTTTAAAATTTGTGAAAACTTGAAACACTTCAGACCGTTTCTTAAGAAGATAAATCCATGTAAACTTGCTATAATCATCAATAAAGCTTACATAATATGAGTATCTACCGACTGAAGTAGGAGCTGGCCCCCAAACATCTGAGAAAACTAGTTGTAAGGGTGCAGTAGATATGCTAGTAGATACAGGGTATGGAAGTTGATGGCTTTTAGCCTGTTGACATGGATCACAAATCGACTCACTTATCTCATGAGAAACAGGAAGTTTATTCTTGCTAAGAACAAATTTAACAATGACTGATGAAGGGTGACCTAATCTACTATGCCACTTGGATGATGAAGGCTTGATAGCGACAAACGCTCGTTTATTTGATGATGATGACGAAGATATAAGTGGGTAGAGACCTCCCACGCATTTGCCCCTAAGAAGGATTCTCCTCGTGTCCAAGTCCTTTACCAAAAAGAAATAAGGGTAAAATTCAATAAGAACACGATTATCTAAGGTAAATCGATGAACGGAAATGAGATTTTGTGAGGCTTCAGGAACATGAAGAACTTTGTTTAGATGCAAGGTTTTTTTAGGGGTTTTAACGATTGAACGACCAATATGAGCAACTTTCATACCAGAACCGCTTGCGGTGTGTACTTGATCATGTCCATGATACTTCTCCTTGAACGTCAACTTGTCCAGCTCGCCGGTGATGTGATGTGAAGCACCGGTATCTGCATACCAGTTCGTGTCGACGCCATAGGAGTTGGTGACCATGTTTGCACTCTTCTCCTCAGGTTCATCTTCATCATACCTATGCCAACAATCACGAGCACCTCCTGGATGATGTTTGTAGCAGATTTGACATTCTGGATAGTCATGTTCTTGCTGTTGTCGTTGTTGTTGTGGGCGACCGCGGCCACCTCTGCCGCCGCCATGGCCACCAGATGGAGTCGGGGAAGGACGCCTGCCACGGCCGCGTCCCCTGCTACTGCTGCGCCCGCGGCCCCTGCTGTAGCCGCGTCCGCGCCCCCTGTACGCCAAGTTTGCAGAGGTTTTGAAACCCCCGTCAGGCCCATCGCCAAGCATCTCGACTCGCTGATCGAACGCCGCGATCTGAGCGAACAAGTCATCAACTGTGATCTGGTTCTTGATTGCGCCAATAGCTGCTACAACAGGATCATAATCTCTGTCAAGGCCGGCGAGAACATAATCCACCATCTCTGGATCCGAGACGGGACGTCCCGCCGCTGCGAGTTCGTCCCCCAGGTTCTTCATCCTGGAGATGTAGGCGCTGCTGGACATGGAGCCCTTCTTCGTGTTGGTGATGGCAATCCGCAGGTTTGTGATGCGGGATTGGGACTGCGAGGAGAACAAGGTGGTGATGGCAGTCCAGAGATCAAAGGTTGTCTCCTTGCTCGCAACCTGGGCGAGGATCTCCATTGACAAGGAGTTCAGAAGATGACTCAGAACCTGTTGATCCTTTGATATCCACTGTGCATACAGCGGATTGGGCTCCGTGGTGACGGTTTTGTCCGTCTGCTCTCGCTGCACCGTCTTCGGTGGCGCGACGTCTGACCCGTCGAGGAGGCCGGTGACCTGCGCTCCTCGCAGGCCCGGCATGACCTGTGCCTTCCACAGGATGTAGTTGGTTTTGGTAAGTTTCTCGGATGGTAGGGCTCCAAGGTTGAGGATGACGGTGGATGAGGACGACATGGCGATGGCGAGGGTGAACGAGGAAGAAAGCTTCTGGCTAGATCGATGGGAAGAGGATGGCTCTGTATACCATGTTAGATGGAAGCGTTCCTACTCCTCAATGAGGAGCCGCGTTGGTTTATATTGATTGGGGACAGGAATCGCCCCTGTCGTGGCTTACAAGGCAAGACCGATCGTTTGTATGATTCGGTCGTTACAACAAGAGGAGATAGATACGAGAGGGAGAGGGAGAGATAGAGTTTGTTGAGATTACAATACAATAGATTCTATCTCTATTTCTAACAATGCTCATAGTGTTTATATCCACTTGATGCTTCATTTTAAGTTAATAAAATTCACCCTTTATCGAAAAACATATACTATACGATGAGTCCATCTTTGCGGTGCATAGCATGCATTACGGTGCAGTAAACCAGATTTCAGACGGACTTGAGCTTCTTAGCGATGCCGGCGAAGTACTTCCCCTGGTGTTCCGCCAAAGCGAGCTCGGGGCCAGTAGGCACCCTGCTACCGTCGGCGCCGGCGAAGGTGCCCGCCCCGTACGCGCTGCCGCCCTTGACCTCGTCCATGATCAGCATGCCGGCGCCGTGCGTGCCCCCGACCGGCACGAACAGCATGCCGTGGTGCGCCAGCTGCGTGACGGCCGTGAGCGCGGTGGACTCCTGGCCGCCGCCCTGGGTGGCCGTCGCGAAGAAGACGCCCGCGGGCTTGCCGGCGAGAGCCTGCTCCTTCCAGAGGCCGCCGGTGGAGTCGAAGAAGGCCTTCATCTGCGCCGCCATCATGCCGAACCGCGTCGGGGTGCCGAACAGGACGCCGTCGGCCTCGGCCAGCTGGCTCGCCGTGATGACGGGGTGGTCCTCACGCGCCGGCGCGGCGTGCATCTTCGCCAGCACGCCCTCCGGCAGCGTCTCCGGCACCCGCCAGATGGTGACCTCGACGCCAGGGACGGAGTCGGCGCCCTTCTTTATCTCCTCAGCCAGCGTCGCGACGTGTCCCCAGGTCGAGTAGTACCTGCAGACAATAAATAGAAATAATATATAGCGATCAGATCAGTGAGCTAGCTAGCCAGAAGAAAAATGGATGAGTATCTTGGTTACACGATGTATATCTTGGTCGCCATTGCTGCAGAGTTACCGAAATTCCTGCCCTCGCTTCTTGTCGCGGCGTGGCTCGTGAAGGAAGAAGACTGAGAGGCAACGGTATTTATAAAGAAAAAAACACCGTAGTATGCTATCTGATTCAGTGTTTGTTTTCTTTTCTTAGGGGACTGATTCAGTGGTACTGTTATATACTCCCCCGTAAACTAATATAAGAGTGTTTAGATCACTAAAATAGTGATCAAAACGCTCTTATATTAGTTTATAGAGGGAGTATACACTAAACTGATTCTCAGTGTTGATGGCGTCCGCTATCTTGGAAAAGCCATGGCTGCTATGCGCTAGCTACTGGTATGGTAATTAAGAATGATCGAGTGTGACAGGCCTGCCTGACAGGGCGCAATTTGTAATGAGGGAAAAGCAACAGGAATCCACAATGATGACGGGAGCTGCTTTGAAAAGCAGCCTAGATTGAGCGTCATCAGCCATCGGCGGGGTCGTCTCGACAAGGAACTGCGTCCAATGGGACATCAATCCTTGAAAATAGTTTCCATAGGGTCTCTTTCTTTCAGCAAGGTGTGTACTGATCCGCTGAGCTTGGAAGTCTTGACGTGTCGTGATGGTACTAGCAAGAGAAAAGGGATACAATTCAGTTATCATTGACACGGATTGTCTCAATGCAAAGAGGGCAAGGTTGGAAGGACGTTCCATAGGTTCTACTCCATATTCTGCAGGAAATGCAAACTGAAGTACCAAGTTTTCAGGGATTTGAGCTTCGGTATGTTAGCCGGAATGCAAATAATGTAGCACATGGGTGCGCTAAAGAAGCTCTAGCCATAGGAGATGTTGTAACATACTCTTTTGTAATTCCTGGCTTTCTGAGTGGACTTCTACACTCGGATTGCTGAATGAATCCGGAGAGCGGACCTTCAAAAAACAAAAGGTAGCCTGAAAATTTCCAAGTAATCGAGATGGAACGTGTTGACGTGTTGTTGTATTACCGCATCCACATTCTCCGCAGACAAGATAGTGGAAGACAAAGATGATGCGGTGCACTTGATAGGATATACTAGTGCTCTCGATCAATAGCAATATTCGTGGCGATTACAGAGACAGATTACAAGAATTGCGAGCTAGGGTTCGTAGCGGAGAGGAAGAGCGGGGAGGGGATAAGAGCCGTGTCGCCGTTGCCTTGATCCTCTGGATGCCGCTCCTCTCGGTGACGCTTCCTTTAGTAGCTGCTGCTGGGGCTTCAGCTAGTCCATTCTGGCCCATGGACTCTTGGGTTAGGCCGACGTGGCCGAGTGAACCTTGGTGAAGCCTGGTGGGTGCGGACGACGCTGCCTTGTGGGTCCCGGTTGTCGGGGGCGCTGACATCCCCTTCTCCTTGGGAAGAGCCTTGCCCCCAAGCCTCAACATATGGAAACCGGGCCACCAAGCTGGCTTTGTCTTCCCAAGTGACGCCCAGGTTGGAATTCGCTGACCACTGTATCTTCACTTGCTCCCGGACGCCGTCTTTGTTCTTGCGCCAGCGGGTCTGTAGAATTGCTTCCGGCACAGCTGGATCATCCAAACAGTGAGGAAGATGAGGTTCAACAGTCGTACCAGGGAGGAGAGCTTGTTGAAGCAGAGAAACATGGAACACCGGGTGAACTGTTGCTTGTGGAGGAAGTTGGAGTTTGTATGCCACTTCGTTGATCTTGTCAATGATGGGAAAGGGTCCGTAGAACTTGTAAGCCAGATTGTGATTTGCTCTTGGGGCGACTGAAGACTATATGTATGGTTGTAGTTTGAGAAAGACCTTGTCACCCACTTCGAGAACTCGAAATGAGCGCTTCTTGTCAGCTTGATCTTTCATCAGCTGTTGTGCACGATTGAGATGTTGCTGTAGGAGAGCTTGAACAGTGGCGCGCTCATCAAGCCAAGATTGAAGTGTGGGGACAGAGCATGTACCTTCTGCTGTGATCCCCCAGTGACGAGGTTCATAGCCGAACATGGCTTTGAATGGTGTCATGCCAATGGCCGAATGGTGTGCATTGTTGTACCAGAACTGTGCCAAAGGTATCCAAAAACTCCAGCGCCGCGGGCAGGCTTTTGTGAAACATCGCAGAAACGTTTCAACACACTGGTTCACTCTCTCTGTTTGCCCGTCTGTTTGAGGATGGTTTGCGGTGCTCAATCTCAATTCTGTCCCTGCCCCTTCGAAAAGTTCTTGCCAAAATCGACTAGTGAACACCGGATCTCTGTCAGACACAATAGCTGCTGGCAACCCGTGGATCTTGTAGAGTTGGTGTAGGTATAGTTGCGCGACTGATGCTGCCGTGTAAGGATGAGCAAGAGGCAGAAAGTAGGCAAACTTGGTGCGTTTGCCGACGATGACCAGCAGATAATTGAACTTGCTGGACTGCGGGAGGCCGTCGACGAAATCCATAGAGATCATCTCCCACGGCTGACTGGGCACAGGTAGTGGTTGGAGTAGCCCCAGGGAAGCAGCCCGGTCTGGTTTGGCCTGTTGACAGATTTGACAGCAGCGCACATATTGGAGGATATGCGTCTTCATCTTTGGCCACGCAAACAAACGCCGGATGCGACGATAAGTCACCGGGAATCCGGAGTGTCCCCCCATCGGGCTGTCGTGGAAAGCACAAATGATGCGTTGTTGTATCTGTGTGCTTCCTCCCAGCCAAATCCTGTTACGGAAACGGATGATCCCTTTCTCGAGAGAAAAACGGCCCTTCGGATCCTGCTGAAGTGCCAATTGTTCCAGGAGACGAGTTGCATGTGGATTGTTGTTGTAACTGTTCACGACGTCTTCGAGCCATGCGGGCACACACAAAGTGATGCTGTGCAAGAATTCAGTTGGTTTTGCTCTTGACAAAGCATCTGCCCCTGCGTTCTCGACGCCTTTCTTGTATCTGATTTGGTAACGGAGGCCGAGGAGCTTGGTAAAATCCTTCTGCTGCCATGGAGTGGTCAGTCTCTGTTCCTCCAGGTGGATCAAACTTTTCTGATCAGTGAGAATGATGAATTCAGCATGTTGGAGATAGGGGCGCCACTGATCCACCGCGACAACTATAGCGAGATATTCTTTCTCATAGGTCGAAAGGCCTTGGTATCGTGGGCTGAGCGCCTTGCTTATGAACGCTATAGGGTGCCCTTGTTGTTGCAAAATTGACCCAATGCCGCGGTCGCTAGCATCAGTCTCAATGACGAACGACTGTTTGAAATCTGGTAGTGCTAAGACAGGCGCTGAGATAAGTTGATGTTTCAGGACTTGAAATGTTGTTTCTGTGTTGGATGTCCATTGGAACGGCACTCCCTTCTTGAGCAGATTGGACAATGGACGCGCAATGATACCAAAGTTTCTGACGAAGCGCCGATAGTAGCCTGCGAGTCCCAAGAAACTGCGAACCCCTTTAACATCAGTTGGTGCCTGCCAGTCCTTCACGGCTGCAATTTTGGATGGGTCGGTGGACACGCCCTACGCGCTGATGGTGTGCCCCATGTATGAGATTTGCTGTTGGCCGAAGACACACTTGCTCATTTTAGCTTTCCAGCAATCCTTTCTCAGCAGCGCCAGCACTTGGCGCAGATGTTCAGCGTGTTCCTCTAAAGAGAAACTGAAAACCAGGATGTCGTCGAAGAAGGACACCACACAGACGTGGTTAACCGGCTTGAGTGTAGTGGTCACTGCTCCCAAAAAGGTGGCTGGTGCTCCGGCGAGCCCGAAGGACACGACTGTGAACTCAAAGTGTCTTTGGTGCGTCTGGAACGCGGTCTTGTACTCCTCCCCTGGTGCCAGGCGTATTTGGTGGTAGCCCGCACGGAGATCCAGTTTGGAGAGCCATTTTGCGCCATGAAGCTCGTCCAAGAGTTCTTCGATGATAGGCACGGGATACTTGGGCACTACTGTAAGTGCATTGAGCTGTCTGTAATCTATACAGAGTCGCCACGTGTCGTCCTTCTTTTTGACCAGAATGACCGGAGAAGAAAAAGGGCTTGTGCTTCGCTGGATGACCCCTGATTTCAGCAGCTCTTCCACTTGAGTTTCGATCTCCGTCTTGTGTCCTGGTTTGTGACGATATGGTCGTATGTTGACCGGCTGAGCTCCAGGGATGAGAGGTATCTTGTGATCGCAAGCACGCCTGGGAGGAATGCCTGTTGGCTCAGTGAAAACATATAGAAACTCATCAATGACGTGCTGGATGCAATCAGGAACTGGAGTTGCAGCTGCTTGTGTAGGCGCGACCATGCACAGATGTACCACATGCGAAATGGCACCCCGGCTGCAGAGCCCCCGCAGCTGAATTGTGTTGATGGACTCGCAGGTTGTTGCAGACGCGTCGTGGCCGACCAGGCGGAGCGGGCCGGCTGGCGTTGGAATCTCGATGAAGCGCGCGCGCCAGTCGACGACCATGGGGTTGTGCTCCTCGAGCCAGTCCATGCCCAAGATGGCGTCGTAGGTACCCAACGCGAGCACCTTCAAGTCGGTGAAGAACTCCTGGCCTTGGGAATACCAGCAGCAGTTGGGGACGAAGGCGGAGCAGGTGAGTTCGTTGCCATCCGCGACGCGGACGCGGCCGGGCCGTGGCAGAGGTTGGACGCCGGTTAGTGTTGCAGCCAGGCGCTTGTCGACGAACGAATTGGAGCTGCCTGAGTCCACCAGGAGAAGAACTTCGTGCCCTTGGATCCATGCTCGAAGCTGGAACGCCTTCGGTGATACCCCTCCTGTGACCGTTGACAAGGAAATGGCCATGACGGAGTCATCAGCCTGGTCCGGTGTTGGGACTTGCGTGTCGATGGTGTTGTCGAGGCCGAACAGGTCGAGCAGCTCCTCGACGACATGCAGTTGCACGGAAGTGGGGCATGTGTGATCGTTGTTGGGGAACGTAGTAATTTCAAAAAATTTCCTACGAACACGCAAGACCATGGTGATGGCATAGCAACGAGAGGGAGAGTGTCCGTCCACGCACTGTGAGACCGAAAGCGGAAGCGTTATAACAACGCTGTTGATGTAGTCGTGCGTCTTCACGATCCGACCGATCCAAGCACCGAACGTCGGCACCTCCGAGTTCGCGCACACGCTCAGCTCGATGACGATCCCGGACTCGATCCAGCAAAGTGTCGGGATGAGTTCCGTCGACGACGGCGCAGGTGGCGATGTTGATGCTCCACCGACGCAGGGCTTCGCCTAAGCTCCGCGACGATATGACTTCTCCGCGCAGGCTTCGCCTAAGCTCTCTGACGATATGACCGAAGTGGAATATGGTGGAGGGGGCACCGCACACGGCTAAGGAACGATCCGTAGATCAACTTGTGTGTCTGGGGTGCCCCCTGCCTCAGATATAAAGGAGCAAAGGGGGTGCGGCCGGCCCTAGGGGCGCTGGAGGAGTCCTACTCCCACCGGAGTAGGACTCCCCCTCCTAGTTGGAGTAGGATTGGGGAGGGAAGAGGAAGAAGGCGCCGCCCCTCTCCTTGTCCTATTCGGACTAGAGGGGAGAGGCGCCTGCCTGCCCTTCCTCTTCTCCCTTGTGGCCCATTAAGGCCCATATACCCCGGGGTTCCGTAACCCCGGTGTTCCGATAACTTCTGTTTTCATTCGAACCCTTCCAAGTCCAAACATAGGCTTCAATATATCAATCTTTATGTCTCGACCATTTCGAGACTCCTCGTCATGTCCGTGATCATATCCGGACTCGAACAACCTTGGGTACATTAATACTTATAAACTCATAATGAACTGTCATCGAAGCGTTAGCGTGCGGGACCCTACGGGTTCGAGAACTATGTAGACATGACCTAGAACCATTCTCGGTCAATAACCAATAGCGGAACCTGGATGCTCATATTGGTTCCTACATATTCTACTGAAGATCTTTATCGGTCAAACCGCATAACGACATCGTTGTTCCTTTGTCATCGGTATGTTACTTACCCGAGATTCGATCGTCGGTATCCAATACCTAGTTCAATCTCGCTATCGTAAGTCTCTTTACTCGTTCCGTAATACATCATCTCACAACTAACTCATTAGTTGTAATGCTTGCAAGGCTTAAGTGATGTGTATTACCGAGAAGGCCTAGAGATACCTCTCCGACAATCGGAGTGACAAAACCTAATCTCAAATACGCCAACCCAACAAGTACCTTTGGAGACACCTGTAGTACTCCTTTATAATCACCCGATTACGTTGTGACGTTTGGTAGTACCAAAGTGTTCCTCCGTAAACGGAGTTGCATAATCTCATAGTTACAGGAACATGTATAGGTCATGAAGAAAGCATTAGCAATATACTACACGATCAAGTGCTAAGCTAACGGAATGGGTCATGTCAATCACATCATTCTCCTAATGAGGTGATCCCATTAATCAAATGACAACACATGTCTATGGTTAGGAAACACAACCATCTTTGATTAATGAGCTAGTCCAGAGAGGCATACTAGTGACTATCTATTTGTCTATGTATTCACACATGTATTATGTTTCCGGTTAATACAATTCTAGCATGAATAATAAACATTTATCATGGTATAAGGAAATAAATAATAACTTTATTATTGCCTCTAGGGCATATTTCCTTCATCTCCCACTTGCACTAGAGTCAATAATCTAGATTACATAGTAATGATTCTAACACCCATGGAGTTTTGGTGCTGATCATGTTTTGCTCGTGGAAGAGGCTTAGTCAACGGGTCTCGCAACATTCAGATCCGTATGTATTTTGCAAATCTCTATGTCTCCCACTTGGACTTGGTCCCGAATGGAATTGAAGCATCTCTTGATATGTTTGGTCCTCTTGTGAAATCTGGATTCCTTTGCCAAGGCAATTGCACCAGATTGTCACGAAGATCTTCATCGGTCCCGATGCACTAGGTATGACACCTAGATCGGAAATGAACTCTTTCATCCAGACTCCTTCATTTGCTGCTTCGAAGCAGCTATGTACTCCGCTTCACATGTAGATCCCGCCACGACGCTTTGTTTAGAACTGCACCAACCGACAGCTCCACCGTTTAATAAAAACACGATCCGGTTTGCGATTTAGAATCGTCCGGATCGGTGTCAAAGCTTGCATCGACGTAACCATTTACGACTAGCTCTTTGTCACCTCCATATCGAGAAACATATCCTTAGTCCTTTTCGTATTTTAGGATGTTCTTGACCGCTGTCCATGATCCACTCTTGGATTACTTTGGTACCTTCCTGCCAAGCTTACAGCTAAGCATCGTCAGTGTCGGTACACAGCATTGCATACATGATAGAGCCTATGGCTGAAGCATAGGAACATCTTTCATTTTCTCTCTATCTTCTGCTTGTGGTCGGGCATTGAGTCCGACTCAATCTTACACCTTGTAATACTGGTAAAAATCTTTCTTTGCCTGATCCATTTTGAACTTCTTCAAAACTTTATCAAGGTATGTGCTTTGTGAAAGTCCAATTAAGCGTCTTGATCTATCTCTATAGATCTTGATGCCCAATATGTAAGCAGCTTCACCGAGGTCTTTCATTGAAAAACTTTTATTCAAGTATCCCTTTATGCTATCCAGAAATTCTATATCATTTCCAATCAATAATATGTCGTCCACATATAATATTAGAAATGCTCTGAGCTCCCACTCACTTTCTTGTAAATACAGGCTTCTCCAAAAGTCTCATAAACCCATATGCTTTGATCACACTATCAAAGCGTTTATTCCAACTCCGAGAGGCTTGCACCGACCATAAATTGATCGCTGGAGCTTGCACACCTTGTTAGTACCCTTTGGATCGACAAAACCTTCTGGTTGCATCATATACAACTCTTCTTCTAGAAATCCATTCAAGAATGCAGTTTTACATCCATTTGCCAAATTTCATAATCATAAAATGCGGCAATTGCTAACATGATTCGGACAGACTTAAGCATCGCTTCGGGTGAGAAAGTCTCATCGTAGTCAACCCTTGAACTTGTCGAAAACCTTTCGCAACAAGTCGAGCTTTGTAGACAGTTATATTACCATCGGCGTCGTCTTCTTCTTAAAGATCCATTTATTCTCAATGGCTTGCCGATCATCGGGCAAGTCAACCAAAGTCCATACTTTGTTCTCATACATGGATCCCATCTCAGATTTCATGGCTTCCAGCCATTTTGCGGAATCTGGGCTCACCATCACTTCTTCATAGTTTGTAGGTTCGCCATGGTCAAGTAACATGACTTCCAGAATAGGATTACCGTACCACTCTGGTGCGTATTTTACTCTGGTTGACCTCACGAAGTTCAGAGTAACTTGATCTGAAGCTTCATGATCATCATCATTAGTTTCCTCACTAATTGGTGTAGTTGTCACAGAACCATTTTTGTGATGAACTACTTTCCAATAAGGGAGCAGATACTGATTATCTCATCAAGTTCTACTTTCCTCCCACTCACTTCTTTCGAGAGAAACTCCTTCTCTAGAAAGGATCCTAATTTAGCAACGAAAATCTTGCCTTCAGATCTGTGATAGAAGGTGTACCCAACAGTCTCCTTTGGGTATCCTATGAAGACACATTTTTCCGATTTGGGTTCGAGCTTATCTGGTTGAAGTTTCTTCACATAAGCATCGCAGCCCCAAACTTTAAGAAACGACAACTTTGGTTTCTTGGCAAACCACAGTTCATAAGGTGTCGTCTCAACGGATTTTGACGGTGTCCTATTTAACGTGAATGCGGCCGTCTCTAAAGCATAACCCCAAAACGATAGCGGTAAATCGAAATAGACATCATAGATCGCACCATATCTAGTAAAGTACGATTCGACGCTCGGACACACCATTTCTCCGTGGTGTTCGGGTGGCGTGAGTTCTAAACTATTCCACATTGTTTCAAATGTAAACCAAACTCGTAACTCAAATATTCTCCTCCACGATCAGATCGTAGAAACTTTATTTTCTTGTTACGATGATTTTCCACTTCACTCTGAAATTCTTTGAACTTTTCAAATGTTTCAGATTTGTGTTTCATTAAGTAGATATACCCATATCTACTCAAATCATCTGTGAAGGTGAGAAAATAACGATACCCGCCAAGGCCTCAACATTCATTGGACCACAAACATCGGTATGTATGATTTCCAACAAATCAGTTGCTCGCCCCATAGTTCCGAGAACGGCGTTTTGGTCATCTTGCCCATGAGGCACGGTTCGCAAGTACCAAGTGATTCATAATCAAGTGATTCCGAAGCCCATCAAGATGGAGTTTCTTCATGCGTTTTACAATCGATATGACCTAAACGGCAATGCCACAAATAAGTTGCATTATCATTATCAACTCTGCATCTTTTGGTTTCAACATTATGAATATGTGTATCACTCTTCGTCGAGATTCAACAAGAATAGACCATTCTTCAAGGGTGCATGACCATAAAAGATATTACTCATATAAATAGAACAACCATTATTCTCTGATTTAAATGAATAACCGTCTCGCATCAAACAAGATCCAGATATAATGTTCATGCTCAACGCGGCACCAAATAACAATTATTTAGGTCTAAAACTAATCCCAAGGTAGATGTAGAGGTAGCGTGCCGATCGCGATCACATTGACTTTGGAACCATTTCCCACGCGCATCGTCACCTCGTCCTTTGCCGGTGCTCGTCTATTCCGTAGTCCCTGCTTCGAGTTGCAAATATTAGCAATGAACCAGATCAAATACCAGTGCTACTACGAGCTCTAGTAAGGTACACATCAATAACATGTATATCACATATACCTTTGTTCACCTTGCCATCCTTCTTATCCGCCAAATACTTGGGGCAGTTCCGCTTCGAAGTCCATCGCTTGCGGTAAAACACCCGCCTGTGTTTAGGTCCAGACTTGAGTTTCTTCTCTTGATCAGCAACTTTCTTGCTGTTCTTTTGAAGTTTCCTTCTTCTTCCCTTTGCCCTTTTCTTGAAACTAGTGGTCTTGTTGACCATCAACACTTGATGCTCTTTCTTGATTTCTACCTCCGCTGCTTTTAGCATTGCGAAGAGCTCAGAATTGTCTTAGTCATTCCTTGCATATTATAGTTCATCACGAAGCTCTTGTAGCTTGGTGGCGTGATTGGAGAATTCTGTCAATGACAATATCATCCGGAAGAGTAACTCCCGGTTGAATCAAGTGATTATTATACCCGACATTTTGAGTATATGTTCACCGATGTAACTATTCTCCTCCATCTTGCAGCTATAGAACTTATTGGAGACTTCATATCTCTCAATCCGGGCATTTGCTTGAAATATTAACTTCAACTCCTGGAACATCTCATATGCTCCATGACGCTCAAAACGTCGTTGAAGATCCGGTTCTAAGCCGTAAAGCATGGCACATTGAACTATTGAGTAGTCATCAGCTTTGCTTTGCGGACGCTCACAACTTCGGCTCAGCTCCCGCAGCAGGCTGTCACCCAGCGGTGCTTCCAGGCGTAATTTTTACGTGCAGCAATGAGGATAATCCTCAAATTACGGACCCAGTCCGTGTAATTGCTACCATCATCTTTCAACTTTGCTTTCTCAAGGAACGCATTAAAATTCAACGGAACAACAAAGACGAGCCATCTATCTACAGAAACATAGACAAGCAAAAATACTATCAGGTACTAAGCTCATGATAAATTTAAGTTTAATTAATCATATTAAAAAACTCCCACTTAGACAGACATCTCTCTAGTTTATCTAAGTGATTACGTGATCCAAATCAACTAAACCATGTCCGATCATCACGTGAGATGGAGTAGTTTCAATGGTGAACATCACTATGTTGATCATATCTACTATATGATTCACGTTCGACCTTTCGGTCTCCGTGTTCCGAGGCCATATCTGTTATATGCAAGGCTCGTCAAGTTTAACCTGAGTATTCTGGGCGTGCAACTGTTTTGCACCCGTTGTAGATGGACGTAGAACTTATCACACCCGATCATCACGTGGTGTCCGGGTACTACTGAACTTTGGCAACGGTGCATACTCGGGAGAACACTTCTTGATAATTTTTAGTGAGAGATCATCTTATAATGCTACCGTCAATCAAAGCAAGATAAGATGCATAAAGGATAAACATCACATGCAATCAATATAAGTGATATGATATGGTCATCATCATCTTGTGCTTGTGATCTCCATCGCCAAGCACCGCCATGATCACCATCGCCACCGGCGCGACACCTTGATCTCCATCGTAGCATCGTTGTCGCCTCGCCAACTATTGCTTCTACGACTATCGCTACTGCTTAGTGATAAAGTAAAGCAATTACATGGCGCTTGCATTTCATACAATAAAGCGACAACCATATGGCTCCGCCGATTGCCGATAACTCGGTTACAAAACATGATCATCTCATACAATAAAATATAGCATCACGTCTTGACCACATCACATCACAACATGCCCTGCAAAAACAAGTTAGACGTCCTCTACTTTGTTGTTGCAAGTTTTACGTGGCTGCTACGGGCTGAGCAAGAACCGTTCTTACCTCGCGCATCAAAACCACAAAGATAGTTTGTCAAGTTGGTGCTGTTTTAACCTTCGCAAGGACCGGGCGTAGCCACACTCAGTTCAACTAAAGTGAGAGAGACAGACACCCGCCGTCACCTTTAATCAACGAGTGCTCGGGCGGTGAAACCAGTCTCGCGTAAGCGTCTGCGTAATGTCGGTCGGGCGCTTCATCTCCCAATACCGCTGAACCAAAGTATGACATGCTGGTAAGCAGATGACTTATATCGCCCACAACTCACTTGTGTTCTACTCGTGCATATGACATCAATGCATAAAACCAGGCTCGATACCATTGTTGGGGAACGAGTAATTTCAAAAATTTTCCTACGAACACGCAAGACCATGGTGATGGCATAGCAACGAGAGGGAGAGTGTCCGCCCACGCACCCTCGTGAGACCGAAAGCGAAGCGTTATAACAACGCGTTGATGTAGTCGAGGTCTTCACGATCCGACCGATCCAAGCACCGAACGTCGGCACCTCCGAAGTTACGCACACGCTCAGCTCGATGACGATCCCGGACTCGATCCAGCAAAGTGTCGGGGATGAGTTCCACAAGACGACGGCGTGGTGACGATGTTGATGCTCCACCGACGCAGGGCTTCGCCTAAGCTCCGCGACGATATGACTTCTCCGCGCAGGCTTCGCCTAAGCTCTCGACGATATGACCAAGTGGAATATGGTGGAGGGGCACCGCACACGGCTAAGGAACGATCCGTAGATCAACTTGTGTGTCTGGGGTGCCCCCTGCCCTCGTATATAAAGGAGCAAAGGGGGTGCGGCCGGCCCTAGGGAGGCGCGCCGAGGAGTCCTACTCCCACGGGAGTAGGACTCCCCTCTCCTAGTTGGAGTAGGATTGGGGAGGGAAGAGGGAAGAGCGCCGCCTCTCCTTGTCCTATTCGGACTAGAGGGGAGGGCGCGCGCCTGCCCCGGCGGCCCTTCCTCTTCTCCTTGTGGCCCATTAAGGCCCATATACCCCGGGGTTCCGTAACCCGGTGTTCCAGAACTTCTGTTTTCATTCGAACCCTTCCAAGTCCAAACATAGGCTTCCAATATATCAATCTTTATGTCTCGACCATTTCGAGACTCCTCGTCATGTCCGTGATCATATCCGGACTCAACAACCTTGGGTACATCAATACTTATAAACTCATAATGAACTCGCCATCAAACGTTAAGCGTGCGGACCCTACGGGTTCGAGAACTATGTAGACATGACCTAGAACCATTCTCGGTCAATAACCAATAGCGGAACCTGGATGCTCATATTGGTTCCTACATATTCTACGAAGATCTTTATCGGTCAAACCGCATAACGACATACGTTGTTCCCTTTGTCATCGGTATGTTACTTACCCGAGATTCGATCGTCGGTATCCAATACCTAGTTCAATCTCGTTACCGTAAGTCTCTTTACTCGTTCCGTAATACATCATCTCACAACTAACTCATTAGTTGTAATGCTTGCAAGGCTTAAGTGATGTGTATTACCGAGAAGGCCTAGAGATACCTCTCCGACAATCGGAGTGACAAAACCTAATCTCAAATACGCCAACCCAACAAGTACCTTTGGAGACACCTGTAGTACTCCTTTATAATCACCCAGATTCGCCAGACGCTTGGTAGTACCAAAGTGTTCCTCCGTAAACGGGAGTTGCATAATCTCATAGTTACAGGAACATGTATAGGTCATGAAGAAAGCATTAGCAATATACTACGATCAAGTGCTAAGCTAACGGAATGGGTCATGTCAATCACATCATTCTCCTAATGAGGTGATCCCATTAATCAAATGACAACACATGTCTATGGTTAGGAAACACAACCATCTTTGATTAATGAGCTAGTCCAGTAGAGGCATACTAGTGACTATCTGTTTGTCTATGTATTCACACATGTATTATGTTTCCGGTTAATACAATTCTAGCATGAATAATAAACATTTATCATGGTATAAGGAAATAAATAATAACTTTATTATTGCCTCTAGGGCATATTTCCTTCAATCGTGCCCCCACCTCTCGCCGCACTTGAAGCAAAGGCCTCGAGCGCGCCTGTAATCCCGGAGTGTCTTCAGTTTGGACCCCTCGACGCTGCGGGCGCCGGTTGCAAGGGCGATCGACCGCAGGGCCATGGTACCATGCGCCGCGGGGCAACGGCAGAGGCATCGGTGCGCCCGGCTTGGGCGTTGCGTCGGGTGGCCGAGGCAGAGTGCCAAACGCCCCGTCCGCCACCTCCTCTTGCAGCAACGCCAGGGCACATGCCGTATCCAGATCGGGCGGTCGCTGTACGAGCACCACCGCACGAATATCCTTCCGCAAGCCCTCCGTTGCCGGGGGTGGCGGCGGGGTCTGGAAGGACGCCGCCGCGGACCCCCGAGGAAGATGAAGCAGGCTGTGGCTCACTGGCCCTTGTGGAGCATCGATCGCACCAGATCCGGCGCCTGTGTGGGCGCCGGTCGTCGGGGGTGGAACGCAGAGTGGTGCGGTTGCCCGCGTCTCCTTGTTCTCCATGGTCGACGGCGGCTGCGCCTGTTGGAGCGCTGCCACCGCATCGCCCAGATCGGCGACCCGTTTCTCCAGATCGGGCCGCCATGCGGTGAGCTCGTCGATCTTGGCCGTTGAGAGCTAAATCTCAGCGGTTGCCTTGGACTGGGCCTTCATATTGGCGTCGAGACGGTCGAGGAACGCCTGGATCGACGGATCCATGGTCGCGAGCACGGAACGCGCTTGCCGCACGCGACGGGTTTCGATGAGGTTGTCCAGAGTGGAGTGGAAGGGATGAGGCCTGGTCTCTGATACCAGATGATAGGATATACTAGTGCTCTCGATCAATAGCAATATTTGTGGCAATTACAGAGACAGATTACAAGAATTGCGAGCTAGGGTTCATATCGGAGAGGAAGAGTGGGGAGGGGATAAGAGCCGTGCCGCCGTTGCCTTGATCCTCTGGATGCCGCTCCTCACGGTAACGCTTCCTTTAGTAGCTGCTGCTGGGGCTTCAGCTAGTCCATTCTGGCCCATGGACTCTTGGGTTGGGCCTACGTGGCCGAGTGAACCTTGGTGAAGCCTGGTGGGTGCGGACAACGCTGCCTTGTGGGTCCCGGTTGTTGGGGGCGCTGACAGCACTTCTGCCAACCAGGCCCAGAAGCTTCATGCCACTCATGGTCTCTAGCCACCATGCATGTGCCACCTGCGTCTGTAGCATTGTCAATTGCTCCATCGATGTTGATCTTGATCCACCCTGGCGTCGGGCCTGCCCATCTAACTGTAGGCTGCATCCTCCCCCGAACAGTCTTCGGGATCTCTAAAGCTCGAACAATTTCAGTAATGAGGGTCATAGATTGCCTGGGTTGAAACTTGTTCTCACCATGAGTGTATTTATTCCTGCTATGTCAAATTGCCCACATTACAGTAACCAGAATTGCCGCTGTATCTTTCCTGATTATGCTCACATCTAGCATGTCCTTTGTCCATGTTCCTGGGTGAAGCTTAGGGAGTTTAACACCAAAAAATCACTCTACTTCCTCCCAGAACAGTTGCGCATGATCACATCTATTCAAACAATGATATAACATTTCATCTCCATGTCCACACATAGGGCATATAGATATCACCTTGATATGTCGCCGTTTGAGCTCGTTGTAGCACGACAACATGTTACTCGCCACCAGAAAACACATATCTTGGTAGAACATTCAATTTCCATAGTGCCTTCCAGGTCTGCTCTGTACCTGTGGAGCCTCCAATTTCATCATCTCTTGACATGCTTCTCGGCATTGTCTCACGATACGCTAACCTGGGAACTCCACTACTCTTCCACGCCCAAGCCCAAATATCCTCCTGAGAAGTCTTCCGTCTTGGCATTGTTAGAATTGCATCCGCATCCGGCGCCAGAAAAATCTGGCGAATGAGAGGGCTATTACAAGCCCATGTATCATGATGAATGAGGTTGCTAGCAAACTGAACCAGTGCCAAAGTTTACCCATCGGGCGCATAGAACTAGACCCCATGATCCAATTATCACGTTACACCTTAGATTTCCTTCCATCTCAGCAGCTCCCTCCCGATGATGATCTGCTTCCATGTTGGTGACGCCTCTACTGGGCACGCAGCAGAAAGTATGTCACCCTCGGGGTAGTAACACCCTTTAAAACTCGGGCACAAAGGCTATCAGGATTAACCTGCAAACGCCACGCTTGTTTCGCAAGCATTACATCATTGAACACTTCCATGTCCCTAAAACCTAGGCCTTCCTTTGACTTAGGAATAGACATTTTATTCCAGGCTTGCCAATGCATCCCTTTCTTGTCCAGCGATCCAGCTCACCAATATTTGACATAGTCATGGTGAATTTCTTGCACAAACCTTTTGTAGTTTAAAACAACTCCTAGAGTAGGTCGGTAAAGCTTGGTCCACTACCATCAAGAGAAGCATCTTTACTGCACAAGACATCAACCTTTCGCACCATCCTTGCACCTTCCCCCTAGCACACTCGTTAATATGAACAACGTGTTGTTCCGTAAGCCTACCAGCGGCCATGGGTATGCCAAGGTATTTCTCTGTCAGCGCCTCTTTATGAATATTCAGCGTGTTCTCCGAATAGAGGCACCACAATTTAGGCTAAAAAATATTGAGATCTTAGTTTTATTTGCACTCTCGCCAGATCCTAAACAATAATCCACCAATATGTCATTGAGTCCAGCTGCACTTCTTTGGTCTGCCTTCATAAATATGATACAGTCGTCGGCAAACAATAAATGGGAGATCCATGGAGCACGTGAGCTAACTCGAATTCCTTGGTCAAGCCAACTGCCATCACTTTTCTTGAGCATTGAAGATAAGCCTTCTCCACATAATAAGAACAGGTATGGGAAATTGGGTCCCCTTGTCGGAATCCTCTAGTTGGCCTAAAGGCCGGCAGTAGTTCTCCATTAACCTTGACCTGGTAACTTACCGTGGAGACACAACGCATTACAAGTGCTGAATCCCATCTGCTGCAATATACCTTGCAAATAGATCCACTCAACACAATCAAATGCCTTCATCATATCAATTTTTACTGCACACCAACCTTGCCCCCCCCTTTCTTTTTCCTCATCGAATGGATGCATTCATAAGCCGTAAGTACATTATCTGTAATGAGCCGCCCTGGAACAAACACACTCTCTGCTCTTCTGCAATTAAATCATCTAAGATCTCACGTAAACGGTTAGCCAACACTTTGGAGCAAATCTTATAGATGACATTGCAAAGAAAAATGGGTCTGTATTGGGTGATGTTTTGAGGATTTTTATCTTTGGGAATGAGAACGATCACCATCTTGTTAACCGTCTCGGGAATATGTCCTCCGTTCAAAAAGCTGAGGACGGCCAACGTAACATCATCTTTGATAAGCTCCAATATTTTTTGTAAAAACCCTGCATGGAAACCGTCTACCCCAGGGGGCTTTAGACGGCCTCATTGAGAAAAGGGCAGTTTTCACTTCATCGGCACCAAAAGGCTTCAACAGCCTTGCATTCATATTATCATCAACCAGCTTTGGTGAGAAGTGAACTAGGCTGTAGCCTAGTGGCAAAGGGTCACAGTGGTGTAACCGCCTGTCCGGAGTTTGAATTCTGTCGAGAGCGAGTTTCTGGTTCCTCACCCTGGTGGGCTTTAGGTGCTAGTGCCCATGAATCTCATTTTATTTTTATCAACCAGCTTTGGTAGGTGGTGCAAAACAGCATATAAGGTGTTGTATAGAATCCTTGTATTTCTGCTCGGGACTTCCTCCTCCTCCCTACACACAACGTTCCAGCGGCCGCTGTCAGGCTAGTGATCCTATTTGAACTTGGAGCTGGCCAGCTGCTTGATTCTGGCCACAAGATGGGAGACGAACCTCTGGATGGCCCGCCGTGGCGACGCCTGGCGACTCTTGCTGATCCCAGTCGGCTGGCACATGCAGTTTGAACTTGGAGCTGCTCCTTTCTTCACAGGGTGACTTCTTCGGCACGGTACAGCAGCGTCGCCATGCCCCGTGATCAAGCTTCTAATCCGAGCCGAGACCTCGGTATGCACGCATGCAAGCTTCCTACTGTTCATTCTATGTACGTATGTCTAAGAAGAACGAAAAATTGTATTACTCCCTCCGTTTCAAAATATTTACTTTTAAAGATTTTAAATAGACTATCACATACGGATGTACATAGACATTTTTAGAGTGTAGATTCACTCATTTTGCTCCGTATGTAGTCACTTGTTAAAATCTCTATAAAGCCAAATATTTAGGAACGAAGGAAGTACTTCCTCCGTTTCCAAATAATTGTCTTTCTAGCCATCTCAAATGGACTACAACATACGGATGTATGTAAACATGTTTTAAAGTGTAGATTCACTCATTTTGCTCCGTATGTAGTCACTTGTTGAAATCTCTAGAAAAACAATTATTTATGAACGGAGGGAGTATTATGCATGAATGCGATCGTGCTACTGTGCCGCCTACTGCCTGCCTCTGGGCGGAGGGAACTTCCGACTCTCATGTCAGGAGCTGGATGGACTATTTGTCTGTTGTAGAGTTTTGTAATCCATGTGAGACCAGACGATTCAAGTAATACTAAACTAACAATATAACCATTCATCCGTTGTAGTCTAGGTGGTTAGGATACTCGGCTCTCACCCGAGAGACCCGGGTCCAAGTCCCGGCGACGGAATATTTTTTCTTTTGCTGCCTGCCCGTGGTCTGAAGAATGGACAGTGAATGAATGTTTCTCCCCTCTCGTAACAGTTGGTGGCGTCGACGTCGGATCGCGATACCATCAACGCGAAGACAACGATGAATCCGGGCATGGTCACTTTTTTTGACGGAAAAGTTCAGATCCCTTCCACAGCTATTTGAGCTTCGGCCTAACTTTTGAGTTTTGACTGATGAGTGATGGCCCAAATGTCGAGCCGCAGAGGTCTTTTCAGGCCATGCACAATGATAGCATATGAATACAGATGACCCACAACAAAAAGTAATTTGAGACATCTATGTTGATTTTTTCTCCCCAATGCAAACTACTACTAGTTGGCCTCGTCAAAGAATAAGAGGGTGTTTGGATCACTAGAGACTAGAGACTAGTAGTAGTCACCTTTAGTCAGTAAACCTCCAAACACCCCTGACTAGTGGGTGACTAAAACTAGTTTAGTCCCTAGTCACCCCACCCCCAACTTTTACTGACTAGAGATTAGTAGTAGTCACCTTTAGTCAAGAAACCTCCAAACACCCTCGACTTTTACCGACTAAAGTCCCCTCTCTCCTCTAATTGGTGTTGCACAAAGGACATTTAATCTCGAGACATTTAATGCTTGACTAGTAGTAGTCACCTTCCAAACAGGGCCTGACTAAAAACTTCTAGTCTGACTACTACTAGTCACATGACTAGAGAGTATCCAAACACCCTCTAAAGTGATTCTCACTAAACATGTATCCCTACTCATCACTTCATCTTTTCCAACTTTATGCACTGGACCACACTTTTTCTCTATAAGCACCCGCCTCCGGCAGAGGATCTCACTTCCCCATCCGAACCTACCTTTTCTGTCATCCGAACCTACATGGCATGCGAGGCATCACCTTCGGGCTATGCATTGGCCATGCCCTCATATGGCTAAATCCGTTTCACGGTTCATTCATTTTATTCGGATATATAGTTTCACCTGGCATAATCCAATTTTGTACGGTTCAAACACTCTGTTTTGTACCATGGGGGAAGAAGACGAACTGTAGAATTACAGCCCTACGGCTATGTGCTCCCAGCATGGCAGTTCACAATTATATACACAATATTGAACGCTGCACATAAGGTATCACTAGCCACTGAGGTTGGCGTGCAGGAGGCAGTGGAAGTGGTGCATGGCCATCTCCACCGACGGCGCATACCTGCCCACGCCGTAGGCCGGCGACTCCAGGCCCCGCTGGACTCCCTCGCACAGCGCAATGTCTTCAATCTGCAGCAGGGTAAAACGCATCAACATCATCGGATCACACTTGTCATGGTACACTCTTTGCTCGCGACATTGCAGTACCACCACAGAAGCGATTTCACAGTTGTGTTTTGTTGCTCATGCCATGGCTACTGTACTGTGTTGTGCCTCTATTGGTGCAATAAAAAAAAACATGGAGTCCATGGGGTAAATGGAGTTAGAATACCATGCAATTTACTCCCTCCGTTCCTAAATATAAGTCTTTTTAGACATTCCAATATGAACTACGTACGGATATATATAGACATATTTTAGAGTGTAGATTCACTCATTTTGCTCCGTATGTAGTCCATATTGGAATCTCTAAAAAGACTTATATTTAGGAACAGAGGGGAGTACAATGCAGTGACTGTAACTCAGCAGTTTTACTTGGAAAACATGGAGGTCCACTTGAAAACAACAAAATTAGTGATTAAACGCAACACTGGATCGAGCTACCTTGGCGACCGACCATCAGTTTTATGGTAATATACCTGTACTTGTTCGCTGTCTTTTAAGCTTCTATTGATAAAATCCTGGTCATCCTGCACATTCAATACGGATGAGTCAACTGAAGATTGTATACAGCAAGCAAGAAAGAATATGAACATTTCAAGACCCTCCATTTTAGATTGTAGCGGATGTAACAAATCACTAGTTTCAGAGGGAAACTTGATTAATATATGAAGTTAATATCATCATCCATTCAGAGACATCACTCGGCTTTTAGATCTTAAGACCAGTTCCGCCATCTATTATGAATGGATTCGTCCGAAGCAAAGAAGGGAAGCACAGTTCCTCTGACTTTGGTGATTTTCAGAATTGGAATTCAGTCGAACAGCGAAGACCCATCATTGCATCAATTTCCCGCCAATGCGGAACATGACTATTGCTAATGTGATTATTAATGCGTTGCCTTAACATTTCTCCCTATGCTCATGCAGACATGCACTGTGCTTCTCTGCCTTTGCCATGGCTCGCAACTACTCCCTCAGTCCCATAATATAAGAGCGTTTTTGACACTAGTGTAGTGTCAAAAACGCTCTTATATTATGGGACGGAGGGAGTACTTTCTACTAGTATTGCTTATCCTTCACAAGTCGTTTGCACCATCTTGGTGCATTCTTAATGCAAAGAGACACACTTCCTGGCGTGTTCGAGAATCACAAGCTGAAAGCAGCCACTTTATACAAACATGTTTTGCCCGATATCTGTTAGTATAAAGCGGAAACGCTCTTCAAAAAATTAGTCTTGTCCAATCAAGCGCAAGCAAGACATAAGCACAATATAGTGCTCATGTTTGCAATCAAAACACCATCACAATAACGTGCCACGCGAGCTGTGTATATAAATAATAAAGAGTAGAAGACACCATGGCATGTCACTGAGATGTTATGAGCAGTACATGATATAAGTATGTACTGAAAAGTCATAAAATGGGTATATGAGATCAGGAGTATATATACCATAAGAGATTCATCCAGAAAATAATCAAAAACCACTTTACACCTGGTTGCATCCAATGGGACAGCTAGATTAGTGTCCATCCATGGACCATACCTGAAAATTATTAGTTATTCACTCTGCATACATCTAATGTGAGCAAAATGAAACAACAAGTTCTGAAGGATGCCCACTGCACCTATTGATCATAAAGTTTGGATAAACAAAAGCATAGGTAGCTTTTGTCCCTAAGCGGTCGATGTCTTCTTGTTCTGCAGGCGCACTTTCACATCTTTGAACACTAACTCTTTCGTACGTCTGGAGATAAGTACATCTAATTAGAAGTCATCCTAGAAAAGGCAAAGCCACAAAAGTTGCAAGGAAATAATTCAGTATTGCAGTGGCATTGGTTCAGATATGAAGATTCATTAAAAGTAATAATTCGATAGTTTCAACACAAAAACAAAGAGAGTATTCGTACTGGTTATTAAAATATTACTAGTTGACATCAAGTCAACTATACCTAAATAAAATATTGTCAAGAGGAATAATGCAGAAGGAAAAGGGGTTTACAAACTATACAAGTGTTTCATAGGATTGAAGCTGAAGACCGGATGCAAGGGCCCCATGTGCATATGGAACATGATACCCACCATCTAGATAGTTGTCACAAAATACCTGCACGACAAAATATACAATGGGCATAAAGAGAGACTCAAGAGATTATCAATGCTTCAGTAACACATCATCAAAATATTGGGCATTAAATATTAATAATAATGGACCTTCCAGTTACATTCGATAATATATTCTCGCCTGCAAATATGGGGTAGTGAAGTGTTAATGCCACTTCTACTCAACAGATCTGAAGCACTACCCAGCCATTCATCTCCAACCACATCACCAACAGTATCTTGAGAGGAATCGTCAAATCTGGCAAGCACAAAAGGTCCCCATGTAGCAACCTTAATTGGTAAAAGACCGAAATCCTGTTTCCAGAAAGAAGCATAAGTTGCAATTTTGTGGGATTGAGAAGCATAGAGGCTCAAAAGGAGTTGTGGTATACATTCTTGTTGAAGTTCTTGATTCCTGATATTCTTGTAGCTTTCAGGAGGGTACCATCTAAACCATATGTCCAACCCTACAAAATTGTATAGCTAGTTAGCTACTGACTCACAAAAGAGGCAAATAAAAACTAACGATATGATGATGAAATTCAGTTTCTGCCCAACCTAGAAAGCAGAGGCTTCACCACACTTAGTTCCCTCAATAATGAAAATTACACTAATAAACATATGAAATCCACTGATGTTCTGTTGTTTTGTGCCATTGTTTCTAGTTCCGGCAGTTCTGCAGAGACACCAATAAGCTGGGGGTCCAGCTAAAATTGCACTGAATATCTTTGGAACAACTTGAAACGTTTAATCCCCACATGGGACATGTGGATGTATCCCCTCATTGTCATATTTACATTTTAAACTATCTTTAGTTAATATCATGTGTATTCCATCCCATGAAATTTTTCGACTCAACAACTTTTGAGAAAAGATATCTGGCCACATTTCTTACCTCAGATGTCAATAACCGAAGTATTCAGATGATTATCCTAGAGAGTTGAAGAAGAATTATGACATGAAAGTACAGACCACAAGTATGTACCATATCTACAAGGTGTTTATTAAGGAACTCACGTGATAAGGGCATTGGAAGCAAGTCTTCTGACCACTTCCACATGCGAGGAGTGAGGCATGATGACGACACACATTGTGAAAAGCTTGAAGTTTTCCATTTGCATCCCGGCATATGACAAATTCTACATTTCCGAGGCTGTTGGCTCACCTTGTTAGATGATTGAAAATTAGCAACCTCCAACATGAAATCTTATTTTACAATAATTTGGAGGTAAACAATACCAGAAGATAATTTGGAGGTAACCATCACTGAAAGTTGCAAATTTTCAAACAAGTGTTTTGCATGCAGATCCATGTTTTAGAAAAAAAAATTAAAGGTCTACGGGGGACCTAAACCCACCTGAACGATTTCTATTAAGCCAAATAATTTTGGCAAGATCAATTGCAGATTACATGGTGGGAAGTTCTAGAAATATTATAAGAACCTTTACACTTACAAAAGGTTTGCACATCAGATAATGTAGAAAGTAGAATTGATTCAGGTCGAAGAAGCATTAAAGCAAGATGCAATCACCTTCCTGTGAAGAAATCATTTGGGTTCTTTACTTGTCCTATGTGACCTGGAAAAGAAGCATGCAAGTCGGCACCATGTAAGCTCTCTGTAAGGAACTACAGAGTTTTAACTAATGAAAACAGATTAACATAAATTGTACTGAATGATATACCAAATCAGCAGGTCTTCCTTCCATTGATTAATATAAGGCATAAATTCTAAAGATTTTTTGAACAAATATAGGGCATACATGTAAACGTAAATGATGTTTCCCAATTATTCCCCTATTTAATTTCTTTCCCATTTGCATTTGTTCATCGCCACCCACACCACATATTGTCTAATATTTTTCCAAATCAAGTACGGGAGTCCTATGAGAGGGTACTTGAAAGATTTATTTAACACAACAGACAGAGTAAAGCAATCAGTGACTCGTTGGCACAGTAGAAAATGTCGGGCAGTAACCAGTAAACATTGAAGTGAGCAATGTTATCAACCATATCGCAATTCTCTATGAGCCAGAGAGGCTCAAGTGAAAGGTCACTCCAGGAGTCCATTCCAGGAACTCATGTTACAAAACTACAAATATGTTAATATTTCAATAGGAAGTGATTTAATCCCATATGGGCACCTTGCCCATGATCCCAGTTAGTTAGTCAGGGGACCTGATCACCCGAGAGACCTGAACTGTCCATTTCAAGCCAGTCTAGCAGTGAACACTGAGCAGTCGGTTCAGCTGTCACTGTGTCCAGAAAAGTAACACATCATGCATGCAGCTCAAACTGAATCAACATCTACAATCCATCGTCATTGGCCAATGACACAATCAGCGACTGTTCCTCCTGAAAACTGGAAGGAAATTTCCAGGGAATCGAGTGTGCGTACCAACGGCCTGCCACCCGCGGAGGAAGACGCGGTCGAGCTCGAGCCGGAGGAACCCCGGGTCGGTGTACCACCCGCTCGGCGGCGTCACCGCGGAGGCCAGCGGGATCGCCGGGTCGAACTCCGCCGCGAGCCGTCGCGCGGGCTCGCCCAACGCCGACGCGGCCACGCGGGACGGCGCGGCGCGGCGGGCCCTGGGACGGGCGGAGGCGGAGGAGGAGGAAGAGGACATGGCCAGGAATTGCGCGGTCGCCATCGCCGGCCGGGCCAAGCTGCGTGCGGGTTGGAGGAATTGGAGTGGGGGAGCAGCCGGCCGTGAGTGCCTTCCGTTTTGTCCTTGTTGCTCTGCTTAGCGATGGACGAGGAACAGTTTTTTTTTTTTAAGGATACGAGGAACAGAGTTCGTTTGTAGGTTGTCACTGTACATTGCTAGATAATACTCCGCGCGTTGCTGCGGAATTTATGCATCAATAAGATTTATGAATTACTGGAAGCTAATTAGGAAATAATAGTAAAAGACACGAATGCTATTTCAACACAAAAAAAATTAAAAAGTTAAAACTTTCATCAATGTTTATAAAAAAAGAATTTTTGAATATTTTTTCGGATTTTCCTATTCATCAGGGAGCATGCGAGCTTGGGATCAAAAGAGCCCTTTCAAAAAGATTGTCACATCAAAGAAAATATTGTATGTTCGTTACAAATACACTAATCGATTATAATGGTAGATGATACAATGCATTCACGGATGTATCATTTACATGCAAACAACGGAATAACCGATTAATTTTAGGAAGTGCCTATAACTCATCTGAATGAAATATAAATTGGTCTCATTCACATAACGTCATCCATCTGTGTACAAAAGTGTGGTCGTTCTATATTGTCGCTACTTCTTCCTGGGCCGGTCGTTGTTTGTTGTGTTTTTATGGGCCAGTGTACAATAACGAAAGTTGTCCGTTGTTTGTTGTTGACGAATAGAAGCATGAAGCAGCTGGGCCCTTACCCTTATTTAGGGAGCGTTTTTCTGTTGTTGTTTTTATTTTTTTGCTCGAAAACAATAACTCGGAGGAGCCTTTGCCTGGGCCCTGCCTTGTTTTATGCCAAACATTATTAAAAAAATTCAAATGAATTGCCTAAAAAAGAAAATGTTAAACAGCTCGAAAAGAAAAAAATATCTGTGAAAAATTAAAAAAAATATGTATGTACGTAAGAATGTTTATCGCATGAAACATGTTCACCATGTATTTTTGAAAAATGTCACATATCAAAAAAGTGCACCAAGTATTTGGACAAAAATCATTGCGAATATAACTGGGGTTATATTCGTGCTTGGTACTAGCGAGCCATGTAACAATCTGAATGTTTGAGTAAAACCAATTTGATTGCACCAATTGCGTGAGTGTTGTGACAGTTGCAGTTGCGACACCCTCCCTCTGACTAAGCGAGTGAGAGCTCATGGGCCGATCCATGTGTGTGTTATAGCAGCAATTCCATGATTTTAGCGTGGATAGGACATCTCAAGAGGCTCAAACGACCACCACCAACTGGCACTGAGACCACATGTAAAAACGCCACAACGACACACCAAAAAACTTAATTTTCCTCTAGGAAATATGGTCTCCAACAAAAACCCGACACGATATACAAATGAAAAAACACCTTCATAATATAGTTGATTTTTCACTCAAGGAAAAAAATTAAAAAATATATAGTAAAGAAATTTTAAAGAAACAAATGTAAACAAAAAATGATATAAGAAGAAATGTTAGTTGCACAGGCAATGTTTGCTAGGCGACTATATCAAAATAAATTACTGTGTTTGATCGACGATGATACAACTATAAGCGCTTCAACGGTGTGAAACTAGGATCAATATATATATATATATATATATATATATATATATATATATATATATATATATATATATATATATATATATATATATATATATATATATATATATATATAGGAAAATCTATCCTACCACCCGTGGTAGTTACCCCACATGTCTCATATACTACCATGTGGTACTATATATACTATTTTATTATTTCAAATATGTTTCTATAATATATCTAAGATATTCCAAAGCAAGTTACATGAAAAATTGCATATGAGCTCACAGTATTTTTTATATTTGTGAAATACGTACATATTTGTACGTAAAAAGAGCATACTCAAAAAGGGCACATACTACCTAAAAATTAGTATATATACTACCTAATCATTATTATATACTACATACTACACGCATATACTCTCGGTTTCGACAGATACTACATACAACATACAAAACGCAAGTGGTGGTAACTACCACTGCTTGTAGGAAACATTTGTCATATATATATATATATATATATATATATATATATATATATATATATATATATATATATATATATATATATATATATATATATATATATATATATATATTCAAAAACATTATGTGTTTTCATGGAAATACCAAAGATAGTTTGTGTGTTCCGAAAAATAAAACACAAAAAAGGGCCAAAATAAGAAGTGCTTATATGAACCCACTGTCAAGGGAAATGATAGAAACCACACCTATGTGATGCTAAGATAAAAACCGTCGATAACCACCAACAACCCTCTCCCAATTAAGTTGCGGGCGCTTCATACCTCTTGCAGTTGCGCCTGAGTATGATGAATTGTAGTTGTACGACTGAGTATGATGAGTACGGGCGTTTCTCAAGAGGTCCCAGTTGCATGTGCCCGGGTTTTGTCAACTCTTGTCAACAAACACACCCTCCTAGTTGCGAGTCGATGGGCAACTTACAACTGAAGTCCCTCAACAAAACACACACACACACACCCCTAGTTGCAAGTTGCCCAGCGACTCGCAACTGGGGGTCCTCAACAAACACACACCCCCCTAGTTGCGAGTCGATACTTGACATGCAACTAGGGACCCTTTGAGAAAAAGACACACACACACACACCTCTAGTGCAAGTCGGTTATCGACAAGCAATTGGGGACCCTCAACACACACACGTCCTCTAGTTGTGAATTGATGGTCAACTTGCGACTGAGGGTCCTCAACAAACACACACACCCCCTAGTTGTGAGTCGATGATTGACATGCAACTGGGAACCCCTTGAAAAAAAGACATGCACACACACAAAACACACACACACACACACACAAGCACGCACACATACCCCCTAGTTGCGAGTTGATGGTCAACTTGCAACTGGGGGTTCTCAACAAACACACACCTGCTAGTTGCGAGTTTGATGGTCAACATGCAACTCTGGACCCTTGACAAAAAGACACACACACACACACCTCTAGTTGTGAGTCGGTTATCAACATGCAACTAGTGACCCTCTACAAACACACACACACACACACACACACACACACACACACACACACACACACACACACCCTTAGTTGCGAGTCGATGAGCGAGGTGCAACTGGGGGCCACAACAAAACACACACCCTCTACAAACACACACACACACACATCCTTAGTTGCGACTTGATGAGCGGGTTGCAACCGGGGGCCACAACAAAAGACACACACGCACACACATACACACACACACGCGCACACACACACAGGACCCCTAGTTGTGAGTTGATGGTCAACTTGTAACTAGGGGACACGAATAAAACACACACACACACACAGAGAGAGCACCCCCTAATTGCGAGTCGATGGACAACTTGCAACTTGGGTTCCTCAATAGACACATAGCCTCTTAGTTGCAAGATGATGGTCAACTTGCAACTGAGGGCCACGAATAAAACACACACACACACACACACACACACACACACACACATACACCTAGTTGCGAGTCGATGGGCAACTTGCAATTGGGGATTCTCAAAAACACACATCCCCTAGATACGAGCCGATGCTTGACATGCTACTAGGGACCCCTTGAAAAATAGACAAACACCCACACAACACTCCTAGTTGCAAGTCGGTTATCGACATGCAATTACGGACCCTCGACACACACACACACACACACACACACACACACACACACACACACACAACACAACACACATCCCCGTAGTTGCAAGTTGAAGGTCAATTTGCAACTGGGGGCCACGAATAAAACACACACACACGTACCCCCTAGTTGCGAGTCGATGGTCAACTTGCAACTGGGGGTTCTCAACAAATACACATACACACCCCCTAGTTGCAAAGTCGATGGTTGACATTCAACTGGGGACACTTTGATAAAAATAACACACACACACACCCCAGTTGCGAGTCGATTATCGACATGCAACTTGGGACCCTAGTTGCGAGTCGATGCTTGACATGCAACTAGGGACCTCTTGACAAATAGACAAACACACACAACACTCCTAGTTGCAAGTCGGTTATCGACATGCAATTGGGGACCCTCGACACACAAACACAACACACATCCCTGTAGTTGCGAGTTGATGGTCAACTTGCAACTGAGGGCCACGAATAAAACACACACACACACACACGCGCGTACCCCCTAGTTACGAGTCGATGGTCAACTTGCAACTGGGGGTTCTCAACAAATACACACACACACACCCCTAGTTGTGAGTCGATGGTTGACATTCAACAGCGGACACTTTGATAAAAATATATAACACACACACACACACATACCCTAGTTGCGAGTCGATTATCGACATGCAACTTGGGACCCTAGTTGCAAGTCGATGCTTGACATGCAACTAAGGACCCCTTGACAAATAGACACACGCACATCACTCCTAGTTGCAAGTCGGTTATCAACAAACAATTGGGGACCCTTGACACACACACATCCCCGTAGTTGCGAGTTGATGGTCAACTTGCAACTGGGGGCCATGAATAAAACACACACACACAGACACACACGTACCCCCTAGTTACGAGTCGATGGTCAACTTGCAACTGGGAGCCACGAATAAAAAACACACACACGCACGCACGCACACATCCCTTAGTTGCGAGTCGATGGGCAACTTGCAACTAGGGGTCCTCAACACACACACCCCCCTAGTTACAAGTCGGTGGTTGAGATGCAACTGGGGGCCCCTTGACAAAAAGACACACACACGCACACACTTCTAGTTGCGAATCGATTATTGACATGCAACTAGGGACCCACGAAAAAACAAACAAACAAACAAACACACACAAACACACACACACACACACACACACACACACACACACACGTACCCCCCTAGTTGCGAGTCAATGGTCAACTTGCAACTAGGGGTTCTCAGCAAATACACACACATACACCCCTAGTTGCGAGTCGATGCTTGACATTCAACTGGGGACACTTTGATAAAAATATCACACACACACACCCCAGTTGCGAGTCGATTATCGACATGCAACTCAGGACCCTAGTTGCGAGTCGATGCTTGACATGCAACTAGGGACCCCTTGACAAATAGACAAACACACACAACACTCCTAGTTGCAAGTCGGTTATCGACATGCAATTGGGGACCCTCGACACACACACACACACACACGCACAACACACATCCCCATAGTTGCGAGTTGATGGTCAACTTGCAACTGGGGGCCACGAATAGGACCCAATAAGAGTACGGGCACACAACTAGGGGGGTACGGGTGCAACTACAATCAACCCCCCCCCCCCCACCCTAAAAAGCAACCCACGACCGTACTCTTGAGTTGTAGTTGCACTCGGGCTGGGTCGGTTTCAAATACAACAAAAAAATTTGAAAAAGACTTCGCCGGCGCTGACACCCTCCCTCCGACCCCCGGTTGCGGTAGGTCTTGCTGTTGCGCTACGGTGCTTTGAGTTGTGCTTGCACCCGGGTTGGGGCGGTTGCAACTATGACAAAATAAACAAAAAAATTGAAAAGAAAGACTTCGCCGGCATACACACACAACCTTTAAAACAATAAAAAATGAAAAAAAACTAAAAAATCTATATTTCCAAATAGAAAGGAAGAAATAAAAGTACAAACAACGAAATTATAACTGAAACTAGTTGGACAGTAGAAAGGTTGTGTGTGTATTATGTTTCTTGCAAATTCTGCATAGTTTGGTTGTGTGTGTAGTTACACGCGAACGACAGAATATATGAGTAAAAGTTTTAAAAACAAAGAAAGAAAATGAAATGATTAAAAAGTTGAGCCTTTCATCTCACTACTCTTTCCCACTTTCTATACAAAAGAAGAAATAGAAATCATAAAAAGGAAAAAACATTGTATTGAGAAAAAACAACCTGAACACAGCTGTAGTTGCAGTCAGACTACAATGTTTGCAATTGCAACTCTAGTGATGGACATGCAACTAGCCCAACAAACCTCCTTCCGACCCCAATTTCAATCGGATTACAACACATACAGTTGCATGTCTAGTACTCCCTCCGCTCGGAATTACTTGTCGTAGAAATGGATGTATCTAGACGTATTTTAGTTCTAGATACATTCATTTCCGAGACAAGTTATTCCGAATGGAGGGAGTAGTAGACATGCAACTGCAACTGGTAAAACAACTATTAATAATTATACTAAAAAATCTACTTTTTTGAAAAATCTACGACAATTATTTTACATAAAATAAAGTACTAAATATTGTATACGTTCAAACAATGGAAAATGATCTCTTAGGAAAAAGAAACAACCGCTGCTGAAGACAAGAAACAGAGGGATACAAATGCCACAATGATGCTTGGTGGCATCGTACAGAGAAACAAGCTTAGCTTCCGACTATAAAAAGAAAAAAAGCCACCTTAAAAGGTTGCTCCAGCGCTCCCTACATGGGCCACCGGCCTGCACTGCTCGTACGACGACACGAACAGCCGGTTCGCTCATCTCGCACGAATAACTACGCTTTTAATCCAACGGCTGACAAAGTGAATGAGACCAAACTAAATCTCAGCTAGCTGAGTTTTAGCAATCCCGTTAATTTTATTACCAGATTGAACACAATACTTCTGTAAAAGCTTGTGTGTGAACAAATGTCTGGCAAAAATAGAAAGACTACAAATCTCTGAAGGTGATTATTGCTAAGGAGAAACTCAACACGGATACAGAGAACAGTGACATTCCTGAACGAATTCATGCACAAACAGATCAGCAAATAGATTATCCACATCAATGGAATATACTAAAATTGCTTACATATAGACTGAGGTATAACAAATCTGAAGGTAAGAGTTGTTTCTCAGTCACATACATTCAGAAAACCATTTATCAACTTCTTTGATCTTTTCCCTCTAGATTTCGAAAAGGATCAAAGTAATTATGCTATGGATAGAACAATGTATGAAGGATTTACTATGATACAAAAACTAATGATAGTTCATAATTACAAATGAAGGTGATCACTCTGCAGATAACTAATTCTAAATTTTCCCCTAAAAACTAATTCTAAATTTAGGCAACATAATTAATTACTAATTTCTGGTACAATCCGTAGTGCAGTTTGTAAGAAGCTGAATGTGTGATTGACCATGTAGCATGTGAGGTCGTCTCATAAGGAAATTTTGAAAGAAATGACAGTTGGCATATGTGAGCTGCATATGAAATATTCAGATTAGTCCATAACATCAGGCATCTATATATAATTACAGAAAGGAATGTGATAAAAATATACTCCCTCCGTCCGGAAATACTTTTCTTAGAAATGATTGTATCTAGACTTATTTTAGTTATAGATACATTCATTTTCAACCATTTCTAAGACAAGTATTTCCGGACTGAGGGAGTATAATTTAGTAATATGAACAAAAAAAAGATTGTTTCTATTTTGGCGTTGTCAAAAGATGTAATATGCGTTATCTATTACCCTCCTAATTACACATAAGCATATAATTTAGTTAAATCTATGTGTGTGTGCCAATTTGATAGAATCCATAGATTAAAAATCACATGAATCTGAGAAGGGGAAGCGAAGAACTGGACATTCGACCTGAAAGGACCAACTGTACGCGTACTTATCTTGGGCTGCCCCTTACGCAGCTAAAATCAGTTGCTTAGATTGAGTGGATGGCAACATTCCTGCATCATTACATGTGTTGTGGTCGTCCGGCAACATAGAATAAGAAATCATGAAGGTTAATCACCTGCAATGTCGCCAAGAGAAGCTGCAAAGGCTGCGGCATGTAGCGGACCCTCTCCTGCTTCTGATACGATCCTCAGTTCCTCTTCCGCCTTCACCATGGACGCGCTCCCGCATTTGCCAGCCGACGTGCTCGTGGAGATCCTCGTCCGCCTGCCGACCGGATACATCGCCGCGTGGTGTGCAGAACCTGGCGCTCTGCCTTAGCCCGTGTGGGGCGGAAGAGGAGAAGAACCACGAAGGGTCTCTTGATTTCCATGTGGTAGTACCATGCTATGAAACCAACCTTTATAGATCGTAGTGGAGAGGTCAAGGGACCAGCTTAGTGCAGCAGCGTCTGTTCGATTGCCTAGGTCGTAACTGATTGAGAGGGTGCTTGATACGTTTTAGTCCCATGACTAAAAGTAGTGGGACTAAAACTTGCTAGCCTCACCCATGCTTGGATTCAAATACTAAAGAGACTAAAATCAAATTATTGAGCATTTATTATTCTCCAAACCCTCCAATCCAGAACTCGCATGTGTTAAAGGAGAGAAATTAAATGAGAAGAGAGAGGGCTAATACATATTTTAATAGGTTTTCTATGACTAAAAATTTTTAGCCTCAAGACTAGTCTTAGCCTCTCTTTAGTCAGGGGTGTTTGAAACTTTAGCCTCTAAAAGAGACTATTTTTAGTCAGACTAAAAATAGTCCTTTGGATCCAAACACCCTCTAGATGAAGCGACTCTGGGACGGGAAGGACGAAGCAAGCCACTTGATCATGGGGAATAGGAAGGGAATCACGGAAGTTGCCTTTAATTTGGATGGCTATCCATAATGCATGACTTTATTTTTTTTACTCTTGACTGTTCGCTTGGTTCAACAGGAAAAGTTAGGCACGTATACTAAATAGAAATTGATTCACACGATTTTATTAAAGAAAAAGGAGAAAAAAGATGACAGGGCAGGGCTGCTGAGGTGGATAGGCTGCATGTTAAGAGAATTAGGATAGTGGGAATGAACTATTTAGGCATTATAGATTATAGATGCGGAAGAAATCTCTGCGGAATAAACCGAAATCATAGTTGAGGAGTACTCGTTGTAAAGATCACTCCAACTCCCCTAGTTGCGACAAATGACGCACATGCAGCGCGCTACTTGTCGCAACCTGTGAGTTTTCCCTTTTTCGTAAATCCGTTTATTCAAAACGTTTTATCTCTCAAATCGTGCGTCCAAATCTCGAGCTGCTTTCACCGTTGGATGCCTCGCGTCAAGATCTTCAAAACTTGATCACATGTTGATAGGTCTTGACGAACTTTTTTCACAAAAAAACAGATGAAAAAATCGAACCGGGAGTATGGGTTTTTTTCCTTTCCGAAAGAGGCACACCCGTGCCTCTCACGAAATCACAACCGTCCCTCTCGCAGAAACAATACCGTGACTCTCGTGGAATGAAAAAAGAGAAAACACGTTTTTTTTTCAGTTTCTGAGGAGGCACGGCCGTAAATCTCGCAAATGCGCAACCATGCCTCTCGCGGACGTAAAACCGTGACTCTCGCGAAAGAAAAAAAACAGAAAACATGGTTTTTTCATTTTCGAGAGGCACGGCCGTGACTCTCGCGAAAACATAACCGTGCCTCTCGCGGAAGCAAAACCGTGACTCTCGCAAAAAAAAACAGAAAACGTATTTTTTTCGTTTCCGAGAGGCACGGCCGTGACTCTTGCTAAAGCACAACCGTGACTCTCGTGGAAGCAAAACTGTGACTCTCGCGAAAGGAAATAAAAACAGAAAACGAGTTTTTTCCTGTTTCCGAGAGGCACGGCCGTGACTCTCGCGGAAGCACACCCGTGCCTCTCGCGGAAGCAAAACCGTGACTCTCGCGAAAGGAAAAAAAACAGAAAACGTGTTTTTTTTCGTTTTCGAGAGGCACGACTGTCGGTGTCAAAACCGGCGGATCTCGGGTAGGGGGTCCCGAACTGTGCGCCTAGGATCGATGGTAACAGGAGATGGGGGACACGATGTTTACCCAGGTTCGGGCCCTCTCTATGGAGGTAATACCCTACTTCATGCTTGATTGATCTTGATGAATATGAGTATTACAAAAGTTGACCTACCACGAGATCGTAATGACTAAACCCTAAAAGTCTAGCATGTATGACTATGGTAATGTGTGTATATCCTCTATTCGGACTATGCTCTCTGGTTTATATCGACATCGGAGAGATCTAGGGTAACATAGAGTCGGTTACATAGAACGGAATCTTCATAGTCGATTGCCAGGCTTGCCTTCCACGCCAAGTAGAGTCCAATCCGGACACGGGTATAGTCTTCGGCCTTCATGTCTTCACAGCCCATTAGTCCGGCCCATAGATAACAGGCCGGACGCCCGAGGACCCCTTAGTCCAGACTCCTCAAGAGCCCTCGAACTCGCTTCAATGACGAGGAGTCCCGCGCGCAGATTGTCTTCGGCATTGCAAGGCGGGTTCCCCTTCCTCCGAATTCCAAGATAGTCTTCGAATGCGATGATTGTATCCGGACCTGTTACATACACCATACACAACCACAGAGAGAATATATATATATTACACGTGTTCCATCTGTTGACAGTTTTCTGCAACGTAGCATCACGCCCGTCCGGTCATAATTTCGAACCGTTTTTCCTCTGCCATCCCACGTTTCAAGACGCGGTTGCTATTGACACATCTTGTCGAAGCAGAGATCGTGTCCCCTTATCGCAGGATTCTCATCAATGCGGGTATGGGTAACCCAACCGTGTCGTTTATACGGCCCTCGGGAATAGGCGAATCTTAAGGCGAGTGAGGAGGCGTTTAATATATGATGCCTTTATAAGGGGATAAGGATTCCCTCTTCCTCTTCTCACGCTCTCTCTCCGTCTCCGCCTTTCCAATCTCGAGCTCTAGCGCCCAAGTTCTCATCTCCTTTCCACTCAAGCGACCATGTCCGGATCTGGAGACCAGGGCAAGTGGATGGTCTCCTCCGTCAAGGAGGAGGACATTACCAAGCTTCGGGTGGCTGGATATTTGGCGAAGGAGATCGCCCATCGACTGCCGACTGAGGGACAAGTCGTCCCCACTCCGAAGCCCACTGAGAGGGTAGTTTTCATTCCCCATTTCTTCCGCGGTCTAGGGTTTCCACTTCACCCTTTCGTCCGCGGGCTGGTGTATTATTACGGGATAGATTTCCATGATTTGTCCCCAAATTCCCTTCTCAACGTCTCAGCGTTTATCGTCGTGTGCGAGGCCTTCCTCCGCGTCCAACCCCACTTCGGTCTGTGGCTCAAAGTCTTCAACGTGAAGCCGAAGGTGGTGGACGGGCAGCACGCGGAGTGTGGAGGAGCCATGGTGAGCAAACTGCCCAACGTCTCCTGGCCAGAAGGCACTTCCGTGGAGACGGTAAAGGAGTAACAGAGACAGTGGTTCTACATCACAGAACCCCGCGGCAAAACCTGGGCCGCTGCTTCCGGATTCCGCTCTGGTGCTCCCCTGCGACTCGCCTCCTGGCTCGAGAAGAGTCCGGACTGGTGCTCGCCTGATGACCTGATAGCATTGCAAGCGCGCATCCAGAGCATGATAACCAAGGGCGTCAAGCTCGTCGATGTAATCCAGGTGATGTTAGTTCGCCGGATCCTCCCATGTCAGCGCCGAAGCTGCCCTCTGTGGGAGTTCAATCCAAAGAAGCACCTGACCTTAGTGAGGCTCTTCGAGACTACTCACGAAGATGCATGGAAGTCGCTCTTTAAGGGTAGTAAGAAACCGCCGACCGTGGATTCAGATCATGGGCACGGTGCTAAGCATCCCGCCAGCGAGGTACGACTTCTTTAATGTATTCCCTGCTCGTTTGTTCCAGGGATAATGCCTGAGTTTTGGTTGTTGCTTTTTCAGGACTGGACGAAGAAGGCGAAGCGGATCCAGTGTCCGGCTCCGCTGCCTGAAGAACCGGTCATCCCGCGTCTAGCGAAGATGTTGGTGTCGACGCCATATAAGGCGCCGGAGAAGAAGGCCAAGAAGAAAGTCATGGGGGCCAAGAGTGGCCCCCATCGCAAGGGCACTTCGGATGTGACGTCCGAAGACGACGAAGCTCGTTCCTCCGTCCCTGAGGACAATGACGAGGAAGAGGAGGGGGAGGAGGAGAACAACCCTCCCCCCTGAGGAGAAGAAGAAGAAGAAGAAGAAGAAGAAGAGGGCTGCTTCGGCACGTCTGGAGGCTGAAACGCCCAAGAAGGGGAAGGGTGTCCCAGCGGACAACACCGCATGGGACGTTGACAGCAATCCGGAATGACCCGCCCGCACTAAGCCCCAGGCCGCATCGTAAGTGACTTGGCTCGCTTGTGCATATATACGGCCCTTTTTCTCCATTATCTTGACATACTCAGCCGTATTATTGCAGTCCGGCCCCGACTTATCCAGCGATCCTCATCTGGAGGATCATTGGCTCCGTCGGAGATGGCGAGCATGTCGCCACCGCCTGCTTACTCCCCCGGGGCCAGGGATGACACCGAAGTGATGTCCCGGAGGACTGCTCCGAACCGGGGAGGATCCCAGGACGCTGTCCGGGAGGCGCCACAAGGCCAAACCTCCACTGCCGGACACATAGGGGAGCAGATTCCCCTGAAGACTGGCCAGGAGGGTCGCATTCAGTTCGGCCCTCTGCCGAATACGATTCCAGAGACCGATAAGGCTCTGGAATCCGGTGGGCAACCTCCTTTGAAAGAGGGGGCGCACCAATTCCGCCGGTGACCCCTGTCCAGCCAGGGGCACCGGATAATCTGATGGAAGCGCTACGAGGCGCCTCCATTGTGGACGAGCACCGTGTCCTTATGGGTGCGGTGATCGAGAAGGTTCAGTCCGCCAAGAGCGGTTTGAAGAAGCCTGCAGCAACCTTTTGACAGGTTTCGAGGTAAGAAAGAGAAAAAACCCATGTATGCAGTAGCCCCTGAGACACTGTGTGGTGTTCGCAAGGAAAGCCAGACAGAGGATCAACCCTTTATTGCAGGAGACTAACTAAATGTATATAAATACGCAGGGGTCGCTGTTGGCCGCGATGTTACATACGGCCGAGGTCTCTGAACTGAAGCAGAGACTAGAGCGGGCCGAGGAAGTGCTCGGTGGAGTGAGGAAATGATACGTCTCCAACGTATCTATAATTTTTGCTTGCTCCATGCTATATTATCTATTGTTTTGGACTATATTAGGCTTTATTTTCCACTTTTATATTATTTTTGGGGACTAACCTATTAACTGGAGGCCCAGCCCAGAATTGCTGTTTTTTTGCCTATTTCAGTATTTCGAAGAAATGGAATATCAACGGAGTCCAAACGGAATGAAACCTTCGGGAACGTGATTTTCTCATCAGATAAGACCCAGGAGACTTGGACCCTCCGTCAAGAAAGCCCCGAGGCGGCCACGAGGTGGAGGGCGCCCTAGGGCGCGCCCCTACCTCATGGGCCCCTGGAGCTCCACCGACGCATTTCTTCCTCCTATATATACCTCACGCACTTCAACAGATCGACACGGAGCCAAAACCTAATTCCACCGCCGCAACTTTCAGATCCACGAGATCCCATCTTGGGGCCTGTTCCGGAGCTCCGCCGGAAGGGGAATCCACCACGGAGGGCTTCTACATCATCATCATAGCCTTTCCGATGAAGTGTGAGTAGTTTACTTCAGACCTTCGGGTCCATAGTTAGTAGCTAGATGGCTTCTTCTCTCTTTTTGGATCTCAATACAATGTTCTCCCCCTCTCTCGTGGAGATCTATTCGATGTAATCTTCTTTTTGCGGTGTGTTTGTTGAGACCGATGAATTGTGGGTTTATGATCAAGATTATGTATGAGCAATATTTGAATCTTCTCTGAATTCTTTTATGTATGATTGGTTATCTTTGCAAGTCTCTTCGAATTATCCGTTTGGTTTGGCCAACTAGATTGGTAGTTCTTGCAATGGGAGAAGTGTTTAGCTTTGGGTTCAATCTTGCGGTGTCCTTACCCAGTGGCAGAAAGGGTTGCAAGGCACGTATTGTATTGTTGCCATCGAGGATAACAAGATGGGGTATTTATCATATTGTATGAATTATTCCTCTACATCATGTCATCTTGCTTAAGGCGTTACTCTGTATTCATTAACTTAATACTCTAGATGCATACTGGATAGCGGTCGATGAGTGGAATAATAGTAGTAGATGCAGGCAGGAGTCGGTCTACTTGTCTCGGACGTGATGCCTATATACATGATCATACCTAGATACTCTCATAACTATGCTCAATTCATCAATTGCTCAACAGAATTGTTCACCCACCGTAAAATACTTATGCTCTTGAGAGAAGCCACTAGTGAAATCTATGGCCCCCGGGTCTATTCTCATCATATTAATCTTCCTACGCTTTATTATTACTTTGATTTTTTTACTTTGCCTTTTATTTTACCTTGCATCTTTATATCAAAAATACCGAAAATATTATCTATCATCTCTATCAGATCTCACTCTCGTAAGTGACCGTGAAGGGCTTGACAACCCCTATTCGCGTTGGTTGCGAGGAGTTATTTGCTTGTGTAGGTACGAGGGACTTGCGCGTGGCCTCCTACTGGATTGATACCTTGGTTCTCAAAAACTGAGGGAAATACTTACGCTACTCTGCTGCATCATCCTCTCCTCTTCGGGGAAAACCAACGCAAGCTCAAGACGTAGCAAGAAGGATTTCTGGCGCCGTTGCCGGGGAGTCTACGTAAAAGTCAACATACCAACTACCCATCACAATCCCTTATCTCTCGCATTACATTATTTGCCATTTGCCTCTCGTTTTCCTCTCCCCCAGTTCACCCTTGCCGTTTTATTCGCCCTCTCTTTTCCATTTGCCTTTTTCTCGTTTGCTTGTCGTTATGTCTAAATTTTAAACAAAGGGAGGGATAAAATCTAAAAGACGCTTGATATAGAATTTGCAATGCTCAAAATAGATCTACCAGGAAGCAATCTACTTCTGTTCTTCTCCGCAATTTTTACGTAGGTGCTAATCCTTGGTATAGATATATCCTCGATACCATTACCGGAGGGAATATCTTGGGTAGCCATACTTTTGATTCTTATAATGCTATGATAGATTTATTTGGCTCACCACCTATTTTGGTTAATGGAACTATGTTAACTTTGGAGCATGTAATGCAAAAACTTGAAATTATTGAAAATAAAGTTGCTACTGTTGAGTTAATTGAAAATCTAGATAAAAAGATCCACAATCAAATTACCCAATATGGATCTAAGGTAGGAGTAACTTTGAAAAATATTAAGGAGAAGGAACCCATAGTTAATGAGAAAATAAATCAAGATTCCTCTAGAATTGATAAACTTGAGGGTATCATTACCAACTTGGGAACCGCTTTTTCTTCCGTAAAGAATACTTCAAGTCCACATACTAAAATTGCTAAGCTCACGTATGTTCCTAAGAATAAAGGTGAATCATCTAGTAAGGAAACCGCGGATCTTAAATCTATAAGTATTCATCCCAATCTTTTAGCTATCATTAAGGAACCATTTGGTACGAATGAATTTTTCGATCTTTTGCCTGAAATTTTGATAATTACTAGAAAGAAGAAATTTCTAAGGAAGGTAGATGCCTCGTTGAAGAATTGCCCACCAAAGATGGCAATACCTAGATCTATCCTTGCTTTTATGCCTAGCTAGGGGCGTTAAACGATAGCGCTTGTTGGGAGGCAACCCAATTTTATTTTTGTTTTTTGTTTTTGTTTCTGTTTAGAAATAAATAATCCATCTACCTTCTGCTTAGATGTGGTTTTATATTTTAATTAGTTTTTGTGCCAAGTTAAACCTATAGGATCTTCTTGGATAATAGTTATTTGATCTTGCTGTAATTTCCAGAAACTTTAGGTTCACGAAAACAATTGTTAAAAATCACCAGAACGTGATAAAATAGTGGTTCCAAATGCAGATGATCAATAAACAAATTTCCTAGGTCTTCCTATTTTTTCTGAATTTTTGGAGTTCCAGAAGTTTGCATTAGTTACAGATTACTACAGACTGTTCTGTTTTTGACAGATTCTGTTTTTCGTGTGTTGTTTGCTTATTTTGATGAATCTATGGCTAGTAAAATATTTTATAATCCATAGAGAAGTTGGAATACAGTAGGTTTAACACCAATACAAATAAATAATGAGTTCATTACAGTACCTTGAAGTGGTCTTTTGTTTTCTTTCGCTAACGGAGCTTACGAGATTTCTGTTGAGTTTTGTGTTGTGAAGTTTTCAAGTTTTGGGTGAAATCTTTTGATGGATTATGGAACAAGGAGTGGCAAGAGACTAAGCTTGGGGATTCCCATGGCACCCCCAAGATAATACAAGGACACCAAAAAGTCAAAACTTGGGGATGCCCCGGAAGGCATCCCCTCTTTCGTCCACTTCCATCGGTAACTTTACTTGGAGCTATATTTTTATTCACCACATGATATGTGTTTTGCTTGGAGCGTCTTGTATTATTTGCGTCTTTGCTTGTTAGTTTACCACAATCATCCTTGCTGTACACACCTTTTGAGAGAGCCATACATGAATTGGAATTTGTTAGAATACTCTATGTGCTTCACTTATATCTTTTGAGCTTTATAGTTTTGCTCTATGTGCTTCACTTATATCTTTTGAGCTTTATAGTTTTGCTCTAGTACTTCACTTATATCTTTTAGAGCCCCGTGGTGGATTTGTTCTAAAGAAACTATTGATCTCTCATGCTTCACTTAGATTATTTTGAGAGTCTTTAATAGCATGGTAATTTGCTTAAAATAATAATATGCTTGGTATTCAAGATTTGTAAAACTTTCTTTTCAGTGTGTTGAATACTTAGAAAAGTTTGATGCTTGATAATTGTTTTGAGATATGAAGATGGTGATATTAGAGTCATGCTAGTTGAGTAGTTGTGAATTTGAGAAATACTTGTGTTAAAGTTTGTGATTCTCGTAGCATGCACGTATGGTGAACCGTTATGTGATGAAGTCGGAGCATGATTTATTTGTTGATGGTCTTCCTTATGAGTGGCGGTCGGGGTCGAGCGATGGTCTTTTCCTACCAATCTATCCCCCTAGGAGCATGCGCGTAATACTTTGCTTTGATAACTTGTAGCTTTTTGCAATAAGTATATGAGTTCTTTATGACTAATGTTGAGTCCATGGATTATACACATTTTTCTCACCCTTCCACCATTGCTAGCCTCTCTAATACCACGCACTTTTCGCCGGTCTCATGCACCCACCATAAACCTTCCTCAAAACAGCCACCATACCTACCTATCATGCCATTTCCATAGCCATTCCGAGATATATTGCCATGCAACTTTCCACCGTTCCGATTATTATGACACGCTCCATCATTGTCATATTACTTAGCATGATCATGTAGTTGACATCGTATTTGTGGCAAAGCCACCATTCATAATTCTTTCATACATGTCACTTATGAATCATTGCATATCCCGGTACACCGCCGGAGGCATTCATATAGAGTCATATTTTGTTCTAAGTATCGAGTTGTAATTCTTGAGTTGTAAGTAAATAAAAGTGTGATGATCATCATTTTTAGAGCATTGTCCCAAGTGAGGAAAGGATGATGGAGACTATGATTCCCAAATAAGTCGGAATGAGACTCCAGACGAAAAAAAGAGGCCATAAAAAAAGAGAAAAGGCCCAAATAAAAAAAGAAAAAAAATGAGAGAAAGAGAGAAGGGACAATGTTACTATCCTTTTACCACACTTGTGCTTCAAAGTAGCACCATGATCTTCATAATAGAGAGTCATCGTTTTGTCACTTTCATATACTAGTGGGATTTTTCATTATAGAACTTGGCTTGTATATTCCAATGATGGGCTTCCTCAAATTGCCCTAGGTCTTGTGAGCAAGCAAGTTGGATGCACACCCACTTAGTTTCTTTTGTTGAGCTTTCATATACTTATAGCTCTAGTGCATCCGTTGCATGGCAATCCCTACTCACTCACATTGATATCTATTGATGGGCATCTCCATAGCCCGTTGATACGCCTAGTTGATGTGAGACTATCTTCCCTTTTTTTGTCTTCTCCACAACCACCATTCTATTCCACATATAATGCTATATCCATGGCTCACGCTCATGTATTGCGTGAAGATTTAAAAAGTTTTGAGAATGTCAAAAGTAGGAAACAATTGCTTGGCTTGTCATTGGGGTTGTGCATGATTTAAATATTTTGTGTGGTGAAGATAGAGCATAGCCAGACTATATGATTTTGTAGGGATAACTTTCTTTGGCCATGTAATTTTCAGAAGACATAATTGCTTTGTTAGTATGCTTGAAGTATTATTATTTTTATGACAATATGAAACTTTGTCTTGAATCTTTCGGATCTGAATATTCATACCATAATTAAGAAGAGTTACATTGAAATTATGTCAAGTAGCACTCCGCATCAAAAATTCTCTTTTTATCATTTACCTACTCGAGGACGAGCAGGAATTAAGCTTGGGGATGCCTCATACGCCTCCAACGTATCTATAATTTTTGATTGGTCCATGCTATATTATCTATTGTTTTGGACTATATTGGGCTTTATTTTCCACTTTTATATTATTTTGGGACTAACCTATTAACCGGAGGCCCAACCCGGAATTGTTGTTTTTTGCCTATTTCAGTATTTCGAAGAAACGGAATATTGAACGGAGTCCAAACGGAATGAAACCTTCGGGAACGTGATTTTCTCATCAGATAAGACCCAGGAGACTTGGACCCTCCGTCAAGAAAGCCCCGAGGCGGCCACGAGGGTGGAGGGCGCCCCTTAGGCGCCGCCTCTACCTCGTGGGCCCCTCGAGCTCCACCGACGCATTTCTTCCTCCTATATATACCAACGCACTTCAACAGATCGGACACGGAGCCAAAACCTAATTCCACCGCCGCAACTTTCAGATCCACGAGATCCCATCTTGGGGCCTGTTCCGAGCTCACGGAAGGGGAATCCACCACGGAGGGCTTCTACATCATCATCATAGCCTCTCCGATGAAGTGTGAGTAGTTTACTTCAGACCTTCGGGTCCATAGTTAGTAGCTAGATGGCTTCTTCTCTCTTTTTGGATCTCAATACAATGTTCTCCTCCTCTCTCGTGGAGATCTATTCGATGTAATCTTCTTTTTGCAGTGTGTTTGTTGAGATCGATGAATTGTGGGTTTATGATCAAGATTATCTATGAGCAATATTTGAATCTTCTCTGAATTATTTTATGTATGATTGGTTATCTTTGCAAGTCTCTTCGAATTATCCGTTTGGTTTGGCCAACTAGATTGGTAGTTCTTGCAATGGTAGAAGTGTTTAGCTTTGGGTTCAATCTTGTGGTGTCCTTACCCAGTGACAGAAAGGGTTGCAAGGCACGTATTGTATTGTTGCCATCGAGGATAACAAGATGGGGTATTTATCATATTGCACGAATTTATTCCTCTACATCATGTCATCTTGCTTAAGGCGTTACTCTGTGTTCATTAACTTAATACTCTAGATGCATGCTGGATAGCGATCGATGAGTGGAGTAATAGTAGTAGATGCAGACAGGAGTCGGTATACTTGTCTCGGAAGTGATGCCTATATACATGATCATACCTAGATACTCTCATAACTATGCTCAATTCTGTTAATTGCTCAACAATAATTCGTTCACCCACTGTAAAATACTTATGCTCTTGAGAGAAGCCACTAGTGAAATTTATGGCCCCGGGTCTATTCTCATCATATTAATCTTCCTACGCTTTATTATTGCTTTGCTTTTTTACTTTGCCTTTTATTTTACCTTGCATCTTTATATCAAAAATACCAAAAATATTATCTATCATCTCTATCAGATCTCACTCTCGTAAGTGACTGTGAAGAGCTTGACAACCCCTATTCGCGTATGTTGCGAGGAGTTATTTGCTTGTGTAGGTACGAGGGACTTGCGCGTGGCCTCCTACTGGGTTGATACCTTGGTTCTCAAAAACTGAGGGAAATACTTACGCTACTCTGCTGCATCATCCTCTCCTCTTCGGGAAAACCAAAGCAAGCTCAAGACGTAGCAGGAAACAGCTCCAAGAAAAGCAAGGTATGTAATGACTTGCTGCGTATTCGGAAAGAATAAGCGGTGTATGTTGACCGTAGTGTTGTAATATGCGCAGGAGCCGCAACCGAGGTCGAGGCCCTAAAAAAGGCCCTGGGCGAAGCCGAGGGGAAGGCCGTCCAGCAGCAAGCCACCCAAAAAAAGCTCGAGGCTCGGGTCAAGGAGGTCCAGCAGGAGCTCCAAGATGCAGGGAAAAAATGCGAGGCCTTGGAGTGTGACGCGTCGGTTCAAGGGGCCGAACTTAACAAGGCTCGCGAGAGTGTGGAGACCGCACAGAATGAGGCCCAGGCCGCCCTCTAGGAGATCCAGGAGGCGAGGAAGATTACGGCGGGTAAGGCATTTAAGATGCAGAGCAAGTATGCAGAAAAGCAGTACCTTTTACTAACCCGGGTTCGAAGTTCCCCAGGGGCTTTTGCGGATTTACCCCGCAATGTTTCAGACGCCGTGGAGTTTTATCAAGCCGAAGGAGGGGGTTCTATGGAGAAGCTATTCTGGTTGCAGTATGCGACGCCAGATCATACCGTGTCCTTCACCGATCAGCTGAAACAGATGGTGGAGCTGCGTAGGGTGGTCGAACTAGCCATTAAGGATTTGATAATCCGGCTATGGCCAGCCGAAGCTATACCTGACAGCTACTTCGGACTCGTGAGGCAGATCGATGGTGAACGCATGTCCTCGGCTGGACGTCGTCAAGCGCTCGGCATGCATCGAAGGTGCGCGCATGGCCTTCGCCCGTTGCAAGATGCCGTGGTGGGCGAAGATGGACGCCGTCGAGGTGGCCAGAGGAGCACCGGAGGGCAAGGAACACCACACACCAGAACGGTATTTTGCGAATGCCCTGGAAGGGTCTCGCCTTGTGGCAGCACAGTGCGGGCAGGACATTATTTTCGAATGAATACATTCGTGTTGTCCTTGTTTTGTATGGTGGAGACAAAGTCAGTATGTAATATAATTTGGATATGTTTTATTGTTTCCTCCTGTGCGGCCGTGGTGTATGGAATTTGAGAGTTGGCCAGTCGTCGGCTTCCGCCCTCATGTAGGTAGTTCGGAGGTGTTCGGGATGGAATCTAAACAATCTTGATCCAATTATATGGTCCTTGAAGGATTTGTTTAGCACAACGAACAAGGCAATCAGACTATGCGGCTTGAACGCCCTCACTTAGACATAGGAGTCTTATAATAAAACATGGGCGCAGCCCCTGGTATACTAACCAGGGTGCTGTCGGCGTTTGATTGATACGTCTCCAACGTATCTATAATTTTTTATTGCTCCATGCTACTTTATCTATTGTTTTGGACTATAATGGGCTTTATTTTCCACTTTTATATTATTTTTGGGACTAACCTATTAACCGGAGGCCCAGCCCAGAATTGCTGTTTTTTGCCTATTTCATTGTTTCGAAGAAACGGAATATCAAACGGAGTCCAAACGGAAAGAAACCTTCGAACGTGATTTTCTCACGAACGTGATCCAGAGACTTGGACCCTACTCCAAGGAGTGCAGAGGCGGTCACGAGGGTGGGGGCGCCCCCCCAGGCGCGCCCCTGCCTCGTGGGCCCCCGACGCCCACCGATGTACTCCTTCCTCCTATATATACCTCACGCACCCAACAGATCGGGACGGAGCCAAAACCTAATTCCACCACCGTACCTTCCTCTATCCACGAGATCCCATCTTGGGGCCTGTTCCGGAGCTCCACCGGAGGGGGCATCCACCACGGAGGGTTTCTACATCAACACCATAGCCCCTCCGATGAAGTGTGAGTAGTTTACTTCAGACCTTCGGGTCCATAGCTAGTAGCTAGATGGCTTCTTCTCTCTTTTTGGATCTCAATACAATGTTCTCCCCCTCTCTCGTGGAGATCTATTCGATGTAATCTTCTTTTTGCGGTGTGTTTGTTGAGACCGATGAATTGTGGGTTTATGATCCAGCTTATCTATGGAAAATATTTGATTCTTCTCTGAATTCTTTTATGTATGATTAAGTTATCTTTGCAAGTCTCTTCGAATTATCCGTTTGGTTTGGCCAACTAGATTGGTAGTTCTTGCAATGGGAGAAGTGCTTAGCTTTGGGTTCAATCTTGCGGTGTCCTTACCTAGTGATATAAGGGGTTGCAAGGCACGTATTGTATTGTTGCCATCGAGGATAACAAGATGGGGTATTTATCATATTGCATGAATTTATTCCTCTACATCATGTCATCTTGCTTAAGGCGTTACTCTGTTTTTAACTTAATACTCTAGATGCATGCTGGATAGCGGTCGATGAGTGGAGTAATAGTAGTAGATGCAGAATCGTTTCGGTCTACTTGTCTCGGACGTGATGCCTATATACATGATCATTGCCTGGATAACCTCATAACTATGCTCAATTCTGTCAATTGCTCAACAGTAATTTGTTCACCCACCGTAGAATATCTATGCTCTTGAGAGAAGCCACTAGTGAAACCTATGGCCCCCGGGTCTATTCTCATCATATCAATCTCCATCACTTTATTTACTTGCTTTGCTTTTACTTTTCACTTTGCATCTTTATACCAAAATACCAAAAATATTATCTCTATCAGATCTCACTTTCGTAAGTGACCGTGAAGGGATTGACAACCCCTAATCGCGTTGGTTGCGAGTAGCTATCGTTTTGTGCAGGTACGAGGGACTTGCGCGTAGCCTCCTACTGGATTGATACCTTGGTTCTCAAAAACTGAGGGAAATACTTACGCTACGTTGCTGCATCATCCTCTCCTCTTCAGGAAATCCGACGCAGTGCTCAAGAGGTAGCTAGAAGAATTTCTGGCGCCGTTGCCGGGGAGGCTTACGTGAAGTCAAGTGAAGATTTGGACTCCCGACAACGAGCAATTTCTGGCGCCGTTGCCGGGAGGTCAACGCAAAAGTCAACATACCAAGTACTCATCACAATCCCTATCTCTCGCATTACATTATTTGCCATTTGCCTCTCGTTTTCCTCTCCCCCACTTCACCCTTGCCGTTTTATTTGCCCTCTCTTTCCCAATCTCCTCCTCTCTTTTGCTTGCCCTTTCGTTTCTCGTTTGGTTGGATTAGATGCTTATTTATTCCTAAACAAAGAAGCCAATATCTATGGATCTTGATCCGCTTGCCAATCTTTTTAAGAGATCCAATTATGGTGAACCAATTCCTAGTGATTTGGATGCACTAGATTATCTTTGTAAGGTTTTGCCTGAAATCCGTGAAGTGACTCACGATAGATCTTTGAATAAAAAGCATGATTGCAATGATTTTATTATAAATTCTTTTGATGTCAATTGTGCTAATAAGATGCAAAACCCTAAGCTTGGGGATGCTAGTTTTGCTATGTCTACTACTTGTTGCAATGATCGTTATTGGGGTGATTCTTATTATGATCTTGAAAATTTATTTAAGCCCCATGATGAATATGAGATTGATAATATTGTTTGCAATAATATTGAAAGTGGGTTCAGAAGAGTGTCAACTTTAGATCCCACATATTTGGAGAATGTTCAATCTTATGAAATTTTTGATAAAAGTGGGTTTGGAAAGGTCATGACTTTAGTTAATGATAATCCCACTATTTTGGAAGAGTGTCAACTTTGCATGCATGTGGATCATGTTGAGAATATACTTTGTGATAGCTATATTGTTGAATTTTCTTATGATCCTACATGTAATTATTATGAGAGAGGAAAATATGGTTATAGAAATTTTCATGTTACTAATTTACCTCTTGTTATGTTGAGATTGCTATTGTTTCTTCCCGCTTCCTTGCATATGCTAGTTTTTGCTTTCCTTGATAATTTGTTTGCCTATAAGATGTCTATGCATAGGAAGTATGTTAGACTTAGATGTGTTTGTCACGTGTTTTATGATGCTCTCTTTGTGCTTCAATTCTTGTCTTTCTTGTGAGCATCATTGAAATCTCAATGCCTAGCTAAAAAGGCTTTAAAGAAAAGCGCTTGTTGGGAGAAAACCCAATATTTTTCCTTGCTTCTTAGTAATAAATAATCCATCTAGCCTCTGTTTAGATGTGGTTTTATCTTTTAATTAGTGTTTGTGCCAAGTTGAACCTATTGGATCTTCTTGGATGATAGTTATTTGATCTTGCTGTAACTTCCAGAATCTTTGTGCTCAGTGCCCGAATTGTTAAAAATCACCAGAACGTGATAAAATACTGATTCCAATTGATGCTGATCAATAAACAAATTTTTCATGTTTTCTAATTTTGGTAGAATTGTTTGGGTTCCATAAGTTTGCGTTAGTTACAGATTACTACAGACTGTTCTGTTTTTGACAGATTCTGTTTTGCGTGTGTTGTTTGCTTATTTTGATGAATCTATGGCTAGTAAAATAGTTTATGGTCCATAGAGAAGTTGTAATACATTAGGTTTAACACTAATATAAATAAAGAATGAGTTCATTATAGTACCTTAAAGTAGTCTTTTGTTTTCTTTCTCTAACGGAGCTCACGAGATTTCTATTGAGTTTTGTGCTGTGAAGTTTTCAAGTTTTGGGTGAATTCTTTTGATGGATTATGGAACAAGGAGTGGCAAGAGCCTAAGCTTGGGGATGCCCATGGCACCCCCAAGATAATCCAAGGACACCAAAAAGTCAAAGCTTGGGGATGCCCCGGAAGGCATCCCCTCTTTCGTCTACTTCCATCGGTAATTTACTTGGAGCTATATATTTATTCACCAACATGATATGTGTTTTGCTTGGAGCGTCTTGTATTATTTGAGTCTTTGCTTGTTATTTACCACAATCATACTTGCTGTACACACCGTTTGAGAGAGTCATATATGAATTATAATTTGATAGAATACTCTATGTGCTTCACTTATATCTTTGGAGCTTGATAGTTTTTGCTCATAGTGCTTCACTTATATCTTTTGAGCTTGATAATTTTTGCTCTAGTGCTTCACTTAGATCTTTTAGAGCATGGTGGTGGATTTGTTTTAAAGAAACTTGATCTCTCATGCTTCACTTAGATTATTTTGAGAGTCGTTAATAGCATGGTAATTTGCTTAATGTTAATATACTTGGTGTTCAAGATATGTGAAACTTTCTTTTGAGTGTGTTGAATACTAAGATAAGTTTGATGCTTGATAATTGTTTTGAGATATGGAGGTGATAATATCAAAGTCATGCTAGTTGAGTAGTTGTGAATTTGAGAAATGCTTGTGTTGAAGTTTGTAAGTCCCGTAGCATGAACGTATGGTTAAAGTTGTGTAACAAATTTGAAGCATGAAGTGTACCTGGCTTGTGCATCCTTATGAGTGGCGGTCGGGGACGAGCGATGGTATTTTCCTACCAAATCTATCCCCCTAGGAGCATGCGCGTAGTACTTGATTTTTGATGACTACTTAATTTTTGCAATAAGTATATGGGTTCTTTTGACTAATGTTGAGTCCATGTATTATACGCACTCTTACCTTTCCGCCATTGCTAGCCTCTTCGGTACCGTGCATTGCCCTTTCTCACATTGAGAGTTGGCGCAAACTTCGCTGGTGCATCCAAACCCCGTGATACGATATGCTCTATCACACATAAACCTCCCTGTATCTTCCTCAAAACAGCCACCATACCTACCTATTATGGCATTTCCATAGCCATTCCGAGATATATTGCCATGCAACTTTCCACCGTTCCGTTCATCATTATTATGACATACATTACTTTTGTCATATTGCCATTGCATGATCATGTAGTTGACATCGTATTTGTGGCAAAGCCACCATGCATTATTTTCATACATGTCACTCTTGATTCATTGCACCATCCCGGTACACCGTCGGAAGCATTCATATAGAGTCATACCTTGTTCTATTTTCGAGTTGTAATCCTCATGTTGTAATCAATAGAAGTGTGATGATCATCATTATTAGAGCATTGCCAAAAAAAAGAAAGGCCAAAATAAAAAAGAAAGGCCCAAAAAAAAAAGAAAAGGGCAATGCTACTATCTCTTTTTCCACACTTGTGCTTCAAAGTAGCACCATGTTCTTCATGTAATGAGTCTCATATTTTGTGCTTCAATGTTGCACCATGTTTTTCATATAGTGAGTCTCATAAGTTGTCTTTTTCATACTAGTGGGAATTTTTCATTATAGAACTTGGCTTGTATATTCCTACGGTGGGCTTCCTCAAATGCCCTAGGTCTTCATGAGCAAGCAAGTTGGATACACACCCACTAGTTTTCTTTTGTTGAGCATTCATAGCTCTAGTGCATCCATTGCATGGCAATCCCTACTCCTCATGTTGACATCAATTGATGGGCATCTCCATAGCCCGTTGATTATCCTCGTCAATGTGAGACTTTCTCCTTTTTGTCTTCTCCACACAATCCCCATCATCATATTCTCTTCCACCCATAGTGCTATATCCATGGCTCACGCTCATGTATTGCGTGAAGGTTGAAAAAGTTTGAGATTATTTAAGTATGAAACAATTGCCGTGCTTGTCATCGGGGGTATAGAAGTTGGGAACATCTTTGTGTGACGAAAATGAAGCATAGCCTAACTATATGATTTTGTAGGGATGAACTTTCTTTGGCCATGTTATTTTGAGATGATATAATTATTTTGATTAGTATGCTTGAAGTATTATTATTTTTATGTCAACATGAACTTTTGTCTTGAATCTTTCGAATCTGAATATTCATATCACAATTAAGAAGATTTACATTGAAATTATGCCAAAGTATCACTCCGCATCAAAAATTCTCTTTTATCATTTACCTACTCGAGGACGAGCAGGAATTAAGCTTAGGGATGCCTCGTCTCCAACGTATCTATAATTTTGATTGCTCCATGCTACTTTATCTATTGTTTTGGACTATAATGGGCTTTATTTTCCACTTTTATATTATTTTTGGGACTAACCTATTAACCGGAGGCCCAGCAAGAATTGCTGTTTTTTGCCTATTTCAATGTTTCAAGAAACGGAATATCAAACGGAGTCCAAACGGAATGAAACCTTCGAACGTGATTTTCTCACCGAACGTGATCCAGAGACTTGGACCCTACTCAAGGAGTGCAGGCGGTCACGAGGGTGGGGCGCGCCCTCCCACAGGTGCGCCCCCTGCCTCGTGGGCCCCCGACGCTCCACCGACGCATCCTTCCTCCTATATATACCTACGCACTTCCAACAGATCGGGGCGGAGCCAAAACCTAATTCCATCGCCGTGCCTTCCTGTATCCACGAGATCCCATCTTGGGGCCTGTTAGGAGCTCACGGAGGGGGCATCCACCACGGAGGGCTTCTACATCAACACCATAGCCCCTCCGATGAAGTGTGAGTAGTTTACTTGACCTTCGGGTCCATAGCTAGTAGCTAGATGGCTTCTTCTCTCTTTTTGGATCTCAATACAATGTTCTCCCCCTCTCTCGTGGAGATCTATTCGATGTAATCTTCTTTTTGCGGTGTGTTTGTTGAGACCGATGAATTGTGGGTTTATGATCCAGCTTATCTATGGAAAATATTTGATTCTTCTCTGAATTATTTTATGTATGATTAAGTTACCTTTGCAAGTCTCTTCGAATTATCCCTTTGGTTTGGCCAACCAGATTGGTAGTTCTTGCAATGGGAGAAGTGCTTAGCTTTGGGTTCAATCTTGCAGTGTCCTTACCTAGTGACAGAAGGGGTTGCAAGGCACGTATTGTATTGTTGCCATCGAGGATAACAAGATGGGGTATTTATCATATTGCATGAATTTATTCCTCTACATCATGTCATCTTGCTTAAGGCGTTACTCTGTTTTTAACTTAATACTCTAGATGCATGCTGGATAGCGGTCGATGAGTGGAGTAATAGTAGTAGATGCAGAATCGTTTCGGTCTACTTGTCTCGGACGTGATGCCTATATACATGATCATTGCCTGGATAACCTCATAAATATGCTCAGTTCTGTCAATTGCTCAACAGTAATTTGTTCACCCACCGTAGAATATCTATGCTCTTGAGAGAAGCCACTAGTGAAACCTATGGCCCCCGGGTCTATTCTCATCATATCAATCTCCATCACTTTATTTACTTGCTTTGCTTTTACTTTTCAGTTTGCATCTTTATACCAAAATACCAAAAATATTATCTCTATCAGATCTCACTCTCGTAAGTGATCGTGAAGGGATTGACAACCCCTAATCGCGTTGGTTGCGAGTAGCTATCGTTTTGTGCAGGTATGAGGGACTTGCGCATAGCCTCCTACTGGATTGATACCTTGGTTCTCAAAAACTGAGGGAAATACTTACACTACTTTGCTGCATCATCCTCTCCTCTTCGGGGAAATCCAACGCAGTGCTCAAGAGGTAGCATTGATCGGGAAGGGCCGATCCTTCGCATAATGCGGAAAAATCTTCAACGATTTGTAACCCTCGAACAGCTGACCGGCTCTCGCCGCATCATGACAGTCAGTTTTCGGCTTTCTCTACTGAGGTGCTCATCCGGTCTAAGCCAGGGCACAATCGCAGTAGTGCTCACTTTACTGCCCCAGCCGATGTAGCGAAACGTAGGGTAGTAAGCACAGGAGCCGGGTAACCCAACTATTGACCAAAGACATGATTCGGAGCCAATGCATATAATGCTAAATTCGGGGTGCCGAACTCTTCTACGAGGAGTGTTCGGACTTTGTTGCCGTGTTATGGGGTGATGAGGAGCCCCTGGCGAATGTGAGCCATACCCAAGTGTACGGATGCGGTCGATAAGCAAATCGAAATAGAATTGAGTAAGGGGCGAAAACCACAGAAACTGGGCCGCAAACCATTTTCATTATAACTGAATGGATACGTTAATGCGTATCTTGTACAAATAGTGCGATAAGCATCCGGGCTATTTAACATGCCGGAATCAAGAGGGCGCAGCGTGCGGGTCCTGAGAAATAAGTAAAAATACCGTCAAGAAGAACGTATAGAGGTTACCCTACACACCTATGCTGCTTGCCGTCTTTGTATGTCGATCCTTCGAAAGGACTGGTGATCAGGCCCGCGGAAAAAGGAACCTAAAACAAATAAAAATAAAAAGGGTGAAAGTATGTGTGAGTCCGGGGTCGGTCAAGCCGCACTGTGGACCACAAGCTGTGCCTCCGTCGATGCCCATGGGATTTTGAGTGCGTAATTATGCGCGCATGTTACAAATGCCACTACTTGATCAGGGCTGGGATGGAGGCCGAATTGCTAGTCGAGCTCTTGACGAGCTGAGTTGTCTTGTTGCAGTGTGGTCCGGACCCTCTTAATGATGTCCAGGGGCTCGACAGCTGGATTCCGGTTCTGCTTGAGAAGGCCGCTTTGTACCTCTGCTGCTAGGGCATCGGTATGCTCCTCAGTACGGAGGGAGCATTCCGTATTACCATTAATTGTTATGATGCCATGTGGTCCGGGCATCTTGAGCTTGAGATAAGCGTAATGAGGTACCGCATTGAATCGAGCAAATGCGGTTCGTCCGAGCAGCGCGTGATAGCCGCTGTGGAAAGGGACGACATCGAAGATTAACTCCTCGCTTTGGAAGTTGTCCGGAGATCCTAAGGCAACCTCAAGTGTGATTGAGCCCGTGCAGCGGGCCTCTACACCTGGTATGACCCCTTTGAAGGTGGTGTTTGTGGGTTTGATCCGGGATGGGTTTATGCCCATCTTACACACTGTATCCTGGTAGAGCAGATTGAGGCAGCTGCCGCCGTCCATGAGGACCCGCGTCAGGTGGAATCCATCGATGATTGGGTCGAGGACTAGTGCGGCTAATCCGCCATGTCGGATGCTGGTCGGATGATCTCGATGATCGAAGGTGATCGGAAATGACGACCACATATTGAATTTTGGGGCGACTGGATATACCGCGTAGACGTCCCTGAGTGCGCACTTGTGCTCCCTTTTGGGGATGTGTGTAGCGTATATCATGTTAACCATTTTGACTTGAGGGGGAAATTTCTTCTACCCCCCAGAGTTCGGCTGCCGGGGCTCGTCGTCATCGTCCTCACTTTGTGATCCCTTTTCCTTGTTCTCGGCATTTAACTTGCCGACCTGTTTAAAGACCCAACAATCTCAGTTGGTATGATTGGCTTGTTTGTCTGGGGTGCCGTGTATCTGGCACGGACGGTCGAGTATGCGGTCCAGGCTGGATGATCCCTCGTTGTTCCTTTTGTAGGTATTTTTCCGCTGGCCGGGCTTGGAGCCACTGAATCCGACGTGAACCGTAGTGTCATCGGTGTTATCGCCATTGCTTCGGTGTTTGTGTCTATTGCGCCGGAGCTTGCCGGTGCTGTTTTTGGCCTCGGAGGGGCCTGTATCACTGGCCGTATTTTTACTACGAGCCAGCCAGCTATCCTCTCCCGCACAAAAGCGGGTCATGAGTGTCGTGAGGGCTGCCATAGATTTCGGCTTTTCCTGGCCGAGGTGACGGGCGAGCCATTCGTCACAGATGCTATGTTTAAAGGCCGCAAGGGCTTCGGCATCCGGACAGTCGACTATCTGGTTCTTTTTAGTTAAGAACCTAGTCCAGAAATTCCTGGCTGACTCCCCAGGCTGTTGAACTATGTGACTCAAGTCATCGGCATCTGGTGGCTGGACATATGTACCTTGGAAGTTGTCCAGGAAGGCCTCTTCCAAGTCCTCCCAGCTGCCAATGGAATTTTCAGGCAGGCTATATAACCAGTGCCGAGCTGGCCCTTTAAGCTTTAGTGGGAGGTATTTAATGGTGTGGAGGTCATCTCCTCGAGCCATATGGATATGAAGAATAAAATCCTCGATCCATACTGCGGGATCGGTTGTGCCGTCGTATGATTCAATATTGACGGGCTTGAACCCTCGGGGAATTCATGGTCCAGCACTTCATCTGTGAAGCAAAGAGGGTGTGCGGCGCCTCTATATCGGGCCGTGTCGCGGCGCACCTCTGATGAAGTCCGCCTGCGGTTATCGGCCAGGGCGTGACTAGGTCTGTCACGTCCGAATAGGTAGCCGTCATCCCGGGTCGGAAAACGTCCTCGCGATCCGTAGATTGATCTGGTGTGTCCTGTTCTACTGTCCAGTTTCTGCCGAAGGTCGTATGTATGATCCCGAGCTGTTTTGTCTTTGTTTTTGTGAGGCCGTGGGGCGGGCTACTGTTCGGCATGGGTTGCCGCTTTGTCCCGACCGCGGGGTGGCCGGTCGGCCGCCCTGTCTCGACCTAGTGGTGGTCGTTCCGCATTACGCGAGGGAGATATGTGCTCCGGTGCCTCCTCATCGAATTGAGGTAGCAGTCTGCGTTTTGGGTAGCTCTTGGTTGGGCGCTTAAGGCCGTATTCTTCGGTTGTCAGGACATCAGTCAATCTGTCGACGAGCAGATCTTGTTCAGCTTGAAGCTGTTGTTGTTTCTTTTTCAGGCTCCTTGCGGTGGCTATGAGCTGAAGCTTAAAGCGCTCCTACTCTAGAGGATCCTCAGGCACGACGAAGTCTTCGTTGCCGAGGCTTGTCTCCTCCTTGGAGGGTGGACGATAACTATCGTCCTCCGAGTCATCTTCTATGGTCTGTTCGTCGGGGTTGCCTTCCCCGTTGTCTCGTTCCTCCTGTTCGGATGCAGCCCCGACAGGGTCTTCGTTGTTTTCGGCGTCGTCCAGAGTACTATTTTCTCCGGTGCCAGTGTTGCCATCTTTTGAGCGACGAGGCTTAGAGCGGCGTTTGGGGCGCCGGCGCTTGGGCTACGTCTCGGAGGGTTTATTCGCATCCTGCTATTCTTTGTCGTCGTCAGATCCTTTAGGTGTATCGACCATGTACACATCGTACGAGGAGGTGGCCGTCCAACATCCACTGAATGGCAGGTTTTGTGCCTCCTCTTCTCCGGCATCGTTGTCCATACCATCGATGTCTTCGGAGTCGTAATCGAGGTCGTCCGTTAGGTCTTCGACAGTGGCGATGAAGTGGGTGGTGGGTGGGTGAGGGAGTCCCGGACTAGGGGGTGTCCGGATAGCCGGACTATCGTCACGGCCGGACTCCAAGACTATGAAGATACAAGATTGAAGACTTCGTCCCGTGTCCGGATGGGACTTTCCTTGGCGTGGAAGGCAAGCTTGGCGATACGGATATGTAGATCTCCTACCATTGTAACCGACTCTGTGTAACCCTAATCTATCCGGTGTCTATATAAACCGGAGGGTTTTAGTTCGTAGGACGAACAACAATCATACCATAGACTAGCTTCTAGGGTTTAGCCTCCTTGATCTCGTGGTAGATCTACTCTTGTACTACCCATATCATCAATATTAATCAAGCAGGAGTAGGGTATTACCTCCATCGAGAGGGCCCAACCTGGTAAAACATCGTGTCCCTTGTCTCCTGTTATCATCCGCCTAGATGCACAGTTCGGGACCCCCTACCCGAGATCCGCCGGTTTTGACACCGACATTGGTGCTTTCATTGAGAGTTCCTCTGTGCCGTTGCCATCAGGTAGGATGCCTCATCTCGTCTTTAAAGACGATACTATCGCCAAAGGAGCCTTGGCCGCTGGCCAGACTCTTCGGCTAGGTGGTTTTCTTATGACCGCTAATCCGGCCACCGCGCCGACGATGACCTCTCGAGTCATCGAAACCAATCTCCATGTTAATTCGGAACTTGCCGAACAGCTAGATCCGATTGAGATTTCCTCCGTAAACAAGCTCTTGGATCGCATCGCCACCCTGGGAGTCGCTACAGACTACGACCGGATCGGGCCTAAAACCGATCTGAGAGAGATCAACTCTCCCCAGGCTACTCATCACGTTGCTGTGATAGAGGAGCAATACGGCGATTCTTCTTCTATCTTAAGGACTAGCTACGTCCGGATTCCCGATCCCTCCATGCCGGATTCCCGCAGAGGGACGGACGTCGACCAAGCCCTGAACTTAAAGTCAGGCGGCGGGTTGGACTCATTGGATAACAATCAAAAATCCAAACTTCCGAGTTCGGAAACTCCTCGGCCCTGAGTCCTAAATTGGACGGGGTTCCGGATCTAGTTCCACCCGCCCACCCAAACATTAGCGATCTCTCTCGAATCCGGCAAGAGCCCGCGAGACAAGACATCATTCTTGGGCGATTCCTCCTGGTTTTGAACAGGATAAAGGATCGCCGAGAGGAAGACGCAATCCCAATTTTCTGCTATAATTGCACAGACAAGGGAATCCTAAACGCCATAAGTCGTCGCGAAATTACACGCTTTGTGGACTTGGAAGCCATAGTACAAAAGTACTGTGCGATGGAGAGCGCTTGGAAAACCGAAAGTAAATTTTGGGATAATCCAGCCCCGGATACATCCCTAGTCCGAAATAAAAGGGTGTATCATTATCAAGCACCGGGTTAAATACCAAAAACCAAAACCCCTAAAGGGTGCGGAACCGTCTTGGAGGGTTGGCTAAGCGGACCTGCAAAATTATTAGCACAGGGACGCCACTCCAACTCATAGCCTTGAGCATGTTGGATACTACGGCAGTGGCCAAAAGTGGCGAGGAGCTTCTAGCTTCGAATCCCAGCCCAAAGAACACCATGACGGTGTTAATAGTCTTGAGACTTTCGCATCAAATAACATGCAAAACGAACACTCCGCAACCTTGCGAAGTCTACCAAGTAGCAACACTAAATCCATGGGTAACACGGCTATTACTTTTAATGCCGTGATTTAACCTAAATTCGAACAGCCCGAGCACCAGCCGCATTGGTCCTCGGTCGATTGTGGGCGGCTTTACGCCTTACTAAGGTACTCATGGATGGCGGCAGCGGACTAAACCTCATTTATGAGGAAACCCTCGAAAAATGGAAATAGATCGAACCGCATTGAGCGAAGCAGCACAACCTTTAGAGGAATAATCCCTAGCCGGAAGCATGCTGCAGGAAAAATAACATTGGACGTAGTGTTCGGCTCGCCGGACAATTACAGGTCCGAGGAGGTCACATTTCAAGTGGCCCCGTTCAACAGCGGATATCATGCTTTGTTAGGACGAGGCATTCACAATTTTTCAAGCTATACCCCATTACGGGTACATGAAGCTTAAAATGCCCGGACCTAACGGAATCATCACTCTCGCTAGTGATCCGAATATAGCACTCCGCGCCGAAAACAAGACAGCCGCACTAGCCCTCGGGGCACTATCCGAAGCCCTAGCGGCCGAGGAACTCACCGCGATGCGCTCCACGGTGAACAGGGACGATGTGATACTTGATAAAAGATCCAAGTCCACCTCTTTTAAACCAGTGGATGAAATAGTCAAATTCCAAGTCCACCCAACGGACCCAGGAAAGACGGCCTCCATTGGGGCACAACTAAACCCTGATGTAGACGCTGCACTACGAGAATTTCTACGAGAAAACTGGGACATCTTTGCCTGGCACCCTTCAGACATGCCAGGAATCCCACGTCGGCTGGCCGAGCACAGCCTAAATATCCTAAAAGGATTCAAGCCCGTCAAACAGGCTCTTCGGCGCTTTTCCGAACCCAAGAGATGGGGCCATGGGAGAGGAGCTAGCCAAACTTTTGGAAGCCGGATTCATCAGAGATATAAAACATCCGGACTGGCTAGCAAACCTGGTGATGGTACCAAAGAAGGATAAATCCTGGCGCCTATGTGTTGATTTTAAAGACCTTAATAAGGCTTGCCCAAAGGATCCCTCCCCCCTCCCTCAAATTGATCAAATTATTGACGCTACAGCAGGACACGACTCATTGTGCTTCCTCGACGCGTACTCCGGCTACAACCAAATTAATATGGCGGAGCCAGACCAAGCTGCAACAGCATTCATCACTCCATACGGCCCGTTCTGCTTCAACACAATGCCCTTTGGGCTTAAAAACGCCGGCGCAACATATCAGCGCATGATTCAGACATGTCTGGCAAACCAGATCGGCAAAACAGTGGAAGCATATGTAGATGACGTGGTCGTCAAAACCAAGCACGTCGAAACTCTAGTAGACGACTTGAGGCTCACATTCGACAATCTTCGAAAATATGACATCAAGCTCAATCCGGAAAAATGCGTCTTCGGCGTTCCAGCCGGAAAGCTCCTGGGCTTCATTGTGTCCGGTAGAGGAATTGAAGCAAACCCAGCCAAGATCCGAGCTCTGTCACAATTGGATATTCCAAAAGACCTCAAACAAATACAAAATTGACAGATGCGTGCGGCTCTAAGCCGCTTTATTTCCCGTTTGGGAGAAAAGGCGTTACCCCTTTACCGCCTCCTCCGCCGCACCGAACACTTCGAGTGGACGGATGCCGCCACGGCCGGACTCGAAGAAATAAAGGCCATTTTGGCAACAAATCCGGTCCTGGCCGCGCCCAATGTGGGCGAACCAATGCTATTATATATCGCCGCAAGACATCAAGTTGTCAGCGCGGTGCTCATTGTCGAACGAGAAATGGATGTACACCGGTTCCCTCTTCAAAAACCGGTTTACTATGTGTCCACCGTCCTAACTCCATGCAAGTCCCGGTACCCACACTATCAGAAGATAGCATACGCGGTGTTCATGGCATCCCGGAAGTTGCGACACTACTTTCAAGAGTGCTCGATAACAGTAGCCTCCGAAGTACCTCTTAACGACATTATAAATAACCACGATGCGACGGGCCGGATTGCTAAATGAGCCATAGAGCTCCTTCCATTCGATATAACTTATAAGCCACGACGAGCTATTAAGTCGCAGGTTTTGGTCGACTTCGTGGCCGAACGGACTGAAGCCGAACTCCCTAAAGAGTACGGCGCATATTCCAATTGGATCATGCACTTTGACGGCTCCAAAATGTTGGCGGCCTGGGGCTGGCGTCGTCTGACGTCCCCAACCGGGACACAGTCCAATCGTCCTTCGATAATGTATACGGACTCCAAAAACGCAGCGAATCTGAGGCCCTTCGCACGGCCTCCGGATGGCGATCTCCATGGGCATTCAATGCCTAGAGGTGCGAGATTCAACCTCGCAATATCTCAAATAAGCGGGACTTTGATGCCAAAGATCCAAAATGGCAGCATACCGCAACGCGGTCCTAAAAATGTCGGCCGGTTCAAGGGCTCGAATTTCATCATATAGCCCGGGATAACAACCAGGCGGCGGATATATTGGCACGCATCGGTGCAAAACACGATGCCGTCCCACCCAATATCTTTCTGGAACGGCTGTTCAAGCCATCCGTACTATGGGAAGGGGAATCCGGCAATAACAATCCGGACCCAACCGCACTACCTGACGCCGAACACTCTGACACAACCGGAGGCTCTGCCCCCGAGATAACACCCTCTGCTCATGAAATAATGGCGGTTATCGCCCAGTGGACGGAACCATTCCTAGCCTACCTAACTAGGCAGGAACTCCCCGAAGACCAAAATGAGGCTCGCTGCATAGTACGGCGCTCTAAAGCCTATAAAGTCCATGAGGGAGAGCTTTATAAGAAAAGCACTACCGGAGTCCTTCAAAGGTGTATATCCGAAGAGGAAGGGCGAAACCTCCTGGCTGAAATTCATGCCGGACTGGGTGGGCACCACGCCGCAGCCCGGGCCCTTGTAGGCAAGGCCTTCCGTACAGGATTTTATTGGCCGACGGCCCGGGCAGATGTGCAGGACTTAGTCCAATGATGCGTCGGTTGCCAGCTTTTTGCTAACCAAAGCCACATGCCACCCACCGCCCTTAAAACTATACCCATCACCTGGCCGTTCATGATGCAGGGGCTTGACATGGTTGAACCCCTTAAGGAGGAACCCACAAGCAAAAATACCTATTGGTCATGGTGGATAAATTCACCAAATGGATAGAGGCGAAGCCTGTTAAAACGGCCGAATCCGGACCGGTGATAGACTTCATATCAGGGGTAGTGCACCGTGTCCCCCACAGTATCATCACTGATAATGGCACCAACTTCACGGCCGATGAGGTCAAATTATGGTGCAAAAACATGGGCATCAAGCTCGATTACGCCTCAGCCTATCACCCTCAAACCAACGGCCAAGTCGAACAAGCAAATGGTCTAATCATGAGCGGCATTAAACCCAGACTAGTGCGGTCCCTCAAGGAATCTAACACGCCTTTGGGTTGAGGAGCTCGACTCAGACTGGGGCTGCGGACCACGCCGAATCGTACTACCGGATTCACACCATTCTTTATGGTGTACGGCGCAGAGGCAGTCTTGCCCTGCGATATAATACATGACTCACTCTGCGTGCGCATGTATGAAGAAAGAGAAGTCGAGCTTGATCGGCAGGACAGTTTGGACGCATTGGAGGAGGACGCGACGTGGCAAAAGCTCGTTCCGCATTCTATCAACAGCAGGCCCGAAGATATCAAAGCAGGGAAGTACGGGCCAAAGCTTATAACGTTGGCGAACTAGTTCTACGCCTGTCGGACAAGAAAAAGGACAAACTCAAGCCCAAATGGGAAGGTCCCTTCATCATCGACCAGGTCCTGACCGGCGGGGCATACCGTCTGCGAAACGCATCGGATAACCGACTCGAGCTGAACCCATGGAACGCAGCCCGTCTATGAAGATTCTACGCCTAAGCGCCGGACTCCAAGTTCGTCTCCTTCCTCCGTCCACATTTTCTATTTTTGCTGTCTTTTATTTCTCAACTTCCTCCTTCTTCTTCTTGAAGCCTCTAGAGGCTCGTTTGCGCTTTTTTCGCACACACTTGATGCGCTGTCTGCGCTCATTATACCTGGGGGCTTCTTTAATGAAGCTTATTTATCTGGGCTTCATGCCCAACACATGCATTAACCTTCCGCATGTACCTTTTATTCACCATTATATGCATCGATATGACTTAAGTTTTGGCCAAGCTGGGTTGCTGGCTCTGTGCTTACCCTACATTCCCGATTGTTCGGCTAGGGTGGTAAAGGAGCACCTCTGCGATTATTACTGCCGGTCAACGGATGTGTACCTCGAGACTAGGTGAAGCCAAAGCTAGCGTTCTTGAGGGAATATTCGGTCGGTGAACTGAAAGATGATTTTAACTATTTACCCATCTGCCCTCGATGATTTTCGCTTTCATAGCAGCTTTGACATGCACTTTAGGGCATGCACCCCGAAAAAGGAACCCTTAACGGAACTATTCTCCCTGGAAGATGTTTCTTACTACCCATGTAATATAACATAACTAGTTGGGCACTTGTCTGATACAGCAATAATGACCCCTACGCCTGGTCTCCATGCATACCCCGGTTCTTATATAACCACGAAGGTATTCGGACACACTCCGGACTATTGGGTCCTGAGGTCGAAGCGAAAAAGGTCTGCTATGACATACGATCTACAATCCGGCTAGAAGACATTTTTTCATGTCACATTTTTACATAGTCAACTCGACTCATTGTATTCCTCCTCAATGCCATCTAATAGGCTATGTAATTTACAATCTTGCTGGGAATACTTAGCGGCCAATTCTATGTACACTAAGCTTACAGGGATCTCCATCCCATCAGGCCCCACAGGTCCGACCTCGGCCATGTGGTTTGGGTCACCCGTGTGCCGCGTCTTTACCATGGCCCAGCCTCCCGGCGCCTTGACGGCAGGCGATATCTTCCATAGTCGGAGCGCCGCCGTGCTCCTTGAAGCCGCTCCGCCAACTCCCCAATGCCTTGAGGCGGGGAGATAGATAGCCACAAGGCCTGGCCGATGCCTTTCATCACCTGCCGGACTCGTTCGTGCGGTAGCCGACGCAGTTCGGGAAGAAGATCACCCGAATCGGGCATCTCCTCCTCGGGGCGACACTGTGAGCAAACCTACATACATGTTTATGTTAGTCGCCTTCCTCGCCGAACTCTTTTAAAGTTCGCTCAAGCACTAATGAAAATGCGGCGACGGTTGCCGATTCTCCTTCTGAGTCGGACAACCGGAGCACGAACATCCTTCGTTCCTCATCCAGCTTGGTGTTGGCGTCTTGGAGGTTATTTTTCTCCTGCCGCACCCTCGTAAGCACGCTCTCGCCGGCCTTTAGCTGGCGCAAGAGCTGCTGCTTGTCCGGATCTAGTCCGGCGCCATCTGCAATATTTTTGTCAGATTTACAAACCCGCCGCACTTCATAAACTATTTATCTTTTAAAGCGTATATTACCAGTGGGGGTCTCTGCGGCTCCCCCTGTAGCGGCTAGTGCGGCCTCAAGTTGGGCCTTGCACTCTTCAAGCTCCTGGGACAGTCGGGTATTCTTTTCTGTAAGATCCTGCATAACAAATGATCCTTAAATCAGTTATTCTAACTATTTTAAGTCTCGGGGGCTACTGGCATATATAACTGTCAAATTTCCTTACCCGTATGTCCTTTACATACTGCTCCGTGGCTCTGGCTAGACCATCTTGAGCGGCACGGAGGTGCGCATCTCCCGAATCGAAGGCATTCAAGGCCTCCTGGGAGAAACATGCGTCACGAAGAACTGTCCGGCGCGCTGTGATTCAAGGCGCTCTCCACCTCGGAGTTGGTGGCGGACAACCTGTCGGCATCCTCTGTCGGAGGAGCATCCGACGCACGTCTCGTGCTCGCCTCAGCCTCCGGACCCGGCTTTGAAGCCTGGCCGGTGAAGGTTCGATTAGCAACCTCTCCGGACTCGGTCCGGCGGCGCTCTTTCATGAAAAGAGCTCCAGCGTTAATCGCCTTCCGTGAATCAATCACAGGGAGTATGGTGACACGCCATACCGTTGCAGCGGAGTTTCGATCCGGACCACACTTCTTTTTAGCTCTTGGGCCAGACTTGCCCTTTGTTGGCCAGCCGCCGCGCTCGGCTTCCTGCCTCGAAGGTACCCCTGCGAAGCACCATTGGTATCTGGTGATCAAAAATAAGCATGGATGGGTCATTATCAGGGCTTTGGGATCTCGGTCTCAGTTACCTGTGAGGTTGGAAGTATTCCGGGGTAATCAGCCGTAATGGCAACCAAAGCATCGTCGATGCTAAGTTGGTAGAACACCCCGTCGATCAACTCCACCTTTATATCTGGATCCTCTTCGGAGGTCGGATCAAGGGACCGCTCCGGATTCTCGGGTTGTGGGGGCGGGCTGTGTATCTTCTCCACAGTCCGGCGCAGTTCCTGCGCAAAACCCATGAAATGAGATATTTAACCACGGGAACATGGATCGTACAGGTCGCAAAGATGTTTGCTTACCCATCTTCAAGGATTATTCGAAGAAAACTCCTTGATGGATTGCGAGAAATCCTCCTCCTCTCCTTTATACATGGTAGACAAGATCTTCACCAGTTCGGTGACCGATCCCGCCCTTTGCGGCCGTGGCGGGTGGCATCGTCCTCCCGTTCAAATCCCACATGGGTGGCCCCTATATTGGGCGGCTGCACTCCCTCATAATACTGATTGCCATGACTCTAATCATGGTCAATCCGGCATGAAACCAATAACCTTATTCGGCTCATCAAATAAAGGACATCGGTCATTTTCCCTCCGGGCTCCGAGCGCGCCACTTAGGCGCTTCTTGAGAGGAGCATTGCTGAACTCCGGAAGGCCGATCCGAGCAGGATCCGGCAGCGGGGCGTCCTCCATGTAAAACCATTCAAGTCCAGTCTTGGACGCCTTCTTTGGGGTTCGGATAGGTATCCGGTCCGGCGATCGCCATAGCTCGGCTCCGCCCACTTGATATATTGACCCCTCGTAAGAGCGGGGTACTAGGCGAATATTCTCTTCCACAGCCCAAATGAGCCTCGACGCCCAAGAACAATTCGTAAAGGGCCACGAAGCCCGCGATGTGCAAGATGGAGGCAGGAGTAAGATGGTGCAATTGGAGGCCGTAGAACTCCAAGAGCCCCCGAAGAAACGGATGGATTGGAAATCCGAGTCCTCTTACTAGATAAGAGATGAAGCATACCCGCTATCCTTTAGAGGGACCGGGGACGCTCTCCGCTTGCTTCCCGCCCTTGTAGGTGGCAAGTCCGGCTCGAACCGGAACCATGAAGGTCGGGGGAAGAAATCCCTTGGCTTGGAGTATAACTAGCTCGCTATGCGGGACTGAGCATTTCTCCCAATTTCGTGTTGAGGGCTGGGGCGCGAGAGGAGGAGCGCGTCGACTGTCCATGATGGAATGGGCTTTGGTCAGAGGCGCTCCGATGAAAGCTCACGAAGGGGGGATGGTGTGACTCAGATCTAGAACCTCGCCCCTTTATAGGCGGCTCATTTGCGCAGCTAGGGGGGTAATTGTAAAAATACCCTGGCTTTTCGCATTCATTCAAGCATGTGGAAGATGGCCTTTATTGGGCGTAGAAGCCAAGGAGCGCAGCATTTATCAGAAGCCAGACACTATTCGACAAGTATATGGAATTTGCGAAAGAACCCGCCGCTCGCAATGCGAAGACAATCAACGCGCGGACTCGTCGTCATTGAAGCCTGGTTCGGGGACTCTTGAGGAGTCCCGGACTAGGGGTGTCCGGATAGCGGACTATCGTCACGCCGGACTCCAAGACTATGAAGATACAAGATTGAAGACTTCGTCCGTGTCCGGATGGGACTTTCCTTGGCGTGGAAGGCAAGCTTGGCGATCTGGATATGTAGATCTCCTACCATTGTAACCGACTACTGTGTAACCCTAACCTATCCGGTGTCTATATAAACCGGAGGGTTTTAGTCCATAGGACGAACAACAATCATACCATAGGCTAGCTTCTAGGGTTTAGCCTCCTTGATCTCGTGGTAGATCTACTCTTGTACTACCCATATCATCAATATTAATCAAGCAGGAGTAGGGTATTACCTCCATCGAGAGGGCCCAACCTGGTAAAACATCGTGTCCCTTGTCTCCTGTTACCATCCTCCTAGACGCACAGTTCGGGACCCCCTACCCGAGATCCGCCGGTTTTGACACCGACAGTGGGGAACAAGATTCTCCGTCATCAGCCTCCAGTTCAAACCGGATATAGTTTGGCTGAGAATCGCCTGCCAAGGACAGGTTCTTTAATGAGTTTAGCACATCGACCAAGCGCGAGTGTTGAAAGATATCTGTGGCGCTGAACTCGAAGATCGATAACCGATCAAGCTCGGTGTTCGTGGGCGCGAGTTGTTCGGAGCTTGCAGCCGGATACGAGTCCGGCTTCCGTTAACACAGATGTTGCATGAGGCTGAGTCTGCACGCGGTTCCAACGCCCCGGACTCGGTGGCCTCGAATGGCGCAATCTGCTCCGGCTTTAAGGTCGTTGCAGCAACAGGAACCATCTCCCGGATGTGATCCGATGACAAATTTAAGTCATGTTCATCGGGGTGAGCGATCGCTGCGGTCTCGAATCCGGTGAAGATCAAATCTCCACGGATGTCCGCGACGTAATTCAAGCTTCCGAATCTGAACTAATGGCCAGGGGCGTAGCTGTCGATCTGCTCCAGATGGCCAAGGGAGTCGGCCCGCAGTACGAAGCCGCCGAATACGAAGATCTGTCCGGGGAGGAAGGTTCCTCCTTGGACAGCATCATTGCCGACGATTGAAGGGGCCATCGAACCTTTCATCGGCAGCATAGTGGAACTCTCAATGAAAGCACCAATGTCGGTGTCAAAACCGGTGGATCTCGGGTAGGGGGTCCCGAACTGTGCGTCTAGGATCGCTAGTAACAGGAGACAAGGGACAGATGTTTACCTAGGTTCGGGCCCTCTCTATGGAGGTAATACCCTACTTCCTGCTTGATTGATCTTGATGAATATGAGTATTACAAGAGTTGACCTACCACGAGATCGTAATGGCTAAACCCTAAAAGTCTAGCCTGTATGACTATGGTAATGTGTGTATATCCTCTATTCGGACTATGCCCTCCGGTTTATATAGACACTGAAGAGATCTAGGGTTACATAGAGTCGGTTACATAGAAAGGAATCTTCATAGTCGATTGCCAGGCTTGCCTTCCACGCCAAGTAGAGTCCAATCCGGACACGGGTATAGTCTTCGGCCTTCATGTCTTCACAGCCCATCAGTCCGGCCCATAGATAACAGGCCGGACGCCCGAGGACCCCTTAGTCCAGGACTCCCTCAACGACCGTGACTCTCGCGAAAGAAAAAAACACGTTTTTTCGCGTTTTTTTTTATTTTTTTTCAAAAAGCTAAGAAAGACCGGTGGAAAACCAAAACGTCGAAAAAACCTGAAAAAAAGTTTAAAAAGCCGAAAACGCGTGCAGAAAAACAAAATCCGGAAGGAGCGCCCAGATCGCGACACGTGGCGAATGGCTGAGAGCGCGCCAAGTGGCGCTGATCATTGTGAGGCTCCCGAAGGAGCGCTCGTTAACTAATTGCTCTCGGAATAAACAACACGCTACCTCCAGGTTGGCTGGCCCGTGAAAAACAAAGATTGGCCAGGCCTCATTGCTCTATATTTGCTTTCGAGAGGTTTAACTTGGGCCCATTCGGCCTGGTTCTTCTGGGCTAAACCCTGGTCATTCTTCGGGCCGGGCAGGTTTCAGGCTGGGCTTGCAAAAGCCTGATCTCAAAAGGACCAGCCCAGTGCTCAAAAACCAAAAAGAAGGACCAGCCCGAGCCCGAGCCCGACCCCAAGCCCTAAAAATCAATAACATCCACAGTGTGTGTGTGTGTGCGCGCGCGCGCGCGTGTGTGTGTGTGTGTGTGTGTGTGTGTGTGTGTGTGTGTAAATAACACTAAAAATATGTTATGTGCATATAGATGACATGACAAAAAAAGCCATAGTTTTCATAAGATAGAAATATCATGGGAGTAGGAAAACTATAAGAAATGAGATGACATGTATCTCAATTCATATAAGGAAAGAGATGTCATTTGATGCAAAGGATAGACTAATATTTTTTTCTTTAGAATGTGAAAGACTGGTCTTGTTTTGTGTGTGGAAATAATTCTTGTATTTCTCAATCAAAGTATAATCATGCTTAGCAGCGTCTAAAATGACCTCTGGTCCGACCCAAGCCATACAGCAGTTCGGCCATGAGTCCTCTCAAAGTTTGTCAAAACATAACTAGAGGAATTACAACCACGATGGATGTGGGTAATACAAAAACTACGTATGGACATGCTTTCTTTTATCTCTCTAACAAGAAAGGCGTATTTTGATCTGTTTGTGTCTCCGCTCTTCAACATATTCACAACCTCGAGACTGTTGCTTTCAGTGTCAATTGGTAGATTGCTCCACTCTAGCATGGGTCCTTCCCGAATAGCTAAAATCTCAGCCTCCAACACATCAGTGCATGAAGAAAAGGTGCCTACAGGAGCTGAAAGATTGGTCCTTCTCGTATATAGGAATAAGAATCCATTCTTATAAACCAAAGTACTCCAAAGGAGGTTTTCCTTTGAAATACCAAAGAAAACCTAACTTGGGTGCACTCGCATCTTGTGTGTGCTCTGATCTTGAGTTAGCTCCATCACTAGACAGGCTGATGTGCAGCAAAGCAGCCATGTTGACTTGCTTGTGTGGCAAAACAACACTGACCGGTGGGCCGGAGGTGTCGGTTTTATACCATCAAAACCACTCAACCGTGTGACTTTTCGCTCGCTAGAAAAGAGTAGACAAGACCCTCTGATTTACTGATTTGGAGATCTTTTCTTTTTCAGAACATCCTGCAAGTTTGGGGCGCAGGGCACTATTGATCCCGCACATATCGTTTAGAGTATCCTTTATAACACTAAGCTCCCTATTTTTAAAGAGTCCTCATTCAACCAAGATCTCCAATTGAGATTGAACCCCCACATTTAGACCGGGTAAACAATTTCTCAAAGCTTTCCCGTTCAGTTTTGCTAGGCATACTATGCTCCTTAATTTTTGAGGCCTCACAATTAATTGATGTCTTCAGTTTAGAATTGGTTCAACTCGATTTTCACCGGGTCAACAACACTCAGCTCCCTAATTTTAAGGCCACACAATCAATTGAGGTCTCCAATTCCTTATTTTGACCGGGTCAACAATTTCTTAAAACACCCCCATTTATTTTCTAATACTATACTCTATGCTTCCTAACTTTTATGGCACCACAATTAATTGATGTCTTCAATTTAGAATTGGGTCACTTGATTTTGACCAGATCAACAATTTCCCAAAGGCCTCTCCCATTCAACTATTTTAATTTTATATGTTCCCTAATTTTGAAGCTCTTTCATTCGATTGAGGTATTCAATCTTAGATTTGGTTTACTATTTTGATCGGACCAATGGTTTTGAAAATCAATCAGCAGTAACCGGCCTATAGAAACATATCAATCTCACGCACTCTCCCACCACCTAAAAAAAGGAAACGCCACCATCTGATACTGCAACACCAATATAGTGCATGTAGCTACTGACGCAGAAATTTTTCCACAAAAATATGGGTTTATTAGCGGATAATACAGAATCACACCACGAAAGGCCCACCAAATCACCATGTTATAAGAAAAGAACTCCATCATCTCCCTACCCCGTCGAACTAAATATTCCATCAATTCGAAAATATAAGGGGTATTAGTTTTTTAGAAAGTTAAACCTTTAATTTTGACCAAGTTTGGAGCCAAAAATATCGACATCCACAATATTAAATAATATGAAAATTTATTTCATGATGAATCTAATTATATCAATTTGTTATTATGAATTTTTATATATTTATCTATAAATTTGATCAAACTTAAAAAAGATTGACTTTTCAAAAAAAAATGAAACAACTTGTATTTTGAAACAGAGTGGGTATTTTTTCTAAGATACCCAACAATATCAACGGCGCAGCAAAGCGCGTCCAACCGTTCTAGTAATAGAAGGATGGATAATCACATTTCCTAACTACCCCAGAGAACACTAAGGCCTTATACAATGCAAGCAGGCCCGTCGACGAGGGCGTGCGAAGTGAGCGATCGCACAGGGCCCCAAAAACGTGGGGCCCCTGATCGGTGAAAAAATAAGAGAAACTCTGGCTCGTACGCCTGATCTGCGAGTGCCCTATGGGAACGGTTCAGCTGCAAAACACCCCACGCGCCAAGAAACCAGGAATCTGTGTGCCTGCGCGGTCCCATCTTGCGTCGAGTCCAAGGGAGAGTCAAAGCGTCGCACTGCCCCTGCCCTAATCCAACAATTCGCCCGATTGCCTCGCGCCGCCTCAAAAACCAATTAACCACGGTCCAATGGATCTGCGGTGAACCATTGGCCCTGTTTGGATCCCTAAGTTAGAGTTAGTTTTGGTTAGTTGGGGCTCAAATAACCCAAAAGTATCCAAACATGATGGGTTAGTTTGGGTTAGTTGGATCTAACCCACCCCAAAAAACTAGCCCACACTAGAGGAGCTTATTTGGGTTAGTTCTCTTGGGCCCACTAAAAGAATTAGTAAAAAAAAGTTATCCCTTCCATTCAAACATGGTCTAAAGTAGTCAAATGATTGAGAAAAAATATTTATTGTCAATCTAACCCTACCATCCAAACAGCTCTTTGGTTAGAGTTAGTTTAGGATTGATTCAAGGTTAGAATCTAACTCTATCCTTTAACTAAGTTAGAGTATCCAAACAGGGCCATTGTCGATGGCAGCCCCGAGGAAGAAGAGATCCTGCCCTGAAATCTAGCGTCGTACATCATGATGGTGGAGTTGTACTCTTCTTCCATGATGGTATCCAGCTTTGCCGGCGGCCGCGGTGGCATTGCCTTGCCAGATCCAGAAGTAGGCTGCTGCCAAGGAACAGCCTCGCGGCCAGCGTTCTGCAACAGTTCGCCGCCGACATGGCCTCCTTCACACAGGCCTAAGTCCATGATCGTAGATCGGTAGGTAAGTTTCTGCTACTACGCTAAGCCTAAACTGGGACGTGGTCATGTTTTTCAGTTTTGAGAATTATTTCTGCATTATGGCGTCACTATGATATTACTAGTTACAAAAACAGTAGATATTTTCATCAATTTATCCTATACTTGTCTAGCCGCTGTACTAAATAAATATATTAAAAAAACACTAGATATTTTAATAAATTTTGATGCTGCTTCTCCGTACAATATTACTATCAATTTAGTACAACCCATTTTATTTTGCACTAATACTCGGTATGTTTCTAGACATGCTCGAAATAAAACTAACTTAAAAAATTAAGTGAAACTATAATGTTTCTATCAGGTTCCAAAATTTAGGGGTCCATTTTGTATATCGCACCGGGGCCTCAAATTTCTGGAGACAGCCCTGAGTGTAAGATGTTTAAGACAGATGCTTGGAGAAACACATCAGGCTTTTCTTAAGTATCGGTGCTTATTTGTACGTACAGGGCAGACGCTTAATTAGACGTCTTTTCTGTAAAAATAGGCACCGATGTTTCAGAAAAACCCGATTTATTTTTCTAAGCACTCCATAAGCATCTAGTATTATACACGGCCTAAGAGCATCATGCATCGATCCCCTCCTCCATTTCACTGACGTGACAACGTGGACGCACAATCAATCCCCTAAACCATTCCCGCACGCCAAATATGTACTCCCTCACAGCATCCTGTACGAAACCAGGCAAGAAAGAAGTAAAGGCCCGGAGCAGCATTAATCGGCGGCTAAGCGTGCCACGCACCCTACCAACTGTTGAACACGCTCCCCTCTCAAAACACAGTACAGCAGCAGACTGATTACTTGTTAATTAATCCGCGAAAGCGGCCGGAGCAGGGAACGGATAAGGCCTCCAGCACAAACGTACACCCCGCATGGCGCATGGCCCATCATCCTCTCCTCGCTTCACGCGCGACGTGACACCCGTTTCCTCTCTCGTTAATCGTTATCGCTTATCCCCCGCCCCCAAAGCTTATCCTTTCCATACCACTTTTGACATCCTTGTCGCCCTACCCTATCCCTCTGCACGTCACGTCGCTACTACCATTAATTTGGCCTTGTCGCCCTGATCTTTTAACATACGCTAGTGTGGGAGTAAACTCGCCCTGTGTGCTTGGATGGTGAAGGCCTGAAGTGACCACCACTTGCCGTCCCCTGGTCGAGCACATACGGTATCTCTGATTCAAGGATTTCCAGAGAATTTTCGGAGCACTGAATCGCTCGCTTTGTAGATAAAGAACAAACCAGTACACGGCCCAACGACATATGTTTCAGTTGCTTGATTCTTCGTAGTATGAATTCTCCATAAAATTTTCATATTGGTTTCTCTGATCGCCCAAACCGGTTGAAAATAATCCATTCTTTTCTATGACGCAAAATCAAACAAGAAGTCGAATCATATAGACCTCGAATGGGCGTGATATTTCGGTCCTACATTTTTTTTCTATTCATGTATAGTTTAAATCCTACATATCAAAGAGGCCCTACAACTACAAGAGATAAAATATGGATCACGAACCCTTTTGCCGATATAGTACTTTTCAGAACACAAATTATGTACAATAGCACCACTTCACCAACCATAGTACACAGATAGGGTCAAGTATATATGGTGCTTGGCAACTGTTAGTACTCTCAATTATTAGTCTGTATTATATTACATATGTGCAATGCACTGCAAAAGAACATCCTAGAGATCGATTAGAACACACATGTCAATGATCAATCGGGGCTTTTTACTTGGTTGATCTGCATGCATACCTTGGCGCTATACTAGCATTGAAAAGGTTAATCGGGCTTCTTCTCTCCAATGAGATAGAACACTGGCATAACTTGTTGTAGGCTAGGATGGATATCACATGCACCATGTTCGGTGCTCCCTCTCCCTCTCTTTGCATGTCAATGCAACTACTAGCAGCTAGTAAAAGAATCAAGAAAAACCTAAAGCTCTAGGCGGCCATTGGTGATGTGAGCTGGGATGAGTGGGATCCCGGAGTACTACAAAGTAGGATCCATCCATCCATCCATCCATCTTGTCGATCTCCTCCCTAGTAGTTTGTTTCCATTACTAATTCCCTTGCAACTTGCATGCATATATATGCATGTCTTTTTTCCTTTTCGATCAATCTGATATCTGATCGGTGCACGTACGGCGTCCCTGGATCGGTTGATGATCAGCCACTGCCGCCGGAGCCGCCGCCGCCGTTGATGACGCCGTCGTTGCCGATGTTGAAGGACGGCTCGGGCGGCAGGAAGGGCGGCAGCGCGGTGAGGGAGGTGGAGGAGACCCGCCGGATGGAGCAGCACCGCAGGATCCGGCGGCGCTTGTTGAAGGGGTTCTCCGGCTTGGCCAGCACGTCCTTGCTGCTGGTGGTGCTGGCCACGGCCACGTCCTGCAGGTTCGCGAACGACCGCGACTTGCCGGAGAAGAAGCTCGACAGCCCCCGCCTGCCAAATCAAGAACTCGCAAATCAACCCACCGACCGAACCGAGAATTCGCCGTTCTTGCAAGAATTGGTAGGGTTGTTAATGGGGATGATTAAGGGGAGGGAGGTGAAGCTGGTCAATTACTTGATGGGTAGGGCGTCGTCGAGGGCGTCCAGGCTCGCGAGCCCGCCGGTCTTCCTCGTCCTCCTCTGCCACGGCGTCTCCCTGGCGCTCTCCACCTCCTCCCCTTCCTCCTCGTACCCCTCGGAGACGGGGCCAATGGAGGACCGCTCGTTTTCCGCCTCGGCGGCAGCCTCGGCCTCCCTTTCCTCCTCTTCCTCCACCGTCTCCAGCACGAACAGCCCGTGGCCCTCACCGCCAAGCCGCCCCCCTTGCACCGCCGCCGCCGCCTCCTCCTCCTCCTCCTGGTAGTGCACGACGTCCTTCCTCTTCCTCGCCCCGCCGCCGCCGCACATCCCGTACGGCGCCGCCGGGGACGGGGCCACCGGAGCGGGCCCCACGGCCGCCGCCGCCGCCGCAGCCACAACGGACATCGCGTCCGGACGTGAAGGGTGCTGCAGCTGCTCTCATCAATGGCGCCCGCAGGCCTCGGCGCGCGGCTCAGACGCCCATGGCCTCGGCCACCATTGGAGCTGCTATTATTGCTCTCGTCGCGATGGTTCGGAGGACAGAAGGAGAGGACGGGCAGCGGCGCCGGGGGCGTATATAGGCCGGCTCCGGGGCCGGGGAGGGAGGGAGACGGGTGGACAGGGACGCGTGGAGGGGGGGACGTGTCGGAAGGGGCGAGGGTAACGGGCGCGCCGGACAGCGGAGGCTGCATGCACGCCAACACGTTTTGGCTTAGCCTTTTGCGTGCCCATGCCCCGTATATGGCTGCCGCGCCTTTTGTTTTGCCTAATCAAAGCTTATCGGCTACCATGGATGGATCTTCTAGCACTTTCCGTCTCATTTCCGTAAAGCTTCCCGGGTAATTTCTTGCCAACAATATTAGTCGGCATTGAGCAGGGAAGGTTCCTTCTGATAATTAATACTAGCAAATGATGTAAAAAAAAATACTAGCAACTTTTTTTTGCAATGAAAAGATGTTGGATGTTGTTTTATTATTTGTCTAAATTAAATGTGGAGGAGTCAAAAAACCGATGTGTATTTATAAGGGCAGTCCCAATGCCACTCACGGTAGCGAGTTCACGTTGGCGACTCTTGTTGTGTTTGCATTCGGGCCTAGCGCGAAATCATGCTTTAGGTATCATAGATTTGTTTTCATGTTTATTTACTGGCCTTTCATGCATACTTGCTATTGGTTAGCGATGGCCATCCAGCTCACGTCATCCGTTATCCATGGTGGTGGTGGTCTTTTTGAATGAATTCATCCCTAGTAAAATCTCTTGAATGTTACCGGATGCCATTAGTTATCATATTCTCGTTGGTGGAAAATTCAATTATTGCATGAATTATCTTCGTTGATCATAGTTTGCTACAAGACATGTCAATCCTATATTATTTGTCAGTCTCCTCAACCCGGAACAACGAGTCTCGTGCGGATCATGTGAAGATCCCGATTAGGTTCGTGACACAATGGTGTGTGCTAATATACTATGTTTCTTTATCGCGACTAAAGTGATCACAAGCAAGACACACACAACCTACATATACAACACATTCATGTCACCACAGGCTCGTGAACTTCCGTGTCCCGGATGGATGCTATGAATAGAGTGCGACATAAGAAGTTCACTTAATGGGGCACCTAAAATGTCGTATTCAACTTTTGCTTTAGCTTAGCCTTTTGCGTGCTCAATATATGGCGCGGCTTTTGTTTTGCCCAAATCAATGTCTTATCGCAACCGCGCTCCTATGTGTACCTCATACGCAACATGACATCTCCCTCTTCATCTCTCCTCATTGTCACATCCCTCCGCATTTCCATCGTCTCTCCAGGGTAATCTCTTGCCAACGATATTAATCAACATTGAGTAGGGAAGGTTCATACTTCATACTAATATAACTAATATCACTTTTAATGAAATAAAAAAAGGACGTTGGATGTTGTTTATTTGTTTACATGCGAAGGGAGTCCAAAAACCAATGGATCATTATAAGGGGAGTCCCAATGCCACTCACCATAGCGACTTCACGTTGGTCACTCTTGTTTTGTTTGCATTCGGTCCTAGCACCAAATCATTATGCTTTAGGTCTCATAGATTTGCTTTTGTGCTTATTTACTGGCCTTTCACACAGAATTCCTATTAGTGAGCGAGGGCCCTCCAGCTCACGTCATCCATCATCTATGGTGGTGGTGGTCTCTTTGAACGAACTCATTCCTAGTAAAATCTCTTGAATGTTACTCGATGACATTAGTTATCATATTCTTGTTGGTAGAAAATACATATTGCATCAATTATCTTCGTTGATCACAATATGCTAAAAGACATGTCAATACTATATCTTTTCAATCTCCTCAAGCTACAACAATGAGTCTCATGCAGATCATGGAAGATCCCCAATAGGTTCCTGACACAATGGCGTGTGATAATTTACAATGTTTCTATGTCGCAAGATAGTAAAGTGATCACAAGCAAGACACACAACCTACATATACAACATATTCATGTCACCACAGACTTGTGAACTTTGGTGTCCCGGATGCATGCTATGAACAGAGTGGGACATAAGAGTTTCACTTAATGCGGCCACCCAAAATGTCGTATTCAATTTTTGCTTTAGCTTAGCCTTTTGCGTGCCCATGCCCCATATATGGAGCGACTTTTGTTTTGCCCAAATCAATGCCTTATCGGCAACCATGTTCCTATGTGAAACGCCCTCGATGCGGCTATATCTCCCACGTGTCGAAGCACGACTTAGAGGCATAACCGCATTGAAAGCAATGTCGCAAGTGAGGTAATCTTCACACAACCCATGTATTACATAAGGGAAAGAGATACATAGTTGGCTTACAATCGCCACTTCACACAATACACGAGTAAAACATTACATCATACAGGTACAATCAAGGTCCGACTACGGAACCAAAATAAAAGAAGACTACCCCAAATGCTACACAGATCCCCGATCGTCCCAACTGGGCTCCACTACTGATCAGCTGAAACGAAACAACACAATGAACAAGATCTTCATCGAACTCCTCCTTGAGCTCAGGTGCGTCACCTGCACGGTTTCATCGGCACCTGCAAACTGGTTTTGGAAGTATCTGTGAGTCACGGGGACTCAGCAATCTCACACCCGCGAGATCAAGACTATATAAGCTTAAAGGTAGGACAGGGTTGTGAGGTGGAGCTGCAGCAAGCGACTAGCATATATGGTGGCTACATTCGCAAAAGAGAGCGAGAAGAGAAGGCAAAAGCACGGTCGAACAACTATGATCAAGAAGTGATCCTGAACTCCTACTTACGTCAGACATAACTCCAACACCGTGTTCACTTCCCGGACCCCGCCGAGAAGAGACCATCACGGTTACACACGCGGTTGGTGTATTTTAATTAAGATCAACTTCGGGTTTTCTACAACGGACATTAACAAATTCCCATCTGCCACATAACCGCGGGCACGGCTTTGAAAGTTCAAAACCCTGCAGGGTGTCCCAACTTAGCCCATGATAAGCTCTCGATCAACGAAGGATATTCCTTCTCCCGGAAGACCGATCAGTCTCGGAATACCGGCTACAAGACATTTCACAGCAATAAAACAAGACCAGCAAAGCCGCCGGATGTGCCGACAAATCTGATAGGAGTCGCACGTACCTCGGTCTCGGGGCACACCGGATAAGTCAGCCTCTGAGTAAAACCAGCCCTCGAGTTGCCCGAGGTGGCCCATGATCTGCTCGGTTCGGACCAACACTCGAAGGAGCACCGGCCGGGGGTAAAATAAGATGACCCTTGGGCTCCGAAACCCAAGGAAAAAGGGCTAGGTGAGGCAAATGGTAAAACCAATGTTGGGCCTTCTGGAAAAGTCTTATTCAAAGCGAACTGTCAAGGGGGTCCCATAAATCACCCGACCGCGTTAGGGACGCAAAAATCCGGGAACATAACACCGATATGACGGAAACTAGGGCGGCAAGAGTGGAACAAAACACCAGGCATAAGGCCGAGCCTTCCACCCTTTACCAAGTATATAGATGCATTAATAATATAAGATATATTGTGATATCCCAACAAATAAAACATGTTCCAACAAGGAACAACATCTCCATGTTCCAACAAGGAACAAACTTCATCTTCACCTGCAACTAACAACGCTATAAGAGGGGCTGAGCAAAAGCGGTAACATAGCCAAACAACGGTTTGCTAGGAAAGGATGGTTAGAGGTTTGACATGGCAACATGGGAGGCATGATATAGCAAGTGGTAGGCATCGTAGCATAGGCATAGCAAAAGAGCGAGCAACTAGCAAGCAAAGATAGAAGTGATTTCGAGGGTATGGTCATCTTGCCTGAAATCCCGCAAGGAAGAAGAACGAATCCATGAAGAAGACAAACGGACGAAGTCGAACGAATCCTCACAACTCCGGAACGAAAACCGAAGCTAACGAGAGAAGCCAACCGGAAAGAAACAAACAACATAGTAAACAACCATCACATAAACATGGCATGATGCACAATCAAGTATGATGCATGTCCGGTTTAATGAGGCATGGCATGGCAATGAGCACATACAAAACTACAAGTTAAATGGAGCCCAATATGCAGCGAGTTGCATATTGACAAAACACCATACCAATTATTTAGTTCTCTCTCGGTTAGGTACTCAACAATATTAAATGTTATTAAACATGGCAAGAGGTGAAGCAATATGAAACTACCTATTTAGGCAAGATTAAATGAGGCCGGAAACAACAACAACAATTCGGAAAATCCCCATATGCAAATTATGGATTCGGTACAGATCTGTCCTAAAGCATATTTTAGAGTTGTTAAACATGCAAAGGAAAGCTACCATGTTAAACTAGGCATTTTCTACCCCATTTACATATATAATTTATTTAAAATGGAGCTACGGTTATTTAGTTATGAAATAAATCATTTTAGCATGGCATTTAAGCAAATTAAAGCAAACAACAATTTTAAACATTTAAATGTTGTTATCATGATCGGATGACATGTGCAAGTTTATGCAATTTTATGAAAACGTTATCATGAGCATGATATGAAGCATTATGTCACCGTGGTGGAAGAAAGGGTGCCACGACAGCGAATCCGAAAATGGTGCCACGCAACATATCGGTTCCGATAACTCGATTGAGATATCGGTACAAAGGAAAACGTGTGAGCGAGTCATGCAAGATGGTGGGGTGATCCCGGATTACGGGTTCCCGCGCACGTGGCATGGCAATAGAGGGCATCGCAAGGATGATTCGGACACGGCGGTCGTCACGGGTTATACCTTCGAAGCGTGCGTTCGGAGGAGAAAGCGTTTCGGAGAGGGAAGTAGACGCTCACGCGATGATCGCCGAGGGAAGTAGAGGAAGTAGGCATTCACGTGATGATCACCGAGGAAGTAGGGTACACGTTCGGAGAGGAAGTCGTTGTTCACGTTCGATGGTAGTGGTACATCTCGTCATCGAAGTAGTCGTTCATGTTCCGTGGATGTTCGGGGTCCACGGGTCTTGGTCGACGGTAGTGGTACACATTTTCGTAGATGTTCGGATCGACGGTAGCGGTACTTGAAGAATCCCGAAGCGGACTTGGCGTCTTCGCGCGTAGGGTACTTGTCGTTTCGGTTCGGTGGTCGTCGGTCGTAGTGGTACTTGGCGTTTCGGAGGCGACGGTAGAGGTACTGGCGTATCGCGGGGCACTTGTCGCATCATCGTGTAGTCGAACTTGGCGGAACCGAAGGGTACTGGCGCATCACCGTGGTACTTGTACATAATGTCGTAGCCGTTCGGGTCATTGGTAGCGGTGCTTGGCGCGTCGTCGTGGTACTTGTCGAGTCCGGGAAGCGGTCGCCGTACGCATCGAGAGAACACACAACCGAACACGGCAGCCACGGGTCATCAAAAGCGAGAGGCCATGGCGAGAGGTTCTGCTCCGCAGCCGCAAGTGGTGGACGGACGCAGCAGCGGCAGGGCTTCCGAGCGGGGCGCCGGAGTTGAAGGTGCTTAGCGACCGGAGAGGAGCACCGTGGCGGGCGCGGCTTTCGGGACGGATGGCGCGAAGCGGCCAGGAACAACAGCTCAGCAGCGCGACGAGCTGGGCGGCCGGAGGCACGGTCAACGCGGCAGGACCCGGTCGGCGGCAGCGCTTCTGCTGCTGCTGCTCGATGCAGCCGGCGATGGAGATGGAAGCAGGGCGTGACGGCAGCGGGTCTCGGCGCGTGGAAGGAGGTCCGGCGCGGGCGGCTGGGGCGAAGGAGATGGGGGCAGGCGACGGGCGCTCGAAGAGGGGCGCCATGGAGGAGAAAAGAAGGGCGGCGAGGACGGGCACCGGAGAAGGACGGAGGAGACCGGCTCGGCGCGGGCGAGTGGAGAGGCAGCGAGGAGGTGGAGAGGGTCGATCTTGGGAGAACGAGGGAGAAGGGATCGGCGACGAGGAGGTGGCGGAGGAGGCCACCGGGGGTCCGGCCTGGTCGTGACGGGGGCGACGGGGAGGACGAGGGGATCGGGCAGGGGGTTCGTGAGAGATGGGATCGGGCGCAGCGGCGCTGGAGGGAGAGAGGCTGCGGGCTAGGGTTAGAGGCAGAGGCCGGCTGGGCCATGGGCCTCAAGGGCTTTGGTGGGCCGGCCTGGGTGGAGGAGAAAGGCCAGGGAGGCGAGCCTTAGAGGCCGGCGCGGGGGGGGGGAATGGCCAGGAGGCCGGCTGGGCTGGAGGAAGAGAATGGCCAGGGGCCGGCTGGGCTCTCTCTTATCTATATATTTAGCAGAAAAATAAATAAAGAGAGACAAAAGAACGAGAGGGTTAGGGAAAGAATTTGGACATGGGGATTATTTTCCCGGGCTCACAAAAATATGTTAGGACCGAGAAAATTAGGAAAGACCAAGATTGAAAGAATAAATTCAAATGTATTTGAATTTAATTCAACTCATTTGAAAAGAGTAGGGATCCGAAGTTTCCAAAAAATGTTGAGAAATTAGGTGGAGCTCCGAAAAATGACAAAAAGATTTATGGGTAGAGTTGGACGCCAAGAATTGAGATAACAAAGGCATTGGGATTTTTGCAAGTGGGTTATGGTGATTCCAAAACAATGGAATATTTTTAATATAGCTCCCTAATATCGGGAGGATATGTTATAAAGAGAAGTCACCATGTGAATTCCCTCGATTTAAATGGATCGAAAAATCCATACAATTTAATTAGAAGAGTTTTAAAAATTAATGATATGATGAGATGATGCAATGCAAGAGATGACATGATGCAATGCAAAAAACAAAACAAACCACATGGCAAAACTCGGAAACCCTGGAAGGCAACTGAAGCTCCGGTCTTGGGGTGTCACAACACTCCACCACTACGAGAGGATCTCGTCCCGAGATCTAGGATGGCACCGGAGAAAAACGGAAGAGGAAGAGGTAAAACTAAGTTGCTTCTCCGACAAACGAGTGAAACCAAAGAACCTTGAGAGGTTGAACAAGATGAAAGAAAGAAAACAACGAAGATGAAGAAAGTTGAAAACACTCTGTTAGAAAAGAGGAACAAGGGATACGACGAGAACCAAGAGGTTAAGTGATAAAATAGATATCGAAACCACTCTGGTTAAAACTATATCGAGAAGGAATAAGATTGATAAAATTTGGGCAGCACTCCGACTGAAAATGGAAGGAATTGAACAAGAACTAGGCAAAACAAGATGATGGGTCGAAGAGAGCAACATCACAATGCCTCCGAAACGAAAGAATAGAATCTAGATTGTTGGGATAAAGGGATGGAGAAGAAAATGACAACTTCTGCCACAAATGATCTTGGAAAGCACCCTTCCACGAAGGTTAGGACGGAGTTGTTGGAAAACCAACACCGAAAAGACAAGCTTGTTGAGGGCTTATGAAAACATCTCAAAATTATGAGGTGAGCTTCTGCCACCAACGGAAACAATTGATTGGATTAAGATCAACAAGGAGACGGAAACTTATATCACCGGGAGGACAAATGAAGAACTTGGGTCATTAATAAGCACCATAATTAGCAACAATCCTTAGGGAAAGCTTTAGGTGAAATATAGCCCAAGATAACTCCAATGAAGAGATTGATGGATTTAAAATACCTCATTCTTGACAACATGTGAATCATGAAACACGAACTCAAATTGTCGAGAATGACATAACACCATCTCAAGAGATAAGGTAGAAAGAATTGCACTTCGAAATGCAAGAAGAAGAATGCTTGAACTCCTCAAAACTAAACATGTGTTGACCACCATGTTTATTTTAGAGTATAGCTTGGCGGATCATAGCTTCGAGAGGAATCTCGAAGAACAATTGAAGAATGAAAAGAATCCTTGAGGAAGCACCATGTAGAACCTCCATGAAGAACTCCGGTAACCAAAAGGATGATAAAAGAAAGAGAAGTTGACAACACAAGGTGAAGCCTTGCAGTGATAAGAAGAAGCTTTGAAATGATATAACCGAGAAAAACTTGGAACTCCGGAAAGAAAAGATGAAGCATCTCGTACCGAAATTGTGATATGATGAACAAACTCCGGAAAGAAGAGATGAACAACTTAGAATTGAGAAATTGATCCCATTACGAACTCCGGAAGAATGGATCAATCACTTGGATGAAACAAGAACAAGAATTATGTTATGCGTATCCTTCACCAATTTAGATTGATGACAAGCAACGGATTTGGCATACTACTTATTCTCGTAGAAAAGATTAAGATAGATATGGCGTAAACTTGGGAAGGTCTTCAACGAACCACCGGTAGGATTGGAAAGAACGAATGATTTGATATGATAAAGAAGGAAGTGAAATCTTGAACAAACCACCATAATAATTGAGAATGAACGAAGAAAAAGAACGAATCGCCGTAAGGAATTAGAAATGAACGAAGATACTTGAGAGAATTTAGATACATGAGAACGGAGAAATCATGAACTGATTAGTGAGTACTTGAATGATGCACCGGTAAGATTTGGAGAACGAGAGCTTAAAGCTGGAATGAATAATTCTGAGATGATGGTCTCCGAAGAATCAAACTGAAAAGACTCCTGAATTGCTCCGGATGGGTGAAAAGAATTCTCACAATCAAAACAATTATGAGGATGGCACGAAGCTAGAACCAAGAATCTTGAAGAGAATGGAGAAAGATTAAAGAGAAAACTCTTCTTCTTTGGTCTTCAAAAGTTGAGAATGATGATGAGAATCACCATGAATTATTGAGGCACTCCGGCAAGAAAATTAGAAAGGTTGAACCAACCATGAAAATAATTTGAAAGATCTTGGAGAAAACCAAGACTGATGATAATTCATCCTTACATCAAACTTTGCAAAGAATTTGAGAATAACTTCGGAAAATTAGAAGAGTTAGGTAAGATCCTGGGAAAAAAAACCTGTGTGTTAGGGCCCACTCAAAAGAAACACCGTTGAACGATTTAAAAGATAGATTGCGCCGGTTGAATTAAATGGCTTGAATGAGATAACAATCTTGAAATAGTTTGAACGGATTAAGAATGGAAACACGAATCTTCTGAGATATCTTCAACACTCCGGAACAATTGAATAACAAGAACTAAAAGATTGTGAGGTGCACCGGTATGAGAAAACATTTGAAACAAGGAAAGATATGATCGACAAAGCTTGAATTTAATCCACTGGAGAAGAGAAATTAGAATGGAACAATGATAAGGTTGAATCTTCCTTAGGGTCTTCATGAGAAATCACCGGATAAAACATTTAAGGAAAAGAATGAAGAAACTTCACTCAACAAAATGGATACTTGATTAAGAAATCTGAGTCCTTGAAGAAAAAGGGTGGGAGGGCGGGAAATCAAAACAACTTGGGTCGGATGAAACGAACACCGTTGAGAAAAGCTTAGAATTGATCTTGCGAATGTTGGAATGATCGGATTCACTTGAAGAGAAGCACGCCGGTTGGAAAAGAATTAACATGACAAGCTCAGTGATCAAGAAGGATTAGTATTCACATAGCAATATGAGAACACCATTTAGGAATGGTATGGATTCAACATTTGACTTCGAAGCAACTCGAATACCACAAATAAAACAAAACAAAGGATTGGCTTGCAGAATAAGCCAGAAACAAACACATGTGATAGAGATTTACCCAATCCCATATCATGCATCTGTCGGAAAGATATTCTAGGAGCTACTTGAATTCCCACCTATAAACTCCCGAAACTTTCTGGTTATGCAATCAGGTGTTGGGGATACAGGGGACACAAAATATATCACCCAAACTAACAATACCTAGATCCATTGTATCCATCCTTCAACACATAACCGAGAAACCTTCGAAATCGTGTACCTCGACCTTGAAAAACATCCGTTATACAAGTCATGGCAATACTCCCTTTTCGCCACGAAGATTGGGCTATCAGGGTTATCTCACCAACAACTGCACAAAAGAGATTTCGATGTCGGTAAAACTCGGGTATTCCAGAATCGCAACGATAAAATTGTGGCGACAACACCTCGAGCTCAACTCCCGGGACACTGCCACAACCCTAAATGTCGAGGCACCAAGAACAATGTTCTCGTCACAAAACCATCGGAACGATTCCAAGATACCCGCGTGATCCTAAAAAAATTTTAGTGAAATTTGAGGAGAGAAGAGTCAAAACTCTACGTCAGGATACCTCACCAGAGCGACGAAGGGACTGAGGAGTAAAAAGAATCCTACTCTCGATATATATAATCCTAAGACTCAAAACATTTTCCGTTCTAGACTCAACAACGCCAAAGAAACAATCAAGTGGGGGCTCCTAAGTCGGGAAGGCTCGATTACCAACTTGAACGCCTCGATGCGGCTATATCTCCCACGTGTCGAAAGCACGACTTAGAGGCATAACCGCATTGAAAGCAATGTCGCAAGTGAGGTAATCTTCACACAACCCATGTATTACATAAGGGAAAGAGATACATAGTTGGCTTACAATCGCCACTTCACACAATACACGAGTAAAACATTACATCATACAGGTACAATCAAGGTCCGACTACGAACCAAAATAAAAGAAGACTACCCCAAATGCTACACAGATCCCGATCGTCCCAACTGGCTCCACTCTTGATCAGCTGAAACGAAACAACACAATGAACAAGATCTTCATCGAACTCCTCCTTGAGCTCAGGTCGTCCACCTGCACGGTTTCATCGGCACCGCAAACTGGTTTTGGAAGTATCTGTGAGTCACGGGGACTCAGCAATCTCACACCCGCGAGATCAAGACTATATAAGCTTAAAGGTAGGACAGGGTTGTGAGGTGGAGCTGCAGCAAGCGACTAGCATATATGGTGGCTACATTCGCAAAAGAGAGCGAGAAGAGAAGGCAAAAGCACGGTCGAACAACTATGATCAAGAAGTGATCCTGAACTCCTACTTACGTCAGACATAACTCCAACACCGTGTTCACTTCCCGGACCCCGCCGAGAAGAGACCATCACGGTTACACACGCGGTTGGTGTATTTTAATTAAGATCAACTTCGGGTTTTCTACAACCGGACATTAACAAATTCCCATCTGCCACATAACCGCGGGCACGGCTTTCGAAAGTTCAAAACCCTGCAGGGGTGTCCCAACTTAGCCCATGATAAGCTCTCGCGATCAACGAAGGATATTCCTTCTCCCCGGGAAGACCCGATCAGTCTCGGAATACCGGCTACAAGACATTTCACAGCAATAAAACAAGACCAGCAAAGCCGCCCGGATGTGCCGACAAATCCTGATAGGAGTCGCACGTACCTCGGTCTCGTGGCACACCGGATAAGTCAGCCTCTGAGTAAAACCAGCCCTCGAGTTGCCCGAGGTGGCCCCATGATCTGCTTCGGTTCGGACCAACACTCGAAGGAGCACCGGCCGGGGGTAAAATAAGATGACCCTTGGGCTCCGAAACCCAAGGAAAAAGGGCTAGGTGAGGCAAATGGTAAAACCAATGTTGGGCCTTCTGGAAAAGTCTTATTCAAAGCGAACTGTCAAGGGGTCCCATAAATCACCCGACCGCGTTAGGGACGCAAAAATCCGGGAACATAACACCGATATGACGGAAACTAGGCGGCAAGAGTGGAACAAAACACCGGGCATAAGGCCGAGCCTTCCACCCTTTACCAAGTATATAGATGCATTAATAATATAAGATATATTGTGATATCCCAACAAATAAAACATGTTCCAACAAGGAACAACATCTCCATGTTCAACAAGGAACAAACTTCATCTTCACCGCAACTAACAACGCTATAAGAGGGCTGAGCAAAAGCGGTAACATAGCCAAACAACGGTTTGCTAGGAAAGGATGGTTAGAGGTTTGACATGGCAACATGGGAGGCATGATATAGCAAGTGGTAGGCATCGTAGCATAGGCATAGCAAAAGAGCGAGCAACTAGCAAGCAAAGATAGAAGTGATTTCGAGGGTATGGTCATCTTGCCTGAAATCCCGCAAGGAAGAAGAACGAATCCATGAAGAAGACAAGCGGACGAAGTCGAACGAATCCTCACAACTCCGGAACGAAAACCGAAGCTAACGAGAGAAGCCAACCGGAAAGAAACAAACAACATAGTAAACAACCATCACATAAACATGGCATGATGCACAATCAAGTATGATGCATGTCCGGTTTAATGAGGCATGGCATGGCAATGAGCACATACAAAACTACAAGTTAAATGGAGCCCAATATGCAACGAGTTGCATATTGACAAAACACCATACCAATTATTTAGTTCTCTCTCGGTTAGGTACTCAACAATATTAAATGTTATTAAACATGGCAAGAGGTGAAGCAATATGAAACTACCTATTTAGGCAAGATTAAATGAGGCCGGAAACAACAACAACAATTCCGGAAAATCCCCATATGCAAATTATGGATTCGGTACAGATCTGTCCTAAAGCATATTTTAGAGTTGTTAAACATGCAAAGGAAAGCTACCATGTTAAACTAGGCATTTTTCTACCCCATTTACATATATAATTTATTTAAAATGGAGCTACGGTTATTTAGTTATGAAATAAATCATTTTAGCATGGCATTTAAGCAAATTAAAGCAAACAACAATTTTTAAACATTTAAATGTTGTTATCATGATGCGGATGACATGTGCAAGTTTATGCAATTTTATGAAAACGTTATCATGAGCATGATATGAAGCATTATGTCACCGTGGTGGAAGAAAGGGGTGCCACGGCAACGAATCCGAAAATGGTGCCACGCAACATATCGGTTCCGATAACTCGATTGAGATATCGGTACAAAGGAAAACGTGACGGAAGCGAGTCATGCAAGATGGTGGGGTGATCCCGGATTACCGGGTTCCCGCGGAACGGTGGCATGGCAATAGAGGGGCATCGCAAGGATGATTCGGACACGGCGGTCGTCACGGGTTATACCTTCGAAGCGTGCGTTCGGAGGAGAAAGCGTTTCGGAGAGGGAAGTAGACGTTCACGCGATGATCGCCGAGGGAAGTAGAGGAAGTAGGCGTTCACGTGATGATCACCGAGGGAAGTAGGGGTACACGTTCGGAGAGGAAGTCGTTGTTCACGTTCGATGGTAGTGGTACATCTCGTCATCGGAAGTAGTCGTTCATGTTCCGTGGATGTTCGGGGTCCACGGGGTCTTCGAGGGTCGACGGTAGTGGTACACACATTTTCGTAGATGTTCGGATCGACGGTAGCGGTACTTGAAGAATCCCGAAACGGACTTGGCGTCTTCGCGCGTAGGGGTACTTGTCGTTTCCGGTTCGGTGGTCGTCGGGTCGTAGTGGTACTTGGCGTTTCCGGAGACGACGGTAGAGGTACTTGGCGTATCGCCGGGGCACTTGTCGCATCATCGTGTAGTCGAACTTGGCGGAACCGAAGGGGTACTTGGCGCATCACCGTGGTACTTGTACATGTGTCGTAGCCGTTCGGGTCACTGGTAGCGGTGCTTGGCGCATCGTCGTGGTACTTGTCGAGTCCGGGGAAACGGTCGCCGTACACGCATCAGAGAGGAACACACAACCGGGCACGGCAGCCACGGGTCATCAAAAGCGAGGCCATGGCGAGGAGGTTCTGCTCCGGCAGGTGCAAGTGGTGGACGGACGCAGCAGCGAGGCTTCCCGAGGGGGCGCCGGAGTTGAAGGTGCTTAGCGACGGAGAGGAGCACCGTGGCGCGGGCGCTGCTCGGGGCGGATGGCGCGAAGCGGCGAGGAACGACGGCTCAGCTGCTGGGCGGACGAGCTGGGCGGCCGGAGGCACGGCCAACGCGGCGAGACCCGTCGGCGACGCGCTTCGCTGCTGCTTTCGATGCAGCCGGGCGCGATGGAGATGGAAGCAGGGGCGTGACGGCAGCGGGTCTCGGCGCGTGGAAGGAGGTCCGGGCGCGGGCCGGCTGGGGCGAGAAGGAGATGGGGGCCGGGCGACGGGGCGCTCGAGAAGAGGGGCGCCATGGAGGAGAAAAGAAGGGCGGCGAGGACGGGGCACCGGAGAAGGACGGAGGAGACCGGCTCGGCGCGGCGAGGTGGAGAGGCCGGCGCGAGGAGGTGGAGAGGGTCGATGCGGGAGAACGAGGGAGAAGGGGATCGGCGACGAGGAGGTGGCGGAGGAGGCCACCGGGGGTCCGGCCTGGTCGTGACGGGGGCGACGGGGAGGACGAGGGGATCGGGCAGGGGGTTCGTGAGAGATGGGATCGGGCGCAGCGGCGCTGGAGGGAGAGAGGCTGCGGGCTAGGGTTAGAGGCAGAGGCCGGCTGGGCCATGGGCCTCAAGGGCTTTGGTGGGCCGGCCTGGGTGGAGGAGAAAGGCCAGGGAGGCGAGCCTTAGAGGCCGGCCTGGGGGGAATGGCGGGGAGGCCGGCTGGGCTGGAGGAAGAGAATGGCCAGGGGCCGGCTGGGCTCTCTCTTATCTATATATTTAGCAGAAAAATAAATAAAGAGAGACAAAAGAACGAGAGGGTTAGGGAAAGAATTTGGACATGGGGATTATTTTCCCGGGCTCACAAAAATATGTTAGGACCGAGAAAATTAGGAAAGACCAAGATTGAAAGAATAAATTCAAATGTATTTGAATTTAATTCAACTCATTTGAAAAGAGTAGGGATCCGAAGTTTCCAAAAAATGTTGAGAAATTAGGTGGAGCTCCGAAAAATGACAAAAAGATTTATGGGTAGAGTTGGACGCCAAGAATTGAGATAACAAAGGCATTGGGATTTTTGCAAGTGGGTTATGGTGATTCCAAAACAATGGAATATTTTAATATAGCTCCTAATATCGGAGGATATGTTATAAAGAGAAGTCACCATGTGAATTCCCTCGATTTAAATGGATCGAAAAATCCATACAATTTAATTAGAAGAGTTTTAAAAATTAATGATATGATGAGATGATGCAATGCAAGAGATGACATGATGCAATGCAAAAAACAAAACAAACCACATGGCAAAACTCGGAAACCCTGGAAGGCAACTGAAGCTCCGGTCTTGGGGTGTCACACTATGGGTATCCCGTACGCAACATGGCATCTCCCTCTTACTCTCTTCTCGTTGCCAGGTCCCTCCGCACTTCCATCGTGTTCCAAGTGTGATCTCTTGCCAACCATATTAATTGCATTGAGTAGGGAAGGTTCCTACTAATAATTAATATCACATTTTTGGGGGAACGTAGCATGCAATTTCAAAAAAATTCCTATGATCACGCAAGATCTATCTAGGAGATGCATAGCAACGAGAGGGGGAGAGTGTGTCCACGTACCCTCGTAGACCGAAAGCGGAAGCATTAGTTTAACACGGTTGATGTAGTTGAACGTCTTCGCGATCCAACCGATCAAGTACCGAACGTAAGACACCTCCGAGTTCAGCACACGTTCAGCTCGATGACATCCCTCGAACTCTTGATCCAGAAGTGTCGAGGGAGAGTTCCGTCAGCACGACGGTGATGGTGAAGTGATCCGCGCCTAAGCACTACGACAATATGACCGGAGGAGTAAATGATGGAGGGGGGCACCGCACACGGCTAAGAACAATTGATGTGCCTAGAGGTGCCCCCTGCCCCTGTATATAAAGGAGGAGAGGGGAGGAGGCTGGCCTAGGGGTGCGCCAAGTGGGGGGAAACCCACTTGGACTCGTAGTCCTATTCGGCCCCCCTTCCTTCTTTCGGAGGGGGAAAAGGGGAAGGAGAGGGAGAGAGAAGGAAGGGGCGCGCCTCCCTTGTCCATCGGACTCCCCATGGGGCGCCACCCCTTGTGGGCTGCCTTGCTTCTCCCTATGGCCCATGTGGCCCATTACCCTGGGGGGGGTTCAGTAACCTCCGGTTCTCCGATAAATACCCGAAACACTTCGAAACCATTCTGGTGTCCGAATACTATCGTCCAATATATCAATCTTTACCTCTCGACCATTTCGAGACTCCTCGTCATGTCCGTGATCTTATCCGGGACTCCGAACAATCTTCGGTCACCAAAACACATAACTCATAATACAAATCGTCATCGAACGATTAGCGTGCTTACCCTACGGGTTCGAGAACTATGTAGACATGACTGAGACATATCTCCGATCAATAACCAACAGCGGAACCTGTTGGTTACTTGTCCGAGATTCGGTCGTCGGTATCTTCATACCTAGTTCAATCTCGTTACCGGCAAGTCTCTTTACTCGTTCCGTAATGCATCATCCCGCAAGTAACTCATTAGTCACATTGCTTGCACGGCTTATCATGATGTGCATTACCGAGAGGGCCCAGAGATACCTCTCCTATATTTAAAGTGACAAATCATAATCACGATCTATGCCAACCCAACAAACACCTTCGGAGAGTTAAACTACATGCAATACAAAGCGTGCCATCTCCTGAGCTATAAATATTACTCCCATGCAGTTCTGAGCATAGCCAAATCTGGTTGCAGCATGCACGTACGCATTGGACTTTGTCTCACACTTGTGTTAGCTGGCTGTAAAATGAGCCAAGGAGATAAAAGTCAACACGCTGAGAAATGAGCAAGGAGCTAAAGTCATAGCGACTGAATTACTAAGCCACACGTTTTAATCACAGTGGAGCAGAGATTGTTTTAACCGTCGGTGTGAGGAACTGAGGATCTGTACATTCAGTCACGCACCCACCCAGCCGCGAGCTAGACCTGAATTCCCGTAAAATATCTGGAAAATTGGTCGACATGTAGTGCTTTGTTTTACACCACAACTTAGTCAACGTCCCACATATTCGCCCGGTCGGCGATCGATTCTTTTTCTTCTTCTTGTATCCTTATCACTAGGCAAGTACGCACACCTTCGCTAATGCTTTTATTTCCCCATCGCTTTCGTGATCTTTTACGTCTAGATTTTCCATGGGGCGGCCTACGTGTTGCCAGATAGGCTTTGCTAGCTTATCGATGACGCCCGCGGCCATGACGAGGCGGCGAGCCTGGAATCTGCTTCTCCTGTAAAATTAAATTATCGTCTCTGCTCGTGTGATCAAATTAAGGAGCTCCACTTGTCACGGCGTATCTTCGGTCGGATCCTCGCGACGAATTGCTCTGTCCTTGGTGTGAGCTACCCATGGCTACATACGCGTCCTCATCGACGCTACTGAGTCAGCAAGAGATTATACTGAACTACTGGTCCACGTCGAGAAAATGATAGACGATTTGAATCAAGAAGATGGACAATATGAGACTGATCGGTTCACAGCAACCCAATATCAAACAAACTGGGCATACTAATATGTGGTGTGCTATTTTATTTTTGTTTTGCGGTGTATATTATTCAGTGGAGTTATATGGCAAGGATCAACAACGGCAACCGGAGAGAGCCTGCTGCTGCTGCTGCTGCTGCTGCTTATCAGCTTATCCGGAGCTGCCGGTAAAAATTCCATCCGCGGCTGCCGTTCAGAGCACGACGTGGCCATCTCTCCTACAGCGGGTACTATATAAAGCGATGAGATCAGTACTACTCCCTCCGTTCCCAAATAATTGTCTTTCTAGCCATCTCAAATGGACTACAACATACGGATGTATATAGACATGTTTTAGAGTGTAGATTCACTCATTTTGCTCCGTATGTAGTCGACATTGAAATCTCTGAAAGACAATTATTTGCGAAACGGAGAAGAATAGCGTTGCTGTTTACATATGAAAAATACAGAAATGGATGGATAGATCGAGACATGGCAGATACTAAATGGATAGGGCCGAAATCAGTGTTCTGACCTTAACAGTGATTTTTGTTATAAAATGAACTCGACTTGAAAGTATTTCATGATCTGACCTTTTTAAAAACGTCAAATCCCGCGGCGTTGCTGCGACACATAGAAACGTCCAGGTATGTCGCGTTTCTGCTCCACATGTAAACACTGAGGTATGCCGTGCTTCTGCTCCACATGAAAACGCCATGGGTGTTGGCGTTGCTGGCTGACATGGAAACGCCATAGAAAATGGCGTTGCTGGCGTACATGGTTGGAACAACAGTGCTGTCACTGTAGCAACATGCACAGTACGATGTGCTGTTGACACCTTGCGTTAATCTTGCAGGTAATGAGTTAGTTCATTTAGCTGGATAAAAACAGATTGTTAAAATCTAAAAACAACTATAGAAGACTCTAAATTACAAGGAAACTATTAATACAGTTTATGGGCTTCATAATGTAAGAAATTTCTTAACTTTAATCCTCCAAAATCTTGAGCTAGCCAAGAGATTTCCCTGAAGTACTATATGACAAAATGTACTCCTAAAATAATCACGAGCGAATTGTAGTTGCTGATAGCCAGAAATGCAATATTTAGCAATCAAATTCGCAATATATTTGGCTGAGTAAAAAAAGATGGATAAAAAAATAAAAACAACTACTCCCTCCGTTCCCAAATATTTGTCTTTTTTAGTGATTTCAACAAGTGACTACGTACGGTGCAAAGCGAATCTACGCTTTAAAATATGTGTACATGCATTCATATGTTGTGTCCATTTGAAATGCCTAGAAAGACAAATATTTGGGAACGGAGGGAGTAGAAGACTGTCTAATGAAGATTTTAGATGACAGAGTATAGTTTAACATGATTTGTGACAAGAATAACATTGGGCATTATTTGAAAAATAAAATATATAACAGACGCCACACTTATAAATTAATCTAATAGTATGTATGAGACTAATTCTTGTTTAACCGCCAGTAAATCACAGTTCAAGTAAGTCACGCTGGAAAATGTTTAATTCCTACTTTCAGTAAATCACACTGACTAACAACTGTTGTTAGCAACAGTGAATCATTCTATGTGGTCACGTGGGTCAGCAGTGTGGAGCATGGTGCCGTCCTTTGAGCTAGATGGCAGGTCGGGCTGTTTGTTTGTTGCTTTTCACGGTCAATAGAAAATGCACCAGTGCCCTAGATTCTGTCACTAAGGCTAGGGCCGTCAGCCCGTACAAGAACGCCATCGCCCTTGGTGTTTTCATGTCAGCCAGAAACGCCAACACCTACGACGTTTCCATCAGAAATGTGGCATATCTCGACGTTTCTATGTGGAGCATAAACGTGACGTGACACACCTCAGCGTTTTTATATGTCTCAGCAACGCCGCGGGATCTGGCGTTTCTAAAAGGATCAGATCGTAAAATACTTTCAAATCAAGTTCATTTTATGACAAAGATTACTGTTAAGATTAGAACAGTGATCTCGGCCGATGGATAGAGAGATTGGCCGTGTGTATCCTGCTTATCCGATCAGGTCTGACACGATCCTAATCCTTCTGCAGTTCCTAGCGCCGGTACTACTACATACGGCGACATATTTTAAGTTGTGGAATCCGGAATGATTTAGCGTGGAGAAAAATTTGCGACTTTCTATGGTTATATGAACTAGAGTAGCTATATCAACGCAATCTTTGCTGATGGTATGCTCCCTCAAACACCACCAATATCTTCTGTTGCGTCTTGAAAAAGAAAAGAAAAAAAAAAGACTTCAGTTCGGTCTGCCTGGCAGGAGCACAATCTGAACTCCACGTTGGCTGACAGAACACATCCACGTGGTTTGGATAAGTATCTCTGTTGTGCAATACACACTGGTATTGTATTGCTTCTTATTCTTAGCATTATAAATGAGCGCCTCCCAAGTACTAGTATCTCACGAGGCAAGAACCCAGCAAATCATTAAGTATTGATGTCAAAATAGCGCAAGGAATAGTAAACGTACTCTTTTCTTTTCTTTCAGAACCCAACACATTTTGTTTATTTTTTTTAGACAATCTTGTGAAGCTTTATTAAATTGTCACAATGTTTACAAAAATAAAATTATAGGACTGACCTAACCATACATGACGGATAACCCTTACGATAATGCATGCTTCGCTAAATTGTGAGCTTCGGTATTCAAGTTCATAAACTCATGAATAAATAAAATTACATATAAGAAAAGGGTGGATTTTCTACTCTCAGCTGCACTACACCTGAGTTGTTCAAAAACTGAAAAAGATCACTTCTAGCAACATCCAAAAAATCTAGAATCTTGCGACATCATTCTCTATGAAATGTTTGAGGTTGTTGCAAAGTTTCATCAAAAAATAACATCTAAGTAGCTCCCACAAAAAAATGCTGGTCAAACAGTGCGCAAAGCTTTGAGCATCATTAGTCTAGCAGGACAGACTTAAAATTAGACCCACCAAGACTTGAAATTAGACCCACCAAGTCTGTCCTGCTTGTATCCAAAAATAAGAGATGAAACCTCCACCAAGCTCTCACAGAGATCAGCGACTCTCGGCCGTTGGATCGGTTTGCTTGATGCGTTCTGGACCGTTGGATCAAGATCTGGAGGAGGCTGGGCCGTCGGATCAAAATAAGTTACTGCTGGAATGAATAGTAACTGCTTCTAACGCCTCCCCGCGCTACCTGTTTACTCCGTTTATTCGCTCAGGCCTCGCTGACGTGTGGGTCCCGTGGCGGGTGGGCCGCACATGTCAGCGACCGTGGCTGTGGCTGTGGCGCGTTCGTCCCGTCGCGTGCACTGGCGGTAAAATATCCCGTGCCACCGCACGTTATATCCTGCCCCCGCCGAGGGCTTTTCCGTCTTTTCCTGTCCAGGCCGCGTGCGTGGTGGACGGCGATTGGCCCGTGCATCGATGAGGTGGGGGAGGGCGACTGGCTTGCCCTTTCATGCTCCCACTTGCCCCTTCCTCTCTCGACTCCCTCTCCCCTCGCCGCCGACCAGCCGACGCCCGTCCTCGTTGATTTGCCGCCGCGATCTTCAGGTGGGAAGAGAAGAGGAAGAGCGAGCAGGTCAGGCGGCGTCCATGGCGCTCGCAGATCCGCCGGCGCCGTCATCTGACCTCCTCCACCCTCGCTGCCGGCCGCTCCCCTCATCTCCCGTCGTCGGGATCCACCGCAACCGCACCCTCCCCTCCCCTCTCCTCTCACCACAAGGAGAAGGAGGACATAGATCAGGCAAGCCAAGCCGCCGCCTGTGGCGCTCCCATCACATCCATCCGTCAAGGGGGGTCGACCAAGGCAGACTACTGCTTTCTTCCTTCCTCCGGCGCTCGCTCCTCAACTCAAGGCTCTCTCTCTCTCCCTCTCTCTCTCCCTCTCTCTCTCTCCCCCCCTCTCTCTCTCTCTCTCTCTCTCTCTCTCTCTCTCTCTCTCTCTCTCTCTCTCTCTCTCTCTCTCTCTCTCTCTCTCTCTCTCTCTCTCTCTCCGCCCATCTTCTTCTTCCCTTCTCTTGCTTAACTTCACCTGATGCCCTTCATTTCACTTGCTTGGTTTCCCCAGGCAGCCCAACATCCACCACCACCGCTGCCGATTCGGTTCTGCCGCCGTTGTCAAGCATCTGCTCTGTCGTGCACGCCGTGCAGACCTGCTCCGACGTTGCTGCTCCTCAAGCACAAGGTACCCGTCCTCCTCCCCCTCTTCAATTTTTTTCTTCTTATTTCTTTCCATGATGCCCCCTTTCCCTTGCTTTCCTTCCTTGCTCACACACGCAGAGACAGCAACAACACCAGCGCCCAACCCTAGCGGCACCTCGGACCCGAGATGGCACACAAGCTGGTGTGAATGGTTCTTCTCCCTGTATCTCCTGTGCTAGGTGATGCCTCTCTCTGCTGCATCTCCCGCTTCCTTAATTTGTCTGTAGAATGAATGTTGGATTGGGCGGTGATGATATTTATTCTTGTTGGATTTGTGGAATTGTTAATTTAAGCTTTAAAATCCACTCCATCCATTTGTTCTCCGTTTTATTCAAGTTGTTAGCAAAAGGATTCAGATTCTTGCCATGATTGATTGTTAGTCTCTGTACATGAAAGGATTCAGAAGTGATGTGAGATGAGAGCTAGCAACAGATGTGAGAAACTGAATCTGATTTGTTGCACTAGTCATCAACCCGTGCAGCCGCACAGGCTACTATTAAATTTTGCAAGAAAAAGCATAAATTATTGAAGGCTTTGTCTAATACCTTTTTGTCCGTGAATTTTTTGGCGTACAATATAGACAATTATTGAATTTGTTTAGAAAGATAATTGTTCATAACCATGTGTAGTACATGAGAAAATATTTTTCCTTTAGTTATTCTAAGATTAGAAGCTCAATTACCTTGCGATATGTGTGAAAGAACAAATTCCAATCCAAATAAAGAGTATATTGTAGGAATGCTTTTGTTTCAACAAATATATAGCTCAAACTGTTTTCAAATGATAGATCACATAAGCAAACGCATAACTACTCTCAACCTTCCTAAAAAAATCCCTAGCAACAGATGTAAGCCAAACATAATATAGGTATATATGGCTTGGAGCTTATTCCATCACTCGAGTTTAGGCCACTTTAATCCAAATTTCTCATATTAATCTACACGTTAGTGAATTTAATCAAATTTCCACAATTGTATTTTTGAGTAACGTGCAAAACGTTCTTTGGTTTTTACAGACAGAAACGTGATTTGAAATAAGCATGTAGGTGTACAGAATGAGCCATAGACAAATTTTGAGAAGTACAAAACATAGAGAGGAAATACTACATTTACCCGAAGTCAAAATCATCAGCGCTAGACTTCAACATTATCATAATTACATACAACAAAGGAAGCTGGTAAAATTCAGCTAATATCAGACACTATATATAAAGATTGTTTTAAATAATTACATTGTCGGATCAACTAATATAAGAAATCCATAAATCTAGAAGCAGAATATATCCACATCATATTTGAGTATTTTACATGTAGTATTCATCCCCTTTTCCTAGCTAGACATGAAATTGTATAATTTAATTTATACGAGGCAAGTTTATTTCTCTATCATCCACAGTGTAAAAATCATTTTCGCTCCCTCTTCTTTTTATAATGGAGAAATCAAGCATCCTAAAAAGCAACAATATTCTGCTCTAATCTGTACTAATGAACGCTACTCAGCCGGTCCAAATCTGTGGCGGTTCTATTATAATCCTCATTAGTAGGACGACATTAGTAGAAAGCAAGGGTCTCGTACTAATTTGTTGATGGACAACAGTACTTAGAAAGCATCAGAATAAATTTAGCTATTAAAAATATATTATAACAGAACCACATCATTCATGTTCTTATTCATGAGGAAGTCTATCTGTAAAAAAAACATCATACTATAGATATCTATGCTATACGTGCAGTTGGCAGTTTATACATGACAATGGAGCCGAGTCAGCCGACACAAAGGAATAGAAGCAAGAAAATAAAGACCGTACATTGAATTTTCTCGGCTTCTTGCAGTGCACCGCGAGCATGTCTTGCCGCTAGACAAAGCATCGGCCGAGCTTACCAAGGAAATCAATTAGCCCAGGGTACATCTGTGTGTTTCCTCCTTTCCGGCCGGTCGAAAAGCTAGCTTTTCTTGGATCCAGCTGCCTGCCTTCAAAGCCAAATCGTATACTCGTGTGTCCCAGCGAATCAAGCCAAGCATGTACGTGCCTATTTGCTGGCCGGCAGCCGCGCATGTAGTCTTGATTAGAGGCCGGCCAATCGGACATCCACGACATGCAGCCGCGCTAGTTTACGATGGGGAAGGACAGCATGCACTCCCGCATGGGAGGCCCGTCAAGTCGAGGCTGCACTCCCGCCTCAAGGCCATCGTGTATGAAACTTCAAAGTTGAGGATCCTGCGGCTCAGCACAGCCCGTCCTCCATCAACTGCCGATAGTCGCTCCTTCATCCTTCTCCATAGCCCCCCTTCCCACACACCCCTTCCTCTAGAGAACAATGGTGGTGCAACATGGGATGTGCCATGAAAATTGGAACTCTACAGTAGGAGATTCATAGGTTGGAGAGGAACAGGATTAGCGAATACCCAGATTGGATCGTAATTTTTGTTTAGATGTGTTGCTGCGTTGATGGAGCTCCTAATGGCTGGCGAGGGATTTCATCCTCTGTGCGGCAACTGGACTCGGATTCTGTTGTTGTTCGTCAACAGTTCAAATTTATTTTAAGGGGAGGAGAAGGCAGCGATGCTTTCTTTAATCCACATATTTTTTTTCTATCTGCAATCTGGTTAGAAAGGGCGTACCAGATCAAAAACATGGGAAAATTCTTTTGCCGCTCGTTGCGTCAAACTGCCGGCGCTTCGCACAGGCGAGCGACCGAGCAGCGACGCAGCGGGCCGGCCCGTTTAATGGTTCAAACGCCCCCGGTTTTGGGAACCTTCTAGAGGTTATTCCGACCTTATCTTTTTGCTCAAAGAACGAATCAAACCCCTTGTCGAAGCCCTTTATGATATATAACCCTGGATCAAGTCAGATTTGGGGCGGCTGAACCCACTTAAGCTGAAGCCTTAGTAGATGTCGACAAAAAGGTGAGAAGAGCTGATCGAACCTACCAAGCAACGATTAGTTGTGTGGTGTACATACAGGCTGGTTTCGCCATTAGCGATGAATTGGATTTATTAGTAAGGGAATGAATGAAGCGGACCGGAAAGAAGATGGATTTTGGAATAGAAAGAATTCCTCTTCTAGGTTTCTGCTTCAAGTAGTAAGCAAAGGATCCTACCTGCTAATGGTTGAAGACCTTGGCGGCCTCTAGTTCTTCTATCTTGTTTTTTAGCCTAGCGCGAACGAATAAGCTTAAACAAATGGTTTCTTTGGCAACGGTTTTTTTTAGTTGATTTGTCCTTATATATATTAGCCGTAGTGTACTTTAATAAACTGCTCATAGCTCTTATCATTCTTTTATCCATGCATAGACTGGGAATATATTAGCTCTTAGCTCTAGCACTTTCTTCTTCTTTATTTGCCGTTGCATTCAATAGCCTATTTGAAGTTAAAAAAAGCTTTATTAGCTTTTTTTTAGAAAAGGGGTATTACCCCAGCCTCTGCATCAGAAAGATGCATACGACTCATATTATTAAAAAACGAAACCAGGCTCAAAGTCTCCAGTATCTGAAAGTATGAAAAGAAAACAGGATGCTCAAGCGAGCCTAATCAAGAAGCCACAACCGGCTGGCAAATAAAATAGGAGCACTACATGCCTATCCTATTACATGACCGCCATCCAAACCGGTTGAAAATAACCCGAGCTACCATCTCCCATCGGGTAGACGCAGTAGCCAAACGCCCCTGGCCTCCGTCGGAGTGAGTAGCGACCACATACGGATCATTGCTGTGGCCCTGAAGATAACCTGCAAAAAGTGAAAGTTCGTTGCTCTGTTAAAACCCAAATCATTTCTGCAGTTCCATACTGCCCATAACAAGGCACAAACTCCAACACGAATGTGTCTTGCTAAATCCAAGTTAACCCCATCAAGCCATGTTCCAAATAACATATTGATAGAGGTAGGTGGAGTAATATTAAAAGCAATATGAATCGAACGCCAAAGAATCTTAGCCAGCGGACAATCTAGAAAGAGGTGCCTGATAGTTTCGTTACGATCACAAAAACTACACCTAGCAGAACCCATCCAATTGCGTTTTGCCAGATTATCCTTTGTCAAAATGACTTGTTTATGCACAAACCACATAAACACTTTGATTCGCAAAGGTACCTTAACTTTCCAGACGTGCTTCGAGCAAGGAATGACATAGTGTTTATGACAACGAGATACATGGATTTGACCGAGAACCTGCCGTCCTTAGTCAGTTTCAAAACGATCTATCTGGCTCTTTGAGACAATTGGACATCCATCACCTTCAGACAAGATGAAGCCAAGCCTCCCAACGATCGCTACCAGCGTCCTCCAAAGCTAATATTGAGGCGTGGACTGTAAGACAGTTGCAACATAGGCTTCTCGACGTTGAACAATGTTATCTGAGTAGGATATTGAAGTGCCGAGGCGTCTCCCAAGCCACGTATCCTCCCGAACCTCGTGTTAGCCCCATCACCGACTAAGATCTTTGCCCTGTTAAAGAAGAGGGCTTGACTCTCATCAACCCTTTCCAAAACGGTGAATCGATCGGCGCACAAATACCGAGCCAATGTTTTAGACTGAAGATACTTATTTCGCAGAATCTGAGCCCAAGTAGCCTCTGTCTCGGACGAAAGTTTAAATAGCCACTTGCTAAGGAGACATCTATTCTTGATCTCTAGATTTTCAATGCCTAGACCGCCTTGGTCCTTCGGCCTACAGATGATGTCCCATTTTGCAAGCCTATACTTTCGTTTCAACTCATCATTCTGCCAAAAGAACCGAGATCGATAAAAGTCTAACATCTTCCTGACCCCCACCGGGACCTCAAAAAAGGATAAAAGAAACATGGGCATACTGGTGAGGACCGAATTAATCAGAATTAATCAACCTCCATATGACATGAGCTTCCCTTTCCAACATCTCAGTTTCTTTTTAAAACGATCCTCGATGCACTTCCACTCCTTGTTCGTCAGCTTACGATGATGAATGGGTATACCTAAGTATGTAAACGGTAGCGAACCCAACTCACATCCTAACAATTGCTTATACGCATCCTGGTCATCATTAGCTCTTCCAAAGCAAAACAGTTCGCTCTTATGGAAGTTAATCTTGAGTCCAGACAATTGTTCAAATAAGCACAACACAAGCTTCATGTTTCTCGCTTTCGCCAAGTCATGCTCCATAAAGATGATAGTATCATCAGCATACTGCAATATGGATATACCACCATCAACTAGGTGCGGAACCAAGCCAGAAACCTGCCCCGCATCCTTAGCCCGACCTATTAAAATAGATAACATATCAACCACTATGTTGAAAAGAATCGGTGACATGGGATCTCCTTGCCTTAGTCCTTTGTGTGTCTGGAAATAGTGACCTATATCATCATTCACTTTAATCCTTACACTCCCTTTTTGCGTAAAGGACTCAATCTGGTCTCGCCAGGCCTTGTCAAATCCTTTCATACGCAAAGCTTGTTGAAGGAAAGGCCATTTAAGTTTATCGTATGCTTTTTCAAAATCCACTTTAAAAACCACACCATCTAGTTTTTTTGAGTGGATCTCATGGAGCGTTTCATGCAAGACGACCACCCCTTCGAGGATATTTCTATCTGGCATGAAAGCGGTCTGGGACGGTTGCACAACTGAATGCGCAATCTGCGTGAGTCGGTTCGTCCCAACCTTGGTGAAAATTTTGAAACAGACATTAAGCAAACAGATAGGCCTGAACTGCTCAATGCGAATAGCCTCTGTCTTCTTAGGAAGAAGAGTTATCGTTCCAAAATTGAGCTTGAACAAATGAAGCTGACCAATGAACAAATCATGAAACATCGGCAACAGGTCACCCTTAATGAAATGAAGCTTTATTAGCTAGCTCTATGAAATACGTATATCTTCTTGGCTATCTAGGCTATCTCTACAGGCTTTTTCAACCTATAAGCAGACCTTTGTATACACCCTTGTAACTGAACTAGCTATTCACAAAGAAAGGTCTATACCATACATATACCAACTACGCACCCCTTGTATACTTCTTTTTCCTTCTCCCGTGCTTCAAGTTCTGTCCCGGCTCACTCCTCTTTCCAGCAATCTATGTGGGAAGCACTCGTTCAAAGTAAGTTGAGATTCAAAGCGTTCCCGTAAGCTAGTAAGTCAATCAAAGCTATAACTCTATTTGTTAGTTTCAGGAAACTGGTACATATTTCAAATATATATATAATTTGGTACTTACCAATTTTAGACTAAGCATAAATTCATTTGGAAAGAAAAGGGAAATCCCCTGAAATAAAGGATTTTTAATACGTTACCCTCAAAAAGAAGAGGAAGACAAACTAGCCAAGAGACAGAAAAAGGTAGAGACCAACCACCGAAACAAGGGAGTAAGGGCTAGGGGGATATGGGCCAAGAAAGGTCCGATGTATCGGTCAGCTATACCTAATCCTTCACTCAAAAACGCATCACACCCTTTGTAGGTTCAAACCGAAGTCAAGCATAATCACCTACTGCAAACTCCAAATATCGTGGTCGGCGTACTTAGTCCTGAACTGCTTTTAATCTAGAATAAGTGGAATCTTCTAGGCACTCTCCTTCATCTTATGTGGCCCCATCGGTCGGTACGTGCCAACCCCAACAAATCAGGGTACGACAAAGGTTCCCGTAGAGTGCCTCGAAAGGTGCCATTCCGATGCTAGAGTGATAGCAGTTGTTGTAAGCAAACTCGGCTAATGTATCTCTATGCCTATTTAGTAGGCCTGCTCGTTGATGCTCTTGGGCCGATTGTATGGGATGTGTTCGGTGTGCATGGGAGATGCAAGGATATCGATTGAAGTTTGATTTGTTGGCCATGGCGTTGAGAGCATATGATGTAGTCCTAGGAGTAGACTGGATGAGGAAATTCCTATTATTTCAATAAGTCTTTCCGTTGGTTGTAACTAATCACGTACCCGCTGCTGCGGAATTCCTTTTACCTAACCAGGATTGCAGTAAAGATAAACAACGTTGGGCCTGCCTGCTTGTTCAGCACCACCCACTCCCATGGGAATATATGGGTTTTTCGGTCCAGTGGGAGGATCATTTTCCTTGGAAGATAATTTTCCCAACCAATAAGTATTGGGCTCCCAAGTAAACAAAGCGAAGGATCAAGTAAGCAACATGTTGCGGAGCAGCCAAGTAAACCCAGAAATGACTCAAGTAATCCAAGGGCAGAGCAACGTAATCCAACGGAGGGGCTACGTGATCCAACAGAAGAGCTACGTAGCGATGAATTTACTTCTAGAAGATTCCTTGAATCGGTTTTCTCTTTATTCCTTTTTTCTATTTTATTTTTTCTTTTCTTTTTTCTTATTTTTCTTTTCCTGTTTTTTTCTTTTGTTTATTTATTCTGTTTTTTCTATTTTCTATTTTCTATTTTCTTTTCTTTTCTCTCAATTTCCTTTTTCTGTTTTTTCTTCTATTTCGATTTTATATTAATTTAAAATTTGTGCACAATTAAAAATAATCACGGATTCAAAGTTTGTCCATAATTCAAAAATGTTCACGGTTTCAAAATTGGTTCACATTTCAAAAAAAATTACGGTTTTAATATTTGTTCACAATTTGAAAAATGTTCACAATTTTATAATTTTGTTCAGTTATTTCGAAATTGCATCATAATTGAAAATTTGTTTACAATTTAAAACATGTTCCCGGTTTAACGAAAAATACTCACAATTTTTTAATTTTGTTCACGAATTTGAAATTTGTTCATGTTCCAAAATTTGTTCACAATTCAAAAATGTTCAGGGTTTTCAAAATTTGTTCGCTGATTCGAAAAATGTTCACATTTTTATTATTTTGTTGATGAATTTGAAATTTATTCATGTTTTAAAATTTGTTCAAAATATAAAATATACGGTTTCAAAATTTGTTCAGAATGCGAAAAATGTTCACCATTTTATACTTTTGCTCACGATTTTGAAATTTGTTCATGTTTCGAAATTTGTTCACAATTTTAAAAATGTTCGCAGTTTCAAAATTTGTTGACAGATTCAAATAATGTTCGTGTTTTTATATTTTTGTTCATGAATTTGAAATTTATTCATGTTCCAAAATTTGTTGACAATTCAAAAATGTTCAAGGTTTTCAAAATTTGTTCGCTGATTCGAAAAATGTTCACAATTTTATAATTTTGTTCACGAATTTGAAAATTATTCATGTTTTAAAATTTGTTCACAATATAAAAGAATACGGTTTCAAAATTTGTTCAGAATTCGACGAATGTTCACAATTTTATAATTTTGTTCAAGATTTTGAAATTTGTTCATGTTTCAAAATTTGTTCGTAATTTTGAAAAATGTTCGTAGTTTCAAAATTTGTTCACAGATTCGAATTCGCGTTTTTATAATTTTGTTCATGAATTTGAAATTTATTCATGTTTCAAAGTTTGTTCACAGTCCAAAAAAATTGATCGCATGCATCATATTTTTGTTGAAAATTAAAATATATTCAGAATTTTCAAATTTTCATTGTGTTTTCTTAAATTTTGCCGCAAGTTCAATTTCCTGCTTTAAAAAAAAATCAGTTTTTAAAGGAATTCGCCAATTTGAAAAGTGTTTGCTTTCACAGAACACTCAGTTTTTTTAAATAAAATCAGTCAAAATAAAAACGCACATCTATGGTTAGTTATTTAAGTAAAATATATCATTCTGGTTCCACATCTATGGTTAGTTCTTTAAGAAACGCACTGCTTTATTGGCGTCAGTACTTGTTAGCCCGAGTGGCTAGTAGTGCGTGATAGAATGCAGTTGGTCTCAGGTTTGATTCCTGGGTCACGCGCATTTCCATTTACGTGCTATATTTTTCGTCCCGCAGTAGAACTCAATGGACGGCCCAGTCAGGTCCCTCTCTGTGCGTCAGGCCGCCAATTTGACGCAAAGAGCGCCAAATAGGGGCTCCCAAAAACATGGTCGTGGATTTTTTTGTTGACAGATCGTTTTTGTTGGACCATGAAGTTCTAATTGGTGGAGGCTTCTATATTTTTTCCACTACCAATGGATGTGAACGTGACAGATCCTTTTGTGGTTTTTTTTCCACTACGCCGGACGTGACAGATCCTGTTTTGCCGGACCATGGAGTTTTAATTGGTGTAGGAGGCTTCTATTTTTTTCCTCTACCGCTGGACGTGGCAGATCCTTTTGTACTTGACCAACTTTGTTACGCAAATTTCCTTTTATCTTGACCGTAATTTCTCTAATCCAACGCTAGAATTAATATTGATGATGTGGGTTAATTAAATGACATGAAAGGTGCCTCCAATTAGTAAATATATAAGATGGTGATTGAAACCCAAGCCATTTTAGCAGAAAAGGGAGGAAGTAAGACACTTCAGTTAATTCTTTTATGTGTGTGTTACAATACCAAGTCAAAGTTAGTTCGTTTACGGTGTTCAGATGTAGCAACTCGTTGTTCAATCTGTTCAAGTTGCCTGTCCTACATGTTTCAGCCACAGTTATATCTTGCTTGTTACAATTTTGAAAACTTGTTACTCTTTACTGCACTAGGACATGATGGCCAGATCGCCGCCAGCCCCTACCGTGACCCCAAAGTCGCCGCCACCCCCAACCTCGACACCTAGGATGTGGGCTGAAGGTACATTCGATTGCTGGTACATTTGTTGTCCGACAATCTATACTTTGTTTACACGTTTATACTTTGCTCTTATCCAACTCAATTTAGGAATTAGGGTTACAGATGTTATTTTGAATGTATGAAATCTTTTGGCTTGGGTACTGCATTTAAGGATGCATGGTCACTGAATTGGGGGTTACAAGCACCAAGCACCGGCGAGTTGCCGGGCTAGAAGCATCTAGCGCAGAATGGCTTCCGGTCTAGCAAAAACTCATCAAAATCCTACTCGTGCACTAGCACCATTACATGACATCAAATATCAAGTATGTGTAATGATAGGAACAGATCTTCGACATTATGGTACAAGTAAATGTTTTTTTTCCCAATAAATTGTTGAAGAGGCGATAAAAGCTCTAGACCAAGACAACCTATATAGAAAGCACACATTCTGAATCACTCGTGTGTGTCGGTGTTTGCCAAAAACCTGGTGTTTTCTCAGTCGTGAAGTTTGCCATGACAGGTGCCTTCACAACAGTAGCCTTCAAGTAAGGAATTAGCAGTGCATGAGTTATTTCTATACGGTTTAACAGCAAAATCTCAGAAAGAATGCATCAAGCATATTCAATCAAATAAATGTCTAGCACATGGATAAAGCTATTTAAATGTTTCTCATGAATGAACTGGTGACACAAAATAATTTTCAATATAGAACCGCAGGTTAGAGTACCATGCTATTTATTTTCTTTTTTGAGTTGAAAATACCATGCTATTTTTTGGGCTCCAGTCTTCGGTTCTCTGTTTTTCTGCCCACCCCTATCCAGAAAAGATATCAAGGTTCAACATATCCCTTTGCTTTCTCATTGATAAGAATTTCTTAGAAATGTTTCTTATATGCTATTTTCCAATTAAAGAGAAACATCAAGCATCTAGCACAATCGGGCATCTAATTATTTATTTTTAGGATCATGACAGTTTCAGTGAGTCACTAAAAATATGTTGCTCTTGTTGCTGTAGTAATACGAGGGCAGGGTGTCTTGACTGTTGCTTGCCGGTTCTTTCCTCGGCAAGCATGCGACTCGATGTGGTCACGGGTGATGGCCATAGTTGGCCGTCGGCCGTGCTCACCCCTGCTTCGTCCACCTCCTCCTCGGGAACTCCACTGGCCTCCCGTGTGTGCACGGTCGAAGGCTGGTGGCCCAGCTTGCTGGCGAGTCGGTGACACGCCACAACCCCAACGCTTTGCTGAGTTTGGCATCGACTGCAAACCCGCTATTGTGAGCTCCTCTTCACCTCTGGTTTACGCCTCTGGTTGCTATGAGTTGTGACCGTCGAGAAATGGCTATGACATGCTCGATTCCTAGCTGATCATCTTGTGGATGACTGAGTGTGGATAGTTTTTGTGGCGGTGGTCACTAGGCTACTGGTTTGTTGTTGGTTATGGGGATGTTGTAGGTTTAGCATACGGCTTATCATGGCCTCTGTTGATGAATTGGCCTGGAAACTGTGCTCTGGTGGCTGGCTGGGACACCTAATTCCGCCTTTGCAATGATAAGCTATTAAGCTGGTGTATTTTATTTTAGAACTACTGGATATTCATGTAACTTGGTTTCTTTTGTGGTACATGTACCGTAGTTTAAATATTGATTAACTGATACACACTAATTATGGTGGTCTTCTAATCAAATCACAGCTATAGAGATTTTCTTGGCGAAGATCTCTGGACACTCGGTTAATTTATTATTTTCCATACGATCACGATGCAGAGGCTAGGAAAACTATCTCCTTTTCATTATATGCATAAGTAGTGCAGATTATTTCGTGGGGCATTATTTCCTGTTTTATCGCATGTTGCTACTCTGTGTTAGGTGATCATTATAGCCATATAATGCCACTAGATGTAGTGCCAGATATCTCCTTTATTGCTTCAGTTTTAATTAATTAGGAAACTGGAACAGGGTATTAAGTTGGATCCCCCCACGTTTCTTTGAGACCTTCTCATCATGTGATTATTTTAGTGGCTCTGTCCTTGGATGGTCATTTCTAATGAGTGATAACCAGGGCAGTTTCACTTCCATCCAGAAATAAGAGATGAAAGTTCCTACAAGGCTCCTCAGAGCTCAGCGACTCTCGGCCGTCGGATCGGTTTGCTTGATGTGATTCTGGGCGTCGGATCGAGATCTGGAGGAAGCTGGGCCGTCGGATCTGGAGCTGGCACTATAGAAATGAATAGTAACTGCTTCTAACTGCCTCCACCGCTGCCTGTTTACTCCGTTTATTCGATCGGGCCTCGCTGAGGTGTGGGCCCCTCGCGGGTGGGCCCCATTTGTCAACGACCGTGGCTGCGGCTCCGGCGCGTTCGTCCCATCACGCGCACCGGCGGGTAAATATCCCGCGCCACCGCACATAATATCTTGCCCGCACCGAAGGTATTTCGGTCTTTTCGCGTCCATGCCTCGTGCGTGGTGGGCGGTGGTTGGCCCGTGCAGCTATGGGGTGGGGAGGGCAGGGGCTTGCCTCGTCGTGCTCCCATTCGCCTCCTTCTCTCTGGGTCTCCTCTCCTCTCGCCGCCCGATGCTCGTGGCGGAGGCTATTCTTGCTAGGGCGATGATGATTAAACATGGCTGAAATAAGTGTGCCTTTGAGCAATTGAGGCACCTGTGGGTATCAAGTTGGATCATCCCTCTCGTCCCTAAAATCATTTTTGATCATGTGATACTTATGGTTCTGTCCTTGGATGGTCATTCTTGTTGAGTGATAACCAGGGCAGCTCCACTGTATAAACAGATTGATGTGGTGATAAGAGATGACGGGGGTAGGTTATATGATCGAGGAAAGGCGAATCTGAGCCCAGTATGCAATGAACACTAAACCCTTTCTATTTTTATTTAAAGGTGTTGCTTATTTATGCTCCAGTGTTTATAGCCGTTTAAAGTAAACTTTTCTTCTCTCTCATACCTTTATTGTTTGTTGTTGTTCTTTGATTTAATCTGGTTAAGAGTAAGTTGCACTTTGTTACACTAGAAAGACTCACTCCCAGCAAGTTATCGGTTGAATGACTTGTTTTAATTCGTTGTGATACTATTACTTCTATTTTTTTGCAAGTTACCAGTTGCAGCTATTTGTTCATGCTACAGAAATTAATACTACATGATTTTTTTTGAGATTTTTCTTGAGATAATGCTGGATTGTTCATGTAAAGAGTGACCGAGGTAGCATGTCCCGTTTTGTATCCATAAACAATTTTTGACTTATGTGATTACGTTGCTTGGTTAATCCGAGCCATTGAGCGGACATTTCCTTTCGTTTTCTTTAGTTTGTTCTGAAGCTTTCCCCAATTCTGTACGTCACCACTCCATTTTTTTGGATCCTGCAGTTTGAACAAACTTCCAACTATAGAGTTTAAAATATGTTACCTACATAAAAAGGAGTTAAATAAGGATGAACTTACACAGCTTATCCTTATTTTAGCAATGAGAGTATTTTGTATATAGAGATGATACTCTGAAATTTCTGTTTTTATTACTGTATTATATTATGAAGGTTCAAGTATTTGGGTTCTAGCTCCTACTTGGATATGGTAGATGCTTATTCATTTTCCTATTAGTCTAGCAGGATTACATCATTGATGTTACTTCCCAACCAATATTAAGCTGGCAGTTGTTTATTTTTCTCTTTTGCCTAACACATCAAAATCTAGAGCAACACTTTTTGTTGATTGATATTTCTGGCAGATATTGATTACTCCCCTTTATTTTATTGTATTGTTAGCCAATTAAAAATGTTTTGTTGTAGTTGTATATTTTTTTTGTATGGTATATATTATGCGAGTTATTTCTAATGCATCTTGATATTATCTTAGAATCATCTGACTGGAGTCTCGGTCCTTCGAGCATAGTTAACTAAAGCATCTTTTATATCAGATATCAAATTATCTATACTTGTACTAAGATATAATATATCTAACCAGATTTTCACTTCTTTAATGGAGTTTTTAGCACTCAGATTTATTTGAAATAGTTGCTCCTATGTTTTTGTCAGTGCTTGCTGTACTTTCTTTAAATGTTTCTTCTTGGTAGGATCAGTTCTAAATAGTGGATGTAAGCATGCCTTTTCAAGCTTAAGCATCTCTCCTTACAGATGACCTTCTGCTTTCTTATTTTAACAAAATAGACAAGTTGGATGCAGTTACGCCACTCATGTCGCTACAGGGGGAGTGCGCGCAGGGGGGAGTAGCGGGTCAAGGTGAGCTCATCGGCGCCGCTGCTGACCGGCAGATCCAGGCGCACCCTCTCGATGCACGCAGGGGGGTGATCTATGATGACCTCCTGGGCACGACACCGCTGGAGACGGTGAGAAACACGCACTCAGTCCACCATCGGTCACCGGCAGTAGCAGGACGAACCATCGTCGTAGCCGCCAGGTGTTTATATTCTCTAGCTGGTTAATGTTTTCTTTCTTGGTTGTAGTGTATTTGGCATTTGAGGTGATCACAAATAGGAGTTGGGGCAGAAAAATGTCGTTTTATTTCCTCTCATGTGACTAGACAGTTTTGCCTTCATGCCCAGAGTCTTGCAAGTTGTACCCGTGTCAAGATTTTCTATGGTTTCTTATGTCTTTGTTTCATGTTTATTTCAGGTTTTGCTTTGTGGCCCCAAGTCCAGCGTATCCTTGGTTTTATATTGAATAAATGCCTGCAGTTTTCACTCATTTCTGTAACATAGAAGTTTGTCCTGCTCCTCTTCATCTTATGCTTTGTAGTGAACTTGATATGTATGTTTAGTGTCTATGCCAATACCTATGGTTCTGAAGTGTATTTGAGATGTATTTTCCTTCTGGAAAGGCCACACTATTCCTTCCAAGTATATTCATAGTAAATGAGAATGCATGTGTTTCCTGTATGTAATAGTGCGACACATGCATTCTTATTTACAAATTGAATCATGCTACTCTGACATCAGAGAGCTGTAGGTTTAGTTTTTAGTTAAAGCAGTATCTACTAGGTATTGTATATGCATCACCACATTTTGAATCATTCAATAGAAGTTAGGTTCAAGTTCAGATTGTTTAAGTAGCAGGTTGTAACATATGCACACCCCTAAGGTATACTAGCCAGTGTTTGTTAGTATGGCAACGTTTGTTGTAGTTGTTAGGAGCCGCTGGTGAGCTCATCTTCTCTTTATTTTTCCACCCCATTCTTTTAACACTTAATTTTGTTGTCCTTTCTTACAGATATTCATTTTTTCTTCTTTTTATATGTTCAAACTGTAATGGAGATGAAATGCACATGTATATCCTTGATAAAGATCTCTGTAATTTTTAAATGTGCTGACAAGGACAGTGCTATTGCATTTGAATCAACAAGTTGTTGAATAATATGGTCTCCTTGTGCTTACCTGCAAATCTGTCGTATCTTATATTTGTTGGATAAACAAAAAGGGCTGGTGGTTGATTGTCTCAACCATCAGTTGAGAACATATAGATTTTCAGTTCACAAGTTAAGGGGTTTGGCTGGTCCCTGTGCCTTCTTTATTCCTTTATGCGTGTGTTTAACCTTTTTTTGGTGCATGTGGTGGTCCTGCCCGACTGTTGTGACTGTTGTTTCTGATTCAGGGAAAGCAAGAGCTTGACTGTATTATGAAGACCATAAATAGATAAGTACAGATTGTTTGCAAGTAAGTCAGGATTATATGAGGTGATTTATCCTTTTTTAGAGTTTTATTAGTATATCCATAAAGGGATCCATAGCATACTAATTGTGTTGAGGTTTATTTCACACTATAAGAGAAATTATTCATGTACCAGTGAAGCGGATATTATTATATTTTATAACTGGGACAACAAAGCTACATATTGGTCCTTGGAGCTCCAATCAGCTCTTTCATTTGTGATGAGCTAACTTATGATGGTTACCTGTTGTTGTCAATTATCAGAACTGCTACTTTTCGTTTCCTTATATTGAAAGTGACTGGAATGCATTCCTTAATCGCCCTCATTGTGTACACAAGGAGTTGCTATTACATGTATTAAATAGATTGATATATATTTGTTCTCTAAAAATATGTTCCTACTTTCGTTAAGAACACCACTTCATCATTTCTGTTGTATAGCTTTCCTAGCTTTATTAGCCCATTGTAATAATTTTTTAGAGCTTTCATAGTATCCTTAGGAAAATGAAGCCCGAGGATGCTACATATCCTTTGCTTTCAAGTATCCATCACTACAAGCTTTATTAGCTTCTCCTTGGAACATGCAAAGAGGAAGAGTTCTCATTGATGATCATCTAAAAGCACAGTACATGTTCTTTGATTAATAACGAAGACAAAGGCCCTACCACTATCTATGTTTGGATGGCATTGTTTCCAACTGCTTGACCAAAATGTTGGGACCGGCACCCTCGCGCCAAGGCACGCTTCTTATCTAGTAGTTTCTATTGCAGCTAAGAGTGGTACCGCTCGTGTTTGCCGCCGTGATCGTTTTAACAAAATGCATGATTTTCTCTCAGGTTCTATGGATGGCAACTTCACTTATTAAGGCTCACTATGTGCTGCTATACTGATTGGGCAAGCAGGTCTGGTCTCTGCATATGTAGCCTCCTCCTTTTAAATTAATGAAAATAAATATCACATTTCTTTTGAGAAATAAATATCACATTTGGTATCATGGCAATTATAGTTTCAGTCTTGTTACAGCTGTTTCTCTTGGCCTGAGCTGCGACTCTGTAAGTCTGTATTGGCACCGGATGATCCGGTTGCTCCAGCAGAACTGAGCAAGCTGATGCAAATTTTACTAGTTAACGTCGTATTGAATGTGGTTCAGTGATTTTAAATAAACACACAAACAAATGGAGAATCTTCACTGATAGTGCACGATATTTGCTCCTGAAAACACGTATATCATTATCCTTACCTTCATCCGAATCACTTTTGGCATTGTCTTTCTGAGAAAAACTTACCACATTATAGTTTCCCCCTTCGTTCACGTATTCCCTTTTTCATATGTGTTCCATAAAATGATGCAAAACTCAACCACAATCATCTTGATACATCATAGCCTAGAGAGAATAACTCTACCATAGTCCCCAAGGCTAGCTGATTTCATATAACCTGTTTGGTCCACACTTTTTAGGTTACTTGTTGCAAATCTTACTATGGGAGTCAGCCCTTTTAGTTTCTTCAATTAACTATGTGGAAGTGGAAGGTTTAACCAGTCCTACTACTTGGGGCTTTCATGTTAATACACGAAAACTGTCCCCGCCCAAAAAAACACGAAAACTGGGTATCGATATTCATTGAACGCTTGGGTTTAGGAACTTCTGGTAACTACATATTCCAAGACCTTACTTCAGTTAGGAAACCATGCAACTATTGAGTGTATGCATTAAGTATGAATCTTTGGACCATATACCCTGTGCATTACAAGTTTTTATCACCTTAATGTTGCTTGGAGTATGACTATATGAAAAGAGGAAAGGAGGAGTGTCTCTTTAGTTGCTCCTACTCTTTGTTCGACCATAAAGTACAGTTGTTGTTAGCCTATTATATTCATTTATACTGATTTTCCAGGGTAAACTAGAGGAAGCTGAGAAGCTCTTCAAGGCAGGACTGCATGAAGCTAAAGAAGGATTTGGACTGAGAAATCCACATTCTGCATCGCCTCTGAACAACTTGGTAAGTGTTCTGTTGACTATGAAATAAGGATTTTAAATAACATATATGCTTCTTTCTAATGAATGGAGCTGCTATGCTCATTTAAGTCCACAAGCTAGCTTATTAGATTTCCGCGGTGCGAGCACCACATGGGTGTCCATTTGCTAATCCACAACTTGGGTATTCCAACCAAGGATACTCGTTCGCAATACCGCGTTGTATCCATGCATAACTACTATGTTTTATGTCATCATCTCATGGTCTTGAAAATAGGTATCTTCGGTTTGATTTGGGTCAAAGGACGGATACTTAATATCGTCCTCCTATGGTCCATGTTGACTACAAATGGTCCGTAGAAGGATTCTACGAGAGCCAATGTTAGTACATACTGCAATAGGGAGACATGTTAATGTTTAACATAAGCAAACTAATATTTGAAAATGACAACCACTTACAACTGGGGACTTGAATATGTTATATTTGGGAAAAAGCGGGACCACGACATTATCAATCTACGACGTGGTGCAGTTTCATTGTTGCATCCACGAGCATTTGAAGGAATATGCTTGCGCTTGAAACTGCATGTCAGAAAGATGTAGGCATCCAAGATATTCGGTATCCGCGTGTCTCTCAAATTCAATGCGGACAAGACTATGGACTACGAGATTGAAGCAGTCGACATGAACTCGTCCAATAATCTCAATCACGTATGGTCTAAGCTTCGTGCGTGATCAAGATTAGCCTCAGGATGATCCAGCAAACCATTCGGGTTGTAGAACGAGTTCATGTCAACTGCTTCAATTTCGAATTCCATGGGCTTGATTGTGCTGAAGTTGAGAGACATACAACACCAAATATCTGAGATTCCTGCACCTTTTTGACTTGTAATTTCAAGCTCAAGCACAAGCATTGAGGCGCTTGTGGATGCAAAAAGCAATCCACACCACGGCGCTAATTGATATTGTTGTGGTCTCACCTTCTCCTATAAACAACATATTCAACTCTATAGTTATAAGTGGTTCCATTTTCAAATATTAGTTTGCTTATGTTAGCCATTAACATTAGTAGTTTCTCTGTCGTTGTATGTACCACCATTGTCTCCCGTCAACTCCTCCTATGGTTTATCTGTATTCAACATAGACTGAAGTAGTACGATCTTGATAAATCCGTCCTTTGACCCAAATGAAACAAACGAGCATTTCATGGCCATGAGATGACGAAGGACAAAATAACAGTGACGCGGGAATTCAATGAGGTGTTTAGAATGAGGATCCCTAGTTGGAATACCCAAGTCGTGGATTGGCTAATGAACAACCATTTCAACCTCGCCTACAAATGCAATTAAGCATTCCACCCTCTTCCTGTGTTGAACAAAATGCGTTAGCATGTTAGCTGCTGAGCAATCTACAATTCTCACTGTTTGACTAGTTATCTTGTACTGCATTACCACGTATCGCAAGTAATTCAGTTCTAATATAACCCAACATAGAGAAAGATGTGATATTGTGGGAATGAAATTGGTATATGCATACTATGTAAAAATCATTCAGGGCATCTTGCCAATATAGGTGTTGAAGCACTTGAGCAAGTTTTTTTGTCAACTATAGAGCAAGTGCGCATTGTTTGCTTAATTTTTTCACAGATATGTAGCATAATGCTTACAAGTTATGTTAGTTTGCCAACTACTTCCTCCATTCATAAATATAAGATGTCCTAACTTTTTTGTGAATCGAATGTATATAGACACGTTTTAGTGTGTTTGCTCTTCTTTTAGTCCTTAAGTAGTCCAATATTGAAATATCCAAAACATCTTATATTTGTGAACGGACGGAGTATAATTCTAGAATTTCCTCTGCACTATACTATAAATTAAAATGGGATAAAGATTCCTCTTAGTAGTATCATCCTAAAACTAACTTGGTACCATCATGTTTGTTATTAAAGGAAACTTAAGAAAAGGTTATAATATACTCCTTACTGTGCAAGCAGGTTGCCTATACAACTAAATGTCATTACAAAAATACACCGGCCTAGCTTCCTTCCTTGTAAAGATATAGAGTACCGAAGGCTTCATGGATAAGAGCATAGTGATCCAAACCAAAGAGAAGGAAAAACCAGTTAACACGCTTATTTCAAGTTTCTCTAAGAGCATTTCAGATTCTCCTGGGAGGCACTGTGCACTGACTTTACAACAAATGATGCATATTGTCTGAATTTTTCTGGGTTTTATATCCTTCCGTGATATGATAAAAACTTCTGAGCATCCGGAACTTTAGTATGCACTCAAAGGCTGAAGCTAAATTTGTCTTACTATTTCTACATGAAGGGGAATAAGATTCACAACCATGGAAAAATTATATGGGTTTAAAATAGAATATGATGACAACCAGACAAACAAAAAAGAGTGGGGCAATAATTTTTTCCTTAACTTTACCTCAGCAACCAAATTTCTATTCCGTTATTTCCAAGTACCAAACACAAGCTACAGAGTGAAATTATCCAGATTCTGAAACCATGTGGAAGTATAAATGGATATTCAATAGCCATTATTTAAACGGACCAGAATTGCAAAAGGAGGTGAATATTTGCATATTTAAACTGATAATTGAAGCCAGGAAGATTGTTAAATTGCCAGCAGTCGAAAGGGAGGAGGGGAGCGATGTGGCCACTGACGAGGACATGTGTCTGGGGTAGGGTCCTAGGCCTGACCTACATACCCTACCCAAGGGCACCACATACAAGAAATACAAGACCTACAAAACTAGGAAGAAGCCACCGAGTGGAATGCCTGCGGCCTACGAATCACTCGGACGCGGGATCCACTCGGAAGCGTCACCATCACTCGACCGCCTCTAACCACTCGGAGTACCAAACATCACTCTCTGGAAGAGAAGACCAAGAATCACCCTTAGACGGCAACAGTCACGCGATCAGATCGCCACCCTTAGAACATTTAACTCTGGTGTTACTTGTAACACCAGTGTCTTTTTAACTTCACCATTGAACCCTTGAGTTACGGGGCATTCATGAGGGGCCAGTAGACTCTATATAAGCCACCCTGCTACCCCTGCACAAGGGTTCGCACCTCTTGTGACACAACACTCCAGGAATCAAGCTCCAGCAGCACCGAGATGTAGGGTCTTTACCTCTTCCGAGAGGGGCCTGAACTCGTAAATCCGAGTGTACAATCACACCGTAGCTAGATTATGCCCTCTCATATGTATCCCTATACTCAACTGTCAGATCTGTTCCCACGACAGTTGGCGCCCACCGTGGGGCAGGCGTCTAAGCGACCTCCGGCGTGGTTGCGTTTTTTCTGCATCTTCACCATGGTTTTCGGCGGTGGACTGTTCCTGGGTCGCGAGACCCGTCTAGGCACTCTCAGTTTCATTGCGGGCGATTCGGCATGGCTCCAAGAAGCCCCTTTGGACGTCGAGGCGCTCCCTATTTGCGGGGTGGCGCACTTTCGCGCAAACTCCTGCGGCGTCCTCCTTCGGCAACCGTCGACTCAGTATTAGTCGGCCCTGGTGGCGTTTCCCCTCCCCGCTACTCGCGTTTGCAAGTGATCTCGTCGCTCTTGGCTCGAGCGGTGCGTTAAGCACGCGGTGGCTCATCAGCCATCCGCTCTGCAGATTGCGGCAATCGAGGTCAGCGAATCCCTCTACAACTTCATCAATCCGTCGTCGGATCACTCAGATATTCCTTCCAAGTACTTATGGCCAGCTCTCAGCGAAGCCCACCTGGGTATTCCCGCGATGTGGCTGGGGATGATGGTCCACGCATTCCAACGACGAGTATTACCCGTAGCCCCGCACCGCTCAACAAAGAGAAGAGTTACTGCGCAGGAATGAGCAAGTCCTACGGACTCCAATCGTCGGCATGATGGCCGAAGCTCAGGCTTTGGAAGCTGAGCGCATAGCCACTCTGACCGAACGCATGGGTCTCGATGAACTCCAGAAGTCACTCGACGACCGCGCTTGTGGGCAACCTCCAAGCTCCAACCGACGACGGCGGCAACTGTTCCCGAGTGGATCGCAAAACGAGTATGAGGTATTCCGCACTTTGATTCAAAACTTAGCAGCTACAACGCAGATTGTAGACTCTATCCAGCCGTCTCGATCCAAAGCTGGAGAAGGTCTTCGGCAGATCCGAGCGCTGCTCAGAGCGGCTGGGGAACATAATTCGGCCGTTTCTCCGTCGCACAACAGAATTCACAACAGGTTTGTCAGAGCAGACACAGTTCAGTCGGCTCATAGCCTGAGATCACCTCCACGGCGTGGAGATCGTGGTTTCCTACAGGATCAGTGCCTGGATTGGGGCCTTGGCCGGTTTGCTCCTCGGCATCACCGTGACGACCGCCGTCGAGTGCCGACGTCCCCTCCGAGGGGTGATCCGTATGCGCCACGAAGGTACGTTGATAGGCGCCCATACAGTGATGAGCGGAGAGAACCACTCGATCCCCGAGATCCAGGGTTCAATGCGAGATTGGTCCTCGTGCAGAATTTAGTGGACAAAGGCAGAGCTCATCAAGAGAGCTTGAACAGAGATCATCCAAGTGGAAGTGGCGTGTACATCTCTGGACCCGAGTGTTTCAACAGGGCCATACGGGCCGCAGAGATACCACCCAACTTCAGGTTAGCCACATGAGTTAACAAGTTCACTAGCGAGTCGAAGCCAGATACATGGTTGGAAGATTACCGAGTGCCAGTGCAGATTCGCGGAGGCAATGATTATGTCGCCATGAAACATTTGCCCTTGATATTAGAAAGATCGACCTGGGCGTGGTTGAACTAGTTGGCTCCTGCTAGCATATACTGCTGGGAGGACCTAGCTCGTGTGTTCATCAAGACATTAGAAGGAACGTGCAAGTGTCCCACTGGGCTAACTGAATTGCAGCACTACGTTAAGAAGCCGAAGAAACTCTGAGAAATTACATTCAGCGATGGACCACACTTCACCATGTGGTTGAGAATGTCACCGAGCATCAGGCGGTTTGTGCTTTCAAGGCTGGTGTAAGATACAGATAGCTCATCTTGAAGTTTGGTCGGTCTGGAACTTTGACCATGAGCAGAATGATGGAAATAGCCACTCGGTGTGCGAATGGCGAGGAAGAGGATCGTCTCCACAACAGCAAGGGAAAACCTGGTGATGCCGACCCCGGCAATGGCAATCCCAGTCGAAAACAAAAGAGCAAAGCCAAAGGTTCTGGTCAGGCAGAAGCAGCCGCTTTGGCTGCACATGCCAAGAACAAGGGAAAGGCTAAAGCACACTAGATATCCAAGAAGAAGAAAGATCAGTCTGGACAAGACGTCCTTGATTTGCCGTGTGCCATTCACCCCAAGAAAGATGAAGAGGGTAACCTGATATTGACCAAGCATACCACCCGACAGTGCAGGTTAGTGATTTAGCAATTCCGCGATGGTCAGCCGAGTGAAAAGAGCCCCGACGAGGACGACGATGAAGAAAAGGTTGAGGATTACCCCAAGGTCAACGCCACTCTGGTGATTTCGCTGACGTCGAGAGTAAAAGCCGACTGAAAGTCATCAATTGAGAGGTGAATGTGGCTATTCCAGTGACTACGATGTGCCTCAAGTGGTCGAAAACTCCCATCACTTTCGATCAGTCGGACCACCCAGCTTACGTGGCGGCAGGCACTGGTGGTTGATCCAGTTGTGGGAGGCACTCGGTTGTGCAAGGTCCTCATGGATGGTGGAGTGGTTTGAACATACTCTTCGCTGAATAATTTAAGGGGATGGGCATTCCGATGTCCCGACTCAGCGAGAGCAACAAATAGTTCCACAGAGTCATTCTAGGGAAGAAGGTGAGGTCAAGTCAACCACTTCAAATGTCAGCTTCTCCTTTCGAAAGTTCTTCGAGTCACCAAAAACCACGTCCAAGGCACGATCATGCCATCCTCAGCTGACCGGCTTATGCATGTTTCATGTCCTGCCCATGTTACGTATACCTTAAGCTGAAGATGCCCGGTCCTAAGGGTGTAATCACCGTCACGGGGAACAGGCAGAGATCTGAGGAGTGTCTTCAGCAAGGATCCAAGATTGCTAATGAGCAGATGGCAGTGATGGAATTGGAAGAGCACAAGAGAAATGCAGATCCGACTGATTTGCTTCGTTCCAAGAAACCAGCTTCTGAATCTGCTTTCTAGTCGGCGGGAGAGAAGAAACGAGTTCACATTCACCCGGAAGATCCTACAGCCGCTCCGACTAACATCTCAACAACACTCGACAGCAAATAGGAAGCCACGCTCATCCAGTTCCTCCGTGAGAACTAGGACATCTTCGCATGGAAACCATCCGACATGCGAGGTGTACCCAAGGGCTGGCTGAGCACCGTTTGAGAGTTGATCCAAAGGCCAAACCTGTTAAGGAGCATCTCTGTCGCTCGGTTGTGGAGAAGAGAAACGCGATTGGCGAGGAGGTAGCTCGGCTCCTGGCAGCTGAGTTTATACACGAAGTATATCACTCCGAGTGGCTCGCCAACGTCGTCATGGTTCTCAAGAAGGACAAGTCACTTCGATGTGTATCGATTTAAAACACATCAATCGGGCCTTCCCGGAAGATCATTTTCCGCTCTCCTGCATCGACCAAATAGTGGATTCCACTTCAGGATGCGAGCGTTTGTCTTTTCTTGATGCGTACTCCGGGTACCATCAAATCTGACTGTACGTACCAGATGAAATAAAAACGGTCTTCATCACCCCGTTCGGGTGTTTTTGTTATATCACCATGCCATTCGGCCTCAAAAACGCGGGTGCTACCTTTATGCGCATGATTCAGAAGTGCCTTCTAACTCAGAACAGTTAGAACGTTGAGGCCTACATGGATGATATAGTGGTCAAGTCACGCAAAGGTTCTGACCTACTGACTGACCTTGCTGAAACCTTTGCCAATCTGAGAAAATATGACATCAAGCTGAATCCGACCAAGTGCACCTTTGGGTTGCCTGGAGGCAAGTTACTCGGTTTTCTCATTTCTGAACGAGGAATAGATGCTAATCCCGAGAAAATCAGCGTGATCGTTCGAGTGTGCGCCCGAAGCGCATGCACGGCGTCCAGAAGCTCACAGGCTGTCTCGCAGCATTGAGTCGGTTTATTTCTCGTCTCGGAGAAAATTGCCTTTATACCGATTGATGAAGAAGTTCGATACGTTCGAATGGACCCCGAAGCAGAAGCAGCGTTTGTTGAACTCAAAGCCCTGCTCTCCACCCAGCCGGTGTTCGCTGCCCCGAGCAGTAAAGAGCCTCTGCTTTTGTATATTGCGGCCACCGTCCAAGTCGTCAGTACAATCCTCGCAGTGGAGCGAGAAGAAGAATGCAAGCCCTACAAAGTTCAACGACCGGTGTATTACATCTCTGAAGTCCTGACTTCATCTAAGCACAGATATCTGCATTATCATAAGTTTGTCTACAGAGATATCCGCATTATCAGAAGCTTGACCACTTTTGGATTTATCCGAATGTTGCTTTCCAGTTACTTGCATGGTCAAGTCTGTTTTATAACTTAGGCGAGGGCGGGTTCGCGGCTAAGCCCCCGAGTGAGAGAGATGCTCGCCACTCGAAGTGGGTCTAAACTTAGATGAAGGCTGGAGATATTCGGATAAATCCAAAAGTGGTCAAGATTCTGATAATGCGGATATCTCTGCTTAGACGGAGTCAGGACATCAGAGATGTAATACACCGGTTGTTGAACTTTGTAGGCCTTGCCTTATTCTTCTCGCTCCACTGCGAGGACTGTACTAACGACTTGGCCGGTGGCCACAATATACAAAAGCAGAGGCTCTTTGCTGCTCGGGGCAGCGAGCACCGGCTTGTTGGACAGCAGGGCTTTGAGCTCAACAAATGTTGCTTCTGCTTCGCGTGTCCATTCGAACGTACTGGACATCTTCATCAATCGGTATAAAGGCAATGCCTTTTCTCCGAGACGAGAAATAAACAAACTCAACAGCTTGTGAGCTTCTGGACGTCGTGCGAGCGCTTCATTCGAACGATCACACTGATTTTCTTGGGATTAGCATCTATTCCTTGCTCGGAAACGATAAAACCGAGTAACTTGCCTCCATGCACCCCAAAGGTGCACTTGGTCGAATTCAGCTTGATGTCGTATTTTCTCAGATTGGCAAAGGTTTCAGCGAGGTCAGTCAGTAGGACGGAACCTTTGCGTGACTTGACCACTATATCATCCATGTAGGCCTCAACGTTCTGACTGATCTGAGTGAGCAGGCACTTCTGAATCATGCAAATAACGGTAGCATCGGCGTTTTTGAGGCCGAATGGCATGGTGATATAACAAAAACACCCGAAAGGGGTGATGAAGGCCGTTTTTTATTTCATATGGTCTGTACAGTCAGATTTGATGGTACCAAGAGTACGCATCAAGAAAAGACAAACGCTCGCACCCCGAAGTGGAATCCACTATTTGGTCGATGCAGGGGAGCGGAAATTGATCTTTCAGGAAGGCCCGATCGATGTGTTTGAAATCGATACACAAAGTGACTTGTCCTTCTTGGGAACCATGGCAACGTTGGCGAGCCACTAAGAGTGATATATTTAGCGTATAAACTCAGTTGCCAGGAGCCGAGCTAGCTCCTCCCCAATCGCCTTTCTCTTCTCCGCAGTTGAGCGACGAAGATGCCACTTAACAGGTTTGGCCTTCGGATCAACTCTGTGCTTAGCTAGTCCCCTGGGTACACCTGGCATGTCGGATGGTTTCAATGCGAAGATGTCCTAGTTCTCACAGAGGAACTGGATGAGCGTGGCTTCTTATTTGCTATCGAGTCTTGTTGAGATGTTAGTCGGAGCGGCTGTAGGATCTTCTGGGTGAATGTGAACTTGTTTCTTCTCTCCCGCCGACTGGAAAGCAGATTCGGAAGCTGGTTTCTTGGAACGAAGCAAATCAGTCGGATCTGTATTTCTCTTGTACTCTTCCAATTCCAGCACTACCATCTGCTCATCAGCAATCTTGGATCCTTGCTGAAGACACTCCTCAGCTCTCTGCCTGTTCCCCGTGACGGTGATTACACCCTTAGGACCGGGCATCTTCAGCTTAAGGTATACGTAACATGGGCAGGCCATGAAACGTGCATAAGCCGCTCGGCCGAGGATCGCATGATAGGCACTATGAAAGTCAACCACTTCAAATGTCAACTTCTTCCGAATGTTCTTCGAGTCACCGAAAATGACGTCCAAGGCAATCTGGCCGAGTGACCTCGCCTTCTTCCCTGGAATGACTCCGTGGAACTGCATGTTGCTCTCGCTGAGTCGGGACATCGGAATGCCCATCCCCTTAAATGTCTTGGTGTATAGTATATTGTTCAAACCACTCCCACCATCCATGAGGACCTTGCGCAACCGAGTGCCTCCCACAACTGGATCAACCACCAGCGCCTGCCACCCAGGGGTAGCAACGTAAGCTGGGTGGTCCGACTGATCAAAAGTGATGGGAGTTTTCGACCACTTGAGGTAGGTCGTAGTAGCTGGAATAGCCATATTCACCTCTCGATTGATGACTTTCAGTCGGCTTTTACTCTCGACGTTGATACGTCTCCAACGTATCTATAATTTATGAAGTATTCATGCTATTATATTATCTATTTTGGATGTTTATGGGCTTTATTATACACTTTTATGTATATTTTTGGGACTAACCTATTAACCGGAGGCCCAGCCCAAAATGTTGTTTTATTGCCTATTTCAGTGTTTCAAAGAAAAAAATATCAAACGGAGTCCAAATGGAATGAAACCTTCGGAAGTGTTATTTTTGGAACGGAAGCAATCCAGGAGACTTGGAGTAGACACCGGGGAAGCTTCGAGGAAGCCACGAGGCAGGGAGGCGCGCCCTACCCACCTGGGCGCGCCCCCACCCTCGTGGGCCCCTCGTGGCTCCCCTGACCGACTTCTTTCGCCTATATATGTCCATATACCCTAAAAATATCGGAAAACAGAATAGATGGAGAGTTCCGCCGGCGCAAGCCTCTTTAGCCACCAAAAACCAATCGGGGCCCTGTTCCGGCACCCTGCCGGAGGGGGGGGGGGATCCCTCACCGGTGGCCATCTTCATCATCCCGGCGCTCTCCATGATGAGGAGGGAGTAGTTCACCCTCGGGGCTGAGGGTATGTACCAGTAGCTATGTGTTTGATCTCTCTCTCGTGTTCTTGACTCGGCACGATCTTGATGTATAGCGAGCTTTGCTATTATAGTTGGATCTTATGATGTTTCTCCCCCTCTACACTCTTCTAATGGATTGAGTTTTCCCTTTGAAGTTATCTTATCGGATTGAGTCTTTAAATATTTGAGAACACTTGATGTATGTCTTGCATGTGCTTACCTGTGGTGACAATGGGATATTCACGTGATCTACTTGAGGTGTGTTTTAGTGATCAACTTGCAGGTTCAGTAACCTTGTGAACTTATGCATAGGGGTTGGCACACGTTTTTGTCTTGACTCTCCGGTAGAAACTTTGGGGCACTCCTTGAAGTTCTTTGTGTTGGTTGAATAGATGAATATGAGATTGTGTGATGCATATCGTATAATCATACCCACGGATACTTGAGGTGACATTGGAGTATCTAGGTGACATTAGGGTTTTGGTTGATATGTGTCTTAAGGTGTTATTCTAGTACGAGTTCTTGAATAGATTGATCCGAAAGAATAACTTTGAGGTGGTTTCGTACCCTACAATAGTCTCTTCGTTTGTTCTCCGCTATTAGTGACTTTGGAGTGACTCTTTGTTGCATGTTGAGGGATAGTTATATGGTCCAATTATGTTATTATTGTTGAGAGAACGTGCACTAGTGAAAGTATGAACCCTAGGCCTTGTTTCCTAGCATTGCAATACCGTTTGTGCTCAGTTTTATCATTAGTTATCTTGCTTTTTTTATATTTTCATATTACAAAAACCTATATCTACCACCCATATTGCACTTGTATCACCATCTCTTCGCCGAACTAGTGCACCTATACAATTTACCATTGTATTGGGTGTGTTGGGGACACAAGAGACTCTTTGTTATTTGGTTGAAGGGTTGTTTGAGAGAGACCATCTTCATCCTAGGCCTCCCACGGATTGATAAACCTTAGGTCATCCACTTGAGGGAAATTTGCTACTGTCCTACAAACCTCTGCACTTGGAGGCCCAACAACGCCTACAAGAAGAAGGTTGTGTAGTAGACATCAAGCTCTTTTCTGGCGCCATTGCCGGGGAGGTGAGTGCTTGAAGGTATATCTTTAGATCTTGGAATCGAATCTTTTACTTTCTTGTTTTATCACTAGTTTAGTCTATAAAAGAAACAAAAAATGGAATTGAGGGTGCCTCATATGCTTCATCTTTTTAATATCTTTCATGAGAATAAGGATTCCGATAATTGTGCTCATTTGCTAGAGGAAGAATGCATTAGAATGTTTGGCACTAAATCTTTGAATGATGAGCATGATTGCAATGTTGTTAGTATGAACTCCTTGAATATCCATAGTACTAATGATGATTGCACTAGTCATGATGAAAATGTCTCTTATAAGCATGTCAACTTTTGTGGAGTGAATAGAGCTTGCAAGTACACACCAAATAGGGAAAATAGATTTTGCAAGAGGCATAAGTATTTGGAAACTAAATGGTTGCAAGAAACGCTAGATGTTTGTGCTGAATATCTAAACTTTGTTTGTTGTCCTTGTGAACTTTGCAATGAACGTGATCATTTCAATACCCAATGCAAATTGTTTCATGATCGTATCGTGTCCAAAAATTGTGATGACTTGATTTCCCTTAAACATCATAATGAACTTAGTTTGCTTTTGGGTTATGAAGAAATGAAATGTATAACTAAGGATCTTCCAGAATTTGTGCTTGATAAAGTTCTTGATTTTGATCTAGAAGAAATTTATATGTATTGTGCGGTGAATTGCATTGAAAATCCTTATATTGCCAATTACATAAAGACAAGAGAACAATTAGGAGATGAAGAGAATACTAATGAAAGGGAAGAGACTTCCCAATGTCCTCCTACTATTTCTTATGATGAATCAGGTAACGAGGAGGAGCCTTCTATTCAACCAATCTCATTAATAAGGAGCTCAAAAAAGAGGGTTAAACCCACACATGATGTGAAGAAGAAAAATAAAGACGGAGAAGCAAAGGTAGAAAGGTATCCCTCCCAAATGATGTTGCTCCTATTACTCATTGTGATGATGATAATTGCTATACTATTGGTGCTATCCATACGATTAATGATGAGAGTGATTATGCTTATTATATGAAAAGGCCCAAGCTTGGGGATGCTATGTTTGATGGGAATGACATGTTTGAGAATATATTTGCTGCAATTAATGTTTGTCCCAAGCTTGGGGATGCTATGATTTATGAAGATGATATTTTTAGCCTCCCAAGTTTTGATGAGCAAATTTATTATGATGATAGCATGCCTCCTATTTATGATAATTATTGTGATGACACTTATGCTATAAAAAGTAGTGATGATTATATTTATAAAATTTTCATGATTATGAGTATCCTTTCTCTTAACATTACTCTTTTAATGTGGAAACAATTTATAGTATTCGAGTCTCTTATCATACTTCCACTATTCCGAATGAGAATAATTTTGCTTATGTGGAGAGTAATAAAATTTCTATGCAAGTAGATCATGATAAGAATTCTTTATGTTCTGGTTATATGGTTGAATTCATTCATGATGCTACTGAAAATTATTATGAGAGAGGATCATATGCTTCTACATATTGCAATAATATCAAGTTTCCTCTCTATGTGCTTAAATTTTTGAAGTTATGCTTGTATTGCCTTCCTATGATAGTTGATTATTGTTCTCATAAGTTGTTTGCTCACAAAATTCCTATTCATAGGAAGTGGTTTAGACTTAAATGTGCTAGTCATATTCTTCATGATGCTCTTTTTATGTTTCAATTCTTATCTTTTAGGCGAGCATCATTGAAATCAACATGCCTAGCTAGAAAGGCATTAAAGAAAAGCGCTTGTTGGGAGACAACCCAATATTTACCCCTACTGTTTTTGTGTGTTCACATTATTAAGCTACTGTAGTAATCATGTTTTATAGCTTTTGTTTCAATAAAGTGCCAAGTAGAACCTTTGGGAAGACTTGGGTGGAAGTTAAGGTGATCTTGCTGTAAAAAACAGAAACTTTGTGCTCACGAGTTTAGCTGTCATTTTTTACAGAAGAGTGATTTTAAGTTGATTAATTTTGAAGAAGATTATTAGACAAATTCCTCAGGTCCAAAAATTTATTTCAGAATTTTTGGAGTTCCAGAAGTATACGTTTGATACAGATTACTACAGACTGTTCTGTTTTTGACAGATTCTGTTTTCATTGTGTTGTTTGCTTATTTTGATGAATCTATGAGTAGTATCGGAGGGTATGAACCATAGAGAAGTTGGAATACACTAGATATTGCACCAATATGAATTTAGAATGAGTTCACAACAGTACCTAAGTGGTGATTTATTTTCTTATACTGACGGAGCTTACGAGTTTTCTGTTAAGTTTTGTGTTGTGAAGTTTTCAAGTTTTGGGTAAAGATTCGATGGACTATGTAATAAGGAGTGGAAAGAGCCTAAGCTTGGGGATGCCCAAGGCACCCCAAGGTTATATTCAAGGACAACCAAGAGCCTAGGCTTGGGGATGCCCCAGATGGCATCCCCTCTTTCATCTTCGTTCATCGGTAACCTTACTTGGAGCTATATTTTTATTCACCACATGATATGTGTTTTGCTTGGAGCGTCATTTTATTTTGTTAGTATTTGCTTGCTGTTATTCAGAATAATGTTTTGCATCTCTATTTTTAATAAAAATGCCAAGGATAGCCTTTACCATGCTTATTTTGCAAGTATACATGTTGTTGTTTAAAAACAGAAAGTTTACCGTTGTTGCAAAAATTCCCTAGTAAAGTCAGAATATGATAAAATGTTGAAACTTTTTGCATATTGATCTCTGATAAATTTTCTACAGTGTGGTAGAATTTCATAATGTTTGGAGTTAGGGAAGTATGATGAATCTTGCATTCTTTACAGACTGTACTGTTTTGGCAGATTGCTGTTATGTTTGCATATGTTTGCTTGTTTAATGATTCTATTTGAGGTAGGAGTATTAAATATGCAGAGGCATTTAGTTTGCAATGTTGAATAATAATTTTAGTGATTTTTTACAGTAGAAAATGATAAGGTTTTTGCATTGGTTTATATTAACTTATCTCACGAGTTCTTGTTGAGTTTGGTGTGGAGCTTTCAAGATTTAGGAAACCGTGATATAAAAGGAATTAAGGAGACGCAAAAGTTTAAGCTTGGGGATGCCCAAGGCACCCCAAGATAATATTTCAAGAAGTCTCAAGCATCTAAGCTTGGGGATGCCCCGATAGGCATCCCACCTTTCTTCTTCAACAATTATCGGTTAGTATCGGTTGAGCCTAAGTTGTTGCTTCTTCACATGATGAGTGCTATCCTTGAAATGTAGTTTTATTTTGTTTTGCTTGCTGTATGAATAAAATACCAAGATCTGAAATTCTTAAATGAGAGATAGTCTTCACAGAGCTACACAATTATTTAACTACTCATTGATCTTCACTTATATCTTTCGGAGTAGTTTGTTATTCATTCATGTGCTTCACATTTATCCTATGAGTAAATGGTTGAATGAATTGAATATCATAAATCTGAAATAATATATGTTTCATATGCTTATCCCATGGGGAGTAATGACTTCACATATAAGAAGTAGAGGTGGTAAATTTATTGAAGGTTAGCAAACATTGTATTGGTCACTTGAACAATTCATGAAAGAATATGAGGGAAGAGAGGTTTCACATATAAATATACTATCTTGGACATCTTTTATGATTGTGAGCACTCATTAAAATATGACATGCTAAAAGGTTGATGTTGGACAAGGAAGACAACGTAATGGGTTATGTTTTCTTATATCCGAAATAAAGTATATTGTCATGGATCATTCAACATGCTGAGCTTACCTTTCCCCCTCATGCTAGCCAAATTCTTTGCACCAATTAGAGATACTACTTGTGCTTCCAAACATTCCTTAAACCAGTATTGCCATGAGAGTCCACCATACCTACCTATGGATTGAGTAAGATCCTTCAAGTAAGTTGTCATCGGTGCATGCAATAAAAATTGCTCTCTAAATATGTATGATCTATTAGTGTGGAGAAAATAAGCTTTATACGATCTTGTGATGTGGAAGAAATAAAAGCGACGGACTGCATAATAAAGGTCCCTATCACAAGTGGCAATATAAAGTGACGTTCTTTTGCATTAAGAATTTGTGCACCCAACTATAAAAGCGCATGACAACCTCTGCTTCCCTCTGCGAAGGGCCTATCTTTTATTCTTGTCTTATACCTTATGCAAGAGTCATGGTGATCTTCACCTTTCCTTTTTACATTTTATCCTTTGGCAAGCACATTGTGTTGGAAAGATTCTGATATATATATCCAATTGGATGTAAGGCATCATGAACTATTATTGTTGACATTACCCTTGAGGTAAAAGGTTGGGAGGCGAATCTATGAGCCCCTATCTTTCTCTGTGTCTGATTAAAACATTGAACCCATAAATATCGCGTGAGTGTTAGCAATTGTGAAAGACTAAATGATAGTTGAGTATGTGAAGTTTGCTGAATCAAAGCTCTGACATAGACTCTTCCTGAAAATAAGATGAATTGTAATTGTTTGATGACTAATAACACGGTTTGTTAGTTTTCAAGAAAGTTTATGATCTATACTTCAACATGTGAATAGCTTGTTACTTGATCATGAAAAGTTTTATGAGTTGAGGTACTGTTATGACATATAATGATGCTAGAAAAGGTGATTGAAATTATCATTGATCAAACTGGTGCACCTGCTAGCATTCACACTTCATAAATTATCTCTTTTATCATTTACCTACTCGAGGACGAGCAGGAATTAAGCTTGGGGATGCTGATACGTCTCCAACATATCTATAATTTATGAAGTATTCATGCTATTATATCTGTTTTGGATGTTTATGGGCTTTATTATACACTTTTATATTATTTTTGGGACTAACCTATTAACCGGAGGCCCAGCCCAAAATACTGTTTTATTGCCTATTTCAGTGTTTCGAAGAAAAGGAGTATCAAATGGAGTCCAAACGGAATGAAACCTTCGGGAGAGTTATTTTTGGAATGGAAGCAATCCAGGAGACTTGAAGTAGACGTCAGGGAAGCTTCGAGGAAGCCACGAGGCAGGGAGGCATGCCCTACCCACCTGGCCACGCCCCCACCCTCGTGGGCCCCTCGTGGCTCCCCTGACCGACTTCTTTCACCTATATATGTCCATATACCCTAAAAACATCGGAAAACAGAATAGATCGGGAGTTCCGCCGCTGCAAGCCTCTGTAGCAACTAAAAACCAATCGGGACCCTGTTCCGGCACCCTGCCGGAGGGGGAGATCCCTCATCGGTGGCCATCTTCATCATCCCGGCGCTCTCCATGACGAGGAAGAAGTAGTTCACCCTCGGGGCTGAGCGTATGTACCAGTAGCTATGTGTTTGATTTCTCTCTCGTGTTCTTGACTCGACACGATCTTGATGTATCGCGAGCTTTGCTATTATAGTTGTATCTTATGATGTTTCTCCCCTCTACTCTCTTCTAATGGATTGAGTTTTCCCTTTGAAGTTATCTTATTGGATTGAGTCTTTAAGGATTTGCGAACACTTGATGTATGTCTTGCATGTGCTTATCTGCGGTGACAATGGGATATTCACGTGATCTACTTGATGTATGTTTTGGTGATCAACTTGCGGGTTCAGTGACCTTGTGAACTTATGCATAGGGGTTGGCACACGTTTTCGTCTCGACTCTCTTGTAGAAACTTTGGGGCACTCTTTGAAGTTCTTTGTGTTGGTTGAATAGATGAATCTGAGATTGTGTGATGCATATCGTATAATCATACCCACAGATACTTGAGGTGACACTGGAGTATCTAGGTGACATTAGGGTTTTGGTTGATATGTGTCTTAAGGTGTTATTCTAGTATGAACTCTTGAATAGATCGATCCGAAAGAATAACTTTGAGGTGGTTTCGTACCCTACAATAATCTCTTCGTTTGTTCTCCGCTATTAGTGACTTTGGAGTGACTCTTTGTTGCATGTTGAGGGATAGTTATATGATCCACTTATGTTATTATTGTTGAGAGAACTTGCACTAGTGAAAGTATGAACCCTAGGCCTTGTTTCCTAGCATTGCAATACCGTTTGTGCTCACTTTTATCATTAGTTACCTTGCTGTTTATATATTTTCAGATTACAAAAACCTATATGTACCATCCATATTGCACTTGTATCACCATCTCTTCCCCGAACTAGTGCACCTATACAATTTACGATTGTATTGGGTGTGTTGGGGACACAAGAGACTCTTTTGTTATTTGGTTGCAGGGTTTTTTTAGAGAGACCATCTTCATCCTACGCCTCCCACGGATTGATAAACCTTAGGTCATCCACTTGAGGGAAATTTGCTACTGTCCTACAAACCTCTGCACTTGGAGGCCCAACAACGTCTACAAGAAGAAGGTTGTGTAGTAGACATCAGACGTCAGCGAAAATCACCAAAGTGGCTTTGACCTTGGGGTATTCCTCAACCCTTTCTTGATCGTTGCCCTCGTCGGGGCTCTTTTCAGTCGGCTAACCATCGCGGAACTGCTGAATCAAAAACCTGCACTGTCGGGTGGTATGCTTGGTCAATATCAGGTTACCCTCTTCATCTTTCTTGGTGTGAATGGCACACGGCAAATCAAGGACGTCTTGTCCCCACTGATCTTTCTTCTTCTTGGATATCCAGTGCTCTTTGGCCTTTCCCTTGTTCTCGGCCTGCGCAACCAAAGTGGCTGCTTCTGACCAGAAAGTTCGGCTTTGCGCTTCTGTTTTCGACTGGGATTGCCGCTGCCGGGGTCGGGATCGCCAGCTTTTCCCTTGCCGTTGCGGAGACGATCCTCTTCCTCGCCATTCGCATGCCGAGTGGCTATTTCCATCATTCTGCTCATGGTCAAAGTTCCAAACCGACCAAACTTTTAGATGAGCTTCGTGTATCTTACACCAGCCTTGAAAGCACAAACCGCCTGATGCTCGGTGACATTCTCAACCACATGGTGAAGTGTGGTCCAGCGCTGAATGTAATCTCTCAGAGTTTCTTCGACTTCTGAACATAGTGCTGCAATTCAGTTAGACCAAAAGCGGGACGCTTGCACATTCCTCCGAATGTCTTGTGAACACAAGAGCTAGGTCCTCCCAGCAGTATATGCTAGCAGGAGCCAACTGGTTCAACCACGCCCGGGTTGATCTTTCTAACATCAAGGGAAAATGTTTCATGGCGACATAATCGTTGCCTCCACCAATCTGCACTTCCACTTGGTAATCTTCCAACCACATCTCTGGCTTCGACTCGCCAGTGAACTTGTTAGTTCCCGTGGCTAACTTGAAGTTGGGTGGTATCTCTGCGGCCCGTATGGCCCTGCTGAAACACTCGGGTCCAGAAATGTACACGCCACTTCCACTCAGACGATCTCTATCTAAGCTCTCTCGGTGAGCTCTACCTCTGTTGACTAATTCTGCACGAGGACCGATCTTGCGTTGAACGCTGGATCTCGGGGATCGAGTGGTTCTCTCCGCTCATCACCGTATGGGCGCCTTTCATCGTACCGCCGGGGGGCGTACGAATCACCTCTCAAAGGGGGCGTCGGCACTCGACGACGGTCGTCATGGTGATGCCGAGGAGCAAACTGACCGCCGTCCCGATCCAGGTACTGATCCTGGTGGAAACCGCGATCTCCATGCCGTGGAGGTGATCTCGGGGTATGAGCCGACTAAACTGTGTCTGCTCTGACAGACCTGCTGTGAATTCTGTTGCGCGACTGAGAAATGGCCGAATTCTGTTACCCAGCCGCTCTGAGCAGCGCTCGGATCTACCGAAGACCTTATCCAGCTTCGGATCGAGATGGCTGGATAAAGTCTGCAATCCGCGCTGCGGATGCTATGTTCTGAATCGGAGTGCAGAATACCTCATACTCGTTTTGCGATCCACTCGGGAACAGTTGCCGCTGTCGTCGGTTGGATCTTGAAGGTTGCCTGCGATCGTGGTCATCGAGTGACTTCTGGAGTTCTTCGAGGTGCATGCATTTGGTCAGAGAGTGGCTATGCGCATAGCTTCCAAAGCCCGAGCTTCAGCCGTCATGCCGACGATTGGAGTCCGTTGGACTTGCTCGTTCCTGCGCAGTAGCTCTTCTCTCTGTTGAGCGGTGAGGGGCTGCGGGTAATACTCGTTGTTGGAATGCGACGAACCATCGTCCCCAGCCACATCACGGGAATACCCAGGTGGGCTTCGCTGAGAGCCGGCCATAAGTACTTCTGCCGCCGGGTCACTGTTCTCGCACTCGGAAGGAATATCCGAGTGATCAGACAAAGGATCGATCAAGTTGTAGAGGGATTCGTCGGCCTCGATTGCCGTGATCTGTAGAGCGGATGAATGACGAGCCACCGCATGCTTATGAAGGAAATATGCCCTAGAGGCAATAATAAAGTTATTATTTATTTCCTCATATAATGATAAATGTTTATTATTCATTCTAGAATTGTATTAACCGGAAACATAATACATGTGTGAATACATAGATAAACATAGTGTCACTAGTATGCCTCTACTTGACTAGCTCGTTAATCGAAGATGGTTGAATTACCTAGCCATGGACATGAGTTGTCATTTGATTAACGGGATCACATCATTAGGAGAATGATGTGATCGACTTGACCCATTCCGTTAGCTTAGCACTTGATCGTTGAAGTATGTTGCTATTGCTTTCTTCATGACTTATACATGTTCCTATGACTATGAGATTATGCAACTCCCGTTTACCAGAGGAACACTTTGTGTGCTACCAAACGTCACAACGTAACTGGGTGATTATAAAGGTGCTCTACAGGTGTCTCTGAAGGTACTTGTTGGGTTGGCGTATTTCGAGATTAGGATTTGTCACTCGGATTGTCGGAGCGGTATCTCTGGGCCCACTCGGTAATACACACCACTATAAGCCTTGCAAGCATTGTAACTAATGAGTTAGTTGCGGGATGATGTATTACGAAATGAGTAAAGAGACTTGCCGGTAACGAGATTGAACTAGGTATCAAGATACCGACGATCGAACCCCGGTGTGAGTAGGACTCCTCCCTGGCGCGCACTCCTCCTGGCCGCCGGCCTCCTCCCCCTGATCCTTTATATACGGGGGCAGGGGGGCACCTCTAGAGACACAAGTTGATCTGTTGATCTATTGCAGCTGTGTGCGGTGACCCCCTCCACCATATTCCACCTCGGTCATATCGTAGCAGTGCTTAAGCGCAACCCTGCGTCGGTAGCATCATCATCACCATCACCACGCCGTTGGGCTGACGGAACTCTCCCGTGAAGCTATGCTGGATCGGCGTTCGCGGGACGTCATCGAGCTGAACGTGTGATGAACTCGGAGGTGCCGTACGTTCGGTACTTGGATCGGTCGAATCGTGAAGACGTACGACTACATCAACCGCGTTGTGCTAACGCTTCCGCTTTCGGTCTATGAGGGTACGTGGACACACTCTCCCCTCTCGTTGTTATGCATCACCATGATCCTATGTGTGCGTAGGATTTTTTTTTGAAATTACTACGTTCCCCAACAGCTTAAGCCACCGCTCGAGCCAAGAGCGACCGGATCGCTTGCGAAGGCGAGCAGCGGGGAGGGGAAACTGAAGGAAATATGCCCTAGAGGCAATAATAAAGTTATTATTTATTTCCTTATTTCATCATAAATGTTTATTATTCATGCTAGAATTGTATTAACCGGAAACTTGATACATGTGTGAATACATAGACAAACATAGTGTCACTAGTATGCCTCTACTTGACTAGCTCGTGAATCAAAGATGGTTAAGTTTCCTAGCCATGGACATGAGTTGTCATTTGATTAACGGGATCACATCATTAGGAGAATGATGTGATTGACTTGACCCATTCCGTTAGCTTAGCACTTGATCGTTTAGTATGTTGCTATTGCTTTCTTCATGACTTATACATGTTCCTACAACTATGAGATTATACAACTCCCGTTTACCGGAGGAACACTTTGTGTGCTACCAAACGTCACAACGTAACTGGGTGATTATAAAGGAGTTCTACAGGTGTCTCCAAAGGTACATGTTGAGTTGGCATATTTCGAGATTAGGATTTGTCACTCCGATTGTCGGAGAGGTATCTCTGGGCCCTCTCGGTAATGCACATCACTATAAGCCTTGCAAGGAATGTGACTAATGAGTTAGTTGCGGGATGATACATTACATAACGAGTAAAGAGACTTGCCGGTAACGAGATTGAACTAGGTATTGAGATACCGACGATCGAATCTCGGGCAAGTAACATACCGATGACAAAAGGAACAACGTATGTTGTTATGCGGTTTGACCGATAAACATCTTCGTAGAATGTGTGGGAGCCAATATGAGCATCCAGGTTCCGCTATTGGTTATTGACCGGAGACATGTCTCGGTCATGTCTACATAGTTCTCGAACCCGTAGGGTCCGCACGCTTAAGGTTTCGATGACAATTATATTATGAGTTTATGAGTTTTGATGTACCGAAGGAGTTCGGAGTCCCGGATGAGATCGGGGACATGACGAGGAGTCTCGAAATGGTCGAGATGTAAAGATCGATATATTGGACGACTATATTCGGACTTCAGAAAGGTTTCGAGTGATTCGGGTACTTTTCGGAGTACCGGAGAGTTGCGGGAATTCGCCGGGGAGTATATGGGCCTTATTGGGCCATACGGGAATAGAGGAGAGAGGCCAAAAGGAAGGAGGCCTGCGCCCCCCTGGTCCGAATTGGACTAGGGGCGCAGCCCCCTTTTCCTTCCCCCTCTCCTCCTCTTTCCTTCTCTCCTACTCCAACAAGGAAAGGAGGAGTCCTACTCCCGATGGGAGTAGGACTCCCCCCTTGGCGCGCCCTTCACCTTGGCCGGCCGCCTCCCCCCTTGCTCCTTCATATACGGGGGCAGGGGGGCACCCCATAGACACAACAATTGATCCTTGAGATCTCTTAGCCGTATGCGGTGCCCCCCTCCACCATAGATCTCCTCGATAATATTGTAGCGGTGCTTAGGCGAAGCCCTGCGACGGTAGAACATCAAGATCGTCACCACGCCGTCGTGCTGACGGAACTCTTCCCTGACACTTTGCTAGATCGGAGTCCGGGGAACGTCATCGAGCTGAACGTGTGCAAGAACTCGGAGGTGCCGTAGTTTCGGTGCTTGATCGGTCGGGCCGTGAAGACGTACGACTACATCAACCGTGTTTTTATAACGTTTCCGCTTTCAGTCTACGAGGGTACGTGGACAACACTCTCCCCTCCTGTTGCTATGCATCACCATGATCTTGCGTGTGCGTAGGAATTTTTTTGAAATTACTACGTTCCCCAACAGTGGTATCAAAGCCAGGTTTTATGCGTAGATGTCATATGCACGAGTAGAACACAAGTGAGTTGTGGGCGATATAAGTCATACTGCTTACCAGCATGTCATACTTTGGTTCGGCAGTATTGTTGGATGAAGCGGCCCGGACCGACATTACGCGTACGCTTACGGGAGGCCGGTTCTCCCGACGTGCTTTGCACAAAGGTGGCTAGCGGGTGTCAGTTTCTCCAACTTTAGTTGAACCGAGTGTGGCGCCCGGTCCTTGCGGAGGTTAAAACAACACCAATTTGACAAACTATCGTTGTGGTTTTGATGCGGAGGTAAGAACGTTCTTGCTCAGCCCGTAGCAGCCACGTAAAACTTGCAACAACAAAGTAGAGGACGTCTAACTTGTTTTTGCAGGGCATGTTGTGATATGATATGGTCAAGACGTGATGCTATATTTTATTTTATGATATGATCATGTTTTGTAACCGAAGTTATCGACAATCGGCAGGAGCCATATGGTTGTCGCTTATTGTATGAAATGCAAGCGCCTGTAATTGCTTTACTTTATCACTAAGCGGTAGCAATAGTCGAGAAGCAATAGGTGGCGTAACGACAACGATGCTACGATGGAGTTCAAGGTGTCGCTACCGGTGACGATGGTGATCACGACGGTGCTTGAGATGGAGATCACAAGCACAAGATGATGATGGCCATATCATATCACTTATATTGATTGCATGTGATGTTTATCCTTTATGCATCTTATTTTGCTTTGATTGACGGTAGCATTATAAGATGATCTCTCACTAATTATCAAGAAGTGTTCTCCCGAGTATGCACCGCTATGAAAGTTCTTCGTCTTTGAGACACCACGTGATGATCGGGTGTGATAGGCTCTACTTTCAAATACAACGGTGCAAAACATTTCACACGCGAATACTCAGGTTAAACTTGACGAGCCTAGCATATACAGATATGGCCTCGGAACACGGAGACCGAAAGGTCGAGCGTGAATCATATAGTAGATATGATCAACGTAGTGATGTTCACCATTGAAAACTACTCCATCTCACGTGATGATCGGACATGGTTTAGTTGATTTGGATCACGTGATCACTTAGATGACTAGAGAGATGTCTGTCTAAGTGGGAGTTCTTTAGTAATATGATTAATTGAACTTAAATATATCATGAACTTAGTCCTGGTAGTATTTTGCAAATTATGTTGTAGATCAATAGCTCACGTTGTTGCTTTCATATGTTTATTTTGATATGTTCCTAAAGGAAATTGTGTTGAAAGATGTTAGTAGCAATGATGCGGATTGGATCCATGAGCTGAGGTTTATCCTCATTGCTGCACAGAAGAATTACGTCCTTAATGCACCGCTAGGTGACAGACCTATTGCAGGAGCAGATGCAGACGTTATGAACGTTTGGCTAGCTCAATATGATGACTACTTGATAGTTTAGTGCACCATTCTTAACGGCTTAGAATCGGGACTTCAAAGACGTTTTGAACGTCATGGACCATATGAGATGTTCCAGGAATTGAAGTTAATATTTCAAGAAAATACCCGAGTTGAGAGATATGAAGTCTCCAACAAGTTCTATAGCTAAAAGATGGAGGAGAATCGCTCAACTAGTGAGCATGTGCTCAGATTGTCTGGGTACTACAATCGCTTGAATCAAGTGGGAGTTAATCTTCCAGATAAGATAGTTATTGACAAAGTTCTCTAGTCACCATCACCAAGTTACTAGAACTTCGTGATGAACTATATTATGCAAGGGATGACGAAAATGATTCCCGAGCTCTTCGTGATGTTGAAATTGACGAAGGTAGAAATCAAGAAAGAGCATCAAGTGTTGATGATTGACAAGACCACTAGTTTCAAGAGAAGGGAAAAGGGAAAGAAAGGGAAACTTCAAGTAGAATGGCAAACAAATTGTCACTCCCGTGAAGAAGACCAAAGCTGGACCAAAGCCTGAAACTGAGTGCTTACACTGCAAAGGAAATGGTCACTGGAAGCGGAAATGCCTTGAATATTTGGTGGATAAGAAGGATGGCAAAGTGAACAAGGGTATATTTGATATACAGGTTATTGATGTGTGCCTTACTAGTGTTTATAGTAGCCCCTGAGTATTTGATACTTGTTCGGTTGCTAAGATTAGTAACTCGAAACAGGAGTTACAGAATAAACAGAGACTAGTTGAAGGGGAAGTGAATATGATAAGATCATAAATATGATAAGATCATGTTTATTGCGATACGATTATTCATCTAAGATAGAGAATAAATTGTTATTCTGTTTACATGAATAAAACCTTCTATGGCCATACACCCAATGGTGATGGTTTATTGAATCTTGATCATAGTGATACACATATTCATAATGTTGATGCCAAAAGATGCAAAGTTAATAATGGTAGTGCAACTTATTTGTAGCACTGCCGTTTAGGTCATATTGGTGTAAAGCGCATGAAGAAACTCCATGCTGATGGGATTTTGGAATCACTTGATGCTTGCGAACCATGCCTTATGGGCAAGATGACTAAAAATCCGTTCTCCAGAACAATGGAGCAAGCAAATGGCTTATTGGAAATAATACATACCGTTGTATGCGGTCCAATGAGTGTTGATGCTGGATCGGAGTCTGGGGAGCGTCATTGGGCTGAACGTGTGCTAGAACTCGGAGGTGTCGTAGTTTCGGTGCTTGATCGGTCGGGCTGTGAAGACGTACGACTACATCAACCGCGTTGCTATAATATTTCCGCTTTCGGTCTACGAGGGTACGTGGACAACACTCTTCCCTCTCGTTGGTATGCATCACCATGATCTTGCATGTGCGTAGGAATTTTTTTGAAATTACTACGTTCCCCAACAGCAACGTCATCGGGGCCGACTGATACCGAGTCAACGGTTGCCGGAGGAGGACGTCGTTGGAGCTTGCACGGAAGTGCGCCGCCCCGCGAATAGGGACACCTCGACGTCCAAAGGGGCTTCTTGGAACCACGCCGAATCATCGACGACGAAACTGAGAGTGCCGCGACCCAGGAACAATCCGCCGCCGGAAAGCATGGTGAATGTAACGCCCCCGATGCGGCTATATCTCCCACGTGTCGAGGCACGACTTAGAGGCATAACCGCATTGAAAGCAATGTCGCAAGTGAGGTAATCTTCACACAACCCATGTAATAATTAAGGGAAAGATACATAGTTGGCTTACAATGCCACGCCACACAAGACATAAATAAACATCCATCATTCAGAGTACACTCAAGGTCCGACTACGGAACCAAAATAAAAGAAGATACCCCAAATGCTAACACAGATCCCGAATCGTCCCAACTGGGCACCACTACTGATCATCTGGAAAAGACACATAGTAACGACCACGCCTCGTCAAACTCCCACTTGAGCTCGGTTGGATCACCTTTGGCCTCATCGGAACCTCGCAACTGTTTTGAAGTATCTGTGAGTCACGGGACTCAGCAATCTCACACCCGAGATCAAGACTATTTAAGCTTATAGGAAGGACTGAGTAGTAAAGTGGAGCTGCAGCAAGCGACTAGCATATATGGTGGCTACTTCGTAAAAGAGAGCGAGAAGAGAAGCAAAGCACGGTCGTGAAACTAATAGCGATCAAGAAGTGATCCTGAACTACTTACGTCAGACATAACTCCAACATCGTGTTCACTTCCGGACTCCCGAGAAGAGACCATCACGGTTACACACGCGTTGATGTGTATTTTATTTGAGGTCAACTTTGGGTTTTCTACAACCGACATTAACAAATTCCCATCTGCCTCATAACCGCAGCACGGCTTTGAAAGATATTACCTGCAGGGTGTCCCAACTTAGCCCATTATAAGCTCTCACGGTCAACGAAGGATATTCCTTCTACCGGAAGACCCGATCAATCTCGAATCCCGGACTACAAGACATTTCGACAGCAATAAAACAAGACCAGCAAAGCCGCCCGATTGTGCCGACAAATCCCGATAGGAGCTGCACATATCTCGTTCTCGGGGCACATCCGGATGAGACATCCTCTGAGTAAAACCAAGCCTCGAGTTTCCCGTGGTGGCCCCGCAGTCTACTCGTTTGGCCAGCACTTTCGAAGGAGCACCGGTCCGGGGTTAAAATAAAGATGACCCTCGGGCTCGCGAAACCCGGGGAAAAGGCTTAGGTGGCAATGGTAAAACCAAAGTTGGGCTTGCTGGACGAGTCTTATTCAAAGCGAACTGTCAAGGGGTCCCATAAATCACCCAACCGTAAGGAACGCAAATCAAGGAACATAACACCGTATGACGGAAACTAGGGTGGCAAGAGGAACAAAACACTGCATAAGGCCGAGCCTTCCACCCTTTACCAAGTATATAGATGTATTAATTATAGCAGATATATATTGTGATATCCCCAACAAGTAAACATGTTCCAATAAGGAACAACCTCTCCATGCCCCAACAAGGAACAAACTTCAGCTTCACCTGCAACTAGCAACGCTATAAGAAGGCTGAGCAAAGCGGTAACATAGCCAATCAACGGTTTGCTAGGAAAAGGATGGTTAGGGGCTGACATGGCAATATGGGTGGCATGATATAGCAAGTGGTAGGCATCGCAGCATAGGCATAGCAAAAGAGCGAGCAAATAGCATAGCAAAGATAGAAGTGATTTCGAGGGTATGGTCATCTTGCCTGCAATGTTCTCAGAGTTGTCGAAAGCTTGATCCTCGAAAACGTTCTCAACAGGCTCCTCGTTCACGTACTCGTCTTCCGACTCTACCCAAAGCAACAACACAAACAAAGGAACCACAATAAATCACGGTGCAATGCACAATCAACATGATGCAAAACATGACATGATATGCATGATGTGGTATGCAATGCTTATGTGCGCTCCGAAGGTAAATGATGAACCAGGCATCAACTTGGCAAACCAAGCATGCCACTGAAAGATGAGATGATTTCGGTTGAAATCGATATAAAGATCACCGAATCGGATGCACGGTTTGCAAATGACAAGCAAAACAAGAATGGCGCAAATCTGCCATTAACAGCATGATGCCACTTAGCAAGCAACAATTAATTAAGCTACTGCACCCAAACGTAACAACAAAGCACATGGCAGTGATCTACACATGATGCTCGACAAAAGATGAGCACTGAGCTACGGCTAGTTCACATCATAACATGTTCAAACAAGCATGGCAAAAGTGCAATAATAATCAGGCTGGACATGGAAAAACAGCATCAGGTTGCAATGTTCAGAGCATCAAAACTACATGCTACAGGAACTTAAAATAGCAAAACATGGCATGGCATGAATCTAGTCAAAGCATATTTCAAAAGTCCCTTACTGACCATAAGCCAAAAAGGACTAGAAAATATAGTAACACCCATGTCAAAATTGAAAGTCTCGTTAGCAGATTCAGCAACATGACATGTCAAAAACTGATAACGAGAGGGCATGTTTGCAAGCTCAATGCACTCACTACAGAGCCTCAAATGATAAACTAAGCATACATACATCAAGAAGACATGACATAGAAGACATACATGGCAAGAACACTAACATAGCCTATACGGGTCAACCACAACATCCTCGGCAAAATTGAATAACACGTATACAATCTGCCAGGAAACATTTGGTAGCAAAAGTAGAGCTCGATTGACTCAAGCTATGGCATCCCATAATTGCAAACAAAGGCATGTATGGATAGAGCAAGTCATGCTTTACAAAACACCCTTACTGAAGTATCTCAAAATATGCATAGATCTCTCGGTATCATCAAGTAAACATGGCATCAAAATCAGCTAAAACAGGGCTGAAATCAGCAACATTAGGACACCTACTTTGCATGCTTGTGCTAGTCAACACATAGATCACAAAAATACATGGCATACACCCCTGGAAAGATGACATGGCATTTTACAAAACACATGTAGGACTCAAATTCATAGGATGCACATATTAATCATGGCAAAAATAACAAAAGTGCAACTTCTGATACAAATCAGAAACTATCAGCACATAGCACTCTTCCAACAGCATTTCGGGCATCAAGATGAGCTCAAATGAAAACGATGCAATGGAATGAAATGATCTACTCTTCGAGAAGAACATTTTGACATATTATACGCGAAAAATGGATCTACGGATGCGAAGATATAGCATGTTGAAAAATGCACAAAATTACAAAGATCTAAGGACTTAGAAGAAAAAAATAGAGGAGAGGGAGATGAGGTCAACGGCGGCTCGGGGCCCGAGGCCGGATCCGATCGGGCGCGGGATCGGCGAGGTCGCCGGAGGAGGAGGGCGGCGGCCGGCTCCGACGGGGAAGGAGGCGAGGTGGCCGGGCTCGGCCGGGAGGGGAAGGTCGCCGGCGGCGCGCAGCCGCGGCGGGGCGGGCGGCGGCGAGGCGCATGGGGCGGACCTCGGGCGCGGCCGGCGGAGGTCGGGCGAGGCGCCGGGAGGCGCCATGCGGAGGCGCTGCTCGCAGGCGGGAGCGGCCGGCAAGGGCGGGCGGGCGCGGCTCGGGCGGCGGCGCGCCGATGAAGGCCAAGGGTTCTTGGATGGGCCGGCGGGCGCGGGAGGAGAGAGGAGGCGGAGGTGGCGTCATGGAGTGGCTGGCGGCGGCGGCGGGTGACGTGGCGTCCTCCGATTCGTCGGAGCGACGTGGCGGCGGCGGGCTGGACACGTCCGGCGGGCGCGGACGCGTCCGGGGCTTCGGAGGAGCTAGACTAGGGTTTGGACTGCGAATTTTTTTCGGGAGGAGCACATATATATAGGTAGAGGGAGCTAGGAGAGTCCAAATGAGGTGTAGTTTTCGCCCACACGATCGTGATCGAACGACGGAGAGCATGGAGGTGACTTAGATGGGTTATTGGGCTGTTTTGGAGGGGTGTTGGGCTGCAACTTAAAAGAGGCCTTTGCGAGAGTGCGGTTAACCGTTGGAGTACCAAACGAGCTCCAAATGACCCGAAACTTGACCGGTGGTCTCCGGGTGGTATACCAAGGCCACTAGACAAACCTCGGTCCATTTCGAGAAGGTTTAATACCCGCACACGGAAAAACGTAAAAGGGACCGCCGGGGGAGATAGGAGTGCCGGATTGCAAAACGGACAACGGGAAAAATGCTCGGAATCATGAGACGAACACGTATGCAAATGCGATGCACATGATGACATAATATAAAATGCATGACATGGACAAAATGCAACAAGAAGAAAACCCAACCACGGAGGGAATATCATATATCGATGCCGAAAATGGCAAGAGTTAGAGTTACAAATATGGAAATTTACTCCGGGTGTTACAACACTCCACCACTACAAGAGGATCTCGCCCCAGATCTAGGACCGAAAGAACTCCGGATATTCGAACGGAGGTGATCCTCGCGCCCCGGGTAGCTTCTCGGTCGGAATGGTGTGACCACTTCACTTTCAGGAATTTGATTGACTTGTTGCGAGTCTTGCGCTCGGTTTCTTCAAGAATAGCAACGGGTGCTCACGATAAGAGAGATCTTCTTGAAGGTCAAACTCTTCGGTTGATAGTGCGTTCAGAGTCTTGAAGCACTTGCGAAGCTGTGACACGTGAAACACATCGTGCACATTTGCGGTTGGATGGAAGCTCGTTGATAGGCTAGATCGCCTCTTTTCCAATGATCTTGAAAGGACCCACGATCTAGGGGCAAGCTTCCTTTGATACCGGGTTTACGAGTGCCTTTCATTGAGAGACGCGAGGTAGACATGGTCTCCGATTTCAAAAGTCACATCACGGTGCTTATCATCATAATAGCTCTTCCGGCGCGATTATGCGGCTTTGAGATTCTCACGAATGACTTGGCACATTTCTTCCGCTTCGTGATCAAGTCATTGCCAAGAAGTTGGCGCTCACCTGCCTCGCACTAATTGAGAGGAGTACGCACTTTCGCCATAGAGAATTTCGAATGGGGCCTTGCCCAACTCGCTTGGAAGCTGTTGTTGTAAGAGAACTCGGCATAAGGAAGACAATCTTCCCACTTCATACCAAGGAAATGACACAAGCCCCGAGCATATCTTCAAGGATTTGATTTACTCGCTCAACTTGGCCACTTGTTTGAGGATGGAAAGCTGTCTTTGAAACGAATGTTGGTGCCCATGGCCTTCAAAAGAATCCCAAAACTTGGAGGTAAAGATGCTGCCACGGTCTCAAGAGATCACTTGTGGAATGCCGTGCAAGGAGACAATCCTCGAGGTGTATAGCTCGCCAACCGAGCTGCAGTGATGGATTCTTTGATAGGAAGAAAATGAGCCACTTTAGTAAGCTTGTCAATGACAACGAAGATAGCATCATTTCCACGCTTGGACTTTGGAAAGCCACCACGAAGTCCATTTCAATATGATCAAACTTCCATTCAGGAATAGCAAGAGGTTGGAGGAGACCAGCTGGTCTTTGGTGTTCTTTTCACTCTTCTGCAGACATCACACTCATTCACGAATTGAGCAATTTCTCGCTTCATTCGAGTCCACCAATATGACTGCTTGAGGTCATGGTACATCTTCGTATTTCCGGATGAATGGATAGAAGCGAATTGTGAGCCTCGCTCATAATGACTTTTCTCGATCACCCTTAGGAACCACAATCCGTCCTCAAAGAACAGGTGTCTTTGTCATCAACGTGGAAGCACTTGTACTTGAAATGCCCTTGTCGATACCACGCTTCACCTTTTTCACCATGGTATCCAGAAGTTGAGCCTCACGAATCTGATCTTCCAAAGTAGGAGATACTATGAGGTTGGCAAGAAAGCCTTGAGGAACAACTTGAAGATTCAGCTTATGGAAAGATTCACAGAGATCCGCTGAAAGGGCTTGAGGATTAGATGTTGCGATAAGCTTTCCTGCTCAAAGCATCTGCAATGACATTGGCTTTGCCCGAGTATACTCAATACTTGGGTTGTACTCTTGAATCATTTCGACCCATCGAGTCTGCCTCGAGGTTGAGGTTGGGCTGAGTGAAGATGTACTTGAGACTCTTGTGATCGGTGAAAATGTCCACTTTCCTTCCCAACAAGAGATGTCTCCACGTAATCAATGCATGAACAACTGCCGCCAACTCAAGATCGTGAGTGGGGTAGTTCTTCTCGTTGGGCTTCAATCAAGTAGAGGTATAAGCCACAACTCTCTTCTCTTGCATTAACACAACACCGAGACCTTGAAGAGAAGCATCACGAAAACTTCATATGGCTTGGATTCATCAGAGGAGTCGTGACAGAGCTGTGACGAGTTTCTCTTTGAGGGTATTGAAAGCAACGCCACACTCGGGAGACCGGACATACTTCACATGCTTCGGAGGAGGTTGGAAAGAGGCTTTGCAATCTTGGAGAAGTTCTCAACGAATCTTCGCAATAGCTTGCAAGACCAAGAAAGCTGCTGAGCTGCTTGACATTCGAGGAGGTTCCCAATTCACAATTGCGGACACCTTCTCGGATCAACAGCGATGCCCTTGGCAGAGATGATATGACCAAGATAAAGCACTTCATCAAGCCAGAATTCACATTTGGAGAACTTAGCATAGAATTGGTACTCTCGAGCTTGTCTAGCACCAATCGCAAATGTTTGGCATGATCCTTCTTATTCTTGGAGAAGACCAAAATATCATCAAGATAGACCAAGACGAATTCATTGGTGTAGGGATTGAATATGAAGTTCATCATCCGAGAGAAAGTTGGAGGAGCATTGACGAGGCCGAAAGACATGACAAGATATTCATAAGAACCAAAGCTTGTTCGAATGCTGTCTTGGGAATATCTTGTTCACGAATGCGAATCTGATGATACCCCATACGAAGGTCAAGCTTAGAGAACACCAGAGCACCTTTGAGTTGCTTGAAAAGCTCATTGATGTTGGGAAGTGGATACTTGTTCTTGATTGTCTTCTTATTCAATGGACGGTAATCGACGCAAAGTCGGTCCGTGCCATCCTTCTTCCGGACAAAAGAACACCACAACCCCAAGGAGATGAACTCGGTCCGATCAAACCCAGACGCTCTTGTTCATCGAGCTGCTTCTTCAATTCCTTCAGCTCATCAGGTCCAAGCTTGTATGGGCGCTTGTAAACGGGTTCAAGGCCGTGCTCAAGATCGATAACGAACTCAATCGGCCGATGAGGAGGCATACCCGAAGCTCTTCCGAAAGACATCTTGGTACTCAAAGCGATCGAATCGAGAGATGGCATTCAGTTCGCCCTTCTCATTGAGAGAAAACAACCGAATGGTTTCATCACGAGAGGCATAGATGATCACATCATTAGAAGAATGAGTCAATTGAATTTCCACGCAGCACAATCAAGCTGAGCTTTGTGCCGAGAAAGCCATCCATTCCGAGAATAAGATCAATATCCGAGTCACCGAGAACAATAGGTTTAGAAAGAAATCTATAATCGCCATCTTGATAGAAACATTAGAGCAACCAAACTAGAATTCATAAGCCTTCCGGGAGAAACAACTTGCATAACTTTGGAGAGAATCTCGTGTCAACATTGTGCTTCATGCAAAAGGATAAGACATGAAAGAATGCGATGCACCAAAGATCAAATAAGACTTTTGCAGAATATCATTAATCGAGATTACCCATTATCACATCAAGACTCTCCGCTTGAGCTGCATTCATCATATTGACCTTGGCATACTTTGGATTATGCTTGACCACCGCATTGCTTGAAGATTTCACAGAGGAGGAGGCGGAAGACGCCTCTGTTGAAGCACTTGTTCGATAGTGACCCTTCACGACACTTGTTGCAAGTGACCTCGAGAGCGGACGGTGGTAAGGAGCACTTGACCTTGGAGCTTGAGAATTAGACTTGTTCGATAGCTTGGGTTGGGTGGGTGGGAAGATCCACGGCCACCTGAGTTCTTCTCGCCGGTAAGGCCGACGGAACGGAGGAGGGGCAGGTAAAACTTCGCTGCTTGGCTGCCACTTGAGAGGACGAGGAGGACTGAACTGCATCCATGATTCTCTTCTTAGAAGCCTCGATTTGAGCTGAGCCGCTTCTTGCTTGAGAGCCATGTTGTAGAAATCATCATACTTATCCGCTCAAACAGCACAAGAGGTAATTGCAGATCTTCTCTCGCACCACCTCTCGAATCGATAGATCATACTCCTTTCATCGTGTACGCCTTGCTTAGCAAAACGAGCGAAGCTCGAACTGGATATTGTATTGATATTCAGACATGTTGCCCTGCTTGAGATTGCGGAACTCCTCACGCTTGCTCTCAACAACACTCTTCGAATGTGATGAGCTCGAAATCACGGCGAACTCATCCTGTAATGACACGGCCTCCTCTCGAATCTTTGTATTGTGGAACCACTCAAAGCAGCTTGATCCTTGAGTTGAAACGATGCAAACTTGACAAAGTCCTCGTGTCCGACATTGCTACAGTCAAAGTGCTTGCAGATGTCCACTAACCAATCATCGCCGTCTGCTGCCTCAACACGTAAACCGAAAGACTTCGCTGATTAGCGAGGAACCGATCGAGAGTAGCAAAGTGTGGCTGATTGTTGCCTTGACCTTGATTGCCTTGATTGCCTTGATTGCCTTGCCCTCGAGTACGCTTCTTGCAAGAGCTGCAAAATCATCTCGAGCATTGGCATTGGTGGCTGCCATGATAGCTTGCCGTGCCTCGGAGGCGGAGGTGGAGGTGGAGGTGGAGGATTCGATCGATCCCCATCATTGCGATCCGGATTCGACGCGTTGGCGGAGCCATCCTCGAGAGGGTGACATCCGTTAGTCCTTTGATAGACAAATTGATAAGTAGAATCAACGGATAGAAATTGCAACATATAGTCTTCACAATAAACATTCGAACAAGAATGAACGAATGAATTCTAAAGTTAATCATCACACGTCCAATAAAGTGAGAAGCCACTTAGATAAAGATATGGAAACAACATCTGTCTTAGAAACAAATCGAATATCACAACTGAAAACAAAAGATTGGCTTCTAGAATGAGCCGAACAAACACATGATAGAGATTTACGCCAAAGTGTTCGTGGTGGGGCCCACACGGACACGACGATAGCGGACGTCACGAATGACTAACAAGACGCCCCGAATCAGCATAGCCAAGGATTCTTTAAGACGCCTCGCGACCATCGTGAATCGACCGTGAATGGGCGGACCACTAGACGTTGAACCCCAATCTCAAATCATACATCCGCCGGAAAGGATATCCCGTAAGCTACTAGAATTCCCACCTATAAACTCCCAAACTTTCTGGTTATGCAATCTGGTGTTGGGGATACAGGGACACAAAATATATCACCCAAACTAACAATACCTAGATCCACCAGATCCATCCGTCAACACATAACCAAGAAATCCTCGAAATCGTGGTACCTCGACCTTCAAAAACATCCGTTATGCAAGTCATGGCAATACTCCCGACTCGCCACAAGATCGGGCTATCGGGGTTATCTCACCAACAACTGCACAAAAGAGATTTCGATGTCGGCAAAACTCGTATTCCGAATCGCAACGATAAAATTGTGACGACAACACCTCGGAGCTCAACTCCCGGGACACCGCCACAACCCCTAAATGTCGAGGCACCAAGAACAATGTTCTCGCCACAAAACCATCGAACGATTCCAAGATACCCACGTGATCCTAAAAAATTTTTTAGTGAAATTTGAGAAGAGGAGAGTCAAAACTCTACGCCAGATACCTCACAGAGCGCGACGAAGGACCGGGGAGTAAAAAGAATCCTACTCTCGATATATATAATCCTAAGACTCAAAACATTTTCCATTCTAGACTCAACAACGCCAAGAAACAATCAAGTAGGGGCTCCTAAGTCGGGAAGGCTCGATTACCAACTTGTAACGCCCGATGCGGCTATATCTCCCACGTGTCGAGGCACGACTTAGAGGCATAACCGCATTGAAAGCAATGTCGCAAGTGAGGTAATCTTCACACAACCCATGTAATAATTAAGGAAAGATACATAGTTGGCTTACATTCGCCACGCCACACAAGACATAAATAAACATCCATCATTCAGTACACTCAAGGTCCGACTACGGAACCAAAATAAAAGAAGATACCCCAAATGCTAACACAGATCCCGAATCGTCCCAACTGGGCACCACTACGATCATCTGGAAAAGACACATAGTAACGACCACGTTCCTCGTCGAACTCCCACTTGAGCTCGGTTGGATCACCTGACCGCCTCATCGGAACCTCGCAACTGTTTTGAAGTATCTCGTGAGTCACGGGACTCAGCAATCTCACACCAGCGAGATCAAGACTATTTAAGCTTATAGGAAGGACTGAGTAGTAAAGTGGAGCTGCAGCAAGCGACTAGCATATATGGTGGCTACTTCGTAAAAGAGAGCGAGAAGAGAAGCAAAGCACGGTCGTGAAACTAATAGCGATCAAGAAGTGATCCCAACTACTTACGCCGACATAACTCCAACACCGTGTTCACTTCCCGGACTCACGAGAAGAGACCATCACGTTACACACGCCGTTGATGTGTATTTTATTTGAGGTCAACTTTGGGTTTTCTACAACCGACATTAACAAATTCCCATCTGCCTCATAACCATGGGCACGGCTTTGAAAGATATTACCTGCGCAGGTGTCCCAACTTAGCCCATTATAAGCTCTCACGGTCAACGAAGGATATTCCTTCTACCGAAAGACCCGATCAATCTCGAATCCCGGACTACAAGACATTTCGACAGCAATAAAACAAGACCAGCAAAGCCGCCCGATTGTGCCGACAAATCCCGATAGGAGCTGCACATATCTCGCTCGAGGCACATCCGGATGAGACATCCTACGAGTAAAACCAAGCCTCGAAGTTTCCCGTGGTGGCCCCGCAGATCTACTCGTTTGGCCAGCACTCAAGGAGCACTGTCCGGGGGGTTAAAATAAAGATGACCCTCGGCTCGCGAAACCCGGGGAAAAGGCTTAGGTGGCAAATGGTAAAACCAAAGTTGGGCTTGCCGGACGAGTCTTATTCAAAGCGAACTGTCAAGGGGTCCCATAAATCACCCAACCGTAAGGAACGCAAAATCAAGGAACATAACACCGGTATGACGGAAACTAGGGTGGCAAGAGGGAACAAAACACTGCATAAGGCCGAGCCTTCCACCCTTTACCAAGTATATAGATGTATTAATTATAGCAGAAATATATTGTGATATCCCCAACAAGTAAACATGTTCCAATAAGGAACAACCTCTCCATGTTCCAACAAGGAACAAACTTCACTTCACCGCAACTAGCAACGCTATAAGAAGGCTGAGCAAAGCGGTAACATAGCCAATCAACGGTTTGCTAGGAAAAGGATGGTTAGGGCTGACATGGCAATATGGGTGGCATGATATAGCAAGTGGTAGGCATCGCAGCATAGGCATAGCAAAAGAGCGAGCAACTAGCATAGCAAAGATAGAAGTGATTTCGAGGGTATGGTCATCTTGCTCGCAATGTTCTCGAGTTGTCGAAAGCTTGATCCTCGAAAACGTTCTCAACAGGCTCCTCGCTCACGCACTCGCCTCCGACTCTACCCAAAGCAACAACACAAACAAAGGAACCACAATAAATCACGGTGCAATGCACAATCAACATGATGCAAAACATGACATGATATGCATGATGTGGTATGCAATGCTTATGTGCGCCCGAAGGTAAATGATGAACCAGGCATCAACTTGGCAAACCAAGCATGCCACTGAAAGATGAGATGATTTCGTTGAAATCGATATAAAGATCACCGGAATCGGATGCACGGTTTGCAAATGACAAGCAAAACAAGAATGGCGCAAATCTGCCATTAACAGCATGATGCCACTTAGCAAGCAACAATTAATTAAGCTACTGCACCCAAACGTAACAACAAAGCACATGGCAGTGATCTACACATGATGCTCGACAAAAGATGAGCACTGAGCTACGGCTAGTTCACATCATAACATGTTCAAACAAGCATGGCAAAAGTGCAATAATAATCAGGCTGGACATGGCAAAAACAGCATCAGGTTGCAATGTTCAGAGCATCAAAACTACATGCTACAGGAACTTAAAATAGCAAAACATGGCATGGCATGAATCTAGTCAAAGCATATTTCAAAAGTCCCTTACTGACCATAAGCCAAAAAGGACTAGAAAATATAGTAACACCCATGTCAAAATTGAAAGTCTCGTTAGCAGATTCAGCAACATGACATGTCAAAAACTGATAACGAGAGGGCATGTTTGCAAGCTCAATGCACTCACTACAGAGCCTCAAATGATAAACTAAGCATACATACATCAAGAAGACATGACATAGAAGACATACATGGCAAGAACACTAACATAGCCTATACGGGTCAACCACAACATCCTCGGCAAAATTGAATAACACGTATACAATCTGCCAGGAAACATTTGGTAGCAAAAGTAGAGCTCGATTGACTCAAGCTATGGCATCCCATAATTGCAAACAAAAGCATGGATGGATAGAGCAAGTCATGCTTTACAAAACACCCTTACTGAAGTATCTCAAAATATGCATAGATCTCTCGGTATCATCAAGTAAACATGGCATCAAAATCAGCTAAAACAGGGCTGAAATCAGCAACATTAGGACACCTACTTTGCATGCTTGTGCTAGTCAACACATAGATCACAAAAATACATGGCATACACCCCTGGAAAGATGACATGGCATTTTACAAAACACATGTAGGACTCAAATTCATAGGATGCACATATTAATCATGGCAAAAATAACAAAAGTGCAACTTCTGATACAAATCAGAAACTATCAGCACATAGCACTCTTCCAACAGCATTTCGGGCATCAAGATGAGCTCAAATGAAAATGATGCAATGGAATGAAATGATCTACTCTTCGAGACGAACATTTTGACATATTATACGCGAAAAATGGATCTACGGATGCGAAGATATAGCATGTTGAAAAATGCACAAAATTACAAAGATCTAAGGACTTAGAAGAAAAAAATAGAGGAGAGGAGATGAGGTCAACGGCTCGGGGCCGAGGCCGGATCCGATCGGGCGCGGATCGGCGAGGTCGCCGGAGGAGGAGGGCGGCGGCCGGCTCCGGGGAAGGAGGCGAGGTGGCGGGCTCGGCCGGGCCGGGAGGGAAAGGTCGCCGCGGGCGCGGCCAGCGTGGAAGGGATGGGCGGAGGCCAGGCGGGCGCGGAGGACCTCGAAGCGGCGGCCGGAGGTCGGGCGAGGCGTCGGGAGCGCCGGGCGCGGCGCTGCTCCGGCAGGCGGGAGCGGCGTGGCGGCGCGCGCCCCCGCGGCGGCGGCGCCGATCAAGCGGCGCGGCTTGATGGATGGGCCCAGCAAGCGCGCGGGGAGGAGAGAGGAGGCGGTGAGGTGGCGTCGCGGGAGTGGCTGGCGGCGGCGGCGGGTGACGTGGCGTCCTCCGATTCGTCGGAGCGACGTGGCGGCGGGCCGGACACGTCCGTGAGGTCGGACGCGTCCGGTGGCCGGGAGGAGCTAGACTAGGGTTTGACTGCGAATTTTTTCGGGAGGAGCACATATATATAGGTAGAGGGAGCTAGGAGAGTCCAAATGAGGTGTAGTTTTCCCCACGATCGTGATCGAACGACGGAGAGCATGGAGGTGACTTAGATGGGTTATTGGGCTGTTTTGGAGGGTGTTGGGCTGCAACTTAAAAGAGGCCTTTGCGAGAGTGCGTTAACCGCTGGAGTACCAAACGAGCTCCAAATGACCAAACTTGACCGGTGGTCTCCGGGTGGTATACCAAGGCCACTAGACAAACCTCGGTCCATTTCGAGAAGGTTTAATACCCGCACACGGAAAAAACGTAAAAGGGACCGCCGGGGGAGATAGGAGTGCCGGATTGCAAAACGGACAACGGGAAAAATGCTCGGAATCATGAGACGAACACGTATGCAAATGCGATGCACATGATGACATAATATAAAATGCATGACATGGACAAAATGCAACAAGAAGAAAACCCAACCACGGAGGGAATATCATATATCGATGCCGAAAATGGCAAGAGTTGGAGTTACAAATATGGAAATTTACTTCCGGGGTGTTACAGTGAAGATGCAGAAAAAACGCAACCACGCCGGAGGTTGCTTAGACGCCTGCCCCACGGTGGGTGCCAATTGTATTGGGAACAGATCTGACAGTAGAGTATAGGGGTACGTATGTGTCAGGACCTTGATTCTAGGTCACACAGATCTAGCCTGTAACACCTCATATCACGTTGCGGCCTCACGCACGGTATTCCCACGGGTGTCGCCTTACCATGGCCCGGGACCGTTTACGCCTTTTGGCTCACGTATATGATAGTGTCGCTAGCATCCATATGACAGAGAACCCGGACCGACATGACTAGTCGTGAACCCAAAGTGGCACTAACTTACGAGGACAGGCATACATGAATCAACATCGAGCATGTCGGTCGGCAGCGTGCGAATCCAGTGCAGTAGCACTGGCTATGAGGACTCAGGGAACCCGGGTGTAGCGAGCTAGGAAGGACTCCGGATGTCACCGCGTGACATTTCCCGAAGGGACGTATACACGAACGGCGAATCACATGTCGGCCACCATGTGTTCCGGAGCGATAGTGCCGGCTAGCAGGAATCCGGTGAACCGGGCTGTAGCGGACTACTATGGCTCATGGAAGCACAAGAGAGAGGCTACCAAGGATAAAAAACTAAGTTGTCGGATCCCACACATACCAAGCATTTCAATCATACACACAATATGCTCGATATGTGCAAATACAACATGGCATCACAACAAGACTCTACGACTCAGAGTATTTATTCATTAGGCTCCGAGGAGCGAGATATTACAAACATGGGTCTCCCGACCCAACATTCAGAGCATACAAGTCAAACACATGCGGAAGCTTAACATGTCTGAGTACAGACATCTATAAATGAAAAAGGCTGAGAAGCCTGACTATCTACTAGATCCTGCCGAGGGCACAAGATCGTAGCTGAGGTAACAAGCTAAATGTCGAAGTCCACGCGGAACTACTAGCGAGACTGAAGTCTCTCTGCAAAAACATAAATTAAGAAAACGTGAGTACAAATGTACCCAGCAAGACTTACATCAGAACTAACTACATATGCATCGGTATCAACAAAGGGGGTAGTGGGGTTTAACTGCAGCAAGCCACCTTTGACTCAGTGGCTATCATAAACTACGACTGCAAGTAACTCTTTTAAGGTGGCGCACACGAGTCCACATATTCACAAATCAATACACCACTATGGATCCGATCTCGTCTTCCTACGAGAATGCCATCCATAGCACTCACGCTTATCTTGCACATTTTAGAGTATCCACTTTCACTTGTCTATGAACTGTTATAGGCAACCCAGAAGTCCTTTATGGCGGACACGGCTATTCGAATAGATGATCTTAACCCTGCAGGGGAGTACTTCTTCACACACGCTCTCACCACTTACCGCCGTTTACACGACATGTACTCGGCAACCTTCAAGCGGAAGCCCAACGAGGGTGTCGGCCACGGCCTACCTAGACACTCAAGTCTCTAGTCCAGGTTTAACGCCTATTCAGGTTCCATCCGCAGGGAGTCCGGCCGAGGTTTCCACATACGGCCCCGAACAATGTGTACAGGGTTCCGAGACACCAAACGGGCGCCCGGCATGCCCGACCATGTGCCTACCACATCACAGCCCACCCCTCGGGTCAGCGCTGCGCATGGCCTCCAGCATACTACAAACACCAGAAACTACTTGCAACTCCTGGACAGAGGACAAGGGTGATTAAGAAGCCGAGAGGGTCCATTGGTTTCGGGCCCAATGCGTGGTAGTAACTTTCATGGATCACAAAAATAGAACTCAGTTCCTGAGGACGGCTTCAATGAGACAACCCACCATGTACTCCTACATGGCCTCTCACCGCTACCTTTACCAAATCGTATTCACACACTTGGCTCACACACAGTAGGACATGTTCAACACCATTCCAATTCATCCCCGGTGAATCAGACCCGACTCAACTCTAAGCAGTAGCAGGCATGACAAACAAGCATGAATGAGTAGGCACAACCGGGCTCAAACAACTCCTACTCATGCTCGTGGGTTTCATCTATTTACTGTGGCAATGATAGGTCATGTAGAGGATAAAGGGGTTCAGCTACCGCAACAAGTAACAGTTGAATCGTTGTTGTCCTAATCCAGTAAAAGAGAGCAGGAGCGAGAGAGTGGGATTGTATCGGAATGAACAAGGGGGTTTTGCTTGCCTGGCACTTCTGAAGATGATATAGCTCTTCATCGGTGTCATTGAACTCATCGTCGGAACACATCTATCGAGAGGGGACAATTACCGGCAACAGAGAAAGATACACAATCAATGCAATGCACAATATGATGCATGATCATGACATGGCAAAAATGAGTGTGTTGGGCTAATGCAACTATAACCAGATGGGTTTGAGTTAGTTTGAACCCAAGGTTCAAGTTCAAATTGAAACTATGACTTAATAAAGTGCATTATCATGTTTTGATGTAAACAGCAGGTTTAAGTTGCTTAAACATGCATGAAACAAGTGCAGATGGATAGATTGGATTTTTTTGATCATTTTTCATATATAACTTATTTCATTCTGAGTTACGGTTGAATTTATATGAGTTTTTGAAGTTTATACCATTTTCTAGAATTTTCAGATATTTCTAAAATAGAAATAATCCGTAAAAGGTGTTTATTAAGTCAACCTTTGCATCATGGTGATGTCAGCAGGTCAACTAGGCGGGTCCAGGTCAAACCTGACCAGTGGGGTCCACTGGCCAGTGTCACGGGGCTAGCTAGTCACTGACGTGTGGGCCCAGTCAACGGCCACGTCAGCTTGGTCAAAGCTGACACATGGGGCCGCTCTGGTTTAGTTAATCCTAAGCAGATATTAAACTGGGGTTAATTAGGGCATGGGGCCTAGGTGTCAGTGAGCTAGGAGGATTAACTAACTGCGTCATTAGCACTAACTAATCTACCACGTCACCGGATTAACTCCGGCGATAACCGGAGTGCGGCGGCGATGCCCGTGCGGCCAACTCCGGCGTCGGGAGGACGCGCGGCTAGTCTCGTTGGAACGGCCGCAACGCAGCACGTCCAGCGGTGGCTGCAGCGGTGGCTGGGGTGGCCGGTAGCGGCAACTGCGACGAGCGAGGCGGCGGCCGGAGCTCGGGGCTGGTGCGGGTTGGCGCTAGGGGGGCATGGTAGGTCGAACGGGTGGGTGCGCCCAGCTCCTAGGAGCGTGCTGAGCACGTCGACAAGCTCGAACGCGAGCTTTGCTAGCTCTGTCCACGGCGGCCTCATGACCGGCGGCGAGCACAACTCGGCTCCGGTGCATCTACGGTTAGAGCGCGAAAATGACGCGTGAAGGGGAGGGGAATCGACCGAAGGCTCACAGCGCATCATTTGGAGGTTACATCGGGCTCGGGGAGGCGTCGGAGCGGGCGCACGGTCGCCGGCGATCTCGGTGGCCCGAGGTTGAAGAAGACGGCAGTGAGGGCGTTCGGGTGCGTCCGGCGTCGCTTGGCTTGGTGAGGAGGTCGAGGACGAGGTAGCCGAGTGCTACGTCTTGAGCTTGCGTTGGTTTTCCCCGAAGAGGAGAGGATGATGCAGCACAAGAGGCGTAAGTATTTCCCTCGCTTTTGAGAACCAAGGTATCAATCCAAGAGGAGGCCACGCACAAGTCCCTCGTACCTGCACAAAACGATAGCTAGTCGCAACCAACGCGATTAGGGGTTGTCAATCCCTTCACGGTCACTTACAAGAGTGAGATCTGATAGAGATAATATTTTTGGTATTTTTGGTATAAGGATGCAAAGTGAAAAGTAAAAGGCAAAGTAAAACAAAGCAAGTATAAAAGTAATGGAGATTAATATGATGAGAATAGACCCAGGGGCCATAGGTTTCACTAGTGGCTTCTCTCAAGAGCAAGATGACATGATGTAGAGGAATAAATTCATGCAATATGATAAATACCCCATCTTGTTATCCTCGATGGCAACAATACAATACGTTCCTTGCAACCCTTTACATCCTTTGGGTAAGGACACATAAGATTGAACCCAAAGCCATGCACTTCTCCCATTGCAAGAACTACCAATCTAGTTGGCCAAACCAAACGGATAATTCAAAGAGACTTGCAAAGATAACTCAATCATACATAAAAGAATTCAGAGAAGATTCAAATATTATTCATAGATAAGCTGGATCATAAACCCACAATTCATCGGTCTCAACAAACACACCGCAAAAAGAAGATTACATCGAATAGATCTCCACGAGAGAGGGGGAGAACATTGTATTGATATCCGAAAAGAGAGAAGAAGCCATCTAGCTACTAGCTATGGACCCGAAGGTCTAAAGTAAACTACTCACACTTCATCGGAGAGGCTATGGTGTTGATGTAGAAGCCCTCCGTGGTGGATGCCCCCTCGTGAGCTCCTAACAGGCCCCAAGATGGGATCTCGTGGATCTGAGGAAGTTCTGGCGGTGGTATTAGGTTTTGGCTCCTGTTCGATCGTTTGGGGTGCGTGAGGTATATATAGGAGGAAGGAGTACGTCGGTGGAGCAACAGGGGCCCACGAGGCGGGGCGCGCCTAGGGTGGGCGCCCCCACCTCGTGACCGCCTCTCTGGTTCCTTGGTGTAGGGTCCAAGTCTCTGGATCATGTTCGTGAGAAAATCACGTTTCAAGGTTTCATTCCATTTGGACTCCGTTTGATATTTTGTTTCTTGAAACACTAAAAAAGGCAAAAACAACAATTACAGGCTGGCCTTCGTTAATAGGTTAGTCCCAAAATAATATAAAAGTGGAAAATAAAGCCCATTATAGTCCAAAACAATAGATAAAGTAGCATGGAGCAATCAAAATTATAGATACGTTGGAGACGTATCGCATCCCCAAGCTTAATTCCTGCTCGTCCTCGGTAGGTAAATGATAAAAGAGAATTTTTGATGCGGAGTGATACTTTGGCATAATTTCAATGTAAATCTTCTTAATTGTGGTATGAATATTCAGATCCGAAAGATTCAAGACAAAAGTTCATATTGACATAAAAAATAATAATACTTCAAGCATACTAACTAAGCAATTATGTCTTCTCAAAATAACATGGCCAAATAAAGTTCATCCCTACAAAATCATATAATTAGGTTATGTTTCATTTTCGTTACACAAAGATGTTTCCAACTTCTATACCCCCAATGACAAGCCAAGCAATTGTTTCATACTTAAATAATCTCAAACTTTTTCAACCTTCACGCAATACATGAGCGTGAGCCATGGATATAACACTATGGGTGGAATAGAATATGATGATGGGGATTGTGTGGAGAATACAAAAAAGGAGAAAGTCTCACATTGATGAGGATAATCAACGGGCTATGGATATGCCCATCAATTGATGTCAACATGAGGAGTAGGGATTGCCATGCAACGGATGCACTAGAGCTATGAATGCTCAACAAAAGAAAACTAGTGGGTGTGCATCCAACTTGCTTGCTCATGAAGACCTAGGGCATTTTGAGGAAGCCCATCGTAGGAATATACAAGCCAAGTTCTATAATGAAAAATTCCCACTAGTATAAAAAGACAACTTATGAGACTCACTAAATGAAAAACATGGTGCTACTTTGAAGCACAATATATGAGACTCACTACATGAAGAACAAGGTGCTACTTTGAAGCACAAGATATGAGACTACATGAAGAACAAGGTGCTACTTTGAAGCACAAGTGTGGAAAAATAGATAGTAGCATTGCCCTTTTTATTTATTTTTTGGGCCTTTCTTTTTTTCTTTTTGGCCTTTCTCTTTTTTTGGGCAATGCTCTAATAATGATGATCATCACACATCTATTGATTACAACATAAGGATTACAACTTGAAACTAGAACAAGGTATGACTCTATATGAATGCCTCCGGCGGTGTACGGGGATGGTGCAATGAATCAAGAGTGACATGTATGAAAAATAATGCATGGTGGCTTTGCCACAAATACGATGTCAACTACATGATCATGCAATGGTAATATGACAAAAGTAAAGTATGTCATGATGATGATGAACAGAACGGTGGAAAGTTGCATGGCAATATATCTCGGAATGGCTATGGAAATGCCATAATAGGTAGGTATGATGGCTGTTTTGAGGAAGATATAAGGAGGTTTATGTGTGATAGAGCGTATCATATCACGGGGTTTGGATGCACCGGCGAAGTTTGCACCAACTCTCAAGGTGAGAAAGGGCAATGCACTGCATCAAGAGGCTAGCAAAGGCGGAAAGGTAAAAGTGCGTATAATCCATGGACTCAACATTAGTCAAAAGAACTCATATACTTATTGCAAAAATTTAGAAGTCATCAAAAATCAAGTACTACGCGCATGCTCCTAGGGGGATAGATTGGTAGGAAAAGACCATCGCTCGTCCCCGACCGCCACTCATAAGGATGCACAAGCCAGGTACACTTCATGTTTCAAATTTGTTACACAACTTTAACCATACGTGCATGCTACGGGATTTGCAAACTTCAACACAAGCATTTCTAAAATTCACAACTACTCAACTTAGCACGACTTTGATATTATCACCTCCATATCTCAAAACAATTATCAAGCATCAAACTTATCTTACTCAAAAGAAAGTTTCACATATCTTGAATACCAAGTATATAAATATTAAGCAAATTACCTGTAGCGACCAGACCCGAATGGATCAAGTCTCTGTGCTCGAGTGTCATCCTCGGATCGAGAATCTTGACACCACACAAGATTTCAAGGATTTATAGCAGAGTAGCAATCACACACTTATTACATCATTGTCCACAAGGAACTTATTACAATAATATGGCTTAAGGCCAACTAATAATAACAGCGGAAGGCTTGGAAGATAAGTGAGTCCATCAACTCCATCGGCATCATCGAGTATAGAGCCATGACCTAACACCTTACTGTCGTTCGAAAAGTCTGCAACGTGAAAGTTGCAGCCCGAGAACGGGTCAAGACATGGAATATGCCGCAATGTAACACATAAAGAGCAATGAAGGAAATAAGCCTATACTACATGCATATATGGCTGGTGGTAAGGCTCTCTGATTACATTTTGCATAAAGCTAGTTTTTCCCTACAACAAAGGAATAATTTTATTTAACCATCATGGTGGTTGTTAAACATTGAGAATGGTTGACAGCATCCTCAATCCCAATTAAAAGTACTCATCAAAATCCCAATAACATTTATTAGAAGTAACATGTTGAGATTCACATGATATTCAATTACCGGATACTCAAAACGTCCATAACCGGGGACACGGCTAATCATGATTAGTTTATACACTCTGCAGAGGTTTGCGCACTTTTCCCCACAAGACTCGATCGCCTCCGCTTGGTTCTCGCACTACATGGTGTTTGAGAAACGGATGACCGAGACATAGTCTTTCAGAAGCGCTAGCACCTTACATGTGGGTAGACCGTACCAACCTACATCCCCTACATCTGCTAGTCTGTCCGTAAGAGTTCGCACAACTTAGTCAACTACGCTAGAGCCCATAATTGGCTTGTGGCTGCACACGGAAGTTTCCAGTTTGAATAATCTTATGATCCCTTAGAGCACAGGTGGCGGTCCAAGAAATACAGCAAGTTCTCGATGGAAACCAGTGCCTCAATCCACCCAGATGTGTGTTTAAGTTGCCACCTTAGATAAACCATTAATTTACCATCTCACATCTGTCATGGATATTCACTCACCCAATCCACGTCTACTAGCATAGCATGATATAATAAGCAAACGTAGAAGTAACTCCCAAGGTTTCATAAGTAAAACAGGTAATAGGTACTACCTCAATCTACTTCCCAACCCACAATTTAATTAGATCCTAACATGCAAGTGTTTGAGGGTTGATCTAATGCATAAAACTGGGTAGTAGAAAAGGTATGATCAAGTGTTACTTGCCTTGCGATGATCCATGAGACCTAGAGATTCAAGTAACAAGCGGCGCACCGGGTGATCTAACGCAGACAAACAACAAGCATACAATAAGTACTCATCTAATGCACAGGAAAACTCGAATAAAAGATCTAACCAGAGAGTTCAACTTAAGAACCCTGGTTGCAAAAGAATCGAATCAAATAAGGCATCGAAAGTCGAAACTCGAGAGAGAACGACTCGGTTTAGCAATCTGAAACTAGGTCAAAACTTCACAGTAGCAAAACTTTGTGTAAGTAGGTTAGTCGAACGGCGGTTTCAGAACTAAACTCCAGCGCTTGAATCACCTGATTCGATAAACGAGCGAGAAAATAAACAGATTTGAAAATCGGATCGAAATCGAATCGAAAAATAACGGATTAAATCCGATTAAAAGAAAACGATTTAACGGATTAAATAACGGACGTTCGTTAACAGAACTAATCCAACGAACACGTTCATTGAAACGAACGGTTCGGTGAACGCTCATTAAATAAGAAAACCGAAAAAAAATAAAAACCATCTAGGGTTTTGAAAAAAAACCGAACATCGCAAAAAAAACGGATCGGGTTTTCTAAAGAAAACCGGATCGGGCGGCGAGGTGCTACCTCCGCGAGGCTCGCGGGCCCGGGGCGGCGTTCGGCGAGGTCGGGAGGGGCGGCGAGGGGCGGCGGGGGCTCGGCGACGGCGAAGATGGCGGCGGCTCGGTAGTCTGGGGCGGCGGCGGGTCGTGTCGTGGGCGGGCAAGGATGAGGAGAGGAGGGGGGGTCCGTGAGGTATAAAAGGAGGGGGTGCCTTGGGAAGGGGCAAGGGCGGCGGCGGCCTCGTGTCGAAGCCGGACACGGAAGGCGCGGAGACATGTGCGAGGAGAGGGAGGTGGGCCGGGCGGGCGGTCGGGCCGGGCCGGGCCTTGGCCCGGGCGGCGCGCGTTTTTAAACAAACTTAAACGAAATAAAAATAAAACCAAACGAATTCAATTAATAAAATTAATTTTCCCGACTCCTAAAATGAGTCGAACAAAATGAACTTTAAAAGCGGCAAATATGCATATTTTTTAAAATGCTCATTTTGCCTAAAGCAAATAAAACTTCAAAACCAAAATTTGATTTATTTATAATATCTTCATTTTTCCTAAATGTTGGGAAAGTCATATTATTCCCTCTCTTAAATTTTTGTATCGGAAAAACTTTTGAAGATAAATAAATAAATCCAAATGATCCTATTTTCAAAATTTGAGAAATCCCAAATCTGAAAATAATGAAATCTCCAACTCTCTCCGAGGGTCCTTGAGTTGCGTGAAATTTTCTAGGATCGGAAAATGCGAGAAAAATATGGTATGCATGATGACCTAATGTATAACATTCCAAATTGAAAATTTGGGATGTTACAAACCTACCCCCTTAAGATGAATCTCGCCCTCGAGATTCGGGTTGGCTAGAAAATATTTGAGGGTGGTCCTTAAGTAAAACTTCCTCTCTTTCCCAGGTGGCTTCATCTTCGGTGTGGTGGCTCCACTGAACTTTGCAAAACTTGATAACCTTGCTGCGGGTAACTCTACTAGCATAATCGAGAATCTTAACCGGTTTTTCCTCATATGTTAAGTCATCCTTCAACTGAATTGCTTCCAGGCACTTGTGTCTTAACGGTACCTCTGCTATCTCAGGGTGACATTTCTTCAACTGAGAAACGTGGAATACATCATGAACTCCTGACAGTCCTTCTGGCAATTCCAACTTATAAGCAACTTCTCCCATGCGTTGCAAAATCTTATATGGTCCAACGAAACGTGGGGCTAACTTTCCTTTAACTCCAAAACGCTTAACTCCTCGAAGCGGGGATACTCTAAGATATACTCTGTCTCCAACTTCATACTCAATCGCTTGCGCTCGAATCGGCATAGCTCTTTTGCTCGGACTGGGCTACCTTGAGCCTGTCTCAATCAACTTAACCTTCGTTCCGACTCCTTAATCAAATCTGGTCCAAACAACCGACGATCTCCGTTTAGTCCCATGACAACGGTGTCCTACACCTTCTTCCATACAGAGCCTCAAAAGGTGCCATCTTCAAGCTGGTTTGGTAACTGTTGTTGTAGGAAAATTCTGCATACGGGAAATTATCATCCCAACCAGATCCGTAATCTAGTGCACAAGCTCTCAGCATATCCTCCAAAATTTGATTGACTCTCTCGGTCTGTCCATCGGTCTGTGGGTGGAAAGCTGTACTGAATTCCAATCGGGTTCCCAATGTTTCGTGCAACTGGTTCCAAAATTTTGAGGTAAACTGGGTTCCTCTATCCGATACGATGCTCCTCGGAACTCCGTGTAAACACACAATTCTGGTCATGTATATCTTTGCCAACTTAGCACTGCTATAGGTAGTCTTGACTGGAATGAAATGAGCTACCTTCGTCAAACGGTCGACTATGACCCAAATCGAGTCATATCCTGAACGGGTCTTTGGCAAACCTGTGATGAAATCCATGCCTAGTTTATCCCACTTCCGTTCGGGTATCGGCAATGGTTGTAACAATCTTGCTGGCTTCTGATGCTCTGCCTTTACTTTCTGACATACGTCGCAAACTGCTACATACTCTGCAATATCCTTCTTCATTCCGGTCCACCAGAAAGTATTTTTCAAATCCAAATACATCTTGGTATTTCCTGGGTGAATCGAATAGGGTGAATCATGGGCTTCTTGTAAAATCAACTTCCTGATCTCTGGGTCATTGGGCACATAAACACGGTCTTCAAACCATAGGGTATCGTGCTCATCCTCACGAAATCCTTTAGCTTTTCCTTTGCTCATTTTCTCCTTTATAGAGGCAACTTCCTTATCTGCCTTTTGGGCTTCTCTGATTTTGTCCATCAGTGTTGACTGAATCTCCAAGCTGCTACATAGCCTCTCGGAACTATTTCCAAACATAGCTCTCGAAGGTCCTCGGCTAACTCAATGGGTATCCCTCCCATCACTAGGGTATTGACGTGGCTCTTACGGCTCAATGCGTCTGCTACGACATTAGCCTTTCCGGGGTGATAATGCAATCTCATATCATAATCCTTGATAAGCTCTAACCATCTCCTTTGTCTGAGATTCAATTCCTTCTGTGTGAAGATGTACTTCAAACTCTTGTGATCCGTATATACTTCACAATGATTACCAATGAGAAAATGTCTCCATGTCTTTAAGGCGTGCACAACGGTTGCTAACTCCAAATCATGTGTGGCATAATTCAACTCATGGGGCTTAAGTTGTCGTGAAGCGTACGAAACAACTCTTCCTTCCTGCATAAGCACTGCTCCAAGTCCTCGACGTGAAGCGTCGCAATACACCTCATAATCCTTGGTCTGATCTGGCAATATCAAAACTGGTGAGGTAACCAATCTTTTCTTCAACTCCTGAAAACTTGCCTCACAGTCCTCAGTCCATATGAATTTGTTTTCCTTCTTCAACAATTCAGTCATAGGCTTTGCAATTCTTGAGAAATTCTCAATGAATCTTCGGTAGTATCCTGCGAGTCCAAGGAAACTCGAATCTCTCAACTGTCGTTGGTGCTTCCCATTTGGTTACGGTCTCAACCTTTGTGGGGTCAACTGCTATTCCTTCTCCGGATATAACATGTCCGAGAAATCCAACTTCCTTTAGCCAAAACTCACACTTGCTGAACTTGGCATACAACTGGTGTTCCTCGGTTTCTCAAAACCAATCGCAAATGTTCCTTGTGTTCCTCTTCATTCTTTGAGAAAATCAAATGTCATCAATGAACACCACGATTTAACTTATCCAAAACTCCATAAACACTTTGTTCATCAGGTTCATGAAATAGGCTGGTGCGTTAGTCATCCAAATGACATAACGGTATACTCATACAGTCCATATCTCGTGGTAAACGCTGTCTTGGGTATGTCTTGCTCCCGAATCTTCAATTGATGGTACCCTGATCGCAAATCGATCTTGGAAAACACCTTAGCTCCTTGCAAGCGATCAAACAGATCATTTATCATAGGTAGTGGGTACTTGTTCTTGATTGTTACTTCATTCAATCCACGATAATCAACAACCATTCTTAACGATCCATCCTTCTTCTCCACTAACAATACGGGTGATCCCCAAGGAGAAGAACTTGGGCGAATAAAACCTTTATCCAATAGTTCCTTAATCTGCTTCTTGATTTCCGCCAAATCCTGTGCGGGCATCCTGTACGGTCGCTTCGATATCGGGCCTGTTCCTGGCAACAGCTCGATCAAAACTCAATGTCTCTATCCGTGGCATTCCCCGCAACTCTTCCGAAATACATCGGAAAATCCTTCACCATCGGTACTTCTTCCCGCACCACTCCTGATAAGCAATTAACTTGTGCTCTCCTCGGCTCGTGCCGTGATACATACTTGATCCTTCTTCCTTCTGGTGTGGTGAGAAAAATTGACTTAGTGGAGCAATCTATGTTTCCTCCATACCTTGATAACCAATCCATTCCTAATATCACATCCAATCCTTGGGATTCCAAAACTATCAGGTCTGAGGGGAAAACATAGTGTCCAATCCTTAATGGCAGTCGATCACACCATTTACTAGCCATGTACTCCGGGTGAGGTTACTAGCATGGGTGACCTAAGGGCTTGGGTCGGTAACTTGTACTTATCCACAAATCCCTTGATATGTATGAATGCGATGCACCAAAGATCGAAAAGAACAACTGCAGAAATGACTTAACCAAAAACTTACCGATTCTTGCATCGGGCTTATCTTCAACCTCCTCCACATCAATGTGGTTCACATCCCCTGTTGAAAGGGTTGGGCTTCTTTCCGAGCTTCCATTGCCATTTCCATTCGCCTTACGGACAGTCATTTGCATAATGCCCGATCTTGCGGCACTTAAAGCAAGTAATGTGACTCAGGTCTACCTTGGATGGTGTTGACGGGTTGGTGCGGTTCTGTCCATTGCTTCCTCCATTCCCGTTCCGCTTCTTAGTGCCATTATGGTTATGCGAATTACCTCCTCCATGGGTATGCTGAAACTGAATTCCTGATTTAGGGGTATAACGAGGCTTCATTGGGCTCGAGTTATACTTCCCTGTCCATACTTCCGCTTGCAGTTCTCAATTCTGCTGCTTCCTTCAATCATGAGAGCTCGGTCTACCAACTCCTGGTAGTTGTTGAAACTTGCTACCATCAACGGCATGCTGAACTCATCATTCAGTCCTTCTAAAACTTCTCCGTTTAGCAGCGTCAGAGTAACGTCATCCGGGGCATAACGTGCTAATTTACTAAAGTCATCCACGACTTGCCAACAGTCCTTCCTCCTTGGCGTAAGTTGCGAAACTCACGCTTCTTCATGGCCATGGCTCCTGCTGAAACATGAGCGGTCGAAAAGCTTGTCAAACTGGTCCCATGTGACGGTGTCTCACGGGATAAGTGGCTGTAAAATTCTCCCACCATCTTTGCTGCGGGTCCTTCAAGCTGATGTGCTGCAAACTTCACTCTTTCACCATCTGTGCATCCTGCAGTGGTCAACTCCTTCCTATCTTGCGGAGCCAATCATCCGCCACAATCGGCTCGGTGCTCTTGGAATACACCGTGGATTCAGTCTAAGAAGCGAGTCGGTGATCCGCAGTGGTGGTGGTGGCGGTGGGTTGTTGTTGTTGTTGTTGTTGTTGCCTGGTTCGCACCAATGTTTGAATCGAGGTATTCTCGCTGTTGAATCAGTTGGGTGATCTCTGGCGGAAAAGCGAATCCGGGTCGCGTCTCGGAGGCATCGATGGGTTTAGAAAAGACGAGAATTTAGAATAGATTGAGGTCTAAGGGGAATCACTACTCAAATGCACATGAGCAAATGCACACAAAATCACTTCATTCAATCAAACAAGGGCTTACAATGATCTAACTATCGCAAAAGTGAGTGTACTATAATGTTTACATGGAGGGAATACTACTAATATGTGGAGGACTTCTACTAATTTGAACCGGTTGAAGACTCCATGATGTCTGCTCCAGCTTCGTCTTCAAAGTCGGGTTCACTTGGATCCGAATCGGTGTCGTCGATGTTGATGTAGTCGTTGAGCATCCGACATACTGGTCTTCATTCTGGCGCCAACTTCTTCTTGAGTTCTTGATCTCGTACTTAAGATCGTTATTGTGTCTTGCTAGAGCTACGATCTCGTCCATGTAGTCCTTGCGCGTAGTCTTTAGTTCTCCTTCAAGTTCGATGATCCTTCCCTTTGCATTCTGCAACTCCAACATATCATTGCACATTTGGTTCTCCTGGCGTCGAATGTGCTGATTTAACTCTGGATGAATGCTGCAATGGACCTATCCTTCTTGGTGCCGACTATGTCCCATTTGTCATCTCGGCGTCCGCAAATCTGGTAGATAGTGTCCTTGAGGTCTTCTTGATAAACTTCTCCAATCGTCCCATGGTGATGTGAGCTGCCATGCTCTTTCCTGTGCTCCAAGTTGGTGCAATCAAAACACTATCTATAGGCTTGGTGATTGGGGCGAATGTCCTTCCCGGAACGTGAGCTTGAATCTTCCAGCGCTCCTCTTCAGGCAGAGTGGCATTGAAAGTTCCGGTGAAGCTAGGTAGTCCAATGTTCAGGTACTTGGTGACTTCCTTCAAGTGAAATCCAAAAGGTGTGCCTTCATCTGGTTGGGTGTACTTGATCTTCGCGTCCGTCATCCTAAAGAGTAGAAAAGATGAGGAGTTAGAAAATGGGAAGAGAGTAGTGATCTATGGCTTTAACTTAGTGGTCGTGTCCTACAACATCGGCGTGCTCGATACCATTCTCTCAGAGCGACCAGACCGAATGGATCAAGTCTCTGTGCTTAGTGTCATCCCTGGATCGATAATCTTGACACCACACAAGATTGAAGGATTTATAGCGAGTAGCAATCACACACTTATTACATCGTTGTCCACAAGGGAACTTATTATAATAATATGGCTTAAGGCCAACTAATAATAACAGCGGAAGGCTTGGAAGAAAAGTGAGTCCATCAACTCCATCGGCATCATCGAGTATAGAACCACGACCTAACACCTTACTGTAAATCGAAAAGTCTCATAACGTGAAAGTTGCAGCCCGAGAATGGGTCAACACATGGAATATCTTGGCAATGTAACACATAAAGAGCAATGAAGGAAATAAGCCTATACTACATGCATATATGGCTGGTGGTAAGGCTCTCTGATTACATTTTGTATAAAGCTAGTTTTACCTACAACAAAGGAATAATTTTATTTAACTATCATGGTGGTTGTTAAACATTGAGAATGGTTGACAGCATCCTCAATCCCAATTAAAAGTACTCATCAAAAATCCCAATAACATTTATTAGAAGTAACATGTTGAGATTCACATGATATTCAATTACCGGATACTCAAAACGTCCATAACCGGGGACACGGCTAATCATGATTAGTTTATACACTCTGCAGAGGTTTATGACTTTTCCCCACAAGACTCGATCGCCTCCGCTTGGTTCTCGCACTACATGGTGTTTGAGAAACGGATGACCGAGACATAGTCTTTCAGAAGCGCTAGCACCTTACATGTGGGTAGACCGTACCAACCTACATCCCCTACATCTGCTAGTCTGCCCGTAAGAGTTCGCACAACTTAGTTAACTACGCCAGAGCCCATAATTGGCTTGTGGCTGGACACGGAAGTTTCCAGTTTGAATAATCTTATGATCCCTTAGAGCCTGGGTGGCGGTCCGAAGAAATACAGGCAAGTCGTGATGGAAACCAGGTGCCTCAATCCACCCAGATGTGTGTTTAAGTTGCCACCTTAGATAAACCATTAATTTACCATCTCACATCTGTCATGGATATTCACTCACCCACTCCACGTCTACTAGCATAGCATGGTATAATAAGCAAACGTAGAAGTAACTCCCAAGGTTTCATAAGTAAAACAGGTAATAGGTACTACCTCAATCTACTTCCCAACCCACAATTTAATTAGATCCTAACATGCAAGTGTTTGAGGGTTGATCTAATGCATAAAACTGGGTAGTAGAAAAGGTATGATCAAGTGTTACTTGCCTTGCTGATGATCCGCGAGACCTAGAGATTCGAAGTAACAAGCGGCGCACTCCGGGTGATCTAACGCAGACAAACAACAAGCATACAATAAGTACTCATCTAATGCACAGGAAAACTCGAATAAAAGATCTAACCAGAGAGTTCAACTTAAGAACCCTGGTTGCAAAAGAATCGAATCAAATAAGGCATCGAAAGTCGAAACTCGAGAGAAAACGACTCGGTTTAGCAATCTGAAACTAGGTCAAAACTTCACAGTAGCAAAACTTTGTGTAAGTAGGTTAGTCGGAACGGCGGTTTCAGAACGAAACTCCAGCGCTTGAATCACCCGATTCGATAAGCGAGCGAGAAAATAAACAGATTTGAAAATCGGATCGAAATCGAATCGAAAAATAACGGATTAAATCCGATTAAAAGAAAACGACGAACGGATTAAATAGCGGACGTTCATTAACAGAACTAATCCAACGAACACGTTCATTGAAACGAGCGGTTCGGTGAGCGTTCATTAAATAAGAAAACCGAAAAAAAATAAAAAAACCATCTAGGGTTTTGAGAAAAAAACCGAACATCGCAAAAAAAACCGGATCGGGTTTTCTAAAGAAAACCGGATCGGGCGGCGAGGTGCTACCTCCGCGAGGCTCGTGAGCTCCGGGAGGGGGCGGCGGCTCGGGGGGGTCGGAGGGGCGGGAGGGGCGGCGAGGGCGGCGTGGGGCTCCGCGACGGCGGAAGACGCAATGGCTCAGGGCGGTGTCTTGGGCGGCTCGGCTCGGTCAAGTCTGGCGGCGGGATGAGGAGAGGAGGGGGGTCCGTGGGGTATAAAAGGAGGGGGTGCCTTGGGGAAGGGGCAGGGCGGCGGGCGGCCTCGTGTCCGAGCCGGACCTGGCAAGGCGGCGGCGGCAGTGTGGGAGAGACACAGGAGGAGAGAGGAGGTGGGCAGGGGGCTGGGCTGGGCAGTGGGCCTTGGCCCGGGGCGCGCGTTTTTTAAACAAACTTAAACGAAATAAAAATAAAACCAAACGAACTCGAATTTAATAAAATTAATTTTCCCCGACTCCTAAAATGAGTCGAACAAAATGAACTTTAAAAACGGGCAAATATGCATATTTTTTAAAAATGCTCATTTTTGCCTAAAGCAAATAAAACTTCAAAACCAAAATTTGATTTATTTATAATATCTTCATTTTTCCTAAATGTTGGGAAAGTCATATTATTCCCTCTCTTAAATTTTTGTATCGGAAAAACTTTTGAAGATAAATAAATAAATCCAAATGATCCTATTTTCAAAATTTGAGAAATCCCAAATCTGAAAATAATGAAATCTCCAACTCTCTCCGAGGGTCCTTGAGTTGCGTGAAATTTTCTAGGATCGGAAAATGCGAGAAAAATATGGTATGCATGATGACCTAATGTATAACATTCCAAATTGAAAATTTGGGATGTTACATTACCATGCTATAACGACTCTCAAAATAATCTAAGTGAAGCATGAGAGATCAATAGTTTCTTTAAAACAAATCCACCACCGTGCTCTAAAAGATCTGAGTGAAGTACTAGAGCAAAAATTATCAAGCTCAAAAGATATAAGTGAAGCACTATGAGCAAAACTATCAAGCTCAAAAGATATAAGTGAAGCACATAGAGTATTCTATCAAATTCCAATTCATGTATGGCTCTCTCAAAAGGTGTGTACAGCAAGGATGATTGTGGTAAACTAACAAGCAAAGACGCAAATAATATAAGACGCTCCAAGCAAAACACTTATCATGTGGTGAATAAAAATATAGCTCCAAGTAAATTACCGATGGAAGTGGACGAAAGAGGGGATGCCTTCCGGGGCATCCCCAAGCTTTGAATTTTTGGTGTCCTTGGATTATCTTGGGGGTGCCATGGGCATCCCCAAGCTTAGGCTCTTGCCACTCCTTGTTCCATAATCCATCAAAAGAATTCACCCAAAACTTGAAAACTTCACAACACAAAACTCAATAGAAATCTCGTGAGCTCCGTTAGAGAAAGAAAACAAAAGACTACTTTAAGGTACTGTAATGAACTCATTCTTTATTTATATTGGTGTTAAACCTACTGTATTCCAACTTCTCTATGGACCATAAACTATTTTACAAGCCATAGATTCATCAAAATAAGCAAACAACACACGCAAAACAGAATCTGTCAAAAAACAGAATAGTCTGTAGTAATCTGTAACTAACGCAAACTTCTGGAACTCAAAAAATTCTACCAAAATTAGACGACCTAGAAAGTTTGTTTATTGATCAGAAGCAATTGGAATCAATATTTTATCACGTCCTGGTGATTTTTAACAATTCAGGCACTGAGCGCAAAGTTTCTGGAAATTACAGCAAGATCAAATAACTATCATCCAAGAAGATCCAATAGGTTTAACTTGGCACAAACACTAATTCTTTCCCTACTAATAAAGCGCTTATTGCTTCTGGTCGTACGTCATCGGTGTTTTTGCAGAAAAGTCCCTCCGTTTCTAGAAATTTAACCCGCACTCCTTTTTTAAGTGGCTAATCTGAGATAACGTTTCGATTTTTCAAAAAGGCCCTGTATTTTGCTATATTCAACCCGCGGTCCATATGTCTATGTCTGGGGACCTGATCAATGTGGGCAGGCGGCGACTCGAGCAGCGTTGGGACGGCGGCCGGCGGGGCGGCGATCGGAGCTTGCAGGGCTGGATACGTCTTGCGGGGGGACCGGGAGGCGGATACGAGGCGGAGGTCGCCGAGCCTGGATTCCCGGGCGGATCCATGGCATCCGCGGTCCTAGGCAGAAAGGAGACGGGGAGGTGAGGAAGAGAAGAAGGAAGAAAGGAGGGGCGGTGCTGCGACCTAGGCAGGAGCTCACTGGAGTCGGGCAGAAGCGGGAGACGGAGGGATCCGGCGTGGCGGTGCGAAGTCCTTGCAGGTGGAGGCGGGCCTCCATGGCTGGCAGGGAGATCTCCAAGCCCATGGCAGGTGTTAAGCAACGTAGGAGAGGTGCCCTCCGTGGGGATGGGGGAAGATTGTCTACAACAAGAGCGGGCAATGGAGGTGGAAGTATGGAGAAGGATGGGACAATGTTCTTGCACTACTGCGACGGAGGGAAGGCGAATTAAGTGGTAGGTGGATGCTTTATGCTTTCTGAACTATGGGAGTACAATCTGATTCATTTAATCTGAGTTAATGTAGTTTCAGATACCAAAAGGATTGTACAATCGACTGAATGACATTCTGATCAATTACCTTGCATCGGGTAATCTTGTGTTATATTGGCATCGGGTAATCTTCGGCATTATGACTGAATTACATTTGCTCTCGGTTTTATCTGCTGCTCATATTGTGCAGCTTAGCTTGTTCTTCTATACACAGTTCAGATTGATGTTCTGAAGTTTGAAATGTGTGTGCAGTGTCTTGGGCAGCCGAGCTCTTCCTAGGAGTAGTCACTTCATGTCCATCTAGGGCATCCAATCATCCATCTTGCTGGTCCAGAATTTGTATAAGACTGAACTATGTAAGGTTCCATTGTCTTGCAATGGAGCCGAGGAGAGCCTCCCTTGTTTTCTAAAAGAAAAAGAATTAAGTATCATTTCCTCGTCTCAGGTAAGCAAGAGAATTAATACCGGCGCACATATTCTAAGACTATCTCCAATATTGATTTGGAGCTCTTAGGTGCAAAATTCACCAAAATGAATCACAATGCAAATGGTCCAGTCCCTTTTTATTTTCATGGAGCCGTTGTACATTGATTTTTGCCTCAACTGCTCCATAACAATCGTATCGCTTGCTGGTGTAGCCATCTATCTCAGAGCAGCAGTTGGCAAACCAAATCTAAGGTGCAATCTTTTTCCGGTAACTAATATAGTGGCATATACCATATAGTATTCTCTTAAAAAACATGCATAATTGGTCATACCTATCATACCAATCTTAGAACATGTTTTGAATTCAGGTAAACTTAGGAACATGTATCTTGGTAGTTCGAACTTGAACTCTATTTGGTCCTAATAAGGCGATATGGTTACATAGCTGGTTGACATATGCACAATCATTTTTTAAAGAAACAGAAATAAATAGATTCAACATTGAATTAGTAGAACATGATGGTGTGTCTTGTTCCATCCGTCCCTGGCTCGTTAACATCGAAGGTGCCGTCTGCTGTGGTCATCAGAGGCGTAGCTGCCCGTACTCATCACAAGTTGTTGGCACTGGATTTATTATGTAAACTCAATGATTTTGCTTGCTAGATTTTCTTCAATTTTTGACCCACATGAGGAGTATTGCGAGGGCTTGGGCAAACTTGATTAAATTAGTTTCTATTTTGGTATAGGTGGGACCATCACTTTGGGATGTTTTTCCAATCTGTCATGTGCAATTGTGCATGATGATCCTAATTGTATATGTTGGACATATTAGTGTTGAGTATATGTTGAACGCATGATTGTTAAACCACTATAATATGTATACCCCGTTGCAACGCACGGGCTCGAGGAGAAGAGGTAGGGAGAAGAAGGACGTGGGAAGAAGGAAGGGTGCGGCAAGGGCGCAGCGGTGCGAGAGCGCTGGTCTTGTGCACATGGAGCACCTCTCCTTGGGCGGTTGCGCTGGTTGGTTCGGCACGCAAATGCCCACCTTGCCCACGTCCGACTACTCATTGCCGGCGCAGAAGACATGGACTCCTACCACAGGGAGCTCGCATGCCCTGCAGCTGCTGGATATGGCTGAAGGTCATCCCGCATCTTCGACTTCATCCTTTCCTGCGCCCTCCTCCATCCACGACCTCTGGTACACTACTTCTCCTCCCTCCCCTATCCTTCCAATTCCACCACGTAATTTCTCCTTCCCCTTCCTAGCAAGTACTCCCTCGGTTCTTAAATATAAGTCCTTTTAGAGATTCTAATTTGAACTATAAAATGAGTGAATCTACACTCTAAAGTATGTCTAAATACATCCGTATGTAGCCTCTATTGAAATCTCTAAAAGTCTTATATTTAGAAACGAAGGAGTACCAACTAAACCTTATGCTACTCCCAGCTCGAGCTCCACAAGCACGTTACTCCAGGTCTCGTCCTCGAGGTATGGGACTTACACTACCTCTCCGCACCATCGATGGCCTGGACCAGCTATCCCAATGGCCTTGTCACCTCCCTCGATTCCTCATGCTTCCTTCCACGATGTAATGAGATATAGCAATTTTTGGTTTGTTGAGAGATAAATGTGCATAATGTAAATAGGCTATGCTAGGAGTTCAGTTGCCCGAGGCGAGAATCTGTCCATGATACTCTGACCGAACCTATTTTCAGCATCACCACTAATGTTTTCAGATGTCACCTTCTGAAGTTGCTTCATTGTTGACGAGTTAATGTCTTATGCAACCCGCCATCTACAATTTGCCGATCGAAGGTGACCTGAAGCTTAAAATAGAGAAAATTACCATGAGCTCTGTCAAGTAAGATATTTTCTATATCGAGATGCCTTAGGCTCATAGTCCCCTTTCTGTTGTCTACGTCCTTGCTCATTGGTTAATTCGGACCAACAGTTTGTCCAGCATGATCAATCTATGTTACTTTTCTGAGTTTAGATTGTTGCCCCTTAGAAAGTTTTGACTCAATGCATCAGAATGGTTTCTTTGTTGTTTTATGTGGATATGGATTCTGGTCATATTTTTAAGCATTAAGGATTTTGAGTGCGAGCTATGTAGTCACTGAAACCTAATGTGTACAGTGTGTACATGTAGCTAATGTATTTGATTCTCAAATAAAACATACTTTTCTTTGGATTGTGTTCTTCAGATTGCATACATGCATACACCATGTTTCTGTTTTGGTACCAGTAAAAAAATGTTTATTTGGAGAACGATTGAGCAGTAATTCCCATCTGGAGGAAAAGAGCATCCTCCTTGCGCGGTCTAGCGCTGGATGACTACATCATACCACTTCTCTTAACCTGCGATGGCTCTCTCGCTATGGGCATAAGGGTCTGATTACACAACATCAAGGTTTGACCAATGTACCCATTTGATCTGAAATTAGATTATATAAGGGTTATCAAATTGTCGAGATTCGAGCCCAACGATAAGAAGCATTTGGAGCTGCAAATGTGACATTTATTTCTTGAAATACCTACATCTTGTATTATGACTGGTTGTTCTTTTTGCAGGGCTTAGGACTAATTCTAATGATGTTAAGCTTGATATATAGGTATGGCAACAGAGGTTGCTGGATGTTAACTGGTAATCACAATGTATCAGTATTGATTATATGCTAGTATTGTTTTTCTGGATTCAAAGTAGTACATTTTTGGGTAGAAAGACAATCGACCTTTATCTCGATGTAATCAATTTGCACTCAATGCGGTTGTGTTCCATCCGCAGGCTGCCTGCACATGCAATAATTTGATTAAGGATGACACGAATTTGGGAAGCATGTTGCTGTACTTGCGAATAAGCTAAACTGACAATGGCAATGGCGCATGAAACGTCATGATGCAGAGCAGGATGGGTATCAACCAGGACATGGTGAGGAATTAAAAACATACATAATCATTTCGTTATTTTTTCCCGGTGTATCCCGTTGCAACGCACGGGCAATTTTCCTAGTAAAAGATAAAACTACATCTAAACAGAAGCTAGATGGATTATTTATTACTAGGAAGAAAGTATAAATATTGGGTTGTCTCCCAACAAGCGCTTTTCTTTAAAGACTTTTTAGCTAGGCATTGAGATTTCAATGATGCTCGCATGAAAGACAAGAATTGAAGCACAAATAGAGCATCATATAGCATGTGACAAACACATCTAAGTCTAACATACTTCCCATGCATAGGCATCTTATAGGCAAACAAATTTGCAAGGCAAGCAAAAACTAGCATATGCAAGGAAGAAGAAAGTGACGATAGCAATCTCAACATGAAGAGAGGTAATTTAGTAACATGAGAACTTCTACAACCATATTTTCCTCTCTCATAATGATTACATATAGGATCATAAGCAAATTCAACAAAACGACTATCACATAACATATTCTTAACATTATCCACATGTATGCAAAGTTGACACTTCCAAAATAGTGGGATTATCAAGCCCACTTTTATCAAAAATTTCATAAGATTGAATGTTATCCAAATATGTGGGATCTAAAGTTGACACGCTTCCAAACACACTTTCAATATTATTGCAAACAATATTATAAATCTCATATTCATCATGGGGATTAAATAAATTTTCAAGATCATAAGAAAAATCACCCCGATCATGATCATTGCAACAAGTAGTAGACATAGCAAAACTAGGATCCCCAAGCTTAGGGTTTTGCATCTTATTAGCACAATTGACATCAAAAGAATTTATAACAAAATCATTGCAATCATGCTTTTTATTCAAAGATCTATCATGAGTCACTTCGCGGATTTCAGGCAAAACCTTATAAAGATAATCTAGTGCATCCAAATCACTAGGAATTGGTTCATCATAATTGGATCTCTTAAAAAGATTGGCAAGCGGATGAGGATCCATAGATATTGTCTTCTTTGTTTAGGAATAAATACTCAACTATTTCAACCAAGCGATCAAACGAGCCAAGTAAGACATCAAGGCAAACGAAAAGAGAGGGCGAATAAAATGTCAAGGGTGAAGTGGCGGAGAGGAAAACTAGAGGCAAATGGCAAATAATGTTATGCGAGAGATAGGGATTGTGATGGGTACTTGGTATGTTGACTTTTGCGTAGACTCCCCGGCAACGGCGCCAGAAATACTTGTTGCTACGTCTTGAGCTTGCGTTGATTTTCCCCGAAGAGGAGAGGATGATGCAGCACAGTAGCGTAAGTATTTCCCTCGAGATTTTGAGAACCAAGGTATCAATCCAAGAGGAGGCCACGCACAAGTCCCTCGTACCTGCACAAAACGATAGCTACTCGCAACCAACGCGATTAGGGGTTGTCAATCCCTTCACGGTCACTTACAAGAGTGAGATCTGATAGAGATAATATTTTTGGTATTTTTGGTATAAAGATGCAAAGTGAAAATTAAAAGGCAAAGTAAAACAAAGCAAGTATAAAAGTAATGGAGATTAATATGATGAGAATAGACCCGGGGGCCATAGGTTTCACTAGTGGCTTCTCTCAAGAGCATAAGTATTCTACGGTGGGTGAACAAATTACTGTTGAGCAATTGACAGAATTGAGCATAGTTATGAGTATATCTAGGTATGATCATGTATATAGGCATCACGTCCAAGACAAGTAGATCGAAACGATTCTGCATCTACTACTATTACTTCACTCATCGACCGCTATCCAGCATGCATCTAGAGTATTAAGTTAAAAACAGAGTAACGCCTTAAGCAAGATGACATGATGTAGAGGAATAAATTCATGCAATATGATAAATACCCCATCTTGTTATCCTCGATGGCAACAATACAATACGTGCCTTGCAACCCTTTCTGTCACTGGGTAAGGACACCGCAAGATTGAACCCAAAGCCATGCACTTCTCCCATTGCAAGAACTACCAATCTAGTTGGCCAAACCAAACGGATAATTCAAAGAGACTTGCAAAGATAACTCAATCATACATGAAAGCATTCAGAGAAGATTCAAATATTATTCATAGATAAGCTGGATCATAAACCCACAATTCATCGGTCTCAACAAACACATCGCAAAAAGAAGATTACATCGAATAGATCTCCACGAGAGAGGGGGAGAACATTGTATTGAGATCCAAAAAGAGAGAAGAAGCCATCTAGCTACTAGCTATGGACCCGAAGGTCTGAAGTAAACTACTCACACTTCATCGGAGAGGCTATGGTGTTGATGTAGAAGCCCTCCGTGGTGGATGCCCCCTCGTGAGCTCCTAACAGGCCCCAAGATGGGATCTCGTGGATACAGGAAGTTGCGGCGGTGGAATTAGGTTTTGGCCCTGTTCGATCGTTTGGGGGTACGTAGGTATATATAGGAGGAAGGAGTACGTCGGTGGAGCAACAGGGGGCCCACGAGGCAGGGGGGCGTGCCCTAGGGGGGGGCGCCCCCACCCTCGTGACCGCCTCTCTGGTTCCTTGGCGTAGGGTCCAAGTCTCGTGGATCATGTTCGGTGAGAAAATCACGTTTCCGAAGGTTTCATTCCGTTTGGACTCCGTTTGATATTTTGTTTCTTCGAAACACTGAAAAAGGCAAAAAACAGCAATTCTGGGCTAGGCCTCCGGTTAATAGGTTAGTCCCAAAAATAATATAAAAGTGGAAAATAAAGCCCATTATAGTCCAAAACAATAGATAAAGTAGCATGGAGCAATCAAAAATTATAGATACGTTGGAGACGTATCACCGAGCTATTGGGCAGGCCGAGGGGTCGAGGGGGAGGCTCTGGGTGCGGCAACGGGGAGCGGTGGCGATGAGCTCCGCTCGGGCTGCGCGAGAGAGAGAGCAGAGGAGGGGGAAAGGTCCAGGGAGAGTGAGAGAGGGGCCAGGGGTGTGCGTGGCATCTCCGGGGGTGTCCGGGGAGAAGCGGCAAGCAGGAGGTGGCCGGGCGTGCGCCGGCGTGCGTCGGCCACGCGCCTATCCTCCTGGCAAAGGAGGAAGACGACAGGGGAGGGGGCCAGGTGGGCTGGGCCGGCCACTTGGGCCGCCAGGTTGCAGCACAGGTGAGGTAAGCCCAGGTAAGTTCCTTTCTCTCCCTCTCTCTCTGTTGTTTCAGTTTTCTATTTTTCTGCAATCTTTAGGGCTTTATTAAAAATACTTAGACACTTCCAAAATTCATGAAACTACTCATGATCACTGTTGGGAATATATCCTACAGTAAACATTTTAGTTTATGATTATTTGAGCATTTAAAATATTTAATAGCATTTAAATGCCCAAATGCAAATAGAGTATGATTTAATCCAGAGCCCAAATATGTCATTGAAAATGTGCATCACCTCTGATTCTTGTTTCCGAAGATTTTCCAAGAATGATGAACATTTTTAAAGCCATTTGGATTTTTGGAAATATTTTGGTTGAACCTAGTGAATTCCTTTAATGCTAGGGTTTAGGCAATCCCCATTTCAGGTTTAACTGAAATTTAAACATGATGCAACACCAGATGCTAGCACTAGGCATTAATATAACTAGGGATGTGACAACTCACCCCCACTAAACAAGAATCTCGTCCCGAGATTCAAGTCGTGAGGTAAGAAGACAGAGGGACACAAGCTAACACAATCTTCACGATCCAGATGTCTTTCTCGAGGATGTTTATTCATTACATCACCTTGATCTCGACTTCTTGCTTTGAGAACTACATCCAACATGACAACGAGTAGAAAGGGAGTATTTTAGAAGAATCAGTCTTCCTGAGGTTCGAGCAACTTAGGAACATCTTAATGGTCACAAGATCAACTCACGGAATGGGACATAGAAACATCTCTGGAGCTGAGAGGCAAAACATGCATCAGGAGGGACGGAAGAAACAATTTGACGAGGGTTTCAGAATAGCGAGGAAGAGTTGCCATGATTCCATAACGGGGCACCTTAGGGAAGGTGACTCGTAGAATTATTCCCTCAAGTGGCAAAAAGGAATTACTTTTGATATATAGATCATTGGAACTTTTCTCACCAGCCTGAGGCAATTTCCGAACGATCGTTTGATGGAGTTCGAAGGAGTAGCATACTCGGACTAGTATGGATGATGTGGATTACCTTGTTGAAGTCAACGCAATGGATGATTTTTGCTTATCACCGGAAATGGATGAGACCCATGGTGGGACCACTTTTGAAGATGATCCTTATCAGTAATTACTGGGAAGGGTAATCCAAGGTAGGATGGCACAATGACGGTGCATGCTGGGAACAAAAATGCAAATGCTAGGAATGATTCTAGTAACTGGGGAGAAGCTCAACAATAGAGAGTGAATCCACTGTTTGAAAGGTTTAGCATAACCGAAGGAACTGGGAGCAACCCCAGTTAGTGCCGATGATAACACCTAGTGCTTGTGCGTGCTCTCAAGAACTTGAGCATCTTCATATTCATCAAGGTTTTACCAATATCCATGACAAGGATCCTGGTAACACAACATACTACCATGATGAATAATGGTGGAGGATGCAGATGCAAAGGAAGATAACACCTTCTTAGATTTCACCTTAGCGAGGCCAAGGGAACAAAATCTGGATGATCGACCGGGAGACATTTAGCACTCTGCTTCTAATTTTCTCCTTGATGCACTAGCATATCCAATTCATAGATATGGTTTGATATCTAGAACATCAAGTAAAAGGTCGAACTTCGGAAAAACAAAAATACATAAGGAACAACTAGGGAGTAAATCCTACGAAATCCTTATGGGGAGGTGGCCAACTTCCTCAATCAAGATGCTACAATAATAGGTCTTCCGGCTGGGTGTGTTGGCCACGACATCCACTTTACCGGTTACGGTGAGACCAATATTATAGTTCTTGGAAAATGCTCCAACCATCATATCTGCCTGAGATTCAGATCTGGTTGGTAACAGAATATTTCAGACATCATGTCTGGAAAAAAAATTGCAACACAAACCGACGAGATGACGTTGCGGGATTCTCGGGAAATGAACTACGATAGCAAGCTCCAAAACATGAGCTGGTTCTTCTACAAACCTGTGAACACACTGTCCAAGACAAGCATGACCACGTAGTAGTCTTATAATAAAACGCTACCGAGTTCAGGTGGGGGACCATCATCGAGGATAACGAAATCTTGTACAAATCCATCTGGTACCTTCAGGACTAGCACTTAGAACTTATTATCTTTGAACAAATCAACCAGTGGCTTGGTGTGCTAGGAATACGAATGGAGTGGAGGTAATTAATCTACCAAACCATAGAATACTTCGCACATATGCATGACTGATTTGGGATGATTCCCGAGGAACAAAAACAATCTTTCTCAAACTCACAGCGGCAACTTGCACCAAATGCACATGAATTCGAGGAAGTCACTTCTTCCATCCAAGCATAAGCTTCATGAACTGAGCACGAAGGCATTGCTTCTAAAATTTTCAACACTAGGTTGATGTTCAGCATGAATAATGGGGGAGACAAAATGCTGCTGATGGGCTCAATAGCAACTTATCGGAATTTCCATATCACTGGACTTCCACCATCATATGAACACGGTGATAGTATTGGTCAGACCAAAAGATATAACGGTGTATGCTCGAGGAATCAACAACGAGCAAGACAACATTATGAACATCGTTCGTTCTAATATGACTTGACGATAGCCCATACTCAAATCAAGGATTGGATAAGGCAATAGCACCGACAACTGATCACGAGGATCAATCAACGAAGATATCATCTTTCTTCAACATACACACACACAAGGATATCCCTTAGTGACGAACTAAGTCGGACAAGCTTTTATCTTCCAACTCTCCAAGTTGTTGTTTAGCTTAACCAACCAGTTCAGGGTATCCAACACAGATTCTTGGAGAAGGGGTGATTTACAAGAAACCAACTTGATCACAAGCTCAACATAACAGTCAGGGGACAACCTGGTGATACTTCCGAGAAGATAATCAGAAAATCACGAACCGCCGATATGTTACTAAGCTCGAGGACAATCTTGCTTCTCAGGCAAGACGATATGATCAAATAAGCAAGGATTGGCACAATCCTGACTCCTTGATCGAAGAGTGCTCCAGAAATAAGGACTAAGTAGCACAATCTATCTTAGAAATGATGATTCAATAACCAACACGCTAAGAATAAGAATATTGCCCATTTACTACCAAGCAACTAGTTGCTAGGAGTATTGATCTCACACATCACGGTTCACTTGTCGGTATTCCGGTTGCAACAACACGAAACCGAGGAGCGAATGATGATGGCGAGAAGTATCACTGCATCAAGAATTCATAAGAGTTGGTACAATTATCATGACATTCCTGACATCAAGAGGGAAATACTTCAGGGTAGAACAGAATCAAAAGCTGGATTGACATTTTGATCTGCGGGATACAACTGCTTTGACCCAATCCTGGAGATGGATAAGGTACTGGAGTTTGTTTCTCCTAGTCATTCCAGAACAGAATGGCTTGACGAACCACAAGAATAATGCGCATCGATGAACACGAGTGCACGACTACTCCTAAATATCAGTTGATAGTTGATGGCCAGAAGACAACTAAAGAGGGACAAGTCAAAAGAACATCTGATTTTCTGAGTTGTGGATGCATAGATTAGTATGTCGAGCAAAGCTCAACATTTCTTCCGGATAACCCATGCAGAAAGGCAGAACTGACAGATTCACAATGTAGAACGAGGAACTCATCAAGAGCACTCTTGTTGTGATCTTTTGATCCAACAAACTTCTGCCATAAGTGGTTTATAGTATTTGGAAGAAGGAAATACCACGGACCTCAAGGACTATCGCAAAGGTTACTAATATCCTAAAGGAACTAGCAAACACTATCAACATGAATGAGTAGAGTGAATCTCGGGTTCAAGAACCCAGGAGTAGAATACCTACTAACTAAGTGGCATCACGGGATGCTTTCGAGAATGACGGCCAGAATCATCACACTGGGAACACAAAATATGGCTAGATTACTAGGTGACTCCCTAAAACACCTAGGGTCATAATAATAGCTCCAACATATATGTCGAGGCAACAGAGTACCTCAACTCGACGATTAGTGTGGTTAATCTGGCCCAAAGGAACATCGAGAACGGACGGAAAGGATTTGCAAATGCATCAGACTATTTAGAAACCTGGGATGACTCGGCAGCATAACGGCTGTAAATGCTCAGAAAAAGATTGAGACATTCACAAGGATTTGCATAGTCACTTAACAACATCATATCAAGGTTCTGGTTCAACTGACAACATACTAAAAGTAGTAGAAACTGAACCGAGGCCTGGAACCAACAATCCTAAGATTCTACGGATTAGTAACACGTGATCCTGATAGATAGACGAGTAGGCCTAGTTCTTAATCCCCGTAGAAAGGAAGAGGGTGACTCAGACCAGAAGGGCATAAGGTAAAGGAGTAAAAAGAGCCTTACGTTCCCTTCCACAATCAAATCCCTTATATAACTAAAGCATTTCTAGACTCAACTTCGACCAGTTTGGCTTGGTAATCATACAGCAGTCAGGCTCAGATACCAAAGTTGTCAGGACCCTGATTCTAGGTCACCCAGATCTAGCCTGTAACACCTCATATCACTTTGCGGCCTCACGCACGGTATTCCCACGGGTGTCGCCTTACCATGGCCCGGGACCGTTTGCGCCTTTTGGCTCACGTAAATGATAGTGTCGCTAACATCCATATGACAGAGAAACCCGGGCCGACATGACTAGTCGTGAACCCAAAGTGGCACTAACTTACGGGGACAGTCATACATGAATCAACATCGAGCATGTCGGTTAGCAGCGCATGAATCCGGCTGTAGCACTGGCTAACAGGACTCGGGAACCCGGCTGTAGTAGGCTAGGCAGGACTCGAATGTCACCGCGTGACATTTCCCGAAGAGACGAACCACGAACAGAAGTGAATCACATGCCGGCCACCATGTGTTCCGAGCGATAGTCTTGGGCTAGCAGGACTCCGGTGAACCGGCTGTAGCGGACTACAATGGCTCATGGAAGCACAATACTACATTTCCCCATAAGAGAGGCTACCAAGGATAAACAACTAGGTTGTCGGATCCCACACATACCAAGTGAGGGAGTCCTGGACTAGGGGGTGTCCGGATAGCCGAACTATCATCATCAGCCGGACTCCAAGACTATGAAGATACAAGATTGAAGACTTCGTCCCGTGTCCGGATGGGACTTTCCTTGGCGTGGAAGGCAAGCTTGGCGATACGGATATGTAGATCTCCTACCATTGTAACCGACTTTGTGTAACCCTAGCCCTCTCCGGTGTCTATATAAACCAGAGGGTTTTAGTTCGTAGGACACAACAAGAACAACAATCATACCATAGGCTAGCTTCTAGGGTTTAGCCTCCTTGATCTCGTGGTAGATCCACTCTTGTACTACCCATATCGTCAATATCAATCAAGCAGGAGTAGGGTTTTACCTCCATCGAGAGGGCCCGAACCTGGGTAAAAACATCATATCCCTTGTCTCCTGTTACCATCCGCCTAGACGCACAGTTCGGGGCCCCCTACCCGAGTTCCGCCGGTTTTGACACCGACATTGGTGCTTTCATTGAGAGTTCCTCTGTGTCGTCACCGATAGGCTTGATGGCTCCTTCGATCATCAACAACAACGCGGTCCAGGGCGAGACTTTTCTCCCCGGACAGATCTCTGTATTCGGCGGCTTTGCACCGCGGGCCAACTCGCTTGGCCATCTGGAGCAGATTGAAAGCTACGCCCGGCCGTCAGTCGAGATTTGAAGTCTGAACTTCACGGTGACATCGCGGAGACTTGATCTTGATGGATTCGAGCCACACCGAAGCGCCCGACCTTTATCACGATGGGCATGACTTAGCTCTGCTGTCGGACAGTGCCCTGGAGGCCGCACACGAGTCCGCTCCGATCCTCAATTCGGAGCCGGCTGCGCAGATCGAGGACGGGTGGCTAGACACCGCCTCGGGGACTGCTACATCTACAGCGATGGAGCCGAATACCGACCTTGTCCTTGTGAGGCTCGTGACTCCGAGGTGCCGGACTCCTCGCCGGACTCCGAACCTCCCGCGCCCCCTCCAATCGAATCCGATTGGGCGCCGATCATGAAGTTCACCGCCGCGGACATCTTTCAACACTCACCTTTTGGCGACATCCTGAATTCGCTAAAGTATCTCTCGCTATCAGGAGAGCCCTGGCCGGACTGCGGTCAGGACGGTTGGGATGCGGATGACAAAGAAATTCAAACCCCACCCACCACCCACTTAGTAGCCACTGTCGACGATCTAACCGACATGCTAGACTTCGACTCCGAAGCATCGACGGTATGGACGACGATGCCGGAGACGATCAAGAACCAGCGCCTACTGGGCACTGGAAAGCCACCTTGTCATATAACATATACATGGTAGATATCCCAAAGGATGGGAACAGCGGAGGAAGACCCCTCCAAGAAACAGCCCAAGCGCCGGCGTCAGCGGCGCCGCTCTAAATCCCGCCACAGCAAGAATGGAGATTCCGGCACCGGAGATAATAACACCCCAGAGAGTGTCGAACACAACCCCCTCCAGCAAGATTCAGCACAGGAGGACGGAGAAGCCAACCCTCATGAGAGAGCGGCAGACGAAGAGGTAGAGGATGATAATTACATGCCTCCCTCCGGAGACGAGGCAAGCCTCGACGACGATGAATTCGTCGTGCCTGAGGATCCCGTCGAACAAGAGCGTTTTAAACGCAGGCTTATGGCCACGGCGAACAGCCTCAAGAAAAAGCAGCAACAGCTTTAAAGCTGATCAAGATCTGCTAGCCGACGGATGGATCAAGTCCTTGCGGCGAAGAGCATGAACTCGAACGCCCTCAAAAGCTACCCCAAACGCAAGTTGCTCCCGATTAGAGGAGGATGCATATAAACCTGCATCACCAGCGGCACTGTCTGCTGACCGACCACCTCGTGGCGCGACGGAGAGGCCTCTAGGCCCTCCACCAGAACCATACCCCGACACCGCTCGAAAAGTACGAAGCCACGGGGGAATGCGCCGGACTTGCGAGACATATTGGAGGATAAGGCAAGACAATCAAGATTGATCTACGGATCGCGTGGGCGCCCCACGATCCGCGACGACGACCGTCGCGCCGGATACAGCAACTCCGGCCGGGCCGAACACAGCATACAAAGCTCGCTTTAGCTACGTCATGATATAGCCCAATATAGAGGCGCCGCACACCCACTATGCTTCACAGATGAAGTAATGGATCATCAAATCCCCGAAGGATTTAAACCCGTGAATATTGAATCCTACGATGGCACAACAGACCCCGCGGTTTGGATCAAAGACTATCTCCTTCATATCCACATGGCCCGCGGCGATGATCTTCACGCCATCAAATACCTCCCACTCAAGCTTAAAGGACCAGCTCGGCATTGGCTTAACAGCTTGCCAGCAGAATCAATTGGGTGTTGGGAGGACCTGGAAGCCGCATTCCTTGACAACTTCCAGGGCACATATGTGCGACCACCAGACGCCGACGACCTAAGCCACATAATTCAGCAGCCAGATGAATCGGCCAGACAATTCTGGACACGGTTCTTAACAAAGAAAAATCAAATCGTCAACTGTCCGGTTGCAGAGGCCCTCGCAGCCTTCAAACATAACATCCGCGACGAGTGGCTTGCCCGGCACCTAGGACAGGAAAAGCCGAAATCCATGGCAGCCCTCACATCACTCATGACCCGCTTCTGCATGGGAGAGGACAATTGGCTAGCCCGCAGTAACAACCTCAGCAAAAATTCTGGCAGTCCGGATACCAAGGACCGCAATGGCAGGTCGCGTCGCAACAAAAACAAACGCCGCGTTAACGGCGATAACATTGAGGATACGGCTGTCAACGCCGGATTCAGAGGCTCCAAACCCGGTCAGCGGAAAAAGCCATTCAAAAGAACTACTCCGGGTCCGTCCAATTTGGACCGAATACTCGACCGCTCTTGCCAGATACACGGCACCCCCGAAAAGCCAGCTAATCACACCAACAGGAATTGTTGGGTATTCAAGCAGGCAAGCAAGTTAATTGCCAAAAACAGTGACAAGGGGCTGCATAGCGATGACGAGGAAGAGACTCGGCCGCCGAACAATAGAGGACAGAAGGGTTTCCCCCCACAAGTGCGGACGGTGAACATGATATACGCAACCCACATACCCAAAAGGGAGCGGAAGTGCACTCGAGGGGCGATATCTGCGATGGAGCCAGCCGCCCAAGTTCAACCCATGGTCCTCCTGCCCGATCACTTTTGATCGAAGGGACCACCCCACCAGTATCCGCCACGGCGGATTCGCCGCATTGGTTTTAGACCCAATCGTCGATGGATTTCACCTCACCAGAGTCCCGATGGATGGCGGCAGCAACTGAACCTGCTTTATCGGGACACAGGTCGCAAGATGGGCATAGACCCCTCAAGGATTAAACCCACAAAAACGACCTTCAAAGGCGTCATACCAGGTGTAGAGGCCAATTGTACAGGCTCAGTCACACCTTAAGTGGTCTTCGGATCCCCAGATAACTTCCGAAGCGAGGAGTTAATCTCCGACATAGTTCCGTTCCGCAGCGGCTATCATGCTCTGCTCGGACGGACCGCGTTTCCAAAGTTCAACGCGGTGCCGCACTACGCATACCTCAAGCTCAAGATGCCAGGCCCTCGCGGAGTCATCACGGTCAACGGAAACACTGAACGCTCCCTCCGAACGGAGGAACACACAGCGGCTCTCGCGGCAGAAGTACAGAGTAACCTCTTAAGGCAATTCTCGAGTCCGGCCATTAAGCGACCGGACACGGCTAAACGCGCTCGGAGTAACCTACAACAAGACCACCTGGCACGCTCCGGGCACGCGTAGCAATGCGGCCCCAACCCCTGCCCTTGCAAAATTGCAAGACTGGTCCTTCGCATGCATCACTACGCTCTGGAGATACCATGGGCATAGGGGGAGGGGCACGACGACGACAGGCCCAGAGTGCGGCTCAACCACACCAGGGGCTCCCAAGTGTGTCATCTTTTTTTTTCTTTCTTTTTCTTACCCACAGGACTCTGTTCACCAGAGGCCCTGTCCGGCAGTAGACCTGCTGAACTCACGATGCAACAACCAGGGAAGGAGAAAGGCTACGACGAGTATCCAGGTGGTCTCAATTACGAGCATTAAATCTGTTTTATACACCATTCCGCAGCCCACCCCTGGAGAGGGACATGTTTAATAGTCCCATCCCTTGCTTACCGCACTATTTGTATCGTTCTGCATTCATAGCAGTATTTCTTGAATAAACAATGCATCGCTTTTTTGCTTATAATTGCATTTCTTTCTTATACATATGTTCGTTTATGACATGTTGCATCCGTACACTTTGGTACGGCTAAATACACCAGGGGCTTAAGTTCCCCACATTATGGTGTGATAAGTCTGAACACTTTCACAAGTGCGGCACCCTGAACTTATAGCATATATGTATCGGCTCCGAATCATGTCTTGGGTCAATAGTTGGGTTTGCCCGGCTCCCATGTTTTGGTACCTTACGTTCCGTTGTATCGGCTAAGGTAGCACTGGGAGAACCACTGCGATTGCGCCCCGGTTGAGCTGGGCGAGCGCCTCAGTGGAGAAAGCTAAAACTGACCGTCATGATAAGGCGAGAGCTGGTCGCTGTTCGAGAGGTTTTTTCGAGTCCCTAAAGACTTATGCCGCTAAAGCGAGGAACCGCTTTGTCCGCCCAGCGTGATAGCGCCCGAATTTGGCCTTCCGAACACTAGGGGCTTCACGAAATTTAAAATTATAGAATTCTATGGCTAAGTGAGAGTGTTCAAGCACTATAAGTCCGGTTGCCTTGTTACGTTGTGTTGGCGCCTCCTAGATGGACCCAAAATGGGAACAAGAGCGCTCAAGTTTATCCCAACACCCCAAAGACTCGTGGCATGGGGAATGAAGCGGCGACTTGCCATCTCTCGATTTGATAAGCGGCCGCCTGAAGGTAATATTTTAAATCAACAAGCGTTGCTTAGCGCATATGAACAAAGTTTTCAGCGCACAGGATAACAAAATGCGAGTCTACTAAAATATTACATCTTTGGAGCACTCACCCGCAATCATGCGGGCACCCTTCAGGACACTCTTATAATACATTTCGGGCGTGCGATACTCCTTGCCCGTCGGTGGCGCGTCCGTCACAAGCTTCTTAGCGTCCATCCTGCCCCAGTGCACCTTTGCACGGGCAAGGGCCCGACGGGCACCTTCAATGCAGGCGGAGTGCTTGACGACTTCAACCCAGGGACACGCATCCACCAGCCGTCGCACCAGGCCGAAGTAGCTCCCAAGCATGGCCTCCTTGGGCCACAGCCGAACTATGAGGCCCTTCATGGCCTGTTCGGCCACCTTGTGGAGCTCGACCAGCTGCTTCAGCTGGTCGCTGAGGGCACTGGATGTCCGCCCTCGAGATACCGAGACCAAGACCTTCTTCGTCGAGCTCCCCTCCTCGGCCCGGTAGAATGCGGCAGCATCGGACACGCTGCAGGGCAGATCTGCGAACGCTCCTGGAGAGCTCCAAATTCGGGTAAGTAATAGGTAATTCACATTCACATGCTTGCTTTGCATGAAAAATTCCTTACCCGCCGCTATCTTCTTCAACGCCTCGATTTCCTGGAGGGCCTTGTGGGCTTCGGCCTTAGCGGCTTTGGCACTCTCAAGAGCCGATGCAAGCTCGGACTCTCGAGTCTTTGAGTCGCGCTCCAAACTCTCATGTTTTTCCACGAGAGCCTGGAGCTCTTGCTGCACCTCCGCCACCCGCGCCTCCTGCTTCTCTCGCTCGGCTCGTTCCGCGGCCGCATTGCGTTCAGCCGCGGACACCGCCTCCTTCAAGGTCGCCAGCTCGTTCGTGGCCCCTGTAGTACCCACGTTATCTTTGTTATTTTCTCTTGCAACCAAATCCTTTTCTGTAAGGTACAACTTTAATAAGGTGTTACTCACCTTCCTTGTCCTCGAGCTGCTTCTTGGTACGGCTGAGCTCGCTCTCAGACCGCTCGAGGCTTTGCTTCAAAGCATTGACCTCCGCAGTCAGTGCGGCAGAGGTCAGCAGCGCAGCCTGCAATCCCATATTGACATTTTTTTAGACTCCTGCGTATATCTTTTTAGATCCTCAGTCCGGCTTTTCTTTCCGAACACCCAACCGAGCATCAGGGGCTACTGTCTATGCGGTATTATATTACACATCTTAAAATTCTTACCTCAAAGCCGGTTAGAAGGCTACTGCAGGCTTCGGTCAGCCCGATCTTGGCGAGCTGAACCTTCTGAATCACCGCACTCATGACAGTGCGGTGTTATTCTTTGATGGAAGCGCCGTTGAGCGCCTCCAGCAAGTTATCCGACGCCTCCGGTTGGACGGAGGCCGCCGGCGTCACAGTCTTGCCCTTCTTACGAAGGGGCCGCTCACCGGACTCCGGAACCACCGCAGTTCCGTGCGAGTCCGGTCAGTAGTCCGGAGGTTGCCCTGCGGCACCTCCGGGGCCTCCTCCTCCTGGCGGGTCCCTTCCTGGGATCCCACCTCGACGTCGTCAGCGTCACGAGGGGTGGAGGCGGTCGGAAGAGAATCCATATCCGACGTGCCCAAGGACCCGCTCGACGAAGCGGGAAGATCGTCCTTGGGCGGACTACAGGTTGTATGCGGCATTAGAAAGACATCGTGTGGCAAAAAGAAAAATTATAAATCATACAGGAGTCCGGATACTTACGATCTTGCCAGGGGCTTGGCCCTTGAGGGCCACTCCTCGTCGCCGTCGCCGACGCTGGCGGAGCAGTCCGGGGGAAGGGTCCTCCCCTTCTTGGACCCTTCGGCCTCCCTCGTTGGGGAGGCCTTCCTCTTCTTCTCTCCCCCCGCTGGGGGAGAGGCCTCTTTCTTCTCCTCCTCGTCCTCGTGGGAGGAGTCCGCCTCGGAGTCATCGGACGATGAGTCCGATACCACCTGACGTCGGGAACTCCTTCGGGTTCCCGTGGCCTTCTTCTTGGCCTTCTTCTCCGGCACTACGTAAAGTGTCGGGACCAGCAGCCCTGTCAAACGGGCATCCGCTGGGTCCTCTGGAAGGGGAGCCGGACAGTTAACCTGTCCGGACGTCGTCTGCCAGGCCTGTTAAAGGTATTGGGAGTTTAGATCCCGCATAGAGTCAAACTATGAAAAGCAAGTGTCCCGTAAAGGATAACATAGCTTACCTCGTTAGCCGGGTGCTGCGTGCTGAATCCGCGATCTTCGGTAGCGGATGCGGGAGCTTCGGCGCCCTTGAACAGCACCCTCCAGGCAGCTTCGTACGTAGTGTCGAAGAGCCCGGTCAAGGTCCGATGCTGTGCCGGATCAAACTCCCACAAATTGAAGTCCCGTTGCTGGCAGGGGAGAATCCGACGGACGAGCATGACCTGGATCACGTTGACAAGCTTGAGCTTCTTGTTCACTGTGGTCAGAGACAGGATCGGAGTCCGTCAGCTCTTCCAACTACCCCTAGCAAGCCCTTCTCTTTCCGGAGGTGAGCTGCATGGGGATGCCAGATCTGAATTGGGGCCGCTGCCCATTTAGGGTCACGCTGCTCGGTGATGTAGAACCACCCGATTGCCACCCTTGACGGATTCCACGAAGGCACCCTCGAGCCAAGTGACGTTGGGCATTTTTCCCACCATGGCGCCTCCGACTCCGCTTGGCTGCCCTTCACAACCTTGACTTGACATTGAAGGTCTTTAGCCACAAGCCGAAGTGGGGCTGGATGCAGAGGAAGGCCTCACACACGACGATAAACGTCGAGATATTGAGGATGAAATTCGGGGCCAGATCATGGAAATCCAGGCCGTAGTAGAACATGAGCCCCCGGACAAAAGGGTGGAGTGGGAAGCCCAGTCCGCGGAGGAAGTGGGGAAGGAATACGACCTTCTCATGGGGCCTGGGGGTGGGAATGAGCTGCCCCTCGTCGGGCAGCCGATGCGCAATGTCGCTGGACAGATACCCGGCGCTGCGCAGCTTCTCGATGTGCCCCTCCGTAACAGAGGAGGCCATCCACTTGCCTCCCGCTCCGAACATGGCCGGAGAAGGTCGAGGTGAGATGTGCGGACTTGGGCGCTGGAGCTCGAGTGCGTGGAGATGGATAAGCAAAGGAGGAAGAAGGCGTAGGTAAAAAAGGTGGATCCTTATCCCCTTATATATGGGCGGATGAAACTATGCGTCCCTACTGGCCTGGTAAAACTCGCTTATCTCCCAAGCGCCGCAATCAATGGCGCGGTTGGGTTACCCACGTCCGTATTGATGGGAATCCCGGAATAAGGGGAACACGATATCTGCTTCGACAAGACGTGCCAAGAAAACCGCTTCGCTAAACGCGCTGAGGTGGTGTAATAAAAACGAAGGCTTTGTTGTGGTGTGACGTCATACCACGAAATACGTCAGCAGATTGAAACTTGTGTAAATATTGTTCTCTCTACGGTGGTATGTGGAATTTATTTTACAGAGCCGGACACTATCCTGGTGTTCATAATCTTCTATGAATTATTTGGAGGAGGAACCCGCCTTGCAATGCCGAAGACAATATGCGCGCCGGACTCGTCGTCATTGAAGCCTGGTTCAAGGGCTACTGAGGGAGTCCTGGACTAGGGGGTGTCCGGATAGCCGAACTATCATCATCGCCCGGACTCCAAGACTATGAAGATACAAGATTGAAGACTTCGTCCCATGTCCGGATGGGACTTTCCTTGGCGTGGAAGGCAAGCTTGGCGATACGGATATGTAGATCTCCTACCATTGTAACCGACTCTATGTAACCCTAGCCCTCTCCGGTGTCTATATAAACCAGAGGGTTTTAGTCCATAGGACACAACAAGAACAACAATCATACCATAGGCTAGCTTCTAGGGTTTAGCCTCCTTGATCTCGTGGTAGATCCACTCTTGTACTACCCATATCATCAATATCAATCAAGCAGGAGTAGGGTTTTACCTCCATCGAGAGGGCCCGAACCTGGGTAAAAACATTGTGTCCCTTGTCTCCTGTTACCATCCGCCTAGACGCACAGTTCGGGACCCCCTACCTGAGATCCGCCGGTTTTGACACCGACACCAAGCATTTCAATCATACACACAATATGCTCGATATGTGCAAATACAACATGGCATCACAACAAGACTCTACGACTCAGAGTATTTATTCATTAGGCTCCGTGGAGCGAGATATTACAAACATGGGTCTCCCGACCCAGCATTCAGAGCATACAAGTCAAACACATGCGGAAGCTTAACATGTCTGAGTACAGACATCTATAAATGAAAAAGGCTAAGAAGCCTGACTATCTACTAGATCCTGCCGAGGGCACAAGATCGTAGCTGAGGTAACAAGCTAAACGTCAAGTCCACGCTGAACTACTAGCGAGATCAAGTCTCTCGCAAAAACATAAATTAAGCAAACGTGAGTACAAATGTACCCAAAGAAGACTTACATCGTAACTAACTACATATGCATCGGTATCAACAAAGGGGGTGGTGGGGTTTAACTGCAGCAAGCCAGCTTTGACTCGGTGGCTATCATAAACTACGACTGCAAGTAACTCTTTTGAGGTGGCGCACACGAGTCCACATATTCACCAATCAATACACCACTATGGATCCGATCCCGTCTTCCTACGAGAACGCCATCCATAGCACTCACGCTTATCTTGCGCATTTTAGAGTATCCACTTTCACTTGTCTATGAACTGTTATAGGCAACCCAGAAGTCCTTTACCGTGGACACGGCTATTCGAATAGATGATGTTAACCCCGCAGGGTGTACTTCTTCACACACGCTCACCACTTACCGTCGCTTACACGACATGTACTCAACAACCTTCAAGCGGAAGCCCAACGAGGGTGTCGACCACGGCCTACCTAAACACTCAAGTCTCTAGTCCGGTTTATCGCCTATTCAGGTTCCATCCGCAGGAGTCCGCCGAGGTTTCCACATACGCCGCGAACGATGTGTACAGGTTCCGAGACACCAAGCGGGCGCCTGGCATGCCCGACCACGTGCCTACCGCATCACAGCCCACCCCTCGGGTCAGCGCTGCATGCGCCTCCACATACTACAAACACCAGAAACTACTTGCAACTCCTGGACAGAGGACAAGGGTGATTAAGAAGCCGAGAGGGTCCATTGGTTTCGGGCCCAATGCGTGGTAGTAACTGTTTCATGGATCACAAACACAGAACTCAGTTCCTGAGGACGGCTTCAATGAGACAACCCACCATGTACTCCTACATGGCCTCTCACCGCTACCTTTACCAAATCGTATTCACACCCTTGGCTCACACACAGTAGGACATGTTCAACACCATTCCAATTCATCCCCGATGAATCAGACCCGACTCAACTCTAAGCAGTAGCAGGCATGACAAACAAGCATGAATGAGTAGGCATAACAGGGCTCAAACAACTCCTACTCATGCTAGTGGGTTTCATCTATTTACTGTGGCAATGACAGGTCATGCAGAGGATAAGGGGGTTCAGCTACCGCAACAAGTAACAGTTGAATCATTGTTGTCCTAATGCAGTAAAAGAGAGCAGTAGCGAGAGAGTGGGATTGTATCGGAATGAACAAGGGGGTTTTGCTTGCCTGGCACTTCTGAAGATGATATAGCTCTTCATCGGTGTCATTGAACTCATCGTCGGAACACGTCTATCGAGAGGGGACAATTACCGGCAACAGAGAAAGATACACAATCAATGCAATGCACAATATGATGCATGATCATGACATGGCAAAAATGAGTGTGTTGGGCTAATGCAACTATAACCATATGGGTTTGAGTTAGTTTGAACCCAAGGTTCAAGTTCAAATTGAAACTATGACTTAATAAAGTGCATTATCATGTTTTGATGTAAACAGCAGGTTTAAGTTGCTTAAACATGCATGAAACAAGTGCAGATGGATAGATTGGATTTTTCTGATCATTTTTCATATATAACTTATTTCATTCTGAGTTACGGTTTAATTTATATGAGTTTTTGAAGTTTATACCATTTTCTGGAATTTTCAGATAATTCTAAAATAGAAATAATCCAGAAAAGGTGTTTATTGCGTCAGCACTGCATCATGATGATGTCAGCAGGTCAACTAGGTGGGTCCAGGTCAAACCTGACCAGTGGGGTCCACTGGTCAGTGTCACGGGGCTAGCTAGAGTCACTGACGTGTGGGCCCAGTCAACGGCCACGTCAGCTTGGTCAAAGCTGACGCGTGGGGACGCTCTGGTTTAGTTAATCCTAAGCAGATATTAAACTGGGGTGAATTAGGGTGTGGGGCCTAGGTGTCAGTGAGCTAGGAGGATTAACTAACTCGTCATTAGCACTAACTAATCTACCACGTCACCGGATTAACTCCGGCGATAACCGGAGTGCGGCGGCGATGCCCGTCCGGCCAACTCCGGTGTCGGGAGGACGCGCGGCTGGTCTCGTTGGAACGGCCGCGACGCTTGCGCGGCCCAAATGGTGCTCGCAGCTGCGGCTGGGGTGGCCGGTAGCGGCAACTGCGGCGAGCGAGGCGCTGGCCGGAGCTCGGGGCTGGTGCGGGTTGGCGCTAGGAGAGCACGGTAGGTCGAACGGGTGGGCGCGCCCAGCTCCTGGGAGTGTGCTGAGCACGTCGACAAGCTCGAACGCGAGCTTTGCTAGCTCTGTACACGGCGGCCTCAAGACCGGCGGCGAGCACAACTCGGCTCCGGTGCATCTACGGTTAGAGCTCGAAAACGACGCGGGAAGGGGAGGGGATTCAACCGGAGGCTCACAACGCATCATTTGGAGGTTACATCGGGCTCGGGGAGGCGTCAGAGCGGGCGCACGATCACCGGCGATCTAGGTGGCCCGAGGTTGAAGAAGACGGCGGTGGGGGCGTTCGGGTGCGTCCGGCGTCACTTGGCTTGGTGAGGAGGTCGAGGACGAGGTAGCCGAGCTACTGGGCAGGCCGAGGGGTCGAGGGGGAGGCTCTGGGTGCGGCAACGGCGAGTGGTGGCGATGAGCTCCGCTCGGGGTGCGCGTGAGAGAGAGACAGCAGAGGAGGGGGGAAGGTCCAGGGAGAGTGAGAGAGGGGCCAGGGGTGTGTGTGGCATCTCCGGGGGTGTCCGGGGAGAAGCGGCAAGCAGAAGGTGGCAGGCGTCTTGCGCAAGGCGTCGCCACGCGCCCATCCTCCCGGCAAAGGAGGAAGACGATAGGGAGGGGGCAGTGGGCTGGGCCGGCCACTTGGGCCGCCAGGTGGCTGCACAGGTGAGGTAAGCCCAGGTAAGTTCCTTTCTCTCTCTCTCTCTCTCTCTCTCTCTCTCTCTCTCTCTCTCTCTCTGTTGTTTCAGTTTTCTATTTTTCTGTAATCTTTAGGGCTTCATTAAAAATACTTAGACACTTCCAAAAATCATGAAACTACTCATGATCACTGTTGGGAATATATCCTACAAGAAACATTTTAGTTTATGATTATTTGAGCATTTAAAATATTTAATAGCATTTAAATGCCCAAATGCAAATAGAGTATGATTTAATCCAGAGCCCAAATATGTCATGGAAAATGTGCATCACCTCTTATCAAGCTTCCAAAGATTTTCCAAGAATGATGGACATTTTTGAAAGCCATTTGGATTTACTGGAAATATTTTGGTTGAACCTAGTGAATTCCTTTAGTGCTAGGGTTTAGGAAATCCCCATTTCAGGTTTAACTGAAATTTAAACATGATGCAACACCAGATGCTAGCACTAGGCATTAATAGAACTAGGGATGTGACAGTATGAGAGGGCAGAGTCTAGCTATGGTGTGATTGTACACTCGGATTTACGAGTTGAGGCCCCTCTGGGAAGATGTAAAGACCCTACGTCTCGGTGCTGCTCGAGCTTCATTCCTGGAGTGTTGTGTTACAAGAGGTGCGAACCCTTGTGCAGGGGCAGCGGGGCGGCTTATATAGAGTCTGCCAGCCCCTCATGAATGCCCCGTAACTCAAGGGTTCAATGGTGAAGTTAAAAAGACACTGGCGTTACAAGTAACACCAGCGTTAAATTGTTGGAGAGGTATCTCTGGGCCCACTCGGTAATACACATCACTATAAGCCTTGCCAGCATTGTAACTAATGAGTTAGTTGCGGGATGATGTATTATGGAACGAGTAAAGAGACTTGCCGGTAACGAGATTGAACTAGGTATTGAGATACCGACGATCGAACCTCGGGCAAGTAACATACCGATGACAAAGGGAACAACGTATGTTGTTATGCGGTTTGACCGATAAAGATCTTCGTAGAATATGTGGGAGCCAATATGAGCATCCAGGTTCCGCTATTGGTTATTGACCGGAGACGTGTCTCGGGTATGTCTACATAGTTCTCGAACCCGTAGGGTCTGCACGCTTAAAGTTCTGTGACGATCGGTATTATGAGTTTATGTGATTTGATGTACCAAAGGTAGTTCGCAGTCCCGGATGAGATCGGGGACATGAAGAGGAGTCTCGAAATGGTTGAGACATAAAGATCGATATATTGGACGACTATATTCGGACATCGGAAAGGTTCCGAGTGATTCGGGTATTTTCGGGGGTACGGGAGTTACGGGAATACGAGGAAGAAGTAATGGGCCAAGATGGGCCTTAGTGGAGAAGAGGAGCGACGGCTAGGGCTGGCCGCGCGCCCCCTCCACCTCTAGTCCGAATTGGACAAGGGGGGGCTTTCCTTCCCCCTCTCTCCTTCCCTTCCTCTCCCCCTCCTACTCCAACTAGGAAAAGAGGGAGTCCTACTCCCGGTGGGAGTAGGACTCCTCCCTGGCACGCCCTCCTCCTGGCCGCCGGCCTCCTCCCCCTGATCCTTTATATACGGGGGCAGGGGGCACCTCTAGAGACACAAGTTGATCTGTTGATCTATTCCAGCCGCGCGCGGTGCCCCCTCCACCATATTCCACCTCGGTCATATCGTAGCGGTGCTTAGGCGAAGCCCTGCGTCGGTAGCATCATCATCACCGTCACCACACAGTGGTGCTGACGGAACTCTCCCGTGAAGCTCTGCTGGATCGGAGTTCGCGGGACGTCATCGAGCTGAACGTGTGCTGAACTCGGAGGTGTCGTACGTTCGGTACTTGGATCGGTCGGATCGTGAAGACGTACGACTACATCAACCGCATTGTGCTAACGCTTCGCTTTCGGTCTCGAGGGTACGTGGACACACTCTCCCTCTCGTTGCTATGCATCACCATGATCCTGTGTGCGTAGAAATTTTTCAAATTACTCGCTCCCCAATAGTGGCATCCGAGCCAGGTTTATGCGTAGATGTTATATGCACGAGTAGAACACAAGTGAGTTGTGGGCGATACAAGTCATACTGCTTACCAGCATGTCATAATTTGGTTCGGCGGTATTGTTGGATGAAGCGGCCCGGACCGACATTACGCGTACGCTTACGCGAGACTAGTTCTACCGACGTGCTTTGCACACAGGTGGCCCGGTCCTTGAGAAGGTTAAAACATCACTAACTTGACGAACTATCGTTGTGGTTTTGATGCATAGGTAAGAACGGTTCTTGCTCAGCCCGTAGCAGCCACGTAAAATTTGCAACAACAAAGTAGAGCACGTCTAACTTGTTTTTGTAGGGCATGTTGTGATGTGATATGGTCAAGACGTGATGACATGTAAATTATTGTATGAGATGATCATGTTTTGTTAAAGTTATCGGCAACTGGCAAGAGCCTTATGGTTGTCCCTTTATTGCATAAGATGCAAGTGCCATGTAATTGCTTTACTTTATCGCTATGTGATAGCAATAGTTGCAAAAGCAATAGCTGGTGAGACGACCATGTGACGACACGTTGATAAAATATCAAGATGATGGGATCATGGTGTCATGTCGGTAACAATGGAGATCATAACAGTACTTTGGAGATGGAGATCAAAAGCACAAGATGATGATGGCCATATCATGTCACATATTTTGATTGCATATGATGTTTATCTTTTATACATCTTATTTTGCTTAGTTCGGCGGTAGCTTCATAAGATGATCTCTCAGTAAATTTCAAGGTACAAGTGTTCTCCCTAAGTATGCACTGTTGCCAAAGTTCATCGTGCCGAGACACCACGTGATGATCGGGTGTGATAAGCTCTACGTTCATCTACAATGGGTGCAAGCCAGTTTTGCACACGCAGAATACTCGGGTTAAACTTGACGAGCCTAGCATATGCAGATATGGCCTCGGAACACTGAGACCGAAAGGTCGAGCGTGAATCATATAGTAGATATGATCAACATAGTGATGTTCACCATTGAAAACTACTCCATCTCACGTGATGATCGGACATGGTTTAGTTGATTTGGATCACGTGATCACTTAGATGATTAGAGGGATGTCTATCTAAGTGGGAGTTCTTAAGTAATATGATTAATTGAACTTTAATTTATCATGAGCTTAGTCCTGGTAGTATTAGCATATCTATGTTGTAGATCAATAGCTCGCGTTTAGCTCCCCAGTTTTATTTTGATATGTTCCTAGAGAAAACTAAGTTGAAAGATGTTAGTAGCAATGATGCGGATTTGATCCGTGATCTGAGGATTATCCTCATTGCTGCACAGAAGAATTATGTCCTTGATGTACCGCTAGGTGACAGACCGATTGCAGGAGCAAATGTAGACGTTATGAACGTTTGGCAAGCTCGATATGATGACTACTTGATAGTTTAGTGCACCATGCTTTACGACTTAGAATTGGGGCATCAAAGACGTTTTTGAAACTTCATGGAGCATATAAGATGTTCCAAGAGTTGAAATTAGAATTTCAGACCCATGCCCGTGTCGAGAGGTATGAGACCTCTGACAGTACTTTGCCTAAAAGATGGAGGAGAATAGCTCAACCAGTGAGCATGTGCTCAGATTGTCTGGGTACTACAATTGCTTGAATCAAGTGGGAGTTATTCTTCCAGATAAGATAGTAATTGACAAAGTTCTCTAGTCACTGTCACCAAGTTACTAGAACTTCATGATGAACTACAATGTGCAAGGGATGACAAAAACAATTCCCAAGCTCTTCGCGCTGCTAAAATCGGCGAAGGTAGAAATCAAGAAAAACATCAAGTGTTGATGGTTGACAAGACCACTAGTTTCAAGAAAAGGGGCAAAGGGAAGAAGGGCATCTTCAAGAAGAATGGCAAGCAAGTTGCTGCTCGAGTGAAGAAGCCCAAGTCTGGACCTAAGCCTGAGACTGAGCGCTTCTACTGCAAAGGGGCTGGTCACTGGAAGCGGAACTACCCCAAGTAATTGGCGGTTAAGAAGGATGGAAAAGTGAACATAGGTATATTTGATATACATGTTATTGATGTGTACTTTACTAGTGTTTATAGCAACCCCTCAGTATTTGATACTAGTTCAGTTGCTAAGAGTAGTAACTCGAAACAGGAGTTGCTGAATAAACAGAAACAAGTTAAGAGTGAAGTGACGATGTGTGTTGGAAGCAGTTCCAAGATCGATATGATCATCATCACACACTCCCTATGCTTTCGAGATTAGTTTTGAACCTAAATAAATGTTATTTGGTGTTTGCTTTGAGCATGAATATGATTTGATCATGTTTATTGCAATATGGTTATCCATTTAAATTAGATAATAATTGTTGTTCTGTTTACATGAATAAAACCTTCTATGGTCATACACCCAATGAAAATGGTTTGTTGGATCTCAATTGTAGTGATACACATATTCATAATATTGAAGCTAAAAGATGCAAAGTTAATAATTATAGTGCAACTTATTTGTGGCACTGCCGTTTAGGTCATATTGGTGTAAAGAGCATGAAGAAACTCCATGCTGATGGGTTTCTGGAATCACTTGATTATGAATCACTTGATGCTTGCGAACCATGCCTCATGGGCAAGATGACTAAGACTCCGTTCTCCGGAACAATGGCGCGAGCAACTGACTTATTGGAAATAATACATACTGATGTATGCGGTCCGATGAGTGTTGAGGTCATGGCGGGTATCAAGTATTTTCTGACCTTCACAGATGATTTGAGCAGATATGGGTATATCTACTTGATGAAACATAAGTCTAAACATTTGAAAAGTTCAAAGAATTTCAGAGTGAAGTGGAAAATCATCGTGACAAGAAAATAAAGTTTCTACGATCTGATCGCGGAGAAAAATATTTGAGTTACAAGTTTGGTCTTCAATTAAAACAATGTGGAATAGTTTCACAAATTCATGCCACCTGGAACACCACAGCATGATGGTGTGTCCGAACGTCATAACCGTACTTTATTGGATATAGTGCAATCTATGATGTTTCTTACCGATTTACCACTATAGTTTTGGGGTTATGCATTAGAGACAGCTACATTCACGTTAAAAAAGGGCACCATCTAAATCCGTTGAGACGACACCGTATGAACTGTGGTTTGGCAAGAAACCAAAGTTGCCGTTTCTTCAAGTTTGGGGCTGCGATGCTTATGTGAATAAGCTTCAACCTGATAAGCTCAAACCCAAATCGGAGAAATGTGTCTTCATAGGATACCCAAAGGAGACAGTTGGGTACACCTTCTATCACAGATCCGAAGGCAAGATATTCGTTGCTAAGAATGGATCCTTTCTAGAGAAGGAGTTTCTCTCGAAAAAAGTGAGTGGGAGGAAAGTAGAACTTGATGAGGTAACTGTACCTGCTCCCTTATTGGAAAGTAGTTCATCACAGAAATCTGTTCCTATGACTACTACACCAACTAGTGAGGAGGCTAATGATGATGATCATGTAACTTCAGATCAAGTTACTACCGAACCTCGTAGGTAAACCAGAGTGAGATCGGCACCAGAGTGGTACGGTAATCCTGTTCTGGAGGTCATGTTACTTGACCATGACGAACCTACGAACTATGAGGAAGCGATGATGAGCCCAGATTCCGCAAAAATGGCTTGAGGCCATGAAATCTGAGATAGGATCCATGTATGAGAACAAAGCATGGACTTTGGTTGACTTACCGATGATCGGCAAGCCATAGAAAATAAATGGATCTTCAAGAGGAAGACGGACGCTGATAGTAGTGTTACTATCTACAAAGCTAGACTTGTCAAAAAAAGGTTTTTGACAAAGTTCAAGGTGTTGACTACGATGAGATTTTCTCACTCGTAGCGATGCTTAAGTCTGTCCGAATCATGTTAGCAAATTGCCATATTTTATGAAATATGACAAATGGATGTCAAAACTACATTCCTTAATGGATTTCTTAAAGAAGAGTTGTATATGATGCAACCAGAAGGTTTTGTCGATCCTAAAGGTGCTAAAAAAATGTGCAAGCTCCAGCGATCCATCTATGGACTGGTGCAAGCATCTCGGAGTTGGAATATACGCTTTGATGAGTTGATCAAAACATATAGTTTTATACAGACTTGCGGTGAAGCCTGTATTTACAAGAAAGTGAGTGGGAGCACTACATCATTTCTGATAAATATATGTGAATGACGTATTGTTGATCGGAAATAATGTCAAATTTTCTGGAAAGCATAAAGGAGTATTTGAAAGGAGTTTTTCAAAGAAAGACCTCGGTGAAGCTGCTTACATATTGAACATCAAGATCTATAAAGATAGATCAAGACGCTTGATAAGTTTTTTCAATGAGTACATACCTTGACAAGATTTTGAAAGAGTTCAAAATGGAACAGTCAAAGAAAGAGTTCTTGCCTGTGTTACAAGGTGTGAAATTGAGTAAGACTCAAAACCCGACCATGACAGAAGATAGAAAGAGAATGAAAGTCATTCCCTATGCCTCAGCCATAGGTTCTATAAAGTATGCCATGCTGTGTACCAGATCTATTGTATACCCTACCACTGAGTTTGGCAAGGGAGTACAATAGTGATCTAGGAGTAGATCACTGGACAACGGTCAAAATTATCCTTAGTGGAATAAGGATATGTTTCTCGATTATGGAGGTGACAAAAGGTTCGTCGTAAAGGGTTACGCCGATGCAAGTTTTGACACCGATCCGATGACTCTAAGTCTCAATCTGGATACATATTGAAAGTGGGAGCTATTAGCTAGAGTAGCTCCGCAGAGCATTGTAGTCATAGAAATTTGCAAAATACTTACGGATCTGAATGTGATGTAATCCGCTGACTAAAATTATCTCACAATCAAAACATGATCACACCTTAGTACTCTTTGGGTGTTAATCACATAGCGATGTGAACTAGATTACTGACTCTAGTAAACCCTTTGGGTGTTGGTCACATATCGATGTGAACTATGGGTGTTAACCACATAAAGATGTGAACTATTGATGTTAAATCACATGGCGATGTGAACTAGCTTATTGACTCTAGTGCAAGTGGGAGACTGAAAGAAATATGCCCTAGAGGCAATAATAAAGTAATTATTTATTTCCTCACATTATGATAAATGTTTATTATTCATGCTAGAATTGTATTAACCGGAAACATAATACATGTGTGAATACATAGACAAACATAGTGTCACTAGTATGCCTCTACTTGACTAGCTCGTTAATCGAAGATGGTTGAGTTTTATAGCCATGGACATGAGTTGTCATTTGATTAACGGGATCACATCATTAGGAGAATGATGTGATTGACTTGACCCATTCTGTTAGCTTAGCACTTGATCGTTTAAGTATGTTGCTATTGCTTTCTTCGTGACCTATACATGTTCCTATGACTATGAGATTATGCAACTCCCGTTTACCACAGGAACACTTTGTGTGCTACCAAACGTCACAACGTGGCTCGGGTGATTATAAAGGTGCTCTCATGTGTGTCTCCGAAGGTACTTGTTGGGTTGGCGATTTCGAGATTAGGATTTGTCATCCGATTGTCTGAGAGGTATCTCTGGGCCCACTCGGTAATACACATCACTATAAGCCTTGCAAGCATTATAACTAACGAGTTAGTTGCGGGATGATGTATTACGGAACGAGTAAAGAGACTTGCCGGTAACGAGATTGAACTAGGTATCGAGATACCGACGATCGAACCCCGGTGGGAGTAGGACTCCTCCCTGGCGTGCCCTCCTCCTGGCCGCTGGCCTCCTCCCCCTGATCATTTATATACGGGGGCAGGGGGGCACCTCTAGAGACACAAGTTGATCTGTTGTTCTATTCCAGCCATGTGTGGTGCCCCCTCCACCATATTCCACCTCCGTCATATCGTAGCGGTGCTTAGGCGCAGCCCTGCGTCGGTAGCATCATCATCACCGTCACCACGCCGTTGTGCTGACGGAACTCTCCCGTGAAGCTATGCTGGATCGGAGTTCGCGGGACATCATCGAGCTGAACGTGTGCTGAACTCGGAGGTGCCGTACGTTCGGTACTTGGATCGGTCGAATCGTGAAGACGTACGACTACATCAACCGTGTTGTGCTAACGCTTCCGCTTTCGGTCTACGAGGGTACGTGGACACACTCTCCCCTCTCGTTGTTATGCATCACCATGATCCTGTGTGTTCGTAGTAATTTTTTTGAAATTACTACGTTCCCCAACATCTTAAGCCACCGCTCGAGCCGAGAGCGACCAGATCGCTTGCGAAGGCGATCAGCGGGGAGGGGAAAGGTCACAGGGGCCGACTGATACTGAGTCGACGGTTGCCGTAGGAGGACGCCGTAGGAGCTTACGCGGAAGTGCGCCGCCCCGTGAATAGGGACACCTCGACGTCCAAAGGGGATTCTTGGAACCACGCCGAATCGTCGACGACTAAACTGAGAGTGCCGAGACGGATCTCGCGACCCAGGAACAATCCGCCATCGGAAACCATGGTGAAGATGCAGAAAAAACGTAACCACGCTGGAGGTTGCTTAGACGCCTGCCCCACGGTGGGCGCCAATTGTTGTGGGAACAGATCTGACAGTAGAGTATAGGGGTACGTATGAGAGGGCAGAGTCTAGCTACAGTGTGATTGTACACTCGGATTTACGAGTTGAGGCCCCTCTGGGAAGATGTAAAGACCCTACGTCTCGGTGCTGCTGGAGCTTCATTCCTGAAGTGTTGTGTTACAAGAGGTGCGAACCCTTGTACAGGGGCAGCGGGGCGGCTTATATAGAGTCTGCTAGCCCCTCATGAATGCCCCGTAACTCAAGGGTTCAATGGTGAAGTTAGAAAGACACTGGCGTTACAAGTAACACCAGAGTTAAATGTTCTTTATGGTGACGATCCGATCGCCTGACTGTTGCCGTCTAAGGGTGATTCTTGGTCGTCTCTTCCGAGTGATGCTTGGTACTCCGAGTGGTTAGAGGCGGTCGAGTGATGGCAAGGCTTCCGAGTGGATCCCGCGTCCGAGTGATTCGTAGACTGCAGGCATTCCAGTCGGTGGCTTCTTCCTGGTTTTGTAGGTCTTGGATTCTTGTATGTGGTGCCCTTGGGTAGGGTATGTATGTCAGGCCTAGGACCCGCCAGACACATGTCCTCGTCACTGAGCACCAGAGAAGTACCGAGAACAACAAGGACAACGTAGATCCTCCCGGTCCAGTCGGGATCTCCTGGCGCATCCGCTGACGATGATGCACCGCACGAGGCTCCGAGGTGTCTGATTGTGACGCTTAGCCTGCAGGCACGAGCGGTGTGGCCAGCACCACCTCGCCAGAGTGAGAGCCTCTCTCTGCTCGGTCTGCCCCTCGAGTGGATCAACAACCGGGTGCACGTCTCGCCCTCCTAGGCTCTAGTAATTGAATTCTTGGCGTAGACAAGAGTAAAATGCATCATTGCTCCTTGAACTTGCTGGCTAGGTCCAAAACAGTAATCGAACTTAGAAAGTGTGCCAATACAGTCCCTTTACTTGCTAATACGGTGTTAATATGGTCCTCAAACTTATTGCGCTGGTCCTGGCATACGGTCGCGTATACAGCAACGTATCAGGCGTGCCGCATGAGTGCAGGGTCCACTTGTCACCACGGGAAAGAAATAGGTAAAAATAAAAATGAGCTCTGCAAAGTTCGAACAAGAGAGCTCCGGCTGGCTGTAACGTACGTGCCTTCTAACCATCACAAATGATGCAGGTCCGTACAAAATTAGGGCTTCTTTGATTCAAAGGATTCTCAAAGGAATTTTGGAGGATTCTAATTCTTAGGAATTTTTCCTATCTAGGTTGTTTGATTCGTAGGATTGTAAACCATAGAAATTTTTTCATAGGATTCATTTGCACTAGATTACATAGGAAACATCCCATCCACTCAAACCACTTTGAAAGAACCCTGCGTTTTTTCTATGCACAATCAAACACTCGTACAATCCTGTAGGATTCAAGACGACATTCCACTCTAATCCCATGTTTTTCCTATTCCCGCGTTTTGGAAATCCTACGAATCAAAGAGGCCCTTAGAGGCCAACATTTACATATAACATTTCTCAATGCAGGCTGGTGCCAAATCAGAGGCCCATATGTATAGAAGGAATGGAGCATATCCATGCAAACGATAGTACAGTAAGACCATCTACATCCGGACCTCTCAAACCCACCGCATACGTTTGGGTGGGCCGCGCGGTCACTGTCCGATCATGATTTTTTTACCCAGATGGGCCTCTCAAACGGCCCTCAAACGCCAGGGCTGACCGGCACTCTCCATATTCAGCCTAAATAGGGGGCGGATATGGGGTTGCCCGGGCACGCCCCCTATGTCGGACCCGGCCCATGCTGGCCCATCCAACCCACATAAATTCCTTCACATCCGCTTGGTGGACCAAACCCTAGCCACTTCACTCCCCTCCCCTTCAATCCCCTCCGTCATCCAAGCTCATCTTCGGCTCCTTTCGGCCGTCACTGGCATGGCGGGCAGCAGATCCGAGTCTTTCAGCTCCAGATCCGTCAACCCCAAGCTCATCTCACATGTCCCCGAGGAGGAGATGGACATCCGGCTTGCACTCCGCCGCGGCTGGGAGGAGGCCCGTGCACGGCTATGCTCGGACTACATCCGTCAGGAATCCATTGCGTCTGCCCAAATGGTGCATGGATCCGGCGTTAGGTCAACCGTAGCTGCCTCCCTGGAGGCCGTGCGGTCCGTCTGTCGTCCAAACGCCGCATTCTCCGGCGCCCCGTATGGGGCATCAGTCCGGGTGACGCAACCGCATCATGGTGGACGTCGGTGGCTCGTCCCCCTATGGATCCGTCATTGATCTGACGTCCATTGGGATCGTTCGGGTTCCGAGCTCCGATAAGGAAGAGTAGGGCATGGGAGACGGTGACGCCTCGAGTCCCGTGAGCCGGCTCGTGTCCCATGCCCTATCCTACCTTGCCTGCGACCGGACCAACACTCTGAGGAGCGCAGCCGGCCACCGGACATGGCTAGCACGGAGCCGGACGAGCGGGCAGCGCAACCGGACGAGCTTCCCTTAGATTAGGTTTCACGTTGCATGTAGTAATATGGATTTGAGGTTTGTAATGTGAGGTATCCGGATGTGGAATGCATTTTTTGAGGCGTGACCAGTTACTGTCTGCAGACGTATCCGGGCGCGTCCGCGGGTATTTATGGGGTCGGATTTGCCAAGTCCGGTTGTAGATGCTCTAATGTAGTTGTAGTGTCTGCACATTATTCAAAACCCAAACATGTTGATTGATCTGGACATATGTGTGATGCATACGTGCTACTAATCTACGTCATGCATGCGTAGTGAGGATGTTCTACAAACCAGAGATACGGCGGACGACGTTGCCGTTGGCGGCTGCATGCGTTCTTTCACCGTCTCGTCGGTGGCAGAGAATACTAGGACGACGCCGATCCATGGTCGCCAGTCGGTGACGGGCAAAAATTAAAAATCTTACTTCCTTCATTTTAAAATTTTTGTCTTAAATTTATTTAAATACGGATGTATCTAATATTAATATGTGTTTCTATACATACATATTTAAAGAAATCTAAGACAAAAATTTCGGGATGGAGGGAGTAGATTATAAATACTGCACCTCTGTTTGAACAGGACCTAGGGCAGTACGTGTTAGTTCGACCGTGCGCAGCCGCTTTTGGCCCCACAACCGCTAGGTCGCAGGTTTGATTCTCCCTCCCACGTTCAACACTTTATTTTTGAAAAATTCTTTACAGGTGGGCCCACGTAAAACCCTGACGTGGCATGTCTATCACGCTGTTGTATATGCGAATCGTATGCGTGACCGTATGCCAGGACCGGTGCAACGAGTTTGAGTATGATATTGACACTGTATTGGCAAGTATTGGGACCGTACTGATGCACTTTCTGAGTTTGAGGACCGTTTTGGACCTAGCCAGCAAGTTCGGGGAGCAATGATGCATTTTACTCCGTAGATAAAGAGGAAGGAGGGCGGTTTGTTTGAACTTTGAAACAAGCCGAGTGGAGATGGTGGGGCAAATCCAAAGGGGCGAGCAGTTATGAGCCAGACAGTGCGCATCGGGCTGCACGGGGGCAGACGGTTCCTAACTCGTGTTTTGGATCGAACGCGTTTAGCAATGTATCTGGACCATAGAAAAACTAATATGTGGGCAGGATGTTGTTTTGGATCTCCGCACTTCGTGCTTTTATAGGGGTAATAGTAGATTCTTGAGTGCATTTTTCGTGGTTAACATGCCTTTTATTTAGGAGCTGGTGAAGTCAAACAACTGGCTGAAGCTGAAAATTTGTAGAGGATGATATAACATAATCTGGAGCTTTCGAGAGTATGCCTATCTCTACTACTATAAAGCCACATTTTCATCATTTGTCCCTCCCGTCCTACGATGCCCTATTATTATTCAACTCGTTGGTCGTCTGTTTCTTGTACATAGAAACCGCGCCTAGTTAGTCTGGCGTTCTCGTTACAAAATCCAATCCTTCTAAATTGGGAAGAGTTTTATCTGTTAAGCTAAGAGTGGGTTATCTTGTGGGCTTTGATTATTTGATTACTGGAGGTGATTTCCTATGTAAATAAATAGAATAGCAATGTCAATCTCTTTCAAAGGGAAGTGTCAGATCAGTTGATTATCCTCAAAAAGGATATATATGAATAATTCAGCTTCTGGGAGTTCATGAATCTGGAAATAAGTGCATGTTAAATAGCCCTAATTGAGAGCTTCTGCCATGCATACACTTTTTTAACCATGAATGTGTTGTGGTTTTTCATCAGGTGGCGTTAGAAGATCAGGGCACATGAAAGTGGCTTGTGGCATCATAGTGAAAGATGTGGTTGCAGCGCTTGAGATAGAGCGTCAGATGTCGAAATCATCTTTGCTACTCAGGTTACATGGTAGACAGCCGGCAGAACCAGCTGCAAAATACTTGCCTAATTTTGCTGTCATTGTTGCATGCCATGTGTTCTCCTAGACAACTGGAGATGCATCTTCTCTGCGAGTAGAACGACTGATATGAGAGTTCCATCTGTCAAGCGATAATCAATTTTGAAGGCATTTAGAAACAACAGTGCACCAGCATTTTTTCTCTCTCACAGGATCGCTATGCAGGCACGATTTTTATTTCTGATTCTCCAGTTCTCTTCTGTAATCTTGTCTTAGTCTTCAGTGTCAGGTAACTATAGTTAGCATGAAAAGCAACACAACACCATGCTCACCGGTTGAATAGAAAGTGGTTTTCACAGATGCTTCATGCTTACATGACTACTGGGTGGGATATCAATGGTTCATTCATGTTAGCTCCAACAGAAAAGCATTAAAATTACTAGTTTGGTTCAGTTAAGTTGAATCTGATTGTTCGGAAGCATTAAAATATTGGATCCAAATGATACAGATTACCACTGATTCAATGACATAGGATATCTAATACGCGTGTCTCGTGGCATCCTGTTGAATTTCTGATGATTCTAATAATTTACAATCGTGCGTACGACACTGAATAACAGCCATCAATTGTTTTTACTGTAGAGCTAAGAAATACAAAAATCGTACCCAACTTCATCAGTATGCAAAGCAGCTCCGTCTCCTGTAACGGGTTGTCCTCGCTACAATTGCTGCCACCATCCGGGCAACTGCTGGAGCTCATGTTTATCGATGTCACTTAACATTGTGCCACTGTACATATTGTACATTTCATGGATGAACAAAGTCTTCATATTGTTTTGCACTACAATGCTTGTACTTCAACCATACTAACATAGCAAAGAGATGTGGATCGTATGTAGATAAAACTTGTGATACATTCTTCATCAGCTCGGATTCAGTTCCGAACTGGCAAAGGCTTGCTAAATGGACCCAAGCGGTCAGCTTAGCTGCGGTACTAAGCAGCTTATTACAATTTACAATACGGCAATAACAATCGATCAAGCTAAGACTTCTCACACCCCATTCTTTTCCTTCTGCGGTCTGAGTACCGAACGCAGACCCTATGCTCACATACCTTCTTCATCTTCTGCTGCATGTATCGCAAGCCATACATGTTGTAGTGCTAGGCTCCATACTATTTGTTGTACTACTATATTTTTTTTGCCTTCCTTCCACGTGCATTGTCGTGTGCGTCGGCGCTTCCTAGCATCCAAAGTCATAGGAAACCAATCCTTGCAGCTCTGGGCCGTTCAGCCTGCTGTTGTTCTCGAAGCTGGAAAAATAACAGTTATGTCTTATTAGCCATTCATCGCATGAACCCGATATGAGAGCTATCAACTTATGAATGACTGAGCAGTCGGAAAAAAAAAGTCACGAGACACGACCTCAAATACCATCATCATAACATTTCTAGTATATGCAATCATGAAAAACTAGACCATCGCCCTTAAGAATTACAGTACAAATGTCTGAGCTTTTTAGGACTCCAGATGCACATTGGTTCCACAAAACATGCTAGTGGCCTTTGAGATATACCTTCGAAGAGGGAAGCTTGAGAATGGACCATCGACGGGGATCGTCCCACATAAGTCATTGTTAGACAAATCACTGCATGTCACAATGACTTAAAGTCAGCGACCATAGAGAATCAACAGCACAACTAAATCTGGTATACATATGTTAAGATGCACACTCACATGACTTTCAGGTTGGAGAGTTTGGCCAGCTCCCGTGGAATTGATCCAGCAAGTTTGTTGTTGTTCAAACGCCTATAAGAAATTGCTTTAGTATTCACTTGGGGAAAATTGTTCATATATGAATTAAGTGAGACAAACTTAGGTCCTTTTCATACATTTAATGCTTAACTATGCCAAAAGAAAAAATTTAAATTGCATTTCAGTTTATTCAGAATTACGGGCACAACTTCCCAGCCATTTTGGGTATATCACTTGGACTAAAGAAAGATGCCATGAATTAGTAGTAGTTTTTTTAGAGGGGGCATTTGTAGTTATGTGCTGTGGAGGAATTAACTGCAATCAGAGAATAATACATACATGAATCTCAGTGAGCCGAGCTTGGAAAGCGACTTGGGGATTCTTCCGGTGAGCTTATTGGCATAAAGATCCAAGCTGATCAAATTCTTCAGCTTGCCCAATTCTTTTGGAATCTCGCCGTTGAGGTTGTTCCTGTACAGCTCCCTGCAAATCAAGTTCCAATTGAGAAAATCAAACCTTTTCGTTCCGTTCGAATAACAGAAACGGTGGAATTCATCATCGGTAGGGGCACGTACAGGTACTGAAGATTCACAAGGCGGCTGAGCTCGGGGCCAATGGAGCCGGAGACGTTGGAGTTGCCTAAATCCCTGCACAAATTTGCCACAAAGACCGTCAGACAACACGGTCATCCAACCAGCAGGATGCAATATTGTTGAGACGCCACGTTATTGATTACGCTTGCAAGTTATTCATCTTCTAGAAAAAATTGGCTCTTTTGAACAGTGGTGTGATTATTCAGTTTTTTTTTTTTGCGGGGGGTGATTATTCAGTTATTGCTTAAGCTATAACAATCCCTTGAACAAGAAGCAAGTGGAAGACCAAAGACCATGGATATCCTTGCCAGTACGCAACGCAAGCAACTTGACCTAAAGTAGTAATTTAAATCGAGCTGGGCTTCTGGCCTAATCTGAGCAAGCGCTGATTTGAGCGGAGGTGAGCGAGAGGGGAAGGGCTGTAGCTTACAGGCGGACGACGCGGCTGGCGGTGTCGCAGGTGACGTGGAACCAGGTGCAGGGGTTGACGAGGGTGGGATCCCAGCTCTGGAGCACGCCGTTGGGGTCCGACAGCCGCATCCGCAGCGCGTACAGCGCGTCCCCCTCCTCGTTGGACGCCCGCGCCGCGCCGGCCGCCAGGCCCAGGAGCAGGGCGGCGCCGACGAGGAGGAGGGAGGCCACGCGAGGCGCCATGCCGGAGAGGAGCGCGGAGTAGATCGACAGGGCTGCTGCTGCTCTCCTTTCCTCTGCTCTGCTCTGCTGTAGCGTGGGAGGAGGGGGAGGAGGAGGACGGGCGGTTGTGGAAATGGGAAAGGCGCTGCGTGACCGAGTGGTGTGGTCAATACGGCAAAGGGAGGGTGCAGGTCCACGGTCAAACTTTGGACCGAGCACGCGGAGGAATCAATTTATCTGCAAAGGCTCACTGGGGTGGAAGCTGCGTCAGTAATGAAAAGTGAGGGGGACAGAAAGTGGGAAATGAAAAAGAAAAGCTGGAACGAACCGATCAAAAAGCTTGTACACGGAACTGAAAGATACGATGCAGGCAAAAGCAATTTCATGATCTCAGGAACCATGATGCCGAAGCTATACACATCAGATTTCGCTCAGCATTTCCTACTAGACATGATATGCTCAGGATCAATATGACCACCGCAAGATTAAAGTTGAATTGACATCTGAATTATAAAAAATTCTTTTAAATCTTGATAGAACAATTTAAAATTTGAAGTCTCGGTGAATATAGTTTTAGAGAAAATAGACCTCAGCTCGAGGCATTTTCTCTACCCGGCTCTTGGTTGGCATGTATTCGTAGACAAGAATGATCTCTTTCTTGTTGAATTTGAAACCCCAGAAATCAAATTTCCCTTTAAATGCAAAACCAAAGTATCCTTATTACATTTTGGTTTTAAAGATTTGCAGTTATTTCAATCTCAATACTGAATTCTTCTGAACCTTGAGTTGATGATAATGTCAATCTTTTGACGGCAATCTCAGTCCCGCTAGTTAGTTTTCCCTAAAACCTCAATATCAAGTTCGAGAAACAAATATCAACTTTTCTTTGATGGACGAAGAAAGACAGATGTATCTGACCCCTCTTTTCAATAAGCACGGCATATCTAAAGACTTGAGGGATCTCAAGACTCTTATTTACAATACAGGAAATCAAAAGTGAATATAATCTTAGTACATAATGGAACATAATTGAACGAAATTTAGGCTCATGACAGGAAATAACGCCATTATGAAAGACACGTACGATCTTATCTGATTCCCCTACATCATTTTATTAAGGGTAGTAGCTAGTAGTATGTGGGTGTACTTTAACTACCTAAAAAGAAACAATAATAGAATAACTAAGGCTGCTTCATAAATGACATAAAGGAAAATAGTACCTTGTAAACACAACCAAAAGCACTGTAGCCAACCACGTTATCCATTTTAAATTTTATGTAAACTTTTCGACCTAGGAGAGTTAGAGTGTCCTTCTACAAGTACTATCTTGCCCATAGCAACTCCTTTGATCCACAGAGCTCAGATTTGTTTATAGTGGAATGACAACAATCGTGAAGTTGATGACCTAAGGTTGTGCCTGAAGAAAACTGAACCAATTTCCTCTGCTCCTCCTGCACCAATGCCAAGTCCCATTCTTCCTTCCGCATCAGAAGCGAAGAAAACCAACGCTGCGGAGCGAGCAGCAGTGAAGAAGAGGAAATCATCTACTTCATCAGATTCTTCAGCACCAAAGAAGTTGAAGACATTGACAAGATCTGTTGCTAATCCAATTGATGTTGTTCCTATCTCGAGTATGCCATCAAAGGAACTTGTTCCTTTTGGTGAAGATTATGAGATCCCAAGCGGACCTGATGAAGATATTCCTTCTGCTGCTTGTTCAGAGCAGTTGGATGAAGAAATTGAAGCGGATAATATCCCTTCAACCCCTGTCGTCTCATCGCCTATGCCTCAGTTCACAGCTGAAGAGGCAGGCGTTGAAGAATTGAATGAACAAGATGAAGACGTGGACATTGGGTGCACCGCTCCAGTGATGAATGATGACTTTTGGGAAAGTCATCACCCCAACTCTCCCATGTTCACGCCACTGCAACAAATTCCTCAGTCCCCAGTGCACACTGAAGTTCAAATTGGCTCTGAAGAACCTCAAGCCACTCCTTCCATTCCTGAAGAAATTCCAGCCACTAGTGCTGATGTTAATATTGATGAAGAATTGAAGACCCATGATGCTACTTGATGTCTACTACACAACCTTCTTTTTGTAGACGTTGTTGGGCCTCCAAGTGTAGAGGTTTGTAGGACAGTAGCAAATTTCCCTCAAGTGCATGACCTAAGGTTTATCAATCTGTGGGAGGCATAGGATGAAGATGGATGGTCTCTCTCAAACAACCCTGCAACCAAATAACAAAGAGTCTCTTGTGTCCCCAACACACCCAATACAATGGTAAATTGTATAGGTGCACTAGTTCGGCGAAGAGATGATGATACAAGTGCAATATGGATGGTAGATATGTTGGAAATATGCCCTAGAGGCAATAATAAAATGGTTATTATTGTATTTCCTTGTTCATGATAATTGTCTATTGTTCATGCTATAATTCTATTAGCTGGAAACCGTAATACATGTGTGAATACATAGACCACAACATGTCCCTAGTAAGCCTCTAGTTGACTAGCTCGTTGATCAATAGATGGTTATGGTTTCCTGACCATGGACATTGGATGTCATTGATAACGGAATCACATCATTAGGAGAATGATGTGATGAACAAGACCCAATCCTAAGCATAGCACAAGATCGTGTAGTTCATTTGCTAAGAGCTTTTCTAATGTCAAGTATCATTTCCTTAGACCATGAGATTGTGTAACTCCCGGATACCGTAGGAATGTTTTGGTGTAACAAACGCCACAACGAATCGGGTGGCTATAAAGGTGCACTACGGTATCTCCGAAAGTGTCTGTTGGGTTGGCACGAATGGAGACTGGGATTTGTCACTCCGTATGACGGAGAGGTATCTCTGGGCCCACTCGGTAATGCATCATCATAATGAGCTCAATGTGACTAATGAGTTAGCCACGAGATCATGCGTTACGGAACGAGTAAAGAGACTTGCCGGTAACGAGATTGTACAAGGTATAGGGATACCGACGATCGAATCTCGGGCAAGTAGCATACCGATAGACAAAGGGAATTGTATACGGGATTGATTGAATCTGAAAGCACAAGTGCTCCCTAGGTGGTTTTGGTAATTAATGTCAACATATCTCTTGTTGGACTAACACCTTTATCTAGTATGTTTCAGATAAGTTCAACAATGAAGTGGCATGGACTAAAGGATATGGGAACTCCTTCAAGATGCTAAGGACAAAGGATTGGCTAAAGCTTCAAGGTCAAGACTCTTCATTTTACATTTTAGTGATCCAAGATCACATTGAGTCTATAGGAAAAGCCAATACTATCAAGGAGGGATGAGGTGTTGCTTAATGAGCCTCTTGCTTCATGTGCTTAGTGATATGCTCCAAAACCCTCAACTACTTTCTCACATCCACATATGACCTAAACCTAAAGCCAAAATCGGTCTCACCGATTCTTCCTATCCGGCGCCACCGATTCCATATGTCTTAGCCACTGCCACAAACCCTAGGCAAATCGGTCTCACCGATAGGGATCTCGGTCTCACCGAGATGGGATTGTAATCTCTCTGTGTATGTCCATTATCAAGATCGGTCTCACCGAGTTTGAGAATCGGTACTACCGAGATTACAATGCAAACCTTCTGGTTAACTTATTACCAAAATCGGTCCCACCGAGTTTGAGTAATCGGTCCAACTGAGTTTGCCTGACCAACTCTCTGGTTAGCTAATTACCAAAATCGGTCTCACCGAGTGAGGGAGTCCCGGATTAGGGGGTGTCCGGATAGCCGAACTATCACCGTTGGCCGGACTCCTGGACTATGAAGATACAAGATTGAAGACTTCGTCCCGTGTCCGGATGGGACTTTCCTTGGCGTGGAAGGCAAGCTTGGCGATACGGATATGTAGATCTCCTACCATTGTAACCGACTTTGTGTAACCCTAACCTATCCGGTGTCTATATAAACCGGAAGGTTTTAGTCCGTAGCACGAACGACAATCATACCATAGGCTAGCTTCTAGGTTTTAGCCTCTCTGATCTCGTGGTAGATCTACTCTTGTACTACCCATATCATCAATATTAATCAAGCAGGAGTAGGGTATTACCTCCATCGAGAGGGCCCAACCTGGGTAAAAACATCGTGTCCCTTGTCTCCTGTTACCATCCGCCTAGACGCACGCTCGGGACCCCCTACCCGAGATCCGCTGCTTTGACACCGACATTGGTGCTTTCATTGAGAGTTCCTCCGCGCCGCCGCGGGAGGATGCCTCATCCCGCCTTTAAAGACGGCTCTGTTGCTAAAGGAGCTTTGGCTATCGGCCAAACTCTCCGGCTAGGTGGTTTTCTTATGACCGCCAGCTCGCCACCGCTACCGACGATGACTTCCCGGTCATAGAAACCAATCTTCACGCTAACTCGAACTCGCCGAAAGCAGTTAGATCCGATCGAGCTCTCCTCCGTAAACGAGCTCTTGGATCGCATCGCAAGACCGAGTCACCACAGACTACGACCAGATCGGGCTAAAAACCGATCTGAGAGAGATTAACTCTCCCGAGGCTACCCATCATGTTGCTGTGATAGAGGAGTAATATGGCGATTCTTCTTCTATCTTAAGGACTAGTTACGTCCGAATTCCCGATCCTCCATGCCGGATTGCCGCAGAGGGACGGACGTCGATCAAGCCCTCGAACTTAAAGTCGGCGGGGTTGATTCATTGATAGCATTCAAAATCCAAACTTCCAAGTTCGAAACTTCTCGCCCCGAGTCTTAAATTGACGGGTTCCGGATCTAGTTCCACCCGCCCACCCAAACATTAGCAATCTATCCCGAATTCCGCAAGAGCCAATCAAACAAGACATCATTATCGGGCCGATTCCTCCCGGTTATGGACAGGATAAACGATCGCCGAGAGGAGGACGCAATCTCACTTTTTTGCAATAATTGCACGGACAAAGGAATCCTCAACACCATAAGTCGTCGCAGAATTACACGCTTTGATGACTTGGTGACCATAGTACAAAAGTACTGTTCGATGGAGAGTGCTTGGAAAACCGAAAGTCAATTTTGGGATAATCCGGCCCCGAATACATCCCTAGTCCGGAATAAAAGGGTGCATCATCACCAAGAACCTGTATTAAACATCAAAAAAGAAAAACCCCCTAAAGGGTACGGAACCGTACTGGAGGGTTGGCTAAACGGACCCTGCAAAATTCATAGCACAGAGGGCGCCACTCCAACTCATAGCCTTCGAGCATGTTCGATACTACGGCAGTGGCCAAAAGTGGCGAAGAGCTTCTAGCTTCGTAATCCCAGCCCAAAGAATACCAAGACGGTGTTAATAGTCTTCGAGACTTTCGCATCAAATAACATGCGAAATGAACACCCGCAACCTTGCCCAAGTCTACCAAGTAGCAACAATAAATCCATGGAGGACACGGCTATTACATTTAATGCCGGATTTAACCTAAATTCGAACAGCCCGAGCACCACCAGACCGGTCCTCGGTCCAATAGTGGAAGACTTTCGCCTTACTAAGGGACTCATGGATGGCGGCAGCGGACTAAACCTCATCTACGAGGAAACCCTCCAAAAATGGAAATAGATCGAACCGCATTGAGCGAAGCAGCAAAATCTTTAGAGGAATAATCCCTAGCCGGAAGCATGTTGCACAGAAAAATCACACCGGGCGTAGTGTTGCTCACGGACAATTACATGTCCGAGTAGGTCACATTTCAAGTGGCCCCTGCTCAGCAGCGGATATCACGCTTTATTAGGGCGAGAGGCATTCACAATTTTTCAAGCTATACCCCATTATGGGTACATGAAGCTTAAAATGCCCGACCTAACGGAATCATCACTCTCGCTAGTGATCCGAACATAGCACTCAGCCCGAAAACAAGACAGCCGCACTAGCCCTCGAGGCACTATCCGGCCCTAGCGGCCGAGGAACTCATCGCGATGCGATCCACGGTGAACAGGGACGATGTGATACTTGATAAAGATCCAAGTCCACCTCTTTCAAACCAGCGGATGAAATAGTCAAATTCCAAGTCCACCCAACGGACCCGCAAAGACGGCCTCCATTGGGGCACAATTAAACCCTGATGTAGACGCCAGACTACGAGAATTTCTACAAGAAAATCGACATTTTCTTTGGCACCCTTCGGACATGCCAGAATCCCACGCCGGCTGGCCGAGCACAGCCTAAATATCCTAAAAGGATTCAAGCCACCAAACAGGCTCTTCGGCGCTTTTCCAACCCAAGAGACAGGCCATGGGAGAGGAGCTAGCCAAACTCCCGGAAGCCGGATTCATCGTAGATATAAAACATCCGGACTGGCTAGCAAATCTGGTGATGGTACCAAAGAAGGATAAATCTCAAGATATGTGTTGATTTCAAAGACCTTAATAAGGCTTGCCCAACGGATCCCTTCCCTCCCTCGAATTGATAAAATTATCGACGCCACAGCAGGACACGACTCATGGTGCTTCCTCGACGCTGCATCTGCTACCACCAAATCAAGAAGGCGGAGCTGCACCAAGCTGCAACAGCATTCATCACTCCATACGACCCATTCTGCTTCAACACAATGCCCTTCGGCTCAAAAACGCCGCGCCATATATCGCAGCATGATTCGTACATGTCCGCAAACCAGATCGGCAAAACAGAGAAGCATATGTAGATGACGTGGTCGTCAAATCCAAGCATGTTGAAACTCTAGTAGACGACTTGAGGCTCACATTCAACAATCTCCGTAAATATGAAATTACGCCAATCCGAAAAATGCGTCAAGGCCCCAGCCGGAAAGCTCCTGGCTTCATTGTGTCCGTAGAGGAATTGAAGCAAACCCAGCCAAGATCCGAGCTCACACAATTGATATTCCAAAATACCTCAAGCAAATACAAAATTGATTTGGATGCGAGCGGCTCTAAGCTGCTTTATTTCCGCTTGGGAGAAAAGGTGTTACCCTTTACCGCCTCCGCCGCACCGATCACTTCGAGTGGATTCGATGCAGCCACGGCCGGATTCAAGAAATAAAAGCCATATTGGCAACAACCGTTCTGGCCGCGCCCAACATGGGCGAACCAATGCTATTATATATCACCGCAACACATCAAGTTGTTAGCGCGATGCTCGTCGTCGAACGAGAAACGGACGGACACCGTTCCCTCTTCAAAGACCGGTTTATTATGTGTCCACCGTCCTCACTCCATGCAAGTCCCGTACCCACATTATCAAAAGATAGCATACGCGTGTTCATGGCATCCCGAAGCTGCGACACTACTTTCAAGAGTGTTCGATAACGGTAGCCTCCGAAGTACCTCTTAACGACATTATAAACAACCGCGACGTGACGGGCCGGATTGCTAAATGGGCCATAGAGCTCCTTCCATTCGACATAACCTATAAGCCACGACGATCTATTAAGTCACAGGTTTTGGCCGACTTCGTGGCCAAATGGACTGAAGCCGAACTCCCTAAAGAGTACGGCGCATACTCCAATTGGATCATGCATTTTGACGGCTCCAAAATGTTGGCCGGCCTGGGGGCTGGCGTCGTGTTGACGTCCCCAACCGGGGACACAGTCCAATACGTCCTTCAAATAATGTATACAGACTCCAACAACGCAGCCGAATACGAGGCCCTTCTGCACGGCCTCCGGATGGCAGTCTCCATGGGCATTAAACACCTAGAGGTGCGCGGGGATTCGAACCTCGCGATATCTCAAATCAATGGAGACTTTGATGCCAAAGATCTGAAAATGGCAGCGTACCGCAATGCGGTCCTAAAAATGTCAGCACGGTTCGAAGGGCTCGAATTTCATCATATAGCCCAGGATAACAACCAGGCTGCAGACGTATTGGCACGCATCGGCGCTAAACGCGATGCCGTCCCGCCCAACATCTTCCTGGAACGACTGTTCAAGCCATCCGTACTATGGGAAGGGGAGTCCGGAAATAACAATCCGGACCCAACCGCACCGCCTGACACCGAACATTCTGACACAATCGGAGGCCCTGCCAACGAAACAACACCGTCCGCCCCCGAAATACTGGCGGTCATCGCCCCGTGGACGGAACCATTCCTAGCCTACCTAACTAGGCAGGAACTCCCCGAAGACCAAAATGAGGCCCGCTGGATAGTACGGCGATCCAAAGCCTATAAAGTCCATGAGGGAGAGCTTTATAAGAAAAGCACAACAAGAGTCCTTCAAAGGTGTATCTCCAAGAAGAAGGGCGCAACCTCCGGCTGAAATTCATGCCGGATGGGTGGGCACCACGCCGCAGCCCGGCCCTTTGCGCCATGGCGGGTGGCATCGCCCTCCCGCTGAAATCCCACATGGGTGGCCCCTATATTGGGCGGCTGCACTCCTCATAATACAGATTGCCATGACTCGGCATGGTCAATCCGCATGAGCCAATAATCTTATCCGGCTCATCAAATAAAGGACGCCCCGTCATTTTCCTCTGGGCTCATGGCGCCAACTTAGGCGCTTCTTCAGGGAGCATTGCTAAACTCCGAAGGCCGATCCAACAGGGTCCGCAGCGGACGCCCTCCATATAAAACCATTCAAGGCCGCCTTGGACGCTTTCTTCGGGTTCCGGATAGATATCCGTCCCAGCGATGCGCCATAGTTCGCTCCGCCCACTTGATATATTGACCCCTCATGAGAACGGGCACTAGGCGAATAATCTCTTCCACAAAGGCAAAATGAGCCTCAATACCCAAGAACAGTTCGCAAAGGGCCACAAAGCCCGCGACGTAAAATAGAGGCAAAGCGAAGGTGGTGCAACCGAGGCCATAGAACTCCAAGAGCCCCTGAGAAACGGATGAATTGAAATCCGAGTCCTCTTACTAGATAAGAGATGAAGCATACCCGCTCTCCTTTAGAGGGATTGGGGACACTCTCCGCTTGCTTTCCGCCCTTGTAGGTGGCAAGTCCGCTCGAACCGGAACCATGAAGGCCGGGGAAGAAATCCTTGGTTTGGAGTATAACTAGCTCGCTATGGGAATGAGCATCTCTCCCAATTTCTGTGCCGAGGGCTGGGAGCGAGAGGAGGAGCCGCGTCGACCGTCCATGATGGAATGGGTTTTTGTCGGAGGCGCCCGATGAAGGCTTATGAGAGAGGATGGTGTGACTCAGATCTAGATCCTCGCCCATTTTATGGGCGGCTCATTTTGCAGCTAGGGGTAATCAGAAAATACCCTGGCTTTTCGCATTCATTCAAACACGTGGAAGATGGCCATTATTGGGCGTAGAAGCCAAGGAGCGCAGCATTTATTAGAAGTCGGACACTATTTGACAAGTATATGGAATTTGGAGAAGAACCCGCCTCGCAATGCCGAAGACAATCAACGCGCCGGACTCATCGTCATTGAAGCCTGGTTCGGGGGCTACTGAGGGAGTCCCGGATTAGGGGGTGTCCGGATAGCCGAACTATCACCGTTGACCGAACTCCTGGACTATGAAGATACAAGATTGAAGACTTCGTCCCGTGTCCGGATGGGACTTTCCTTGGCGTGGAAGGCAAGCTTGGCGATACGGATATGTAGATCTCCTACCATTGTAACCGACTTTGTGTAACCCTAACCTATCCGGTGTCTATATAAACCAGAAGGTTTTAGTCCGTAGCACGAACAACAATCATACCATAGGCTAGCTTCTAGGGTTTAGCCTCTCTGATCTCGTGGTAGATCTACTCTTGTACTACCCATATCATCAATATTAATCAAGCAGGAGTAGGGTATTACCTCCATCGAGAGGGCCCAAACCTGGGTAAAAACATCGTGTCCCTTGTCTCCTGTTACCATCCGCCTAGATGCACAGTTCGGGACCCCCTACCCGAGATCCGCCGGTTTTGACACCGACACCGAGTTTGTGTAATCGGTCTCGCCGAGATTACGTTATGCCCTAACCCTAACCATATCGGTCCTACCGAGATGCATGTCAGTCCCACCGAAAACCCTAACGGTCACTAGGTTTACTAAAATCGGTCTGATCGAGTTTGTTGATTCGGTCCCACCGAGATTGGTAAATTGTGTGTAACGGTTAGATTTTGTGTGGAGGCTATATATACCCCTCCACCTCCTCTTCATTCGTGGAGAGAGCCATCGACCGAACCTACACTTCCAAAGATCCTATTTCGAGAGAGAACTACCTACTCATGTGTTGAGGCCAAGATATTCCATTCCTACCATATGAATCTTGATCTCTAGCCTTCCCAAGTCGCTTTCCACTCAAATCTTCTTTCTACCAGATCCAAATCCGATGAGAGAGAGAGAGTTGAGTGTTGGGGAGACTATCATTTGAAGCACAAGAGCAAGGAGTTCATCATCAACACACCATTTGTTACTTCTTGGAGAGTGGTGTCTCCTAGATTGGCTAGGTGTCACTTGGGAGCCTCCGACAAGATTGTGGAGTTGAACCAAGGAGTTTGTAAGGGCAAGGAGATCGCCTACTTCGTGAAGATCTACCGCTAGTGAGGCAAGTCCTTCGTGGGCGACGGCCATGGTGGGATAGACAAGGTTGCTACTTCGTGGACCCTTCGTGGGTGGAGCCCTCCGTGGACTCGCGCAACCATTACCCTTCGTGGGTTGAAGTCTCCACCAACGTGGAAGTACGATAGCACCACCTATCGGAACCACGCCAAAAACATCTGTGTCTCCAATTGTGTTTGAATCCTCCAATCCCTTCCCTTTACTTTCTTGCAAGTTGCATGCTTTACTTTCCGCTGCTCATATACTCATTGCATGCTTGCTTGTTATGTATGGAAAAAGTTAAACTTGTGCTTAAACTCCACTTAAATTTTAATAAGGTTAAAAACTGCAACTTTGGTACTTAGTGTCTAATCACCCTCCCTCTAGACACCTCTTCTCAAGATCCTACAGAATCCCCGACATCGTGGCTCATCCGATGAGATCATCGTGGAACATGTGGGAGCCAACATGGGTATCCAGATCCCGCTGTTGGTTATTGGCCGGAGAACGTCTCGGTCATGTCTGCATGGTTCCTGAACCCGTACGGTCTACACACTTAAGGTTCGGTGACACTAGAGTTGTTATGGGAAATAGTATGTGGTTACCAAAGGTTGTTAGGAGTCCCGGATGAGATCCCGGACGTGACGAGGAACTCCAGAATGTTCCGGAGGTGAAGATCGATATATTAGACGAAGGGTATTGGTGTCCGGAATTGTTCTGGGAGTACTAGGTGACGACCAGCGTGACCGAAAGGTGTTTCGGAGGCCCCGGCAAGCGTTGGGGGCCTTATGGGCCAAGGGGAGGGGGCACATCAGCCCACTAAGGGCTGTGCGCCCCTCCCACCCCATCTCACGTAACGTGGAGAGGTGGGGGCGCCTCCCCTAGGGCAGCCACCCCTCTCGGCTTAGGGGGCAAGTTTCCTAGGGGTGGGGGCGCCCAAACCCATCTAGGGTTTCCCCTGTGGCCGCCACCCCTCCCCTAGGGTGCCTCCTCCACCCCCCTTCCCCCTATATATAGTGAGGGAGAGAGAGGGCAACAGGCACCCTTCCCCTGGCGCAGCCCTCTCCTCCTCCTCTTCCGTAGTGCTTGGCGAAGCCCTGCAGAAATACCACAAGCTCCACCACCACGCCGTCGTGCTGCCGGAGCTCTCCCTCAGCTTATCCTCTCCCCTTGCTGGATCAAGAAGGAGGAGACGTCCCCGGGCTGTACATGTGTTGAACGTGGAGGTGCCATCCGTTTGGCGCTAGATCGGATCTTCGGCGATTTGAATCGCCGCGAGTACGACTCGATTAACCGCGTTCTTGTAACGCTTCCGCTTAGCGATCTTCAAGGGTATGAAGATGCACTCCCTATCTCTCGTTGCTAGCATCTCCTAGATTGATCTTGGTGACACGTAGGAAATTATTGAATTATTGCTACGATCCCAACAGTGGAATCATGAGCTAGGTCTATGCGTAGATTCTATGCACGAGTTGAACACAAAGTAGTTGTGGGCTATGATTTGTTCAATTTGCTTGCCGTTACTAGTCTTATCTTGATTCGGTGGCATTGTGGGATGAAGCGGCCTGGACGAACCTTACACGTACACTTACGTGAGACAGGTTCCACCGGCTGACATGCACTTGATGCATAAGGTGGCTAGCGGGTGTCTGTCTCTCCCACTTTAGTCGGATCGGATTCGATGAAGAGGGTCCTTATGAAGGGTAAATAGCAATTGGCATATCACCGTTGTGGCTTTTGCGTAGGTAAGAAACGTTCTTGCTAGAAACCCATAGCAGCCACGTAAAACATGCAACAACAATTAGAGGACGTCTGAACTTGTTTTTGCAGGGTATGCTATGTGATGTGATATGGCCAAAAGGATGTGATGAATTATATATATGTGATGTATGAGATTGATCATGTTCTTGTAATAGGAATCACGACTTGCATGTCGATGAGTATGACAACCGGCAGGAGCCATATGAGTTGTCTTAATTTATTGTATGACCTACGTGTCAATGAAAAACGCCATGTAATTACTTTACTTTATTGCTAACCGTTAGCCATAGTAGTAGAAGTAATAGTTGACGAGACAACTTCATGAAGACACGATGATGGAGATCATGATGTCATGCCGGTGACAAAGGTGATCATGCCGCGCCTCGAAGATGGAGATAAAAAGGTGCAAGATGATATTGGCCATATCATGTCACTCTATGATTTGCATGTGATGTTTGTCATGTTTACATCTTATTTGCTTAGAACGACGGTAGCATAAATAAGATGATTCCTCGCTAAAATTTCAAGAAAGTGTTCCCCCTAACTATGCACCGTTGCGAAGGTTCGTTGTTTCGAAGCACCACGTGATGATCGGGTGTGATAGATTCTAACGTTTGCATACAACGGATGTAAGCCAGATTTACACATGCCAAACACTTAGGTTGACTTGACGGGCCTAGCATGTACAGACATGGCCTTGAAACACAAGAGACCAAAAGGTCGAACGTGAGTCGTATAGTAGATACGATCAACATGAAGATGTTCACCGATGATGACTAGTCCGTCTCACGTGATGATCGGACACAGCCTAGTTGACTCGGATCATGTATCACTTAGATGACTAGAGGGATGTCTATCTAAGTGGGAGTTCATTAAATAATCAGATGAACTTAATTATCATGAACATAGTCAAAATGTCTTTGCAAATTATGTCATAGCTTACGCTTTAGTTCTACTATTTAAGATATGTTCCTAGAGAAAATTTAGTTGAAAGTTGATAGCAGAAATTGTGCGGACTGGATCCGTAAACTGAGGATTATCCTCATTGCTGCGTAGAAGGCTTATGTCCTTAATGCACCGCCGTGTGTGAACCTCGAGCGCCGTCTCAGAGATGTTGCGAAACATCTGACATACACGTTTTGATGACTACGTGATAGTTCTATGCGTAATGCTAACGGTTTAGAATTGTGGCACCAAAGATGGTTTTGAAATGTCGCAGAACATATGCGATGTTCCAAAGATTAAAATCGGGATTTCAGACTAGTGCCCACGTCAAGAGGTATGAGACATCTGACAAGTTTCTTAAGCCTGCAAACTAAGGGAGAATAGCTCAATCGTTGAGCATGTGCTCAGATTGTCTGAGTACTACAATCGCTTGAATCGAGTGGGAGTTAATCTTCCAGATGAGATAGTGATGGTTCTCCATAGTCACTGCCACCAAGCTATTAGAGCTTCGTGATGAACTATAACATATCAGGGATAGACATGATGATCCTTGAGCAACTCGCGATGTTTGACACCACGAAAGTAGATATCAAGTAGGAGCATCAATTGTTGATGGTTAGTAAAACCACTAGTTTCAAGAAGGGCAAGGGAAAGAAGGGATACTTCATGAAACGACAAATCGCTTGTCTGCTCTAGTGAAGAAACCCAAGGTTGAACCCAAACCCGAGACTAAGTGCTTCGTAATGAGGGGAATAAATATCAAGCGTAACTACCCTAGATACTTGGTAGATGAGAAGGCTGGCAAGGTCAACAAAAGTATATTTGATATATGTGTTATTAATAGATGTGTACCTTACTAGTACTCCTAGTAGCACATGGGTATTAGATACCAGTTCAGTTGCTGACATTGGTAACTCGAAACAAAAGCTACGGAATAAACAGATACTAGCTAAGGGTGAGGTGACGATGTGTGTTGGAAATGTTTCCAAGGATGATATGATCACCATCGCACACTCCCTCTACCTTCGGGATTAGTATTGAACCCAGATAAATGTTGTTTGCTTTGGTGTTTGCGTTGAGCATAGACATGATTGGATTATGTTTATCGCAGTATAATTATTCATTTAAGGAGAATAATGGTTACTCTGTTTATTTGAATAATACCTTCAATGATCTTGCACCTAAAATGAATGGTTTATTGAATCTCGATCGTAGTGATACACATGTTCATGCCAAAAGATATAAGATAGTAAGGATAGTACCACATACTTGTGGCACTGCGATTTGAGTCATATTGGTATAAAACGCATGAAGAAGCTCCATGTTGATGGATCTTTGGACTCACTCGTTTTTGAAAAGATTGAGACATGTGAACCATGTCTATTGGTAGATATGCATGAAGAAACTCCATACAGATGGATCGTTTGGACTCACTTGATTTTGAATCACTTGAGACATGCAAATCATACCACATGGGCAAGATGACTGAAAGGCCTCATTTTCAGTAAGATGGAACAAGAAAGCAACTTGTTGGAAGTTATACATTTTGATGTCTGCAATCCAATGAGTGCTGAGCATGCAATGGATATTGTTATGTTCTTACTTCACAGATGATTTGAGTAGATGCTAAGTATATTTACTTGATGAAACACAAGTCTGAATTATTGAAAGGTTTAAGTAATTTCAGAGTGAAGTTGAAGATCGTCGTGACAAGGGAATAAAATGTCTATGATATGATCATAGAGATGAATATCTGAGTTACGCGTTTGGCACACAATTAAGACATTGTGGAATTTGTTTCACAACTAATAACGCCTGGAACACCATAGTGTGATGTTGTGTCCGAACATCATAACTGCACCCTATTGGATATGGTGCATACCATGATGTCTCTTATCGAATTACCACTATCGTTTATGGGTTAGGCATTAGAGACAACCGCATTCACTTTAAATAGGGCACCACGCAATTCCATTGAGACGACACCGTATGAACTATGACTTAGAGAAACCTAAGTTGTCGTTTCTTAAAAGTTTGGGGCTGCGACGCTTATGTGAAAAAGTTTCAGGCTGATAAGCTCGAACCCAAAGCTGATAAATGCATCTTCATAGAATACCCAAAACAGTTGGGTATACATCCTATTTCAGATCCGGAAGCAAAAGTGATTGTTTCTAGAAACGGGTCCTTTCTCGAGGAAAAGTTTCTCTCCAAAGAATTGAGTGGGAGGATGGTGGAGACTTGATGAGGTTATTGAACCGTCACTTCAACTAGTGTGTAGCAGGGCACAGGAAGTTGTTCCTGTCGCACCTACACCAAGTGAAGTGGAAGCTTATGGTAGTGATCACGAAACTTCAAATCAAGTCACTACCAAACCTCATAGGTCGACAAGGATGCGTACTACTTCAGAGTGGTACGTAATCCTGTCTTGGAAGTCATGTTGCGGGGCCATAAAATGGCTCAAGGCCATAAAATCCGAGAGAGGATCCATGTATAAAACCAAAGTATAGACTTTGGAAGAACTACTTGATGGTCGTAAGGCTGTTGGGTGCAGATGGATTTTGAAAGGAAGACGGACAATGACGGTAAGTGTCACCATTAAGAAAGCTCGACTTGTCGTTAAGATGTTTTCTGACAAGTTCAAGGAGTTGACTACGATGAGACTTTCTCACTCGTAGCGATACTAAGAGTCTGTTGGAATTATATTAGTAGTTACTGCTTTATTTCTGAAATCTTGCAGATAGGATGTCAAAACATTGTTTCCTTGACGATTTTCTTGAGGAAAGGTTGTATGTGATACAACCAGAAGGTCTTGTCAATCCCGAAAGATGCTAACAAGTATGCAAAGCTCCAGCAATCCTTCTAAGGACTGGAGTAAGCATCTCGGAGTTGGAATGTACGCTTTGATGAGATGATCAAAGATTTTGGGTTTATACAAAGTTTATGAGAAACTTGTATTTCCAAAGAAGTGAGTGGGAGCACTATAGAATTTTTGATGAGTATATGTTATTGACATATTGTTGATCAGAAATGATGTAGAATTTCTAGAAAGCATACAGGGTTATTTGAAAAGTGTTTTTCAATGGAAAACCTGGATTAAGCTATTTGAGCATTGAGCATCAAGATCTATAAGGATAGATAAAAAACGCTTAATAGTACTTTCAAATGAATACATACTGTGACAAGATTTTGAAGGAGTTCAAAATCGATCAACAAAGAAGGAGTTCTTGGCTGTGTTACAAGGTGTGAGTATTGAGTAAAACTCAAGACCTGACCACGGCAGAAGAGAGAGAAAGGATGAAGGTCGTCCCCGATGCTTTAGACGTAGGCTCTACAGTATGCTATGCTATGTACCGCACCTGAAGTGTGCCTTGCCATGAGTCAGTCAAGGGGTACATGAGTGATCCAGGAAAGTATCACATGACAGCGGTCGAACTTATCCTTGGTAACTAGTGGACTAAGGAATTTTCTCGATTATGGAGGTGGTAAAAGAGTTCGTCGTAAAGGGTTACGTCGATGCAAACTTTGACACTAATCCGGATGACTCTGAGTAGTAAACCGGATTCGTATAGTAGAGCAGTTATTTGGAATAGCTCCAAGTAGTGCGTGGTAGCTGCATCTACAAGATGACATAAGGATTTGTAAAGCACACATGGATCTGAAAAGTTCAGACCCGTTGACTAATAACCTCTCTCGCAAGCGAGATATGAACAAACCCCATGGGTGTTGTATTCATTACAATCACATAGTGATGTGAACTAGATTATTGACTCTAGTGCAAGTGGGAGACTGTTTGGAAATATGCCCTAGAGGCAATAATAAAATGGTTATTATTGTATTTCCTTGTTCATGATAATTGTCTATTGTTCATGCTATAATTGTATTAACTGGAAACCGTAATACATGTGTGAATACATAGACCACAACATGTCCCTAGTAAGCCTCTAGTTGACTAGCTCGTTGATGAATAGATGGTTATGGTTTCCTGACCATGGACATTGGATGTCATTGATAACGGGATCACATCATTAGGAGAATGATGTGATGGACAAGACCCAATCCTAAGCATAGCACAAGATCGTGTAGTTCGTTTGCTAAGAGCTTTTCTAATGTCAAATATCATTTCCTTAGACCATGAGATTGTGTAACTCCCGGATACCGTAGGAATGCTTTGGGTGTACCAAACGTCACAACGTAACTGGGTGGCTATAAAGGTGCACTACAGGTATCTCCGAAAGTGTCTGTTGGGTTGGCACGAATCGAGACTGGGATTTGTCACTCCGTATGACGGAGAGGTATCTCTGGGCCCACTCTATAATGCATCGTGGGTATCTCCGAAAGTGTCTAATGAGTTAGCCACGAGATCATGCGTTGTGGAACAAGTAAAGAGACTTGCCGGTAACGAGATTGAACAATGTACAGGGATACCGACGATCGAATCTCGGGCAAGTAGCATACCGATAGACAAAGGGAATTGTATACGGGATTGATTGAATCCCCGACATCGTGGTTCATCCGATGAGATCATCGTGGAACATGTGGGAGCCAACATGGGTATCCAGATCCCGCTGTTGGTTATTGGCCGAGAACGCCTCGGTCATGTTCTGATGGTTGCCGAACCCGTAGGGTCTACACACTTAAGGTTCGGTGACGCTAGAGTTGTTATGGGAAATAGTATGTGGTTACCGAAGGTTGTTCGGAGTCCCGGATGAGATCCCGGACATGAAGAGGAACTCCGGAATGGTCCGGAGGTGAAGATCGATATATTAGACGAAGGGTATTGGTGTCCGGAATTGTTCTGGGAGTACCGAGTGACGACCAGCGTGACCGAAAGGTGTTTCGGAGGCCCCGACAAGCGTTGGGGGCCTTATGGGCCAAGGGGAGGGGGCACATCAGCCCACTAAGGGGCTGTGCGCCCCTCCCACCCCATCTCACGTAACATGGAGAGGTGGGGGCGCCTCCCCTAGGGCAGCCACCCCTCCCAGCTTAGGGGGCAAGTTTCCTAGGGGTGAGGGCGCCCAAACCCATCTAGGGTTTCCCCAGTGGCCGCCACCCCTCCCCTAGGGCGCCTCCTCCACCCCCTTCCCCCTATATATAGTGAGGGAGAGAGAGGGCAGCCGCACCAGCGCAGCCCTCTCCTCCTCTAACTCCTCCTCATCCTCCGTAGTGCTTGGCGAAGCCCTGTAGAAATGCCACAAGCTCCACCACCACGCTGTCGTGCTGCCGGAGCTCTCCCTCAACTTATCCTCTCCCCTTGCTGGATTAAGAAGGAGGAGACATCCCCGGTCTGTACGTGTGTTGAATGTGGAGGCGGCGTCCATTCGGCGCTAGATCGGATCTTCCACGATTTGAATCGCCGCGAGTACGACTCCATCAACCGCGTTCTTGTAACACTTCCGCTTAGCGATCTTCAAGGGTATGAAGATGAACTCCCTATCTCTCGTTGCTAGCATCTCCTAGATTGATCTTGGTGACACGTAGGAAATTTTTGAATTATTGCTACGTTCCCAACAAGATATAGGTTTTTGTAATCTGAAAATATAAAAACAGCAAGGTAACTAATGATAAAAGCAATGCTTCGAAACTAGGCCTAGGGTTCATACTTTCACTAGTGCAAGTTCTCTCAACAATAATAACATAATTGGATCATATAACTATCCCTCAACATGCAACAAAGAGTCACTCCAAATTCACTAATAGCAGAGAACAAACGAAGAGATTATTGTAGGGTACGAAACCACCTCAAAGTTATCCTTTCTGATCGATCTATTCAAGAGTCCGTAGTAAAATAACACGAAGCTATTCTTTCCATTCGATCTATCCTAAATTTCGTACTAGAATAACACCTTAAGACACAAATCAACCAAAACCCTAATGTCACCTACATACTCCAATGTCACCTCAAGTATCCGTGGGTATGATTATACGATATGCATCACACAATCTCAGATTCATCTATTCAAACCAACACAAAGTAGTTCAAAGAGTGCCCCAAAGTTTCTACCGGAGAGTCAAGACGAAAACGTGTGCCAACCCCTATGCATAAGTTCACAAGCTCACTGAACCTGCAAGTTGATCACCAAAACATACATCAAGTGGAACACATGAATATCCCATTGTCACCACAGATAAGCACATGAAAGACATACATCAAGTGTTCTCAAATCCTTAAAGACTCAATCTGATAAGATAACTTCAAAGGGAAAACTCAATCCATTACAAGAGATAGAGGGGGAGAAACATCATAAGATCCAACTATAGTAGCAAAGCTCATGGTACATCAAGATCGTACAAATCAAGAACACGAGAGAGAGAGAGAGAGAGAGAGAGAGAGAGAGAGAGAGAGAGAGAGAGAGAGAGAGAGAGAGAGAGAGAGATCAAACACATAGCTACTAGTACATACCTCAGCCCCGAGGGTGAACTACTCCATCCTCGCCATGGAGAGCGCCGGATGATGAAGATGGACACCGGTGAGGATCCCTCCGGCAGGTGCCTAACAGGTCCCGATTGTTTTTGGTGGCTACAGAGGCTTGCGGCGGCGAAACTCCCGATCTAGGTTATGTTTCGGAGGTTTCTGTATTTATAGGAATTTTTTGGCGTTGGTCTCACGTTAGGGGGGTCTCCGAGTCATCCACGAGATAGGAGGATGCGCCCAGGGGGGTAGGGCGTGCCCTCCACCCTCGTGGACGGCTCGGGACTCTTCTGGCCCAACTCTTTTACTCCGGGGGCTTCTTTCGGTCCATAAAAAATCCACAAAATTTGGCAGGTCAATTGGACTCCGTTTGGTATTGTTTTTCTGTAAAACTCAAAAACAAGGAAAAACAAAAACTGACACTGGGTTCTAGGTTAATAGGTTAGTCCCAAAAATCATATAAAATAGTATATAAATGCATATAAAACATCCTAGATGAATAATATAATAGCATGGAACAATAAAAAATTATAGATACGTTGGAGACGTATCAAGCATCCCCAAGCTTAATTCCTGCTCGTCCTCGAGTAGGTAAACCAAATCGAGGACCCAATCGACACGCGCAGCCGCAGGTGACCTAGCGAGAGGAGTACCTCTACGGGCTACGGCTGCCGCCGCCCGCCCTCGCTCACCGCCGCCCGCCGCCGTCGTTGCCGCTGACTGGAGCTTGGTCGCGGCCTTACCATCCCTCTGACTCCATCCGTTTAGATCGAGTAGATCGCCGTCTTGGCCGCTGGTCAGTGGATCGCCAGTTGCCGCTACCATTACCACTCGCTGGAGCTCGGTTGGTCAGTGCTTCACCAGTCTTATCTCTTCCCCCCCCCCCCTCTCTCTGAAGAATGCGTTCAGGTTCATATTGTTCGTTCAGGTTCATATGGTTCGTTCAGGTTCAGTGAATTAAGAAAGAAAACTGAGCCTGGTTCAGGTTCATATTGCTCGTTCAAGAATTGAGCCTGGTTTTCGGAGTGATTAAGAAAGAAACATGTTTTCCTTCGCATTTTAGGTCCGAGTATGATGCTCATGTGTTCAATGTCAATTTTTTTACATAATTATCACCTCTGCTGTTTTAAGAGGAAAATTATATCGGACATGATTTAATTTGCTGAAGAGACTATCGTCACAAATATTTTCTGTTAGCATACTATCTGTTTACATACTATTCTTAATTGATGGGTGTCGGTGTCAAAACCGGTGGATCTCGGGTAGGGGGTCCTGAACTGCGCGTCTAAGGCGGATGGTAACAGGAGGCGGGGGACACAATGTTTACCCAGGTTCGGGCCCTCTCGATGGAGGTAATACCCTACTTCCTGCTTGATTGATCTTGATGATATGAGTATTACAAGAGTTGATCTACCGCGAGATCGTAGAGGCTAAACCCTAGAAGCTAGCCTATGGTATGATTGTTGTTGGTCCTACGGACTAAACCCTTCGGTTTATATAGACACCGGAGGGGGCTAGGGTTACACAGAGTCGGTTACAATGGGAGGAGATCTACATATCCGTATCACCAAGCTTGCCTTCCACACCAAGGAGAGTCCCATCCGGACACGGGATGAAGTCTTCAATCTTGTATCTTCATAGTCCGATAGTAGCCCCTGATCCAGGCTTCAATGACGATGAGTCCGGCGCGCAGATTGTCTTCGGCATTGCAAGGCGGGTTCCTCCTCCGAATACTCCATAGAAGATTTTGAACGTAAGGACAGTGTCCGGCTCTGCAAAATAAATTCCACATACCACCGTAGAGAGAATAATTTCCACAAATCTAATCTGCTGACGCATCTCGAAGCATGACATCACACCACGGCACGGTCATTATTCGAACCATTTTTCTCAACTAGCCTCGGTGCATATCGCGACGCGGTTTCCTTGGCACGTCTTGTCGAAGCAGAGATCGTGTCCCCTTATCACGGGATTCTCATCAATACGGACGTGGGTAACCCAACCGCGCCAACAATTACGGTGCTTGGGGAATAAGCGAGTTTACTAGGCAGGTGGGGGCGTATAGCTCCATCCGCCCTTATAAAGGGATAAGGATTCACCTTTTTCACCCACGCCTTCTTCCTCCTCGCATATCCATTCTTGCGCACTCGAGCTCCAACACCCAAGTTCGTGTCTTTCTCCTCAAACCGTTCCAATCATGTCCGGAGCGGGAGGCAAGTGGATGAAATCCTCCGTCACGGAGGAGGACATCAAAAAGCTACGGGGAGTCGGATACTTGGCCGCGGATATCGCGCACCAGCTGCCTGACACGGGGCAGATCGTCCCTGCCCCGAAACCTTATGAGAGGGTAGTCTTCCTCACCCACTTCATCCGTGGACTGGGATTTCCCCTCCACCCATTCGTCTGAGGCCTCATGTTCTTCTACAGGCCGGACTTCCATGATCTGGCCCCGAACTTCATCCTCAACATTTCGGCGTTTATCGTCGTGTGCGAGGCCTTCCTCCGTGTCCGGCCCCACTTCGGCCTGTGGCTGAAGACCTTCAATGTCAAACCGAAGGTGGTTGGTGGCCAGCAAGCGGAATGCGGAGGCGCCATGGTGGGCAAAATGCCCAATGTTACATGGCTCGAGGGCTCCTATGTGGATACCATAAAGGGGTGGCAATCGGGGTGGTTCTACATCACCGAGCCGCGCGACACCAACTGGGTGATGGCCCCCGAGTTCAGATCCGGGATCCCCACGCGGCTCACCTCCTGGAAGGAGAAGGGCCTGTCTTGGGGTCCATAGGTGGAGCTGACCGGACTCCAGAAATATATCCGGAACATGATAAGCAAGAAACTCAAGCTTGTCAATGTGGTCCAGGTCATGCTCTTCCGCTGGATCCTCCCGTGTCAACAACGGGCATTCAATTTGTCGGAGTTCGACCCGGCCGAGCAGCAGAAGCTGCGCGAGCTCTTTGACACGATGCACAAAGACGTCTGGAGAGTGCTGTTCAAGGGCGCCGAGGTACCTCCTTCCCTTACCGAGGACCACGGACTTAGCGCAAAGCGCCCTGCGAATCCGTAAGTTCTCTACACCTTATAGGGTATTTATTTTCCCTAGTTTAATCATGTGCGGGATCTAAGCTCCCATGCATTTGACAGGACTGGGTGGAGACATCAGAGCAGATCGACTGCCCGGCCCCCCTGCCCGAAGATCCAGCAGACGCTCTCCTGACGGAGATGCTGACTCCGGCACCTTATGAGGTGCCGGAGAAGAAGGCCAAGAAGAAAGCCACGGGGACCCAAAAGGGTCTCCGGCGTCAGGTGATATCAGACTCAACGTCTGATAACTCCGAGACGCACTCCTCCCATGAAGACGAGGAGGAGGAAGGTTCTCCCCCCCCCCCCCAGCCGGGGGAGACAAGAAGAGGAAGGCCACCACAACTAGGGAGGGCGAAGGGTCCCAAAAGAGGAGGTCCCTTCTTCCGGACTGCTCCACGACAGCCACCCATAGCGACGACGAGTGGTTGCTCAGGGACAAGCCCCTAGCAAAGTCGTAAGTGTCCAGATTCCATTGTAATTCACAGTATGTTTTATTGCACTGCTCCTCATCACGCCGAACATGATTGTGCAGCCCGCCCCGAGCCCGCATCGACGTATCCTCGTCGGATGGTTCTTTAGACTCGTCGAATATGAATAGCGATTCACTTCCGACCGCCTCTTCCCCTCGCCCTACGGACAACGCCGAGGTGTTGTCCCAAAAGGCGGGCCGAGGGGAGGCAGTCCTGGAGGTGCCTCGAGGCGACCTTCCGGACCCTGGGCGTAAGGGGAGCAAGCCTCCCGCGGGCTCCAGGTTCGGCCCTCACCTGAACACTGTGCCGGAACCTCCTGTGGTTCCAACTCCGCAGTGACCCCACTTAAGAGGGGCAAGTTGCCCGTGCGGTGACCTCTGCTCATCCAGAGGCACCGGACAACTTGTCGGAAGCGCTTGCAGCGCTTCCATCGACGAAGAGCACCGCATTATCATGAGTGCGGTGATCAAGAAGGTTCAGTCCGCCAAAAGCGGACTAACTGAAGCTTGTGCCAGCCTCCTAACAGGCTTTCAGGTAAGTAATTAGGTTGTGGGAAAATAGTACCGCATAGACAGTAGCCCCTGATGCTCTGTTTGACGTTTGCAAAGAAAAGCTGAATAGAGGATCGAATAATAATCACAGGAGTCTAATTATAATATGTCTATGTGAATGTGCAGGCTTCACTGCTTGCCGCTGCCGCACGTACTGCGGAGGTCGCTGCACTGAAGCAGGACCTTGAGCGGTCCGAGGAAGAGCTCGGCCTTACCAAGAGGCAGCTCGAGGAGAGCAAAGGTAAGCAATACCTTGTCTATATATGAAAAATAAATTGGTTGCGAAGTAATAGGATCATCATGAACGTGCCAGGGGCCACGACCGAAGTGGCGACCCTGAAGAAGGCGCTGTCCGAGGCCGAAAACAAAGCGGCCCAGGAGCGCACTGAGTGAGAGAAACAAGAGGCCCGAGTAGGCGAGGTACAACAAGAGCTCCAGGCTCTTGTTAAGAAGCACGAGGCCCTGGAGCTTGACTCTAAGACGCGAGAGTCCGAGCTTGCAAAGGCGCTCGACAGCGCGAAACATGCCAAGGCCGAACCCCAGAGGGCCCTCCAGGAAATTGAGGCGGTGAAGAAGATAGCGGCGGGTAAGGCATTCATTATGCAAAGCAATCATGTGAAAGAAAATTTCTTTTTACTTACCCGAGTTCGGAGCTCTCCAGGAGCGTTCGCAGATCTGCCCCGCAGTGTGTCTGATGCCGCGGAGTTCTACCGGGCCGAGGAGGGTGTCGGTGTCAAAACAGGCGGATCTCGGGTAGGGGGTCCCGATCTGTGCGTCTAGGCTGATGGTAACAAGAAGTAAGGGACACAGATGTTTACCCAGGTTCGGGCCCTCTCGATGGAGGTAAAACCCTACTTCCTGCTTGATTAATATTGATGATATGGGTAGTACAAGAGTAGATCTACCACGAGATCGTAGAGGCTAAACCCTAAGAGCTAGCATGTGATGGTATGATTGTAATTGTGATCGGCCTTCTAAGTACCAACCTCTCTGGTTTATATAGGCACCGGAGAGGGCTAGGCTTTACATGGAGTCGGTTACAAGGAAGGGAATATAATATCCGGATCGCCAAGCTTGCCTTCCACGCCAAGGGAAGTCCCATCCGGACACAGGCCGAAGTCTTGAGTCTTGTATCTTCACGCTTCAATAGTCCGGACGTTGTACACAGTCCGGCTGTCCGAATACCCCTAATCCAGACTCCTCAAGAGCCTCGAACCAGGCTTCAATGACAATGAGTCCGGCGCGCAGTCTTGTCTTCGGCATTGCAGGGTGGGTTCCTCCTCCGAATACTCCAAAGTGCTTGTTACGGCGAATAGTGTCCGGCCTCCAATCAATGTTGTGCTCCTTGGCTTCGGTGCCTCAATAATGACCATCTCCACGTGTCGAACGAATGCGAGGAGTTGAGGCACTTTTGCATTTGTCACCCCCAATCCTCCGGGCGAACCATCTATTTGAAGGGACAGGGATTCTCAGATCAAATCCTCACTCTCCCTCCCAGTACCAGCATCCAACAGAGTGCTCTGCAAAAAGCCATTCCAAAGATGGCCGCCGTCGCAGCTCTTTTCGCTTGCCCTTCCTGCTCCAAGTCGAGGATTGGGGAGAGTGTTCAGCCTCATAGCCGCTTGACAAAGTTACAAACCCAAGGGTTTCTCCCACGGCGCTCATGGTCTCCGTCCCAGCCGGAATAGCCACTTATGACGGAGGAGACCAGGTGAGGATCTCTAACCCATCTCCTGAGGAGCGATATGCCTGATCCCCCATCTGCCGAGGGCGTTGGATTCCCTATCCACCCGCTTTCTTGGCGGGCTCGGAGTTCTACGGCCTCCGCCATACGATCTTACCCCGGCTCTATTCTGCACATAGCGGGTATGTTGCCTCTGAAGCTGTTCCTAGGCTGCGAACCACACTTCGGATTATGGCGGAAGCTGTTCTGCCTCGTCCCCCGCACCCAGGGGGAGTCCCTATGCCAAGTGGGCGGGGCTGAAGTATGGCGCATTGCCGAGACCGGATACCTGTCCAGCACTCCTAAGAAGGCACCAGAAAACTGGCCTTCGGAGTGGTTCTATATAAACGACGTCCCCCTTCCGGATCCAGTACGGACTGGTCTCCGCAAGTTCAGCAACGCCCCGCCGAGGGCACGCCTAAGCTGGCGCCCCCGGGGCCCTCAAGAAGAGGACACGAGGGAAATATTCTTCCTGATGGACAGGATAAAGTTACTGGCCAAGTCCGGACTGATGATAGTTGAGGTTATGGTGATATGCATAAGACGGGGAGTGCAACCGCTCCAATATCGGGGGAAGCCCATGTGGCATTTCAACGGGGAAGACGACGCCTCCCGCTGCGGCCGTAAAGGTCCGGACTCCGCTGCCGCTCTGGCAAGGATATTGTCCGATCTGTATAAAGGGGAAGAGGAGGAATTCCTTCGCATAAAAACGCGAGAAGGATTCTCCATGTACAACCCCCCAGCATGGGTAAGTTTCCATTCTTTTTCCCCGCTTCGCTCTAGCGTTCTTCTGCTGATATTACTTGCATCAATGCTTCTGGGCAGGAACTAAGGAGGGCCGTAGAAGGAATCTTCAGCCCTTCCCCGCAACCAGAGGACCCTGGAAGGGCCCTAGATCCGGGACTTAAAGTGGATCCGGATATCACTGTGGAGCTTGTCAACAGGGTATTTTATCAGGCGAGCTGGGATGGCGCCCTAGTGGCCGTTACGGCCGACTACCCTGGACTGCTCCCCTCTTCGTGTGTAAGCCGAACTAGAAGACCCTGTCCTTTGAAGAGGACTCCCCCTAGGTGTTATAATTTACCTTTGAGGCGTCGTTCTATTTACAGAAACGACGGCCGGAGCGAGGGGCCGAGCCCCTAGGGACTCGTCAACCACGGGCGTCCAGATCAGGCAGGCTCAAGAGGAAGGCGGTGAGGGTTGACACACCGCTACAGAGGTAAAACAATAACCTGTCCTGTAATTATAGAATTTTAAATGTGACAGCGCCCTTTGTGTCTGGCAGGAAGAAGAATAACCGGACTATATCCGGAGACCCTACCAATCACGCCTCCACCAGCCGGGTTGCAGAACCAGCTTCAGGGGCGGAGGCGGACACGGGGCCAGCACCGCATAGCTCTCAAATAGGGAGTGCGGACATGCTTTCAGCCACGAATTCCGAAGTAGAGAGCGCCATGAATCAGAGGCGCCGACGGGCCGTGCTTCGGAACAACATCTTTTCCAAAGAGGCGTTTAATGCCTTCAATTCGGCGGACGCATACGTCCAAGCTGCTCGGGGCGGGCTTGCCCAAGCGACAAACCAGTATACCAAAGATATACGGGTGAGAAATTTTGATAAGTATGTATAGCAGTAGCCCCTGAGACTTGAAACAGTTGAAACAACAGTTTTAAGGATAAATTTATGTGCAGGTTCTTGTAGAGAAGAACGAGCAATTGTTTCGGGAGCTGGAGGACTGCAAGGCCGAACTGAGGGCCGCAGTGACTAAGTTAGAGGAACTCCAAAGGCCCTCATCTGGTAACAATTATCACAATTGTGCGAAGATGCACTAGTTAGTAAATGGATAATATGACAAGTCTAACAGAAAATTCTGCAGACAATCCCGGGGTGAATCCGAGGGCGAGGAGAGGACGATCACATCTCAAAAAGCAGCTAGAGGTCATGCGGCGCATTCTTCAGCGAGTTAGGCGGGAGAAGAATGATCTTCAAGATGCCAAAGTCCAGCTGGATGTGGAGTTAAAAGATCTCCGCGCTCAGCTGGCGGACTCCATGAAGGAGAACAAGAGGCTTCAACGCGGCATTTACAGTAAGTGCCCAGACGAACTGTTGTACAATTTGGCGAGGAAGTAAGTTGAAAGAATTTTGCTTGCAGGAATGTTAACGGGTCGCCCCGAGGAGGAGATTCCCTCATCTGCAAATGATTTACTGCTAGACTTTCGCGACTACACGAGCGAGCTTGGCAAGTGATGCAGGGTGTTTCTCAGGCTTTGTGGCCATCAAGCCTACTGCCGAATGGCATGGGGGAACTTGCGGACCTGCTTCAAGGAGCTCAGCGGCGGTTCCGTCTATGGAAGATATTAGCATGCCGGCAAGGAGCAAGAGAAGCCTGGGCAATGGTGAAGACACGCTACACCAAGCTGTACCCGAACCATATGGCCGAAGTGGGCCCGGCGAGGCCCGATTGGCAAGAAATTCCCGTTAGTCTGGTGTATGACCAGGTAGCGTTAGCCGCTAAGTATTCTCAACAGGATTGTAAGTTAGATAGCCTGTTGGACGGTATAGAAGAGGAATGTAATCAGTCCAAATAACTGTGTAATTTAATGGGCATGATTAGCCCCTAGCCGGATTAAAATCATTTGTCATGGCGGACCTTTTAAGCAGCACCGGATCCTATAGTCCGGTTGTGTCTCAATACCCGCCAACTATACAAAACCGGGTATGCGTGGAAACAAGGCGAGGGGTCATAGGTGCTTGAAAGCACAAGTACCCAACTAGTTATGTTATATTACATGGGTAGTAAGAAACATCTTCCAGAGAGAATAGTTCCGTTAGGGGTTCCTTTCCCTGGGTACGCATGCGGCAATGCGCATGTCCGACTGCGAACGATGGCGCGGGATACAAGACTTCTAGGGATTTATGTTATGATAAACGAATACATATTTTGTTCACCGATCAATATTCTCTTAAGGAAGCTAGCTTTCGCTTCACCCGTCTGAGGTACACATCCGGCTGAACCGCAAAGTAACAATCGCAGAGGTGCTCCCTTATGCCCTAGCCAATTAACGGAACGAGGGCATAAACACAAGAGCCATGCAACCCAGCTTGGCAACATCTTAAGTCATATCGATGCATATAATGGTGAAAAAAAGGCACATATGGAAAAAGAATGCATATGCGATGGGCGAAAAGACGTGTGAGTAATCATTTCTAGCTTCCGTATAGGAAGCCCCCAGGTATTGCTTACACACTTAGTGCGGCCGGAGTGCTCCGGAAATCCGCACTGTATTGAATACTCTGTGTGAAAAGACAAAAAGGTCGAGAAAGGAAAAAGGGATGGGGCATAGTCAAAAGGGAGGGTTTAGGAGACGAACACTGTGTTCGGCGCTAGGCGTAGAATCTACGTAGTCTTTCCGCGTTCCATGGGTTTGGCTTGAGTCTGTTATCGGATGCATTACGTAAGCGGTACGCTCCTCCGGTGAGAACTTTGTCGATGACGAAGGGACCCTCCCACTTGGGTTTGAGTTTGTCCTTCTTCTTCTCCGGTAGTCGTAGAACGAGCTCGCCAATATTATAAGTTTTGGCCCGCACTTCTCTGCTTTGGTATCGTCGAGCCTGCTGCTGATAGAATGTGGAACGGGATTTTGCGACATCGCGCTCCTCCTCTAGGGCATCCAAATTATCCTGCTGATCTAACTCGGCTTCCTTCTCTTCGTACATGCGTACGCGTGGCGAATCATGTATTATGTCACAAGGTAATACCGCTTCCGCGCCGTATACCATAAAAAATGTTGTGTATCCGGTGGTGCGATTTGGCGTGGTCTGTAGCCCCCAAAGTACGGAGTCGAGCTCCTCCACCCAGTGCGTATCCGACTCTGTCAAGGACCACACTAGCCTAGGTTTGATGCCGCTCATAATAAGACCATTTGCCCGCTCTACCTGGCCGTTAGTTTGTGGATGGTAGACGGAAGCATAATCTAGCTTGATGCCCATTTTTGCGCACCAAGTTTTCACTTCGTCTGCTGTGAAATTTGAGCCATTATCAGTGATGATGCTATGGGGACACCGTGATCGTGTACGCACCCGGATATGAAGTCGACATCTGGTCCGGATTCGCCGCTTTTAACGGCTTGGCTTTCTATCCATTTGGTGAACTTGTCCACCATGACCAATAAATACTTTTTCTTATGGCTTCCCCTTTAAGGTGTCCAACCATATCCAACCCCGCATCATGAACGCCAAGTTATGGGGATTGTTTGGAGAGCGGTAGGGGCATATGACTCGATTGGCGAAGAGCTGGCAACCGACGCAGTGTTGGACAAGGTCCTGCGTGTCTTTCGAACCGTCGGCCAAGAGAAGCTGTCTGCGGAAGGCTTTGCCGACTAAGCGCCGAGCAGCAAGGCGTGGTGTCCGCCCAGTCCGCATGGATTTCAGCCAAGAGTTGCCGCCCCTCCTCTTCGGAGATGCACCTTTGGAGCACTCCCGTCACGCTTTTCTTATAGAGTTCCCCTTCATGGACTTTGTAAGCTTTAGAACACCGGACTATGCAGCGTGCTTCATTTTGGTCTTCGGCCCACGGGGCAATAACGGCCATGATTTCGTGGGCCGAGGATGTTATTTTGGTGGCAGAGCCTCCGATTGTGTCTGATGGTTCGATATCTGGGGGTGTGTTCGGGTCCGAGCTGGTATTGCCGGACTCCCCTTCCCATACTACGGATGGCTTGAATAGCCTTTACAGAAATATGTTAGGTGGGACAGGGTCGCGTTTGGCGCCGATGCGGGCGAGAACGTCCGCCGCTTGATTATTTTTTCGAGCCACATGGTGGAACTCGAGCCCCTCGAACCGCGCTGACATTTTCAGGACGGCATTACGGTAGGCCGCCATTTTCGGATCCTTGGCGTCGAAGTCTCCGTTTATTTGTGAGATTGCGAGGTTCAATCCTCGCACTTCCAAAGCGTTGATGCCCATAGAGACTGCCATCCGAAGACCATGCAACAGAGCCTCATATTCGCTGCATTATTGAGTCTCAGATATAATATCTCGAAGGACGACTTGGACCGTGTCTCCGGTGGGGATGTCGACTACACTGCTCCCAATCCGCCAGCATTTTAGAGCTGTCAAAGTGCATGATCCAGTTGGAGTATGCACTGCATTTTAGGGAGTTCGCTTCCGTCCATTCGGCGACAAAGTCGGCGATGACTTTGTGACTTGATGGCCTGCCGTGGTTTGTACATTATGTCGAATGGAAGGAGCTCGATGGCCCATTTAGCAATCCGGCCCGTAGCATCGCGGTTGTTTATAATGTCATTGAGTGGTACTTCAGAGGCTACTGTGATCGAGCACTCTTGAAAGTAGTGTCGCAGCTTCCGGGATGCCATGAAGACCGCGTATACTATTTTTTTGATAGTGTGGGTATCGGGATTTGCATGGGGTGAGGACTGTGGATACGTAATAAACCGGCTTTTGGAGCGGGAATTTGTATCCGTCAACCTCTCGTTCGACGATGAGTACTACGCTTACAACTTGGTGTGTTGCCGCTATGTATAATAGCATAGGCTCGCCGGTGTTCGGCGCTGTTAGGACTGGATTACTGGCCATTAAGGTCTTTATTTCATCGAGTCCGGCCGCGGCTGCATCCGTCCATACGAAGTGTTTGGTTCGCCGCAGGAGGCGGTAAAGAGGCAATGCCTTTTCTCCTAGCCCGGAGATAAAGCGGCTCAAAGCGCCACGCATCCGCTAGCTTCGGATATGCTTGAGGTCATTGGTATAGCCAATCGAGACAGAGCTCGGATTTTGCCGGGTTCGCTTCAATTACTCTATTGGAAACAATGAAGCCCAGCAGCTTCCCGATGGGGCCAAGACGCATTTTTCCGGATTCAACTTAATGTCGTATGTCCGGAGGTTATCGAATGTGAGCCTCAAGTCATCTATCAGGGTTTCGACGTGTCTAGTTTTTATGACCACGTCGTCCACATATGCTTCCATGTTTTGCCGATTTGTTTTTCCATGCATGTTTGAATCATGCGTTGATAGGTTGCGCTGGCTTTCTTGAGCCCGAAGGGCATAGTGTTGAAGCAAAAAGGGCCATATGGCGTTATAAAAGTTGTTGCAGCTTGGTCAGACTCTGCCATTTTTATTTGATGGTATCCAGAGTATGCGTCGAGAAAACACAGCGAGTCGTGTCCAGCTGTGGCATCGATGATTTGCTCGATCGCAGGGAGGAAAGGATCCTTAGGGCAAGCCTTGTTGAGATCTTTGAAGTCGGCGATAGGCGCCGTGATTTGTCCTTCTTTGGTACCATCACCAAATTTGCCGACCAATCTGGATGTTTGATATCTCCGATGAATCCGCCTCGGTAGCTTGGCTAACTCCTCCCCATTGCTGTCGTTTGGGCTCGAGAATCGCTTTAGGGTCTGCTTGACTGGTTTATATCCTTTTAGAATATTGAGGCTGTGTTCGCCGGTCTGCGTGGGATGCCCGGCATGTCCGATGGGTGCCAAAGTAAAATGTCCCAATTCTCGCGTAAGAGATCTCATAGTGCGGCGTCAATCACGGGGCTCAGTTGTGTCATGATGGAAGCAGTCTTCGTGGGGTCCGTTGGATGGACCTGGAACTTGACTATCTCGTCTGCAGGTTTAAATGAGGTGGACTTGGGTCACTTGTCTAGTATCACGTCGTCCCTGTCCACGGTGGCCCGCAGTGTTGTTTACTCTTCGGCTGCTAGGGCTTCAGATAATGCTTCCAACGCTAGAGCTGCGGTTTTATTTTCGGCGTGAAGTGCTACGTCCCGATCACTGGCTAGAGTGATGATTCCATTGGGTCCGGGCATTTTAAGCTTCATGTACCCATAATGGGGTACAACTTGAAAGCTTGTAAACGCGTCCCGCCCTAGAAGGGTGTGGTATCCGCTGCTAAAAGGAGCCACCTGGAATGTGATTTCTTCAGACCTATAATTCTCACAGGTGCCGAATACCACATCGAGTGTGATTTTTCCCTTTTGCGCTCCCCAGTAGGGATAATTCCCTGAAGGTCGTGCCTCTTTGTTCAATGCGACTTTTATCAATCTCCATCTTGCTGAGTGTTTCTTCATAAATCAGATTCAATCCGCTTCCGCCGTCCATGAGCACTTTAGTGAGCCGAAAGCCATCTATGATCGGACTAAGGACCAGAGCGGCTGGTGCCCGGACAGCCCGGAATCGAGGTTCATCACTGGCATTAAAAGTTATAGCAGTGTCGTTCCAAGGGTTTATTTTTGCCACATGGTAAATTTTAGCGGAGCTTCGACGAGCTCGCTTGCGCCTATTGTTCGAGGCGAAAGTCTCGAAGACTATTAGTACCGTATTGTGTTTGCTGGAAGGATGTTGTTCCGCTTTATGGCCCACAAGAAGGTCCTCGCCACTTTTTGCCACCTGCCGGAGTATCCAACATGCTTTAAGGCTATGAGTAGGTGTTGCATCCGGAGTACTATGGAGCTTACATGGCCCGTCGAGCCATTCTTCCAATACGGATCCCCGCCCTAGGGTGGGCTTTGGTTTCTTGGGGATTGGGTCGGACGACTTACAAGAGTTCATCCGTTTAGTTCGAACAAAGGGTTTGGTGAGAGCAGTACTATCCCAAAATTCTGTTTGGGTCTTCCAAGCGCTCTCCATCACACAGTACTTCCGTACTATGGTTGCCAGGTCCGTGAAGCGTACTATGTCGCGGCGGCTTATAGCATTGAGGAGTCCCTCGTCCGTGCAGTTTTTGCAGAAAAGTGAGACCATGTTCTCTTCGCGGCAGTCCCTGACCTTGTTAAGCGCAAGGAGGAATCTGGCCCAGTAGCGATGTACGGTTTCCTGGGGCTCTTGCCTGATGCGGGAGAGACAGTTTAGGTCCAGTTTAGAGTCCGGATTTTGATCCGATCTAACGCCCAAGGGCGCGGGCGGTCCCGAGCTCAATAGCTCAGAGTCTGGTGTGCCCAATTTCTTTGGCCCAATGCCCGATTCCAAGTCCGGGACCTAGGTCAGGTTTTCCTTTGAGCAGGTCTTTGGCTCAGGGAGTTCAGTGATCCGAACATAACTTGTCCTCAAAGTTGAGGGGCAATCTGCGTGTGGTTCCTCCACTATCGCATCTCATGGGTGGCCGGCGGGGACCTGATGTCCCTTTGGTCGGGTTTACGCCCAACCCGGTCGTAGTCTGTAGCGACTCCCAGAGCGGTGATGCGATCCAAGAGTTCATTAAGGGAGGAGATCTCCATTGGATCCATCTGTTCGGCAAGTTCCGAACTGACGTGAAGGTTATGATTGATGACCCGAGAAGTCATCGTCGGCGCCACCGCCGATGGGGCGGCCATGATAAAGCCACCGAGCCGGAGCGTCTGTCCTACAACCAGAGCCCCCTCCAAAGTGACGAGCCATCGAGCCTGACGGCGACGACACAGAGGAACTCTCAATGAAAGCACCAATGTCGGTGTCAAAACCGGCGGATATCAGGTAGGGGGTCCCGATCATGCGTCGGTGATGGTAACAAGAAGTAAGGGACACAGATGTTTACCTGTGTTCGGCCCTCTCGATGGAGGTAAAACCCTACTTCTGCTTGATTAATATTGATGATATGGGTAGTACAAGAGTAGATCTACCACGAGATCGTAGAGGCTAAACCCTAAGAGCTAGCCTATGATGGTATGATTGAAATTGTGATCGGCCTTCTAAGGACCAACCTCTCCGGTTTATATAGGCGCCGGAGAGGGCTAGGGTTTACATGGAGTCGGTTACAAGGAAGGGAATATAATATCCGGATCGCCAAGCTTGCCTTCCATGCCAAGGAAAGTCCCATCCGTACACGGGCGGAAGTCTTGAGTCTTGTATCTTCACGCTTCAATAGTCCGGACGCTGTACACAGTCCGGCTATCTGGATACCCCCTAATCCAGGACACCTTCAGAGGGGAGCTCGACGGAGAAGCTGTTCTGGTCTCAGTATAATGGAACCGAACACCCGATGCCCTTGAGCGACAAGCTGAAGCAACTAGTCGAGCTTCACAAGGCGGCCGAACAGGCCATGAAGGGCCTTATAGTCCGGATGTGGCCTGGCGATCCCCTGCCCAACAACTACTTCGGTCTGGTGAGGCGGCTTGTAGATGCCTGCCCCGTTTGTAAGTCATCAATCGATCTGTTTGCATCGAAGGTGCGCGCAGGGCTTTTGCCTGTGCGAAGGTGCACTGGGCGAAGATGGACGCTGAGAAGCTGGTGAAGGAGGGGCCGCCGCAGGGCAAGGAGCATCGCCACCCCGAAATGTATTATGAGGGTGTCTTGAAGGTTGCCCGTCTTGTGGCGGAGGAGTGTACCAAAGATGTAATTTTTGAATGAACTTGCTCATGTGATCCTGTAATATGAAAACTAGTTCGTTTGCGCTATGCAACGCTTTTGTATTTAAAATATTACCTTCTGTGCATCCATTTATCAAATCTGAGAGTTGGCCAGTCGTCAGCTTCTGCCCCCATGCAGCTAGTGCTGGGGTGTTCGGGATAGATCTGAGCACTCCTTTTCCCATTTTTGGGTCCTTCGAGGGAGGTGCTCAGCGTGACGAACCAGGCAATCGGACTATAATGCTTTATCACTCTCACTTAGCCATAGAAGTCTACAATTTTAAATTTTGGCGAAGCCCCTAGTATTCGGAAGGCCGAATTTGGGGCGCTATACACGCCTAAGTCGGACAAGGCCGACTCCTCGCCCGAATCGGAAAAAGTCTTTACGGACATGAGACCTCTCGAACAGTGACCAGCTCTCGCCTCATCATGACAGTCAGTTTTGGCTTTCTCTACTAAGGTGCTCGTCCGGAAGAATCGGGACACAATCGCAGTAGTTTTCCCAGTGCTACCTTAGCCGATATAGCGGAACGTAAGGTACCAAAACATGGGAGCCGGGCAAACCCAACTATTGACCCAACACATGATTCGGAGCTGATGCATATAATGCTATAAGTTCGGGGTGCCGCACTGTCGAAAGTGTTAGGACTTCTCACGCCGTATTATGGGGTGTACGAAAGCCCCTAGCATACTGTCTGTACCAGAATGTACGGGTGCTGATTGTCGTAAATAAACACATATAAAAAAGAATAGATACTACAATAATAGACTAGTGCTATGCATTGTTATCCAAAGAATACGTTGACACGTACTGATACAAGTAGTGTAATAAGCAGAAGAAAATAGGATTATTTAACATGTCCTATCCAAGGGCAAGCTGCGGACTGGTATTTAAAGCGCGTATTCCGCTCGTTATCAGAGACCACCTGGGGATTCCATTATACGACGTAGCTTCCTACCTCCTTGGTTGTTGTATTATGCGTCCGGCAATTGCACTGCTGGATAGGGCTTCCAGAGAGTAAGGTCCTGAAAGAGAGAGAATGATAAAGGCAGTAAGCCCCTAGTGCGGTTGAGCCGCACTTGTAGGAAGCGTCACCATGATCGTGCCCCTTTGTGCCCATGGTATTTTCAATGCGTAATTATGTACGCGCGGCACGGATTTCTCCGTTTGACTGGGACTAGGGCGGGGGCCAAATTGCTAGGCGAGCTCTGAACGTGCCAGGCGATCCTGTTGCAGGTTATTTCGACTCGCTTGAGGTGTCCGGGGGCTTTATCGCCGAATTGGTGGATTGCCTTAGGAGGCTGCTTTGTGCTTCTGCTGCGAGGGCCGCAGTGTGCTCCTCCGTGCGGAGCGAGCGCTCTGTGTTTCCATTGACTGTGATGAGCCCCTAGGTCCTGGCATCTTGAGCTTGAGGTATGCGTAGCGGTACCGCATTGAATCTTGCAAATGCGGTTCGCCCGGCGGCGTGATAGCCGCGTGGAGCAGGGCGATATCGAAGATTAACTCCTCGCGTCGGAAGTTGTCCGGAGATCCGAAGACCACTTCCAGTGTGATTGAGCCCGTGCAATGGGCCTCTACGCCTGGGATGACACCTTTAAAGGTTGTTTTTGTGGGTTTGATCCTTGACGAGTCTATACCCATTTTGCACACTGTATCCTGATAGAGCAGGTTCAGGCTGCTGCCGCCGTCCATAAGGACTCGAGTGAGGTGAAATCCATCAATGATGGGGTCTAAGACCAATGCGGCAGATCCGCCATGATGGATACTAGTGGGGTGGTCCCTGCGATCGAAGGTGATCGGACAAGAGGACCATGGGTTGAACTTTGGGGCGACGGGCTCCATCGCATAGACGTCCCTTAGTGCGCGTTTTCGTTCCCTCTTAGGGATGTGGGTTGCGTATATCATGTTCACTGCCCTCACTTGTGGGGGGAACCTCTTCTGTCCTCCCTTGTTCGGCAGTCGGGGCTCCTCCTCGTCGTCACTGTGCAGCCCCTTGTCCTTGTTTTCGGCATTTAACTTGCCGGCCTAATTGAACACCCAACATTCTCTGTTGGTGTGATTGGCTGGCTTATCGGGGGTGCCGTGTATTTGACACGAGCAATCGAGTATGCGGTCCAAACTGGACAGGCCCGGAGTGCTTCTTTTGATTGGCTTTTTCCGCTGACCGGATTTAGAGCCTCTGAATCCGGCATTGACTGCCGTATCCTCAGCGTTATCGCTGTTGTTGCGGCGCTTGTGTTTGCTGCGACGTGGTCTGCCGTTACTGTCCTTGGTATCCGAAGTGCCAAGGTTCCTTGATATGTTGTTGCTGTGAGCCAGCCAGCTATCCTCTCCCGCGCAAAAGCGGGTCATGAGTGTCGAGAGGGCTGCCATAGACTTCGGCTTTTCCTAGCCGAGGTGCCGGGCGAGCCACTCGTCACAGATGTTATGCTTAAATGCCGCTAAGGCCTCTTCATCTGGACAGTCGACAATTTGATTTTTCTTGGTTAGGAACCGTGTCCATAATTGCCTGGCCGATTCCCCCGGCTGCTGAGTTATGTGGCTCAAGTCATCGGCATCCGGTGGTCGCACATAAGTTCCCTGGAAGTTGTCGAGGAATGCATCTTCCAGGTCCTCCCAACAGCCAACGGAGTCTGCTAGCAAGCTATTCAGCCAATGCCGAGCTGGTCCTTTGAGTTTTAGTGGGAGGTACTTGATGGCATGTAGATCATCACCGCAGGCCATGTGGATGTGGAGGAGGAAGTCCTCGATCCATACCGCGGGATCTGTTGTACCATCATATGATTCGATATTTACGGGTTTAAAACCCTCTGGGAATTCATGATCCATTACTTTGTCAGTGAAGCATAGGGCGTGTGCGGCGCCTCTGTGCTGGGCTATATAGCGACGCAACTCGTATGAGTCTTGCCTGCTGTGTTCGGCCCGACCGGATTTACTTTTACTGTATCCGGCGTGACGGTCATCGTCCCGCTTAGGGGCGCGCCCTCATGATCCGTAGATCGATCTTGCGTGTTTTGCCCTGTCTTCCAATACATCTCGCAGGTCTCGCATGTTTCCCCGTGCCTTGGTATTTTTTTTGAATGGCGGCGGGGTGCGGACTGAGCTTCTGGCTGGAATGCCTCTCTGTCTCAGCCACGAGGTGGCCGATCAGCCGTATCATACGCTGGTGATGTAGGTTTCAATGCTTCCTCCTCAAGTCGGGGTAGCAACCTGCGCTTTGGGTAACCCTTGGAAGGGCGTTCGAGTTCATATTCCTCGGCCGCAAGGACTTCAGTCCACCTGTCTGCTAGCAAATCTTGATCTGCTCGAAGCTGTTGTTGCTTTTTCTTCAGGCTATTTGTTGTGGCTATAAGCCGGCACTTAGAGCGCTCCTGCTCGACGGGATCCTCAGGCACGACAAATTCTTCATCGCCGAGGCTCACCTCGTCTTCGGAGAGAGGCATGTAATTGTCATCATCCGCTTAGCCCTCTGCCACTCGCTCAGGAGGGCTGGCTTGTTCATCCTCCGGCTCTAAATCTTGCTGGAGGGGATTGTCATCATCTTCGGCACTGTCCGGAGTACTATTATCTCCTGTGCCGGTATCACCGCTTTTGTCGTGGTGAGACTTAGAGCGACGCCGCTGACGTCGGCGCTTGGGTTGCTTCTTGGAGGGGTCATCCTCCACTGTCTTGTCGCCATTGCCTTCTTTGGGTGTATCTACCATGTAAATATCATATGATGAGGTGGCGGTCCAGTGCCCTGTGGGCAGTGGTTCCTGTTCGTCTCCTGCATCGTTGTCCATACCATCGATGTCTTCGGAGTCGAAGTCGAGCATGTCGGTTAAATCATCGACAACCGCTACTAAGTGGGTGGTGGGTGGGGAGTGAATCTCTTCGTCATCCGCATCCCATTCTAGCCGGACATAGTTCGGCCAAGGTTCTCCTGACAAGGAGAGGGACCTTAACGAGTTTAGCACATCACCGAAGGGCGAGTGCTGAAAGATATCCGCGGAGGTGAACTCCATGATCAGTGCCCAATCGGATTCGATAGGCATGGGCGCAGGCGGTTCGGAGTCCGTGGCCGAAGATGAATCCAGTGGTTCGGCGTCACGGCTCTCATGAGGGGTAAGGTCAGTATTCGGCTCTATCGCCACTGAGAGTGCGGCCTCCAAGGTGGGTTCTATCCGCCCGTCCTCGGGTGGTGCGACCTGCTCCGGATTGAAGGCCGGAGTAGTTGCTGGTGTGATCTCCCGAACACTGTCCGACGGCAGAGCTACATCATGCTCGTCGTGATCGTGCGGCACACCTGGCATGGGCTCGAATCCATCGAAGATCAAGTCTCCGCGGATATCGGCAGTGTAACTCAATTTTCCAAACCTGACCTGGTGGCCAGGGGCGTAGCTCTCGATCTGCTCCAGATGGCCAAGCGAGTTGGCCCGCAGTGCGAAGCCGCCGAATATAAATATCTGTCCGGGGAGGAAGACCTCACCCTGGACCGCATCGTTACCGATGATCGAAGGAGCCATCAAGCCTTATGGTGACAGCACAGTGGAACTCTCAATGAAAGCACCAATGTCGGTGTCAAAACCGGCGGATCTTGGGTAGGGGGTCCCGAACTGTGCGTCTAAGGCGGATGGTAACAGGAGGCGGGGGACACAATGTTTACCCAGGTTCGGGCCCTCTCGATGGAGGTAATACCCTACTTCCTACTTGATTGATCTTGATGATATGAGTATTACAAGAGTTGATCTACCACGAGATCGTAGAGGCTAAACGCTAGAAGCTAGCCTATGGTATGATTGTTGTTGGTCGTACGGACTAAACCCTCCAGTTTATATAGACACCGGAGGGGGCTAGGGTTACATAGAGTCGGTTACAATGGGAGGAGATCTACATATCCGTATCGCCAAGCTTGCCTTCCACGCCAAGGAGAGTCCCATCAGACACGGGACGAAGTCTTCAATCTTGTATCTTCATAGTCCAACAGTCCGGCCAAAGGATATAGTCCGGCTGTCCGGATACCCCCTAATCCAGGACTCCCTTAATGGGTCATATTGTTCTGAACCTTTTATTACGTTTGTCACTTGCAGGTTGTTTCTTCATTCTTGTTCTCTTCATACCAAGCCTTTCATACTTTGAAGGTGTTGTGATTTGGGACAGAAGGAAGGCAGGACAGGAGGTGTTTGATTGGTGTGATAAACAGGTTTGAACCATGTCTAGGAATGTGTCGGACAGCTCAGGTATAGGTGAATCAGCTGATGAGTTGTTGCAAACACCACATAGTAGGCGGGCTAAAGTCTGGGAATACTATGAGCCAGATTTGGTAGAGGTGGACAATGTCCCGAAGGCTGTGTGTAAGTATTGTTCCATGAAATTAGCATGCAAGTCTGGGACGAGCAGCCTTAGAAACCACATTGGTGAGTCATGCCCCAAAATCGACGATGAGTCCAGAAATAGGTTTCTTGCAACAATTAAGAAAAAACCATCAGATGTGTGGTTTGTTTTCGATCCTCAGATTAGCCGTCAGCTCATGATCAAATATTGCATCCACGCCGAGGTTGCATTCAGGAAGTTTGACGATCCTTACTTTGAAGAGTGGATGGACTCGATGCAGCCCACATTTAAAGTTATTCGGCGCCAGACTGTTTGCAACGACTGTGTGGACGCATATGAGCAAATGAAGGATCAGCTGCGCATTGAGTTTGAGTCTCTTGATTCCCGTGTTTGTTTGACCTCGGACATGTGGACCTCTGTACAAGAACTAGGTTATATGTGTGTTACCGCTCACTACATTGATGGCAATTTCAAGCTGAAGAAGAAGGTCATATCCTTTAAAAAAGTCAAGTATCCGCACACAAGTGCGGCCATTGAAGGGACTCTGTGCAAGTGTTTGAATGAATGGGGCATCAAAAGGAAATTGTTTACTTTGACCTTGGATAATGCAGCAAACAACAAACCGACTGTTGACTCATTTGTGCAACATCAAGACCATGGCATGTTGTTTGATGGTGTGGATTTTTATGTAAGGTGTTCGGCACACATCCTTAATACACTACAAAAAAAAGACACATCCATGACATTTTGGGCCGAACGAATTTTTTTTCTGTCATACATATGACACTTCTATGATGATAATTGTGACAAAACCCGGTATCATCATAGATGTGGTGGGCTCCTACTTCTATGACAAAAAATCATGACAGAAAATGGGCTTTTCGTCCTGGGCGGGCCAGAGAAGCAGCTGCATGAAATTCTTTGGGCCGTCCATGACGGAAAAAACTGTGGTAGAAGCGAGGGGGAGGAAAATTTCGGGGAGTTGCCGGTTACGGTGGGAGGTCGGGGGCCGAGTGATGCGCGTTTCTCTCGTACACGTACGCACGTGTGTGCGAGGCGTTAGCTCTAATCAACCCGGCGAGGCGTTGGGTTCTAATGAACCCGGCGATTACCTTGCAGGCTACGCGTTAGTGAATCCGGCGATCGATCGATGGTTGTTAATCGAACCCGATCGGCGATTCGCCGCTCTTGCTGCTAATCAAGCCGATCGATTGGATGAGCGATGGCGTTGCGGGGGGTTGGATGAGCGATGGCGGTGGCGTTGCCTCTGGATGAACAGGACCCGTGGTGTGGAGGGTTGGATGAATAGTAGATGGTGGAGGGTGCCCGTGGAGGGTGGTTGAACAGGACCCGTGGTGTGGAGGGCTGGATGAGCGATGAGCGGTGGAGGGTGGTTGAGCGATGGCCGATGGAGTAAGCGCGCAGCGGTGGAGGCTGGATGAATAGGAGCCCGTGGAGGTGGAGGAGGTCGACGGTGGCCGTGGAGGCTAGAGGAGGTCGACAGTGGAGATGAACAGTATCCCAAGGAGTCCCGTTTTGCGGTACGCCACACCCCTCCCGATGAACAGGACCCCCGTTTCGACCGTAGGAGGTCCATTTCGTCCGTTTTGCAGTACGCCACACCCCTCCCGATCAACAGGACCCCCGTTTCGACCGTAGCACTCCAACACAAGTCCGTTTCATCCGTTTTGCGGTACGCCACACCCCTCCCGATCAACAGGACACCCGTTTCGACCGTAGGAGGTCCATTTCGTCCGTTTTGCGGTACGCCACACCCCTCCCGATCAGCAGGACCCCCGTTTCGATCGTAGGAGGTCCGTTCCCTCCGTTTTGCGGTACGCCACACCCCTCCCGATCAACAGGACCCCGTTCCGAACGTAGGAGGTCTGTTTCCTCCGTTGTGCGGTACGCCAAGCCTCGTTTCCATCGCCTGTTCCGTCCAAGCCCTCCCGATGAACACGACCACACATTCCGTTCTGACCCAGCCGGTTAGCTCCCCATGAACACGACGATGACACTGTTTCTCCGTTCCGACCCAGCCATGTACGTATGCGCGAGTAGGCATTCGAGACCCTGCCCGTATGTACGTACGTGGCCGTATTTTCTTTCTTGCACCCTCGCCGATGTACGTACGTGTACATGCTACATGCGCGCCTCTACTACGACACGTGCGCGCCTCTACTACGACATGTGCGCGCCGCTACATCGACCAGTATGTACGTACACGTTCGCGACCAGAATGACAATGCTACGTACGCCCTGACCAGGTGGGTCCCGACCGTTAGGCACTTCCTTGCCTGCGAAGATGTAGCTGGTGGGTCCCAGCAGTCAGGGAGGCGAATCGTTTTTTTTTTGCCCAGACGCACTTCCTTGCGTGCGAAGATGTAGCTGATGGATCCCAGCGGTCGAAGCGAATCGTTTTTTGCGGACGCACTTCCTTGCGTGCGAAGGTGTAGCTGGTGGGTCCCAGCAGTCAGGAGGGAAACGTTTTTTTTTTGTGAAATACGGTGGCCCGTCCGGTGGGTCCCTGCTGTCAGGTGGAGGAATCATTATTTTCCACGTAATAAAGAGGCAATTCCTTGCTGCGGCCGTGGACCCAGCTGTCAGCCTCTCCACGTATAGTCCACGTCCGATGGAAGTCGTTCCTTGACCACGCCGCGCCGAAAGCACTAGGGCAGTGGACGACGGCTAGGCCTAGGAAGGGGACGACGCGGAGCCGGTGAAGACGCGGCAGTGGATGCCCACGCGGAGAGGAGTATGAGGGTTCACTCGTTCGGCTGCGGTGTGAGGCTGCCGTCGCCGCAGGGCCTGGCCAGCGGTGGGAATAGTAGGGGCCACTGAGGCCTCCGCGGCAGCACAGCCGGGCACGGGAGGCATGAGCAGGCAGCACGATCGGCGCTGCTTTGGGCGGCTGGAGCAAGAAGACCAGAGGTTGAAGAAGCACTACGGCCGTTGGATGGACATCGTACGGTCACTGGAGCTAGAATCGTTCATATTGACTAAGTTGACAAAGCCCTCCGTCCCGTCAACTTAGTAGTCCCTAAGTCAGCCTCCACCAAGGTGGGTCCCAACTAGCGGGGAGTATTCATTTTTTGTGCGTAATAAAGAGGCACTTCCGGTGGGTCCGAGTGACGGCGGGGGAACGTTTTTTAAGTGAAATCGGTGGCCCATCCGGTGGGTCCCATCGATCGAGGGAAGCGTTTTTAGCGAAATAAGGTGGCCCGTCCGGTGGGTCCCTCTTGTCGGTGGAGGAATAATTATTTTGTGCGTAATAAGGAGGCACTTCCTTGCGGCGCCGTGGACCCGGTGTCGGCCTCTCCGTCTGATACTCTTCCGATGGAAGTCGATCGTTGACCACGTTGACCACGCCGCGCCGAGAGCACCGAGGCGGTGGACGAAGGCGGCGCCTAGGAAGGGGACGACGCGGGCCGGGAAGACGCAGCGATGGAAGTCCGCGGAGAGGAGTACGAGGTTCACTGGTTCAGGCTGCGGTGTGAGGCTGCCGTCGCCGCAGAATAACGGGGTGTGGGTGAGTGGATGGATGGCCCGCCAGCGGTGGGAGTAGTATGGGGCGGTGAGGCCTCCATGGCAGCACAACCCGGCCACGGGAGGCGAGGAGCGGCGGCACGACCGGCGTTGCTTTGGGCGGCTGGACCAAGAAGACCAGAGGTTGAAGAAGCACTCTGACCATTGGATGGACATCGTATGGTCCTTGAAGCTAGAATCGTTTATATTGACTAAGTTGACAAAGCCCTTGGTACGCTCCAACTTAGTAGGCCCACAGAGTCAGCCTCGAAACAGTGCGCCCGGATGTCGGGGGAGGAATCATTTTTTGGGCGGCCGAAGCTAAGAATATCCGAGATTGAAGAAGAAGCACGACATCCGTTGGATAGACATCCAACGGCCACTGCTGCTAGAACCGTGTGTTGACTATAATAAGTTGACAAAGCCTTGCATACGCGTCAATTTTTTTTTAGGGGACGCGTCACTTAGTAGGATCACAAGTGTGTGGCAGAGAACTTATAGCCCATTTGAGTTTTGTAAGAATGTACAACCCATTTTTGAATTCTAATGGAATTTACAACAGCCCATTTACAGTTTGTTAAAAGTACAACCCATTTTCTAGCTAGGACAACGATTAATAATTTCAACCAACCATTGAAGAGAGAATTCAATAAAATTTCCCACATTTTGATGGGATCCGATATATTTTTATCCCGAAATTTCTAGTTAGATTAAATATAAATTTGTATTACGTAAAAATCCAACGAAACATTACGCGCAAAACAATGAAAATTTAAGATTTTCAAAATCCATAAATAATATTTTTAAACTAATTTCGTGTTTGGTGCATTTTTTTATAGTTACTGCCCAGTTTTTATAATTACATCCCATTTATTATTTTTAAAGCCCATTTTCCTGTTAAGCCTAATGCATCCCTCCTAGGAAAGATTTGCAGCCAGTGAGCGGAGAATAACAAGTTGACCTTGCAGGGTATTCCTCAAAAGGCGTATAGCTGGGCTAGCCATTTTCATCTTGAAAAATTAGTATCTGGGCTGGATATCGGCACAGGCTAGGCAGACCACAGCCCGCCAATTAATACCCTGCTCTCCTCTGAACAACAACGAAATCATCGCCAAGAAAAACTCTGCAGTGCTCACGCCTCAAAAACACAAATACTACTCGAGCTGCTTGGTCCCAGCTGTCGGCCGCACCTTGTGCAATTCTCTCGTTTATATTGACTACATAGGTTGACAATGGTGTGGGACCGTGATGTCAGGAAACCAGGAGAAAGCAAAAAAATATAGTTGTACATAATAAGGAGGCACTTGCGTACGTACGGCTATGGCCCTAGTGGGTCCCTAGTGTCATCCAGTCAAAATAAAGTCATCTCCTGAATCCTCATGTTCGTTGACCATGTTAACAATGCTCGGCGCCACGGCGAGCGCAACAACTCGAAGGACAACGGAGAGGGCCTCGCGGGCCCTACGGAGGTCTGATACAGCGCCCACTGCTCATTCAGGAAGCCAGGATCATCGGACACCTATGAGCACCTTCGAGAAACTGAGATGGCATGAAACGGTAAGGCCGCGCTTGGGAGCTCTGGTTTATTTCAAACCTGTATTAACATACAAGTGTAATTTACTCGTCATCGGAAATAACGCGTAAAATACAGGCGTAATGAAGCCGAGGGCCCGAGGTCTGTAAATAAAACTGGCGGGTTACGCGTGTAATTTGAGAGACCAGTGTATATTTTACGAGCACTGCTATATGGACGACATTACCAGACGAAACATGCACGACGTGCGTATCATGCCATCCATGGACAAGGCTGAAACAGCAGCTAACGGCTGGATTAGCAATCGTCCGAGTGTCGTTCGGCGTTTTTATCATGTGTGAAGTACTTCCGATATTTTACTAGTCGAAATCGACTAACCAAGCTCCTTCGCCCGAGACCATCTGCTTTAATTTACAAGCGTCAGTTTTACAAGCGGTTTTGGTTGGAAAACGATGATCCAATCACGGCCTAATATCATGAGTTGGTCGGAAGATCATATGGTTTCACGTCTAACCTACCCGACATGTCGTATAGGCTATGAATGAAACATCAAACGATGAACTTCTTACGCACGGAAACAACAGAAGAGGATGATCTTCTTAACAAGCAAATCACTGGCATTAGATCGACATGCAAAACAATGCAAAGCATTATTCTTAGGAGGCACGGTGAACAGCTTATGATGCAGCATGCCACAACATTCCAAGATCAACTTTGCAATCAAACACAAGGCCTGGCATTACATAGACAATATTCAGAACAAACTCTTAACACAGTAATATCTCAGCAGAGTAACTATTTACTTCTAAACCGAACACAGGAATAGGAAAAAACACTCGACGCTGCTCACAGCAAGGGCGTCCCACTCAAAAATATCAAATGCATGTCTTCTGGCTAACATCAATGAGCAAATTTTGACAAGGTTTTCCAATTCCAATATATTAAACTAACGTCTTCTTTCTAACATCAATGATTAAACTTTGACAAGATTTTCCCATTCAAAATATGTAATGCCTATGATCGTGGAGTCCTATCGTAGCTTCTTGTACTTGTTTGGGCACTTTTTGCCCAGGGCACTCCACGTGTTGTTAAATTGCCAATGGTCTCTGCAGACTAGTCATGTCACCGATGTCTAATAATACTCTGTAAAGCTTCTCGGTCATTCCTTCTGTAATGTACCGCAAACAGTGACTGCTTCTTTCTACAAAGTGGAACGACCAACTGGACCCAGTAACGCAGCAGTTTGCCTTGGACACATTGGCTCCTTTTGTGCAGTTCAATTAAAATCGAAGTCGGAATAAAACCGAGCTTTAATTTTGATATCCCTGTAAGCAACAATAGGTATAAGGGAAACAACTACTGAGAAATAACGGTTGATGACTTGTCTTAATGGGAAACAAAACAGGAGAGTAGCAATTCTCCATCAGTGTGATTCATTCATATTGACTGAGACATTATCTTAACAATGCTTTGTTTCAACATGTATAAAGAACGACAAAGCAGAAAAGTACCATTCCTAAGACAATGCAACTGATTCATTTTAACAGAGACATTATCTTAACAATACCTTGGTTAAACATGTAGAAAGAACTACAAAGCGGGATAGTACCATTCCTAACAAGTGTTGTAGTATTGAACTAAGATTCAGTAGTTAATTAATTCTGAGAGTGGCATTGCTTAATTTTACCAGCGGCATTATATTAACGAAAAGCATAAACAGTTCCAGGGAGAGTGGGCGCAACAACAATATGTGCTTCCATCTACTTATAAAGGGGGTGATGAAGAGTTTGTTGTAACAAAGCAACAAGCATCATGTCTGGGTTGGTCCCATTTTTGTTCACTACTTAATGGGAAAAGACAGCAATACAATAGCTTCAATTCAACATTTATTTAAAACAGTACCAAAACAAGTAGCACAACATCTCAAAGCACACTGCACATCATGTGGTTGAGACCAAGATTTGAAACAACTCGCCACGAAGACTGGAAACAAATCTCGATCTACTTTTGTGCAGTTCCACCAAAATTAAGCAAAGTCACCGGTGTGACATTCAAGATGAACTGCACAAAACACTCTTAAAACATAAGTGTTTCGAGTAGCGAAGCAAAATGTCGCAATAGCAACAAGTTGAATCGATACCCCTGTTTTAACAGAGGCAAAAAAGGAAACAATTACTTGCCGATAAAGGAGGATGAAACAAGCGGTGACGAAAAGAAGCATCTAACTTATCTTGGATGGAAAACAAAGTAGGATAGTAGCATTTCTAAAACGGTTGCATTGATTCATATTAACAGAGACATTCTCTTGAAACAACATTCGTTAAAAAATGTACTTTACTTTTAACAGTGGCATTGCTTCAATTTTTCCGGCGGCATTCTTAGATTAACAACAGCAAAATAGATGTATGGGACATGCTAGCACCATGTGCGTCCACACGTATAAATGGGTGATGCAGAGTATGTAGCGAAGCAACATATCTGTGTTGGTCCCATACTTGTTCTCTTTGAACTTTTTTCCTATGTGAGGGCAGCAAATCTAGTCCTGCACAAACTACCCGACCCCCCCAGTTTCTTTCCCTTTTCAACAAAGAGATCGGTTCCTTACATATGTGTGTACTGGGTTACCCCCTTTTCCCCTTTTCGACCAACAAAGCGGCTGGATAGCCAGTCTATACTACTTTTCCTCCCTCCTTTCCTCATTGAACCACGTCCTAGATTCATGCTCCACCCCACCGCACCTTTCTTTCCTCTTTGAACCAAGACCTAGATTCGACTACAGATCGAAAAAGATCCACATGCAGCTAGAGCAACAGCGGTTTCAAAAAACTTATACCTTAGGGTCGTCGGGATGTGGCAAGGCGTGCGGCGGGAGGCGGATCTGCCCACACTACATCGACAGCAAGGAAGAAGGGGTCGGTGGCCCTCCCTTACAGCGCTGGGTGAAAGAGAACAAGCACAGGCCGGCGGTGGATTGCCTCCTCGCCGAAGGCGATAGAGTTAACGCTGCACCTCCTCCCTTCCGGTGCGACGGGATCTGAGCGCCTCCTTCACCAGCTGTGAGGGGAGAGAGAGACAAGAGGCCAACGCAGCCTTGTTTAGATCTGGTGAAGAGAGGTGAGAGGCTGTGAATATAGCAAACCCTAGCAAATGAGCGCTAAGCCTCCAGCGTGTATCATATATGTATTCTGGCGAGCATGTGGAAGTGCAAACCCTAGCGAACAAGCGTTGAGGCTCCGCTTATATATATACTAATGTAGTACGGACTGAGCTCGGTGCCTTCACTTTGCATCTGCTTTTGGCTGTATGACAGTGAGCCACCACATTTTGGGCCCACATGTCATAAACCCAAAGGCAGTGCACTAAATCAATGAAGCTGCGTCCATATAGTACTCTCGTGTATCGACTAATATATAGTAGAGTGGTTTTCTTATTCTCTCCATAACAATCGTTTTAAATTGTGTAAGTCTGAAACGAAACTCTTTATTTAATGTACAGTGAAGAAAACTAGTACTACTTCTGATGTACTAACAATCCACGCCCACGCGTCTTGGTCGCACTTCCTGTCCTTCACGTGTGGTACACTACCCTCCCTTAAGTGAACAACCACACATGCGCCAAATTATCGGAAACGTGTGAGAGTGTGTACAAATAAAAATTTTAATTTCAATTATCGGAAAGGTTTGAGAGTATAACAAAGTTTGACTTGATCAAATCTAATATCTTGAGTAAATAAAAATGGAGGCTACTCGTCCATCCGGTTTTAGTCCACACCATTTTTAAAATCAAAGTTAATAGTTGGACAAATAAAATTACAGGGAGCTGGAGACAAAGTTGTGAGAAGGCTTAGAAATCAATACAAAACTTATGCTCTTAGTACCAGCGTCGATCCTTCTTGAGGAAACATTTGGTTCATAGCCAATTGTGTGATAAAATTGCACCAACGTGAAAGGCGACCGCGTCTCCAACGCAACCAAGGTGAACTGAAGAAGGATATCATCTTTGTGCATAACAAGCAAAGAGCACTGATGGAAGACAACTTGTTTTTCATTGAAAATCGATCAGCTTCACCAGCCGACGCAACCATGAGGCGCAACCATGAGCATCGATAGGTCATCGTGGTGATGCATCATCCATTTGGCATCAAGTTTGGGTGAGGCACCTATGAAGTTCGACAAATCCTCACTGTGGTCTGTTTCTTCTCAGTAATCAAGCTCGAGGAAGGAAGAACCATGTGGAAGAGGACAGTGAGGTGGAACAACAATGGCCATCCAACTTTGTGCAGTTCCACTAAAATTGAGGAAGACATGCCCGGGTATGGAGACACGCATCGCTGTTTCCAAAAATATAAAAAAGGGTTAGCAACGACATCTCAATTGTCAATAAGAATTAATGAAAAGTACACCAACAAACAGAAGCATCATAATTATATCTTGATGGGAACTAAACCAGGATACCCGAGAAAAAAAGCATTTCTTCATTTAACCAGTGATAGTACTACCACCATATGGACAATGACCGCACAACCACCATGTACTTTTTGTCGAAACAACATGTATACCTCCACCGAGGCATAAATCAGGAAAACTTTTCGAGTGGCATTTCCTCTATAGTAGTACTAGTAGGTGATGCTGGACCAGCCGACGAACCCTAGCTACTATGCATGGGGAGCTGGGGAGTAGTCGCATAGAAGAAAACCCGCACGCAGCGACCTGGGGAGCTAGACCAGTACAAGAAGTTATACCTCAGGTGGGCGAGATATCATTTAGGCAGGCGGGCGGGATCTTCCCACACGACGGCGGCGAACAAGGGCGCGGAGGATCTTCGTCCGCGCCAGCGCCGGCTCCGAGAGGACGGTGCACATCGGCTCCCTCCGTCGCCGATGGCGACAACGTTAACGCTGCACCTCCTCACCTCCCACAGCGGACGGGATTCGGTCGGATCTGTGACCACTGGTGAGGAGAGAGATAGTGTGGACACTGTCATCTTGTTTTGACATGGAGAGGGTGAGAGAGCGAGACGCGAGAAACTCTATCAAACAAGAGGCTATAATGGAGTAAAAAAATTTCTCCATAGCAGTGGTTTTAAATAGAATACGCGCGTCCGCGGAAAAAAGAAACCAAAACTGGCGGACAATTTTTTAAGGGTCTGTCTAGGACACATCTAGATGTGACATAGTTATGTCACATCTAAGTTGATGTCCACTCTGTTTGTGGTCTATTTTTTTTGTCCTAGTTTTTTTTTGTTTCTTGTTGCTACATTATATACTTGTGGGAGCTTACATGTGATATCCTTAAATAACATCTAGATGTGAATTAGACAAACTGATTTTCTAACGTACCAAGAAAGATAACTCGATCAAAAACACGCCCTCGCTTCTAGGTCGCGAGAGTCGTCGCGCACACACACACATAGACATAGACATGCATATCAGTGTTTACGTAAAATTCCATTTCCATCTCCATCTCCAATCATATTTGTCCAACTGGCACATTATTTACGTTGTTAATTATATACGCAGCAATATTAACATACAACATCTCTTGTTTGCGCGTCCGACCGCTGCCACGGCGGTCTGACCAACCGAACCCTCTTCATCGCCCGCGTGCTTCCCGCCAAAACGGTCGATTGCCGCATTCATGCCCGGCCAGAGCGGACGCGACCTCTCACTGGCTTCGGCATTGAAGCGGCGCGCCGGCCGAGAGAGCGTCGCCCGCGCCGCTTCCGGGTGCACACGGCTGCTCCGTGTTCAAAGGTCGCAATAGCCGGCTACAACATGCATGTAAAAAGTTCTTGGGAGTTCGTGCTACAGCTAGTTGTCCTCCCCCAACTCATCAATCTCTTCCAGTAGTGCTAGTACTCCATGGCGCGATCCATCGACAAGCAGGCGGGAAAGTTATCATATACTCGGTTTGCGGTGAGTGGCATGCCGAGCGACCGTGTGGGGTCGAGCCATGGAGGAGGGTGAGACACGAACTCGACAGACGTGATTTAAACGTTGGTTTTGCTCGATGGCGCGATCCAACGAAATGAAACTTTGGTTTCTCTCTGTTTCCATTTTTTCTCCGGAAAAACGAAAACTTTCCACTCCATTTTCATTCCTATTCCAAGGTTGCCCCGTTACAACATTCCATCAAATACAAATGAAAACTAACACGCATGCTGATGCATCTCAATGATTCACGGATCATAGCCAATATTTACTTCACAACTAAAGAAAAAAGTTGTGAGAGCGTGTACGAAAGAAAATCTACCGATGGGGTCACTATGACTTAAACCCTAAACCCTAAACATTATTTAATTCCCTGGCCAGGTAGAACCTGTCGAAGGAAAGACGGCTAGCACCCTCGGATCATACGATGCTTTTGTGCAGTTCCACTAAAATCGACCTGAGCATCCCTGATGGAAAACATTTTGAAGAAGTGTGATTAGAATAATAGTACTGGCACTAGTTCATGAGACATAAACTCATCACAAGTAGAAGCCGGTAGAAGTAGAGAAAGATCGACCTGGAGATGGAGCTACGGCAGTGGAGCAAGCCGGCTCCAAAAGGAAGATGGACTACTTGGGACGTCGGGCTGTAGCTAGAAGGGCGGTTGGGACGCACCAACTATGGGTTTTCTCCCTCGCCGATGTCGACCGCGTCTACGCAGAACATTGTTCCCTTCCCCCAGCTGCGGGATCAGGCCCGTCGTTCTATGCTTGTGAAGAGAGCAACCTTAGCAAGCAGGCTTGTAGCTTAGGCTCCTGCTAGTGTATATATAGTGGTTTTTTTTCTCTCCATATCAACCATTTTATATTGCGTCGTGTCATTCAAGAGTGAAATGATGGTTGCTTCTTCCGACTAACTTCTTTGTATGATTTGACTGCTCCTTAGTGGCCCCTACACGTACTCCCCTACGTGTATGCAACAGTCCACGCGTACACATGGGCGCAAAAATGCGCGACGCCCCCTAATGCATGCATGTCCGAGCACACGACGAAACACACACGTCACGCTAAGTGCTCAACCTACACGTGCATGCACACACATACTCAGTCGGGGTGAGCTAGTGACCGTATAAACACCGGAAAATATATATATTGGCGCAATGGCGTATTATGAAGTCCATGACCGTATTTTTACAAATATACAGTGATGAGATGTTGTATTTATCTCGTTTGAAATTAAGCCATATTAACCGGAGAGGAGGCAGTATGGACTAGCATTACTTTGCTGTGTCCCGTCAACTTGCCGAATGACGAGAAGGTTGCAGGACGGGAGAAGCTTGCGCGCGGTGGCTCGCAGGACAAGGAGAAACTTTTGACTAATGCAAGCTCTCCCTCGCTTAGGCGGTGGGCGTGCAACAGTTAATTCGGTGTCAGATTGCCAGAAGCATACACTATACTACTAGTGCTACTATTGTTCGACTTCCCGAATAGGCGAACAGCCAAGCGCAAAGTTTACTAGTACTAGTACTACTACTACTATAGTCTATAAAGGTACGTACTATACTAGTACTAGGAACCGGATGGAGGAGTGTCTGCACTCTTATTATAATTTTAAAATGTGATAAAGCAATCTTCAACACATTTGGTTCTCTTCTAGGGTTCTTGCATGTGATAATGGAAATTGATTGCATGGAACACTCGCCACAATTCTCGCTTAATTCTGGCTCATATCCTGTTACAAATAGTAGCGCTCGGTAATATTTCCTCTTTTTTTGTTATTCAGCATGTAAACAGGTCAGCAAACCTTGCGGCGCATCTTCATGCGAACCGTGCTTGCTGCACTTTGAATGTGGCCGAGAGCTGGCTTGATGAAACACCTCGCTTCCTACTTCTTTTTTTGCGGGGTACCTAGCTTCCTAGTGACCAGTGTCTTGGCTGATCGTCCTAACAATGCTTATATATGAATAAAGCTCTCTCATTTGCCCGCAAAAAAGATTAAGCCATATTAACCGGAAAGGAGGGAGTATGGACTAGCACTACTTTTTGGTGTGTCCGTCAACTCGCAGAGCGAGGAGAAGCTTGCGGGACAAGGTGAAGCTAAACTTCGCTGACTAATGCAACCTACCCTCGGTGGACATGCATCCGTCCATTTGGTGTCAGATTGTCAGAGGAATACATTGTAGTACCCAACATGCGGAGTACCATCATTGTTCGACTTCACGAAGAGGCGAAGAGCCAAGCGCATTAGTACGAGTAGTACTACTACTAGAACCGCATGGTGGAGCATCTGTACTCTTATTTTTTTTATCTTTGATAAAGTACATGTTTATTCCGGAGAAGGGCGGAAAACGACAGCCCAACATGTAATGAATGATATCGATCAACCAACCATGCTCGAATATATCTTGGCCTGCGTGCGAGCCCGTCTGTGTGTTCTCGCTCCTCGTCTCTCTTAAGGAACGGCGGGTTGGCTCTTTGCCGTCAATTGAGATCGGTTTGCTCACACTCCTGTCCCACATGTCAGTGATATGCCAAGAGGAGGTGCGTTGACCGACCGCCATCGCATACTTGGTTTTGCACCTTCATACTACTCCTCCCTCATCACAGTTTACTGGTAGCTTCATTATGATGCATTTCTCTCAATGCATTTCCACCACCAGAGAGACTTTAGACGCGTTTGGTTTAATGCTCAATTAATTAGGGCGTGGTAACCGCAATCAAGTCCACAATTTTCTCTCCATGTACTGTACACTACGGAGTGGAGTAAGTGCATGCATGTGTGTACCCGGGGTGGAAGCACTGCATGCATGTGTGTACGCATTATTCCCTCTAGTAATAGACGCCGTGCTATAACTACCAATGCTATTTTTCAGGCCGGTCGCTAGTCGCCTTGGTCCCACAGATTGTTTTCTTTTTTCTGAAGCGCGTTGTATAAACAGTGACGGATGGAGTAGTATGAGAAGATTCAAAGAAGAGTGTATTGATGGTTGCTTCTTCAGAGCAACTTACAGTGGGAAAGGTGGGGCTTATGATTTGACTGCTCATTACTTACTATTAATGCGGCGCAACGACCGGGCTGAGTCTCTCATGCGGTTGTGCACTAACCCCTCGGTTCTTAAATATACTCTGGAGTATATTTGTCTTTCTAGAGATTTCAACGAGTGACTACTCAAATATTTGTCTTTTTAGAGATTTCAAATGGACTGGCACATACGGATGTATATATACATATTTTAGAGTGTAGATTCACTCATTTTGCTCCGTATGTAGTCACTTGTTGAAATCTCTAGAAAACGAATAAATATTTAGGAGCGGAGGAGTACATATCTGAAGCAAAATGAGTGAATCTACACTCTAAAATATGCCCGTTTGAAATTTGTAAAAAGACAAATATTTAGGAACGAAGGAGTATAATTTTGTGCATGGAACCTGGACCCGAATGATGAAGAGGTTTCTGGCAATGCTATCAAGTTTCCATCATTTGTTTACATAATTGACGTACTATACAAATAATTTTCTAGTGGCATGAAATTGTACAATGGTGTGAGCTTTCAGCTTTTGTTTCGCGTGTCTTGCCATCGATGCTCTTTCGGAAACAATAAAAAACTAACTTCCTTGCTAATGCATGTAAATTATTAGCAGATCAGAGCTAATAATTACATCACAACTGAAGACAGAGTTGTGAGAAGGTGCTAAATTAAAATTGATCCATGCTTTCATTGGCAGCAACGTCCCCCCAGATCTGTCTAAATCAACAAGGCATGTTGGGAAAAAAAGTAGCTGTCTGGAGCATGCAACATTCCGATCATTTTGTGCAGTTCCACTAAAATAGAGCTGAGCGTCCCTGTTCCAAAGATATTAAGTGTGATAACGATAATAAAGGACTGCTGATGAAACAATAAACACACAAATATAAGCCGGTCACCTTTGCAGTCTCTCTTAATACTAACTAGTTGGAGAAGATTAGGCTCGGAGTTGGATGAGGAGGATAGAGCAAAACCAATCTCCCTTTGTGCATTCGCATTGAAATGTAGAGACGTTGCCCATGTGACATTTTAGTACAACTGCACAAAACACTCTTAAGAAAAAAGTGATTTGTGCAGTTCACCAAAAGGTCGCAATAGCAACGAGGTAAAATGGATAGCCCTGTTTGCAAAAAAGAGGTAGAAAGGAAACAATTACTGGCCAACAACAGTTGATGACACATGCGACGACAAAAAAGAAGCATATTCCTTGCCCTAAGGGAAGATAACAACACGGTTGTGTTTGTCTAAAAGCGGTGTGAGGCGAGAATGCAATATGGAAAGTATCTTTGGACGAGCTACGTTTTGGGCAAAGAACTATGGAAGATCCACATGCAGCGGCGTGGGAATACGGGCGGTGGAGCAAGGCGGAGGATACCTTGAGGTCGTCGGGATGTAACTAGGTGAGCGGCAGCGGGCGGAATCTGCGAGCTTGGTCAGAGAGAATAGCTTGTACCGCAGATCGGGACGTGCTGCCTCGGCGCCGTCGAGCGGAGAAACAATGCACTTCCTCCCTTTCCCCCGACGGACGGGATGCGGCGGATCAGTGACCAATGGTGAGAGAGAGAGAGAGGCCACCGCCTCCCTTTCCCTCGGCGGACGGGATGCAGCGGATCAGTGACCAGCGGTGAGAGAGAGAGAGAGCCATCGCAGCCTTGTGTGAGATACTCAAGAAGCGACAAACCGAGCGCAAGGCTCCATTGTATATAGTGAGCGGACTACCTTTTTCTCCATAAAATCGTTTTATATTCGTATGCGTGCCATTGGCGCTATAACTTTATTTAAAAATAACACGGCAACGCGTCAAGTCGAACTTTGTTTAGTGCGGCGTGGTACCACGACCTCCTAGGTAAAGAACCGCTCTGAGCGTTCAAATTAGCACGTGGGCTGCCATTTCAGTAAAGAAATGAGCTCCACTTTAATGTACCAGCGTGGGTGTGGCTGGGCACGGCGTGAAATGCGTGCACGGCGCACCTATTCTCTTCTTGTATCGTACACCACCTACGTGGGGTTGTGTGAGATAGATACAAACCTAGAGAGATATAGTGTGTTGGTTCTTGAGAGTTTTTTTTTGGGGGGGTCAATCAAAAATGTAACATATGCAATGTGTGTGAAATAGAGTCTGGATATAACATATATATAGAGGCGATCCACGAGAAGAGAGTGGAGGTATCATCGGCTTGAGGTGTCCATAGAATCGAAAAGAGGGATGATGTGTGTGTGTGTGCCACCTGATCGATAAAGAGTGCCATCAAATTTGTGTGTGCCCACGTCAAAGATATAGAGTGGCTGGCCCTCTTTGGAGCGTGAGAGAGGACATGTGCAGTTTGTCTCTGTGGCATGGATACCTACCTGCAGTGCTCGACTATCGGTGTGTGGTGGGGGAAGAGGGAGGCCCAATTAACTATAGAGGTACAATGGTTGGTATATGTGTGGAGGAGTAGAGAGGCCTACCTCCTGTATTAAGGAGATCGATCTGCCTCATGTATTAAGGGAGATCGATCTACACCCATGCATATGTGCAGGAGAGGAATAAGGTTGGGAGAGAGACAAAGCTAGAGTGTTGGAGGGGGTGGTAGTGGAGTTGCTTCTAACAAATGGTGGGATAGGCTTGTTAGACAAACGGAGGGCACACCCGCAATATCAATAAGATAGGAGATGGTTGCTTGTTGTCTGTGCACATGCGTGTGAGAGACGGGTCAGGAGGCATGCACGAATGATGAGGGGGGACGATGTGGCTGTGGTAAGCAGACATAACTACATAGGAAGATCAATCGCCCTTTGTTAGAGAAAGGAGAGACATAACTTGTGAGGTACGTCGATCGATGGGGGGGTACTTAAAGTCGATCTAGGTATATGTTGGGAGATCGATCGGTATACATGTTGGGGAACGTAGTAATTTCAAAAATTTTCCTACGATCACGCAAGACCATGGTGATGGCATAGCAACGGCGGGAAGAGTGTCCGTCCACGTACCCTCGTGAACCCGAAAGCGAGCGTTATAACAACGCGGTTGATGTGGTCGTGCGTCTTCACGACCCGACCGATCCAAGCACGAGCGTCGGCACCTCCGAGTTACGCACGTTCAGCCCGATGGCGATCCCGGACTCGATCCAGCAAAGTGTCGGGGATGAGTTCCGTCGACGACGGCGTGGTGGCGATGATGATGCTCCACCGGCGCGGGGCTTCGCCTAAGCTCGCGACGATATGACTTCTCCAGCGCAGGCTTCGCCTAAGCTCATGACGATATGACCGAAGTGGAATATGGTGGAAGGGGCACCGCTGCGGCTAAGAAATCAACTTGTGTGTATTGGGGTGCTCCCTGCCCCGTATATAAAGGAGCCAAGGGGAGGTGGCGGCCAAGAGGAGGCGCGCAAGGGAGTCCTACTCCTCCGGGAGTAGGACTCCCCCAATCCTAGTTGGATTAGGATTCCGGAGGAGAGAGAGAGAGGGGGCGGCCCACCTTTCCTAGTCCTAATAGGACTAGGGAAGAGAGGGGCCACCACCTAGGGCTGGCCCTTCTCCTTTCCTCCAAGGCCCACTATGGGCCCATGTAGTTCCCGGGGTTCGGTAACCTCCGGTACTCCGTAAATTCGATTTCACTCGGAACCTTTCCGATGTCCAAATGTAGGCTTCAATATATCAATCTTTATGTCTCGACCATTTGAGACTCCTCGTCATATCCGTGATCACATCCGGGACTCGAACAACCTTGGTGCATCAATACTTATAAACTCATTATGGTGCCATCGAAGCGTTAAGCGTGCGGACCCTACGGGTTCGAGAACTATGTAGACATGACCGAGACACCTCTCGGTCAATAACCAATAAGCGGGACCTGGATGCCCATATTGGCTCCTACATATTCTCTGAAGATCTTTATCGGTCGAGACCGCATAACAACATCGTTGTTCCCTTTGTCATCGGTATGTTACTTGCCCGAGATTCGATCGTCGGTATCCAATACCTAGTTCAATCTCGTTCTTGGCAAGTCTCTTTTCTCGTTCCGTAATACATCATCTCACAACTAACACATTTAGTTGCAATGCTTGCAAGGCTTATGTGATGTGCATTACCGAGAGGGCCCAGAGATACCTCTCCGACAATCGGATGACAAATCCTAATCTCGAAATATGCCAACCCAACATGTACCTTCGGAGACACCTGTAATGTACCTTTATAATCACCCGATTCGTTGTGACGTTTGGTAGCACCAAAAGTGTTCCTCGGGCAAGCGGGAGTTGCATAATCTCATAGTCATAGGAACATGTATAAGTCATGAAGAAAAGCACTAGCAACAAACTATACGATCAGGTGCTATGCTAATGGAATGGGTCATGTCAATCAGATCATTCAACCAATGATGTGATCCCATTAATCAAATAACAACTCCTTGTTCATGGTTAGGAAACATAACCATCTTTGATTAACGAGCTAGTCAAGTAGAGGCATACTAGTGACACTCTGTAGGTTTATGTATTCACACATGTATTATGTTTCCGGTTAATACAATTCTAGCATGAATAATAAACATTTATCATGATATAAGGAAATAAATAATAACATTTATTATTGCCTCTAGGGCATATTTCCTTGATCTCCCACTTGCACTAGAGTCAATAATCTAGATTACACAAGAATGATTCTAACACCCATGGAGTCTTGGTGCTGATCATGTTTTGCTCGTGGAAGAGGCTTAGTCAGCGGTGCGCAACATTCAGATCCGTATGTATCTTGCATATCTCTATGTCTCCCACGGACCAAATCCGGATGGAGTTGAGGCGTCTTTTGATGTGCTTGGTTCTTTTGTGAAATCTGGATTCCTTTGCCAAGGCAATTGCACCATATTGTCACAAAAGATTTTCATGGACCCGATACACTAGGTACAACACCTAGATCGGTTATGAACTCCTTCATCCAGACTCCTTCATTAGCTGCTTCCGAAGCAGCTATGTACTCAACTTCACATGTAGATCCATAGCGGCGCTTTGTTTGGAACTGCACCAACCGACAGCTCCACCGTTTAATGTAAATCGTATCCGGTTTGCGATTTAGAATCGTCGGATCGATGTCAAAACTTGCATCGGCGTAACCGTTCGATGAGCTCTTTGTCACCGCCATATATGAGAAACATATCCTTAGTTCTTCTCAAGTACTTAAGGATGTTCTTGACCGCTGTCCGATGATCCACTCTGGATTACTTTGGTACCTGCTGCTAAACTTACAGCAAGGCACACATCAGGTCTGGTACACAGCATTGCATACATGATAGAGCCTATGGCTGAAGCATAGGAACATCTTTCATTTTCTCTCTATCTTCTGCGGTGGTCGGGCATTGAGTCTTACTCAACTTCACACCTTGTAATACCGGCAAGAACCCTTTCTTTGCCTGATCCATTTGAACCTTTTCAAAACTTTATCAAGGTATGTGCTTTGTGAAAGTCCTATTAAGCGTCTTGATCTATCTCTATAGATCTTAATGCCCAATATGTAAGCAGCTTCACGAGGTCTTTCATCGAAAAACTCTTATTCAAGTATCCTTTATGCTATCCAGAAATTCTATATCATTTCCGATCAATAATATGTCATCCACATATAATATCGAAAATGCTCTGAGCTCCACTCACTTTCTTGTAAATCGAGCTTCTCCAAAGTCTCATATAAAACCAAATCTTTGATCACACTATCAAAGCGTTTATTCCAACTCCGAGAGGCTTGCACCAGTCCATAAATGGATCGCTGGAGCTTGCACACTTTGTTAGCTCCTTTGGATCGACAAAACCTTCGGTTGCATCATATACAACTCTTCTTCCGAAATCCATTCAGAATGCAGTTTTAACATCCATTTGCCAAATTTCATAATCATAAAATCGGCAATTGCTAACATGATTGGACGACTTAAGCATCGCTTCTGGTGAGAAGGTCTCATCGTAGTCAATCCCTTGAACTTGTCGAAAACCTTTTGCAACAAGTCGAGCTTTATAGACGATAACATTACCATCGTCGTCGGTCTTCTTCTTGAAGATCCATTTATTCTCAATTGCTTGCCGATCATCGGGCAAGTCAACCAAAGTCCACACTTTGTTCTCATACATGGATCCCATCTCAGATTTCATGGCCTCAAGCCATTTTGTGGAATCTGGGCTCACCATCGCTTCTTCATAGTTAGTAGGTTCATCATGTTCGAAGAACATGACTTCCAAAACAGGATTACCGTACCACTCAGTGCGGATCTTGTTCTGTTGATCTCTGAAGTTCTGTAGAAACTTGATCTGAAGTTTCATGATCATCATCATTAGCTTCCTCCTATTTGGTGTAGGTGTCACGAAACTGTTTTACGTGATGTACTACTTCTTAATAAGGGAGTAGATACAGATTATCTCATCAAGTTCTACTTTCCTCCCACTCACTTCTTTCGTGAAACTCTTTCTCAAAAGTTTCGAATTTAGCAACAAAAATCTTGCCTTCGGATCTGTGATAGAAGGTGTACCCAACTGTCTCCTTTGGGTATCCTATGAAGACACATTTCTCCGATTTGGGTTCGAGCTTATCAGGTTGAAGCTTTTTCACATAAGCATCGCAGCCCCAAACTTTCAAAAGCGACAACTTTGGTTTCTTGCCAAACCACAGTTCATAAGGCGTCGTTTCAGCAGTTTAGATGGTGCCCTATTTAAAGTGAATGTAGCCGTCTCTAAAGCATAACCCCAAAATGATAGCGGTAAATCAGTAAGAGACATCATAGATCGCACCATATCTAATAAAATACGATTCGACGTTCGGACACACCATTACGTTGTGGTGTTCGGTGGCGTAAGTTCTGAAACTATTCCGCATTGTTTCAAATGTAGGCCAAACTTCGTAACTCAAATATTCTCCTCCACGATCAGATCGTAGAAACTTTATTTTCTTGTTACGATGATTTTCCACTTCACTCTGAAATTCTTTGAACTTTTCAAATGTTTCAGACTTGTGTTTCATTAAGTAGATATACCCATATCTGCTCAAATCATCTGTGAAGGTGAGAAAATAACGATATCCGCCACGAGCCTCAACATTCATTGGACCACATACATCGGTATGTATGATTTCCAATAAATCTGTTGCTCTCTCCATAGTTCCGAGAACGGTGTTTTAGTCATCTTGCCCATAAGGCACGGTTACAAAGTGCCAAGTGATTCATAATCAAGTGACTCCAAAGTCCATCGAGATGGAGTTTCTTCATGCGTTTTACACGATATGACCTAAGCGGCGATTGCCACAAATAAGTTGCACCATCATTATCAACTCTGCATCTTTTGGTTTCAACATTATGAATATGTGTATCACTACTATCAAGATTAAGTAAAACAAACCATTCTTCAATGGTGCATGACCATAAAAGATATTATTCATATAAATAGAACAACCATTATTCTCGATTTAAATGAATAACCGTCTCGCATCAAACAAGATCCAGATATAATGTTCATGCTCAACGATGGTACTAAATAACAATTATTTAGGTCTAATACTAATCCGAAGGTAGATGTAGAGGTAGCGTGCCGATTGCGATCACATCGACTTTGGAACCATTTCCCAGCGCGATCGTCACCTCGTCCTTAGCCAATCTTAAGCAATCCGTAGCCCTGTTTGAGTTGCAAATATTAGCAATGAACCAGTATCAAATACCAGTGCTCTGCGGTATTAGTAAGGTACACATCAATAACAAGTATATCACATATACCTTTGTTAACCTTGCCATCCTTCTTATCCGCCAAATACTTGGGGCAGTTCCGCTTCGATGACCAGCCTGCTTGCAATAGAAGCACTCGGTTTCAGCTTAGGACCAGACTTGGGTTTCTTCTCTTGATCAGCAACTTGCTTGCCGCTCTTTTGAAGTTTCCTTTTCCTTTCCTTTGCCCTTTTCTTGAAACTAGTGGTTTTGTTGACCATCAACACTTGATGCTCCTTTTGATTTCTACCTCCATGACTTTCGGCATCGCGAAGAGCTCGGGCATAGTTTTGGTCATCCCTTGCATATTATAGTTCATCACGAAGCTCTTGTAGCTTGGTGGCGTGATTGGAGAATTCATCAATGGCGCAATCATCCGGAAGATTAACTCCCAGTTGAATCAAGTGATTGTTATATCCGGACATTACGAGTATATGCTCACTTGTGAAACCATTCTCCTCCATCTTACAGCTATAGAACTTATTGGAGACTTCATATCTCTCAATCCGGGCATTAAGCTTGGAATATTAACTTCAACTCTGGAACATCTCATATGCTCCATGGTGTTCAAAGCAGCGTTGAAGTCCGGTTCTAAGCCGTAAAGCATGGCACACTGAACTATAGAGTAGTCATCAGCTTTGCTTTGCGGACGTTCACAACTTCGGCGCAGCCCTTACACCAGGCACTGGCACCTAACGGTGCTTCGGGGCGTAATTCTTACGTGCAGCAATAAGGATAATCCTCAAATTCGGACCCAGTCCGTGTAATTGCTACCATCATCTTTCAACTTTGCTTTCTCAAGGAACGCATTAAAATTTAACGGAACAACAAAGCCGAGCCATCTATCTACACATCATAGACAAGCAAGATACTATCGGTACTAAGTTCATGATAAATTTAAGTTCAATTAATCATATTACTTAAGAACTCCCACTTAGAAAAATATCCTCCAATTCTCTAAGTGATTGCGTGATCCATATCAACTACACCATGACCGATCATCACGTGTGATGGAGTAGTTTCAATGGTGAACATCAATATGTTGATCATATCTACTATATGATTCACGCTCGACCTTCGGTCTCCGTGTTCGAGGTCATATCTTATATGCATAGCTCGTCAAGTATAACCTGAGTATTCGCGTGTGCAACTGTTTTGCACCGTTGTATTTGAGCGTAGAACCTATCACACCCGATCATCACGTGGTGTCTCAAAGACGAAGAACTTTCATAGCGGTGCATACTCGGGAGAACACTTCTTGATAATTTAGTAAGGGATCATCTTATAATGCTACCGTCATTCAAAGCAAAATAAGATGCATAAAGGATTAACATCACATGCAATCAATATAAGTGATATGATATGGCCATCATCATCTTGTGCTTGTGATCTCCATCTCGAAGCACCGTCATGATCACCATCGTCACCGTAGCGACACCTTGATCTCCATCGTAGCATCGTTGTCGTCTCGCCAACTATTGCTTCTCGACTATCGCTACTGCTTAGTGATAAAGTAAAGCAATTACATGGCGTTGCATTTCATACAATAAGCGACAACCATATGGCTCCTGCCGATTGCCGATAACTTCGGTTACAAAACATGATCATCTCATACAATAAGATATAGCATCACGTCTTGACCATATCACATCACAACATGCCCTGCAAAAACAAGTTAGGCGTCCTCTACTTTGTTGTTGCAAGTTTTACGTGGCTGCTACGGGCTGAGCAAGAACCGTTCTTACCTCGCATCAAAACCACAGCGATACTTCGTCAAATAGACTCCGTTTAACCTTCTCAAGGACGGGCGTAGCCACACTCGATTCAACTAAAGTGAGAGAGCAGACACCCGCCGATCACCTTTAAGCAGCGAGTGCTCACAGCGGTGAAACCAGTCTCGCGTAAGCGTCTGCGTAATGTCGGTCCGGGCGCTTCATCTCACAATACCGCTGAACCAAAGTATGACATGCTGGTAGGCAGTATGACTTGTATCGCCCACAACTCACTTGTGTTCTACTCGTGCATATGACATCAACGCATAAAACCAGGCTCGATACCACTTGTTGGGGAGCGTAGTAATTTCAAAAATTTTCCTCGATCACGCAAGACCATGGTGATGGCATAGCAGCGGCGGAAGAGTGTCCGTCCACGTACCCTCGTGAGACCGAAAGCGAGGCGTTATAACAACGCGGTTGATGTAGTAAATGCGTCTTCACGACCCGACCGATCCAAGCACCGAGCGTCGGCACCTCCGAGTTCTGCACACGTTCAGCCCGATGGCGATCCCGGACTCCGATCCAGCAAAGTGTCGGGGATGAGTTCCGTCGACCGACGGCGTGGTGGCGATGATGATGCTCCACCGGCGCGGGCTTCGCCTAAGCTCATGACGATATGACTTCTCCAGCGCAGGCTTCGCCTAAGCTCATGACGATATGACCGAAGTGGAATATGGTGGAAGGGGCACCGCACACGGCTAAGAAATCAACTTGTGTGTATTGGGTGCTCCCTGCCCCGTATATAAAGGAGCCAAGGGGAGGTGGCGGCCAAGAGGAGGCGCGCAAGGGAGTCCTACTCCTCAGGAGTAGGACTCCCCCAATCCTAGTTGGATTAGGATTCCGGAGGGGAGAGAGAGAGGGGGCGGCCCACCTTTCCTAGTCCTAATAGGACTAGGGAAGAAGCGCGCGACCACCTAGGGCTGGCCCTTCTCCTTTCCTCCAAGGCCCACTATGGGCCCATGTAGTTCCCGGGGTTCGGTAACCTCCGGTACTCCGATAAATTCCGATTTCACTCGGAACCTTTCCGATGTCCAAATGTAGGCTTCAATATATCAATCTTTATGTCTCGACCATTTGAGACTCCTCGTCATATCCGTGATCACATCCGGGACTCGAACAACCTTGGTGCATCAATACTTATAAACTCATTATGGCATCATCGAAGCGTTAAGCGTGCGGACCCTACGGGTTCGAGAACTATGTAGACATGACCGAGACACCTCTCGGTCAATAACCAATAAGCGGGACCTGGATGCCCATATTGGCTCCTACATATTCTCTGAAGATCTTTATCGGTCGAGACCGCATAACAACATCGTTGTTCCCTTTGTCATCGGTATGTTACTTGCCCGAGATTCGATCGTCGGTATCAATACCTAGTTCAATCTCGTTCTTGGCAAGTCTCTTTTCTCGTTCCGTAATACATCATCTCACAACTAACACATTTAGTTGCAATGCTTGCAAGGCTTATGTGATGTGCATTACCGAGAGGGCCCAGAGATACCTCTCCGACAATCGGAGTGACAAATCCTAATCTCGAAATATGCCAACCCAACATGTACCTTCGAGACACACTGTAATGTACCTTTATAATCACCCGATTCGTTGTGACGTTTGGTAGCACCAAAGTGTTCCTCGGGCAAGCGGGAGTTGCATAATCTCATAGTCATAGGAACATGTATAAGTCATGAAGAAAAGCACTAGCAACAAACTATACGATCAGGTGCTATGCTAATGGAATGGGTCATGTCAATCAGATCATTCAACCAATGATGTGATCCCATTAATCAAATAACAACTCCTTGTTCATGGTTAGGAAACATAACCATCTTTGATTAACGAGCTAGTCAAGTAGAGGCATACTAGTGACACTCTGTAGGTTTATGTATTCACACATGTATTATGTTTTCCGGTTAATACAATTCTAGCATGAATAATAAACATTTATCATGATATAAGGAAATAAATAATAACATTTATTATTGCCTCTAGGGCATATTTCCTTCAATACATGCATGTGTGTGTTAGAAGCAAATGAGGCACGAGGAGAAGGATAGAGAGAGAGGGATGCATGTAGGAGGTGGTACGAGAGGCATACTATATCGGCGGGGAGGAGTGTGCAGTACGAGAGCGATGAAAAGAGTGGTGGGAGTGAGGCATGGGCGGTGACAAGAGAAGAGGGAAGCTTGTGTTTGTGCTAGGCACACCTGGCTAGAGAGGCATATCGATCGATGTGTGCCGTAAACAAGGGGCTGGGGGCCTACACACACGTGGGTGAGCGACCTAAAGTGAAAAGACGAATTTGCACGATGGAGCTAGAGAATCTTGAGGGAGGGTGAGAGGGATGCAGGCGTGTTCATGCACAAGAGAAAGTTAGCGCTAGCTTCAAAGATAAGAGGGTTGTGTGGGTGTAAAAGACGAATAGAGATCATATATACTTCATTATAAAAAGCGAATTCGGATATTTGAAGAATTTATCATAGTGTTTTAAACCGACGCATGTGTGAATATATATAACGGTGATACACATGGTGTGTTTATGAACATGTTATACTACATTTAATATATTTTATCTCTACTCTTATAAAAAACGGAGTTGTTGATGATGGTGTGCATGCCATCCTGCATTATAGGCCGTCCGACTTATATCTAGCGGATAGCAAGGAAACTATGATGGTTGAAGTTGGCAACAATCATGATTGTAGATTCTTATTGAAATAGAGAAAAGGATTCAAATTTAGTTCGAATTGCAGCGGTAGTATAGACATTTGGAATGCACTAAAATGTTGGTATGAGTAGGTTACATGCATTATACAGCAAGCGAAAAAAATTAATCGGACATAACATGGATTCATACTCCCTCCTTCCATCTATATAGGGCGCAATGAGATATTTAAGACCGCCTTTGACTATTGACAAGATTAATAGTACATGACATGCACAATGTGAAAATTATATCATTGAAAGAACCTTTCACAGACGAAGTTAACGGTGTGCTTTGTGTAAGTTGCATGTCATATATCATTGCTCTAATATTTGGTCAAAGTTAGCATCGAAAAGCGCATTAGGCCCTATATAGATGGAAGGAGGGAGTAGCTTTGAATAGCATTTGTATAGTAAAACGGGGCAAGACTCTCTCTTTGTGTGGTGTGAATAGTTTTATTTTTTGGTTTTCTTTTTGGTTGAGGAAGTGCGAATTGATTTGGTGCGTACAAATACAATATTACTACGTTAGGCTTGTCCCTAAATTCAACCCGCGTCTTGTTATATCCCAAAATTCAGATATCGTGCTCCCAAAACTGGCGCTTTCAAAACCCGCCTTTGCTATCCCGAAATTACAACGCGCGAAAACTCCCTCCAGCTGCCAAATCCCGACCGCGAAATCCCCTTCTAACCCTGAGCGAAAGGGCCACTAGTTCAAATCGGTGGGGGGGTACTTTTGTAACACACCCTACATTTTGGACAAGCGCGTCCCTAAGTCATGCTTCACCCCCTCCCATCACCCCCTTTTTGCCATTCAAAATCCCGGGCCGCCATAACCTCTCCGCTCCAGCCGCGAAACCCCACCCTCCTCCGTCCGCCACGTCACCCTTGCCCAGCTGGAGCCTCTTCCCCGACGACGTCGTCCACCGCAACAGCTCGACGTCCCTCATCCACCTCCCCGGATGAGGACCCGTCGTCCATCTCGCCGTCCCGCCGGTTCAACCGCCCCGTCCTCCACCTCCAAGGAGCTGCTCCGACGATCGCCTCGTCTATCGCAGCTGCTCCATCCCCACAGCGCCACCTTAACCTGCTCCACCGGAACAACAGCATCCTCACCGACTCCTCGGACGAAGCCGAGGCCTACTTGGCGCCACCAAAGAGGTTGTACACTCATCGCATCGCACCTTCTCCTTAACTCGACCTCCCGGCAACGACGGTGCGCCATCCCGCACCCCCATGGAGCGGCTACCTTGAAGCCGGCGCCGCGGGCGACATCTCCACGGCGGCTCTCCCCCAGCGCGAGGCCCCTTCGGCGGTGGCGTCCATACCAGCCGGATCTGCTGCTGCTGCTCCGGCTCTCGCTCGATCGCTCGCTCGCCCAGCTGCTGCTGCTGCTCTCCCCCTCGCTCGTGCTGCTGCTCTGCTCCAATTAAGCCACACTTCAGTCGACTGAATCGACTTTTGGGTCAGTCGATTTTCAGGGGTTGGGGTGGCTCACCAGAGTTAAGGGAGAACCACCCGCAGCGGGGACGGGGGCTTGCCAGAGAGGTACCCCACTATCTATCTTAGGGTTCAGGGTGGGGGCGGGGGGCCTAGAGGGCTGGCCGGCGGCGGTGGCGAGTTGTTTCGGGGTGGTGAGGCGGCGCTGGGGCCGGTGGTTCGACCGGTGGTGACTGGCGGCTCAGGGGGGTGCAAGTTGAAGATGAACTGTAGGCCCTCCCTAAACTACATGTCAACTGCCTCTCTGCTACCATTGCGTTCAGTTTCGATAGTAGCATTCAGATTCCACAGTAAATTTCAGTTTCGACAGTTAAGTTCAGAGTCAACAGTTTTTACCTCATCTATTGTAGTCAGGTGGTTTTTGGTGATGTTAATTTTACATCCATTTTACATCATCTATTGGAGATGCTATTAGAATCCCACTTGAGATTGACGATGTCTGTCTTGTGCTGCTTCAGCCTTGACATCTTCTGGCTCACGGAGCTGCTCCAACGACGAGCGATCCATCACAACAGAGCAGTGCCACAGGACGCTGTCTCTGATTCCTCAGATCTTCCTCCACACCACCGACAGCCACCTCTGCCTCAAGCTTCAAATGACCAACCCAATGATGCTTTGAGGTCGATCTGACTCTGACAAAGAGGTTGTACACTTGTTGCATCACTTATTACTATACATTCACGTCGATCCATTAGGGCTATTTTGGTTCAGCGGAAAACGTTGATCCACCGGTTGTTACCATCGCTCTAAATTTCTGCATGCTCTCCTTACATAATCTCACTATATTTTTTGTATGCATATCGATATTGTACAGTCATGCTGAACATGTAGAGAAAAGAGAAGAGTTTTGGCGCCAATACAATGTCATGCAGACATCGCTCCATGGTGGGTTCAATGGCAAACCCTCCCCACCCTCTCAGTTGTAATCCAGAGGAAGATATCTGTTACGAGGCGGATTCGGATGCGTGACCACTCCTATTTACCCCCCAAGGTGTTTGCTCTACCTTGGCCTGATGATGTTAGTCATATCATGCATATGTGCCTTGCAGTGCCTACTTTTGACATCATATATGTCATCTGCTTAGTTTAGACATGTTCTGTAATGCCACATGTTTAGTTTCTATATCATATATGGGAATTATGCAGTCTCGTGTCTTTTAGCCAGCCATAATATATGTGAAATGTGCGATGCCATCCTGTTTAACCAGGCATCATATATTTGAATGATATCTTGCCCATCCTTTTCTTCATTACATTTCCATTTGTCGACAATGTTTGTACATTAAACTACTCTTCGTGTGAATCAGCCATTTGGGTGGGAGATGAAAAAATCTGGAGTGAAAACAAGGCCTTGAGAGCGGCATGTGCTACAGTCAAGCAGATCTCTTGTTGGGTCCCGATAGCTCCTCGTAGATGGATCTGAGAGCAGATGACCAGTCCTATTCCCCACCGAGGTGTATGCTCTAACTTGGCAGTTATCTGCTCATATCATGCATACTGATGTCTTGCATTGCATAGTTTAGACATCATATACACAATATTCAACACCATGTTCTTAGTTCAGACATCATATCGAATGCCATCTGTTTAGCATATAAATCACATATGTGAATTAAATGATGCGATCCTGATTACTTAGATAACATGTAGGTGAATTATGTCATGCGATCCTGTTTAGTTATTCATCATATCTTTGAATTATGTTATGCTACGCTATCCAGTTTAGATAGACATCATATATGTGAAATTATGTCATGCTATCCGTTTTAGTTAAACAATATACATGTCAACTATTTCATGCCCTCTTTTTTCCACACTATCTATTGCATCATCTCTCATACAATGTATGTACATTCAACTATGTTTCCTGTTTATCAGCCATTTGAATTGGAGCGGGTGATGCAGTATCTAGCGGAATAAAACACGGTCTTCAAATAAAACAGTGCTACCTCTTGGTGGAGATAGCACCCCGGTTGTACATGCACAAGAACCAGCCCTACCACACATAACCCAAACTCTCGCAGATTGTACCCCTACTGCAATGGACAGAGAACCAACTTCACCCAATCTAACCCCAACCCCAGCCGATAGTAACCCAGTTCCTGTTGACATAGCACCATCTCCACCACAGAGCTCCCAAACAAGAGCAGTTAGTAAAGCAGTTCCAGTGCCCAAAGGGCCAGTACTATCACGGCGAACCCCAACTCCACCAATTAGTACGCCTATTCCTGTGGAGGAAGCACAACCAGCCAGTCGTAGTTTAGCATCTATCGCATTTTATGTTGTTAAATCTGTTGGGGAACGTTGCAGAAAACAAAAATTTTCTATGCTTTCACCAAGATCAATCTATGAGTTCATCTAGCAACGAGAGAAAGGAGTGCATCTACATACCCTTGTAGATCGCGAGCGGAAGCGTTCAAGAGAACGGGGTTGAGGGAGTCGTACTAAATCGTGATCCAAATCACCGATGATCCTAGTGCTGAGCGGACAGCACCTCCGCGTTCAACACACGTGCGGTTGAGGAAGGCGTCTCCTCCTTCTTGATCCAGCAAGGGGAGGAGAGGTTGACGGAGATCCAAGAGACGACGGCGTGGTGGTGGATGCAGCAATGATCTCGGCGAGCTTGCGAGCTTCTACGAGAGGAGAGGTGTAGCAAGGGGAAGGGGGCGCCAAGAGCATGGGTGCGGCTGCCCTCCCTCCTCCCCTCTTTAAATAGGCCCCCTAGGGGGGCGCCGGCCCTAGGAGATGAGATCTCCAAGGAGGCGGCGGCCAAGGGGAGGCTTGCCCCCAAGGCAAGTGGGCGCCCCACCCTAGGGTTTCCAACCCTAGGCGCGGGGGGCCCAGGGGGCGCACCAGCCCACCAGGGCTGGTTCCCTCCCACTTCAGCCCAGGGCCCTCCGGGATAGGTGGCCCCACCGGTGGACCCGGGACCCTTCCGTGGTCCCAGTACAATACCGTGACCCCAAACTTTCCTCGATGGCGAAACTGCACTTCCTATATATAATTCTTCACCTCCAGACCATTCCGAACTCCTCATGGCGTCAAGAGATCTCATCCGGACTCCAAAAACTTTCGGGTTCTGCATACTCATATCTCTACAACCCTAGCGTCACCGAACCTTAAGTGTGTAGACCCTACGGGTTCGGGAGACATGCATACATGACTGAGACGCCTCTCCGGTCAAAAACCAACAGCGGGATCTGGATACCCATGTTGGCTCCCACATGATCCTCGATGATCTCATCGGATGAACCACGATGTCGAGGATTCAAGCAACCCCGTGTACAATTCCCTTTGTCAATCGGTACGTTACTTGCCCGAGACTCGATCGTCGGTATCCCAATACCTCGTTTAATCTCGTTACCGACAAGTCACTTTACTCGTACCGTAATGCATGATCCCATGACCAGACACTTGGTCACATTGAGCTCATTATGATGATGCATTACCGAGTGGGCCCAGAGATACCTCTCCGTCATACGGAGTGACAAATCCAGTCTCGATTCGTGCAACCCAACAGACACTTTCGGAGATACCGTAGTGCACCTTTATAGTCACCCGATTCGTTGTGACGTTTGGCACACCAAAGCACTCCTACGGTATCCGGAGTTGCACAATCTCATGGTCTAAGGAAATGATACTTGACATTTGGAAAAGCTCTAGCTAAATGAACTACACGATCTTTGAGCTATGCTTAGGATTGGGTCTTGTCCATCACATCATTCTCCTAATGATGTGATCCCGTTATCAATGACATCCAATGTCCATAGTAAGGGGAAACCATGACTATCTGTTGATCAACGAGCTAGTCAACTAGAGGCTTACTAGGGACATGTTGTGGTCTATATATTCACACGTGTATTACGATTTCTGGATAACACAGTTATAGCATGAATAACAGACAATTATCATGAACAAAGAAATATAATAATAACCATTTTATTATTGCCTCTAGGGAATATTTCCAACAGTCTCCCACTTGCACTAGAGTCAATATTCTAGTTACATTGTGATGAATCGAACACCCATAGCGTTCTGGTGTTGATCATGTTTTGCTCTAGGGAGAGGTTTAGTCAACGGATCTGCTACATTCAGATCTGTATGTACTTTACAAATATCTATGTCTCCATCTTGAACATTTTCTCGTATGGAGTTGAGCGGCGCTTGATGTGCTGGTCTTCTTGTGAAACCTGGGCTCCTTGGCAAGTGCCATAGCTCCAGTGTTGTCACGAAGAAGAGTGCGATCGGCCCGACACATTGGGTATGACTCCTAGGTCGGTGAGGAACTCCTTCACCCAGTTGCTTCATGCGCTGCCTCCGAGGCTGCCATGTACTCTGCTTCACATGTAGATCCCGCCATGGCGCTTTTCTTGCAATCGCACCAGCTTACGCCCCACAATTCAAAATATACACGTATCCGTCCGTGACTTAGAGTCATCGGATCTGTGTCGAAGCTAGCGTCGGCGTAACCCTTCTGACGAGCTCTTCGTCACCTCCATAAACGAAACATATCCTTAGTCCTTTTCGGTACTTTAGGATGTTCTTGACCGCTATCCAGTGTTCCTTGCCGGGATTACTTTGGTACCTTCCTACCAAACTTACGGCAAGGTTTACATCAGGTCTGGTACACAACATGGCATACATAATAGACCATATGGCTGAGGCATAGGGGATGACACTCATCTCTTCTTTATCTTCTGCCGTGGTCGGGCATTGAGCCATGCTCGATTGCACACCTTGCAATCTGAGCAAGAACCCTTCTTGGACTGATCCATATTGAACTTCTTCAATATCTTGTCAAGGTAATGCTTTGTGAAAGACCAATGAGGCGTCTCGATCTATCTCTATAGATCTTGATGCCTAATATATAAGCAGCTTCTCCAAGGTCCTTCATTGAAAAACACTTATTCAAGTAGGCCTTAATGTTGTCCAAAAGTTCTATATCATTTCCCATCAAAAGTATGTCATCTACATATAATATGAGAAATGCTCTGAGCTCCCACTCACTTTCTTGTAAACGCAGGATTCTCCATAAGTCTGCATAAACCCAAACGCTTTGATCATTTCATCAAAGCGAATATTCTAACTCGAGATGCTTGCACCAGCCCATAAATGGATCGCTGGAGCTTGCATACCTTATTAGCATTCTCGGCGTCGACAAAACCTTCGGCTGCATCATATACAGTTCTTCCTTAAGATGGCCGTTAAGGAATGCCGTTTTGGCGTCCATTTGCCATATCTCATAATCATAGTATGCGGCAATTGCTAACATGATTGGACGGACTTCAGCCGCTACGGAGAGGAAGTCGAGCGTAGTCAATCCTTGAACTTGTCGATAACCCTTAGCGACAAGTCGAGCTTTATATATGGTAACATTACCATCCGCGTCATCTTCTTCTTAAAGATCCATTTGTTTTCTATTGCTCGTCGATCATCGGGCAAGTCTGTCAAAGTCCATACTTTGTTTTCATACATGGATCCTAACTCGGATTGCATGGCTTCAAGCCATTTGTTGGAATCTGGGCCGCCATCGCTTCTTCATAGTTGAAGGTTCACGTTGTCTAACAACATGATTTCCAAGACAGGGTTGCCGTACCACTCAGTGCGGGCGTGTCCTTGTGTACCTTCGAAGTTCAGTAGGAGCTTGATCCGAAGTATCTTGATCATAATCATTAACCTCCTCTCTTGTCGGTGAAGGCACCACAGGAACATCTTCCTGAGTTGCGCTACTTACCGTTTCAAGAGGTAGTACTTCATCAAGCTCTACTTTCCTCCCACTTAATTCTTTCGAGAGAAACTCTTTCTCTAGAAAGGACCCGTTCTTGGCAACAAAGATCTTGCCTTCGGATCTTAAGTAGAAGGTATACCCAATGGTTTCCTTAGGGTATCCTATGAAGACGCATTTTTTCGACTTGGGTTCGAGCTTTTCAGGTTGGAGTTTCTTGACATAAGCATCGCATCCCCAAACTTTTAGAAACGACAGCTTAGGTTTCTTTCCAAACCATAATTCATACGGTGTCGTCTCAACGGATTTAGACGGTGCCCTATTTAAAGTGAATGTAGCTGTCTCTAGGGCATATCCCCAAAATGATAGCGGTAAATCGGAAGAGACATCATAGATCGCACCATATCCAATAAAGTGCGATTCGACGTTCGAACACAGTGTTCGCTTTGAGGTGTTCGAGTGGCGTGAGTTGTGAAACGATTCCACATTTCCTTAAGTGCGTACCAAATTCGTGACTTAAATATTCTCCCCACGATCGATCGTAAGAACTTTATCTTTCGGTCACGTTGATTCTCTACCTCATTCTGAAATTCCTTGAACTTTTCAAAGGTCTCATACTTGTGTTTCATCAAGTAGACATACCCATATCTACTCAAGTCATCGGTGAGTGAGAACATAACAATATCCTCCATGAGCCTCAACGCTCATTGGACCGCACACATCGGTATGTATGATTTCCAATAAGTTGGTTGCTCGCTCCATTGTTCGGAGAACGGAGTCTTGGTCATTTGCCCATGAGGCATGGTTCGCATGTGTCAAATGATTCATAATAGAGACTCTAAAGTCCATCGGCATGGAGCTTCTTCATGCGCTTGACACCAATGTGACCAAGGCGGCGAGTGCCACAAGTATGTGGGACTATCGTTATCAACTTTACATCTTTTGGTATTCACACTATGAATATGTGTAACATCACGTTCGAGATTCATTAAGAATAAACCATTGACCATCGGGGCATGACCATAAAACATATCTCTCATATAAATAGAACAACCATTATTCTTGGATTTAAATGAGTAGCCATATCGTATTAAACGAGATCCAGATACAATGTTCATGCTCAAAGCTGGTACTAAATAACAATTATTGAGGTTTAAAACTAATCCCGTAGGTAAATGTAGAGGTAGCATGCCGATAGCGATCACATCGACCTTGGAACCATTCCCGATGCGCATCGTCACCTCGTCCTTCGCCAGTCTCCACTTATTCCACAGCTCCTGCTTTGAGTTACAAATATGAGCAACCGCACCGGTATCAAATACCCAGGAGCTACTATGAGCACTGGTAAGGTACACATCAATTACATGTATATCAAATATACATTTGGTTTTGCCGGCCTTCTTGTCTGCTAAGTACTTGGGGCAGTTCCGCTTCCAGTGACCACTTCCCTTGCAATAAAAACACTCGGTCTCAGGCTTGGGTCCATTGTTTGACTTATTCCCGGTAACTGGCTTACCGGACGCGGCAAATACCTTGCCGTCCTTCTTGAAGTTCTTATTACCCTTGCCTTTCTTGAACTTAGTGGTTTTATTCACCATCAACACTTGATGTTCCTTTTTGATCTCTACCTCTGCTGATTTCAGCATTGAATATACCTCAGGAATGGTCTTTTCCATCCCACATATTGAAGTTCATCACAAAGCTCTTGTATCTCGGTGGAAGCGGCCAAGGATTCATCAATGACCGCGTCATCCGGAGATTAACTCCCGGTGAGTCAGCGGTTGTGCAACCTGACATCTTGAGTATGTGCTCACCGACGAACTATTTTCCTCCATCTTACAGGAACTTGTCGGAGACTTCATATCTCTCGACCGGGCATGAGCTTGGAAAACCATTTTCAGCTCTTGAACATCTCATATGCTCCGTGTTGCTCAAAACGCTTTTGGAGCCCGGTTCTAAGCTGTAAAGCATACCGCCTTGAGCGAGGGAGTAATCATCAAGACGAGACTGCCAGCGTTCATAACGTCTTGGTTCTCTGGATTGGTGCTTCACCTAGCGGTGCTTCTAGGACATAATCTTTCTTGGCAGCTATGAGGATGATCCTCGGGTTCGGACCCAGTCCGTATAGTTGCTGCCATCATCTTTCAGCTTGGTTTTCTCTAGGAACGCGTTGAAGTTGAGGGTAACGTGGGCCATTTAATCTACAAGACATATTGTAAATATTTTAGACTAAGTTCATGATAATTAAGTTCATCTAATCAAATTATTTAATGAACTCCCACTCAGATTAGACATCCCTCTAGTCATCTAAGTGAAACATGATCTGAGTCAACTAGGCCGTGTCCGATCATCACGTGAGACGGACTAGTCGACATCGTTGAACATCTCCATGTTGATCATATCTTCTATACGACTCATGCTCGACCTTTCGGTCCTCCGTGTTCCGAGGCCAAGTCTGTACATGCTAGGCTCGTCAAGTCAACCTAAGTGTATTGTGTGTGTAAATCTGGCTTACACCCATTGTATTCGAACATTAGGATCTATCACACCCGATCATCACGTGGTGCTTCGAAACAACGAACCTTCGCAACGGTGCACAGTTAGGGGGAACACTTTCTTGAAATTATTATGAGGGATCATCTTATTTACTACTGTCGTTCTAAGTAAACAAGATGAAAAACATGATAAACATCACATGCAATAAAATAGTAGTGACATGATATGGCCAATATCATATAGCTCCTTTGATCTCCATCTTCGGGGCTCCATGATCATCTTCGTCACCGGCATGACACCATAATCTCCATCATCATGATCTCCATCATCGTGTCTCCATGAACTTGCTCGCCAACTATTACTTCTACTACTATGGCTAACGTGTTTAGCAATAAAGTAAAGTAATTTACATGGCGTTTCTCAATGACACGCAGGTCATACAAAAATAAAGACAACTCCTATGTCTCCTGCCGGTTGTCATACTCATCGGCATGCAAGTCGTGATTCCTATTACAAGAACATGATCTCATACATCACATATATTTCATTCATCATTCATCACAACTTTTGGCCATATCACATCACAATCACATGCTGCAAAAACAAGTTAGACGTCCTCTAATTGTTGTTGCATGTTTCTGTCGTGGCTACAATAGGGTTCTAGCAAGAGCGTTTTCTTACCTACGTAAAAGCCACAACGTGATTTGTCAACTTCTATTTACCCTTCATAAGGACCCTTTTCATCGAATTCGCTCCAACTAAAGTGGGAGAGCAGACACCCGCTAGCCACCTTATGCAACTAGTGCATGTCGATCGGTGGAACCTGTCTCACGTAAGCGTCACGTGTAAGGTCGGTTCGGGCCGCTTCATCCCACAATACCGCTGAAGCAAAATAAGACTAGTAGTGGCAATAAAGTTGACAACATCTACGCCCACAACAAATTGTGTTCTACTCGTGCAAAGAGAACTACGCATAGACCTAGCTCATGATGCCACTATTGGGGAACGTTGCAGAAAATAAAAAAATTTCTACGCTTTCACCAAGATCAATCTATAAGTTCATCTAGCAACGAGAGGAAGGAGTGCATCTACATACCCTTATAGATCATGGCGGGCGTTCAAGAGAACGGGGTTGAGGAGTCGTGCTCGTCGTGATCCAAATCACCGATGATCCTAGTGCTGAGCGGACAGCACCTCCGCGTTCAACACACGCGTGCGGTTGAGGAAGAAGTCTCCTCCTTCTTGATCCAGCAAGGGGAGGATAGGTTGACGGAGATCCAGCAGCCGACGGCGGCGTGGTGGTGGATGCAGCAATGATCTCGGCAGAGCTTCACGAGCTTCTCGAGAGGAGAGGTGTAGCAAGGGTGAAGGGGGCGCCAAGAGCATGGGTGCGGCTGCCCTCCTCCCCTCTTTATATAGGCCCCTAGGGGGCCTAGGAGATGAGATCTCCAAGGGGCGGCGGCCAGGGGAGGCTTGCCCCCAAGGCAAGTGGGCGCCCCCCTAGGGTTTCCAACCCTAGGCGCGAGGCCCAAGGCGCACCAGCCCACGAGGCTGGTTCCTCCCCACTTCAGCCCACGGGCCCTCCGGGATAGGTGGCCCCACCGGTGGACCCGGGACCCTTCCGGTGGTTCGATTACAATACCGGTGACCCCGAAACTTTCCGATGGCGAAACTGCACTTCCTATATATAATTCTTCACCTCCGGACCATTCCGAACTCCTCGTGACATTCGGGATCTCATCAGGGACTCGAACAACTTTGGGTTACTGCATACTCATATCTCTACAACCCTAAGCGTCACCGAACCTTAAGAGTGTAGACCCTACGGGTTCGGAGACATCTGAACATGACCGAGACGCCTCTCGGTCAATAACCAACAGCGGGATCTGGATACCCATGTTGGCTCCCACGTGCTCCTCGATGATCTCAGTGGATGAACCACGATGTCGAGGATTCAAGCAACCCCGTATACAATTCCCTTTGTCAATCGGTACGTTACTTGCCCGAGACTCGATCGTCGGTATCCCAATACCTCGTTTAATCTCGTTATCGGCAAGTCACTTTACTCGTACCATAATGCATGATCCCGTGACCAGACACTTGGTCACATTGAGCTCATTATGATGATGCATAACCGAGTGGGCCCAGAGATACCTCTCCGTCATACGGAGTGACAAATCCCAGTCTCGATTCGTGCAACCCAACAGACACTTTCGGAGATACCTGTAGTGCACCTTTATAGTCACCCAGTTACGTTGTGATGTTTGGCACACCCAAAGCACTCCTACGGTATCCGGGAGTTGCACAATCTCATGGTCTAAGGAAATGATACTTGACATTTGGAAAAGCTCTAGCTAAACGAACTACGCGATCTTTGAGCTATGCTTAGGATTGGGTCTTGTCCATCACATCATTCTCCTAATGATGTGATCCCGTTATCAATGACATCCAATGTCCATAGTCAGGAAACCATGACTATCTGTTGATCAATGAGCTAGTCAACTAGAGGCTTACTAGGGACATGTTGTGGTCTATGTATTCACACGTGTATTACGATTTTCAGGTAACACAGTTATAGCATGAATAACAGACAATTATCATGAACGAAGAAATATAATAATAACCATTTTATTATTGCCTCTAGGGCATATTTCCAACAAAATCATATGTGCGTATCTTCCCATCTTGGAAATATTATACTGAAGATGAAGGAAAATGTCAGTTGCACGTGTTTGTCCAGGAGTTATGTGTAAGTAATGTTATTCATGGCAATTACTTTGCTTCGTCCCATACATCCTACCTCCATGATGGTTATAATACAGCAAATTTTCCCATTTTCTCTATAGAGAAGGACCGATTTGAAACTTCGGGATGAGGTAACCTGTGCCAATACCTCGCTATCTTCAAGAATGCTTGGTGGCGATGTCGAATTACACAAGAAAACGTACTTCACCGGCAAAAAACTCATCAAATTCCCTTACGTTCTCTGAGACACATTTATTGGACGATGATGGGAACGCCTTGTTACTATCTTGGTCCCGAACCAAGAATGTGGTAAGGTCTATGAGCTCATTTTCTATTTTTAAGTATTTTATTCTTGCGTCTTACTGTACTCTATTCATGTAGAACAAGTGCCTAAACCTGAAGAACAACTGTTCTAATTTAAGATTCCATTTCTATCATAGTTCAAAAAAGCGCTAGGCGTTAGTTGTGCGTTTTGCCACTGCCTTGCGCTTTACTGACCAAAGCGCATGCTTATGCACAGTTATGCACAGATTATGTGTATTTAAGCACAATGCGTTTTGCCAGCGCCTAGAGCCTAAGGCGCTTAAGCGCTTCGCTTAGGCGCCTTTTTAACTATGATTGCTTTGCTCTTGTATCACTTGTATTTACTCATACAAACTTATTTTTAAATTGAAGGATCAATCGAAACTCCAATGGCACAGCAGGTATGTTCACGCATGTTTCTTTAACAGTTTGCTCTTATCAATAGCTCTGTTGATTTCAATTTCAATTGTGTATACAGTTGACTTTCATATCATGCACATTACTAGCATCTGTGAGCCAATAGTGTTGTTGTACATGTAGACCCGTGGTACCCATCTGAAATCTTGTTGTGCCGTGTAGTTTCCCACACTTTGTATTCTTTCCTTTGCTACTTTGTCTTGAACTGATATGATTTGAACCGTGTCTCTATTTTGATTTGGCAAGACAATGCAGTGACCATAGGACATAGATATATGTTTGTTTGATGCTTTTATTATGTACTAGTACTTGGCAATAGAAGACTTGGTATTTTAATCCTATCCACCTTACTAATGGAATGGTTCACCGAAATGAGTTTCATATACTAGTACATGCTAAACTTGTTATGTATGCGCTTGTTTCTTCTTTTAGAATCTTGTGATGAATATTGGGGAAGAGTGCCTTATTAAGCAATGGTAAAGGAAGTAATGCGATAAGGTTCGGGATAGTGACACATCCTTGTTGGTCTCCAACAAAGCTGATAAAATAGCTAAGGAAGACTATCTTGAAGACAGCGAGACAACCCCAAAGTCCTGTCTTGGTTTAGTGTTCGAATTCTCGCCACTACCGCTTGCACAAGCTATTCAAACTCACCGCGAATCAGTTCGGTTTCTTGAGTCTCAACTACAAGTTGAAAGATCTGATCAGCTGTGCTGCGACCCGAAGCGGAAGGACTGCGGAAGTCCTGGAGCATTCGGATGCATACTTTACGGTGCAACAACAAGCGTTGGAGGATTTTAGCGCCAAACAGACAAAGCTAATCAGCTTGCTAAGCTTATTGCCGACATGGTGGATACCTGTGATAACGTTTCTTGAGCTCTTACGAAGTTGTTTGAGTTATGCTTTGTTTTGTTGCGCGTTTATTTGCCTTTGGTGGCCAATTTTGACGGCCGATGTATGTAATATGCTGCTTTGTTCCCTACATTTGCCTTTGGTGGCGAGCTTTGATGCAGTGGATGTAATATGTGTAATAGAGGTAATAGGCTAGCTTTAATTGCTTGCTTATTTATTTCCTTATTGTCTTGTTTAGTTGTTTGCTTGTAGTCACTGCAGTTCTTTTTACGTGTTTTTCTAGTGGCCACAATAGCCTATTTTTGGTAACTAGGCCAAAATAATCATGGCAACACAATTTGTTGTAACCATGGGCCTCCTGCGGTCAGTATGATCCATGGGCCTTCGTCCGCCGTAGGATCCATTGGCCTTCTATACGGGTCGTAGGATCCATCGGCCTTCTATACGGGCCTTAGTGTCCATGGGCCTTCTACGGGCCGTAGGGTCCATGGGCCTTCTACGGGCCGTACGATCCATGGGCCTTCTATGGGCTGTACTATCCATGGGCCGTACTATCCATGGGCCTCATACGGGCCATAGGATCCATGGGCCTTCTACGGGGCGTATCATCATTTCTCCAATCATGGGCCGTACTATTCGTGGACCATAACGGGCCGTTAATAGGCCGTGTTGATAACTCTATGAAAACAGCCCAGGGGTTTTTACATAAAACGCCTAACGTATTAACGGTCCGCAAGCGGGCCGATTTATTCTGACAGCTGAATTTGGCCCACTAGCAGAAAATGACAGTAATGGGCCGTATGTAACCGAATGTTGCAAATGAGCCCAAGAATCAGTGGGCCCTGAGAATGCCAAAAGATAACTTGGGCTGGAAATGGCTCAATGGAATAACGGGCTGTTAATGGGTATAAAGTGATGCACTGTTCATTACGGGCCAGTTTCACCACGGGTCGTTAATGGGCCAAGAGTTACAAAGGTCCTCATATGGGCCGAAAGAAGTCATGGGCCACACATGGGCCGGAAGTTAAAACGGGCTGAATCATATTGGACGGCCCAGATGACGCTATTGGGCCTAATTCGGATAGGGCGTAACGGGCCCTGGTTAGCAGGCTATAAATGGGCTATATGCGAACAGGCCATTAACAGGCTTTCCGTGGGCCGGGCCGCCACCTTTTGACCAAGTCAAACGGGTCGGCCTTTTCACAGCAATGGGCCTCTGTTGGGCCGTTCCACGTGTCGCCGTATCATAGGCGACTTTGGTCCAATGAACGGATGACATCTGTCCCAACGGTGAGCCGACACGTGTTTCCTCCAGCCAATGATGATTTTACACGTGGAAAATCCCCATTGGTCGGGGCTGTTAACGGGTTATCGGATCCAAAACCCGACCGATAGCTTAACCGCGTTCCGTTATGGTGGATGCCACATGTCGGTCACCCTTGACGAAAGCACTTCGTGACGCGATTTATCGTCATGGAAGTGGACACTTCGTGATGATAATTTTGGTAAAGTCATGGAACACTTCTCTGACAACCTGGTATGACTATCTTGATTACATCATAAATTTGTCATGGATGTACATGCATGACAAAAACGCGACCTCTTGTGACAAACACGTATCATCACGGAAGTGTATTTTTTTTGTAGTGATACCTTAGTTCAAGATGGAACAAGATATGTGCACAAGACCATAGAAAAAATCCGTGAACTTTTAATATACTCATGTATCAAGAAGAAAGTCGGGGTAGAAGAAACCATTCAGAAAAGGGAGATCAAGTCCGGCAACTATGTAAAATTCATTCTATAACTGAGTTAACATTCAGCAACTATGTAAAATTCCATTGTCACATCCATTTTGTGTAATAATTCTAGACTCCATGTTGTAACATCCAACGACTACTTAGCTAGACAGCAAGCTATCCTTTTCCTAGTAAAACTGGTTTGCTACTATTATTCATTGTCCATGGATTGAAACTATGGGTTGAATCCATAAATGGCATATGGTTTGGACTGGTCTGGGTGGAAAGCACATGTAGTTTGGTTTGGTTTGGATGCTAGCTTAATTATTTTGGTTTGGTTTGGTTCCTGGAGGTGTAGTCATATGGTTTGGGATGGGTTTAGTTTGGATGTCAAACTATTCCTAGGTTTAGTAGTACATACCCTCAGCCTTGAGGGTGAACTACTCCCTCCTCGTCATGGAGAGCGTCGGGATGATGAAGATGGACACGGTGAGGACCCCCCTCCCGTGCAGTGTGAAGCAGGGGTCTGGTTGGTTTTGGTGGCTCAGAGGCTTGCGGCGTCGGAACTCCCCATCTAGGTTATGTTTTGGAGGTTTTTGTATTTATAGGAATTTTTTGGCGTCGGTCTCACGTCAGGAGGGTCTCCGAGTCATCCACGAGATAGGGGGACGCACCCAGGGGGTAAGGCGTGCCCTCCACCCTCGTGGACGGCTCGGGACTCTTCTGGCCCAACTCTTTTACTCTGGGGGCTTCTTTTGGTCCATAAAAAATCCACAAAATTTGGCAGGTCAATTGGACTCCGTTTGGTATTCTTTTTCTGTAAAACTCTAAAACAAGGAAAAAACAGAAGATGGCACTGGGTTCTAGGTTAATAGGTTAGTCCCAAAAATCATATAAAATAGCATATAAATGCATATAAAACATCCTAGATGGATAATATAATAGCATGTAACAATAAAAAATTATAGATACGTTGGAGACGTATCAAGCATCCCCAAGCTTAATCCTTCTCGTCCTCGAGTAGGTAAATGATAAAAACAGAATTTTTGATGTGGAATGCTACCTAACATATTTATCAATGTAATCTTCTTTATTGTGGCATGAATGTTCAGATTCGAAAGATTCAAGACAAAAGTTTAATATTGACATAAAAATAATAATACTTCATGCATACTAATAAAGCAATCATGTCTTCTCAAAATAACATGGCCAAAGAAAGCTATCCCTACAAAATCATATAGTATGGCTATGCTCTATCTTCATCACAGAAAATATTTAATCATGCACAACCCCGATGACAAGCCAAGCAATTGTTTCATACTTTTGATGTTCTCAAACTTTTTCAATCTTCACGCAATACATGAGCGTGAGCCATGGACATAGCACTATAGGTGGAAAAGAATGGTGGTTGTGAAGAAGACAAAAGGAGAAGATAGTCTCACATCAACTAGGCGTATCAAAGGGCTATGGAGATTCCCGTCAATAGATATCAATGTGAGTGAGTAGGGATTGCCATCCAACGGATGCACTAGAGCTATAAGTGTATGAAAGCTCAAAAAGAAACTAAGTGTGTGTGCATCCAACTTGCTTGCTCATGAAGACCTAGGGAATTTTGAGGAAGCCCATCATTGGAATATACAAGCCAAGTTCTTATAATGAAAATTCCCACTAGTAAATGAAAGTGACAACATAGGAGACTCTCTATCATGAAGATCATGGTGCTGCTTTGAAGCACAAGTGTGGTAAAAGGATAGTAGCATTGCCCCTTCTCTCTTTTTCTCTCATTTTTTGTTTTCTTTTATTTTTTGTTTATTTTGGGCCTTCATTTTTTTTGCCTTTTTTTATTTTTCGTTTGGAGTTTCATCCCGACTTGTGGGGGAATCATGGTCTTCATCATCCTTTCCTCACTGGGACAATGCTCTAATAATGAAGATCATCACACTTTTATTTACTTACAACTCGATACTTAGAACAAAATATGACTCTATGTGAATGCCTCCGGCGGTGTACCGGGATGTGCAATGAATCAAGAGTGACATGTATGAAATAATTATGAACGGTGGCTTTGCCACAAATACGATGTCAACTACATGATCATGCAAAGCAATATGACAATGATGGAGCGTGTCATAATAAACGGAACGGTGGAAAGTTCCACGGACATATATCTTGGAATGGCTACGGAAATGCCATAATAGGTAGGTATGGTGGCTGTTTTGAGGAAGGTAATGGTGGGTGTTATGGTACCGGCGAAAGTTGCGCGGCACAAGAGAGGCTAGCAAGGGTGGAAGGGTGAGAGTGCGTATAATCCATGGACTCAACATTAGTCATAAAGAACTCACATACTTATTGCAAAAATATATTAGTTATCGAAACGAAGTAGTGCGCGCATGCTCCTAGGGGGATAGATTGGTAGGAAAAGACCATCGCTCGTCCCCGACCGCCACTCATAAGGAAGACAGTCAAAAAACAATCATAAAGAATCACAATTACTCACTAGCATGACTCTAATATTACCATCCTCGTATCTCAAAACAATCATAAAGAATCAAACTTCTCATAATATTCGATGCATTTTATATGAAAGTTTTTATTATATCCCATTTGGATGCCTATCATATTAGGACTAAATTCATAACCAAAGAAAATTACCATATGTTCTAAAATACTCTCAAAATAATATAAGTTAAGCATGAGAGTTCATTAATTTCTTCAAAAATAAAACCACCACCATGCTCTAAAAGATATAAGTGAAGCACTAGAGCAAACGACAAACTACTCCGAAAGATATAAGTGAAGATCAATTAGTAGTTGAATAATTATGTAACTATGCGAAGACTCTCTAACATTTAAGAATTTCAGATCTTGGGATATTATTCAAACAGAAAGCAAAACAAAATAAAATAAAATGACGCTCCAAGCAAAACACATATCATGTGGTGAATAAAAATATAGCTCCAAGTAAACTTACCGATGAACGAAGACGAAAGAGGGGATGCCATCCGGGGCATACCCAAGCTTAGGCTCTTGGTTGTCCTTGAATATTACCTTGGGGTGCCTTGGGCATCCCCAAGCTTAGGCTCTTGCCACTCCTTATTCCATAGTCCATCGAATCTTTACCCAAAACTTGAAAACTTCACAACACAAAACTCAATAGAAAACTCGTAAGCTCCATTAGTATACGGAAATAAAATAACCACTTTTGGTACTATTGTGAACTCATTCTTTATTAATATTTGTGTAATATCTAATTTATTGCAACTTCTCTATGGTTCATACCCTCCGATACTACTCATAGATTCATCAAAATAAGCAAACAACACGCGAAAAACAGAATCTGTCAAAAACAGAACAGTCTATAGTAATCTGTAATTCTCGAATACTTCTGTAACTTCAAAAAATCTGAAATAAATTGGTGTACGCGAGGTCTATTAATATTCTACAAAAAGAAGCAACTTAAAAGCACTCTCCTGTAAAAAATGACACCTAATCTCGTCAGCACAAAGTTTCTGTTTTTTACAGCAAGATCGCATTAACTTTCACCCAAGTCTTCCAAAGGTTCTATTTGGCACAAACACTAATTAAAACTTAAAACCACATCTAACCAGAGGCTATATAGATTATTTATTACTAAACATGAGCATAAGGCAAAGAACAAAAATAAATTGGGTTGCTTCCCAACAAGCGCTAACGTTTAGCGCCCCTAGCTAGGCATGATGATTTCAATGATGCTCACATAAAAGATAAGAATTGAAACATAAAGAGAGCATCATGAAGAATATGAATACCATATTTAAGTCTAACCCACTTCCTATGCATAGGGATTTTGTGAGCAAACAATTTATGGGAACAAGAATTAACTAGCATAGGAAAGCAAAACAAGCATAGCTTCAAGATGAGTACCAACCATAACTGTACTCATAGCCTGTACACGAGGGTTTTTTCCCCTAGGTCCTGCGACTAGGGTTTCGAGTTCCTCCGGTGGTGTTACCGCCATGAGTATCTAATCTCTGGCCAGATTTCACGATCCCCCCCCCCCCAAGCCTTGCTCCCTCTCTGGTCGCCCTTGACCAAGATAGGGTTTTGAGTCTTGTGCGGGGGATTGGAAGCTTCCCCTGGCGTGCGACTAGGGTTTGGAGGAGATTGGATGGCGTCGCAAGATGTCCCGGGTGGATCTCGAAAAGGAAAAGAACCGGTCGAAGAACTGCTTAGAAGGTTGGATCTACAGGAGGAAGAGGAGGACAAGTTTGTGTGGGAGGAGGAATTCAAGGATGAGCCGATTTCGGCAAAGTGGCTCGCGATTGCAAAGGTGCACACAGACAAGAGCTTTAGCCCGTCGACGCTTTACTCCGACATGCGGGCAGCCTGGAACCCCGCAAGAACTGTTAGCTGGCGTAAGGTGGAGGACAACCTCTTTACAGTGCAGCTTGGATGCTTAGGGGATTGGAACACGGCCATGAATATGGGGCCGTGGCTTTTTCGAGATCAGGGAGTGATGTTAGCGGAATATGATGGATTCGCAAACCCTAGATCGATAAAGCTTGATACAATTGTTGTCTGGGCGAGAATCCTCAAACTACCGGATAACTTCCTCTTTCCGGCAGCTATTAGAGGCATGTGCAGAAGAATGGGCAGAATCCTGGAAGTTCAAACTACACTTCCAGCGGGGTTTGTAGGGGAGTTCGTGAGAGTTAAGGTGGAACTGAATGTTGGGAAAAAGCTTATCAGATTTTTGTATGTGACTAAAGGTGAGAAAACGGATTACTATCAGGTTCTGTATGAGAAAATCCCCATATTCTGTGGCAGCTGTGGTATGTTGGGTCATTGGCATGAGGAGTGTGGATCTGGTGAGCATGATGTTAGCAAACTGGAGTGGGGTGACTTTATGTTAGTTGATGGACGGAGAGGACGCAATCGTGGACGAGGCACTGGAAGAAATAATGGAAGGGGCAGAGGTAATATGGGAAGAGGGGATAGCTCTTTTGGTCCTGGGCGTGGAAGAGGAGATGGAAACCCGGCCACGAAAGAAGCAACATGACAAGTTACGTCACAATGCTCTTTTCCACAGAGATAAAGTTGATCGGATGGAAACAGGGAAGGGAGAAGAACATGACCATATGAATGAAGATGGCAGGAACGTTTTGGGGAAAAGAGTGGTTGTGGACTCGGCAGTTGCAGCGAGTGCATCAGCCGCAAATATACTAGCTGTAGTTCCAGTTGTGCCAGACAAATCACCAGGGGTGACGGAACTGGGTGGTCGCATCGAGGATGGAACTGTGGGAGTGGAGACTGAACCCATGGGTACACCGCAGAAGAATGCAAACAGGAAGAAGTATAAAGCTCATGATGGAGAGGCAGTGGAGAGTTCAGATAACAGCAAAAATCTTGATTTATCGGCGTCCTCCAGTGAGGAGGATCGCCGGGCGCAATGAAAATCTTATCCTGGAATTGCCGCGGGCTTGGGAACGCCCCGGCAATTCGTGCTTTGTTGGATGTCCAGCGAAGATGTGACCCCGAGGTGATGTTTTTGTCGGAGACGCACCTTGATACTCATCCGGCAGAATGTTTGAGGCGTAGGCTTAAGATGGACCATAAATTGGTTTGTGTTAGTGATGGTAGAAAGGGTGGATTATTGCTCTTCTGGAAAAATTCGGTTAAAGTGCATACTTTAGCTCTTGACCCTATGTACATTGATGTAAGGATTGAAGGAAATAATAATCTTAGTTGGCGTTTGACTGGGACGTATGGTGAGTTTAAATGGGAGAATAAACACAGAACCTGGACCCGCATGAGACAGTTGCATCAAAATAATAATTTGCCGTGGCTCCTCCTAGGTGACCTGAATGAAATACAATTTCTTCATGAAAAGGAGGGGGGAAACGCAAGGCCCATACAATACATGCAAGCGTTCCAAGAGGCTATTGATGACTGTGAACTGCATGATATTGGGTATACTAGAGAACCATTTAAATGGTTCAGGGGCAGAACAAGGGAGAGATTGGATAGAGGCTTGGCAAATGATAGTTGGACTGCAATGTTCCCTAATGCTTCGCTCCAGAACATGGAATACGACCATTCGGATCATAGGCCACTACGCTTAGATACAGACTACTTTGGTGGTGCCACGGGTGGACACAATGCAAAAGTGAAAAGATTTGAGGCACGGTGGTTGAGAGAAGAAACTTTTGATGCAACTGTTCAGGAGGCATGGGAGAAAGTAGAGGCAGACCCTACTGCTCACGGCATATATGAGAAGCTAAACAAGATGCATGAGCGATTTCATGATTGGGACCAGCGAGTCCTGAAGAAACCAAAAAAGAGGTTGAGGAGAGCTCAGAGAGACCTTGAGAAAGTAATGGCGGGGCCAATGAATGATGAGAATGAAGCAAAGAGGAAAGAACTAGCTGAGTTAATTGAGTATCTACTAGAACTTGAGGAGATCCAGTCCAGGCAAAGGTCGCGCGCAACATGGCTCATGAGTGGGGACAGAAATACAGCATTTTTTCAAGCCTTTGCATCTGCGAGGAGGAAAAGAAATTTCATTAAGAAATTAAAAAGGGAGGGAGGCGACTGGATAGAAGGTATGGCTGCACTAAATCAACATGTGCAGAACTACTTCTCACATTTATTCACATCTGAGGTGCAGCATACAGATCCAAGTTTGTTGGACAAAGTTCAACCGAAGGTGACATATCAAATGAATACCTTCCTGATGGCTCCATATACGACTGATGATGTCAAAAAAGCTGTATTCAGTATAGGAGATTTGAAGGCTCCAGGACCTGATGGGCTTCATGCAATATTTTTCAAAAAGTATTGGCATATTCTTGGAGAGGAGATTACTCAGGAGGTATTGCTTGCTATTAATGCTCGACAGATCCCGGAAGAATGGAATAATACAACCATTGTTATGATTCCAAAGGTGGAGAACCCGGAGCTGGTAACTCAATTTAGACCCATCAGCTTATGTAATGTGTTATATAAGATAATTTCAAAGATGCTAGCCTTACGACTTAATAGTATCCTACCTGATATAATATCTCCCACACAAAGTGCCTTTGTCCCTGGTAGGATGATAACAGATAACATCCTGATTGCCTATGAATGTGTGCACAAAATCAAGAATACAAGAGCTAGCCGAACTGGGTTATGTGCAGTGAAGTTGGACATGCATATGGCATACGACAGAGTTGAGTGGTCCTTTCTACATGATATGATGGTGAAGCTAGGGTTTTATGAACAATGGATTGAAATGATGATGGCTTGTGTGAGTTCAGTTAAATATAGAGTAAGATTTAACTCACAGGAGACAGATGTGTTGGTTCCAGGCAGGGGCATCAGGCAGGGGGATCCCCTATCCCCCTACCTTTTTCTCTTATGTGCAGAGGGTCTTTCTAGTCTATTGCAGTTTGAAGAAGAAGCTGGTGGCATAGAGGGAATCAGAGTGTGCAGGAATGCACCATCAGTATCACACCTTTTATTCGCTGATGATTCTTTGATTGTCATGAAAGCAGATGTGTTAAATGCAGCTTCCTTACAGCATGTTCTAGAAGCCTACTGCTAAAGCTCGGGACATATGGTGAGTCTGGCAAAGAGTAGTGTTTTCTTCAGCCCTAACACACCTGTGGATTTGAGGGCTGAGATATGTCAGGAATTACATATTGATACTGAGGCCTTATCGGATAAATACCTTGGGCTCCCAGCAATGGTAGGAGCAGACAGGAGTGGCTGCTTTAACTTCTATGAAAGAATTAAGGAGAAGCCTAAGGGATGGATGGAAAAACAATTATCAACTGGAGGAAAGGAGATCTTGCTAAAATCTGTTGTGCAGGCTATCCCAGTGTTTGCCATGTCTGTTTTCTGTCTGCCTAAAGGGTTATGCAAAGAGATCACAGATCTAATATCACAATTTTGGTGGGGGGATGATGAGGATCATATAAGAATGCATTGGTACTCATGGTGGAAACTATGTTATCCGAAATGTGAGGGTGGTATGGGGTTTCGAGATCTTTACTCGTTCAACCTGGCTATGCTCTCTAAACAGATCTGGAGATTGATAACCAACCCTGATTCCTTATGTGCGTGAGTGCTGAAGGCAAAATACTTTCCAAATAATTCGTTGCTTCAAGCCACTTTAAAGAATGGAGCGTCGTTCACATGGCAAATCATCATGAAAGGGCTGGAAACTTTCAAATTGGGTCACATTTGGCGAATTGGTACAGGGGAGAATGTGCAAATATGGTATGATCCGTGGATCCCAATGAGCCTGGATAGGCGTGTTGTGTCCTCGAGGGGGCAAAACCTATTAACCAAGGTAAATGATCTCATCGATCCAATGACGGGGAAGTGGGATGAGGAGTTAATTAGATCAATATTCAATCAAGTAGACAGCACTAGAATTCTCCAAATTCCACTCAATTATGGTGCATTTGAAGATTTTATAGCTTGGCACCGGAACAGCGAGGTACTTTTACGTGAAGTCAGCGTCTGAGAACTCAATGGATTCAAACTTTTGAGCCATGCAAATACAATCGTCGATCAGAGGCTCTACAACACCGGCAGTATGGAGAATGTTATGGGACCAAAAAGTCCCTCGTAAAATTCAGATTTTTGGATGGAGGGCATTGCATGGAATAATCCCTTTAAAGTCCATACTCGTTAACAGACATGTGGGAGGCAATGGAGCTTGTCCCGTTTGTCATCAAGCTGCAGAAGACATCCGCCATCTACTGTTTGAATGTGACAATGCTAGAGAATTGTGGGAGCGACTTGGCATGACTAACATTATTCAGGAAGCTTTGGGAGTTGATCGTTCGGGATCGGTAATCCTGGAGCACTTACTCCTTCAGGCAGAGATGAAGCTTGTGATCAAACCAAACCTATCGATGAAACAAGTCCTTTTGGTTGCATGTTGGTATATATGGTGGATCGACGTGAATTAACACATGAGGAAAGCCACCACCTGCGATACGATGGCATACTTGATCTTTGGCAATTGCAAATAATTTCCATGAAGCTTCTTTACCTAGTTCGAGGATCAAGCAGCGAGAGATGGATGAAGCCGGATATTGGGTTTGTGAAACTAAATGTTGATGCGGCATTCTATCCAGATGAAGGAAGAGGAGCGACCGCGGCTGTGATTAGGGATGGACAAGGTAACTTCCTCGCAGCACAATGCATATTCTTAGACTATGTTGCTGATGCAATGATGGCTGAAGCTATGGCAATGAGGGATGGACTCATATTTGCTAACTCTTTGGGATTTCCTCGGGTGGAAGCTGAATCGGACTCACAAGTGGTGGTAAATTATTGTGACGGACAATCCATATGGTGGGATGCGGCAGCTGCAATCTTTGCGGAATGTTTGGATGTGTCTACTTCGATCGGGAAGGTCGTCTTTAAGCATTGTTCTCGGACGCTTAATAAAGCAGCGCATGTGCTTGCTCAATTTTCTTTCTGTAATAAGACTTCTATTAGTTGGACTGAGGAGCCGCCGAGCTGCCTAGTCCCGGTACTTGTGGATGATGTACTGCCTTTGATCAATTAATAAAGTAAGCCATGATGGCCTTCCCTAAAAAAAAAGCATAGCTTCAAGATTTTCAACACATAGAGAGGAAACTTGATATTATTGCAATTCCTACAAGCATATGTTCCTCCTTCATAATAAATTTCAGTAGCATCATGAATGAATTCAACAATATAACTATCACATAAAGCACTATTTTCATGATGCATTAGCATATAAATTTTATTACTCTCCACATAAGCAAAATTCTTCTCATTCGGAATAGTGGGAGTATCATAAGAAACTCGAATACTATAAATTGTTTCCACATTAAAAGAGTAATGTTCATAAAAGGGTAATCATAATCATGACAAGTTTTATAAATATAATCATCACTACTTTTTATAGCATAAGTGTCATCACAATAATCATCATAAGTAGCAACTTTGTTCTCATCATAATCAATTGAAACCTATTCCAAGATAGTGGAATCATTACTAAATAAAGTCATGACCTCTCCAAATCCACTTTCATAATTGTCACAATAAGATTCAGCACCCTCCAAAATAGTGGGATCATTACTTCCTAAAGTTGACACTCTTCCAAACCCAATTTCATCTATATAATCATCATAAATAGGAGGCATGCCATTATCATAATAAATTTGCATATCAAAACTTGGGAGGTTAAAAATATCATCTTCATAAAACATAGCATCCCCAAGCTTGGGACAAACATTAATTGCAGCAAATAAATTCTCAAACATGTCATTCTCATCAAACATAGCATCCCCAAGCTTGGGCCTTTGCATATCATTAGAATCATGGATATTCAAGGAATTCATACTAACAACATTGCAATCATGCTCATCATTCAAATATTTAGTGCCAAACATTTTAATGCATTCTTATTCTAACACTTGAGCACAATTTTCCATTCCATCATTTTCACGAAAGATATTAAAAAGATGAAGCATATGAGGCACCCTCAATTCCATTTTTTTGTAATTTTCTTTTATAAACTGAACTTGTGATAACACAAGAAACTAAAAGATTCGATTGCAAGATCTAAATATATACCTTAAAGCACTAACCTCCCCAGCAACGGCGCCAGAAATTGCTTGATGTCTACTACACAACCTTCTTCTTGTAGACGTTGTTGGGCCTCCAAGTGCAGAGGTTTGTAGGACAGTAGCAAATTTCCCTCAAGTGGATGACCTAAGGTTTATCAATCCGTGGGAGGCGTAGGATGAAGATGGTCTCTCTCAAACAACCCTGCAACCAAATAACAAAGAGTCTCTTGTGTCCCCAACACACCCAATACAATGGTAAATTGTATAGGTGCACTAGTTCGGCGAAGAGATGGTGATACAAGTGCAATATGGATGGTAGATATAGGTTTTTATAATCTGAAAATATAAAAACATCAAGGTAACTAATGATAAAAGTGAGCACAAACGGTATTGCAATGCTTCGAAACAAGGCCTAGGGTTCATACTTTCACTAGTGCAAGTTCCCTCAACAATAATAACATAATTGGATCATATAACTATCCCTCAACATGCAACAAAGAGTCACTCCAAAGTCACTAGTAGCGGAGAACAAACGAAGAGATTATTGTAGGGTATGAAACCACCTCAAAGTTATCCTTTCTGATCGATCTATTCAAGAGTCCATAGTAAAATAACACGAAGCTATTCTTTCTGTTCGATCTATCCTAGAGTTCGTACTAGAATAACACCTTAAGACACAAATCAACCAAAACCCTAATGTCACCTACATACTCCAATGTCACCTCAAGTATCCGTGGGTATGATTATACGATATGCATCACACAATCTCAGATTCATCTATTCAAACCAACACAAAGTACTTCAAAGAGTGCCCCAAAGTTTCTACCGGAGAGTCAAGACAAAAACGTGTGCCAACCCCTATGCATAAGTTCACAAGGTCACCGAACCCGCAAGTTGATCTCCAAAACATACATCAAGTGGATCACGTGAATATCCCATTGTCACCACAGATAAGCACATGCAAGACATACATCAAGTGTTCTCAAATCCTTAAAGTCTCAATCCGATAAGATAACTTCAAAGGGAAAACTCAATCCATTACAAGAGATAGAGGGGGAGAAACATCATAAGATCCAACTATAGTAGCAAAGCTCGCGGTACATCAAGATCGTGTCAAATCAAGAACACGAGAGAGAGAGAGAGAGAGAGAGAGAGAGAGAGAGAGAGATCAAACACATAGCTACTTGTACATACCCTCAACCTCGAGGGTGAAGTACTCCATCCTCGTCATGGAGAGCACCGGGATGATGAAGATGGACACCGGTGAGGGATCCCCCCTCCGGCAGGGTGCCGAAACAGGGTCCCGATTGGTTTTTGGTGGCTACAGAGGCTTGCAGCGGCGAAACTCCCAATCTAGGTTATGTTTTGGAGGTTCCTGTATTTATAGGAATTTTTGGCGTCGGTCTCACGTCAGGGGGGTCTCCGAGTCGTCCATGATATAGGGGGACGCGCCCAGGGGGGTAGGGCGCGCCCTCCACCCTCATGGACGGCTCGGGACTCTTCTGGCCCAACTCTTTTACTCCGGGGGCTTCTTTTAGTCCATAAAAATCCACAAAAATTGGCAGGTCAATTGGACTCCGTTTGGTATTTCTTTTCTTTAAAACTCAAAAACAAGGGAAAAACATAAACTGGCACTGGGCTCTAGGTTAATAGGTTAGTCCCAAAAATCATATAAAATAGCATATAAATGCATATAAAACATCCTAGATGGATAATATAATAGCATGGAACAATCAAAAATTATAGATACGTTGGAGACGTATCACTAATGAAGCAGAAACTGAAATTCCTCAACCTGTGGTTCCTGAGAATGTGATTCCTGAGGCTGTGATGACTCTGGCCGATACTCCTCAGCCCAAGCTGAAGAATCTCTTCTCCAAGAAGAAAAAATTCAAGGCTGATGAATTCTTCCATGAGCATGTATTCTTCAGAGATTACAATCCTTATGACTCTGCTCGTCTACGAAGGAAGCGTTTATGGACGGCAAGCCAAGCCAACTTCTATTCTTCACTGCTTTTTGATAAGGACAAAGTCTTTGACCATGAGCATATTCCTCATGTGGACATGGAATCGCTGCCTTGCTTCGCCCCAGTCCTCAGTGTTCTTCATGAAGCTGGGCTGCTAAACTTCTGTGCTGATATCATCGATCGGAATGAAAAACTCATCCTTCAGTTCTACGCGACGCTTCACATCACTAGCAATGCTGCAGATGTGAATTCTTGGGTGTTAGACTGGATGACAGAAAACACTCACTTCAAAGCACCGGCCTCTAAATTGCTTCACGCCCTTCATATCAGTCCTCCCCTTGAAGGTGCGCAGCTCATATAACATGAACATGAGCTCTCTGATCACTACACGCAAGTCTTAATGAAGCCTCTGAAGCCTGGTCAAGTCCCAAGAACCAAATTTCTCGTGAAGGAATTGATGTATGTGCCACGGACTGTCTATCGCATTCTAACCAAGTCATTGAGTCCAATCAAAGGCCACAAATCGAATGAAGAAGAGGTCATTGGCATCATGAAGAATCTTCTATTCAACATCATTCATGGCGTACCAATCAACTACCATGATTTCTTCATGAGGACTCTGGCAAATGTTGCGCTGTCACCTTTTGAGTTGAAGCCTTACGCTCCTTGGATTATGAGATTCCTCAGAACAAGGTCTTCAATCAACTACAAGGTTGATATGCTCAATCATCATAGCTACCTGCCCCCAATTGAAGTCTTCAAGCGTCCAGTTTCCTCATCTGATGAGAAGGGCAAAGGTGCTATCATTGATGAAGGCACTCGTCCATTGGATGGACAGTTTCCCAAAGCCACATCCTACTCCACCAATGATGACTCTGCCACTCATGACTCTGCCGCCAATGCCTCAAAGTAAAATCCTCAAGCCACAGCTCCAAGGGTGTTGACTGATCGTGAGCTTCTCCTCAGTCTTCACCAGAAGGTCGATCGCAACCACAAATGGGTTAAGCGTCAGTTTGGTTCAATTCTTCACAACATGACTGCTACACACAATGCAGTGAAGAAGAACCATTACTACATCCATGAAGTATTCGGTCGCACCTGGGCTGTTCTGTCTCATCTTTATGGCGAAGAGGATCTCAAGCAGATGGGTCTCAAGCAGGACTTTGACTGGTCTCAGCCACCGTCGAAGAAATTGAAGAAATTCAAAGTTCCTTCCTTGGTAGCCAGCTCATATTCTTCATAGCGCGAGACTGATGAGCATGAAGATTTGGACGACATTGCGGCAGGCCCTACCTCAACAACCGACCCCAACAACGCTGGCGCTCCTCCATCGACTTCATGATATTCTTCAGGGGGGTTAGTCCTCACTTTTAGTCCCTTTTGGTCATTCTATGACAAAGGGGGAGAAATTTGAGTTAGTATGCAAGCGGGTCTCTATATATGGGCCTTTTTTTGCCAAGTTACAACTCTTGTTCTTTTGAAGACTTTTTTGGATCGAGTTGTAATCTTAAACCCGATGGTGGTCTGATACTATCGCTATGTTTTTTTGCATGCTATTTCCTCAGTTATGATTAGGCACGCATAATGAATTACATCAGTCACCATATTTCATCATGCATTTCAAATTCTTCATATCATATGTTAGATGCGTGTATGAATTACAAGATATAGGGGGAGATCTCCATGATTCCACTCTTCAAGTGTGCATTGCTTCAAAAGCAAATTCCTCACTATGCACATCTTCAGGGGGAGTTCTTCAATATCTAGCAAATCAAATTTCTCAATATCAATATTTACACTTCATATGTTTATCCCCGTTGAAAACTTAACCTATATTGTCATCAATCACCAAAAATGGGGAGATTGTAAGTGCATCTAGTGCCCCTTAGTGATTTTGGTGTATTGAAGACTTATAGGTTAAGGGACTAATGTGTTTGTGAGTGTACATAGGTCTATAAGTCTATGAGGAGTTTGATATTTACAGAGAAAGTTGACCCCTGAAAATGAATGTCTTCAACTGAAGACTTTGGATTTCTGAAGACTTTGAAAGTGAAGAAATTGGTGTGACCGTGAAGACTTGATATTCATGCGACGAACATGAAGCGTGAAGACTTTTGTTTTCGTAGTTTCATTTTCTCTTTGTTGAGTCATAGGAAACAACGTACTTTTAAAGGGGGTCGAGGAAAATCTAAGGAAAAGTTTCCAAGTGATGCTCATCTCAAAACCCGACACCTACCAATCCTTTCGAGTGAAAGCCATTGGAAATTTCATACAGTTCAGTCAATTTCTTCAGTGACAGAGACGAGGTTCTTCTGGTCTCTGAGGAATTCGTTCTGACTAAGGAGTTAGGAATTCGCCAGTGCGGATTGCTTACAAGTGAGGAACATGATAGCCCTGAGGAATTTGAACCTCAAATTTCCGACCGTTGCTGTGCTATGCGCCAGCTATCCCAAAATATCTTATCCACCTAACGGTCATATTATTGAAGGGCATTTATGTCTTATCATGTCGGGCTGCTCCCTAGGCTATAAATAGCCGCCCCCCTGCAACCACTAGCTGGTTGGCTGCTCCAAGAGAAACTGAGAGTTGTCATTTAGAGCATCCCATCCTCCGAGGACTTTGAGCGAAAATCATCAAGTGAGGAAAACCCAAATCCCAAACCCAAAGTGATTGAGCATCACTGAAGAGATTGATCCTGTATGGATCCGACGCTTGTTACCTTTGAAGAGTATGTATCTTCCAGATGGTTAGGTCTCATGGTCTAGAGCATCTAAGAGGAAATTATGGATCGCCGAGTGACCGAGTTTGTGAAGGTTTGGAAGTCACCTGAAGACTTACCACGAGTGATTGGGCGAGGTCTGTGTGACCTTAGCTCAGGGAGAATGCGGTGAGGACTGTGTGTCTGGGACTATGTGTCCTCAGGTTTAAATACCTAGCCGCTCCAACCAGACGTACAACTGTCACAGCAGTTGGAACAGGTCTACCAAATCATTGTCTTCACCGAGCTAACTGGTTCTATTTCCTCAACCCTTCCATTTCCTCATTATTGTGTTGTGTGCTTGTTCATATCTGTTTGAAGACTTTGACTGAAGACTTTCTCTAATTCCTTAGTTTAATTTCTTCAGTCTGTTTGTCTTCATCTTGTTTATCATGTGTTTGCGCTTTCTGTACTCTGTGTTTGTTTTCATTTCATCATGATGACTGTGCTATGTCTTCATCTGAGTACTTATTCTGCTGCAAGTAGTTCTTCGCTTACGAATTTCCTCACCTTGAAATTCCTCAGTGAATATTTCATAAAAACCGCCTATTCAACCACCCCCCCCCCCCCCTCTAGTCGACTTAACGCACTTTCAGGCCTCCTGGTCCGCTTGTTTGTTAGGCAACCTGGATGTCCGTGGTTTGAATTCCCTTCATGCCAGCTTGTGTTTATAATTTTATGAGAATTAATTAAAGTACAAGCGTGTTACCGTAAAGAAAGCATTCGTCCAGCACGCCTAAAGATTTTTTTTCCGAGAATTAACTAAAGTCCAGGGGCATTTCTGTAAAAAAAACACACAACTCACAACGCGCCCGCAGCCACTAACATATGGCCCAGCGACACGCTGGCATGCCACACGGGCACTTGATACGGCGGCATATGTCTAAAGACACCGTATGTGAACGCCTAGACAAGTTACGGCACCACTTTTGTGTATTTTTCAAATTTAGGTACCAAACTAAACGCGCTAGACAACTTAGGGCACATGTAGTGTAAAATAGCTCTCTAATCTTTTTTGCACCTAGAAAAGCTCCCCAATGACTAAAAAAGCTCTCCAACCTTCAGGAAAAAACTCGTACCTAGCTCTTCAATTCGTTTGACTCTAAAAAAATCTCCACTTATTTTTCCTAAAATGTTTCTATTTTTTCTGTTCCTTCCTGCTAGCAGCCCTTTATATGTATGTTAGTATCCAACACTTCTCTAACTATTCTATGTTTACGAAATCAGAAAGACCATGTTATTGACTTATACTCCTACTTGAATCTGGCTGATTGGCATCGGCCCCTCCTATGTACCTGAGTTTCCCATATGTGATATCAATGAAATTAGTAGTGGCTTTTGATTTATACTGTATCTAGGTGAAGTTGCATGGCCTGAATGTCTTTCAATACTTGTGCCTCGTCTGCATACTCCTATGAGATCACATGAACATCAGTGCATCTCCAGGCGCCAGAGTTGCATTTTCACCATGTTAAGATACATTCTATAACAGTGAGAAACTGAGAGTGAGTGACCGCCTGAAACTTGTGTTTACTCTGTCCAAGATACTCTGCAGATATACTCCTTCCGTTGGAAATTACCTATTAAGGAAATGGATGTATCTAGACATATTTTAATTTTAGATATATTCATTTTTATCCATCTATAATTCCAGACGGAGGGAGTATTAAGTATAGCAATACATACCAAACATAGTTATACGGTTACAAGAGAGGCTGTGAGAAGCAGACAAGAAAGGGTTGAATGCAACGACGGAGCTATGTGGTGCCCCCCCCTGAATAAATTTTTATTTGAAGGGCTTAGATTAGGAAAAAATAGCATTTGCCCTCCCCCTCCCCCAAAGTTTTTTGTCTAGCTCCTCCACTGGTTGGACGAAGTTTTGTCTGAACGATGAGATCTCTTCTGCGGTTGATTTACCATGATCACGATAGAAGTAGAAATATCAATCATGATTAGAGCTGCAATTTTATATCTCTCTTTTTGCGAGGATTTATATTTTATTGATCACCCGTCTAGAACTAGTACCACGACATTTTTACTTGGACCTATTGGAACCAGTTGTTTCCCTCTATCTCTGGCAGATTAAAGAAGTGATAGATGAAATATGAATAAAAGTCCACTTTAGAAATCTATATCTATATCTATATTTATACCTATATCTATATCTATCTATACCTAATAATAATGGGGCTATTGCTTCTGGCGGTACGTCACCAAATTGCCCCAAAGTTGTATACTATTACCCGTCGATGCCACCTACTCTCTCTGTTCCTAAATATTTGTCTTTTTTAAAGATTTCAAATGGACTGCCACATACGGATGTATATAGACAAATTTTAGAGTATAGATTCACTCATTTTGCTTCGTATGTAGTCACTTGTTGAAATCTCTAAAAAGACAAATATTTAGTAATGGAGAGAGTTTTTTTTTTGAGAAAAGGAACAAAGGGAGTATAAAAAAACATTTCACACAGGGGAGGCCCCTCCTAGGCCGGCCCATGTAGTACGAACCTTCTATACTATGCGTGCTGGAAGAAGACACAGAGCGCCTGTTTGGGCCGGCCAATGTCCGATGGCCTGTTTTCCAAATTTTGTTTTTATTTTCCGTATTTCTTTTTGTACTTTAAATAATTTGGGACTTCGAAATTCCAAAAATAAGGAGATGCGAATTTTTAAATAAATTTTTTAATATTTCATAAATGTTTGTGGATTCAGAAAATGTTCGCAATTTTTAAAATTGTTCGCACATTCAAAAAATGTTCGCAATTTTGAAAAAGAATGTTTGGGAAGTCAAAAAATGTTCATGATTTTTTTAAAACTTCTTGTATTAAAATTGCTAATGAAATTGAAAAATTCACCAATTCAAAAAATGTTCATGAATTGGAAAATGTGTAAAAATTAAAAACTGCTCATGACTTACAAAATAGGTTATTGATTCATAAAATATTCGTTGATTAAAAAATCATTAAATCAAAAAAACATTCTTGAATTTGAAAATTGTCCCACAAATTTCCAAAAAAATTGTTCGTCGATTCTAGAAATATTCGCCTATTCAAGAAAAATGTTTATAAAATGTTCACAATTTTTATTTTGCAATTAGTATAAAATGTTGATGAACTCAAAACATGTTCATGATTTAGAAAATGTGCGAAATCTGTAAAAATATTCAAGAATTTAAAAATGTTCACGATTTCAGATATGTTCACGAGTAAAAAAATATGTGTTGGGCATAACAATGAACCTCTGGTTATGACCTACAACATGGAGGAACATGGCAACTTGCTCTTCCACAGTGGCGTGGATGCTGTCTTGTAGCAGCCCCTGCTCTTGAACGTCTGCACATGCCTTGTGAAAGATGCTCTTTTCATTCGAAGCATCCACAAAGCCTTTGTGTCATTGCAATTTTTGTTGTAGATCAGATTCACTATCCTCTCCTGATCCCGGATTAACGTCGGACCATACTGGATTAGAGATCTGTCATTCTGATGAAAAACTTTCTTACAGACCAACAAGATCCTGGCCTGAGCCATAGCTATCGACGATGCTGCCTGAACTACAACCTTCATCAGTTCATCCACAACGTAAGCGACATCCATGGTGCGGTCAGCAATGGCGCAATCGACCCTAAACGGTCCTAATGAAAGACCTAACAGAGGAAGGGGAGCTTACCGGCTTCGGGGTCCAGGGGGGGGGGGAGGGCATGGCTGAGACGAGGATGGAAGGACGGAGTTGAAGAAGAAGGGGAGAAGCAGCTACCATTGCCGGAGAGTGCTGCTGATGTCGCCGCCGCTATCGCAGATCCGAGTCATCGTCGCCGTCGGTGCCAAGAACAGAGGATGGCTTTTCCTAGAGCGGGGGCGAGGGAGTAAACGGGGGTGAGGGTATATTACGCGCCATCCCGCCACCGCTGATTTCCGTCTCCCACCATCTCCTCCCGAACCCCCTGCACCGCGTCCTACGTTGGGGCCAGCTTTTGCGCCCGAATCAGTCTAACTGGCTGGAAATGTCTGATTCGAGCATTTCAAGCGAGCTAGGCTATGGGATGCTTTAAGTTCTGAATCGATGCGAACCAAACTGCCTTGCACGCAACCAAACAGATCTTTTTCATCCTGCCCGGGCCTAATTGGGATGTACGCAGCCTACCAAACGAGCCCCTAGTAAATTTGCAACTAATGCTTGCTACGAGCAGCACGTGAGCCAGCCCAGCCCAGCCCTGCGCGTGCGCAGACGGCTACAGTGCCACAATGGGGGCGACACGACCACTCTTCCCCACTCCCACTCTCATGGGCCACGCTCAACTGGGCCGCTAGGAACGCGGCCCCGGGACGAAGCAACTGGGCCGCTAGGTCTACCTAAGTTATTTGGGTTAGATCTACCTAAGTTACTTCCAATAATGTGATGCCACATGGAAGTGTTGGTTCCGAGAAAAATATGACCACTTGAGAACAATAAAAACGTAATCTTGAAATTTCCAGGAAGTTACCGCTAATATCTTCGTCGCAAATATGGCAGCAGGAGTTTTCCAGGAAAGTTCCAATGATGGCCCCACATATTTACTTTTGGCTCCACTAAGAGCATCTCTAATAGCTTTGAGATACGTGTTGGTAGAATGTGCCATATATGTTTTCTATAATACGGCATCCGGGCTGGAAAAAACCCTAAATCGGCGACGACCCATCCCCGCCGCCACAGGCCTTTCCCCGTCCTTCCCTTGCTCGGAGCCGTCGGGCAAAGCCCTAGCGGCAGACGGTGGCAGAGGGCCTTCTTCTCCGCTCTTGTGCCTCCATCAAGCCACCTGAAGGAGTCCCCTACCTAGTGTCCGCTTGCGCCGTTGCTGGGGGCGCCCCCCACCCTCACGCTTGGGAGTCACAGCCATGACGAGTGCGGCCATCGTGATCAAGGTAGTGGCATGTCGTCCACCTCATGTTGCTTTCCCTTGGCCAGATCTAGTCGGGGCAGAAGCTTTGGGTAACTGACCTCGCCTAGATCCAGCAGGGCGACCTAGGGGTTTGTGGGCGCAAATCCTCCCCATGCCGGTCATGGTTGCACGACCAAATCCCAGAGCTCATGGGGATGTGGAAAGGAGGTGTCTTCCCGTCGTGGATGCCACCGATGCTTGTTCTCATCCAGATCTGATGGGTCTGGCCTAGGGTTCTCCGATGTGGTTGGTCTTCCCCTTGTTCCGGTCATGGAAGTGGGGTAGGGGTTCCCGGGGATGTGGAAGGAGGTGCCTTTCGGTCCCATCTCACGATGGTTGGTAGCCTTGGTGTCAGGTAGCGGTACAGGTGGGCGCGGGGTCCTGGATGCCAGGGGCGGTGGCCTTGGAAGGTGGTCTGCAAGGGCATCTTCCTCACGACGATTGAAGGTATGCCCATGATTTGACATGGTCAAGGATTGTGGTGATGTTGCACATGATGTTTCTTCAAGTTGTTGTTTATGTTTCCTTGTATGTGATGCTTGATGTGCCATGTGGTAAAATATGGCATGCTCACCTTATTTGTTTGATTTAATGATGTATAAAACACAATGCCTAATTTATGAATCATAATGTAGTCGTACCGTGTCTAAACTAGTTGGTTTCATGCATAAATAAGGAGAAAATGGAAGAAAGAGGAGACGTATTGTGTTGACAGAAATCTACTTTGAATCAGTTCTTGGGATGGCGTATCTTAGTTTGCAAGGGACAATGAATTTAGGGGAATTTAGTGGCGATGAGGGAACCGCATATCTTAGTTCGCAAGTGAAAGAAATTTAAGGAGATTGACTGACGATGAGCACAGACACACTCTTAGGAAGTATTTGTGTTTCTATTTCAGGCCAGGCAACTAATTGCCAGAGTTGCTATCGTTGCAGACTTGACAAGTCTGGATGGTCCTTGTCAATTCGCGACATCATGAAGGTCATTCAACTCATCCTTCTACAAAAAAGTAAGTATACACCTATACTTTACTATTACATGGTACTACTTATTTGATGCTTATTATGCTTCCTTGGTGCCTCTGATTATATGATTTTATTTGTGGGCGCGCATACATGGTTTAACATGATTACTTGGTGCCTCTGATTATGCAACAGACAGATTTATGGTTCCCTCGTTGACGCGACACAACGAGCATCCACATACTTATTCAGCCATTTATATTGCAACCAAGCAGCAAAGCTCTAAACAATAAAAGACAGAATTAGCAAATATTTACAATGTCGTCAAATTTTTAAGCCCTTAATGATGATGGACGACGCTCAAATTTCTTAGTTGCTACAGATGAAAAGTGTTTGTGAAATGGGATTACAAATACTGACACAACATCTCTTTTTTTTGGTAGAACTGGAGTCCTTGCTAGCGAAGTGTCAAAAAAGAATCATGCTCAATTCAACTTCAAGATCGCGTTGAGGAAGAACCATCACTGGCGTACAAGGTACGAATTTCAGTGAATTCTTCTGGGACCGGACACACACAGTTAGCAGTTGCATTGCAGTCATATGCCAGGTCAGTAAATTCAGGAGGTACCTGACTAGCTCACCAAGCAAAGGTAAACTGTACACTAATTCTTTTTGCATGAAACACATGTTCAGAGGCTAGCACCGCATACGGGCGCATGATTTATCTGTAGAACAGAGCATAGAGATGTAGCAGTATATATAATAGGTAACAAAAGGGTAAGTTAGTGCGTAAAAGAGAAAGAAAGAAACATGTGGAACTGAAACTTCAAAGATAGACTGATTTCTTGCCTCATGTAGTCCGTCAATTGATTGATCACTGTCATTTTTGTCACATGCAGTAATATACTTCCATATAATTCAATGAACATTGATAAAAACAACTAAATACCCACCTAAATTACAACCAATCTTTGACATATACCAGACAACTGATTACACATCTTATGCTCCACACATAAGTTTCCTAAAACGAATAGAGTATATGAATGCTAGAGATACCAGTGCGAAGAGAATGGTCTAGGGGAAGGGACCTCTACATGCTCTGAGGAAAGATTTCGGTTTCCTTCTCCCCCACTATGTCAGTGCTGGAGAAGTCTATGTTCTTACTATGCTCCAGCAGCTCTTATTATCATCGAGCGATTACAATGTCTCCCGCACAGCCGGGATCTTCAATCGCCTGGCTCGAAATAAATTAAATCATTCTTTGATTATTCAGTTATTGCACAACACTACTGTACATCCAATCTTTCCGGAGTTTCTTCAACTGATGCTATTGCAATGTTGAAGCACTCCGTTGCAGTCCTGTCACTGCACTGGCAATCTTGCCATTGGAGTTTCTGATCTGCATGCTTGCAGTCCTCCTAGTCCTAAGCTTCGGCATGAAGAGGGTGCTGAGCATCTTATCCAGGCCTTCAGCGCTGTACTTGACGTACTTGCTCGCGCTGATGTCCTGCTCAACAAGCGGCCCGTAGTTCTGCATGAAGCTACGGTAAACAGGCACTATAGCCTGCACCACAAGGTGGCACACCCTCTGCTGCAGATCCTTGTCCGGTATGATCCACGCGGACTGCTTCTGGTACATCTCATCGAAGCTGGCGTTGAACGATTTGAGCCGCTGCTTCACCAAATCCCTTGCTGTAGCCTGACCCTTGGAGAACAAGATCAGACCCTCCCTGCTCAGCAGGGGCGCAAGTGTTCCCCAGCTCTCCCTTAGAAACAGTGCTGAGTAGTAGTCCTTGTACTGCTCATGCTCCCGGAGCCATTCATCACCTAAGATCTCCCCCATCTTGGTACTCTTCAGGTGCTTGAAGAAGTGCGAGTGGGTGTTCATCATGAAGAGAGATGACAGCGTCTTATCCTCATACGCCTTTGCCCATGTGTCGAAGTTGGCCTCCAGGGCCTTAACAATGTTGTGCACTGCATCGACGAGCATCTTGTCGTTGAATGCCTCCTTGCGCCAGCTGCGGTGGATGGTAAGCACTTGTGTGAGCACAGACCGATATTGCTCCCCAAGGAGTTGGTTGCAGTACTTGGGGACGAAGGTAACCAGGCCTGGCACTCCGCCGTCAGCTGGGGGTGGCATCTTGCGCTGCAGCTCCACCTGCACCAGCAACTCCTCAAAAATCTCAACAGAACCATCCACCACCCTCTTCACAAGCTCTCTGGTCTTGCTTTGGATCTCCAGGCATGCCTTTCCACCAAACAAGCGGTTGAAGTCCAATCTGAGCTTACTGAGGGAATCAAACACGTCAAGCAGCCTCAGGAGCTTGATGGGGTCCTTCTTGGCATCAGCCACGGCGCGGCCAAACTTGAGGAAATCAAGAATTCCAGCGCGCGCCGCAATGTCCGCGAAGCAAGCGGCTGCGGCTTCTGGCCGGCGCTCGAAGACAGCAACACAGAGCTTCCGCTCAGCTTCCAATAGGTGGCGCACGGCGAACTCCAAATGCCGGCCCCAGAGCTCAACGCTCGGGCTCAGCGCCTGAGCATCCTGCGTCTGGTCCTGCAGGTAATCCAGGCCGAGCGCGTGGAGGCTGGCGCTCACCGTGTCCCCACGAGCGTCGGCGTACGCCGCCACGCAGTAGCTGAGCCGCCCATTAGCGGCGAGGCGGTCAAGGGTGAGGCCGAGCTTCTGCACGGCGGCGGGTGGGATCCTCGGCTGCGTGATGGAGGCGGCGGCGGGCTTGGCCTTGTCGTGGTCCTCCTGCATAGCAAGCGGAGCAGAGTGCTCCGCGAGGAGGCGGCAGAACTCGGCCTCGAGCACGTCGAGGGCGGCGGTGAGGAGCCCGGCGTCGAGGCCGGCGGCGGGGACGCCCTTGAGTTTTGAGAGCGCCCCGGCGAGGCTGGCCACGAAGCGCGGGTCGGCGAGGCTGCGCTTGCCGAGGTAGTCGACGATGTCGGAGAGCCAGTCGACGGCGAGGCCGCAGTTGTCGGCGAGGAAGCGGAGCGCCTCCTCGAGGCGGGCGACGAGGGCGAGGTAGCCCGGCAGGTCCTCCCTTGCGGCGGCCCCGGCGAGGAGCGGCGGCTCGAGGCCGTGCACGGCGTCGAACACCTTGAGCACGGCGGCGGCGGGGCCCACGGCGCGGTCGATGTTGGGCCCCGCCCCCTCGAGCGCGTCCCGCGGCGCGCGGATCGGGCGCACCCCGGCCTCCGTGGCCGCTAGGCGAGTCTGGATCTCCCCGACCCTGGCCCCCGTCCGCGCCAGCGCGTGGCTCAGCGCCCGCGACCGCTCCACCCCCGCCCGCAGCGCGCTCCGCGCCGCCTGCAGGCTCGCCATCCTCCGCTCCTCCTCCTGATCCATCCCCATCGCAACACAAGACCTCGTCCTCCAAATGCGCACTCAACGCCGCCGGAGGCTAGTGAGCGAGCGGGCTTGTCCCTCCCTGCAGCCCCCACGAATTCGCGCAGGAATCAATCTGCCAGGACGGGCGGGAGCGAGGGGGTGCCGGTGGGAACTCAGGGTCCGGTGTCCCTTGCAAGGTACTGCGTACTTATCCTTGGAGGCAGGGCGGGAGGGGGGAAAAAGGCGACGGCGACGGGCGCCCGTCCGGGTGGGTGACGGGCGCTGGGAAGATGGGGTGTGCTCTGCTCTGCTCTGCTCTGCCGTGAAGGGCAGAGGGGGGAGATGAATGGGGGCTGAGGTTTAGGTTGGAAAGGGGGGAGGTCGGAGGCGGAAAAGGGGGGAGTTTTTCGACGGGAAAAGGCTGGAGGGAGGGAGGGAGGGATAGTCGAAACTGAAGGCACGCACGGCACGCGCTCCGGCCTTGCCTTTGCTTGCGCTGGTCCGGTCTGTGGTTGGGGCGTGGGTGGAGTCGAAAAGAAAACAAAGGGAAATTGTGGGGCTGGCTGGCCACGCGGACGGGGGGCGAGGTGGCGGCCGCCGCAGGTTGGGTAATCGGAGCCAGCTCGGCCAGCCGGCCGCGCCCCACGCGGCACCGGGTTTTGTTCTCACTTTGGGTCGGAGGCTTTTCCCGTGGGGGCCTGCTTTGTGGGGACTAGTGGGGAGGGATAGACGGCGCGATCCCGCCCGCGGCCTTGTGGTTTCCGCGCGGGTCGGGCGTCGGAGGGGAACTCGTGCCCGTCGCCGTTTCTTCCCGGTTCGGTTCGCTTCGGTTCGGGCGAGTGGTTGACCGTATGGTTGTTGTCAGGCGGGTTCCGAGGTCGTTCACGTCGTTGATGTCTGCCACTGTGCGTCCGTGCGTCCGAGTTTCACCGCAATTATTGCCTACGCTCACTTCAATCTGCTGTTGTACTGCTAGTAGTACTACGCTTGCACTGTCACGCACTCACGCCAGGGCCAGGCTCTCTCTGCTGGATGGACGGATGCCACCGCTTTGTGCGTAGTGTACTTTGCCACTTTTGTTGGTTGCCCGCACGCTGACATGCCAGCGAGTCGGGTGAACCGGAACCGAGCCGTGGCTGGGCGCGTGTGGGTGCACGCCGGTGGAGTTCACGTTTGTGTGCGACGGGGCAAGGGAAACGTGATACCGCAAAGGGATGGCGTGGAAGCAACGTGGATCAGTACGCACCGGAAGCTTCTGTCCCGACTGAAGCCGCTGCCATGTTGGCGTACTGCAGCCGATGGAGCGCTTCAATGTGGGTTGGTTGGGCCAGTGGAGTAAGCTTAATTAATTAATGGCCGAGCCGGACGGTTGGTGATCGCCATCGGTGCCGGCTGACCGCCGGGTCTCTCATCAGCGGCACGCCGTTCGCCGGGTCAGGACGTGCCGACTGATGTGCGTGGTGTACGTGAGCACGGTCAGTTCCAAAAGAGGGTGATGGAGCGTGCAACGAAAACTGCCGAGCGGCGATGGGCTGTCGCGTCCAAATTCCTCATTTAGGCTAGCTGTAGTTGACCTTCTGGCGCCGTGCTGTTTCCACGGTGTCTGTACTTGCTGGTAAATAAATACTGTGCTGGTAGTACCACTGGTGTTGGGCACTTTTGGCTAAGCATGCATGGTTAGCTGGCTGCTTAATTACGAGATTGTACCAGCACATGACTTTAACCTTGACAAACCTAGCTAATCAGGGCATCTCCAACGTCGAACGCAAAACCTCCCCCGAGAGTGAGAGGTCGCATTGGCTCTGGGTCGGAATAGATGTGGTGACGGCACTTTCAAATGGCATGGATACGCGACAACCGCTTCGCGCAGAAGAGGGCGTGGGCCGTGTGGGCCGGGGTGTCGGATGAGTGTGTGGCAACAGTCCAACCGACCGCAAAGCCCTCCCCCCTCACTCAATTTGTGAGAGAGCGGACGTCCGGACCGGTTCGTGGATCAATAGGTTACCACTACTCGACACTGTTTCTAAGGGAGAGCTGGGGAACACTTGCGCCCCTGCTGAGCAAGGAGGGTTTGATCTTGTTCTCCAAGGGTCAGGCTACAGCAGGAGACTTGGTGAAGCAGCGGCTCAAATCATTCAACGCCAACTTTGATGAGATGTACCAGAAGCAGTCCGCGTGGATCATACCAAACAAAGATCTGTAGCAGAGGGTGTGCCACCTTGTGGTGCAGGCTATAGTGCATGTTTATCGTAGCTTCATGCAAAACTACGGGCCGCTTGTTGAGCAGGACATCAATGCGAGCAAGTATGTGAAGTACAATGCCGAAGGCCTTGATAAAATGTTGGGCACCCCCTTCATGCCAAAGCTTATGACTAGGAGGACGGCAAGCTTACAACTCAGAAACTCAAATGACAAGAATGTTGGTGCAATGACAGGGCTGCATCGCACTGCTTCCACATTGCAATAGCATCATTTGATGAAACTTTGAAAAGACTGGATGTAAAGTGTTGTGCGACAACTGGATAATCAAGAATGATTTAATTTTCCTCGAGCCAGCCTTTGATGACTCTGGTTTTGCGGGAGACATAATAATGGCTCCATGGTTAGAGATGCTGGAGCATAAGAAGAACATGAACTTCTCTCGTGCCGAAATCGTGGGGAAGGAGGACACCGAAGTGTTTCCTCGAAGCATATCGAGGTCGCCTCCCCCTAGACCATTCTGTTGGCATTCTTATCTCTAGCAGCATGCTCAATTCATTGTAGTGAACTTATGTGGGGAGCATAATATGTGTAATCACTTGTCTGGTACATGTCAAATATTGGTTGTAGTTTACCTCCGTCCTGATCTATTAGTCCTTTTCTTATTTTGTGTCAAAATTTGACCATAGATTTAACTAACAAAATGTTAATGTGTGTCATAAAAAATTATATCATTGAATTTGTATTTGAATACAATTTCCAATGATATTATTTTTTGTGACATACATTAACATTTAGTTAACTAAATCCATGATTAAAATTTAGCACAAAAAACTAAAGGACCAATAAATCAGGACGGACGTAGTACGTGGGTATTTAGTTGTTTTTATCAACATTTAGTGAATTACGTGGGAGCATATCACCACTAGTGGCAAAAATCACAGTGACCAATTGATCGGCTACATGAGGCAAGAAATAAGTTTATCTTCAAAGTTTTGTTACCACATCTTTCTTTCCTTCTCTTTTACACACTAACATACACTTTTGTTACTTACTCTCCCCGTCCCGAATTATTTGTCTTGGATTTATCTAGGTACTGATGTACCTAGACACGGTTTTTAGTGTTAGATACATCTGTATCTAGATAAATCTAAGAAAACGAATGTAATATATTATATACACTCGTAAGGGGGGGAAGCTCTGTAGGGGCAGAACAGGGCCATGGCCTGCCCAGGAATTTGTCAAAAAAGATGCACGCGGTTCCAAATTAATGCCAGATAAAAAGGATTTTGGATAAATTAACTATGTGTCATCTTACCCCAGCCCACTGCCCACTGAGCCCACACACGCACTACAACATCTCGTCTCCTCGTCTCAGGCACGCACAGGCTTGCCCAATTCCCCATCCTCTCTGTAGCCGTTGCCGACCGCCATGGAGCAACCAGAGCGCCGTGGAGCAACCGACCACCAGTGACCAGTGCGTGCTGCCGGCCATCAATTCCCGCCATTGGTTTCCTCCGACTCCAAGTCGCATGACCTGAGCAGTCTTGCTAGTCTAGTGATAAATAATAGCCTAATGATTTGATTTTATGCAAATTGCAATATAGGTACTCATGGGCAAGGACAATCAGACTCATAAAGAATTGATTTGTTCTTCAAAAGAAAAAGAGAATTGATTTTGGTACATATTATATACATATCTTCTAGCAAAACCTTGTGACATGTCCTTATGATTCATAATTTGGAAAAAAATATTGTGCTCTTCTTTAGTCCAACCCGTCCAACTTTTTCTTTCAAGCTCCGCCACTGCACTGGTAATACTTATTTATGCTTTCTGCAGATAAATCGTGCGCCGCTAGCCTCTGAACATGAGTGTACCATGCTTGGTGAGCTAGTCAGGTAGCTCCTGGATTTACTGACCTGGCATGTGACTTTGCAATGCAACTCTTACCGTGTGTGTCCCCTGACAGAAGAATTCACTGAAATTCATGCCTTGTACGCCGGTGATGTTGCCTCATCATTCAACATTGTTCTCCCTAAATGGGACCTTGAAGTTGAATTGGGCATGATTCTTTTTTGACACTTTGCCGAAAACGACTCCAGTTCTACGAAAAAAATTGTTGTGAGCATTCATAATCAAATTTCACAACCTTTTTCATTCTAGTTGTAGCTCTTAAGAATCAATTTAGTGTCGCCCATCATCATGCAAGGGCTTAAACATTTCATGACGTTGCTAATTCTATCTTTATTGTTTAGAACTTTGTGTTGCATCGTCGAGAGAACAGTAAATTGTTCTGCTGTATAATCAGAGGCACCAAGTAAGCATAATGCATACTTACATTTTTGAAGTATAGATGTATAAAAAAGATTTGTAGAAGAAGAGTTCATTGCCCTTTATGATGTCGGCAATGCATGCTCAATTTTTTTTTTTTGCCTGGCCTGAAACAGAAACACCGTTTGCTTCAATTTGGATCTTGAAGCATTTTAAGCGTTCATGTATGAACACTTGTATTTCTCGCTCGTGATCTTATTCCGTGCACCAGCAAAGTTGACACGAACCGCAGTTTTTGGGCCCCGATTTGTACTTGCCATTCGGTGTTTCCATGAAGTGATAAGTCGATGACACGCTAGTATTTTCTGATCCAGGAACCATTTGCAGGATTTGCTTTTTTTTCTCTAGTACTGTTGGCCGGCGGAACTCGTACAATGGAAGCCTGAAAGAAATATTCAAAAACAAGTTGACTTCACAAAAGCCTGCATTTTCTAGCACTAGGAACTTTGAATGAGTTTCAGGAATCAAGATGGTGAAAGCTGACTTATCTTTTATGGCTTGCCCGCTTCATTTTTCTTTTCAAAAGCGGAGACTAAAGTCCAACGATAGATTAATTAAGCATAAGAGAATTACCCAATTATTGGCGAAACATTGAGACAAAAATTGTTACACACTTGTTGGAGAGAAAAAAAAAAGCAAAAGCCTTACATGACATGCAGACTACTCTATGAAGAAACACCACAACAAAACCACATCGAGGCAACACCACAACAAAAACACATCGACAAACACCCTTGGCACGCTACTTTTGTAAACTCACGACACATGGACTGCAACATCGCATAAGTCCCTGCCCCCTCCTCAACTTGCCGCAACTAGATGAAAGCGCATCGACAACAAAGACAACCGAAACCACATTGACAACCAAAAAAACTTAGCACCATCCATGAAATCTTAGATGCTTCACTTTGGCGTCAGCCTTCTTACTTTTATTCGTCATTTGTCCCCCCTATTTCTCCCATGAAAACTTGATGCTGTTGTCCTTAATCTAGTGGCTCCCACGAGCAAGCGCTAACACTCCAGCCACATCAACATCAGCAACCACATATACCACCTGCCCGAGGGACTCTGCGGAATAAAGACAAGAACATTATCATTGCAGACATTAAATGAACCTCCGGTAGCCCCAATTAATGTGGAAAACAACATCCACCACTTCTGTTGACAAAGCTCCTACTTGCTTGATACAAGTTTTTTTAAAACTTCTATAAGTGTGTCATCTACGCTGTCCTCGGGTAAAATGACAATTTGCATCTTCTCATAGCACTTTGTGATAAGTAAGCGTCCATTAGCCATATAAGCTGCACGAAATGCCTTGAGCGATGTCAAGTAATAATGAGCCCCCCACTAGAGAAATATGTTGAATCATTGTTTGCTTCAAAAGGACAAACACCAAAAAGGAACTGTGCATGCAAATGGTTATCTAGAAAAGGTTATTCATTGTACCCTTTCAAAAAAATGGAATTACTAGTAAGGTTTGTTGAACAAACACAAACCAAACTGGAAGTTATATATATGAACCGACATACTAGTGACATCTTATTACTTCACAAAGGACTTCTCTATAAAAATGGATGGTTTTGACAACAAACTAGACCCATCTTCTTCTTTTAGTAATATTGGTGGCACTTTGTTATTTCCTTTCTAAGATGAGTAGCATAGCGGTGCCCCCGGTTCCAATTTCATTGTAACCAAACCATACTAATAGTCACGAGTACATGTTACCATGAACAACATCAACCAGAAACAAAAAGAGTCCATATTTGTCTATGTCAATTGTGATAGTCTAATGTCGTGATTGATTCATGAAAGTGCAATTTTAGTTCAGTGAAAAATACAACATGCACTTTTTTCACTCACTTGCGGTTTTCCATTTTTAGATAGATGGCATTTCACGGCGCATTTTACTATACTAAGTTGCCATTTTTCTGAATCGATGACGACCTGTGAAAAATCTTGGTCGACATAGAATTAGCAAAGACTACGAAAAGAGGGGTGGGGCCGACAAACATACCCAGTTTAAGTGTACTCCCTCCGTAAACAAATATAAACTGTTCTAACTCTTTCCAGATTCGGATGTATGTAGAGGCATTTCAGTGTATTTATTCATTTATTTCAGTCAGTATGTAATCCATATTGAAATTCTAAAATGTCTTATATTTGTTTAGGGCGGGAGTACCATATAATGCCTTTAAGCATGCTATTTTGTTCTCATTTGCCTTTGTTTAATCAGATACTATTGGCATCTACCAATATGTTTGGGAAGTCAAAACCTACCAACAAGTACTCTCAATAGACATGAAAACAAGCGACGAAATTTGAAACTAAATCGAAGTGTAGTACGTTCTTCTCCAACAATCTAAACATGGCCCCCACATTTCAACGTGCCGTCAAAGCAAATGATTGTGCACAGGGGATCTAACGCTGCCATTGTTTAACAATAAAACAAAAGATGAAGATGGATTAAGGTGCGGCGGTCCACACATGGGGCTACCTCAATATGGGGTGCAAGAACATCCACATGCGTTGCACCCCTGGGCACAACACAGTAGTAGATGGGGACAACATGCAACGGCCAGCTAGCTTTGTGGCGCCACCACTACTCTGAAATGTTTGCCGCGTCCTCTGAAATGACCCGGCAAACATTTCATCACTACCATTCACCATTGGTTAAGTTGGGGTTAATTTTTCCCCCTAAAAAATGTTGGGTGTTGATTTAAGATTCCGATTTCTTAATAAACACAAAAATGATGTAGGTTTTGTATGTGATGGAATCCTTGTGGATACAGTGGAAGGACGCAGCTCGCATTTATCTGAACTGTTTTACCTTTTGTGTTATTCAGTGGCTATGGCGTGTCCTGAATATCTGAATTTCTCAAGTCAAAATCCTCTGGATCACGATTGAGCGGATGTCTGGCTCGCTCGCCGCACCGTTTGGGCCCACAAAGCGGACGATCAGGTGGGCCCGGTGTTTTTTATGACTTTGCGTCGTGAGGTGTGGGGTCCGCTTTGTGCATGCAGACGGTCGGCCCCACGGAGCGCTATCATGAGACGCTGTTCTGTCCATCCATTCAGCAGCAGAGAAAACCTATAGTATCATTTGTTCCCCGCAAAAAGGAAAAAAAATACCATGCAAAAAAAAAAGACCTGTTCGGTTGAGATGTGTGGGTCAATCATCAAGATTTAAAGAGAGAAGAACACGGACGTCGACGCCATGACACCTCGGTGATGTGTCTACTGGCCAGTGACCAGCTAACCAGAAACCTGTCGTCGTACAAACCTCGCGTGCGATTTGGACGTCCGTCATGGTCCCGCTGGGCATCGCCATCCGAACCTCACCGGTGTTGAGGCCAACACCAGCGCACAACCCCAAACGGACGATTTTTAAGATGCGGTTACCGTGCGTCCAACGCGCGGACGCATCCCGGCTGTGTATATTTTTTTTTACAAGCACATATCTTTTTTTCATTATTGATTTTTAATACATGAAAATACATCATTAAATTTTGTCTAGAAAAGCAAGACAAAAAAAAATAAAAACTACAAGAATACATTTTAGAAGATAATCAACTTTCATAATTGCTCCCGTAAGTTGGATTAATGCGTTCACGATGCATTCATTGTTGATCTACGGAGGCTTGATCTGTGTGCTTCTTTCTTCTTCGAGTCTAAAGAAGTAGACGTTGCTTCCTCGTATCTAGTCTCATGTCTAGCCTCTATTTTAGCAAAAAGTGCATTAGTCTCATCTCTAGCCTCTATACTAGTTAAAAGTGCACGAACATCTACTAAATTGCACTCTATCAATATACCGATGTACTCTTCTTCCTAATACCAAAACTTGCATCCATTCTACACAATAAAATTTTAAGTTAGCACAACTAGTCAAATCCGAGAGCACAACCGAAGCTAAGTAGCACATACCCCATCGGTTGATGTGACGCCCTCGATTCAATCGTACACTAATCATGCACGCAAATGTGTACGATTAAGATCAAGGACTCACGGGAAGATATCACAACACAACTCTATAAATAAAATAAGTCATACAAGCATCATAATACAAGCCAGGGGCCTCGAGGGCTCGAATACAAGTGCTCGATCATAGACGAGTTAAGCGGAAGCAACAATATCTGAGTACGTACATAAGTTAAACAAGTTTGCCTTAAGAAGGCTAGCACAAATCTGGATACAGATCGAAGAGGAGCAGTGTCTCCCGCAGGATCCTCCTAGCTACTCCTCGGTCGTGCCGTCGGGAGCTGCACGTAGTAGTAGGCACCTCGAGTAGTAGTCGTCATCGGCGGTGGCGTCGCTCTCAGGCTCCATAGTCCAGTTGCAGACAATCGAGTAGAGGTAGGGGAAAAGGGGAACAAGGCAACCGTGAGTACTCATCCAAAGTACTCAAAGCAAGGAGCTACACTACATATGCATGGATATATGTGTAAAGGGCCATATCGATGGACCGAATCTGCAGAATGCCGTAATAAGAGGGGATAGCTAGTCTTAGCGAAGACTAAACTCGTCACCTGTCTTGCAATGTAGAGGAGAGTAGGTTGAAGTCCTCCAAGTAACATCACATAGCAATAATCCTACCCGCGATCCCTCCTCATATCCACGAGAGAGAGCGGCCACCGGTTGTATCCGCACTTGAGAGGGTGTGTTTTATCAAGTATCCGGTTCTAGTTGTCATAAGCTCAAGGTACAACTCCAAGTCGTCCTGTTATCAAGATCACGGCTATCCGAATAGATTAACTTCCTGCGGGGTGCACCATCTTACCCAAAGACGCTTGATCCCATTTGGCCGGACACACTTTCTCGGTCATGCCCGCCGGAAGATCAACACGTCGCAGCCCCACCTAGGCACAACAGAGAGCCAAAGACGCCGGTCTAAACCTAAGCGCCAGCAGGGTGCAGGCCCATCGCCGAAAGCACACCAAGACGCTCTGAGGGCGCCGAAGCGCACCCTAGCCTAGCAGCGTTCGATCCAATCCGGCGCCCCGCTCGTCACGACATCCGGAAGTGCTTGGTGATACCACGACGGGATACCCATAACTACTCCCGCGTAGATGGTTAGTGCGTATAAGCTCAGAGCCAACTCGGATCAAATACCGGACCTCGTTAAGCGTGTTAAGTATCCGCGAACGCCGAACAGGCCAGGCCCACCTCTCTCCTAGGCTGTCTCAACCTGCCCCGCCGCCTCGCCTCAAGATCCACTCATGGTGCTCCATCACCGACCCGACTTTAGTCTCCACATGTATCATGTATAAGTATATAGTATATACCGTGATCACCTCCAGTGATCACGGCCCGATAGTATAGCACGGCAGACGGACAAGAAGGTAGGGCCACAGATGAATGTACTAGCATCCTATACTAAGCATATAGGATTGCGGTAAAGGTAACAACAAGGTAACAAGGACAAAGCTATGCAAAGAAGATATAGAGTATCTCGAAAATAAGAACATGCTACACTACTCTAATGCAAGCAGATAGAGAAGAGTAGGCGATATCTCGTGATCAAGGGGGGCTTGCCTGGTTGCTCGCAAGTGAGAGGGTCACAACACCGTAGTCGAACCGGGCAGCAGCAGCGTCGGTCTCGTAGTCTCTACCGAGAGAAGAGGGAAGAAACAATGAATACCAAGTAAACAAATGCATATCGATGCATGACATGTCAAGTAGCGATGCTAGGCGTGCCCTAACGTGGTATGAGGTGGTATCTTGGTTAAGAAACATCCGGAAAGTATTCCGGTGTTTCGTGTTTTTCGAAGCGGAGGAGCGGAGGGGAAAGTTGCAGGTTCGATAGGTTAGGGGTGTGTGGCGGACGAGCAGATTGCGTATCCGGATTCGTCTCGCTCGTTGAGCAACTTCCATGTTGAAAATATTTTAATCCGAAGTTACGGATTAAAAGATATGATTTTCTAAAGATTTTATTAATTTACGGAATTTAATTAATTAATTAATTAATTCAAAAATGGAATTATGATGGCAGATGATGTCATGCTTGACGTCGACAAACATCGAGGTTGACTTGGTCAACCTGACATGTGGGTCCTGTTAAATGGGTCGTTAGTTAATTAATTAAGAGTTAATTAAGTTAATTAGCCATTAGGTTAATTAATCAGATTAATTAAATTAATTACTTAATTATTTAATTAATTAATTAATTAATTTTATTCATTTTCATTTTTATTTTTATTAATTATATTTATTTAATTTCCTTTTCTTTTCTTTTATCAAAAACATTCAGGGGTGGGGTCCTCATGTCACAAGGCGGAGGCCTTCGTTACCTAGTGGCCGAGTCAACAGTCGTGAGGGGGGGGCACAGGTCCACCAACAATGGCCCAAAGCGGTGGCCGAGGTCGGCCACGTCGGCAGTCAAGCGTTAGGCGCTCGGTGGCGTTCATGGCGGAGGGGCGCCGGACCTCACGGAAATCGTCGTCCGTGACGAAAAAGCGCGGTAGCGCGTTTGAATGGGGAGAGGACGCCGCGTCCATCTGAAGGAAATATGCCCTAGAGGCAATAATAAAGTTATTATTTATTTCCTTATATCATGATAAATGTTTATTATTCATGCTAGAATTGTATTAACCTAAACATAATACATGTGTGAATACATAGACAAACAGAGTGTCACTAGTATGCCTCTACTTGACTAGCTCGTTAATCAAAGATGGTTATGTTTCCTAACCATAGACATGAGTTGTCATTTGATTAACGGGATCACATCATTAGGAGAATGATCTGATTGACATGACCCATTCCGTTAGCCTAGCACTTGATCGTTTAGTATGTTGCTATTGCTTTCTTCATGACTTATACATGTTCCCGTAACTATGAGATTATGCAACTCCGTTTACGGAGGAACACTTTGGTACTACCAAACGTCCACAACGAATCGGGTGATTATAAAGGAGTACTACAGGTGTCTCCAAAGGTACATGTTGGGTTGGCGTATTTGAGATTAGGTTTTGTCACTCCGATTGCCTGGGAGAGGTATCTCTGGCCCTCTCGGTAATGCACATCACTATAAGCCTTGCAAGCATTGCAACTAATGAGTTAGTTGCGGATGATGTATTACGAACGAGTAAAGAGACTTGCGGTGACGGGATTGAACTAGGTATTGGATACCGACGATCGAATCTCGGGCAAGTAACATACCGATGACAAAGGGAACAAAGTATGTTGTTATGCGGTTTGACCGATAAAGATCTTCGTAGAATATGTAGGAGCCAATATGGGCATCCAGGTTCCGCTATTGGTTATTGACCAAGAATAGTTCTAGGTCATGTCTACATAGTTCTCGAACCCGTAGGGTCCGCAACAAGGTTTCGATGATGCTTTATTATGAGTTTATGAGTTTTGATGTACCGAAGGAGTTCGGAGTCCCGGATGAGATCGGGGACATGACGAGGAGTCTCGAAATGGTCGAGACGTAAAGATCGATATATTGGACGACTATATTCGGAGTTCGGAAAGGTTCCGAGTGATTCGGTATTTTTGAGTACCGGAGAGTTACGGAATTCGTATTGGGCCTTAATGGGCCATACGGGAAAGGAGAAAAGGGCCAAAAGGGTGGCCGCCGCCTCCCCTTGGACTAGTCCGAATTGGACTAGGGAGGCGCCCCTTCCTTCCTTCTCCTTTTCCTTCCCTTCCTTCTCTCCTACTCCTAATACATGGAAGGGTTCCTAGTTGGACTAGGAAAGGGAATCCTACTCCCGGTGGGAGTAGGACTCCCCATGGCGCCATAGTAGAGGGTCGGCCTCCTCCTCCCTCCCTCCTTTATATCAGGGGCAGGGGCACCCAGAACACACAAGTTGATCTACGGATAGTTCCTTAGCCGTGTGCGGTGCCCCCTCACCATATTCCACTTCGGTCATATCGTCATGAGCTTAGGCGAAGCCCTGCGCGGAGAAGTCATATCGTCGCGGAGCTTAGGCGAAGCCCTGCGTCGGTGGAGCATCATCATCGTCCTGCCACGCCGTCGTGTTGACGGAACTCATCCCGACACTTTGCCGGATCGAGTCGGGGATCGCCATCGGGCTGAACGTGTGCGAACTCGGAGGTGCCGTCACGTTCGGTGCTTGGATCGGTCGGATCGTGAAGACGTCACGACTACATCAACCGCGTTGTTATAACGCTTCCGCTTTCGGTCTACGAGGGTACGTGGACAGACACTCTCCCCTCTCGTTGCTATGCCATCACCATGGTCCTGCGTGTGCGTAGAAATTTTTTTTTGAAATTACTACGTTCCCCAACACCATCGGTGGCAAGGGCACGGCCGGACTCGGCCGGAAACGGCGCGGCGAAGCGCGGAGGCGGCGGGTGGTTCGGTCCGCGTCGGAAGCGCTTCTGGGGCCGGGGGGCTTGCGCGACGCTACTGAGCACCACGGGGCTCGGCCCGTGACCATTTGGTCATCGGGGCGCCGGCGACGAGATCCACGACGGGCGTTGGTGCAGGCGTGCTCGCCGGGCCGCGGCTCGGCGAGAGAGAGAGAGGAGGCAGGGAGCACGTTCCGTGCTCGGTGGTGGGGAAGGGTCCGGTGAGGGAGGGAGGTGCGCGGGGGGGGGAGCCAGCGACGGGGCGCGTGGTGGCGCTTCGGGAGGAGGACGAGGAGAGGGGATCGGGGAGAGCTCACGGGGTGGGGGAACGGGGTCTCTGAGGTGTGCTGGGACGGCCGGGGCGACCAGAGAGGAGGAGGGGAGGCGGCCGTCCGGCTATGGATCCGGCGAGGTGGGGTGGGGTCGGGACGGCCCCGAGGCGACGAGGGGAGTCCTTGCGCTCTGGGCGGTCGGGAGGAGGAGGAGGTGCAGACGGGGGGGGGTCGCCGGCGTCGGGGGACGGATCGGGCGGAGCCCGATCCAGATCGGCGCGGGGAGGAGAAGGAGGGATCGGGGAATGGGGTGTCGGCTAGGGTTTGCCGACCGGGGAGGGATAAGGGAGTGAGGGGTGTCTTGGGGCAGGGGGTGGCCGGTGGGCAGTGGGCTTGGCCCAGTGGGCTTGGCCCATTGGGCGATGGGGAGATTCATCTTACTGGAACTCCGGAGGAGGGGCGAAGTGCACCGGAGGAACAATATGGAGGTTCACTTTCAATTCTTCAACAAGTGGGGCTGAACTTTGTGAACCTTAAGGTGGTTGCTTGAAGACTTGCGGCTCAAGGCATCGGCCATTACATTAGCCTTGCACAGCGTATAGGAAATACCCAAATCAAAGTCTGCAGCAGTCTCCATCCATCTCTGTTGGCGTAGGTTCAGGTCTGGCTGAGTAAATGATACTTCAGACTTTGGTGGTCGGTGAAGATCTCGCGATTACACGAGAAGGTAATGTCGCCATCGCTTGATGGCATGAATGACAGCAACAAGTTCGAGGTCGTGAACTGGGTAGTTCTCTTCGTGAGGGCGCAATTGTCGAGAGGCATAAGCAACCACTTTGCGCTCTTGCATTAGGACACCGCTTAATCCTTGACGGAAGCGTCGCGATAAATGACGAAGTCCTTCTTAGTATCGGGAGGAGCTAGCATTTGGGCGAAGTCAACTTGTCTTTGAGTGCTGAAACTTTCCCGACACTTATCATCCCATTGGAATTTGACGCCTTATACAACAAAGTTAGTCGAGGCTGGCAATCTTGGAGAAGTTCTTGACGAATCGACGGCAATAGTCAAGCGAGACCGAGAAAACTTCGACTTGCTTAACGTTCTTGGAGGAGTCAATCGAGAATAGCCTGAACTCTTTCGGGGTGGACGCAATACCATCCTTAGAGATGACATGCCCAAGATAGGTTAATGGGCCATACGGGAAAGGAGAAAAAGGGCCAAAGGGTGGCCGCCGCCTCCCCTTGGACTAGTCCGAATTGGACTAGGGAGGCGCCCTTCCTTCCTTCTCCTTTTCCTTCCCTTCCTTCTCTCCTACTCCTAATACATGGAAGGGTTCCTAGTTGGACTAGGAAAGGGAATCCTACTCCCTGTGGGAGTAGGACTCCCCATGGCGCCGCCATAGTAGAGGGCCGCCTCCTCCTCCCTCCTCCTTTATATACGGGGGCAGGGGGCACCCCAGAACACACAAGTTGATCTACGGATCGTTCCTTAGCCGTGTGCGGTGCCCCCCTCCACCATATTCCACTTCGGTCATATCGTCGCGGAGCTTAGGCGAAGCCCTGCGCCGGAGAAGTCATATCGTCATGGAGCTTAGGCGAAGCCCTGCGTCGGTGGAGCATCATCATCGTCACCACGCCGTCGTGCTGACGGAACTCATCCCCGACACTTTGCTGGATCGGAGTCCGGGGATCGTCATCGGGCTGAACGTGTGCAGAACTCGGAGGTGCCGTACGTTCGGTGCTTGGATCGGTCGGATCGTGAAGACGTACGACTACATCAACCGCGTTGTTATAACGCTTCCGCTTTCGGTCTACGAGGGTACGTGGACAGACACTCTCCCCTCTCGTTGCTATGCCATCACCATGGTCCTGCGTGTGCGTAGGAATTTTTTTGAAATTACTACGTTCCCCAACAGTGGCATCCGAGCCAGGTTTTATGCGTTGATGTTATATGCACGAGTAGAACACAAGTGAGTTGTGGGCGATACAAGTCATACTGCTTACCAGCATGTCATACTTTGGTTCGGCGGTATTGTGAGATGAAGCGGCCCGGACCGACATTACGCGTACGCTTACGCGAGACCATACTTTAGTTGAACCGAGTGTGGCTACGCCCGGTCCTTGCGAAGGTTAAAACAGCACCAACTTGACAAACTATCGTTGTGGTTTTGATGCGTAGGTAAGAACGGTTCTTGCTCAGCCCATAGCAGCCACGTAAAATTTGCAACAACAAAGTAGAGGACGTCTAACTTGTTTTTGCAGGGCATGTTGTGATGTGATATGGTCAAGACGTGATGCTATATTTTATTGTATGAGATGATCATGTTTTGTAACCGAGTTATCGGCAATCGGCAGAAGCCATATGGTTGTCGCTTTATTGTATGAAATGCAACGCCATGTAATTGCTTTACTTTATCACTAAGCGATAGCGATAGTCGTAGAAGCAATAGTTGGCGAGACGACAACGATGCTACGATGGAGATCAAGGTGTCGCGCGGTGGCGATGGTGATCATGGCGGTGCTTGAGATGGAGATCACAAGCACAAGATGATGATGACCATATCATATCACTTATATTGATTGCATGTGATGTTTATCCTTTATGCATCTTATCTTGCTTTGATTGACGGTAGCATTATAAGATGATCTCTCACTAAAATTATCAAGAAGTGTTCTCCTCGAGTATGCACCGTTGCCAAAGTTCGTCGTGCCCGGACACCACGTGATGATCGGGTGTGATAAGCTCTCGTCCATCTACAACGGGTGCAAGCCAGTTTTGCACACGCGAATACTCAGGTTATACTTGACGAGCCTAGCATATGCAGATATGGCCTCGGAACACGGAGACCGAAAGGTCGAGCGTGAATCATATAGTAGATATGATCAACATAAGATGTTCACCATTGAAAACTACTCCATCTCACGTGATGATCGGTTATGGTTTAGTTGATTTGGATCACGTGATCACTTAGATGACTAGAGAGATGTCTGCCTAAGTGGGAGTTCTTAAGTAATATGATTAATTGAACTTAAATTTATCATGAACTTAGTCCTGGTAGTATTTTGCAGATTATGTTGTAGATCAATAGCTCGCGTTGTTGCTTCCCTGTGTTTTTATATGTGTTCCTAGAAAAATTGTATTGAAAAATGTTAGTAGCAATATTATGGATTGGATCCGTGACCTGAGGTTTATCCTCATTGCTGCACGTAAGAATTATGTCCTTGATGCACCGCTAGGTGATGACCTATTGCAGGAGCGATGCGCGTTATGAGCGTTTGGCTAGCTCAATATGATGACTACTTGATAGTTTAGTGCACCATGCTTAAACGGCTTAGAATCGGGACTTCAAAGGCGTTTTGAGCGTCATGGACCATATGAGATGTTCCAGGAGTTGAAGTTAATATTTCAAGCAAATACCGAGTTGAGAGATATGAAGTCTCCAACAAGTTCTATAGCTAAAAGATGGAGGAGAATCGCTCAACTAGTGAGCATGTTCTCGATTGTGCAGGTACTTCAATCGCTTGAATCAAGTGGGAGTTAATCTTCCGGATAAGATAGTTATTGACAGAATTCTCTAGTCACCATCACTAAGTTACTAGAACTTCGTGATGAACTATAGTATGCAAGGGATGACGAAAACAATTCCCAAGCTCTTCGCGATGCTAAAATCGGCGAAGGTAGAAATCAAGAAAAACATCAAGTGTTGATGGTTGACAAGACCACTAGTCTCAAGGAAAAGGGCAAAGGAAGAAGGGAACTTCAAGAAGAGCGGCAAGCAAGTTGCTACTCGAGTGAAGAAGCCCAAGTCTGGACCTAAGCACGAGACTAAGTGCTTTTGCTACAATGGAACTGGTCACTTTGAAGCGGAACTACCCCAAGTATTTGGCGGATAAGAAGGATGGCAAAGTGAACAAAGATATATTTGATATACAGATTATTGATGTGTATTTTACTAGTGTTCATAGCAACCCCTCGGTATTTGATACTGGTTCGGTTGCTAAGAGTAGTAACTCAAAGCGGGAGTTGCAGAATGAGCAGAAACTAGTTGAAGGGAAGTGACGATGAGTGTTGGAAGTAGTTCCAAGATTGATATGATCATCATCGCACACTCCCTATACTTTCGGGATTAGTGTTAAACCTAAATAAATGTTATTTGGTGTTTGCGTTGAGCATGAATATGATTTGATCATGTTTATTGCAAAGCGGTTATTGATTTAAAGTCAAAGAATAATTGTTGTTCTGTTTAAATGAATAAAACCTTCGATGGTCATACACCCAATGAAAATAGTTTATTGGATCTCGATCGTAATGATACACATATTCATAATATTGATGCCAAAAGATGCAAAGTTAATAATGATAGTGCAACTTATTTGTGGCATTGCCGTTTAGGTCATATTGGTGTAAAACGATGAAGAAACTCCATCTTGATGGACTTTGGAATCACTTGGTTATGAATCATTTGATGCTTGCGAACCGTGCCGTTTGGGCAAGATGACTAAAACTCCGTTCTCCGGAACAATGGAACAAGCTACTTGACTTATTGGAAATAATACATACCGATGTATGCGATCCAATGAGTGTTGATGCTCGTGGCAAGTATCGTTATTTTCGACCTTCACAAGATGATTTGAGCAGATATGGGTATATCTACTTGATGAAACATAAGTCTGAAATAGTTGAAAGGTTCAAAGAATTTCAGAGTGAAGTGGAAAATCATCGTAACAAGAAAATAAAGTTTCGCGATCTGATCGTGGAGATGAATATTTGAGTTCTGAGTTTTGTCTTCAATGAAAACAATGTGGAATAGTTTCACAGCTCACGCCACCGGAACACCACAACGTTATGGTGTGTCCGAACGTCAGAACCGTATTTTATTATGATATGGTGCGATCTATGATGTATCTTACCGATTTACCACTATCGTTTTGGGGTTATGCATTAGAGACAGCTGCATTCACGTTTAATAGGGCACCATCTAAATCCGTTGAGATGACACCGTATGAACTATGGTTTAGCAATGAAACCTAAGTCGTCGTTTCTTAAAGTTTGGAGTTGTGATGCTTATGTGAAAAAGTTTTCACCTGATAAGCTCGAACCCAAATCGGAGAAGTGCGTCTTCATAGAATACCCAAAGGAAACTATTGGGTACACCTTCTATCACAGATCCGAAGGCAAGTTTTTCGTTGCTAAGATGGATCCTTTCTAGAGAAGAAGTTTCTCTCGAAAGAAGTGAGTGGGAGGAAAGTAGAACTTGATGAGGTAATTGTACCTTCTCCCTTATTGGAAAGTAGTTCATCACGTAAATCAGTTTCAAGTGATTTCTACACCAATTAGTAAGGAAGTTAATGATGATGATCATGAAACTTCAGATCAAGTTGCTACCAAACCTCGTGGGTCTTCCTGAGTAAGATCCGCACTGAGTGGTACGGTAATCCTATTCTAGAAGTCATGTTACTAGACCATGATGAACCTACGAACTATGAGGAAGCGATGATGAGCCCAGATTCATGAAATGGTTTGAGACCATGAAATCTGAGATGGGATCCATATATGAGAACAAAGTGTGGACTTTGATGGAGTTGCTCGATGATCGGCAAGCCATATTATATAAATGGATCTTCAAGAGGAAGACGATATCTGATAGTAGTGTTACTATCTACAAAGTTCGACTTGTCGCAAAAGGTTTTCGACAAGTTCAAGGTGTTGACTACAAATGAGATTTTCTCAAGCTGTAGCGATTCTTAAGTCTGTCCGAATCATGTTAGCAATTGCCACATTTTATGAAATCTGGCAAATGGATGTCAAAACTACATTCTTTAATGGATTTATTAAAGAAGAGTTGTATATGATGCAACCAGAAGTTTTGTCAATCCTAAAGGAGCTAACAAAATGTGCAAGCTCCAATGATCCATCAATGGACTGGTGCAAGCATCTCGGAGTTGGAATATACGCTTTGATGAGTTGATCAAAGCATATGGTTTTATATGAGACTTTTGGAGAAGCCTGTATTTACAAAAAGTGAGTGGGAGCACTACAAGATTTCGACAAGTATATGTGAATGACATATTGTTGATCGGAAATAATGTAGAATTATTCTGCAAAGCATAAAGGAGTGTTTGAAAGGAGTTTTTCAAAGAAAGACCTCGGTGAAAGCTGCTTACATATTGAGCATCAAGATCTATAGAGATAGATCAAGGCGCTTGATAAGTTTTTCAATGAATACATACCTTGACAAGATTTTGAAGTAGTTCAAAATGGAACAGTCAAAGAAAGAGTTCTTGCTGTGTTGCAAAGGTGTGAAATTGAGTAAGACTCAAATCCCGACCACGGCAGAAAAATAGAAAAGAGAATGAAAGTCATTCCCTATGCATCGACATAGGTTCTATAAAGTATGTCATGTTGTGTACTGATCTATTGCATACCCTACCACTAAGCTTGGCAAGGAGTGCAATAGTGATCTAGGAGTAGATCAATGGACAGCGGTCAAAATTATCCTTAGTATAATAAGGATATGTTTCTCGATTATGGAAGTGAAAAAGGTTCGTAAAGGGTTACGTCGATGCAAGTTTTAACACTAATCTAGATGACTCGAGTCTCAATCTGGATACATATTGAAAGTGGGAGCAATTAGCTAGAGTAGCTCCGTGCGAGCATTGTAGACATAGAAATTTGCAAAATACTTACGGCTCTGGATGTGACAGACCCGTTGACTAAAATTATCTCACAAGCAAAACATGATCACACCTTAGTACTCTTTGGGTGTTAATCACATAGCGATGTGAACTAGATTATCGACTCTAGTAAACCCTTTGGGTGTTGGTCACATGTCGATGTGAACTATGGGTGTTAACCACATATAGATGTGAACTATTGATGTTAAATCACATGGCGATGTGAACTAGATTATTGACTCTAGTGCAAGTGGGAGATGAAGGAAATATGCCCTAGAGGCAATAATAAAGTTATTATTTATTTCCTTATATCATGATAAATGTTTATTATTCATGCTAGAATTGTATTAACCGGAAACATAATACATGTGTGAATACATAGACAAACAGAGTGTCACTAGTATGCCTCTACTTGACTAGCTCGTTAATCAAGATGGTTATGTTTCCTAACCATAGACATGAGTTGTCATTTGATTAACGGGATCACATCATTAGGAGAATGATCTGATTGACATGACCCATTCCGTTAGCCTAGCACTTGATCGTTTAGTATGTTGCTATTGCTTTCTTCATGACTTATACATGTTCCTGTAACTATGAGATTATGCAACTCCGTTTACGGAGGAACACTTTGGTACTACCAAACGTCACAACGTAATCGGGTGATTATAAAGGAGTACTACAGGTGTCTCCAAAGGTACATGTTGGGTTGGCGTATTTCGAGATTAGGTTTTGTCACTCCGATTGTCGGAGAGGTATCTCTGGGCCCTCTCGGCAATGCACATCACTATAAGCCTTGCAAGCATTGCAACTAATGAGTTAGTTGCGGGATGATGTATTACGGAACGAGTAAAGAGACTTGCCGGTGACGGGATTGAACTAGGTATTGGATACCGACGATCGAATCTCGGGCAAGTAACATACCGATGACAAAGGGAACAAAGTATGTTGTTATGCGGTTTGACCGATAAAGATCTTCGAGAATATGTAGGAGCCAATATGGGCATCCAGGTTCCGCTATTGGTTATTGACCAAGAATAGTTCTAGGTCATGTCTACATAGTTCTCGAACCCGTAGGGTCCGCACGCTAAGGTTTCGATGATGCTTTATTATGAGTTTATGAGTTTTGATGTACCGAAGGAGTTCGGAGTCCCGGATGAGATCGGGGACATGACGAGGAGTCTCGAAATGGTCGAGACGTAAAGATCGATATATTGGACGACTATATTCGGAGTTCGGAAAGGTTCCGAGTGATTCGGTATTTTTCGAGTACCGAGAGTTACGGAATTCGTATTGGGCCTTAATGGGCCATACGGGAAAGGAGAAAAAGGGCCAAAGGGTGGCAGCGCCCCTCCCTTGGACTAGTCCGAATTGGACTAGGGAGGGCGCCCTTCCTTCCTTCTCCTTTTCCCTTCCCTTCCTTCTCTCCTACTCCTAATACATGGAAGGGTTCCTAGTTGGACTAGGAAAGGGAATCCTACTCCCGGTGGGAGTAGGACTCCCCATGGCGCGCCATAGTAGAGGGCCGCCTCCTCCTCCTCCTCCTTTATATCTGAGGGCAGGGGGCACCCTGAACACACAAGTTGATCTACGGATAGTTCCTTAGCCGTGTGCGGTGCCCCCTCCACCATATTCCACTTCGGTCATATCGTCATGGAGCTTAGGCGAAGCCCTGCGCGGAGAAGTCATATCGTCGCGGAGCTTAGCGAAGCCCTGCGTCGGTGGAGCATCATCATCGTCCCACGCCGTCGTGTTGACGGAACTCATCCCGACACTTTGCTTTGGATCGGTCCGGGATCGTCATCGGGCTGAGCGTGTGCAGAACTTCGGAGGTGCCGTCGTTCGGTGCTTGGATCGGTCGGATCGTGAAGGCGTCACGACTACATCAACCGCGTTGTTATAACGCTTCCGCTTTCGGTCTCACGAGCGTGGACGGACACTCTCCCCTCTCGTTGCTATGCCATCACCATGGTCCTGCGTGTGCGTAGAAATTTTTTGAAATTACTCGTTCCCCAACACCATCGGTGGCAAAGACACGGCGGACTCGGCGGAAACGGCGCGGCGAAGCGGCGGAGGCGGCGAGTGGTTGGTCAGCGTCGGAAGCGCTTCTGAGGGGCCCGGGGGGCTTGCGCGACGCTGAGCACCACGGGCTCGGCCCGTGACCATTTGGTCACTGGGGGCGCCAGCGGCAGATCCACGACGGGGCGTTCGGTGGCGGCGTGCTCGCCGGGCCGCTGCTCGGCGAGCGAGAGAAGAGAGAGGAGGCCGGGAGCACGTTCCGTGCTCGGTGGTGGGGAAGGGTCCGGTGAGGAGGGAGGTCTGGGGAGGCGGAGCCGGCGACGGGGCGCGGTGGTGGCGCTTCGGGAGGAGGACGAGGAGAGAGGGATCGGGGAGAGCTCACGGGGGGGTGGGGTCTCTGAGGTGTGCTTCGAGGGCGGTCGGGGCGACCGGCGAGGAGGAGGGCGGGGGCGGCCGTCCGGCGTTCTATGGATCCGGCGAGGTGGGGTGGGGTCGGGGGCGGCCCCGAGGCGACGAGGGGGGAGTCCTTGCGCCCTGCGCGCCGGTCGGGGAGGAGGAGGAGGTGCAGACGGGCAGGGGGTCGCCATGGCGTGAGGCCGACGGGATCGGGCGAGCTGATCCAGATCGGCGTGAGGAGGAGAAGGAGGGATCGGGGAATGGGGTGTCGGCTAGGGTTTGCCGACCGGGAGGGGGGGATAAGGGAGTGAGGGGTGTGCGGGCGGGGGCTGGCAGGCCGGGCAGTGGGCTTGGCCAGTGGGCTTGGCCCATTGGGCCGATGGGAGATTCATCTTCTGAACTCCGGAGGAGGGGAGCGAAGTGCACCGGAGGAACAATATGGAGGTTCACTTTTCAATTCTTCAACAAGTGGGGGCTGAACTTTGTGAACCTTAAGGTGGTTGCAGATAAGACTTGGGCTCAAGGCATCAGCCATTACATTAGCCTTGCTCAGGCGTATAGGAAATACCCAAATCAAAGTGCATGCAACAGTCTCCATCCATCTCTGTTGGCGTAGGTTCAGGTCTGGCTGAGTAAATGATACTTCAGACTTTGGTGGTCGGTGAAGATCTCGCAGCGATTACGAGAAGGTAATGTCGCCATCGCTTCTTGATGCATGAATGACAGCAACAAGTTCGAGGTCGTGAACTGGGTAGTTCTCTTCGTGAGGGCGCAATTGTCGAGAGGCATAAGCAACCACTTTGCGCTCTTGCATTAGGACACCGCTTAATCCTTGACGGAAGCGTCGCGATAAATGACGAAGTCCTTCTTAGTATCGGGAGGAGCTAGCATCGGGCGAAGTCAACTTGTCTTTGAGTGCTGGAAACTTTCCGACACTTATCATCCATTGGAATTTGACGCCTTATGCAACAAAGTTAGTCGAGGCTGGCAATCTTGGAGAAGTTCTTGACTAATCGACGGCAATAGTTGGCGAGACCGAGAAAACTTCGACTTGCTTAACGTTCTTGGAGGAGTCAATCGAGAATAGCCTGAACTCTTTCGGGGTGGACGGCAATACCATCCTTAGAGATGACATGCCCAAGATAGGTTACTTCGGGAAGCCAAAATTCACATTTGGAGAACTTGGCATAGAGTTGATGCTCTCGTAGCTTTTCCAGCACAAGACGAAGATGTTCAACATGTTCTTCTTCATTCTTGGAAAATATCAGGATATCATCCAGATAAACCACGATGAACTTGTCGAGGTAATCCATGAATATATAGTTCATCGAGCAGAGAAGGTGGCTGGAGCATTGGTTAAGCGAAAGACATGACGGTGTACTCGTATGAACCATAACGAGTCACGAATGCGGTCTTGGGGATATCCTCCTCACGAACACGGATCTGGTGGTAACCCAACCTCAAGTCGAGTTTGAGAACACCGACGAACCAGCCGTTGATCATAAAGATCATTGATCCGAGGAAGAGGATACTTATTCTAATGGTAGCTTGATTTATGGGACGGTAGTCTTGGACCAATCGGTTTGTCCCATCCTTCTTCTTGACAAAGAGAAGGTGCTCCCAAGGAGAGCAACTTGGGCGAATGAAACCACTTTGAAGAGATTTGTCGATTTCCTCCTTTAGCTCAAGGAGTTCATGCGGCGGCATCTTGTAGGGTCGCTTGGCTATAGGAGTGGTGCACGGTTTCAAGTCGATGACGAATTCGACAGCTCTAGCGGGGGAATCCTCGGAAGTTCTTCAGAAAGACGTCTTGGAAATCATGAGCAGCGGAATGTTTTCAATGCCCTCGAGGGTGCGGCGTTCAATGCATTCAATGCATAGAGCCTTGCCTCGGCATTTTGCACCAGATGAGCTTGGTAAGTGACTATTTCATCCGAAGGGTGTAGCGGATGGACGGTCTTCATGGCGCAGACTATGGAAGCGAGATCGCCTTTAACCAATTCATTCCCGAATGAGGTCAATACTACAAGACTTCAGACGATGGGAGAGACAAGGAATTCCAGTCCTTCGATTTCAACGGGGCGTCGTTGCAAATCATGGAGGTTCGACATTGGCCCGCAGGGTGTGTACTAATAGTGAAGCATTCATGTCTTCACTTTTAATGCCATGCATGAATGCAAAATCTTGAGACATGAATGAATGCGATACCCAGATCAAATAAAACGCATGCTGGTACTGAATTTACGAGAAGTGTACCCATCACGAGAGCAGGTTGGTCTTGAGCTTCGTTCGGATCAACGTGGTTGGCCTGAACTTCGACCATAAGGCTTGGCGGTGTTGTTGCGGGCTGGGTGTTTCCACGGCCAGTCTTTGGAAGGGCCACTGATTCTGGTTCTGGTTGCATTCTCTTGCACGGTGCCACGGTTGTCCTTTGAAGCACAAACCATTATTGGGGGTGGGAACAGAGCTTGGGGTGGTGGAGCTGGAAGCTTTAGCTGCTTAGTTGAAGCAGTGCGGACGAGAGGTGCAACATAGTTCGCCTTGGAGCAGTGCATTCGGCTGGTACATCTTGTTGGGAATCCATATCTTAACCTGCGAGGACGGGCCCAAGATGAGCCCGTGTCACGGTTATGCTGTTAGAGCTCTGGTATTCCTGCGCACCAGTTTCGACATTGATAGCTTTGTTCACCAAGGTGGCGAAATCAGCAAAGTCGTGCACTAGAAGTGCAAGCTTGATGTCGCCTTGAAGGCCGTCACGAACTTCTCTGTCTGCGTGCATCGGTTGCAATGTCCTCTTGACATATAGCGAGACAAGTCCAAGAACTCTCGCTAATAAGCTTCAACATCTTGTTGCCTTGGGTGAGGTTGCGGAATTCACGCTTCTTCCGGTCCATGACTCCTTGAGGATGAAGCGGCACGGAAAGCAGCTTGGAAGTCCGCCAGTGATGAGTGTTCCAAGCTGGCAGAGTACGCTGTGGCTGTCCCACCATTGAGTTGCGGGTCCCTTCAGAAGAAGGAAGCAAAAGTGACATAGGCGGCAGGGGCTACATCAGCAGACTCCATCTCATAGGTGATGTCACGGAGCGATCATCGACATCCAAATGGCTGGGTTGAGCTGCGGTACACGCCGGGGTTCAGCGTATGAAATCCTGCAGAGTTGTTGCGTTTGGGTGCTTTGGTTCATATTGGGGCGAGGAAACCGAGCCATCATGTTTTCCATGAACTGGCGATTCATCTCAAGCTGTTGGATCATACCAGCCATGTAACCAAAGCGGTGGTGGGAAGTTGCCACCACGACCATGACCAGCTGGTCTAACCATCCTGCTATTATATAACAGGGTAGTTCAGATTTGAGAAATTAAGCAAAGGACAGGAATCATTCATGATGAAACATGCATAATGAAAGCAGCACGATAGGAACTACATAGTAGTCGGCATATCTTACAAAAGGGATCATGCATAGAGTTCGATACATAAAGTTCAGTACATAGACTAAGACATCATAGGCGGCACGCAGAGCTCATGGCGAATGCATCTAACACTAACAAGCAAGTCTACATCAGTCCCACGCTGCTGCGGAGGTAGTCAGAGCTTTGAAAGTCGGTAGTCTTGCGGCAGCGTATAGTCCTCCACGTCGGTGACATGGGGCCGGATACTCAGTGTCTGATCCGACGCCCAAGTGGCGAAAGAGGACCAAGTCGCGGAGAGTAGCCTCCCACGTCCGCCACCCGACACCACAGGGCATCACGGTCCCGCTGGGTAGATCGCATAACGCGCAGCTCTCCGGATCGGACATAGGGTGCAGCAGCGTCGAGCACAGTAAAGGTGCCGACGGGTGATGTAACTCGTGGCGAAGAGCTCGGTTAGCTCGATCCAGCCATCGACGCATGCGAACAAAGTTACGATGGTAGAAGGGCTCTCTGGTGACGATGGAGTAGGCAGCGGTGTAGTAACCTCCTCACCAACATCGACGCGATAGCAATGTGCCTGAAGGGGGAGGTGTCCAACTCTCGATACTCTCCACGAAGACGTGTCAGAGCAGCATAAGCAGCATCGTGGACTGCCATATCGATAGTCACCCCAACACCATGTGCGGTGTGCGACAAGAGTGGAGTCGTACTCCGAGAGTAGAGGTGGACGATGGCGCGGCATCGCTCCGGTTATAGTCCCGGTACTCCTCATAGGCGGTGTACTCGGGTGCCGCGATAACCCGAGATAGGTCATCATCTCGGCTAGCACCGCAGTGATCCCGAGGCACCAATGGCCGTCGTGTGGCGCACGACCTGCCTCGTCACGTTCCATCCGAAAACAAAGACGTTTCAAAGGAGTTAAATGACGGTGTGGAAATTGATCAAAATACAATTCCAAGAAACAACTATGGCTTTATCCAACTTTGGGGTGAATGTGGTCACGGGATCCTAGTGTTAGTTAGTAAAATCGCTTTAACCCGAGTAGAAGAGAGTTCAGAGTCCCGAGTAAAGGTCGAGGAGTAAAAGATCCTAGTACCACCCGATGGCGGCGTGGGCCCGTAAGGCACACAGCCAAGTTAGTAAAAGTTTTTGCAATGTCTAGACTCAACTTCGCCAAGGAGTGTGGAAGGGGATTCCTACAGCAATGGGCTCGATACCAACTTGGCGCCCTCGATTCAATCGACACTAATCATGCACGCAAATGTATACGATCAAGATCAAGGACTCACGGAAGATATCACAACACAACTCTACAAATAAAATAAGTCATACAAGCATCATAATACAAGCCAGGGGCCTCGAGGGCTCGAATACAAGTGCTCGATCATAGACGAAGTTAGCGGAAGCAACAATATCTGAGTACGGAGACATAAGTTAAACAAGTTTGCCTTAAGAAGGCTAGCACAAACCGGATACAGATCGAAGAGGAGCAGGTCTCCGCACAGGATCCTCCTAGCTACTCACGGTGGTAAATCGCCACCGGCTACACGTAGTAGTAGGCACCTCCAGAGTAGTAGTCGCCATCGGCGGTGGCGTCGCTCCTGGCTCCATAGTCTGTTGCAGCAATCGAGTAGAGGTAGGGAAAAAGGGGAACAAGGCAACCGTGAGTACTCATCCAAAGTACTACAAGCAAGGAGCTACACTACATATGCATGGATATATGTGTAAAGGGCCATATCGGTGGACTGAATCTGCAGAATGCCGAATAAGAGGGGATAGCTAGTCTTAGCGAAGACTACGCTCGGGTCACCGTCTTGCAACAGTAGAGGAGGGTAGGTTGAAGTCCTCCAAGTAACATCACATAGCAATAATCCTACCCGCGATCCCTCCTCATATCCACGAGAGAGAGCGACCACCGGTTGTATCCGCACTTGAAAGGGTGTGTTTTATCAAGTATCCGGTTCTAGTTGTCATAAGCTCAAGGTACAACTCCAAGTCGCCCCATTATCAAGATCACGGCTATCCAATAGATTAACTTCACTGCAGGGTGCACCATCTTACCCAAAGACGCTTGATCCCATTTTCCGGACACACTTTCTGGGTCATGCCCGCCGCGGAAGATCAACACGTCGCAGCCCCACCTAGGCACAACAGAGAGGCCAAAGACGCCGTCTAAACCTAAGCCTTGAGGGTCTAGGCCCATCGCCTGAGCACACACACTTGCGTTGCAGGGCGGCCGAAGCAGACCTAGCCTAGCAAATAGTTCAGTCCAATCCGGCGCGCGCCGCCTCCGTCACCGACGTCTGAAGTGCTTGGTGATACCACGACGCCGGATACCCATAACTACTCCCGCGTAGATGGTTAGTGCGTATAAGCTCGTAGCCAACTCAGATCAAATACCAAGACCTCGTTAAGCGTGTTAAGTATCCATGAGCGCCAAGCAGGCCGCCAGCCCACCTCTCTCTAGGCGGTCTCAACCTGCCTGCCGCTCCGCCTCAAGATCCACTCATGGGTGCTCCATCACCGACCGACTTTAGTCTCCACATGTATCATGTATAAGTATATAGTATATACCGTGATCACCTCCCGAGTGATCACGGCCCGATAGTATAGCACGGCAGACGGACAAGAAGGTAGGGCCACAGATGAATGTACTAGCATCCTATACTAAGCATATAGGATTGCAGGTAAAGGTAACAACAGTGGTAACAAGGACAGGCTATGCAAAGAAGATAGGAGTATCAAAATAGTAACATGCTACACTACTCTAATGCAAGCAAAGATAGAGAAGAGTAGGCGATATCCGTGATCAAGGGAGGGGCTTGCCTGGTTGCTCTGGCAAGTGAGAGGGGTCGTCAACACCGTAGTCGAACTGGCCAGCAGCAGCGTCGGTCTCGTAGTCTACCGGAGAGAAGAGGGGGAAGAAACAATGAATACCAAGTAAACAGATGCATATCGATGCATGACATGTCAATTAGCGATGCTAGGCGTGCCCTAACGTGGTATGAGGTGGTATCTTGGTTAAGGGAAACATCCGGAAAGTATTCCGGTGTTTCGTGTTTTCGAGCGAGGAGGGCGGAGGGGAAAGTTGCAGGTTCGATAGGTTAGGGGTGTGTGGCGGACGAGCGGATGCGAATCCGGATTCGCCTCGTTGTTCTCGAGCAACTTTCATGTTGAAAATATTTTAATCCGAAGTTACGGATTAAAAGATATGATTTTCTAAAGATTTTATTAATTTCTGGAATTTAATTAATTAATTAATTAATTGAAAAATGGAATTATGACGTCGAGATGATGTCATCTTGACGTCGGCCGATCATCGAGGTTGACTTGGTCAACCTGACATGTGGGTCCCGTTCGTCAGTGAGTGTTAGTTAATTAACAGTAGTTAATTAAGGTAATTAGCCATTAGGTTAATTAATTAGGATTAATTAAATTAATTATTTACTTAATTAATTAATTAATTAATTGATTAATTTTATTCATTTTCATTTTTATTTTATTAATTATATTTATTTAATTTCCTTTCCTTTTTCTTTTATCAAAAACATTACGGGGGGGGGGTCCCCATGTCGATGTGAGGAGGCCACCACTTAGTGGCCGAAAGTCAATGTGTCGGCGGGGGCTGGGTCCACCGGTCGATGTGACGGGGTGGCCCCGGTCGGCCACGTCGACAAATGGCGTTAGGCGCTCCGTTGAGCGTTCATGGCGGAGCGCCGGACCTCGCCGAAATCGTCGTCCGGCGGCTAAAAGGCGCGGTAGGGCGCGCGTTCGAATGGGAGAGGACGCGTCCATCGGTGGCAAGGGCACGGCCGACTCGGCGGAAGCAGCGCCGCAAGCGGCGGAGGCGGCGAGGTGGTTGGTCCGCGTCGAAGCCTCTGAGGGGCGGGGGGGGCTTGCGCGACGCTACTGAGCACCACGGGCTCGGCCCGTGACCATTTGGTCTCCGGAGGCGCCGGCGACGAGATCCACGACGGGGCGTTGGTGCTGCGTGCTCACGCTGGGCCGCGGCTCGGCGAGAGAGAGAGAGGGCGGGAGCACGTTCCGTGCTCGGTGTGAGGAAGGGTCCGGCGGGAGGAGAGTCTTGGGGCGGCCGGAGCCATGACGGGGGGCGGTGGTGGCGCTTCGGGAGGAGGACGAGGAGAGAGGGATCGGGGAGAGCTCACGGGGAGGCGTGGGGTCTCTGAGGTGTGCTCGAGGACGGTCGGGGCGACCGGCGAGGAGGAGAGAGAGGGGCGGCCGTCCGGCGTTCTTGGATCTGGCGAGGTGGGGTGGGGTCGGGGCGGCCCCAGGCGACGGGAGTCCTTGCGCCTGCCGCGTCGAGGAGGAGGAGGAGGTGCGGACGGGCGGGGGTGGCCCGGCGTTGAGGCTGCAGGATCGTGAGCCCGATCCAGATCGTGCGAGGAGGAGAAGGAGAGGATCGGGGAATGGGGTGTCGGCTAGGGTTTGCCGGCCGGGAGAGGTGATAAGGGGTGAGGGTGGGCGGGCGGTGGCCGGCAGGGCCAGTGGGCTTGGCCTTGGCCGATGGGGGGTTTCTCCCCTCTCCCTTTTTGTTTTATTTTGTTTTTCTTATTTTTCCTTTTCTGTTTTTAATTTATTTAAAATATCCAGACACTTTACAAAAATGTGTGCACCCCACCATAATTAGCTTTGTAATATTTGACAACTCCCGAACATTTTAGTTTTAATTTTTAAAATCTTTTATTGTTTGCCTATGTTTTCAATTTGAATTTGAACCGGGTTCGAATCAACGTGAGTTTAATTACAGTAACCGAGGTGACGTGGCATCATTAGCAGGGATTACTGTAGCTTAATTATCCAGGTGTTACAGTTGAGCACTTGACGAACACCCATCCGCGATGTTCCGACGTTGTACACACGCGGCGCAAGACCTTCTTTGGCAGACGTTGCACTTAATGAGTGGCAACGGTGGCTGGACAAGCTTTTTGGGTCAAGATCGCTCCCACCGATCGGCGTTCATGTATCTGCAGCGGACCGACGGTGTAGATCCGAGCTGCTAAGGCGGAGTCGATGCCATGCGACCTTGCGGCCTTGCGAAACCTTCCTACCAAGCCTCCCCACAAGGCGGGCTCAAGCTCGACCGGATCCGCTCCAAATCCGGCCGCCAAGAGCGCAATCAGGTGGCCGTGTCTGGGTAGCTCGGGCGTCGAGGAAAGGGGCTGGGCGCGCGTCTTCGAACTGCACACTTGCAATGGCGTGGCGGCTGCGGCGAAGCGAAGTGAGGGAGGTCGTGGGGAGGGGAGGGTGGATGGAAAAAGGGCGCTGTGCCTCGTGGTGGTCGGTGAGGAAAAGCGCACGGCCCGCCTGTTCACAAGTTCTATTTCACCTCAAAAGCGGCTCAAACTTGGGCCAGAAATGGGTCGAAAACAGATAGAAAATGGACAAAAGCCCGTTGCGTCCGCGCGCTGAGCCGTCTGGTATGTCCGTTTTGCCTCAAACAGACGCACCCGGACAGAACAGGTCGCAGTGGAGTTGGCCTAATTGGAGCCAGCTCGGCCGCCCGGCCACGCCCCACGCGGCACCGGGTTTTATTCTCACTTTGGGTCGAGGACTTTTCCTGCCGTGGGGCTCTGCTTTGTGGGGACTACTGGAACGGGAGAGACGGCGCGATCCCGCCCACAGCCAGATAGAGATCCGATGACATGCACGTTTACATGTCACCGTGTGCCTTGCGGCCGGAATTCAAATTTAAACATTATGAAAAAATCTAAAAAAAATCATGCACATTCACAGCATATATTAAGATAGCCCCTAAAAAAATTAGATCAAAATTCGAAACGTACATCGAGAAACAAAAAAAAGAACCAAATTCAGATCAAAATTTGAAACGTACATCGAGAAACAAAAAAGAGAGAGAGGTTCTCCTTTTTGTTTCTCGATGTTTCGAATTTTGATCTGAATTTTTTAGGGGTTATCTTAATATGTGTCTTTTTTGTTTGTTGATGTACGTTTCGAATTTTGATCTGAATTTTTTAGGGGTTATCTTAATATGTGTTGTAAACATGCATGGGTTTTTTATAATATTTAAATTTAAATTCCAGCCACAAGGCACACGGTGACATGCAGCAGCCGTGCTGGTTCGGCGGGTCGCTGCCTGGCTGGCTGGCTGGCAGGCACCGCGTGGGGCGTCGGGTCGGGGATCGATCCATCGGCCGATCGGGGGCGGCAGTGCTAGCGAGGGGAACTCGTGCCCGACGCCGTTTCTCCCGGTTCGGGCGAGTGGTTGACCGTGCCGTTGCTGTCAGGCGGTTCCGAGGTTGTTTACGTCGTTGATGTTTGTAGCACTACCCTTGTACTGTCTGTCACGCACTCACACCAGTGTAGAGCCAGAGTCCCTCTGCTGGATGCACACTGGATGGATGGATGGATATCGACCCGGCTTTATGCGTAGGCCACGGCACCAGCACCACCCTGAAATTCTCCCTAGGGTACTTTACGGCTTTGTTGCTTGCACACACGCTGACATGCCAGCGATTTGGGTGCGCCCGAGCCGTGGCTGGGGTGCACGCCAGTGGAGTTCACGTATGTATGCGACGGGGCAAGGGAAACGTGATACGGCAAAGGAATGGCGTGGAAGCAACGTGGATCAGTACCGGAAGCTTCTGTACGCTCGAATGTCGAATGCGAGCTCTACTCTGTTTCTTGAGAGAGAGAGAGAGAGAGAGAGAGAGAGAGAGATGTGGGTTTGTTGGCCAGTAGAGTAAACTTAATTAATGGCCGGGCCGGACGGTTGGTGATCGCCATCGGTGCCGGCTGACCGCCGGGTCTTTCATCAGCAGTACGCCGTGCGCCGTGCGCCGACTCATCTACTCCGTACGTGAGCGAGCACGGTCAGTTCCAAAAGAGGGTGGTCGAGCGTGGAACGAACTGGCGAGCGGCGATCGGCTGTCGCATCGAAATTCCTGATTTAGGCTAGCTGTACTTGACCTTCTGGTGCCGTGTTGTTTCCACAGTGCGTTGTACTTGGTAAATAAATATAATAGCAACGGCGTTGGACACTGTGACTAAGGGCCAGTTTTTTTGGGCAATTCTCAGAAATTAACATCAGAACTTCTTCCGAGTGCCATTCTATTTTCTTACAATTCCTAGCTAACTAGATCTTAACTAGCTAGGAATTGTAAAAAAAAGTGTGATTAATCTTTAGTTTAGGGAGAAAGAATCAATCTCAATCCTTGGCCTTAAGCATGCATGGCTAGCAGGTTGCTTACTTACGAGACTGTACCAGCACATGGCCTTAACTTTCAGAAACCTAGCTAATTAGGGCATCTTCAATGTGGACCGCCGAACCTCCCCTAAGCGTGAGAGGTCGCAGGCTGGAATGGATGTGGTGCTGGCACTCTCGAGCGGCATGAATGCGCGACAACTGCTTCGCACGGAGAGGGGTGAGCGCGAGACAGATTTTCGGGTGGGAACGGGGTGTCGGATGAGTGTGTGGCAGCAATCCAAACGCCCGCAAAGCTCTGCCCCCACTCGGTTTGTGAGGAAACCAAACGTCCATACCGGTTCATGGACCCATAAGTTACCCTGTTGGATGATATACGGCGTTCGGACCGCTTCACGCAAACTACGGGCCATTTGTTGAGCAGGACATCACTACGAGCAAGTATGTGAAGTACAACGTCGAATGCCTTGATAAAATGTTGGGCACCCTCTTCATGCCAAAGCTTAGGACTGCGAGGACTGCGAGCTTACAGCTCACAAACTCGAATGACAAGATAACTGGTGCAATGACAGGGCTGCATCGCAGTGCTTCCACATTGCAATAGCATCATTTGATGAAACTTTGAAAAGACTGGATGTACAGTGTTGTGCAATAACTGGATAATCAATAATGATTTAATTCACCTCGAGCTAGCCTTTGAAGATCCCCGTTACGCGGAGACATAATAATGGCTTGATGATTAAAAATGCTGGAGCATAAGAAGAACATAAACTTGTCTGGTACTGACATAGTAGTGGGGAAGGACACCGAAGTGTTTCCTCGGAGCTTATCGAGGTCGCCTCCTGCTAGACCATTCTCTTGGCTTTCTTATCTCTAGCAGCATACCAAATTCATTTTGAACTTATGTGGGGAGTACATGTCAAATATTAGTTGTGAGTTACGTGGGTATCTAGTTGTTTTTATCAACATGCAGTGAATTATGTGGGAGTATATTACCGCTGGTGGCAAAAATCACAGTGACCAGTGACCACTTGAGTGGCTACATAAGGCAAGAAATAAGTTTATCTTCAAAGTTTTGTTGGCACGGTCTTTCTTTCTTTTTCTTTTGCGCACTAACTTACACTTTTCTTACCTACTCCTTTCGTTCCGAATTACTTGTTTTGGATTTGTTTAGGTACGGATATACCTACACACGTTTTTATGGTTAGATACATCTGTATCTGAGTATTTAACCAAAAACTACCACATTTCGTCGAGTCGTGCCCACAAACTACCAATTTATGAATTAGTGCCGAAAACTACTTTTTTTGCTAATCTATGACTAAAAACTACCACATCAACTTAATGACTGATTAGCAAAAATTAAATTTGATTATGATAGGTTGGGACCACTCGTCAGGGCTGGCAGGGCACTCAGTTGTTTGACCGTTTGTGGTGACTATTAAGTTACAGATGGACATTTTATCGAACACTTGGTGTGCACCGGCACCTGTGACCGCCCGCTCAAGAGGAGCTTGCCGTCGCCGGCGGGATCTCTACGGCCAAAGCAGGAGGAGCTCGATGGCCACCCAGGAGGAGCTTGCCGCTGCCGGCAGGATCTCTACAGCCAAAGCAGGAGGAGCTCGATAGCCGTGGCGTCGCCTCTAGCCGCTGCCGCTGGTAGGAGCGCTCGCCGCGCCGGGCAAGCTGGCCGCCGTGCTAGCCTCCCCGCAGCCGGGCGAGCTGGTTGTTGGTCGCCTCTAGCCGTTGCCGTGGGCAGGAGCTCGCCGCCGCTAGGCGAGCACTGACCTCCGCGCAGCCAGGCGAGCTAGTTGCCGGCCGCCTCTAGCAGCTGCCGTGGGCAGGAGCTAGCCACCGCGTTGGCCTCCGCGCAGCCGGGTGAGCTGCTGGTTGCCGGCTACCTCTAGTCATTGTCGTGGGCAGGAGGACATGTATTTGTTGTGGCTGAACCACGGAAGCAGCACCAGTGACATGCCGGCGGCGCGGTAGCCGGACTTGGAGCAAATGTCACAGCTAGCTGCCGCCCACGTACGAACTTAACGGTCAACCAAACGGCGATGCCATGTCAACACTTACATGCGGGCCAAGCCTGTCATAACCATGTTTAAACTAGGTGAATCGGTTGATTTATACACATGGTAGTTTTTAATCACAAATTAGCAAAAAAGTGATAGCTTTCGGCACAAATTCGTAAAATGATAGTTTATGGGCATGGATCAATGAAATGTGGTAGTTTTTGGTTACATACTCTCCATGTCTAGATAAATCTAAAACAACTATTTTAGGACGGAGGTAATATATTATACAGTATACACTGGTAATATCTGTCTATGCTTTCTACAGATAAATCGTGCACCGCTAGCCTCTGAACACGAGTGTTTCCATGCAAAAAGAAGTGTAGTGTATTGTGCTTGGTGAGCTAGTTAGGTAGCTCCTGAATTTACTGACCTGGCATGTGACAGAAGAATTCACTGAAATTCGTGCTTTGTATCTCCCAAAACGGGACCTTGAAGTTGAATTGGGCATGATTCTTTTCTGACACTTTGCTGACAACGACTCCAGTTCTAGCAAAACAATTCTTGTCAGTATTCATAATCAAATTTCACAACTTTTTTGATAAAGTTGTAGCTATTAAGAAACAATTTAGTGTCGTCCATCATCATGCAAGGGCTTAAAAATTTGAGATCATGACATTGTAAATATTTGGTAATTCTATCTTTATTGCTTAGAGATTTCTGTTACATCGTCGACAGAACAGTAAATTGTTCTGTTGTATAATCAGAGGCACCAAGTAAGCATAATGCATACTTACTTTTTTTAAGTATAGATGTATAATTTTTTTTGTAGAAGAGGAGTTCATTGCCCTTCATGATGTTGGTAATGCATGTTCAAAAAAAAAAGAGTTGCCTGGCCTGAAACAGAAACACCGTCTACTTCAGTTTGGACCTTCAACCATTAGGCCAACTCCAGCGCGCGACACCATCCTGTCCGGGTGCGTCCGTTTGGAGCAAAAGGGACAAACCAGACGGCCCAACGCGCGGGTGCAAACGGACTTTTGTCCGTTTTCTGTCCGCTTTCGACCCATCCCCGACCCAAGTTTGCGCCGCTTTTAGGGTGAAAGCGGACAGCAGCGGATGGACGGGGACGACAGCTTGTCCTCCCCTGGCCCGCCCGTCGGTGGCACAAAGCAACCCCCCTCCCCCCGCGCCCCATTTGGCGCCATTTCCCTCAAACCCTCCCACGTCCCGCCTGTCGTGGGAGTAAGTCTGACTGTAGAATAGGGGGTACATAGGAGGAGGCAAGATCCTAGCTATGATGAGATTGTGCACGCATAAGATTCTGAGTTCGAGCCCTTCTCGGAGAAATGTATTACGTCTCGGTGCTCGGAGGCTTGGTCGACTGGATTATGCGTGAAAGTTACAGGGAGGTGCGAACCCTTGTGCCAGTGGAGAGGGTGGCTTATATAGAGTGTGCCAGGACCCCACCCAGCCTACGTTACAAGGGGTTCAATGTACATTAAGATGAGACGTTACTGGTAACGCCAATAATAAAGACATATAAATGATCTTTAAGGCTACAGAGTGAATGCCTGACCATTGCCATCCTGGATGACTTTAGGCCTTCTGTATTCCGAGTGGTTTCTGGTACGGTCGAGTGACTTCACATGGTCGAATGAAATTGGGGTATCCGAGTGAGGTTGAAAGTCGAGCGGATTGCACTCCTTGATAACTCAGTCGGTTTCTCTTCTTGTGCTTTGAATATCTTTGTGTCTTAGGGCAGTGTCCTTGGGTAGGACGTCTAGGTCAGGCCTATGACCCTACCCTAGGTACATGTCATCGTCATTAGCCCCCGAATGGATTGAGGTCCGAGTGGAAAAAGAGCTGAAGCTGACTCTGACTCGATTCTTTGCTTCGGAGGCATACCATCAGTGTTTGCCAGTCGTGTTGAAGCTTCGGTCTTGTTTCAATCTCCTTTATCGATTCAGAGGTTGTCGAGTAAACTTAACTGACAGTCTTCGAGTGTTGTTATGGTACGAAATCTTCTTCGCGATTGATTGCTCTGCGGTTGCCGGATCTCACGGGATTCAAAATTTTGCGGAAGCGCGTGGGACGGGGTGTGCCGCAGTAATCAGAGTGGATAGACAGAGGCACCTCGATTCTCGCACCACCTTTTTCGCCACGTATCCGGTGCGCGACTGTTGCGGGATTTGACAGGATCGCACGGGCCCACACGTCAGCCACTCGAAAGAGAGCCCATAAAAGGCGTCGAGGCCGATGTGTTTGCACAGTGCATCCCATTCCCCTTCCTCCTCTTCTGCTTCTCCACCACGCCCTCATGCAATCTCGCCGCCGCCGTTCCGCCCGTGAGCAGTCCGCCGCGATGGGAAAGGACAAGACGGCGGCCTTGGAGCGTGCCAAGAAGGCGACGGCGACGGCGAAGGCGAAGGGCAAGAAGATGAGTCGGGGGTCGTCGTCAAGATCCGGATTGCCGTCCGGCTGGATCCAAGGGGACTGGATTCGGTCCACAATCCAGAAAGATGATTTGGATGATCTGGCTGAAGGGGGCTTGATTGCCCATGGATCTGGGAGGCTGTCAGGGAACGAGAGAGAGCCACAGCCGCGGGAGGGTGAGTGTGTCCTCCCCGCAACTCATGTCGACCACGGTTTCTCTCTGCCTCCTCATCCTTTTCTCAGAGGTTTCTTGAACTTTTTCGGTGCTCAACTTCATCACTTTTCCCCCAACACAATCACGTATCTCGCAACGTTTGTTTCCTCGTGCGAAAACTTCTTGGGTTGTCGACCGCATTGGGGTCTTTTCAAGCACATATTTACTTGCCGCTCTCAGACTATGAAAAAGGCCAGTCCGACTGACGATAAGACTCGTGTAATCCAAATGTGTGGGGATTTAGGGATTCAGACGAGGGGTAGGAGTAATTTTCCTTCCATGACCCTTTCTGAGTCGGTTAGGGGATGGCAGTTGACCTGGTTTTACTACAAGGATGTTCCGACTCCCGGTCAGTCGTCCGGTCTACCTCCCTTCACCATGGATCGAGTCCACCAACCCTGTTCATTGACTGTGACCCCGTCGGAGAAAGTACAGGTGAACATGATAGTTGATCGGATAGTTTAGTTGGTCCGTGAAGGTGTAACTGGCATGGATTTGTTGGAGGTGTTTCTCACTCGACGCATCCAGCCACTTCAGGCCCGTGATCATCCAATGTGGATGTATGATACGTCTCCATCGTATCTACTTTTCCAAACACTTTTGCCCTTGTTTTGGACTCTAACTTGCATGATTTGAATGGAACTAACCCGGACTGACGTTGTTTTCAGCAGAATTGCCATGGTGATATCTTTGTGCAGAAACAAAAGTTATCGAAATGACCTGAAACTTCACGAAGATTATTTTTGGAAAATATAACAAATACTGGCGAAAGAATCAAGGCCAGGGGGCCCACACCCTGTCCACGAGGGTGGGAGGCGCGCCCCCTGCCTCGTGGGCCCCCTGGAGCTCCACCGACCTCAACTCCAACTCTATATATTCGTGTCCGGGGAGAAAAAAATCAGAGAGAAAGATTCATCGCGTTTTACGATCTGGAGCAGCTGCCAAGCCCTAAACTCTCTCGGGAGGCTGATCAGAGTCCGTTCGGGGCTCGGAGAGAATCCGTCGCCATCGTCATCATCAACCATCCTCCATCAGCAATTTCATGATGTCACCGCCGTGCGTGAAGTAATTCCATCGTGAAGCTTGCTGGGCGGTGATGGGTTGGATGAGATTTATCATGTAATCGAGTTAGTTTTGTTGGGGTTTGATCCTAGTATCCACTATGTTACGAGATTGATGTTGCTATGACTTTGCTATGCTTAATGCTTGTCACTAGGGCCCGAGTGCCATGATTTCAGATCTGAACCTATTATGTTTTCATGAATATATGTGAGTTCTTGATCCTATCTTGCAAGTCTATAGTCACCTACTATGTGTTATGATCCGCAACCCAGTGACAATAATCGGGACCACTCCCGGTGATGATCGTAGTTTGAGGAGTTCATGTATTTACTATGTGTTAATGCTTTGATCCGGTACTCTATTAAAAGGAGGCCTTAATATCCCTTAGTTTCCGTTAGGACCCCACTGCCACGGGAGGGTAGGACAAAAGTTGTCATGCATGTTCTTTTCCATAAGCACATATGACTATATTCGGAATACATGCCTACATTACATTGATGAATTGGAGCTAGTTCTGTGTCACCCTATGTTATGACTGTTACATGATGAACCGCATCCGGCATAATTCTCCATCACCGATCCAATGCCTACGAGCTTTTCACATATTGTTCTCCGCTTATTTATTTTTCCGTTGCTACTGTTACAATCACTACAAAACTATCACCGTTACTTTTTCCACCGTTACCGTTACTTCCATATTACTTTACTACTAAATATTTTGCTGCAGATACTAAGTTACCCAGGTGTGATTGAATTGACAACTCAACTGCTAATACATAATATTCTTTGTCTCCCCTTGTGTCGAACCAATAAATTTGGGTTGAATACTCTACCCTCGAAAACTGTTGTGATCCCCTATACTTGTGGGTTATCAATGTACTCGGGTTCTAGTGACACCGCTCGGGTCCACCCAGAGGAGGTCGCCGAAGAGACGGTGTCGCGGTGGCTGCTGTCATTACTGGAAATAAAGACAACCCCAGGGGGTCCAGAAGAGTTGCACTACTCGATGCCAGCAACGAGCCCGACAAGGTTTGTCCCTTATTACCGAATGCTTTTTTATTCTAATTTGTAGATGTCCTTGAATCCGATTGATGCTTGTTCAATTCCTTGTCTTGCAGATCTATACTGAGATGTACTCAATGCCAAACGGAGAGCAAGTCCAGGAGGGAGAGGAGAGCGGAGGTGAGAGCGGCGACTGGAAATCTGATGGCGAAGACGAGGAAGAAAGTGAAGAGTCAAGAAACAGCGAGGAGGTCGACTCTCCACCTCGTTCTGAAAGACGCTCCAAGCAGATGCATGACCCAACAAGTGTACGAGGCAAAGCAATCGCAGCGAGTACGCAGACATCGAAGCGCACTCAGACATCTTCCCCCAAGCCGACTGAAAAGGCCTCGAAGTAGCTCAAAGTTGCACCTACAAAGCCTCGAAAGGCCCTGCCTAAGATCATGGTGGACGTTCCTGTTGCCTCCATGTAAGTGTTTTTCTTTCACCCTTTGCTCAGGGGATCTTTTATTTATCGTCGACTCATTCTCTTGCTTGACCGAGTGAGTTCTGAAACTTGCAGTGCTGCTACTTCTCGGACTTCCATGGACATTTACAAGGATGAACATGATGAGGAAACTAAAGATGCAGCCACTTCTAAAGCGGGTATGACTCTGCCATCTTGCCTTCATTTTGTCAATTGATTTTTCAGTCGACTGAACTCTTGCGGTCGAGACTTTGCAGCGCCGCAAAATGTTATTGAACTTCCAGACGACGACGACGAAGATATGCCTCAGAAGCCTATGGGAAGGAGGAGCAGGTCTTCGGGCAGGAGGGTGACAGCCAGCAAGGTAGTTCAGACGATGTCAGTGCTAGAACCAGTGATCCAGCAGTCCGGAGACCTCAATCGGGCTTCTGTTACTTTTGCCGATCATGTGTCGACTAACCGTGTCCTGGATTATGGGGGACTCACCACGTCGTATCGCAATCAGTGGGATTGGGTCGAGGACCCCCATGGCCATTCACTCATGGGCCAGCTCGGACAGCCGATGTATGCACAAGGAAGATTCCACAAGACTTGCTGATCAAGACAAGGACTCCTCTCCACCGGCGTATTCGACTAGGACTCTTGTTATCCTAGGCCTCTGGTACATTATATAAGCCGAGGCCAGGCTAGTCGATATGTCATTATGACATTACTCATCATACCTCTAGGGTTTAGACCACAACATATGATCTCGAGGGATCAACTCAATGTAATCTCTATATTCATCAAGATCAATCAAGCAGGAAGTAGGGTATTACCTCCATTAAGAGGGCCCGAACCTGGGTAAACATCGTGTCCCCTGTCTCCTGTTACCCATCGATCCATGACCCATAGCTCTGGACCCCCTACCCGAGATCTGTCGGTTTTGACCTGTCGAGTGAACGTCCTTCGACGTCGACTGCCCAAGTCCCTGCTTCGTCCGTGCAACTCCATGCCTCAGATCCCCAGGCTGTTGCGACTGTTCCACTGACTCCACTTTTTGTCACCCATCATGTCCCGGAGGATCAAGTGAGCGCTGCCAAGGAAGCTATACGCCAAGTAGGCCTTATGACGGAGCAGATGAAGGTGATGCGCGAGGCCAGCCAGGCTGCTTATGATGCCAGTTCAGCTCTCCAGACCAACGTCCAGGTTAGTTGATTTCCGACTGATCTTTAGCTTGACGCTTGTTCTGTTAGGATATGGTACTTGAAAACTGCTGCTTTATTATCCATAAGATGTCCGTGGATGAGCGTTTTGGGACCATAATGTGCATCTATCATGAGTCTGCACCTTGCATCTGTCCACCCAGTGGGTGTTTCAACTTTTGTTGAGTAGTTTTTCCACTTGAGTCGACTAGGTCGCGTCGAGTGTGTCTTTGAACTAGTGGGGGCACGCAGAGGGCACCCACTGGGTGTAGTCCCCGAGGCCACCATTGAATGTTTGATTCGGCGGGGGTCTTTGAACAAAATATCTCTTGATAGTTCTTCCACTCGGTCTGGGCGGACCCTGTCGGGTGGAATTTGGACCAGTGGGGGCACGCTCGGAAGCAACCAATCTTTGTTCCTGTCGACTAACTGTACACTGACTGCAAAGATCTTGTGAGCTCGGGGCCCGTTTTGCTGACTTGGAGAGGAAACAGATCCAGGTCAATCTTGACCTGGAGTTGGCCAAGGAGAACTTGCAGAAGGCCAAGGATGAAACCGTTGGTATGGGAGGTAAAAAGCTTGCCAACTGACTCCTTTGTCATCTTTTCCTTCCTCTTTCCGATCCGAGTGTTATTTATTTTAGAAAAAATGAATCATACTCTGGAAAAGAAGGACCTTGATCTTGCGGCGGCATAGAAAACGGCGCAAGAGAAAACAGCACTTGCCGACAAGAAGCTGGCTTTAGTCGGGAAGTTAGAAGAAGATAATGCCAAGCTCAAGACTGCTCTTGACGAAGCCAACAAGGAAGTGACACGACTGAAGAAGGACAAGGGGGCTCTGATCGACAAAGTGGAAGATCTCACTCGCAAGAGGGACGAGCTGGAGGTTTATCTGGGAGGACTCGCCAAGAAGCTATTCCTTATGCTTGATGGTACTTTTCCTTGTCTGACTGACTTGCTGTTGTCGACTCTTCATATAGCTGTCGACTCATCATTTCTCTGTGTGTGCAGAATTCTAGCAAAACTTCGAGGAAGCGACTGGGCGAATTGAGACGAGCTTGGACCCCATCAACTCTCCCGTTAAGGATGAAGCTACCATGAACGTGCTCCGACTGGAATCTCGTCTTGCCAGCGCCATGAACTATCTTGCACGACTGAAGGTGGCAGTGTCGCGGATTGACACGGCGCTCTGTCCGAGGGTGACATTCCAGAATGATCTCGAGTCTCTGATGACTCGACTCAGTGAGATCCCCGGTCGAGTGTAGGAATGGAAGAAGTCATCTGCCCGATGCGGTGCTGATGTGGCTCTGTCTCTGGTTCACGTCCATTGCAAAGAGGTCAAGGAAGAGAAGCTAGCACCGCTCAAGGTGGCCAACACCAAGAAGCTTCACTTCCAGTCCTTCATGAACACCTTCATCTAAGCAGCCACTTGCATTGCAGATGGAATTGACCTGGACGAGTTCGTCGAGCCTGCCAGCCCTCCTCCCGCGGAGTGAACAAACTTTATGGCTTGATTAAATTTGCCTCCGAATGCCGAGTGGTTTTGTCACCGTTAAACTCCTTCAGGCCTGATGCCCGGGCACTTTTATCCGCGGTTTTGAACCTTGCGAGATTTATTAGAACTTGGTTTTTCCTTGAGTATGCTTGTCTTCATCTTTGCCGCTTTTGAATCCCCCGACTCTGAGTGAAACTTGATACTTCACTCGAAATAGACATTGTGTTTGTGATGCAGCTCCGACGAGAGGGTCGTGGACATGAGCAACAGATGCCGCGCACGACCTACACCTCGTCATCCTTGCGGATCGAGATGGAGCGGACGTTGAACTTGTGTCGTAGCTCCGACGAGAGGGTCGCGGACATGAGCACTAGACGCTACGCACGACCTGCACCTCGTCGTCCTTGCGGATCGAGATGGAGTGGACATTGTATTGGTGGCACAGCTCGGAGCATGTGGCCACGTTTCCGAGTGAGAGGATTGCTCTTCACTTGGTAGGATTTTTGAAAGTTAGGCGAGTACGGAACTGCAGCTAAGCCCCCGAGTGAGAGAATTGCTCTTCACTCGGTACGGTTTTCAAAACTTAGGCGAGTACAGAACTGCAGCTAAGCCCCCGAGTGAGAGGATTGCTCTTCACACGGTAGGATTTTCAAAACTTAGGCGAGTATGGAACTGTAGCTAAGCCCCCGAGTGAGAGGATTGCTCTTCACTTGGTAGGATTTTCAAAACTTAGGCAAGTACGGAACTGTAGCTAAGCCCCCGAGTGAGAGGATTGCTCTACACTCGGTAGGATTTTCAAAACTTAGGCGAGTACGGAACTGCAGCTAAGCCCCCGAGTGAGAGGATTGCTCTCCACTCGGAGTAGTTTTTGAAACTTAGGCGAATCAGGTTCGCGGCTAAGCCCCTGAGTGGGAGGATTGCTCTCAACTCGGAGTAGTTTTTGGAAACTTAGGCGAATCAGGTTCACGGCTAAGCCCCCGAGTGGGAGGATTGCTCTCCACTCGGAGTAATTTTTGAAACTTAGACGAATCAGGTTCGCGGCTAAGCCCCCGAGTGGGAGGATTGCTCTCCACTCGGAGTAGTTTTTGAAACTTAGGCGATCAGGTTCGCGGCTAAGCCCCAAGTGGGAGGATTGATCTCCACTAGGAGTAGTTTTTGAAACTTAGGTGAATCAGGTTCATGGCTAAGCCACCCACTGGGGGATTTGAACACATGTGTTTACAGGATAACAATCATTTAAGATAGTGCAAAATCTTGTCTTTGATAAGCAAAACTGAAGAATTCTTATTACAACTCGTCGATCCGAGCGTTCAAGTATAGAAACGGCGGAGCAACTCCGCATTCCACGAGCGTGGCTCGTCTTCTTTCTTGGCTACGTTGTAGAGGTGATATGCCCCATTGTGGAGCACCTTGGTGATGATGAAGGGACCTTACCAGGCAGGAGCAAGCTTGTGAGGTCATTCTGATGCACTCGGAGTATAAGATCTCCCTCTTGGAATGCTCGACCCCTGACATTATGGGCATGGAATTGACGTAAGTCTTGTTGATAGATGGTCGACCAGATCAGAGCCATCTCACGTTCTTCCTCCAAGAGATCAACTGCATCTTGGCGTGCCTGCTCAGCTTCAGCTTCTGAGAAAAGTTCCACTCGCGGAGCATTGTGGAGCAAGTCACTCGGAAGTACAGCTTCAGCGCCATACACCATGAAGAAAGGGGTTCGGTCAGTCGACCAATTTGGAGTTGTTCTCAGTCCCCATAAGACAGATGGAAATTCGGTCACCCAAGCTCCAGCAGCATGTTTGAGATCGCGCATCAGTCGGGGTTTCAGCCCTTGCAGGATCAAACAGTTCGCCCTCTCTGTCTGCCCATTCGACTGCGGGTGCGTGACAGACGCGTAGTCGACCCGAGTGCCTTGGGAAGCGTAAAATGCTATGAACTCATCAGAATCAAAGTTGGAGCCATTATTTGTGATAATACTATGAGGGACTCCATATCTGAATATCAGCTCTCTGATGAAACTGATGGCAGTGCTTGAATCGAGATGCTTGATAGGTTTGGCTTCGATCCATTTAGTGAACTTGTCGACTTACTAGCAAATGAGTGAAACCACTTCTGCCGGTCTTGAAGGGCCCAACCATATCCAACCCCCAAACAGCAAACGGCCAAACAAGTGAAATAGTCTTCAAGGCAGATGCAGGCTTGTGGGACATGTTTGAGTAGAACTCACAGCCTTCGCACTTGTCGACTATGTCTTTTGCCATCTCATTTGCTCGAGGCCAGTAGAATCCCGCTCGGTATGCTTTGGCTACGATGGCCCAAGAGGACGCATGGTGACCACAGGTCCCCGAGTGGATATCATTGAGAATCATTCGACCTTCTTCTGGCGTGATGCATCGCCGAGCAACTCCAGTAACACTCTCTCTGTAAAGCTGTCCACCTATCGCAGTAAAGGCTTTGGATCGACGGATAATCTGACGGGCCTCATATTCATCTTATGGAAGCTCCTTCCTGAGCAGATATGCAATATATGGCACCGTCCAATCGGGGGTGATGACCAAAACATCCATGATCAGGTCGACCATGGCTAGGATTTCGACCTCAGTCAGATCAGTAGAACTTTTCGGCTGCGGGGGCTCTTCTGTGAAAGTATCCTCTTGAATTGACGGGGTGTGGAGATGCTCCAAGAACACATTGCTAGGAATAGGCTCCCGCTTGGAACCTATCTTCGCCAAGTCATCGGCTGCTTGATTCTTGAGTCGGGGTATGTGATGGAGTTCCAATCCCTCAAACTTCTTTTCCAACTTTCTGACTGCATTGCAATAGCCAGTCATAGCTGGGCTCCTGATGTCCCACTCCTTCATCACTTGATTGACCACTAAATCTGAGTCACCGTAAACCATTAGGCGACGGACACCGAGTGAAATGGCCATAGGCAACCCGTACAGAAGTGCCTCATTTTCAGCTTTGTTGTTTGGAGGAATCAAAGTGAATCTGGAGAACATAACTCAGTTTGTCGCCTCGTGGGGATACCAGGACTACCCCATCACCAGAACCATTCAGCATCTTGGACCCATCAAAGAACATAGTCCAGTGTTCCGAGTGGATCTGAGTCGGTTGTTGCTGCTCAATCCACTTGGTGAGAAATCTGCTGTTGCTTGGGACTTTATTGCTTTCTTTGCCTCAAACTTGATATCCAAAGGAAGGAGTTCAATCGCCAACTTTCCCACTCGACCAGTTGCATCTCTGTTGTTCAAAATTTCTGACAATGGAGCGTCACTGACGACTAAAACCGAGTGATCTGAGATGTAGTGTGCCACTTTCTTCATGGTCAAGTAAATTCCATAAACAAGCTTATGATAATGCGGATATCTCTGCTTGGACGGAGTTAAGACTTCAGAAATATAGTACACTGGGCGTTGAACCTTGTAGTATTTGCCTTCTTCTTCCCACTCGACCGTGAGCACTATGCTGACAACCTTTCCAGTGGCTGCTATATACAACAGTAGAGGATCTTTGCTGACTGGGGCAGCAAGCACCGGCTGGGTGGAAAGCAGGGCTTTGAGCTCTACAGACGCTGCTTCGGTTTCAGGGGTCCACTCGAACTTGTCAGATTTCTTCATCGATCGGTAAAGAGGCAATGCCTTTTCACGAGGCGTGAGATGAATCGACTCAAAGCGCCAAACAACGGTAAGCTTCGAATGTCGTTACTGCATACGGGGTGTTTCATTCGAGGATTGCACCAACTTTCTCTGGTTTGCATCGATCCCTCGTTCGAAATGAGAAGCGAGTAACTTTCCACCGGAACTCGAATGTACGCTTGACGGAATAAGCTTGATATTGATACGTCTCCGTCGTATCTATAATTTTAATTGTTCCATGTCAATATTCTACAACTTTTACATACTTTTGGCAACTTTTTATACTATTTTGGGACTAACATATTGATCCGATGCCAGTGCGAGTTCTGTTTGTTGCATGTTTTTGTTTATGAAAATCCATATCAAACGGAGTCCAAATGGGATAAAACTGCGGAGATTTTTGGAATATATGTGAATTTTGGGAAGTGGAATCAACATGAGATGATGCCCAAGGGCCCACGAGGGTGAGGGCGCCCAGGCCCTTGTGGCCACCCGTAAAGCGGTTGGTGCCCTTGTTTATGACAAGAAAGCCAATATCGGATAAAACCATGTCCAAATTTCAACACAATCGAGACTCGGATCTCGAATTTAAGAAAGCGGTGAAAGAAATCGAGAATCGAGGAAGAGAGAGAGAGAGAGAGAGAGAGAGAGAGAGAGAGAGAGAGAGAGAGAGATCCAATCTCGGACGCCCCTCCGCCGCCATGGAAGCCAAGGACCAGAGGGGAAACCCTTCTCCCATCTAGCGGGAAGGTCAAGGAAGAAGAAGAAGAAGAAGTGGGGCTCTCTCCCCCTCTCTCCCGGTGGCGCCGGAACGCAGCCGGGGCTATCATCGTGACAACGATCTACACCAACATCTTCACCAACATATTCATCACCTTCCCCCATCTATCTATAGTGGTCCACTCTCTCGCAACCCGCTGTACCCTCTACTTGAACATGGTGCTTTGTGCTTCATATTATTATCCAATGATGTGTTGCCATCCTATGATGTCTGAGTAGATTTTCGTTGTCCTATCGGTAGTTGGTGAATTGCTATGATTGGTTTAATTTGCTTATGGTTATGTTGCTGTCCTTTGGTGCCCATCATATGAGCGCGCGCGTAGATCACACCATAGGGTTAGTTGTATGTTGATAGGACTATGTATTGGAGGGCAAGAGTGACATAAGCTTCAACCCAGCAGAGAAATTGATGCATACGAGATTGAAGGGGGACCAATATATCTTAACGCTATGGTTGGGTTTTACCTTAATGAACGTTAGTAGTTGCAGATGCTTGCTAATAGTTCCAATCATAAGTGCATAGAATTCCAAGTCAGGGATGACATGCTAGCAGTGGCCTCTCCCACATAAAACTTGTTATCGGTCTAGTAAAGTAGTCAATTGCTTAGGGACAATTTCACAACTCCTACCACCGCTTTTCCACACTCGTTATACTAAATTTATTGCTTGTTTATCTAAAAAGCCCCTACTTTTTATTTACGCGCTCTTTATTATCTTGCAAACCTATCCAAAAATACCTACAAAGTACTTCTAGTTTCATACTTGTTCTAGGTAAAGCGAAAGTTAAGCATGCGTAGAGTTGTATCGGTGGTCAATAGAACTTGAGGCAATACTTGTTCTACCTTCAGATCCTCATTGGGTTCGACACTCTTACTTATCGAAAGAGGCTACAATTGATCCCCTATACTTGTGGGTTATCAAGACCTTTTTCTGGCGCCTTTGCCGGGGAGTTATAGCGTGGGGTGAATATTCTCGTGTGTGCTTGTTTGCTTTATCACTAAGTAGTTTTTATTTTGTGCTCTTGTTTTCTATCTTTAGTTATGGGTAGGAAGCATAAAATACCAAAAACATTAGTGGTACCCTCTTGAACCAATGGTTGAAGAACCACTCAAAATCTATCACACTCTGAAGCTTTTACTTGGATCATCTTCGATCCCTATGTGCTCGGGCTGAAACCCCAACTAGCTTAATTGAGGGCAAACCTTTAGATGAACATGCTTGTTATGTGCGACACCACATATATGAAAAAGGGGAACTTTTACTGGATCAGATTCATATTCTGCAGTGCTATGCTTGGAATTTATGTGAAATATATGATTTTACTTATTGTTCTGAAAACCCTAAGAAACACCTTCCATACCAATGTGAGTTTAGAGATAATGGAATCGTATCTTCGTATGCTAAAGGTGTTTATAATTACTATGATGTTCAACAAATTGAAGAATCTGTTGCTTTTAAGGGTGCTTATGAAATTGCTTCTTTGATTGAAACGTATGATGCTACTCTTTACAAATCTGAAAATTTTGCCATACTTATATATTGTTATGATAATTACGGTTCTAATGCCTATGTTAAACCATATATTGAGGACTCCTCCGCTGTCCAAGAAGAGACTAATATTTTGCAGGAGTCTATGGAAGAAGAAATTAATGACACTGTGAGCTCATTGGATGAAAAAGATGAGGAGGAGAGCGAAGAACAAAAGAAGGAAGAGCGGATTGATCACCTGTTTCCACCATCTAATTAGAGTAACTCCTTATCCCATACATTCTTTAATTTCCCTTCGAATTTACCGAAGGATGAAGGCTATGATGATTGTTATGATCCCGTTGATTCTTTTGAAATATCCCTTTTTGATGATGCTTGCTATGCTTGTGGCCAAGATGCCAATATGAATTATGCTTATGGAGATGAACTTGCTATAGTTCTTTATGTTATACATGAAATTGTTGCTATTGTACCCACGCATGATAGTCCTATTATCTTTTTGAATTCTCTCGACTACACTATATCAGAGAAGTTTGCCCTTATTAAGGATTATATTGATGGGTTGCGTTTTACTACTACACATGATGATTTTGATAGATACAATATGCATGTGCTTGCTGCTCCTACATGCAATTATTACGAGAGAGGAACTACATCTCCGCCTCTCTATGTTTCCAACACAATAAAATTGCAAGAAACTGTTTATATACTATGCATTGGGCTTTACTATGTGTGCATGAATTGTTCTTTTATAATATGCCGATGCATAGGAAGAGAGTTATACTTCGTTGTTGCATGATATATGTTGCTTTGTGCTCACTACTAAATCACAAATCATCGTTAATTAAAATTGGCTTTGATATACCTTGGGAACCGGGTGGATCCATTACTTGAGCACTATATGCCTAGATTAATGGCTTTAAAAAAAGCGCTGCCAAGAGTCATTTATTTCATTTGATTGCTTTTATAAAGTTAAAAAAATAGGGGAACCCAAAACTTTTCAAAAAGGAATGTGAAAGTGAGAGAGACAATCATTGTTGAAGTGGGGGAGCTCCTTGAACTTTGTTCATGCTCACGGAAACTTTGTGAATCTTGATTACATAAACTTTTCAACAAAAATAATTATCCTCTTTTACAATTCCATTGTATTATAAAAATAATGTGCCAAGATTTGCCTTTAGGATGTTTACATTGCTTGTTGGTTTGTGTGGTGTAAAATAGAAACTTTGGCTGTAGTGCGCGATTTTACATTTTTTACTGGAACGTCAAACGGTTCTGAAACTTTTTGCACTGTCTTTATATACAAATTGTTTATTGTTCCTAATTTTTTCAGGATTTTTGGAGTACATAGGTATGGTGAATGTTCAGATTACTACAGATTGTCCTGTTTAAGACAAATTCTTTTTTTGATGCATTGCTTTGCTTGTTTTGATGAAACTATCAATTTATATCAGTGGATTAAGCCATGGAAAAGTTATATTACAGTAGCTACAATGCAAAAACAAAATATTAATTGGTTTGCAATAGTACTTAGAGTAGTGATTTTCTTTATTATACTAACGGATCTTACCGAGCTTCTGTTGAGTTTTGTGTGGATGAAGTGATCAAAGATCGAGGAGGTCTCGATATGAGGAGAAGGAGGAGAGGCAAGAGCTCAAGCTTGGGGATCCCCAAGGTGCCGCAAGTAAATATTCAAGGATACTCAAGTGTCTTAGCTTGGGGATGGCCCCGAAGGCATCCCATCTTTCTTCAACAAGTATTGGTATGTTTTCGGTTTCGTTTCGTTCATGTGATATTTCTGCAAATCTTGGAGCGTCTTTTACATTTAGTTTTCACTTTTCTTTGATGCACCATGCTAGTATGAGATATTCCATGGTTGATTTATAGAATGCTCATTGCACTTCACTTATATCTTTTGAGTATGGCTTTATAGAATGCTTCATGTGCTTCACTTATATCATTTGAAGTATGGATTGCTTGTTTCCCCACACATAGAAAACTGCCATTTGTAGAATGCTCTTTTGCTTCACTTATATTTGTTAGAGCGTGGGAATATCTTTTGTAGAAAGAATTAAAACTCTTTTGCTTCGCTTATATCTATTTAGAGATTTGACAGGAACTGGTCATTCACATGGTTAGTCATAAAATCCTACATAAAACTTGTAGATCACTGAATATGATATGTTTGATTCCTTGCAATAGTTTTGAAATATAAAGATGGTGATATTAGAGTCATGCTAGTGGGTAGTTGTGGATTGTAGAAATACTTGTGTTGAAGTTTGTGATTCCTTAGCATGCACATTATGGTGAACCGTTATATATGAAGTTGGAGCATGAGGTATTTATTGATTGTCTTCCTTATGAGTGGCGGTCGGGGACGAGCGATGGTCTTTTCCTACCAATCTATCCCCCTAGGAGCATGCGCGTAGTACTTTGTTTCAATGACTAATAGATTTTTGCAATAAGTATGTGAGTTCTTTATGACTAATGTCGAGTCCATGGATTATACACACTCTCACCCTTCCATCATTGCTAGCCTCTTCGGTACCGTGCATTGCCCTTTATCACCTCGAGAGTTGGTGCAAACTTTGCCGGTGCATCCAAACCCCATGATACGATACACTCTATCACACATAAGCCTCCTTATATCTTCCTCAAAACAGCCGCCATACGTACCTATCATGGCATTTCCATAGCCATTCCGAGATATATTTCCATGCAACTTCCATCATCTTCATATACATGAGTTGAGAATTCATTGTCATATTGCTTTGCATGATCGTAAGATAGCTATCATGGTGTTTTTATGGCTTGTCCATTTTTTGATGTCATTGCTACGCTAGGTTATTGCACATCCCGGTACACCGCCGGAGGCATTCATATAGAGTCATAATTTGTTCTAGACATCGAGTTGTAAGTAAATAAAAGTGTGATGATCATCATTATTAGAGCATTGCCCAGTGAGGAAAGGATGATGGAGACTATGATTCCCCCACAAGTTGGGATGAGACTCTGGACTTAAAAAAAGAGGCCAAAGAAGCCCAAATAAAAAAGAGAGGCCAAAGAAGCCCGCCAAAACAAAAAAAAGAGAGAAAAAGAGAGAAGGGGCAATGTTACCATACTTTTACCACACTTGTGCTTCAGAGTAGCACCATGTTCTTCATATAGAGAGTCTCTTGAGTTATCACTTTCATATACTAGTGGGAATTTTCATTATAGAACTTGGCTTGTCGGAAAATATCGGGAGTTCACAGATTACGGTGGGTGGTGGGGGCGGCGATGCAGCGTTTCTCTAGTACGAGCAGCGTGTGTGTGCGAGGTTAACGCTCTAACTGAACCCGGCGATTACCTTTGCGCTTCGTGTTACTTGAACCGGCGATCGATCGATGGCGTTAGCTGAACCTGATCGGCGATTCGCCGTTTTACTCTGCTGCTAACTGAAGCCGATCGAACACTGATGTCTCCTTCCCTTGATGAACAGTGAGCGTTGTTGGGGGGTTTGGATGAACAGTTCCCGGTGGAGGTTGGATGAACAGGACCCCGTGGTAGTAGAGGCCATTGCCGCTGGATGAACAGTACCCCGATCGGTCGAGCCGGTGGATGAACCGGACCCCGTGGAGGGCTGGATGAACATGACCCCGTGGAGGCTGGTTGAGCAGTGGCGGTGGAGGGCTGGTTGAGCGATGGCCGGTGGAGGTTGGATGAACGGTAGCCCGTGGAGGGTGGTTGAACAGGACCCCGTGGAGAGGCTGGTTGAGCGGTAGGGGCGGAGGAAGCGGGTGGAGGCTGGATGAGCAGGGCCCGTGGATGAACAATCGCGGTGGAGGTGGAGGAGGTCGACGATGGATGAGCGATGGCTTGTGGAGGCTTGGAGGAGGTCGGCGGTGGAGATGAACGGTATCCGTGGAGTCCCGTTTTGCGGTGCGCCCACACCCCTCCGATGAACAGGGACCCCGTTTGGCCGTAGCACTCCAACACAAGTTCGTTTCCTCCGTTTCACGATCGCCACCTCTCTCGATCAAGCGGGACCCGTTTGACCGTAGGAGGTCCGTTTCCTCCGTTCTGCGGTGGCGGACCCTCCGATGAGCAGGATACCATTTCCACCGTGGCCGGTCGAACACAAGGCCGTTTCCTCCGTTCTGCGGTACACCAGGCCTCGTTTCCATCGCCTGTTCTCTCCAAGCCGGTTGGCTCCATATGAACAGCACGCGTTCCGTTGCCTCCCGATGAACATAACGCATTCCGTTGCCTCCCCATGAACACGATGACGACGCAGTTTCCCCATTCCGACCCAGGCACAACCATGTCCACGAGCCCTGGCCATACGTATGCGTGAGTAGGCGTTCGAGACCCTGCACATATGTACGTACGTGGCCGTATTTACTTTCTTGCACCCTGACCGCTGTACGTACGTGTACATGCTACGTGCGCGCCTCTACTACCACACGTGCGTGCCTCTACTACCAAACGTGCCCTCCCTTACACGGCCACGGTTCATTGCTGCAGCATGCAGACAGACCGATCAACCAGTATGTACGTACATGTTCGCGACTAGAATGACAACGCTCGTCACGCTTGACCGGGTGGGTCGGTATCACACACTTCCTTGCGTGCGAAGATGTAGCTGGTGGGTCCCGGCCGATCGAAGCGAATCATTTTTCCGTCATATGGGCGCACTTCCTTGCGTCGCGAAGATGTAGCTGGTGGGTCCCATGATGAAACAATTTTTCACGAAATCGGTGGCCTGTCCGGTGGGTCCCGATGTCGGTGGAGGAATCATTATTTTCCACGTAATAAGGAGGCACTTCCTTCTGCGACCATGGACCCAGCTGTCGACCCTCTCCACGTACATTACTCTTGATGGAAGTCGTTTCCTTGACCACGTTGACCACGCGGCAAAGAGCACGCAGGCGGTGGGCGGCAACGAGGTCTAGGAAGGGGCGGCATGGAGCCGGAAAAAGCGGCGGTGGATGCCCGCAGCGGAGAGAATCACGAGGTTCAACTGGTTCATTGCGATGTGAGGCTGCCGTCGCCCGCGAGCACTGGCAGCCAGTGGGAGTAGTAGAGGCGGTGAGGCCTCCAGCGGCATCACTGCCGGCCCGCGAAGCGAGGAGCAGCGGCCACGACCGGCGCTGGTTTGGTAATTGGAGCAACAAGACCGAGAGGTTGAAGAAGCACTACCACCGTTTGATGGACGCCGTATGGTCACCGGAGCTAGAATCGTTCATATTGACTATGTTGACAAAGCCCCGTCCCGTCAACTTAGTAGGCCCTGATCAGCCTCCCACTATGGTGGGTCCCAGCTAGCGAGGGGTATTCATTTTTTGTGCGTAATAAGGAGACACTTCCTTGCGTGCGAAGATATAGGCTGGTGGGTCCGACCTGTCGAGGGGACATTTTTCATGAAATCTGAGGCCCTTCGGTGGAGGTTCGGTTGTCGGTGCATGAATCATTATTTTGCGGCGTAATAAGGAGAGCATTTCCTGCGTGCAGCCGTGGACCCAGCTATCGCCTGCGCCACGCCGATCTACTTCGATGTATGTCGTTAGTTGACCATATTGACTACTCCGCCAAGCGCATCCAAGGTGGTGGGCGGCGAGGCCCACGACAACGACGGCGGAGATGGGAAGGCGGGAGGAAGTCGAGAAGCAGAGAGGTGTCTGAGGTTAACTGGTTGCAGTGCGGTGTGGTTCGGCGATCGGTGGAAAGAACATGAGCTGTGGAGGATGGCACAGCCAGCGGTGGGGTAGTGCTTCTGGCAGGCGTGCTAATCAGAGCTGCTAGTAGTAGGAGGCGGGAGCAGGTGGTACCGGTGGCGCTGGAGGAAGAAGACGAGAGATTGAAGATGGATGCTGGTCGTTGGATGTAAATCCAATGGCTAACGATGTCAGGTTCATTTGTTGATTAAGTTGACAACGACTTGCGTTGGCTTCGACCTATTGGCCCACATTTCAGCCTCAAAAAATGTGGCACGTATTCAACCTAGGCTAGCTTCTAGGGTTTAGCCTCTCTGATCTCGTGGTAGATCCACTCTTGTACTACCGATATCATCAATATTAATCAAGCAGGAGTAGGGTTTTACCTCCATCGAGAGGGCGAACCTGGGTAAAACATCGTGTCCTTGTCTCCTGTTACCATCCACCTAGGCCTGCAGATTCGGGACCCCCTACCGAGATCCGCGGTTTGACACCGACATTGGTGCTTTCATTGAGAGTTCCTACGTGCTTGCGTCGGCTGTCGGGAAGGATGCCTCATCCGTCTTTAAAAAGCGGCACCGTTGCTAAAGGAGCTTTGTACCGGCCAAACTCTCCGACTAAGCGGTTTCTTATGACCGCTGTTACGCCGCCCGCTTGGCAAGCGATGACTTCTCGGGTCGCCGAAAGCAATCTTCATGTTAACTTCGGAACTTCGCCGGCAGTTAGATCCGATGGAGCTCTCTTCCTTAAGCGAGCTCTTGGATCGCGCCGCATACAGGAGTCGCTTCAGACTACGATCAGTTGGGCCTAAACGATCGAGAGATCAACTCTCCCAGGCTACCCTGCGTTCTTGTGGTAGAAGAACAATACAGCAGTCTTCTCCTACCTTAAGGACTAGCTATGTCGAATTCTGACCCCTCCATGCGGATTCCGGAGGGAGGACACCCCTCAAGCCCTGAACTTAAGTCGGGCAGCGGGCTAGATTCATTGGACAACCTCCAAGAACCCAAGATTCCAAGTTTGGAAACTTCTTGGCCCTGAGTCTTAGATCGGACGGGGTTGAATTTAATTCCACCGCCCACCCAAACATAGCGATCTATCCCAAATCCGGCAAGAGCCGGTGAAGCAGACACATCATTCTTGGGCGATTCCTCCACGGTTATGGACATGATAAAGGATTGCCCGAGGAGGCATAATCTCATTCTTACGCAATAATTGCACGGACAAGGAATCCTAAGCGCCATAAGTCGTGCATTGAAATTACGCTTCAACGACTTGGCGTCCATAATCTGAAATCTTCTTGTGATCTGAGCGCTGGAAAGCGAAATCAAATTTTGGGATAATCGGCCCCGAATCGACCCTAGTCTGAAATAAAAGGGTGCATCATCACGAGGCACACAGGTTACATACCAAAAGCAAAACCCCCAAAGGGCATGGAACGTCTTTGGAGGGATGGCTCAATGGACCTTGCAAAATTCATAACCGCAGAGGCGCCACTCCAACTCACTGCCTTAGAGCATGTTGGATACTCTGGCAGGTGGCCAAAAGTGGCGAAGAGCTCTTAGCTCGAGCACCATGGCCCAATACCCGGTCACGGTATTAACAGTCTTGAGACTTTCGCATCAAATAATATCTGAGAAGCAGAACACTCTGCAGCCTTGCGAAGTCTACAGATAGCAACAATAAATCATGGGTAACCACGGCTATTACCTTTAACGCCCGATGTGAACCTAAATTCGAACAGCCCGAGCACTAGCGCATTGGTCCTTAGTCCAATAGTGGGCCAGCTTCCCCTTACCAAAGGTACTCATGGGCGGCGGCGGTAGTTAAACCTCATCTATGAAACCCTTGAAAAATGGAAATAATTGGAGCCGCATTGAGCAAAGCAGCACAACCTTTAGAGGAATAATCCCGGTCGGGCAGCATCTTTGTCTGAGGAAAGATCACCTTGGATGTGGTGTTGACGCAGCGGACAATTATAGGTCGAGGAGGTCACATTCAAGTGGCCCGTTCAGCAGCGGATACCACGCTCTATTAGAGGCGAGGCATTTACATTTTTCAAGCTATACCCCATTACGGGTACATGAAGCTCAAAATGCCGGACCCAATGGAATTATCACTCTCGCTAGTGACCCGGACATAGCGCTCCGCCGAAAATACAACAACCGCGCCCTTGAGGCACTATCAAAACCCTAGCGGCGAGAGAACTCCTTCTTGCCTGCGCTCCACGGTAAGCAGGGATGATGTGATACTCGATAAAGAGATCCAAGTCCACCTCTTTTAAACCGGCAGACGAAATAGTCAAATTCCAAGTCCATCCATCGGACCCTACAAAAATGGCCTCCATCGGGGCACAATTAAACCACGATGTGGGCGCCTTTCTGAGAATTCCCTCTGCGAAAATTGGGACATTTTGCTGGCACCCTTCGGACATGCGGGAATCCCACGCCGGTGGCGAGCACAGCCTAAATATCCTAAAAGGATTCAAGCCGGTCAAACAAGCTCTTGGCGTTTCTCCGAACCCAAGAGGCGGGCCATGGGAGAGGAGCTAGCCAAACTATTGGAGGCGGATTCATCGGAGATATTAAACATCGGTGGCTAGCAAACCCGGTAATGGTACCAAGAAGGACAAGTCACAGGCGCCTATGTGTCGATTTTAAGGACCTTAACAAGGCTTGCCCAAAGGATCCCTTCCCCTCCCGCATCGATCAAATTATCGGCGCTACCGCAGGTTACAATTCATTGTGTTTCCTCAACGCATACTTGGCTATCACCAAATCAAGATGGCGAGAGCAGACCAAGCATAGCGACATTCATCCTCCATATGGCCCGATTAGCTTGAACACAATGCCCTTTGGGCTCAAAAAGCGCGGCGCAACATATCGGCATGATTGAGACAAGTCGGCAAACCGGATCAACAAAGCGGTGGAGGCATCGTGAAGCGATGTGGTGCGTCAAATCCAAGCATGTCGAAACCCTAGTCGGCGACTTGAGGCTCACATTCGATAATCTCGAACATATGACATCAAGCTCAAACCCGGAAAAAATGTGTTTTCGGCGTACCAGCGGAAAGCTCTTAGGCTTCATTGTATCCGGTAGAGAATTAAACAAACCAGCCAAGATCCGAGCTCTGTCACAATTGGATATCCCCAAAGACCTCAAACAAATAAAAAATTAATGGATGCATGGTGGCTCTAAATACGCTTTATCTCCGCTTAGGAGAAAGGCATTACCCTTTATCGCCTCCTCGTGCTTGAACACCAGTGAGGCGGATGCATATGGCGGACTCGAAGAAATCAAAGCCATATTGGCAACAAATCCGGTCTGGCGCGCCCAACATGGGCGAACCAATGCTATTATACATCGCAGCAACCAATCAAGTTGTAAGCGCGGTGCTCGTTGTCGCCACGAAGCGGACGGACACAAGTTCCCTCTCCAAAAACCAGTTTACTATGTGTCCTTGTCCTAACTCCATGCAAGTCACGGTACCGCATTATCAAAAAGATAGCATCTGCGGTGTTCATAGCATCCGGAAGCTGCGACACTACTTTCAAGAGTGTTCGATAACAGTAGCCTCCGAAGTACCTCTTAATGACATTATAAACAACATGACATAGCGGGCGGATTGCTAAATGGGCCATTGAGCTCCTCCGTTCGACATAACCTACAAACCCACGACGAGCTATTAAGTTGCAAGTTTTGGCTGACTTAAATCGCTGAATGGATGAAGCGAACTCCCTAAAATCTGGCGCATATTCCAATGGATCATGCGCCAACGGCTTCAAAATGTTGGCGGCACTGAGAAGTGGCGTGGTTACAGCGTCCCCAACAGGAGAATCAGATCCAATCGTGCTTCAAATAATGTACGGACTCCAACAACCCAGCGAATCTGAGGCCCTTCTACATGGTCTCCGGATGGCAGTCTCCATGGGCATTCAACGCCTAGAGTGCGCGAGGATTCGAACCTCGCGATATCCCAAATAAATGGGGACTTTGATGCCAGGATCCGAAAATGACAGCTTATCGCAATGCCGTCCTAAAAATGTCATTTCGGTTTGAGGCTCGAATTTCACCATATAGCCGGGATAACAACCGGGCAGCGAGCCGAGCGTTAGCGCGCATTAGCGCAAAGCGCGATGCCGTCCCCAACATCTTCCTAGAGGCTTTTCAAGCCATCCGTCTTATGGGAGGAGAGTCCGGAAATAACAACCCGGACCCAACCACACTGCCCACACGAACATTCCGACATAGTTGGTGGTTCCGCCAGCGAAATAACACCGTCGGCCCACATAATAATGGCAGTCATTGCCCGTGGACAGAATCATTCCTAGCCTACCTAACTAAGCGAGGAACTTCCGAGGACCAAAGCAGAGGCCCGCTTTGCATAGTGCAGCGGTCTAAAGCCTATAAGGTCCATGAGGAGAGCTTTATAAGAAAAGCACAATCGGAGTCCTTCCAAGCTTACAATGTTGGCGAACTAGTTCTCGCTGCCCGGACAAGAAAAGGACAAACTCAAGCCCAAATGGGAGGGTCCTTCATCATCGACCAAGTCGACCGGCCGGAAGCGTACAAATGTAATGAAATGCATCGAGATAACCGACTCGAGCCGAACCCATGGAGCGCAGCCCGTCTCCGAAGATTCTCGCCTAAGCGCCCGGATTCTGAGTTCGTCTCCTTCCTCCGTCTATATTTTATACTTTAAGCTGTCTTTTATTTCTCTCCTTCTTCCTCCTTTTTCCGAAGCGTTAAAGGCTCGTTTAACGCATGATACGCACACACTTGACACGCTATCCGCGCTCATTATACACAGGGCTTCTTTAACGAAGCTTATTTATCTGGGCTTTATGCCCAACACATATGTCACACTTCCGCATGTACCTTTTATTCACCATTATATGCATCGATATGACTTAAGTTTTGGCCAAGCTGGGTTGCCTAGCTCTGTGCTTACCCCTCGTTCCCGATTGTTCGGCTAGGTGGTAAAGGAGCACCTCTGCGATTATTACCGCCCGGTCAGCGGACGTGTACCTCAGTGGGTGAAGCGAAAGCTAAGCGTTCTTAAGGAATATTGATTGATTGAACTAAAAGGCGATTTTTATTTTCATTTATCTGCCCCGGATGCTTTTTTGCTTTTTCGTAGTCCGACACATGCACTTTGGGGCATGCCTCCCGATGAAAAAGGAACCCTAACGGAACTATTCTCCTGGAAGATGTTTCTTACTAACCATGTAATATAACATAACTAGTTGGGCACTTATGCGATAAAGCACTCATGACCCCTATACACGGTCTCCACGCATGCCCGGTTTTACATAACTGGCGAGGTTATTGGACACCTCCGGACTATTGGGTCGAGGGTTGAAGCGAAAAGGTCCGCTTCGACAAGCGATCTACAATCCGGCTAGAAGGCATTTTACATGTCATTTTAAATTACATAGTCAAATTGACTGATTGTATTCCTCTTCAATACCATCTAATAGGCTGTCTAGTTCTGAGTCCTGGCTTGGGAATACTGCGGCCAACTCTACTTGGCCGTACACTAAACTCCACGAGGATCTCCTTCCCGTCCGGGCCCCATAGGTCCGACCTCGGCCATACATGGTTTGGGTCCGTAGCCGTGTGCCGCGTCTTCACCATGGCCCGGGCCTCCACCTGGCGCCTTGCAGCGACAGGCCGATATCTTCCATAATCGGAAGTGCGGCCGTGCTCCTGAAGCTTCTCTGCAAGCTCTCCAAGGCCTTGAGCGGGGAGATAGATAGCCACAAGGCACAGGCGGCGCCTTTCATCACCTGCCGAACTTCGTTCATGCAGTTGCAATAGCTTCGGGAAGAAGGTCACCCGTGGAACCCGAGGCATTTCCTCTACGAGGAGACCCGTGAGCATACCTCAGAGGACATAACTACTGTTAGTTGACTTCCTCGCCGAACTCTTTTTCAAAGTTCGCTCGAGCACTTACTATAAATGCATGACGAAGTCGCAGTTCTCCTTCGCAGTTCGGGCAATTTGAGCACGAACATCCTTTAGTTCTTCACCCAGCTGGGTGTTGGCATCTTGGAATTATTTTTCTCTTGCCTCACCCTTGTAAGCACATTCTTGCTGGCCTTCAACGGCATAAGAGCTGTTGCTTGTCCGGATCTAATCCGGCGCCATCCAATATTATTGTCAGATTTACACACACGCCGCACTTCACAAACTACTTATCTTTTGAAGCATATATTATTACGGAGGGTTCTCTGTGGCTCCCCATGGCGGCTAGTGCGGCCTCAAGTTGGGCCTTGCATTCTTGAAGCTCTGGAGACGAGTCGGGTATTCTTTTTGTAGATCACATAACAAATGATCCTTAAATCAGTTATTCTAACTATTTTAAGTCCGGGGCTCTTGGCATATATAACCGTCAAATTTCCTCACCCGTATGTCCTTTACATACTGCTCAAGTAGCTCTGGCTAGACCATCTTGGCGGACGCAGTGCGCATCTCCGAATTGAAGGCATTCAATGCCTCTTGGGAGAAACATGTCGTCCTGAAGAACTGTCCCGACAGCCTTTGTGATTCATGGCACTCTCCACCTCGGAGTTGGTGGTGGACAATCTGTCGGCATCCTCTGTCGGAGGAGCATCCGAGCGCGCGCCTCGTCTTCGCCTCCGCTTGGACCCGGCTTTGGAGCTGGTGGCGGAGGCTCGATTAGCACCTCTCCGGACCACGATCCGTGGCGCTCTTTTCTGAAAAGACCACGAGCATTAGTATGCCTTCAGAATCAATCACAGGAATATGGTGGCGCGCCATACCGTTGCAGTGACGTTTGATCCGAACCGCACTTCTTTTTTAGCACTGAGGCGTCTGCTGCCCTTGTTGGCTAGCCGCTTGTGAGCTCGGCCTCATGCCTCGAATGCACCCCTGCGAAACACCATTGGTATCGGTGATAAAAAATAAGCGCGGATGGGTCATTATCAGTATTGGGACCTCGGTCTCGATTACTGTGAGGTGGAAGTATTCGGAAGTGTCGGCGTAATGGCAGCCAAGGCGTGCTCGATGCTCAGTTGGTGAAATACCCCATCAATCAGCTCCACCAATATGTCCGGATCCTCTTGGGAGGCGGATCGAGAACCGTTCTAGATCCTCGGGTTGTGGGCGGGCTGTTTTATGTCTTTTCGGCTGGCGCGATTCCTGCGTCATAATCACAAAATGAGATACCTAACCATGGGAATCTGGATCGGATGTGCAAAAATAAATGTCCGCTTACCCGGCTTGAGGATTGTTCATAGAAAATCCGTTCAATGGGATCTTGGAGAAAATCCTCCTCTTCTCCCTTGTCCTGCAGCGGACAAGATCTTCACGGATCGGTGACCGATCCGGCCCTTATAGCCATGCCAGGGTGTATCGTCCTCCCGTTGAAATCCCACATGGGGTGGCTCCTATCTTTGGGCGGCTGCACCCCGCATAATACATGTGGCCATGACACGATCATGGTCAGTCGGAATGAGCTAACAATCTTATTGGGCTCATCGGTAAAGGGCGTCCTGTCGTCTTCCCTCAGGGGCTCAGCTGGCGCCAACTCGAGGCGTTTCTTCAAAGGAGCATTGCTGAACTCGGGAGACCGATCCGAGCGAGGATCCGACAGCGGGGCGTCTTCTATATAAACCATTTGAAGGCCAGTCTTGGGCGCCTTCTTCGAGGTTTCGGATAGATATCCGATCCCGGCGATGCGCCACAACTCGGCTCCGCCCACTTGATATATTGACCCCTCATGAGAAGGGGCATAAGGCAGAATAATCTCTTCCTAGCATAAAATGAGCATCGGCGCCCAAGAATAGTTAGCAAAGGGCCCACGAAGCCCTTGATGTGCAAAATGGAGGCGGCGTAAGGTGGTGCAAATGGAGGCCGTAGAACTCCAAGAGCCCCAAAGCAGATGAATTGAAATCCGAATCCTCTTACTAGATAAGAGATAAAGCATACCAGCTCTCCTTTGGAGGGATGGGGACACTCTCCGCTTGCTTTCCGCCCTTATAGGTGGCGAGTCCAGCTCGAACAGGAACCATGAACTCCGGGGAAGAAATCCCTTGGTTTGGAGTGTCACTAGCTCGCTATCTTGGGGTGAGCATCTCTCCCAATTTCAGGCTGAGGCTGGGAGGCGGGAAGGAGGAGCAGCGTCATTGTCCATGATGGAATGGATTTTTTGTCGAGCGCTCGATGAAAGCTTCATGAAGGGAGGATGGTGTGACTCGGATCTAGATCCTCGTCCCTTTTATAAGGCGGCTCATTTTGCAGCTAGGGGATAAGTGTAAAATACCACTGCTTTTGCATTCATTCAACACGTGGAAGATGGCCATTATTGGGCGTGGAAGCCAGGGCGTGGCATTTATCGAAGCGGAACTATTAGACAAGTATATGGAATTTGGAGAAGAACCCGCCTCGCAATGCGAAGACAATCTACGCGTCGGACTCATCGCCATTGAAGCCTGGTTAGGGGAGCTCTTTGAGGAGTCTGGATTAGGGGTGTCGGGATAGCGAACTATCACCGTTGGCGGACTCTGGACTATGAAGATACAAGATTGAAGACTTAGTCCCGTAATCGGGATGGGACTTTCCTTGGTGTGGAAGGCAAGCTTGGCGATCGGATATGTAGATCCTACCATTGTAACCGACTATGTGTAACCTAACCCTATCTGGTGTCTATATAAACCGGAGGGTTTTAGTCCGTGGGGACGAACAACAATCATATCATAGGCTAGCTTCTAGGGTTTTAGCCTCTCTGATTTCGTGGTAGATCCACTCTTGTACTACCCATATCATCAATATTAATCAAGAAGGGAGTAGGTTTTACCTCCATCGAGAGGGCCCGAACACAGGTAAAACATCGTGTCCCTTGTCTCCTGTTACCATCCGCCTAGACACACTTTGATTGGGACCCCCTACCGAGATCCGCGGTTTTGACATCAGCCCGAGAGAGAGGATGGCGGGAAGCGTCATCGGAGCCAAGCGCTTTTCTCCTCTTGCCGGCTGGGCTCTGGGTGGAAAGACTCCTGTCCCATTTCGCGCTCACCGCGACACCCTCTGGCGATGGCTGCAGGTACTCGATCCTTCAATCTACGGTGGATGCTGCTCATCTGGATTCGATACTCCCACATCGCTCCCTCACGATCCAGTTCGGTGAATCTGTTTGCTCCATAGCCCGGAGCAGCTCTATGTACTCAGCGACTCCCTTGGAGATATCATCGCCTTTTGCTGTTGTAGATATTTGGCCATGGATGTGCCGTCGCCGCTAGTTGCTCCTTGTTGTCCAACAAGGCTGTATCTCCAACATCCTAGCTAGCTTCACGGTGTGTCTGCGATCCTCATGTGTCAGTTGTACTCCTCCATCGATCCTTCTCCACACACCTTTACTCCTGGCGGTGGTTTTGAATGGAAGAGGAGAGGGCAGCACTGGTTTGGATTAGAGCGAGAGGGCGACCTTTGGTTTTGGATTGGAGCAAGGAGAGGAGGGCGGTGGTTTTGAAATGGAAGAGGAGAGGGCAGCGCTGGATTTAGATTGGAGCAGGAGGGAAGCGGCGGTGGTTTAAGAGGAGAGGGCGGTATTGGTCTTGGAAGTATTTTTTTGTTTTGCGTATTTTGGGTCAAAGTTTGACCACGTACTATATTTGACAAGCAAAATGTGAATGCATGTCACCAAAAATTGTATCATTAGGTTAAATATCTGAATGTACTAAAATTATATTATTTTTGCAATGTATAACATATATTTTATTTGTGAAAATCATGGTCAATTATGACCCGAATAAAAGGAGTCTAGTTAATGTGGGTCGCTTTCTTAATTGAAGATAAATTGATTTTGATTTTGATCCGATCCCTGGCGCTTGACCCTCTCGTCCAATCCTATGTCGCTTTGCTTCCTCTCCCTCTTCTCCATTGCAAAACCACCTCTCCTTTCCATCATCTCATTCCAAAACCACCGTCTAGCCTCTCCCTCTTCTCCATTGCAAAGCCACCTACCTCGTCTCTCGGACCAGGATCCTGGCGTAGCCCATCATGCCATTGAGACAACGACACATGGGTCCCTGGCCTTGAGCCACACATCGGCCCCGAAAGCGGAAACCTCTCTCTCCATCATCTCCATTCCAAAACCACCGTCTAGCCTCTCCTCTTCTCCATTTCCAAACCACCCCTCTCCTCTCCATCATCTCCATTCCAAAACCACGTCTCGCCTCTCCCTCTTCTCTATTGCAAGACCACCGTCTCTCCCATCTTCAAAGCTAGCACCGGACCACTCAGAAGGACATCTATGGAGAGGATGCAGCGGTATCGACGAATCGCCGGCGAGACGGTAAAGTTAGCCAAGTTGAAGGAGATCCTTACTTGGTTTGACAATGAGTGGAAGATTTCGAGGATGGTGAGGGCCATGTGGCAATGTATGCGAAAGAGCAAGATAGTGGCGATGTACTCTAAGCGGCGATCACGCCCTTGATCCTTGAAGTTCATCGAGTATCACCTTTGGGCGATGGAGCGATTGATTCGCAAGCTAAGTAGTCAATGCGGTGGTGGGCGTCTGGTCGAAGGTCGAGCACCCGGAGGATAACGAATCGATCGAGTCACGGTGTGCCGTTCATTGAGGAGTCAGAAGCAGTAGGAGCCATAGGACTATTCGTTCTCCCACCGCAAGATGGGGTCAGATGGCGCGACGTCTCTTCCCCGCCGATCTCCACGGTTCCCTCGACGCTCGCCTTATTTCAATGGTGTTGGTAGGGTTTAAGGGAAGCTTCACACTAACCTAATCTTCCATCTGCTCATGCTTACAATCAGTGTGACAACTAATAAAAATCATGCTTACAATCAGCCTCCGAATACTACGCCAATCACCCTAAAATAGCTCTGGACCTTTGGCTCATAGTTGTGACACTGTGTACAAATAAAGAAAAATAGATTGGTGCTTCTTTAGAAAAGAGTACACCCTAGAAACTGCCAATATAAGCTACTAGTATTTTTTCTTTTTGAAGTCTAAGCTACTAGTATTTGGTTAGAGGATTCTTTGCCGAAAGATCCGTCCATTGATGGCACATCCCATCCGATGGTGGTGGATGCGAATGCTTAGATGGAGCAGGGTTGGTATACCGTAATTTTACTAGGCACACTTTCTTTTCTGCATATATGCGGTTCCGTCCATACATTTGTGCAGTTCCACACCAATGCATTTGAATAACCCTGTTTGCCCGAGATATTGAAAAGGCATGATTACATTATAGTGGTACTAGTTGATGAAACATACACTAATAAATAGAAGAAAATATTGCGATAGTATCATAGTATGCCATGCTTTGCGAGGCGAGATGGGCCTGGAGGCCTCATCACTGATGCGCCTCAGCTGGAAATGGGCGAAGTCTCCCGATACACCATACGCGATGATGAACATCAATGTACAGCGGTAGTACAAGGAGGGACCTTGAGACATTCCAATCTCTATTCTTGTGCAGATCAACTAAAATTAAGCACCCTAGTTTGCAGAAACGCTTAAATATTAACAATGGGACTAGTTGATGAAACATATACTAACAAAGAGAAGCCCTATCTTAACTGTATTATTTCTTCATTTTATCGATTGGCACGAAGTTCGGCCGGGTGGCAAATGAGGTGTACCATGCATACATGAGATGGAGGCGGGGTGTTATTTGGATCTTGAAGCTGGCTCTTTAAGTCCCTATATTCCCTCTGATGTTTCTATGGTAGCATTTGGGTTGTAATCCAAACTTGGTGGATTTGGTGCTGCGTCCCCTACACCTAGCTTATGTGGCGAACTTGTCTCTGCTAGTACTCAGGTCCCTTCTAGTAGTAGTTGCATTCTGCCCATTTACTTGAGATGTTGTGGGATAATGGTTCTCTATGGTTGGATTTATTTAATGAAATGGGAGAAACCCTCTTTTCGATATATATAAAAAATCAATTGCCACTAAGCGGTGCCAAAACATTTCCTCAAATTAATAGTGCCACTAGATTATGGTGGAAAATAAAAACATTGCTGCTTTACCATGGCGGTGCCAAAAAAAGTAGCACAAGAAGCGGAACTCAATATCACGGGATCTTTGGCAAGGCATTGAGACCAAAAGGAACATACCTCGTGATAGGAACCATGCTGCGATCAGCGCCATCGTAGAAGGATGACACCAGTCACCAACATGGATGATTCAATTCATGGTACCTTTTGGTGCGATTCACCTAAAATGAAGCAATGTCCCATGAGCTAGCGACTTCTTCTTCATTTTTTAAGAAAAGGGCTCCAGCCCGGTTCCATTGCATCTGACAGAAACCCCAGGAGCTTCTTCTTCATTAGTTGCAATAAAATTGAGAAACATAAAGGTTGGTTGTGAAGCTCCTGGAATGTTCAACTATAATTTGGATATCATTTGTCCAGTTCAACTAAGATCAAGCGTGAAATGTATGTCTCTGTTTCCACAAAAAAAGGTGGAAAGGAGGGTGACAAACAAGTGATGAAACATACATCAAATGAAAAGAAGCATGTTCCTTATCTGAATGGCAATCCTACAAGGACAATAGCAATTTCTAAAGTAGCAACATTGCTAGATATTAGTGTGGGCATTAGGATTAACTATGACAATCGTTAAATACGACATTACTTTAATTGTGCCATTGTTTCATTTTACCAGCAACATTGGTTTAACGTGTCCTTACTTTTAGCAGTGCGAATGCTACATTTTACCAGTGGCATTACATAAGAGTGGCTCAGGGCAACAAACATCAGAACAAGATATCTAGGTTGGTCCCATTTTTGTTCGGTATAGCCACCTTATACTGTGTGAGGCTAGACTTACTCTGTTGACTTGTCCCCCAGTCCCCACTTTCTTTCCTTTTCAACCAATAGATTGGGTTTATATTGAGTTTGTACTGTGTTTCCCTTTATTTCCCTATTAGACCTAGAGACCAGTTGGATAGCAGATCTACTGCTACTTTTCACCCCATTATTTAGTCTTTTCGACCAAGTAGTAGAATCAGGTAACAAATCTTCCCCACCCCACCCACCCCCTTATTCCTTGTTTGAACCAAGTAGTAGTAGATTTGAGTGCATGAACTAGTTTTACCTCTTATGATAAAAATTTAGGTGGCTTTTCGAACGGCGATCGATCCTATCTCTGAGAGGGCCTGGGAAATAGTAAAAGATACAAATGCATGACGTCGGGAAGCTCGGGAAATGAAACAAGGCGGTTTGAAGGAAGTTATACGAGGTCACGGGATGTCGCTAGGTGGGCTGACGGAGGCCGTATCTGCCCACACTCACGGTAGCGAGGAAGAAGGGGTGGAGGCCTCCCTAGCGGCCAGTGCTTGGGAGGAAACGGCAAAACAGGCTGGTCGGGATCTTGAAAGCAGTGGGTAGAAACCGTCGTCGAGGAGGACCGTGTGAACATTGCACCTTCTCACCTTCCCCGTGGAGAGGATCCATTTGGATCTGTGACCAGCATGAGCGAGAAGAGAGAGTGTGTAGCCACGGCTGTCGTGTTTAGATCACGAGAGGGCGAGAGCGGTGTGAAGAGCAACACTAGCAAAGCAAGCCGGGAGGCTCCTGCATATATAGTGAGTAGTACTAGTTTTCTTTTGTCTCTAGAACCCGGCTTGACCTCGTCAATATTTGTCTTCATACACGTGCCCGGAAACACGATTGTCCTCATTTTGATCTGAAGGACGGATTATAACATGAAAAGAAACCATAACCTCACTGTCAAAGGAGACAACATGAATCCCGACATACAAACTAGGCGAGATCAAAGCTCAAATTAAAGATAAACTCATAGAAAAGGATCCATCGATAGATGACCTAACTAACATAGCCGACTTGACATAGATGGCAGCGAGTAGTCTTCATGCATGTGGCCCCCATGACTAAGCGCTTGGAGGAACTCAGTTCTACTGTTTAACCCTCGCGGTGATCCGAGAAGCACATGACACCTAATTTTGCGAGATGACAAGAAACCTTTTTAGATTTCTCACGGAACTACACATACCTGTACAACACAACCTGCGATATATGTAGATGATAGCCAATCCAGTGATGTCTGCAGATGTCTGGTCACATGCATGGATGAACTGATCTTCCGTGTCATACAGGGATCGTCCAAGCACCAACATTTGTACAACACTTCTCTAGTACTACCGCTCCTCTCTCTCTTGTATTAACTCACCCGGCTTGCGGGGCCGGGGAGTGTGCCTATGGTTGGTTCTCAATTGCGGTCCCACATGTGTTATTACAAGCATAATATGGCCTTGCGCATTCCATTCGAAGAAGCGACATGCGAGACCGACCGACAAATGCAGGGTGCGATCGCGACGCTGACCAGGCGTCTTCTTATATTGTACTCCGTAAATGTGTACCACCGTTTTCTTGAGGCTTTGCTCCATGGCGCAATCCATGGATACAAAATCAGTATACTGTACTATTTAAAAGTTGAGGGCGGGGCTTTTCCTTGTTGATGGCAGGGCAGTTCCGCCCTGGTTGGTTAAGCAGAACCTTGACGAAATCAGGCTGCTTCAAACGTAGGGTTGTGTGATTTGACAACGAGTTACTGCTGGACAGGTGGGGCCTTGTGATTTGACTTGCCATTATCATTTTTAAGCTGCGGGGCGCGACGGCCGTGGGTCTCGATTCTGACCACCTCCATCACAGGTGCCTCTCTGATGCTCCACCATGTAGAGGTTGGCTCTTGCTGAAGCCACTCCTCCACTTTTCCTTGCCTCTTTCCTCCACATATGCAAAAATGCCATGTAAGCGGGCTTATAGCCCACTGTTATGCTTGATCCTACTGGTGCTAAGCACACATACATAATAAAGTCGATGTGGAAAGTTAATTAAGAAGAGAGAGACTAGTTTGGTGACCCCGGAAGAAAGCATTGCTAAGCGCGCATACCTAGATGAAGGAAACTTAGCAACAAAAACTAAGCACCTATGCATTGGGGACTTGAGTTGCTAAGCCATTTAATGCCCATAGCACCTCATCTAAGCACCATTTCATTGGAAGGTCACACTCCTTGGCAAATGCAATAAATACTACGAAGAAAGAGATAGAGAAGTAAACAAAAAATACTCTTAGAGCCAACCTTATAGCTAACCTTGTTGTAGTATGAGTGACTAAGTGATGACTATGTATGACATGCCAACATCGGATAGCCTAACACACCGTGTTAAATCTTCAAGTAGCGCACCGAAAGGCCGATGGCGACGAGTCATGATGGCGCGACCATGATACGATACTGCTTGCAGCCCTTGGATCTGAATCGAGCAGTGCATGCTAAGTTGCTGAAAATTTGCAGAATAACCCTCTAGGATAGGATATTCACCCATAGGTCTAGAATTACACCATGCAACCGTTCGATCTAAGATCCAAGGGCTCTCGGAAGCTTCGTATCACCTGTAATTTTCACGACGCTTGACATGACATCCAAAGCCATTTAATTGGGCGTCGAGTAGACATGACATCTAATTGAGCCCCCATAGTACTGTGCATGAATCCATTTATCCACCAGGCAAGCCACTACCCTGCCGTTCGCACGCCCCCCCCCCACTCGGCATTTTTACAACCGATAAACCGCTCCTAGTCGTCTCGTCCTTTCACATTACGACAGTTCCACTAATCCTAACCCTCCTCCCAAATCCATGGCTTCCCAAATCTTCATGGTCGATGGTGAGTACAAGGTTAGAACCATCACCGGCGATGAGTTCGACGTCATCTACACCCGTTCTTCATGACGGTGAAAGGATCCCTTGATAAGCTTAGGGCGCATGTTGAAAACTCAAATGATGAGTGGGTCGTTGGGCTAGATGTTGAGTACACCACAGTCCTGGGAAAAGAGAAGAATCTAAATGAGGAAGAGAGGAAGAAGCCCGCCGTGATCTAGGTTTGCGTGCATGACTTATGCTTGGTCCACCACATATGCCATGCCGATGTTGAGTGCGAGGAATTTAAGAAGTTCCTCAAGGCGGCGAGTCAAATTAATTCTTGTAGACTTTATTTAGCGACATAAGAGTCCTGGAACGGATAGGCCTCGTTGTAGGCAAACCCTTCGACCTCCAGAATAATGGGTTGGTGTCCTCCCGTGATAAGCCTTCAATGCTAACCCTGGCAGGAACCATGGTTCATCCTTCGTACGGTAAACTGAAGAAACCTCTCCACACGTTTCATCATGCATGGCAGTGGAATGTACTAGATATAGACCACATCCATTACGCTGCAATGGATGGCTACCTTTGTTTCAATATCTACAAGGGTTGGATGAAGAGCAATAGCCAAGTGTGCGGTTCAAGCAAAGAAGTATCGGCCAAGAGTAAGAGGAACAAGGACGAAGTCAAGGACGGGGACGAGGACTCCGAGTAAGGTGGCAGTGTCATTGCTCATGGTGGTTCTAATGCAGTGTCTACCGGATTAGTTGCTTAGTTTAATTTCTAGTGTGCTTAGTTTTATTTGAGGGGTGTGTTGTGCTGAGCCCCCAACAGAACTATGTTATGTTTCTTCTTGTTACTTTAACTCCTCAGTACGTACATACTAGTATTTCTTACAGTTCATCCTTTAGTTGGTATAGTACTACGACTACCACTCGTTTCTTCACATTATATACATACAATATACATGGCCAACGTCATATAACCATCAGTTTAGTTGTCCAAGAATTTCAGGGGGCTTAGTTTTGTCAAAGTATTTCAGGGTGCTTAGTTTTATTTGAGGGGTGTGTTGTGCTGGACACCATTATAGTGACTCAACTCTCTTTTGCCATGTTATGATGACATAAATACCGATGGACCAACATGCCAGCTCTCCCTCTATCTCACTACAGTAAAATAAAGTGTAGGGCCTACTTGATCCCAACAACGCTCTTATTTTCTGTAAAATTGTTAAACAGTTACTCGACAAGCGAGGCCACACTTATCATTGTGAGAATCGGCTTATTTTGTCATGTACCATGGTCAACGGTTTTGACGTGATAGTCACAATGTCTAATGGCATTTTTGAGCAAACATCTAACTTAACGATGACATTTTTTAGATATCTAATTGCATTTTTGAGCAGGCATCTCACGGATCAATGGCATTTTTGAGTAGTTGTAACTTCGAATGGCAAAACTAAGTAGTGATACACAAACTAGTGGCATAAATAATAAGAACCCAAGAATTAAATAGGTATGATAATTTATTTAATACAATTTAGCACCCCATTTAAGCACGTACTAGCTTTTTTAATAGTACTATATGCATAATTTGGCGATGAGAGCTCTCTATATGTACCACCTTTTTTCTTTAATTTCATCTTGTTAGTTTTGCTCCATGGCGTAATCCATCGATCCTACTACTGTACAGAAGTATACATTTTTTAAAGGCTAGAGGGCGGGGCAGTCTAGCTAGGTAGGTTTCAAGAGAGGCGAGGGCCTTTGTGATTTGACGGCTCATTACTGCTGGAAGGCGGGGCCTTGTGATTAGACTGCTTGTATAAATGTGCCAACGACCTGAGGAGGAGCAAAGAACCGTGCGGTATACTGAAGTTTTCCACTAGAGTACTACTTGAGGAGCATCTAAACACGGCAGCCCAGGTGCCATATCCTCTACTCTCTACTCTTATTATATATTACTAGCAAGAGGCATTGTTCTATTGACGATAAAGAATGATCTAATTTGCTAGTCATCTCATTTTTAGCATTGTTCTATTCATGCTTCGCAGAGAAGGTGACACGTGCGGCGAAACACCCGAAGCAAAAGAAGAAACACAGGAGCAAAATAAGAAGGAGGATTATCACCCCCAAAAAAGAAGGAAGACACACACACAAGTATGGGGCGCTGCTCTCACTAGATGAAGGGTTGCTGGCCGCGGAGTCATAACTGCTTCTTCATCGCCTCCATGACCTCCATCTCCTTGCGTGTCTCCTCCGCCATCTTCTTCATTGTGTCCATGGACGGGATTTCTCGACGCGAGCCTTCATCATCTGTTCCACGTCCGTGACACGTACCTTGGACAGCAGCCAGTGCTCGGCGCGGAGCTTCGCCAACTCCTCCTTCTGTTCCATGACGAGGGCCTGCAGCATCTTCATCGAGGAACTACTATTCTCATGCAGCTTCTTCCAGCCGGTGTTCTCCTCCTTCAGCAGGTCGAGCTCATGGCAGAGCTTCGCCTTGTCCTCCTGAAGTTGCAGGATTTCGCTGGCCGCCTTCTTCTCCAAGGCAATGCTCTTCTTCACCAGCATCACCAAGCCGGTGGTCAAATCCCCCTTCCTATTGAGCTCAGCGGGCATGTCATGGAGGCTCTCCTTCAGCAGCTCCACCAAGCCGTGGATGGACTCCTTCTGCTTATTGAGGTGCTTATTGAGCTGACCAGGCATGCTGTCGAGGGATAACGAGTCCAGCGCCGCCATCTCTGCATGTTCGCCTCCGCGGCTAGGGCGCTCCTGGGAGCCATCGCCTGCCCATGAGAGATCTTTCGAGGTCTCTACATGGCGGCGAGCTGTCTCTTTTTTTTCCGCAGCCTTGGTTGCGCTCCCTTGTTACGAGTAGTTCTCGACCTACAGCTCTGCACACTGGCCATGGCAAGGATGGACGAAGAAGGAGGACTTATGAGGAGGAAGGTAGAGTAATTTTTGGTTAGGTAGTTCCCCTTTTTATAACCTAAGTACTAGCACTAGTACTAAAACCTGCATAGTGGGAACATGTTCAAGTTTTGTACATACTGATAGGTGTGAGCAGGCTTGCACTTAATTGTAGCACTAGTACTTTGGAATGTGATGGGAACAAGGTAAAGATTAATTGATGGTTTTGGTTTCGAGGCCCGAAACGGCTCCCCATGAGTTTAGTGGAACATAAATTTCAAGTATTCCCGATGAGTTTAGTAGAACATAAATTGTTTAACATAAAAATATATCATTAAAAAATAGAATATTTGAAGTTTGTAATGATATATTTTTCGTAATGTATGCCTCTTATGAAGTTGGTCAAATCAATGACCTAGGTACACGTGCACGACTTGTAAACTGAGATAGAGGGAGTACTACACTGCTCAAATGCGGTCGCACAAGTCGGTGATGTAACTGGTCGTACATGTCACACTAAGCCGATGTGTTTCCCTTCGGTGAGACACGGGTGCGACCGACCGTCTGTTGGTGCGACCAACCGTAAAGTACTTACGTGATGGAGACTTCTGGTTGTGGCTTCGGTTGATTGACATGACCAAATATTCTAAAACTAGTGATAAATCAATTACCATCTTTTTCCAAACGACCAAGTATCTTTTACAGGAAAACAATACATATAGATGGAGTGATTGTCAAGGTTGCAAACTGACATAGCATTGCAAGTTCACTGCACCAGCAACTGACTAGGTTACTGCATCACTGGCGGGGAAGGAGGGCAGCTCACCTCTCCTACAATGCATGCCCAGCGGCGCCGCCGCAACTGGTCCCGGGATTTGGCTTCTCCTACCGCCTATTTGAACAGTTGCACCGGCTGCTCATGCCATTGCGTAGGCATGCACGTTCTTTCCTCCGCAGTCGACTTCGTGAATATGATCTCTGCCATTAGCCCTAGCTCGAAATCAACGCGACGCTGCCAGATGCTAACATCCCTCAGCATCTCTCCCCTGAGATCTGCTACCTCTTGAGCACTGCGTTGGTTTTCCCTTGAAGAGGAAAGGGTGATGCAGTAAAGTAGCGTAAGTATTTCCTCAGCTTTTGAGAACCAAGGTATCAATCCAAAGAGGAGACCACGCCGTCCCATGCACCTACACAAACAAATAAGAACCTTGCAACCAACGCGATAAAGGGGTTGTCAATCCCTTCATGGTCACTTACGAGAGTGAGATCTGATAGATATGATAAGATAATACTTTTGGTATTTTTATGATAAAGAGGAATAAAGATGCAAAGTAAAATAAACGACAATAAAAATAGCTAAGTGTTGGAAGATTAATATGATGGAAAATAGACCCGAGGGCCATAGGTTTCACTAGTGGCTTCTCTCAAGAGCATAAGTATTACGGTGGGGAAACGAATTACTGTCGAGCAATTGATAGAATTGAGCATAGTTATGAGAATATCTAGGTATGATCATATATAGGCATCACGTCCGCGACAAGTAGACCGAAACGATTCTACATCTACTACTATTACTCCACACATCAACCGCTATCCAGCATGCATCTAGAGTATTAAGTTCATAAGAACAAAGTAATGCTTTAAGCAAGATGACATGATGTAGAGGGATAAACTCATGCAATATGATATAAACCCCATCTTTTTATCCTTGATGGCAACAATACAATACGTGCCTTGCTGCCCCTGCTGTCACTAGGAAAGGACACCGCAAGATTGAACCCAAAGCTAAGCACTTCTCCCATTGCAAGAAAGATCAATCTAGTAGGCCAAACCAAACTGATAATTCGAAGAGACTTGCAAAGATAACCAATCATACATAAAAGAATTCAGAGGAGATTCAAATATTGTTCATAGATAAACTTGATCATAAACCCACAATTCATCGGATCTCGACAAACACACAGCAAAAGAAGAGTTACATCAAATAGATCTCCAAGAGAATCGAGGTTGTTTGAGATCCAAAGAGAGAGAAGAAGCCATCTAGCTAATAACTATGGACCCGAAGGTCTTAGGTAAACTACTCACACATCATCAGAGAGGCTATGGTGTTGATGTAGAAGCCCTCCGTGATTAATGCCCCCTCCGGCGGAGCGCTGGAAAAGGCCCCAAGAAGGGATCTCACGGGTATGTAAGGTTGCGGTGGAAATAGGGTTTTGGTCTTCAATATGATGTTTCTGTGGTATATGGGTATATATAGGAGGAAGAAGTACAGGGGAGCAACGAGGGGCCCACGAGGGTGGAGGGCGCGCCTCTACCTCGTGGCTTCCTCGTCTGCTGCTTGACGTCCACCAAGTCCTCTCGATCACGCTTGTTCCAAAAATCACGCTCCCCAAGGTTTCATTTCGTTTGACTCCGCTTTGATATTCCTTTTCTGCGAAACACTGAAATAGGCAAAAAAATAGCAATTTGGGCTGGGCCTCCGGTTAATAGGTTAGTCCCAAAAATAATATAAAAGTGTATAATAAAGCCCATTAATCATCCAAAACAGAATATAATATAGCATGGAACAATAAAAAATTATAGATACGTTGGAGATGTATCAAGATCGACTTGCGCCTCCGCCTTTTGCTGCGCCAGGCGCAGCTCCTTGGAACTTCTCTCCAATCGATGCGATGCTTCCTCGACCCGATTTGCCTTTGCTGCCCACCACCTGGAACGCAACCCTGGCATGTCCACCTGCGCCACCAATCTGTGATTCCAGAGCAATGGATCCCCTCTAAAATACATGTGGGTTTCGCTCAAAGGTGGCAGTGCTGCGGGCCGCAGCGTGAGGGCAGCCCACGGGATCCTGGGATCTAAGGGATTATCCATGGCGGTATCCTCCATGGCGGGATCCGGTGGTCGAGGCGGGGAGGCGAGCGTATGCGCTGGGAGAGCCCTACGAGGCTAAGATAAAGATAGTACTACTGTACTCCGTTCATATTTAAATAGTACAAAGGCCACCACCAATAACCCTGGCAAAAATTGATCATGCTGCGTGCGTCCTGGTTTATTGGCCCCCTTTTTTTGTGCCACTTTTTATGACATGCATAAATATTATGTTACTTACAAATATGGTCAAAAATTGGCACAAAATACGAAGGAGACCAATGGAAGTACCGGCACCCCATGATTTAACTACTCGCATGCACGCAGTGGAGTAGTAATGTCTTTCTTCCGCCCTCACGTCCACTTGATTTGCATGCGCTGTATTAATTGACCATCAATGAAATGAAGGACTTTACACGCATCAAATTATCACGTGGGGTGGATCTTCGTACAAAAATGTGTCCCTGCATGTACCCACGCAAAGTGCTGTGGAATGAGTGCGCAAGTGGCGTGCGTGCACATCTTCGCTTGGCATGTACCGCCAGCAGGCTCGTGAGAGGACGAGTATATTCTTCGAAGCAAAGAGCACATCATCGTGATCAATCCACACAAGGAGGTCGTGACAACGCCCACATGTGCCATGTAGCTTCATGAACTGTAAGAGAGACACTGTGTAGCGTGCCATTGGAATTCTAATTTACGTGTTTGCACATACTCGAAGTACTAGTAAGGTACACGTACATTGCACGCATCAGATTTGTCAACAAATTATGAATAAATACCACACCATAGCATGTAAGCTCCGAGTCATATACGCCTGATGTAGACCTTCGATTAGTTCTTATAGTTCATCTCTGTCGGAGTTATTGGCCATGGGTAGCCTCATTTGCCCCCCATGGCATTTCAAGACATCGGGGCCAATTGCGCCCCTCAAGTCTCAAAGCCTGGTTGCCGCCTTCTTGGGGCCGGCTGGTCCGAGCGGCCGGCTGCCGAAAGGCGGCGGACTACAAAAGACGGCCACGAAGTGGGCCGCCTCCTAGCAGGAAGCCTCCAGAGAAGCCGGCTCCTAGCAGGCGGCCCCAGGCGCCCTCAAAGTCTGCACCCTCATAAACACGACAGGACGAGGCGTGGCTACAGTGAAGCCTGCCACCCTTGGATCCGGGGAAAGTAGTGGCTACAGTGCGTCGTGCCAGCCGGAGATCTCCTGCATGGCGTGACACTGTAGCCCCTCCGCCCGTGACATCACCCAAGTCGGAGAGGACCATGCTCCCACGACAGACTGTTGGTACGGCCCGCAGGTGACGGGCCCTACCTGCCCGTGAGAAGCCAGAAGGCGGCAAGCCCGACCAGTCGGCTCAGGGGGAGGCCGCCTTCCAGCAGACGACCCTCCCCCTCCCTAGGAGTTTGTGCACCATTAACCAGAAGAGACGGGGGATGGCTATAGTGAACGCCCGCCAGGCGGCGGAACTGTAGCCACGCCATCCCCGACAAAGCAAGCATCATTAGAAGCACATCTACAGTGATTAGTAGCCGGCAAGACCCGCAAGCGGCGGGCGCGGCCTGTCGGCCAAGTACGAGATAGCCGACGGGGCCCACCAGTCGTCGGGCCCCCGCGGCCAGCGGAGAAGCCGGCCACGAGAGACACCGACGACCTGGGCCTACACCCGGCCGGTTTACCATTGTGCCCCTAGGGGGTAGGTCTATATAAACCCCCCAGGGCACCCATGCAAAGGGTTCAGATCCTTAGGAAAACACACACCTACATAGAGAGAGGACATAGCCAGCCTAGCCCTTCTTCCTCCTCTAGCAAACAGCTCAAGGAGCATCTTGTAGCCACTTGTTGATATAGTGAGCATGCGGAGACCCCGCAGAGCAGGACTAGGGGTGTTATCTCCTAGGAGAGCCCCGAACCTGGGTAAAGTTCGCCGACATACGTATCTACGCCTTTATCCCGCTTCCTGGCACTAGCGACGTCTTACTATCCCCCACCATGATAAGCCACACGTTGGCATATGTCGCACCAAAACCCCGACATTTGGCGCCCATCATGGGGCTAGGTGCACCGTCGTCCGGAGATCTGTTCTGGACGGGAACTCTCTTTCTTCCTAGCGAGCACAGCCATCCCGGCACGCCAGACGGCGTTCGCGTCGACGCGCTGCATGGCGCAGTGGTCGCCTGCGCGGCGAGCTTCCTCGCCGACCTTGTTGGCGAGATCCGCCTCTCCAATGAGCCTGCATCCGACGCAAGCACAGATGCCCCGAGAGACGCCTCGTCAGCCTCCTCGACCAGCTCCACATCGCCAGCGAGCCGGCTTTCGAATTGGAGTCGATCGGCTCCACCGACCCGATGCTTGTCGACTCCGACACGGCATCCCTCGACACGTTCCCCACCAACGTGGTGGTCATCGACGATCCGCTTCCTCGCGCGGTCAGCGGAGGCAGCACCATCACAGAGGTGCTGGTCATTAGCCATGGCGAGCACTCTGGCAGCGACGGCAGGGATCCGCTGTAGGCGGTTTTGTGGGACTTGACAGCACCCATCCTCGAAGACGCTGACGGCGAGGTGCTGGAAGTGCATCGCAAGGCACTCTTCGATAGCACCAAGAAGCTGGCCAGCATGAGACGCCTCTCGGAGGCTTACCAGCGCGAGATGGACCGCGCAGTTGGCGGCCCGCCGGCTCCTGGGGGCCCCAGCCGCATCTGCACGGTCCGGCAACACGGCGTGGCTATTGCCAGAATGTTCGGGGCAGACCGCCCTGTCTACGCCACGCCCATGGAAAACATACGAGCTGCCCAGGTGGCAGTAGACGAGCTGGACAACCTCGAGGGCGACGAGCATCGCCACATGACGGAGCGCGTCCAGCCACTCATTGACGCGGCTGCCGAGCTGCAAGAAGCCGGCTACTGCACCAAGGAGCCCAGCCGGTGGAACAACGACCTGCCTCCTCGCCTAGAGCATGGCGCGACATCCCGGACTCCGACCGGCGGCACTCGTGGATGACGAGACAAGGAGCCGGCTGCAAGCCGCAGCCGGAAACACATCTCCATCGAGCGTGACTAAGACGGCCGCCCACGAGCGGTAGAACGGCCGGGTGACTATCAACTGCCCCCGTGCAGAGAAAGGCGCGTCTCCCCGACGCCTGTTGATCACCTGAGTCTCGGCGGCCGACTTGGCCCCCGAGAAGGATTCGGAGAAAATGATGCCCGCCACCGGATCGATCGTCTCAACCTATCCCTGGCGTTAGAAGAAGACGCGCTGGGCCCGCCTTGTTTCGGCCCCGCATCCGCGACGATCCCTTCCCCAAAGGGTTCACACTCCCAAGAGATACGCCCAAGTACAACAGCTCCGTGAAGCCACAGGAATGGCTGGTCGACAAATCCACAGCCGTCAGCATAGCGAACGACAACAAGCGCATTGCCGTAAAGTACGTTCCACTCATGCTCCAGGGTACCACCCTAACATGGATGAACAACCTGAAGCCCCGCAGCATCAACAGCTGGGTAGATTTCACTGAAGCCTTCGTCCGCAACTTCACCAGGACGTACAAGCGGCCGCCCAAGCCCCGCGGCTCTCCTTGTGCGTCCAAGGCCCCGCCGAATCAACTCGTGAGTACCTCACGCATTGGGCCGAGCTACGCAACTCTTGCGAGGGCGTGCACGAGGTGCAGGCTATCAAGTACTTCACAGCCGGGTGCAGAGAAGGCACCCTGCTCAAGCACCGACTTCTCTGCGACGAGCCGGTAACCCTCGACGAGCTGCTGATCATAGCGGACAAGTACGCCAGAGTCGACTCCTCCATGAATACGGAGATTCAAGTTGATGCATCCGGCAAAGTGGATCCTCAGGACCATCAGACTCCGGCTGGTGATACCAGTCGGCGACAGCAGCAAAATGACAACAAGCGCAAGGCACCACAGCCGGCTTCCACCAGCCGGCAAGTAGCAGCAGTCGAAGACCAGCAGCCGGAGGGACAGCCTGCTCCCAAGCATCAGAGGGGTGGCAAGACAAATTGGCTGCTCGCCTTCTCTTATGAGCATACCCTTGATGCACCCTGCAAGTTCCATACAAGCGCCAAGTCAGCCTAACGACACCACTCGAAGTGTCACTGCTCACCCGAATCTCCAAGGGCGGCGGATTATCGCCTTTCCACCATTGGTAGCCGCCGCCTCCTCCTCCGCAGCAGGCGGCCCGACCTGTTGCCCCCATCCAAGATGAGTACCCAGAAGAACAAGGAGCCTACGTCGTCTTCACTAGCGTGGCTTATGACAGGCACAACCGATGTTAGCAGTCCCGAGAGGTGAATGCTGTAGCTTCTGAAGCCCCATAGTTCATGACTGGTCAGAGAAGCCGATCATTTGGAGCCGGGCTGACCACCCGGAGGTGATGCCTTCTCCAGGTTCCTATGCTCTGGTGTTGGATGCCACCTTTGCTACAGAGAGGCGAGCAGCTTGCTTCTCCCGAGTCCTAATAGATGGCGGCAGCAACATCAACATTCTGTACCGCGACACCATGGAGAAGTTGAGCATCAAGCAGAAGTAGCTCCAGCCCAGTCGGACTGTCTTCCATGGTATAGTACCTAGCCTTTCGCACTCACCAATAGGCAAGATCAAAATAGATGTCCTCTTTGGAGACAAAGACCATTTCCGCCAAGAGCCCATCTGGTTTGAAGTAGTTGACCTTGAGAGCCCTTACCATGCACTGCTTGGCCGGCCTGCCTTGGCCAAATTCATGGCAGTGCCACACTATGCCTACCTCAAGATGAAGATGCCAAGCACCAAAGGATTATCACCGTCTCCGGAGATTACAAGAAGTCTTCCGCTTGTGCAGCTACCAGCAGTCGGCTGGCCGAGTACCTTGATCGCTGCCGAGAAGTGACTCCTTGACCGGGTTGTGGCCATGGCCGGCAAGCAGCCGGACATGTCCCCTGATCCCAAGGAGTCAGAAGCTGAAGGCTCCTTCAAGCCGGCCAAAGAAACAAAGAAGATACCATTGGACCCAGAGCACTCGAAGAGGTACGCTATCGTAGGTGCAAACCTTGACAGCAAATAGGAAAGCGAGCTCGTCGATTTCCTCCATGAGAATCAGGACATCTTTGCATGGTCTCCTAAGGACATGCGGGGTGTTCCGACGGATCTCGCCGAGCACAAGCTACACGTCCGACCTGACGCCAAACCGGTCAAGCAACCCCTCCGCCGCCTGTCGAAGGAGAAGAGAAGAATTGTTGGTGAAGAGATAGCCCGGCTCCTAGCAGCCGGCTTCATTATGGAAGTATTCTATCTAGATTGGCTGGCCAATCCAGTCCTCGTACTAAAGAAGAATAACAAGTGGCGCATGTGTATTGATTATACCAACCTCAACAAAGCTTGCCCCAAAGATCCATTTGCCCTGCCATGAATCGACCAAGTGATATACTCCACAGCCGGATGCGAGCTGTTGAGCTTTTTGGATGCGTATTCAGGGTACCACCAGATCAAGCTGAACCCAGCCGATATGCTGAAGACCTCTTTCATCACACCATTTGGAGCCTTCTGCTACCTGACGATGACGTTCGGCTTGAGGAATGCTGCCGCCATGTTTCAGTGTTGCATGCAGAAGTGCCTCCTCAAGCAGCTCGGCAGAAGTGCCCACGTCTATGTGGACGATGTTGTGGTGAAGACGGAGAAGCGTGGGACCCTCTTAGAAGATCTCAAGGAGACTTTTGAAAATCTGCGCCGTTTTCAGATCAAGCTCAACCCAGAGAAGTGCGTGTTCGGAGTACCAGCCGGCCAGCTCCTTGGCTTCCTGATCTCAGAACGTGGCATTGAGTGCAACCCTGTGAAGATCAAGGCCATCGAGAGGATGGAGAAGCCTACCCGACTGAGAGACATCTAGAAGTTCACCGTCTGCTTGGCATCCATCAGCCGCTTCATCAGCCGGCTAGGCGAGCAGGCCCTTCCCCTGTACCAACTCCTGAAGAAAACCACTCACTTCGAGCGGAATGACAAGGAGGATGAGGCTTTTCTCCAGCTCAAGAAGATGTTGACCATGCCGCCTGTCCTGGCCGCGCCGGCTGCTAGGAGCCCATGCTCCTCTACATCGTCACCACCAGCCGGGTGGTCAGCACAGTCATAGTAGTTGAGTGCAAGGAAGACTGCAAGGTTCTGCTAGTCCAGAGACCGGTGTATTATTTGAGTGAAGTGTTGTCGGCTTCCAAGCAAAACTACCCTCACTACCATAGGATGTGCTACGACGTGCACTTTACCACCAAGAAGTTAAAATCGTACTTTCAAGAGCACCCCATCTCGGTTGTTTGCACTGCTCCGCTTGCTGAGATCATAGGCAGCCGGGATGCTTCAGGCCGGGTGGACAAATGGGCCATCGAGTTGGCTCCCCACACCATCTTCTACCAGCCTCACACCACCATCAAGTCCCAAGCGCTGGCCGACTTCCTCGTCGACTGGGCCGAGACCCAGTACCTGTTGCCAGCGCTGGACTCCACCCATTGGCTTCCTGGTCTCAGCCCAACCCGAGCGCTCGGTCTCAAACTTAGCCAGGAGCCTGGCTTCGTTGTCTGCCGCCTACTTCAAGGCCGCCTTGTGAAGTTCCACTTGGTCCTTCAATTCTTTGACCAGGCGGTCGCGCTCCTGGGCCACCCTGTTGCACTCGTACTCCTTGGCGCGCAACACGGTGTTGACTTCACCCAGCTGCTGCTGCAAGATGGCGTTTTTCTCTGCAAAAACAAGAAAGAAAAGATATCAACAATCAAGAAGAAAGAAAAGTAATTGTCGGAAGATTCAACCTGACTGCTCAGCAGTCGGCTCACATCTCGGGGACTACAGCCCGCGGGTGCGCTGACGCGCCCCCGTGGAGAAAAGAAGATGGAGTGGTTACTCCGGCTTTCCGTCAAGTCAACGGTCCGTCGGTCTAGCTCTCAGATATTGGCGTTCAAGGAGGCCGTGCGGATGTTGTGGTAATCCTACAACGAAGCAACAGAAAGAGAAGTAAGCCAGAATCTTAGAACCCACTATGAGCCCAGCCGCTCGCCGAGCCGCCCGTAACTCGGGATTATACCCGCGGTGCGCGGATGCGCCTCACCGAAGATTACAAGAATCAAAAACAGGAAGCGAGCTACGCACCCGAACGGTGGCTTGCGTCTTCACGAACACCTTCATGCATTGCGAAAGGGTGGCAGCTTCGGCCTTGAAATCGGCTTGGACGTCCTGCGCCGCCTTGATCAAGGTGCTCCTCCCACCTGCGCGCACCCACTCCGTCGGTGCGGCGCTGGTGGCTTCGGCATCAGGGGCTAACTAGCTGGCGCTCCCGACTTCTATCGGTCTCGGTGCTGATGCCGCTTTCTCCACAGGGCGACGTGCTGGAGTACGGGCCGTGGGAGCCGTGCCCACCACCAGCTCGCCTCCGGCTGTCGGCGGTTGCGGAGGCGCCCCCGTCTCCGGCAAGACGACATCGCCGCTTTCCCTCTCCATCATCGGCTGCTTGTCACCGGCTCCTCCAGCCGGCACCGAGAACTTTGGTGTTGGTGGCGCAGAGCGCAGGGGGGTGATGAGCTGCGGGACCTGCCGGCGCGCGGCATCCTCTGCCTATTTCTTTGCCGCGGCATCGTCTTGGGCCTTGGCCGCGGCGTTTGCATCGGCTTGCGGTGCCTTGGCTGCGGCTGCCTTGTCGGCCTCCGCCTTCTTGGCGGCGGCTTCTTTTTCTTCCCGCACCTCCCGTGCGTTCCTTTCCTGCGCCTCCCGGAGGTCGGCCGCCAGGTCTACACGGCGGTTGTTGGTGGAGCCCTCCGCCGCCCCAATGACGATGGCCGAGGGCGGCTGATGAAGAGAGAGCGGGGCCGTGCTCAAAGGAAGAGGTAAAAAGGAGATTCAGAAGGAATTGACAAGAAAAAATAATAAAGGAAGACTCAAGAGAAGTCGAGCACTTACGCCGACACCATCGAAGGCTGCTTGGGGGTCTTCTGGAACTTGGCCGCCTTCGCGGCGGCCTCGAGTCGCTTGGTCGCGGCGGTCGTGTTCTTGTTCACGGCGGCCGAGTGCTTGAGCTTCTTGGGGTGGCTGCCGAATAGCAGCACCCCTCGGCTTTTTGGCCCACCGACTGGTGCGGTCGGCGCGACTGAGGAGCTCGGACCGCCCTGTCAGCAGGCGGCTGGTGGCACGGCTCCTCCTCCTCCTCTTCATAGTCGTCCGGCCAGCTCTCCACGCCGCCGCCTCCTCCTTCGGAGCCGCCTGCCCCGCCACCGCCGCCTATGGCGTCGTCCTCTAGGGCGGCCGCCCCAAGTCGGGGTCCGCTAGGTCGCTCACCTCCCGGTTCGGCATGTAGTCAACATTGGCCTCCAGCTGGGAGGGGAGGACCTGCATCATGGTCGGGCTGTTCAGTTGGCAAGGGAGAACCCAACACGAGAGAATCTGGCAAGGGAGAGCCCGACAAGAGAGAAACCGGCGAGAAGGAAATAAAAAAGAATCAAGAGCTTACCATGGGCGGCGGATCTGCTCGGGAGTACGGCCGCCTGCCGAACCGCCACTCCTCCTCCTCGAGCTTGAGGTCGGTGATCTCGTTCACCAGATGGGCCACCTCTGCAGTCGGCATCTCCTTGGTGCACATCCTGCATGGGTCACGATGCCCGCTCATCTGGCTTATGATGTGAGGCTGGCCTTGAAGCGGAAGGACTCAGCGCACCACGAAGGCAACCAGCAAGTCGGACGCCTTGAGGCCCTCCAACTCGATCATCACCTTGAGGCGGGCGATGGCGGCGTAGGCGTCGTGCGACAGCGGCTTCGGCTTGAAGCCCCAGTTGGTGCGCGGATCGGCAGGCGGACCGTCCACGTAAGGCGGGAGTTGATGAAGTCGATCTCCGAGTTGACGTTCTTCACGTAGAAGTACGACTTCTACCACAGCTTGACCGACTATATCAACTTGATGGCTGGAAAGGCGTTCCTGGCACCCGGGCGCCGCACAACGACGAAGGCTCCGCACTGGGCCGCCTCATCCTTGACGGCGGTGCCGAGCTTGGTGTAGAAGAAGGCCCCCCAGAGCTTGATGGTGGGGAGGATGCCCAGATAGCACTCGCAGAGGCTGACAAAGGCCGACAACACCACTGCCCTGTTCGGTGTGAGGTGGTGCAGCTAGAGTCGGTAGAAGGTGAGCAACGAGCGGAGGAAGCCGCTCGCCGGCAGGCCGGGCCACGAGGAAGTGCGAAGCGAAGATAACACGCCGCTTCGCTCGCACCGCGAGATTTCGCGGCGGGCGCACGCGATTCTCAACGTAGCCCGCTCTGGGCAGCCGCCGTGTGTCACGGAGTAACGTGAGGTGGTCTTCATGGACGTTGGAGCAGTCCCAATCACTGGAGCGCGCCATGGTGACTCGAGCTCGACGAAGGCGAGGGATGATGACGAGCGTGCTAGCCCATGGCGGAGCAGAGAAAGGGCTCAGAGAGGAGAAGCTCGATGATGGCGGCGAGCCGCGAATGCACTTCGACTGCGCGCGAGTGCGGCAGCGGCAAAGGAGAGGAAGAAGCAAAAAAGAGGCGAGAGAGAGGAGAGCGCGCGTGCCTTTGCCGCTCCCCTCCTCCCATGATTTATAGCCCCTGGCTGCGAAGCCGAGGGGGTGGGGCGTGGGGTCGTGGGATTAACTGCGCCACGTCCCCACGACCCCACATTTACCACGCGGTACAGGCGCATGGTGATGGCGCGAGGGATCCCAACCACCCTGCCTCGGCCGCACCGGATCCGCGCGCGTGCCGAGGCTTGGTACCGGCGGGCCCAGCCTGCAGCTTGTACCGTCACGCTCGTGGGCTGGCAGGCCAGCCAGGCTGGCTGACACCGCGTGGCATGCGAGTGGCAGGCGACTAACCTAGATTCCTAGCTAGCGCACCACCAGGCTCCCGCCACGGCAGTTCAAAATTCATCGAGCGGCCGTCTGCCGCATCCGGCTCCTAGCAGTCAGCGTACTAGAAGATGGACAGGATGAGCAAACACGACTACTCAAAATAGGAAGCTGTAGGGGCACCCTGGCTTGTCAGCCGCGGTGACCCACCAGCTTCGGGGACTACTGCCAGAGTTATTGGCCATGGGTAGCCTCATCTGCCCCCCATGTCATTTCAGGACATCGGGGCCAACTGCGCCCCTCAAGTCTCAAAGCCCGGTTGCCGCCTTCTTGAGGTCGGCTGGTCCGAGCAGCCGGCTGCCGGAAGGCGGCGGACCACAGAAGACGGCCATGAAGTGGACCGCCTCCAGGCAGGCGGCCTCCAGAGAAGCCGGCTCCTAGCAGGCGGCCCCAGGTGCCCTCAAAGTCTGCACCCTCATAAACACGACGGGACGAGGCGTGGCTACAGTGAAGCCTACCACCCTCGAATCCGAGGCGAGTAGTGGCTACAGTGCGCCGTGATACGTCCATTTTGCATCATGCTTTTATATCGATATTTATTGCATTATGGGCTGTTATTATACGTTATGTCACAATACTTATGCCTATTCTCTTTATTTTACAAGGTTTACATAAGGAGGAGAATGTCGGCACTGGAATTTAGGTCGAAAAGGAGCAAATATTAGAGACCTATTCTCGCACAACTCCAAAATTCTGAAACTCCACGGAATATCTTACAATAAATAGTAAAAATCCTCGCTAAAGATGAAGGCCAGGGGCCCACACCTGTCCATGAGGGTTGGGGCGTGCCTACCCCACACGCCCACACTCGTGGCCCCCGGTGGCCCCCGATGCCCATCTTCTGCTATATGAGGTCTTTCATCGAGAAAAAATCAGAAGCAACCTTTCGATTTAAACTCCGCCTCACGAGGCGGAACCTTGGCGGAACCATCTAGGGCTCCGCAGAGCTATTCTGCCGGGGACACTTCTCCGGAGGGGGAAATCATCACCATCATCATCACCAACGCCCTCTCATCGGGAGGGGCAATCTCCATCAACATCTTCACCAGCACCATCTCCTCTCAAAACCCTAGTTCATCTCTTGTATCCAATTCTTGTCTCTAAGTCCGGGAATGGTACTAGTAGGTTGCCAGTAGTGTTGAAAACTCCTTGTAGTTGATGCTAGTTGGTTTATTTGGTGGAAGATCATATGTTCAGATCCTTTATGCATATTAATGCCCCTCTGATTATGAACATGAATATGCTTTGTGAGTAGCTACGTTTGTTCTCGAGGACATGGGAGAAGTCTTGCTATTAGTAGTCATGTGAATTTGGTATTCGCTCGATATTTTGATGAGATGTATGTTGTCTAGTGAGGAGTCCTGATTAGGGGTGTCCTGATAGTCAACTATCACCGCTGGCGGACTCTGGACTATGAAGATACAAGATTGAAGACTTCGTCCCGTGTCCGGATGGGACTTTCCTTGGCGTGGAAGGCAAGCTTGGCGATACGGATATGTAGATCTCCTACCATTGTAACCGACTATGTGTAACCCTAACCCTATCCGTGTCTATATAAACCGGAGGGTTTTAGTCCGAGGGCTTAACTATAATCAAACCATAGGCTAGCTCCTAGGGTTTAGCCTCTCCGATCTCGTGGTAGATCCACTCTTGTACTACCCATATCATCAATATTAATCAAGCAGGAGTAGGGTTTTACCTCCATCGAGAGGGCCCAACCTGGTAAAACATCGCGTCCCTTGTCTCCTGTTACCATCCGCCTAGACGCACAGTTCGGGACCCCTACCCGAGATCCGCCGGTTTTGACACCGACATTGGTGCTTTCATTGAGAGTTCCTCCGTGTCGCCATCCTTAGGCCGATGGCTCCTTCGATCATCAACAACAACGCGTCCGTGGTGAGACTTTTATCCCCGACAGATCTTCGATTCGGGCGGCTTTGCATCGCGGGCCAATTCACTTGGCCATCCGGAGCAGATCGAAGCTACGCCCGCCATCAGGTCAGATTTGGGAGTTTGAACTACACGGCCGACATCCGCGGACACTTGATCTTCGACGGATTCGAGCCACAGCCAAGCGCCAAGACTGCCTCGATGGGCACGATCTAGCTCGCCGCCGAACAAAGGCCTCGAGGTCGCACCAGCGTCCTGCCTCCGACCCTTAGCTTGAGCCGACTCCACCGATCGAGGACGAGTGGCTGGACACCGCCTCGGGGCTACGACCTCTCACGGAGATTAAGCCGAACTCCATCCCTGTCCTTGCGAAGACCGTGACTCCAAGGTGCCGGACTCTCTCCGACTCAACCTCCGCGCCCGCCAATTTAATCCAATTGGGCGCCGTTATGGAGTTCACTGCCATGACATCTTTCAAAGACTCGCCTTTGGCGACATCCTTAATACACTAAAGTCTCTCTCTTTTTCAGGACAGCCCTGGCCGGACTACGGCCAGGAAGGTTGGGATGCGGACGATGAAGAAATTCAACACCCACCCACCACCCACTTTGTAGCCATTGTCGATGATTTAACCGACATGCTCGACTGACCAAGACATCGACGGTATGGACGATTTATGCTAGAGACGACCAAGAACCAGCGCCACAGTGGCACCGGAAGGCCACTTCGTCATACGACATATACATGGTAGACATCCCAAAAATGGGAACAACGATGGAACAAAGGAGGATGACCCTCCAAGAAACCGCCTAAGCGCCAAGCGCACAAGCGCCGCCTAAATCCCACCACAAGAAAAACGGTGATTCCGCACGGAGATAATAACACCCCTGACAAAGGTCAAGACAACCCCTCTAGCAGGATTCAACACAGAGGAGGGAGAAGCCAGCCTCATGATAGAGCGCAGATGGGAGGTGGAGGACGATAATTATATGCCTCCTCCAAGATGAGGCAAGCCTCGACGACGATTTAATTTGTCGTGCCTAAGGATCCCGCCAACAGAGCGCTTTCAAACGCAGGCTTATGGACACGACAAGCAGCCTCAAGAAAAGCAGCAGCAGCTTAGAGCTGACCAAGACTTGCTAGCGATAGATGGATCAAGTCCTTGCAGCCAAGAGTACGAACTCAATGCCCCTCCAAGAGATACCTAAAACGCAGGCTGCTACCCCAATTAGAGGAAGCAACACCCAAACCTACATCACCAGCAGATGATGCGCCGACCGGCCACCACTTGGCCGCGACAGAGAGGCCTCTAGACCCTCCATTCAAGCCGCACCTCGATGTCGCTCGAAAAGTACCAAGGCATGGGGAAACGCGCCAGACCTACGAGACATATTGGAGGACAAGGCAAGGCAAACAAGATCGATCTACGGATCGCGTGGGCGCCCCACGACACGTTATGATAATCGCCACGCCGGATACAGCAATTCCGCCGGGCGAACACGAGACAAAGCTCATTTGAGCTGCGCCGTGATATAGCTCAATACGTAGGCGCCAAGACACCCACTATGCTTCACGATTTAAGTGATGGATCATCAAATCCCCAAGGGTTTCAAACCCGAAACATCGGATCATACGATGGCACAACAGATCCTGGGGTTTGGATCGAGGACTACCTCCTCCATATCCACATGGCCCGCGGTGATGATCTACACGCCATCAAATACCCCCCAATCGAAGCTTAAAGGACCAGCTCGGCATTGGCTTGACAGCTTGCCGCCAGAATCAATTGGTTGTTGGGAGGACCCGAAGCCGCATTCCTTGATAACTTCCAGGCACATATGTGCACCACTAGACGCCGATGACCTCAGCCACTTTATTCAGCAGCCGTAAGAATCGCCGCATAATTCTCGACACGGTTCCTAACCAAGAAAAATCAAATCGCTGATCGTCCGGTGTAGAGGCCCTTGCAGCCTTCAAACATAACATCCACGACGAGTGGCTTGCCCGACACCTAGGACAGAAAAGCCAAATCCATGGCAGCCCTCACAACACTCATGACCCGCTTTTGCTGGAGAGGACAGCTGGCTAGCTCGTAGTAACAACTTGACCAAAAACCCCGGTAGTTCGGATACCAAGGACAACAATGGCAGGTCGCGTCGCAATAAGCACAAGCGCCGATTAACGGCGATAATGCTGAAGATACGGCAGTCAATGCCAATTCAGAGGCTCTAAACCCGTCAGCGGAAAAGCCGCTCAAAAGAAATACTCAGGCCCGGCCCAATCTGGACCGAATACTGATCGCTCGTGCAAATACATGGCACCCAAAAACCAGCCAACCACACCAACATGGATTGTTGGGTCTTCAAACAGGCAGGCAAGTTAAATGCCAACTCAATGACAAGGGGCTGCATAGCGATGACGAGGAGGAGCCCCGCCGCCAAAAAATAGAGGATGAAGGGCTTCCCCACAAGTGCGGACGGTGAACATGATATACGCAACCCACATACCCAAAAGGGAGCGGAAGCGCACTAAGGGACGATATGCGATGGAGCCAGCGCCCCAAAGTTCAACCCATGGTCCTCCCGCCCGATCACCTTTGAACGAAGGGACCACCCACTAGCATCTGCCACGGTGGATTCGCCGCATTGGTTCTTGACCCAATCATTGACGGATTTCACCTCACTAGAGTCCCGATGGACGGCGGTAGCAGCCTGAACCTGCTCTATCGTGATACAAAGCGCAAAATGGGCATAGACCCTCAAGGATTAAACCCACAAAGACGACCTTTAAAGGCGCCATACCGGTGTAGAGGCCAATTGTATAGGCTCGCTACACTCAAGTGGTCTTCGGATCCCGGATAACTTCCGGCGAAGAGTTAATCTTCGACATAGTCCCGCTCATGCAGCGGCTATCACGCACCGCTTGGACGAACCGCATTTGTAAAGTTCAATGTGGTGCCGCACCACGCATACCTCAAGCTCAAGATGCCAGCCCTCGAGGAGTAATCACGGTCAATGGAAACACCGAACGCCTCTCCGAATGGAGGGGCATACGGCGCCCCTCGCGGCGGAGGTGCAAAGCAGCCTCTCACAGCAATTCTCGAGTCCGCCATTAAACGTCCGGCACCGCGCGCCCAAGTAATCTACAACAAGACCGCCTGCACGATCCGAGCATGCGAGTAATCCGCCCCAACCGCAGCCCTCGTGAAATAGCGAACGAGTACTACACGCACATAACTACGCCCGAGATACCATGGGCATAAGGGAGGGCACGACCACGGCACGCCTGCACGCGCTCAACCGCACTGTGGGCTCCCAATTGTGTCATTCTTTTCTTTCTTCTTTTCTCTTACTTTCAGACTCGCTTTCCGTAAGCCCCGTCCGCTCTAGAATTGCCGAACTCACGATGCAACAGCCGGGAAGCGTAAAGCTTACGCCGAGTATCCAGTGGTCTCTACTACAAGCATTATACCTGTTTTACATACCATCCCGCAGCTTACCCCTCGAGGGGACATGTCAAATAATCCCATCCCTTGCTTATCGCACTATTTGTATCGCTCGCTTTCATTGCAGTACCTTTTGAATAAACAATACATAGCTTTTGCCTATTATGGCACTCCTTTCTTTATCTATATATATGTTCATTCATGACACGTTGCACCTGTACACTTTGGTACGGCCAATACACCAAAGGGCTTAAGTACCCCAAAGATATGGTGTGATAAGTCCAACACTTTCACAAGTGCGGCACCCAACTTATAGCATTATATGCATCGGCTCAATCATGTCTTGGGTCAATAGTTGGGTTTGCCCTGCCCCCATGTTTTGGTACCTTACGTTCCGCTATGTCGGCTAAGGTAGCGTTGGGAGAACCACTGCGATTGTGCCCGGCTGAGCTGGGTTGAGCACCTCGGAGAAAGCTAAACTGACCATCACGATAGGGCGAGAGCCGGTCGCTGTTCGAGAGGTTTTTCGGTCCCTAAAGACTTATGCCGCTTAGAGCGAGGAGTCGGCATTGTCCGCCAAGGCGTGATAGCGCCCCAAACTCGGTCTTCCGAATACTAGGGGCTTCACCAAATTTAAAATTATAGAATTCTATGGCTAAGTGAGAGTGTTCAAGCACTATAGTCCGTTGCCTTGTTCGCTGCGCTGAGCGCCCTCAAGGACCCAAGAATGGGAACAAGAGCGCCAAATTTATCCCGAACACCCCAAAGACTCATGGCATGGGGGCTGAAGCCAACGACTTGCCATCTCTCAAATTTGATAAACGGCCGCATGTAAGGTAATATTTTAAATTCACAAGCGTTGCTTAGCGATATGAACAAGTTTTCAGCGATAGGATAACAAATGCGAGTCTATTCAAAATCACATCTTTGGAGCATTCACCTCTATAAGTCGGGCACCTTCAGATGACCTCATAGTACATTTCGGCTTGCGATGCTCCTTGCCCTTCGGTGGCCTGTCCGTCACAAGCTTCTCAAGATCCAGCTTGCCCCAAAGGCAATTTAGCACGGCAAGGCCCGACGGGCACCTTCAATGAAGACGGAGCACTTGATGACTTCAATCCATGGACAAAGGCCCACCAGCCGCCGCTTAGCCCGAATTAGCTCCTGTGCATGGCTTCCAATGGCCACACCAATTATGAGGCCCTTCATGGCCTGTTTGGCGACCTTGTGGACCTCGACCAACTGCTTCAGCTGGTCGCTCAGGGCACTGATGTCCGCCTCAAGATACCGAGACCGTAACACCTTTTCCGTCGAGCTCCTCCTTGGCGCGGTAGAACGCGCAACATCGTATACACCACGGGCAGATCTGCGAATGCTCCCGGAGAGCTCCGGATTCGGGTAAGTAATAGATAATTCACTTTCACATGCTTGCTTTGCATAAAGAATGCCTTACCCGCCGCTATCTTCTTTAATGATTCAATTTCTGAGGGCTTTTTGGGCTTCGCCTTAGCAGCTTTGGCACTCTCAAGAGCCGAGGCGAGCTCGGACTCGAGTTCGAGTCACGCCCAAACTCGTGTCTTTTCACGAGCCTGGAGCTCTTGCCGCACCTCCGCCACCCACGCCTCGCTTCTCTCGCTCAGGCCTCAGCGCCAGCTTTGCTTTCGGCCGTGGACACCGCCTTCAAGGTCGCCACCTCGTCGGGGCCCTACAATACCCACGTTAGACCTGTCATTTTGCAACCAAATCCTTTCTATAAGGTATTACTTTAAGAAGGTATTACTTACCTTCCTTGTCCTCGAGCTGCTTCTTTGCAAGGCCGAGCTCGTTCTCGGACCGCCGAGGCTCGCTTCAATGCATTAACCTCCGCAGCCGGTCAAGGCAGAGGTCAAGCAAGCCTGAATTCCCGTATTGACATACTTATGTTAGACTCCTGCATATATCTTTTAGATCCTCAGTCCGGTTTTTCTTTCCAACACCGAACTAAGCATCACGGGCTACCGTCTATGCGGTAATATTTTTACATATTCTAAACTTACCTCAATGCCCGTTAGAAGGCTGGTACAGCTTCACCAGCCCGCTTTGGCGGATCGAACTTTCTGGATCACCACACTCATAACAAAGGCGGTGCTCCTCGTCGATGGAGGCGCCGTTAAGCGCCTCCAGAAGCTATCCGTGCCTCCGGATGGATTTGAGGTCACCGGCGTCAGAGTCTTGCCCTTCTTACGAAGGGGCCGCTTGTCGGACTTCGAACCACTGAAGGTTCCGCACGCGAGTCCGCACAGGCCGGACTTAGAGCCCTCTGGGTTTCGCCTTTGCGCCGGAGTCCGGGAGGTTGCCTTGCGGCGCCTCCAGACCACCACCTCCTGGCTGGGCCTTTTGGGACTCCACCGCGGTGTCGCTCAAGGCCACGAGGAGAGGAGGCGGTCGGAAGTGAAGTGCTATTCACATCCGGCGAATCTGTGGAGCCGCCGACGGCGGGCGAGCCTGGCCCTCATGCGGGCTACATGGTTATATTCGTGTTAGAAGACACTATGCGACAAATAAAAGTTATGAGCTATTCGAGTCCGGACACTTACGATCTCGCCAGGGCTTGGCCTTGGTGGCCACTCCTCCTCGTCGTTGTCGGCGTTGGTGGAGAATTCCGAGGAAGGGTCCTTTCTTGGATTCTCCGCCTCCCCGGTCGGGCGGCCTTATTTTTCTTCTCTCCCCTGCCGGGAGAGGCTTTTTCCTCCTCCTCGCCCTTAGGGGAAGATTCCGCCTCAAAGTCGCTTGACGATGAGTCCGACAAGACTGGCGCCGGAGCTCCTTCGAGTTCCTGGGGTTTTCTTCTCCGCACCACGTGAGGTGCCGGAGCCAGCAGCCCCGTCAATCGGGCGTCCGCTGGGTCTTCTGGCAAGGGGGCCGGATAGTTAATTTGTCCGGACGTCTTCAACCAGTCCTGTCAAAGGTTAGCGAGTTTTAGATCCCGCATAGAGTCAGACTATGAAAAAAGAGTCTCATAAAGGGTAAAATAACTTACCTCGCTGGCTTGACGCTGCGAGCTGAATCCGCGATCTTCGGTAGCGGACGCGGGAGCTTTGGCGCCCTTGAACAGCACCTTCCAGGCATCTTCATACGTAGTGTCGAAGAGCCGGCTCAAGGTTCGTGTTGTGTCGATCAAACTCCCACAAATTGAAGGCCCGTTGTTGGCATGGGAGAATCCGCGGATGAGCATCACTGGATTACGCTGACAAGCTTGAGATTCTTGTCCACCAGGTTTCGGACGCAGGTTTGGAGTCCGGACAGCTCTTCCGAATCACCCCACGCCAGCCCGCTCTTTCCATGATGTGAGCCGTGGGGAAGCGACCAGAATTCAGGGGCCGCCCATTGAGAGTCGCGCTTGGTGATGTAGAACCACCCTGATTGCCACCCCTTTATAGTCTCCACAAAGGAGCCTCGAGCCATAGGACGTTGGCTATCCTGCCCAAAGATGGCACCTCCAAGACTCCGGCTGGCGGCCGCCCACTACCTTCGGCTTGACATTGAAGGTCTTCAGCCATAAGTCAAGTGGGGCTGGATGCAGAGGAAGGCTCGCACATGACGATAAACGCCGAGATGTTGAGGATGAAATTGGGCCGATCGTGGAAATCTAGGCCGTAGTAGAACATGAGCCCCGGACGAATGGGTGAAGTGGAAACCCTAGTCCGCGGAGGAAATGGGGGAGGAACACCACCCTCTCATGGGGCCTGGGGGTAGGGATGAGCTGCCCCTTGTTGGGGAGCCGACACGCGATGTCGCCGGAGAAGTATCCGACTTTCCGCAGCTTTTTGATGTGCCCCTCCGTGACGGAGGAGGCCATCCACTTGCCTCCCGCTCCGGACATGGTTGGAGAAGGTTGAGGAGGGATGTGCGGACTTGGGCGCTGGAGCTCGAGTGCACGGAAATGGATGAGTAAAGGAGGAAGAAGGCGTAGGTGAAAAGGTGGATCCTTATCCCCTTATATGGACGGACGAATCTATGCGTCCCCCGCCAGCCTGGTAAAACTCGCTTACCTCCCGAGCGCCGTAAGCAATGGCGCAGTTGGGTTACCCACGTCCGTATTGATGGGAATCCTGAATAAGGGGAACAATCTCCGCTCCGATAAGACGTGCTAAGGAAACCGCCGCTAAACGCTACCGAGGTGGAACAAGAAACGATTCGTATAAAGGCCTGCCATGGTGTGATGTCACGCTGCGGAATACGTTAGCAGATCTGCAAAGGTTATTCTCTACTCGGTGGTATGTGGAACTTGTTTTGCGAGCTGGACACTATCCTTGTGTTCAAAATCTTCACGAAGTATTCAGAGGAGGAACCCGCTTGCAATGCCGAAGACAATATGTGCGCCGACTCTCGTCGTCATTGAAGCCTGGTTCAGGGCTACCGAGAGAGTTCTGATTAGGGGTGTCCGGATAGCCGAACTATCACCGTTGGCCGGACTCCTGGACTATGAAGATACAAGATTGAAGACTTCGTCCCGTGTCCGGATGGGACTTTCCTTGGTGTGGAAGGCAAGCTTGGCAATACGGATATGTAGATCTCCTACCATTGTAACCGACTCTGTGTAACCCTAACCCTATCCGGTGTCTATATAAACCGGTTTTAGTCCGTAGGATCTAACAACAATCATACCATAGGCTAGCTTCTAGGTTTAGCCTCTCGATCTCGTGGTAGATCTACTCTTGTACTACCCATATCATCAATATTAATCAAGCAGGAGTAGGGTTTTACCTCCATCGAGAGGGCCCGAACCTGGGTAAAAACATCGTGTCCCTTGTCTCCTATTACCATCCGCCTAGACGCACAGTTCGGGACCCCCTACCCGAGATCCGCCGGTTTTGACACCGACATCTAGCCTCTAGTGGTGTTATGTGAACGTCGACTACATAACACTTCACCATTATTTGGGCCTAGAGGAAGGCATTGGGAAGTAATAAGTAGATGATGGGTTGCTAGAGTGATAGAAGCTTAAGCCCTAGTTTATGCGTTGCTTCGTAAGGGGCAGATTTGGATCCATATGTTTCATGCTATGGTTAGGTTTACCTTAATACTTTTGTTGTAGTTGCGGATGCTTGCAATAGAGGTTAATCATAAGTGGGATGTTTGTTCAAGTAAGAACAGCACCCAAGCACTGGTCCACCCACATATCAAATTATCAAAGTACCGAACACGAATCATATGAACGTGATGAAAACTAGCTTGACGATATTCCCATGTGTCCTCGGGAGCACTTTTCCTATTATAAGAGTTTGTCTAGGCTTGTCCTTTGCTACAAAAAGGATTGGGCCACCTTGCTGCACTTTATTTACTTCTGTTACTTGTTGCTCGTTACAAATTATCCTATCACAAAACTATCTGTTACCACTTATTTCAGTACTTGCAGAGAATACCTTGCTGAAAACCGCTTATCATTTCCTTCTGCTCCTCGTTGGGTTCGACACTCTTACTTATCGAAAGGACTACGATAGATCCCCTATACTTGTGGGTCATCAAGACTCTTCTCTGGCGCCGCTGCCGGGAGTGAAGCGCCTTTGGTAGGTGGAATTTGGTAAGGAAAAATTTATATAGTGTGTTGAAATTTCATCGTCACTTGTTACTATGGAAACTAATCCTCTGGGGGGCTTGTTCGGGGTATCTATACCCCGACCAGTAGAGGAAAGAGCTGCTCCTCAACCTAATGACCCTACTGAAAATGAATATGAAAATATTCCCTTTGAATTTCCTTCGGGTATGATGGAAAAACTGCTAGCTAATCCTTTTGTAGGAGATGGAACAAAGCATCCTAATGAGCACCTAATATATGTGGATGAAGTTTGTGGACTATTTAAGCTTGCAGGTATACCCGATGATGTTGTTAAGAAGAAGGTCTTCCCTTTATCTTTGAAGGGAGATGCATTGACATGGTATAGGCTATGTGATGATACGAGGTCATGGAACTATAGAAGACTGAAATTGGAATTCCATCAAAAGTATTATCCTATGCATCTTGTTCATCGTGATCGCAATTATATATATAATTTTTGGCCTCACGAAGGAGAAAGCATCGCTCAAGCTTGGGGGAGGCTTAAATCAATGTTATATTAATGCCCCAATCATGAGCTCCCAAGAGAAACAATTATTCAAAATCTTTATGCTCGGCTTTTTGAAAACAATCGCACCATGCTCGATACTTCTTGTGCTGGCTCTTTTATGATGAAGACTATTGAATTCATATGGAATTTATTGGATAGAATTAAACACAACTCTGAAGATTGGGACCTCGACGAAGGTAAGGAGTCAGGTATGACACCTAAGTTTGATTGTGTTAAATCTTTGATGGATACCGATATTTTCTGTAAGTTTAGCACTAAATAGGACTTGACTCTGAGATAGTAGCTTCTTTCTGTGAATTTTTTGCTACTTATGTTGATCTCCCCAAGGAGATGTGGTTTTAGTATCATCCTCCCATAGAAGTAAAAGTAGCTGCACCTATTAAAGTTGAAGAAAAGACTGTCACTTAAAATGATCCTATTGTTCCTACCTCTTATGTTGAGAAACCACCTTTCCCTGTTAGAATAAAGGATCATGCTAAAGCTTCAACTGTGGTTCATAAAAGCAATATTAGAACTTATACACCTCCTGAGCAAGTCAAAGTAGAACCTAACATTGCTATGGTTAAAGATCTCTTGTCTGATAATATTGTTGGGCATGTTATTCAATTCTGTGGTGAATCTGCTAGAATTGCCAAACCATGTGCTAAAGATAAACATAGACCTGTGGTAGTCGTGCCTGTTATTTATGTTAAAATAGGAGATCATTGTTATCATGGCTTATGTGATATGGGTGCTAGTGCTAGTGTCATACCTTATGACTTGTATAAAGAAATTAAGCATGAAATTGCACCTGCTGAGTTAGAAGATATTGATGTCACAATTAAACTTGCCAATAGAGATACTATATCAACAGTGGGAATTGTTAGAGATGTTGAAGTCTTGTGTGGGAAAACTAAATATCCTGCTGATTTTCTTGTTCTCAGTTCTCCACAAGATAGCTTTTGTCCCATTATATTTGGTAGACCCTTCTTGAATACTGTCAATGCTAAGATAGATTGCAAAAAGAATGTTGTTACTGTTGGCCTGGATAATATAATTCATGAGTTTAATTTCTCTAAATTTAGTAGACAACACCGTGAAGAAGAATTGCCTAGTAAGGATGAAATTATTGGTCTTGCTTCTATTGCCGTACCTCCTAGTGATCCTCTAGAACATTATTTGCTAGACCATGAAAACAATATGTTTATGAAAGAAAGAATGGAAATAGATGAAGTATTCTTTAAACAGGAACCTATTTTGAAACATAATTTGCCTGTTGAAATCCTAGGGGATCCTCCTCCACCCAAGGGTGATCCCGTGTTTGAGCTTAAACCGTTGCCTCATAATCTTAAATATGCTTATCTTGATGAAAAGAAAATATATCCTGTTATTATTAGTGCTAACCTTTTAGAGCATGAAGAAGAGAGATTATTGAAAACTCTGAAGAAGCACCGTGCTGCTATTGGATATACTCTTGATGATCTTAAGGGTATTAGTCCCACTCTATGTCAACATAAAATAAATTTGGAAGAAGATGCCAAACCGGTTCGTGATCATCAACGAAGGCTTAATCCTAAGATGAAAGAAGTGGTAAGAAAAGAAATACTAAAGCTTCTGGAGGCAGGTATAATTTATCCCGTTGCTGATAGTTAGTGGGTAAGTCCTGTTCATTGTGTCCCTAAGAAGGGAGGTGTTACTGTTGTTCCTAATGATAAAGATGAATTGATCCCACAAAGAATTATTACAGGTTATAGGATGGTAATTGATTTTCGCAAATTAAATAAAGCTACTAAGAAAGATCATTACCCCTTACCTTTTATTGATCAACTGCTAGAAAGATTATGCAAACATACACATTATTGCTTCCTAGACGGTTATTCTGGTTTCTCTCAAATACCTGTGTCGGCTAAAGATCAATCAAAGACTACTTTTACATGCCCTTATGGTACTTTTGCTTATAGATGTATGCCTTTTGGTTTATGTAATTCACCTGCTACCTTTCAAAGATGCATGATGGCTATATTCTCCGACTTTTGTGAAAGATTTGTGAGGTTTTCATGGACGACTTTTCCGTCTATGGATCCTCTTTTGATGATTGCTTGAGCAATCTTGATCGAGTTTTGTAGAGATGTGAAGAAACTAATCTTGTCTTGAATTGGGAAAAGTGCCACTTTATCGTTAATGAAGGTATTGTCTTGGGGCATAAAGTTTCTGAAAGAGGTATTGAAGTTGATAAAGCCAAAGTTGATGCTATTGAAAAGATGCCATGTCCCAAGGACATCAAAGGTATAAGAAGTTTCCTTGGTCACGCTGGATTCTATAGGAGGTTCATTAAGGACTTCTCAAAATTTCTCGCCTCGACTAATTTATTACAAAAGATATACCATTTGTCTTTGATGATGATTGTGTAGAAGCATTCGAAATACTTAAGAAAGCTTTGATCTCTGCACCTATTGTGCAGCCACTGATTGGAATTTACCCTTTGAAATTATGTATGATGCTAGTGATTATGCTGTAGGTGTTGTTCTAGGGCAAAGAGTTGATAAGAAATTAAATGTTATCCATTATGCTAGTAAGACTTTAGACAATGCTCAAAGAAATTATGCTACCATTGAAAAGGAATTCTTAGCAGTTGTATTTGCATGTGATAAGTTCAGGCCTTATATTGTTGATTCTAAAGTAACTACTCACACTGATCATGCCGCTATTAAATATCTTATGGAAAAGAAAGATGCTAAACCTAGACTTATTAGATGGGTTCTCTTGCTACAAGAATTTGATTTGCATATTGTTGATAGAAAGGGAGCTGAGAACCCTTGCGCATAACTTGTCTAGGTTAGAAAATGTTCTTGATGACCCACTACCTATTGATGATAGCTTTCCTGATGAGCAATTAAATGTCATAAATACTTCTCGTAGTACTCCATGGTATGCTGATTATGCTAATTACATTGTTGCTAAATTTATACCACCTAGTTTCACATACCAACAAAAGAAAAAGTTTTTTTATGATTTGAGACATTACTTTTGGGATGACCCACGTATTTATAAACAAGGAATAGATGGTGTTATTAGACGTTGTGTACCTGAGCACGAACAGGAACATATCCTGCGCAAGTGTCACTCCGAAGCTTATGGAGGACACCACGCTGGAGAAAAAACTGCACATAAGGTATTGCAATCTGGTTTTTATTGGCCTACTCTTTTCAAGGATGCCTGTAAGTTTGTTTTGTCTTGTGATGAATGTCAAAGAATTTGTAATATTAGTAGACGTCAAGAAATGCTTATGAATTATTCACTTGTTATTGAACCATTTGATGTTTGGGGCTTTGATTATATGGGACCTTTTCCTGCCTCTAATGGATATACACATATTTTAGTTGATGTTGATTATGTTACTAAGTGGGTAGAAGCTATTCCAACTAGTAGTGCTGATCATAACACCTCTATTAAAATGCTTAAAGAAGTTATTTTTCCGAGGTTTGGAGTCCCTAGATATTTAATGAATGATGGTGGTTCACACTTTATTCATGGTGCTTTCCGTAAAATGCTTGCTAAATATGATGTTAATCATAGAATTGCATCTCCTTATCACCCACAGTCTAGTGGCCAAGTAGAATTAAGCAATAGAGAGCTCAAACTAATTTTTCAAAAGACTGTCAATAGGTCTAGAAAGAATTGGTCCAAGAAACTTGATGATGCATTATGGGCATATAGAACTGCATATAAAAATCCTATGGGTATGTCTCCTTATAAAATGGTCTATGGAAAAGCATGTCACTTACCTCTCGAACTAGAGCATAAGGCATACTGGGCTATTAAAGAGCTCAATTATGATTTCAAACTTGCCGGTGAGAAGAGGTTATTTGATATTAGATCACTTGATGAATGGAGAACCCAAGCCTATGAAAATGCCAAGTTGTTTAAAGAAAAATTTAAAAGATGGCATGACAAAAGGATACAAAAGCGTGAGTTTAATGTAGGTGATTATGTATTGCTATACAACTCTCGCTTAAGATTTTTGTAGGAAAACTTCTCTAAATGGGAAGGCCCTTACGTTATCGAGGAGGTCTATCGCTCGGCGCCATAAAAATCAATAATTTCGAAGGCACAAATCCGAAGGTGGTAAACGGTCAAAGAATCAAACACTATATTTCAGGTAATCATATAAATGTTGAAACCAATGTTATTGAAACCGTAACCCCGGAGGAATACATAAGGGACACTTTCGAACGCTTTGCACTCAAAAGGAGTAGGTATGTGGTACGGTAAGTAAACCGACTCCAAAACAATTTTTAAGCAAATATTTCTCCGTTTTGGAATGTTTAGAAAAATAGAAAAAAAGTAGCAGTCCGGGAAGGACACGAGGCCCCACGAGGTGGAGGGCGCCTTACCCCCCGGGCGCCCCTACCTCGTGGGCACCTCGTGTGCCCTCCAGACTCCGTTTTCTTGCACGATACGTATTTTGGTCGGTAAAAATTCATTATATATTTTCCCGAAGGTTTTGACTCCCGTATCACGCAAATATCCTATGTTTTTGTTTCGAGCTGTTGCTGCTGCAGATTAGAGCAAGATGTCTTCTCAAGAGTCAGTCGGGGAGAGCCGGGTATCTAATCCGGCATCGGAACCAAGGGCAAACAGCAAAGCTGACCCCTTTGGGCCAGCAACGGAGGAGGAGATGGAGGCCGACTTGATGAGAGTGGATGCCATGGAGGATCAAGAAGTCACTTCTCGCTTCCGAGCTGGGTTCGCGATGGGGGAACTACAGAGCTCAACTATTCCAAACTCGGTTATCCCTTTCAATGTTAGATTTCTTTCTTATGAAAATATGAAGAGGAGTGTCACTTGTTCTCCCGCAGCTATGCAACACCCTTGGGTGCAAGGAGCCTTAGCAGTTATAGGAAAGCTTCGCAAGGAAATAATAAACCTCAAGCAGCAAGTCAATAAGCTTGAGGAGGAGAATCGTATCCTAAAGGGCATCATCGCCAAAAATGTTTCACCAACCCCGAAGAAGGAGACATAATCACATGGGTATGGCACTCCCCTTGGCAACTGCCAAGCTTGGGGGAGTTGCCCCGGTATCGTATCACAATCACAACTCCTATCTTTACCGTTTTTCTTAGTTCGATCCTATTAGTAGTATCTTGATATAGTAGAATAAAGTTTATGGCATGATCTAGTTTTGAGGTTTGCTTTATGATCTCTCTATGTAATCGAGTCCGTGAGCTATATAATAAAGATTAGTGTTGAGTCAAGGGCTTGATTGTTTTGCCATGTTCTTGAGTGAATAAAAGAAAAGAAGAAAAAGAATAAAAAAACAAGAGTTCATATTGATCTTATTGAGAGTAATGACTTCACATAGAAAGGGTATGATGATTAAAAGTTGTTGCGAGTTGGCAAACATAGCTTTGTTCATCGCTGCAATTAATAGGAAGTAATAAGGAAAGAGAGGTTTCACATATAGATATACTATTATTGACATCTTTTATGATTGTGAGCACTCATTAAAATATGACATGCTAAAGAGTTGATGTTGGACAAGGAAGACAACGTAATGGGTTATGTTTTCTTATATCTGAGATAAAGTATATTGTCATGGATCTCCAACATGTTGAGCTTGCCTTTCCCCTCATGTTAGCTAAATTCTCAGCATCAAGTAGAGATACTACTTGTGCTTCCAAAACCCTTAAACCAGTTTTGCCATGAGAGTCCACCATATCTACCTATGGATTGAGTAAGATCCTTCAAGTAAGTTGTCATCGGTGCATAGCAATAAAAATTGCTCTCTGAATATGTATGATTGATTGGTGTGGGAGAAATAAGCTTTATACGATCTTGTGATGTGGAAGAAATAAAAGCGACGGACCGCATAGTAAAGGTTCATATCACAAGGGGCAATATAAAGTGACGTTCTTTCGTATTAAGATTTTGTGCATCCAACCATAAAAGCGCATGGCAACCTCTGCTTCCATCTACGAAGGGCCTATCTTTTATTATTATCCTCTACCTTATGCAAGAGTCATGGTGATCTTCACCTTTCCTTTTTACATTTTATCCTTTGGCAAGCACAGTGTGTTGGAAAGATCCTGATTGATATATCTAATTAGATGTAGGGGGCATGAGTTATTATTGTTGACATTACCCTTGAGGTAAAAGGTTGGGAGGCAAAACTATAAGCCCCTATCTTTCTCTGTTTCTGATTAAAACTCCGTAACCACAAGTATCACGGGAGTGTTAGCAATTATGAAGGACTAATTGATAGTTGAGTATGTGGACTTGCTATTAAGCTCTGACATAGACTCTTTCTGATGTTATGATAAATTGCAATTGCTTCAATGACTGAGATTATAGTTTGTTGGTTCTCAATAAAGTTTATGATTCATACTCTTCATTGTGAATGGATTATTACTTGAACATAAGAAATCATATGACATTTCCTATTTATGTTGCTGTTACAAGAATAATCATGATGCCTTCATGTCCGTATTTTATTTTTATCGACACCTATACCTCTAAACATGGGGACATATTTATCGTTATCGGCTTTCGCTTGAGGACAAGCGAGGTCTAAGCTTGGGGGAGTTGATACGTCCATTTGGCATCATGCTTTTATATCAATATTTATTGCATTATGGGCTGTTATTATACGTTATGTCACAATACTTATGCCTATTCTCTCTTATTTTACAAGGTTTACATAAGGAGGGACAATGCCGACAACTGGAATTCTGGGCTGGAAAAGGAGCAAATATTAGAGACCTATTCTGCACAACTCCAAAATTCCTGAAACTCCACGGAATATCTTACAATAAATAATAAAAAATCCTCGCCAAAGATGAAGGCCAGGGGGCCCACACCCTGTCCATGAGGGTTGGGGGCGTGCCCTACCCCCTGGGCACGCCCCCTACCTCGTGGGCCCCCTGGTGGCCCCCCGATGCCCATCTTCTGCTATATGAGGTCTTTCATCGAGAAAAAAAATCAGAAGCAACCTTTCGATTTAAACTCCGCCCCACGAGGCGGAACCTTGGCGGAACCAATCTAGGGCTCCGCAGTGCTATTCTGCTCGGGGACACTTCTCCTCCGGGGGAAATCATCACCATCATCATCACCAACACTCCTCTCATCGGGAGAGGGCAATCTCCATCAACATCTTCACCAGCACCATCTCCTCTCAAAACCCTAGTTCATCTCTTGTATCGAATTCTTGTCTTTAAGTCCGGGATTGGTACTAGTAGGTTGCCAGTAGTGTTGAAAACTCCTTGTAGTTGATGCTAGTTGGTTTATTTGGTGGAAGATCATATGTTCAGATCCTTTATGCATATTAATGCCCCTCTGATTATGAACATGAATATGCTTTGTGAGTAGCTACGTTTGTTCCTGAGGACATGGGAGAAGTCTTGCTATTAGTAGTCATGTGAATTTGGTATTCGTTCGATATTTTGATGAGATGTATGTTGTCTAGTGAGGGAGTCCTGGATTAGGGGGTGTCCGGATAGCCGAACTATCACCGTTGGCCGGACTCCTGGACTATGAAGATACAAGATTGAAGACTTCGTCCCGTGTCCGGATGGGACTTTCCTTGGTGTGGAAGGCAAGCTTGGCGATACGGATATGTAGATCTCCTACCATTGTAACCGACTATGTGTAACCCTAACCCTATCCGGTGTCTATATAAACCGGAGGGTTTTAGTCTGTAGGACGAACTATAATCATACCATAGGCTAGCTTCTAGGGTTTAGCCTCTCCGATCTCGTGGTAGATCCACTCTTGTACTACCCATATCATCAATATTAATCAAGCAGGAGTAGGGTTTTACCTCCATCGAGAGGGCCCAACCTGGGTAAAACATCGTGTCCCTTGTCTCCTGTTACCATCCGCCTAGACGCACAGCTCGGGACCCCTACCCAAGATCCGCCGGTTTTGACACCGACATTGGTGCTTTCATTGAGAGTTCCTCTGTGTCGTCATCCTTAGGCCCGATGGCTCCTTCGATCATCAACAACAACGCGGTCCAGGGTGAGACTTTTCTCCCCGGACAGATCTTCGTATTCGGCGGCTTTGCATCGGGCCAATTCACTTGGCCATCCGGAGCAGATCGAAGCTACGCCCCGCCATCAGTCAGATTTGGGAGTTTGAACTACACGGCCGACATCCGCGGAGACTTGATCTTCGACGGATTCGAGCCACAGCCAAGCACGCCGCACTGTCTCGATGGGCACGATCTAGCTCTGCCGCCGAACAGTGCCCTGGAGGCCGCACCAGCGTCTGCTCCAACCCTTAGCTCGGAGCCGACTCCGCCGATCGAGGATGAGTGGCTGGACACCGCCTCGGGGGCTACGATCTCGACGGAGATTAAGCCGAACTCCATGCCTGTCCTTTGCGAAGACCGTGACTCCAAGGTGCCGGACTCCTCTCCGGACTCCGAACCCTCCGCGCCCCTGCCAATCGAATCCAATTGGGCGCCGGTTATGGAGTTCACTGCCGCGGACATCTTTCAGCACTCGCCCTTTGGCGACATCCTTAATACACTAAAGTCTCTCTCTTTTTCAGGACAGCCCTGGCCGGACTACGGCCAGGAAGGTTGGGATGCGGACGATGAAGAAATTCAACACCCACCCACCACCCACTTTGTAGCCATTGTCGATGATTTAACCGACATGCTCGACTTCGACTCCGAAGACATCGACGGTATGGACGACGATGCTAGAGACGACCAAGAACCAGCGCCTACAGGGCACTGGAAGGCCACTTCGTCATACGACATATACATGGTGGACATCCCAAAATATGGGAACGGCGATGGAACAGTGGAGGATGACCCCTCCAAGAAACCGCCCAAGCGCCAGCGTCAGCGGCGCCACTCTAAATCCCGCCACAGCAAAAACGGTGATTCCGTAGAAGACCCGACCTCGACGGTCAAGCCTCGTGTTATCGTACATCCTCGGATCAAGATATCTCGGCACACACAAGACATCAATGTATATATCAAAGTGCAATCACATGTATAAATAACGAAATGATATATACCTCATAATAATCAGCGAAACAAATCAAACGGGTGTGGAGTCCCATCAACGCCATCGGCAGGTTGAGTGTAGACCGTAACCCAGTATCGTAACTCTTACTGTCGAGGAAATATCTGCAACATGATACGTTGCAGCCGTGTAGGTCAGTACATTGAATGTACCGCAAGATCACAATAAGAGAAAACAGATTATAAACTATACTATATGCAGTATGGCTTTGTGGCTCAGATTCGAGTTTTGTTTTGCATAAAAGCTGGTTTTATTTTCCCTACATCAAAGGCATAAATGAAGTCTGCACTATGGAATTTTCTATCATGACATGGTTCCGCCAACCGATATCTCATAGCCCAAAAATCATCATAAGTTGCCCACAATTAAGTTATCAATCCGTGTTGAGAGTTCCAGATAGATCCAGTCCAGATGCTCAAATTGTCCGTGAATCGGGACACGGCTAATCGATTAGGTTATAACCTCTGCAGAGGTTTGTACACTTTACCCGCAAGATTCGATCCTCTTTTACGCTCTCGCACTTCAGAGTGTTTGAGAACAAGATGACCAAACATGGTCTTCCAAAGAGTTCCTCGACCACCGTCTGTACCCATCCAATCCTACCGTAGTTCTACATCTGCTAGCACCGCCCCAGCCAGAGTCACAACTAAGGTCAACCAAGCCGAGCCCATAATGACTTGCGGTTGCATGTAAGCTTCCGGCATGAAGTATTCTTCCGTCTCTTTGAGTCTGGGTGAAGCTTTCCAAGATGTCATGGCGCTTCTCCATGCATCCCGCCAACCACTGGTTTCTCCAGGTGCCCGTCAACCGCCCTTCACCCAAAGAGTGTGTATTGAATTCTTGTCTTGAGTCTTGAAGTCTTGAGGCCTTGAAAATGCAGTCCTTGCAGATGCCATCATGGAGTTGTCGTCATTGACGAGAGTCCTCCTTCTTCACACCACTCGAGCACTCATACCAAACCCCGCCTACTATAGCGTAGCATTAAAATAAAATATCGTCCGGGCTTGGTAACAGGGTGATGGGTTCCTACCTCATGCATACTACTCAACTACAAGAACTCAATATCACTATCGAGGTGGTTGCAAAGATGCCACTAATTGCAATAAACCATAGGTATGAAAGCATGGTCAAAGTGAACTTGCACGGTGATGTTGACGAAGAAGAATTATCGTTCTCAAGAAATAACTTGATAGACTACTCGTCACTCTCTGATGAAATCTATATAACAAACATATCATTCACATAAGCACTCACACTAACAATCAAAACAAAAGAGAGAGCTTAATAAGAATCCAAGGAACTTCAAATAAAACTAGGAGTCTTCTTCACAACATTCACAAAAATAGTTTTGTCTAACGGAAAATAAAACACTAAAATAACAGAGAACAAAATATAAATTTAGTTAAGACAAAGAAAAAATAAAGTATTTTTTCATAAAGCTATTTTGAAAGTATTTTCAATTGGGAGTTAAAACAGTAGAGAAATCCATTGCAAGTTATTAGCGAACTTGAATTGATTTCACGATAACAAAATAAAAATAAATATAAAAACTTGTTGAACACCTACTGTTTAACTAATAGAAACCAAACATAAACTTTCTGAAATATAAAATAAAATAATTTAAAAACAACTATAGAAAAGAAGTAGCTATAATTCAATAGAACTAAAATAGAATTTGTTTTACATGAAACAATAAGCTAAAATACTCAAACAATTTTGAAGTTTTTACCACTGGTAAATATGATCACTAGTGATCGGTAGAAAAAGAATCAAATAAAATCTATTTTAAACTCCCGAATAAGCAAAACAAGCTTTCATTCAAATCTGATCTAACTCAATTTTTATAAATCCAAACATAGACAAATTATATATTTTGGAAACTACAAGAAAATTGTGATCTAACGCAAAAGAATCAGCATCATTGGACTTCTAGATCAAAAGTTATAAGCTAAACAAGAACGGAACTAAATCTGTTACGGGAATAAATCTGAAAACGAAAACGGAGTTACCTGACGTGAGGCAGAGATGGCAGGAAGGAGACGGCGATGTGGAGGGCTGCTCGGCGAGGGGGCGAGGTCACCGGCGAGGTGGGGGTGGCGGAGGAGGGGTCGGCGCTGGGGAGGTGGCGCTGGGCGATGGGAGGTTCCAGGAGAGCTCCTGGTGAGCGTTTCTAGGTAGGAAAAGGATGACGGTGGCGAGAAGGCTACGGGCAGGGAGGGGGCGTGGTGATGGGAAAAATGGAACGAGGAGAGGGAGGGGGTTTTATAGGCGGTCTCGGGAGGCGCTGGGATGGAAAGACGAGGGAGATCGGGAAGGTGGAGATTTCCTGTCTCCATGGACATGGAAAGCTTCTGTAACGTGAAAGGAAACAGAGGAAGGAGATGATCTCTTGTTGGGCTATAGAATAGGAAAGTGCTTAATGGGCCAGCAGGTTTTTCCTAATAAAAACGATTCCATTCCTATTTTTAAAATTAGGAAACTAAAACAATAAAAAGGAAATCAAATCAATTCGAATAAAGAGTTTTATATACTAAAATTATCAGAAAAATAAAATGTAGATGATGAGCATTATTCCACGGCCAAAATAAAACTAAAAAAATGTTTTCAGAAAATCCCTAAAGGCTTTATTTCTTTTTGCAAATAATTTTAAATAAAACTTTGGTTTTTCTTGGCTCAATATTTTCAAAATGCCCCTGATTTTGGAGGGTCATTTTCCTCCGCTCTTTCTTGCTTGCAAGAATTTATTTTTCGGGTATTTCTCGGGAAGAAAATAGAGAAGCAAGTGCAAATATTTGAAAGAATTAAATTGCAAAACTCCGCTCAAATTCTTTATAGTTGAAGAAGTCATGTCATCTTCTCTCATTGATTTTAATAGGATGAATTTGAATTTACCGAGAAGGGAAAGTCATTTTATTCCCTCTCATTCAAAAGTTTTTGAAAAGGTTCAAATTTCACTCAAGTTTAATTCACTCAAGCAAACAAACAAACAATTCAATTAATTATATTAACATTCCAAAATTTGGGATGTTACATTCCGGCACGGGAGATAATAACACCCTGGATAGTGCCGAAGACAACCCCCTCTAGCAGGATTCAACACAGGAGGAGGGAGAAGCCAGCCCTCATGATAGAGCGGCAGACAGGGAGGTGGAGGACGATAATTATATGCCTCCCTCCGAAGATGAGGCAAGCCTCGACGACGACGAATTTGTCGTGCCTAAGGATCCCGCCGAACAGGAGCGTTTCAAACGCAGGCTTATGGACACGACAAGCAGCCTCAAGAAAAAGCAGCAGCAGCTTAGAGCTGACCAAGACTTGCTAGCTGACAGATGGACTAAAGTCCTTGCAGCCGAAGAGTACGAACTCGAACGCCCCTCCAAGAGATACCCAAAACGCAGGCTGCTACCCCAATTAGAGGAAGCAACACCGAAACCTACATCACCAGCGCATGATGCGGCCGACCGGCCACCACTTGGCCGCGACAGAGAGGCCTCTAGACCCTCCATTCAAGCCGCACCTCGATGTCGCTCGAAAAGTACCAAGGCATGGGGAAACGCGCCAGACCTGCGAGACATATTGGAGGACAAGGCAAGGCAAACAAGATCGATCTATGGATCGCGTGGGCGCCCCACGACACGTTATGATAATCGTCACGCCGGATACAGCAATTCCGGCCGGGCCGAACACAGTAGACAAAGCTCATTTGAGCTGCGTCGTGATATAGCTCAATACAGAGGCGCCGCACACCCACTATGCTTCACAGACGAAGTGATGGATGATCAAATCCCCGAGGGTTTCAAACCCGTAAACATCGGATCATACGATGGCACAACAGATCCTGGGGTTTGGATCGAGGACTACCTCCTCCATATCCACATGGCCCGCGGTGATGATCTAAACGCCATCAAATACCCCCCCCCCCCACTGAAGCTTAAAGGACCAGCTCGGCATTGGCTTGACAGCTTGCCAGCAGAATCAATTGGTTGTTGGGAGGACTTGGAAGCCGCATTCCTTGATAACTTCCAGGGCACATATGTGCGAGCACTAGACGTCGATGACCTCAGCCACTTTATTCAGCAGCCAGAAGAATCGGCCAGACAATTCTGGACACGGTTCCTAACCAAGAAAAATCAAATCGTTGACTGTCCGGGTGTAGAGGCCCTTGCAGCCTTCAAACGTAACATCCACGACGAGTGGCTTGCCCGACACCTAGGACAGGAAAAGCCGAAATCCATGGCAGCCCTCACAACACTCATGACCCGCTTTTGCGCGGGAGAGGACAGCTGGCTAGCTCGTAGTAACAACTTGACCAAAAACCCTGGTAGTTCGGATACCAAGGACAACAATGGCAGGTCGCGTCGCAACAAGCACAAGCGCCGCATTAACGGCGATAATGCTGAAGATACGGCAGTCAATGCCGAATTTAGAGGCTCTAAACCCGGTCAGCGGAAAAAGCGGTTCAAAAGAAATACTCAGGGCCCGTCCAATCTGGACTGAATACTCGATCGCTCGTGCCAAATACATGGCACCCCCGAAAAACCAGCCAACCACACCAACATGGATTGTTGGGTCTTCAAACAGGCAGGCAAGTTAAATGCCGAACTCAATGACAAGGGGCTGCATAGCGATGACGAGGAGGAGCCCCGGCCGCCGAACAATAGAGGACAGAAGGGCTTCCCCCCACAAGTGCGGACGGTGAACATGATATACGCAACCCACATACCCAAAAGGGAGCGGAAGCGTGCACTAAGGGACGTATATGCGATGGAGCCAGTCGCCCCAAAGTTCAACCCATGGTCCTCCTGCCCGATCACCTTTGAACGAAGGGACCACCCACTAGCATCCGCCACGGTGGATTCGCCGCATTGGTTCTTGACCCAATCATTGACGGATTTCACCTCACTAGAGTCCTGATGGACGGCGGTAGCAGCCTGAACCTGCTCTATCAGGATACAGTGCGCAAAATGGGCATAGACCCCTCAAGGATTAAACCCACAAAGACGACCTTCAAAGGCGTCATACCGGTGTAGAGGCCAATTGTATAGGCTCGCCACACTCGGTGGTCTTCGGATCCCGGATAACTTCTGAAGCGAAGAGTTAATCTTCGACATAGTCCCGTTCCGCAGCGGCTATCACGCACTGCTTGGACGAACCGCATTTGTAAAGTTCAATGTGGTGCCGCACTACGCATACCTCAAGCTCAAGATGCCAGGCCCTCGAGGAGTAATCACGGTCAATGGAAACACCGAACGCCTCTCCGAATGGAGGGGCATACGGCGTCCTCGGGCGGAGGTGCAAAGCAGCCTCTCACAGCAATTCTCGAGTCCGCTACTAAACGTCCGGCACCGCTAAGCGCGCCGAGTAATCTACAACAAGACCGCTGCACGATCCGAGCATCGCCAGAGTAATCCGCCCCAACCCCAGCCCTCGCGAAATTGCGAACGAGTACTACGCGACATAACTACGCCCGAGATACCATGGGCATAAGGGAGGGCACGACCACGGCACGCCTGCACGCGGCTCAACCGCACTGTGGGCTCCCAATTGTGTCATTCTTTTTCTTTCTTCTTTTCTCTTACTTTCGGGACTCTGTTTTCCGAAGCCCCGTCCGCTCTAGAATTGCCGAACTCACGATGCAACAGCCAGGGAAGCGTAAAGCTACGCCGAGTATCCAGTGGTCTCTACTACGAGCATTATACCTGTTTTACATACCATCCCGCAGCTTACCCCTCGGAGGGGACATGTCAAATAATCCCATCCCTTGCTTATCGTGACTATTTGTATCGCTCGCTTTCATTGCAGTACCTTTTGAATAAACAATACATAGCTTTTGCCTATTATGGCACTCCTTTCTTTATCTATATATATGTTCATTCATGACACGTTGCACCCGTACACTTTGGTACGGCCAATACACCAGTGGCTTAAGTACCCCAAAGATATGGTGTGATAAGTCCGAACAATTTCACAAGTGCGGCACCCCAAACTTATAGCATTATATGCATCGGCTCCGAATCATGTCTTGGGTCAATAGTTGGGTTTGCCCGGCCCATGTTTTGGTACCTTACGTTCCGTTATATCGGCTAAGGTAGCGCTGGGAGAACCACTGCGATTGTGCCCCGGTTGAGCTGGGTTGAGCACCTCAGTGGAGAAAGCTAAAACTGACCATCACGATAGGGCGAGAGCCGGTCGCTGTTCGAGATGTTTTTCGGTCCCTAAAGACTTATGCCGCTTAGAGCGAGGAGTCGGCATTGTCCGCCAAGGCGTGATAGCGCCCAAACTCGGTCTTCTGAATACTAGGGGCTTCACCAAATTTAAAATTATAGAATTCTATGGCTAAGTGAGAGTGTTCAAGCACTATAGTCCGGTTGCCTTGTTCGCTATGCTGAGCGCCTCCTCAAGGACCCAAGAATGGGAACAAGAGCGCTCAAATTTATCCTGAACACCCCAGCACTCGTGGCATGGGGGCTGAAGCCAACGACTTGCCATCTCTCAAATTTGATAAACGGCCGCACAGAAGGTAATATTTTAAATTCACAAGCGTTGCTTAGTGCATATGAACAAGTTTTCAACGTATAGGATAACAAATGCGAGTCTATTCAAAAATTACATCTTTGGAGCATTCACCCGCTATAAGTCGGGCACCCTTCAGACGACCTCATAGTACATTTCGGCTTATGATGCTCCTTGCCCTTCGGTGGCCGTCCGTCACAAGCTTCTCAAGATCCAGCTTGCCCCAAAGCACTTTAGCACGGCAAGGCCCGACGGGCACCTTCAATGCAGACGGAGCACTTGATGACTTCAATCCATGGACAAAGGCCCACCAGCCGCGACTAGCCCGAAGTAGCTCCTGCATGGCTTCCAATGGCCACAGCCAAATTATGAGGCCCTTCATGGCCTGTTCGGCGACCTTGTGGAGCTCGACCAGCTGCTTCAGCTGGTCGCTCAGGGCACTGGATGTCCGCCTCAAGATACCGAGACCGAACACCTTTTCCGCCGAGCTCCCTCCTTGGCGCGGTAGAACGCGCAACATCAAACACACTACGGGGCAGATCTGCGAATGCTCCTGGAGAGCTCCGGATTCGGGTAAGTAATAGATAATTCACTTTCACATGCTTGCTTTGCATAAAGAATGCCTTACCCGCCGCTATCTCCTTTAATGATTCAATTTCCTGGAGTGATTTTTGGGCTTTGGCCTTAGCAGCTTTGGCACTCTCAAGAGCCGAGGCGAGCTCGGACTCTCGAGTCTTCGAGTCACGCTCCAAACTCTCGTGTCTTTTCACGAGAGCCGGGAGCTCTTGCCGCACCTCCGCCACCCACGCCTCCTGCTTCTCTCGCTCGGTGCGCTCCGCGGCCGCTTTGCTTTCGGCCGTGGACACCGCTTCCTTCGTGGTCGCCACCTGCTCGTGGCCCCTACAATACCCACGTTAGACCTGTCATTTTTGCAACCAAATCCTTTCTATAAGGTATTACTTTAAGAAGGTATTACTTACCTTCCTTGTCCTCGAGCTGCTTCTTTGCAAGGCCGAGCTCGTTCTCGGACCGCTCGAGGCTCTGCTTCAATGCATTAACCTCCGCAGTCAGTGCGACAGAGGTCAAGAAGCGAGCCTGAATTCCCGTATTGACATACTTATGTTAGACTCCTGCATATATCTTTTAGATCCTCAGTCGGTTTTCTTTCCAACACGAACTAAGCATCACGGCTACTGTCTATGCGGTAATATTTTTACATATTCTAAACTTACCTCAAAGCCTGTTAGAAGGCTGGTATAGCTTCACCAGCCCGCTCTTGGCGGACTGAACTTTCTGGATCACCACACTCATAACAAAGGCGGTGCTCCTCGTCGATGGAGGCGCCGTTAAGCGCCTCCAGAAGCTATCCGGTGCCTCCGGATGGACGGAGGTCACCGGCGTCGCAGTCTTGCCCTTCTTACGAAGGGGCCGCTTGCGGACTTCGAACCATCAAGGTTCCAGACGGAGTCCGCACAGGCGGACTTAGAGCCCTCCGGGTTTCGCCCCTTTGCGCCGAGTCCGGAGGTTGCCTTGCGGCGCCTCCAGACCACCACCTCCTGGCTGGGCCTTTTGGGACTCCACCGCGTGTCGCTCAAGGCCACGAGGAGAGGAGGCGGTCGGAAGTGAAGTGCTATTCACATCCGGCGATCCAGGAGCCGCTCGACGGCGGGCGAGCTCTGCCCTGGGCGGGCTACATGGTTATATTCGTGTTAGAAGACACTATGCGAAAAATAAAAGTCATGAGCTATTCTCGAGTCCGGACACTTACGATCTCGCCAGGGCTTGGCCTTGGTGGCCCTCCTCCTCGCGTTGTCGGCGTTGGTGGAGAAGTCCGGAGGAAGGGCCCTTCCTTTCTTGATTCTCCGCCTCCCGGTCGGGCGGCCTTACTTTTCTTCTCTCCTTCACTGGGAGAGGCTTTTTCCTCCTCCTCGCCCTTGGGGAAGATTCCACCTCAAAGTCGTTGGACGATGAGTCCGACAGCACCTGGCGCCGGGAGCTCCTTCGAGTTCCCGTGGCCTTCTTCTCCGGCACCACGTGAGGTGCCGGAGCCAGCAGCCCCGTCAATCGGGCGTCCGCTGGGTCTTCTGGTAAGGGGGCCGGATAGTTAATTTGTCCGGACGTCTTCAACCAGTCCTGTCAAAGGTTAGGGAGTTTTAGATCCCGCATAGAGTCAGACTATGAAAAAAGAGTCCCATAAAGGGTAAAATAACTTACCTCGCTGGCTTGACGCTGCGAGCTAAATCCGCGATCTTCGGTAGCGGACGCGGGAGCTTTGGCGCCCTTGAACAGCACCTTCCAGGCATCTTCATACGTAGTGTCGAAGAGCCGGCTCAAGGTTCGGTGCTGTGTCAGATCAAACTCCCACAAATTGAAGGCCCGTTGCTGGCATGGGAGAATCCGGCGGATGAGCATCACTTGGATTACATTGACAAGCTTGAGATTCTTGTCCACCAGGTTTCGGACGCAGGTTTGGAGTCCGGACAGCTCTTCCGAATCACCCCACGTCAGGCCCGTCTCTTTCCATGATGTGAGCCGTGTGGGGAAGCCAGACCGAAATTCGGGGGCCGCAGCCCATTGAGAGTCGCGCGGCTTGGTGATGTAGAACCACCCTGATTGCCACCCCTTTATGGTCTCCACAAAGGAGCCCTCGAGCCATAGGACGTTGGCCATCCTGCCCAGCATGGCACCTCCTCACTCCGCTTGGCGGCCGCCCACTACCTTCGGCTTGACATTGAAGGTCTTCAGCCATAAGCCGAAGTGGGGCTGGATGCAGAGGAAGGCCTCGCACACGACTATAAACGCCGAGATGTTGAGGATGAAATTCGGGGCCAGATCATGGAAATCTAGGCCGTAGTAGAACATGAGCCCCCGGACGAATGGGTGAAGTGGAAACCCTAGTCCGCGGAGGAAATGGGGGAGGAACACCACCCTCTCATGGGGACTGGGGGTAGGGATGAGCTGCCCCTTGTTGGGGAGCCGACACGCGATGTCGCCGGAGAAGTATCCGACTTTCCGCAGCTTTTTGATGTGCCCCTCCGTGACGGAGGAGGCCATCCACTTGCCTCCCGCTCCGGACATGGTTGGAGAAGGTTGAGGAGGGATGTGCGGACTTGGGCGCTGGAGCTCAAGTGCATGGAAATGGATGAGCAAAGGAGGAAGAAGGCATAGGTGAAAAGGTGGATCCTTATCCCCTTATATGGACGGACGAAGCTATACGTCCCCCGCCAGCCTGGTAAAACTCGCTTACCTCCCAAGCGCCGTAATCAATGGCGCAGTTGGGTTACCCACGTCCGTATTGATGGGAATCCCGGAATAAGGGGGAACAATCTCCGCTCCGATAAGACGTGCCAAGGAAACCGCCTCGCTAAATGTGCTGAGGTGGAACAGTAAAATGATTCGTATAAAGGCCTGGCCATGGTGTGATGTCACGCTGCGGAATACGTTAGCAGATCTGTGCAAAGGTTATTCTCTCTACGGTGGTATGTGGAACTTGTTTTGCAGAGCTGGACACTATCCTTGTGTTCAAAATCTTCTATGAAGTATTCAGAGGAGGAACCCGCCTTGCAATGCCGAAGACAATATGTGCGCCGGACTCGTCGTCATTGAAGCCTGATTCAGGGGCTACTGAGAGAGTTCTGGATTAGGGGGTGTCCGGATAGCCGAACTATCACCGTTGGCCGGACTCCTGGACTATGAAGATACAAGATTGAAGACTTCGTCCCGTGTCCGGATGGGACTTTCCTTGGTGTGGAAGGCAAGCTTGGCAAAACGGATATGTAGATCTCCTACCATTGTAACCGACTCTGTGTAACCCTAACCCCATCCGGTGTCTATATAAACCGGTTTTAGTCCGTAGGACGAACAACAATCATACCATAGGCTAGCTTCTAGGGTTTAGCCTCTCTGATCTCGTGGTAGATCTACTCTTGTACTACCCATATCATCAATATTAATCAAGCAGGAGTAGGGTTTTACCTCCATCGAGAGGGCCCGAACCTGGGTAAAAACATCGTGTCCCTTGTCTCCTGTTACCATCCGCCTAGACGCACAATTCGGGACCCCCTACCCGAGATCCGCCGGTTTTGACACCGACATCTAGCCTCTAGTGGTGTTATGTGAATGTCGACTACATAACACTTCACCATTATTTGGGCCTAGAGGAAGGCATTGGGAAGTAATAAGTAGATGATGGGTTGCTAGAGTGATAGAAGCTTAAGCCCTAGTTTATGCGTTGCTTCGTAAGGGGCAGATTTGGATCCATATGTTTCATGCTATGGTTAGGTTTACCTTAATACTTTTGTTGTAGTTGCGGATGCTTGCAATAGAGGTTAATCATAAGTGGGATGTTTGTTCAAGTAAGAACAGCACCCAAGCACTGTTCCACCCACATATCAAATTATCAAAGTACCGAACGCGAATCATATGAACGTGATGAAAACTAGCTTGACGATATTCCCATGTGTCCTCGGGAGCACTTTTCCTATTATAAGAGTTTGTCCAGGCTTGTCCTTTGCTACAAAAAGGATTGGGCCACCTTGCTGCACTTTATTTACTTTTGTTACTTGTTGCTCGTTACAAATTATCCTATCACAAAACTATCTGTTACCACTTATTTCAAGACTTGCAGAGAATACCTTGCTGAAAACCGCTTATCATTTCCTTCTGCTCCTCGTTGGGTTCGACACTCTTACTTATCGAAAGGACTACGATAGATCCCCTATACTTGTGGGTCATCAAGACTCTTCTCTGGCGCCGTTGCCGGGGAGTGAAGCGCCTTTGGTAGGTGGAATTTGGTAAGGAAAAATTTATATAGTGTGTTGAAATTTACTGTCACTTGTTACTATGGAAACTAATCCTCTGGGGGGCTTGTTCGGGGTATCTTCACCCCGACCAGTAGAGCAAAGAGCTGCTCCTCAACCTAATGACCCTACTGAAAATGAATATGAAAATATTCCCTTTGAATTTCCTTCGGTATGATGGAAAACTGCTAGCTAATCCTTTTGTAGGAGATGGAACAAAGCATCCTAATGAGCACCTAATATATGTGGATGAAGTTTGTGGACTATTTAAGCTTGCAGGTATACCCGATGATGTTGTTAAGAAGAAGGTCTTCCCTTTATCTTTGAAGGGAGATGCATTGACATGGTATAGGCTATGTGATGATACGAGGTCATGGAACTATAGAAGACTGAAATTGGAATTCCATCAAAAGTATTATCCTATGCATCTTGTTCATCGTGATCGCAATTATATATATAATTTCTGGCCTCGCGAAGGAGAAAGCATCGCTCAAGCTTGGGGGAGGCTTAAATCAATGTTATATTAATGCCCCAATCATGAGCTCCCAAGAGAAACAATTATTCAAAATCTTTATGCTCGGCTTTACGAAAACAATCGCACCATGCTCGATACTTCTTGTGCCGGCTCTTTTATGATGAAGACTATTGAATTCATATGGAATTTATTGATAGAATTAAACACAACTCTGAAGATTGGGACCTCGACGAAGGTAAGGAGTCAGGTATGACACCTAAGTTTGATTGTGTTAAATCTTTGATGGATACCGATATTTTCCGTAAGTTTAGCACTAAATAGGACTTGACTCTGAGACAGTAGCTTCTTTCTGTGAATTTTTTGCTACTTATGTTGATCTCCCCAAGGAGATGTGGTTTTAGTATCATCCTCCCATAGAAGTAAAAGTAGCTGCACCTATTAAAGTTGAAGAAAAGACTGTCACTTATAATGATCCTATTGTTCCTACCTCTTATGTTGAGAAACCACCTTTCCCTGTTAGAATAAAGGATCATGCTAAAGCTTCAACTGTGGTTCGTAAAAGCAATATTAGAACTTATACACCTCCTGAGCAAGTCAAAGTAGAACCTAACATTGCTATGGTTAAAGATCTCTTGTCTGATAATATTGTTGGGCATGTTATTCAATTCTGTGGTCAATCTGCTAGAATTGCCAAACCATGTGCTAAAGATAAACATAGACCTGTGGTAGGCGTGCCTGTTATTTATGTTAAAATAGGAGATCATTGTTATCATGGCTTATGTGATATGGGTGCTAGTGCTAGTGTCATACCTTATGACTTGTATAAAGAAATTAAGCATGAAATTGCACCTGCTGAGTTAGAAGATATTGATGTCACAATTAAACTTGCCAATAGAGATACTATATCAACAGGGGAATTGTTAGAGATGTTGAAGTCTTGTGTGGAAAACTAAATATCCTGCTGATTTTCTTGTTCTCGCCTCCACAAGATAGCTTTTGTCCCATTATATTTGGTAGACCCTTCTTGAATACTGTCAATGCTAAGATAGATTGCAAAAGAATGTTGTTATTCTTGTTGGCTGGATAATATGATTCATGAGTTTAATTTCTCTAAATTTAGTAGACAACACCGTGAAGAAGAATTGCCTAGTAAGGATGAAATTATTGGTCTTGCTTCTATTGCCGTACCTCCTAGTGATCCTCTAGAACATTATTTGCTAGACCATGAAAACAATATGTTTATGAACGAAAGAAGGGAAATAGATGAAGTATTCTTTAAACAGGAACCTATTTTGAAACATAATTTGCCTGTTGAAATCCTAGGGGATCCTCCTCTTTTCAAGGATGCCTGTAAGTTTGTTTTGTCTTGTGATGAATGTCAAAGAATTTGTAATATTAGTATACGTCAAGAAATGCTTATGAATTATTCACTTGTTATTGAACCATTTAATGTTTGGGGCTTCGATTATATGGGACCTTTTCCTGCCTCTAATGGATATGCACATATTTTAGTTGCTGTTGATTATGTTACTAAGTGGGTAGAAGCTATTCCAACTAGTAGTGATGATCGTAACACCTCTATTAAAATGCTTAAAGAAGTTATTTTTCCGAGGTTTGGAGTCCCTAGATATTTAATGAATGATGGTGGTTCACACTTTATTCATGGTGCTTTCCGTAAAATGCTTGCTAAATATGATGTTAATCATATAATTGCATCTCCTTATCACCCACAGTCTAGTGGCCAAGTAGAATTAAGCAATAGAGAGCTCAAACTAATTTTTCAAAAGACTGTCAATAGGTCTAGAAAGAATTGGTCCAAGAAACTTGATGATGCATTATGGGCATATAGAACTGCATATAAAAATCCTATGGGTATGTCTCCTTATAAAATGGTCTATGGAAAAGCATGTCACTTACCTCTCGAACTAGAGCATAAGGCATACTGGGCTATTAAAGAGCTCAATTATGATTTCAAACTTGCCGGTGAGAAGAGGTTATTTGATATTAGCTCACTTGATGAATGGAGAACCCAAGCCTATGAAAATGCCAAGTTGTTTAAAGAAAAAGTTAAAAGATGGCATGACAAAAGGATACAAAAGCGTGAGTTTAATGTAGGTGATTATGTATTGCTATACAACTCTCGTTTAAGATTTTTTGTAGGAAAACTTCTCTCTAAATGGGAAGGCCCTTACGTTATCGAGGAGGTCTATCGTTCTGGCGCCATAAAAATCAATAATTTCAAAGGCACAAATCCGAAGGTGGTAAACGGTCAAAGAATCAAACACTATATTTCAGGTAATCCTATAAATGTTGAAACCAATGTTATTGAAACCGTAACCCCGGAGGAATACATAAGGGACACTTTCCAGAACATTTCAGACTCCGAAAAGGAGTAGGTATGTGGTACGGTAAGTAAACCGACTCCAAAACAATTTTTAAGCCAATATTTCTCCGTTTTGGAATATTTAGAAAAATAGAAAAAAAAAGTAGCAGTCCGGGAAGGACACGAGGGCCCCACGAGGGTGGACGGCGCGCCTTACCCCCCTGGGCGCGCCCCCTACCTCGTGGGCACCTCGTGTGCCCTCCAGACTCCGTTTTCTTGCACGATACGTATTTTGGTCGGTAAAAATTCATTATATATTTTCCCGAAGGTTTTGACTCCCGTATCACGCAAATATCCTATGTTTTTGTTTCGAGCTGTTGCTGCTGCAGATTAGAGCAAGATGTCTTCTCAAGAGTCAGTCGGGGAGAGCCGGTATCTAATCCGCATCGGAACCAAGGGCAACAGCAATGGCTGACCCCTTTGGGCCAGCAACGGAGGAGGAGATGGAGGCCGACTTGATGAGAGTGGATGCCATGGAGGATCAAGAAGTCACTTCTCGCCCGAGTTGGGTTCGCGATGGGGAACCATGAGCTCAACTATTCCAAACTCGGTTATCCCTTTCAATGTTAGATTTCTTTCTTATGAAAATATGAAGAGGAGTGTCACTTGTTCTCCCGCAGCTATGCAACACCCTTGGGTGCAAGGAGCCTTAGCAGTTATAGGAAAGCTTCGCAAGGAAATAATAAACCTCAAGCAGCAAGTCAATAAGCTTGAGGAGGAGAATCGATCCTAAAGGGCATCATCGCCAAAATGTTTCACCAACCCCGAAGAAGGAGACATAATCACATGGGTATGGCACTCCCCTTGGCAACTGCCAAGCTTGGGGGAGTTGCCCCGGTATCGTATCACAATCACAACTCCTATCTTTACCGTTTTTCTTAGTTCGATCCTATTAGTAGTATCTTGATATAGTAGAATAAAGTTTATGGCATGATCTAGTTTTGAGGTTTGCTTTATGATCTCTCTATGTAATCGAGTCCGTGAGCTATATAATAAAGATTAGTGTTGAGTCAAGGGCTTGATTGTTTTGGCATGTTCTTGAGTGAATAAAAGAAAAGAAGAAAAAGAATAAAAAAACAAGAGTTCATATTGATCTTATTGAGAGTAATGACTTCACATAGAAAGGGTATGATGATTAAAAGTTGTTGCGAGTTGGCAAACATAGCTTTGTTCATCGTTGCAATTAATAGGAAGTAATAAGGAAAGAGAGGTTTCACATATAGATATACTATTATTGACATCTTTTATGATTGTGAGCACTCATTAAAATATGACATGCTAAAGAGTTGATGTTGGACAAGGAAGACAACGTAATGGGTTATGTTTTCTTATATCTGAGATAAAGTATATTGTCATGGATCTCCCAACATGTTGAGCTTGCCTTTCCCCCTCATGCTAGCCAAATTCTCAGCATCAAGTAGAGATACTACTTGTGCTTCCAAAAACCCTTAAACCAGTTTTGCCATGAGAGTCCACCATATCTACCTATGGATTGAGTAAGATCCTTCAAGTAAGTTGTCATCGGTGCATAGCAATAAAAATTGCTCTCTGAATATGTATGATTGATTGGTGTGGGAGAAATAAGCTTTATACGATCTTGTGATGTGGAAGAAATAAAAGCGACGGACTGCATAGTAAAGGTTCATATCACAAGGGGCAATATAAAGTGACGTTCTTTCGTATTAAGATTTTGTGCATCCAACCATAAAAGCGCATGGCAACCTCTGCTTCCATCTACGAAGGGCCTATCTTTTATTATTATCCTCTACCTTATGCAAGAGTCATGGTGATCTTCACCTTTCCTTTTTACATTTTATCCTTTGGCAAGCACAAGTGTTGGAAAGATCCTGATTGATATATCTAATTAGATGTAGGGGGCATGAGTTATTATTGTTGACATTACCCTTGAGGTAAAAGGTTGGGAGGCAAAACTATAAGCCCCTATCTTTCTCTGTTTCTGATTAAAACTCTGTAACCACAAGTATCATGGGAGTGTTAGCAATTATGAAGGACTAAATGATAGTTGAGTATGTGGACTTGCTATTAAGCTCTGACATAGACTCTTTCTGATGTTATGATAAATTGCAATTGCTTCAATGACTGAGATTATAGTTTGTTGGTTCTCAATAAAGTTTGTGATTCATACTCTTCATTGTGAATGGATTATTACTTGAACATAAGAAATCATATGACATTTCCTATTTATGTTGCTGTTACAAGAATAATCATGATGCCTTCATGTCCGTATTTTATTTTTATCGACACCTGTACCTCTAAACATGGGGACATATTTATCGTTATCGGCTTTCGCTTGAGGACAAGCGAGGTCTAAGCTTGGGGGAGTTGATACGTCCATTTTGCATCATGCTTTTATATCAATATTTATTGCATTATGGGCTGTTATTATACGTTATGTCACAATACTTATGCCTATTCTCTCTTATTTTACAAGGTTTACATAAGGAGGGACAATGCCGGCAACTGGAATTCTGGGCTGGAAAAGGAGCAAATATTAGAGACCTATTCTGCACAACTCCAAAAATCCTAAAACTCCACGGAATATCTTACAATAAATAATAAAAAAAATCCTCGCCAAAGATGAAGGTCAAGGGGCCCACACCCTGTCCACGAGGGTGGGGGGCGTGCCCTACCCCCTGGGCGCGCCCCCTACCTCGTGGGCCCCCTGGTGGCCCCCCGATGCCCATCTTCTGCTATATGAGGTCTTTCGTCGAGAAAAAAATCAGAAGCAACCTTTCGGGACGAAACTCCGCCGCCACGAGGCGGAACCAATCTAGGGCTCCGGCGGAGCTGTTCTGCCGGGGACACTTCCCTCTGGGAGGGGGAAATCATCACCATCGTCATCACCAACGCTCCTCTCATCGGGAGAGGGCAATCTCCATCAACATCTTCGCCAGCACCATCTCCTCTCATAACCCTAGTTCATCTCTTGTATCCAATTCTTGTCTCTAAGTCCGGGATTGGTACTAGTAGGTTGCCAGTAGTGTTGATTACTCCTTGTAGTTGATGCTAGTTGGTTTATTTGGTGGAATATCATATGTTCAGATCCTTTATGCATATTAATACCCCTCTGATTATGAACATGAATATGCTTTGTGAGTAGTTACGTTTGTTCCTGAGGACATGGGAGAAATCTTGCTATTAGTAGTCATGTGAATTTGGTATTCGTTCGATATTTTGATGAGATGTATGTTGTCTAGCCTCTAGTGGTGTTATGTGAATGTCGACTACATAACACTTCACCATTATTTGAGCCTAGAGGAAGGCATTGGGAAGTAATAATTAGATGATGGGTTGCTAGAGTGACAGAAGCTTAAACCCTAGTTTATGCGTTGCTTCGTAAGGGGCTGATTTGGATCCATATGTTTCATGATATGGTTAGGTTTACCTTAATACTTTTGTTGTAGTTGCGGATGCTTGCAATAGAGGTTAATCATAAGTGGGATGTTTGTTCAAGTAAGAACAACACCCAAGCACTGGTCCACCCACATATCAAATTATCAAAGTACCGAACGCGAATCATATGAACGTGATGAAAACTAGCTTGACGATATTCCCATGTGTCCTCGGGAGCGCTTTTCCTATTATAAGAGTTTGTCCAAGCTTGTCCTTTGCTACAAAAAGGATTGGGCCACCTTGCTGCATTTTATTCAGTTTTGTTACTTGTTGCTTGTAACAAATTATCCTATCACAAAACTATCCGTTACCACTTATTTCAGTACTTGCAGAGAATACTTTGCTGAAAACCGCTTATCATTTCGTTCTGCTCCTCGTTGGGTTGGACACTCTTACTTATCAAAAGGACTACGATAGATCCCCTATACTTGTGGGTCATCACGCCGCACTAGTCAGAGATCTCCTGCACGACGTGACACTGTAGCCCCTCCGCCCGTGACATCACCCAAGTCAGAGAGGACCATGCTCCCACGATAGACTGTCGGTACGACCCACAGGCGGCGGGCCCTACCTGCCCGTGAGACAGAAGGCGGCGAGCCCGACCAGTCGGCTCAGGGGGAGGCCGCCTTCCAGCACATGGCCCTCCCCCTCGCTAGGAGTTTCTGCGCCATTAACCAGATAAGACAGGGGATGGCTACAGTGAACGCCCGCTAGGCGACGGAACAGTAGCCATGCCATCCCGGACAAAGAAAGCATCATTAGAAGCACGGCTACAGTGATGAGCAGCCGGCAAGACCCGCAAGCGGCGGGCGCGGCCTGTCGGACAAGTACGAGATAGCCGGCGGGGCCCACCAGTCGCCGGGCCCCAGCGGCCAATGGAGAAGCCGGCCACGAGAGACACTGACGACCTGGGACTACACCCAGCCAGTTTACCATTGTACCCCTGGGGGGTAGGCCTATATAAACTCCCCAGGGCACCCATGCAAAGGGTTCAGATCCTTAGAAGAACACACACCTACATAGAGAGAGGATAGAGCCAGCCTAGCCCTTCTTCCTCCTCTAGCAAACAGCTCAAGAAGCATCTTGTAGCCACTTGTTGATATAGTGAGCATGCGGAGACCCCGCAGATCAGGACTAGGGGTGTTATCTCCTAGGAGAGTCCCGAACCTGGGTAAAGTTCGCCGGCATACGTGTCTATGCCTTATCCCGCTTCCTGGCACCGGCGACGTCTTACTATCCCCCACCATGATAAGCCACCCGTTGGCATATGTAGCACCAAAGACCCGACAATCACATTCAAAATAAATTAGTTTTTATAAAAAGCTAGGGCCTCTTTGATTCGTAGGATTTCCAAAATGTGAGAATAGGAAAAACATGGGATTAGAGTGGAATGTCGTCTTGAATCCTACAGGATTGTAAGAGTGTTTGATTGTGCATAGAAAAAATGCAGGATTCTTTCAAAGTGGTTTGAGTGGATGGGATGTTTCCTATGAAATCTAGTGAAAATGAATCCTATGGAACAATTTCTATGGTTTACAATCCTACGAATTAAACAACCAAGATAGGAAAAATTCCTAAGGATTAGAAACCTCCAAAATTCATTTGAGAATCCTTTGAATCAAAGAAGCCCTTAATCTATTTTATGATTCATGGAATTGTGCGTTGTAAAGCATAAAGTAAAAACAAACAATGACAATTCAACTAGAAAAATAGTTTGGGCAGTTATGATACGGAAGATTCTAGAACAACGGAGAAGCACTTGTGTTTTGAGGTTTGTGCATTATTCTTAAGTTCAACCATGGAGTATGCTAGATTGTACATGTGGCAAAATCCGTTTGGGGCTAGAAAATGGTGCGAGGGGCCAAGTGGAGGGAGACTATGAAGGAGTGCACAAGTGCGAGATCGATATTTGAAGAGAGGGGGCGAGAATATGCGCTGTTGCGCGCAGTGGCGGAACCATGAAAAATAAATGAGCTAGGCGGCCAAGCATTGCTAATCCTTTACGAGGAGGGCCAATTCATCAATTTAAGCCATTTTACCAACAATTGTCTAATGATCACATTCATATTAGCCTCGATATATAGTGATGTTGGGGAGGGGGGCAGGGCCCTTGCTGCACCCGTCTTGGCCACTGTACGCTCGTCTGAGAGATGAAGCGGAGGCATGGATGATGAGAGGGGGACGTTGGATATATAATTAATGTGGGTATATTAGCTATGTAATCCTATATAGAGAGGTATAGATTGATCGATGTGGACGTGGGATAGAGGGTGAGACCTCAGTAGATATATAGATTGATCGGTTTGTGTGGAAAACTGTGAAAGACCTAGCTATATATACACACGCAAAGAGGAACCTCGATCGTTGTGCATGCATGTGAGAGATAAAGAATGCCCGATATGATGGGGAGGGGGAGGTGTGTGTGTGTGTGCATGCATGGGAGACCGACCTGAAGAAAAAGATTGCATGTGTGCGATGGATAATGCCGACTGGTACTATGTGTGCATGCATGCACGAGAGTTAATGGTACAATTATAAAGAGAATATGACTGTGTGGGTGTAAAAGACTAGGTGACGTCATAATCAATGTGAAGTAGAATTCAAATATTTGAATAAGAGATCATGATGTTTGAAACCATGCTTGCATGAATATAACTGAGGTATGCGTGGTGTGGTTTGGAAACGAGCATGTTGTACTGTATACACATTGAACAAGGTTAGACTGATTTGTATTTGAGATATCGATGGCAGACATCGTTTGGCCACATTGCATCCGTGCATGGACACATTATTCTAATCGGAGATGATGAGTGGCTTTTGCATCACATATCTATATCTATACCCCTATATATATTATATTTTACATTTTTTTATATAGTGTGCTGATAACTTTAACTTTGAAAGATGGTCGTTGGATGAGTCTAATCCGATGGTGCAGAGAATGGAAAATTTGAGCACAACTGGCTGTTGGATATCATATAGATTCCACCAGATTTTGCCACATGTACAATCTAGAAGACTCCATGGTTGAACTTAAGCATGATGCACAAACCTCAAAACACAAGCACTTATTCTTTGTCAATCTTCCGTATCAGAATTGCCCAAATGTTTTTCTAGATGATTTGCCATTATTTGTTTTTTACTTTATGCCTTACAACGCACAATTCCATGAATCTTAAAATAGATTAGCTTTCTTATAAAACTAGATGATTTTGAATGAAATGAACTATAAGAATTAAACGAACATCTACATCATGCATATATGACTCAAAGCTTACATGCTATAATGTGGTATTTATTCATAATTTGGCTGCCAAATCTCATGCGTGCAATGCACGTGTACCTTACTAGTCTAAATGGTGTTTGTGTGCGTGTTGTGCTTGTTAAACACATTGTACATACTATATCATACATGGTTTAGATTCCGAACATCTTGCTAGAGAATACATGTACTATGATTTGAATTCAACATATATTTGAATTTGAGATCGTATGTACATTGTAGTTCGTATTTATATAGGAATTTACTTCTCCTATATTCATGTCATGTGTTGTGAAGATAATATTTAGATGGTTGTATAACTAACCCGAGTACAATCCCACTCAAACAGGGAAAATGTACCCAAATTTAGTCCATATGCTAGACAATACACATTGTTTTTTTGAGGGAAGTGCAAATTGTTTTGGTATTGTACACATTATGTTTGTTGTTCTGTTTTTTTAGTTTTTTGTTGTATTTGAATGCATTTCTAGTAATATAGTAAAACGGGACATAGATCTCTCTAGTGATGAGGTGCGAATTGTCTTTTTTTGGATACACGTTAAGCTTGTTCTCCTGAAATTTCAAGCCCCGCCTTGTTATGCCGAAATTTCAAGCTAGCGTCTCTGTCTATCATGCTGCGAAACTCTCGCCTCTTCAACCCGCGCCTTGTTACCCCGAAATATTTAAGATGTATCTTTGTCTGTTGTGCTCTGACAACTCCCTCCATCTCAACCCGCGCCTTGCTATTCCAAAATTACAACGCGCGCGAAAACTCCCATCTCCTGTGAAATCCCGACACACGAAATGCTCGTGATACCCCTGAACCGAAAGAACCGCCTAGCTTAAATCGGTGGGGGTAATTTCGTAACTTACCCCACATTTCGTACAAGCGCGTCCCTAAGCCATGGTTCCCCACTCCCATCCCATCTGCCCACCCATTCGTACACCGAGGCCGCGAAACCCGCCAAGCCCCACACCATCCTCCGTCCGCCACCCACCGGAGCCTCTTCCCCGACGACATCGCCCACAAGAACACCTCGACGCCCTCATCCACCGTGCGGATGAGGATCCGTCGTCGATCTCGTCGTCCCGCCGGTTCAGCCACCCTGTCCTCCACCTCCAAGGAGCTGCCCCGACGTTCCCCTCGTCTTTCGCGCCACCTCCATTCCCACACCGACGTCTTCACCTACACCACCGGAAGAGCATCATCATCACCGTTTCCTCGGATGAAGCTGAGGCCTAATCGGCGCCACCAAAGAGGTTGTACACTAATCGCCGCATTTTCTTCTTGATTCGATCTCATGGTGCTGCCGGTGCTCGATCCTGAGCCTCCACGGCGCGGCTCCATCCACGGCGGAGTCGCCGTCCACTTCCTCCACGGTGTCACTCCCTCGACGGCGACATCCACATCAGTAGGAGCTGCTGCTGCTTTAGCTCTCGCTCGCGTTGCTACTCTACTCTTGCTCTCGGTCCCCTGCTTGGTCTGCTCTTGCTATTACTCTTGCTCTTGCTCTTGCTGCTGCTCTCGCTCTTGCTCTTGCTTCTGATGCTGCTCCGATTTATCTACACCTCGGTCGACTGAATCTACTTTTTGGCCAGTCGATTTTCAGGGGGTGGGGACCTCGCCGAAGTTAAGGAAGAACCAGCCACAACGGGGAGGGGGGCTCGCCGGAGAGGTACCCCACTATCTATCTTAGGTTCATGGTGGGGGCGGTGGTCGCCGGCGGTGGTGGGGCGGTGGCGTGGGGATAGCCGAAGAAAAAGCTCGGCACAGGGGGGCCTAGAGGGATGGCTGGACCGGAGGCGGAACGGCGGTGGGGAGTAGTTTCGGGGCGGGCGGGGCGGCGCACCGCCGGCTGCGGGCGGCAGGGGGCGGCTGTTTGGCCGGTGGTAGCTGGCGGCTCAGGGTAGCCTCACCTGATGCTGCTACACGACCAGCTACCCCGGTCTCGCATGCGCTGCTGCTGCTACTGCTTTTCTACTACTAGCAAGTGTGTTCAGTTTCGACAGTAAAATTCAGTTTCGACAGTAAAATTCAGTTTCGACAGCAAAATTCAGTTTCGACAGTTAAGTTCAGTTTGGATAGTTAATTTCAGTTTCGACAGTTAAGTTCGGAGATGAGCGGCTGATGTATTTTACATCTATCACTTTGTGGTTATGTATTTTACGTCATCTATTGGAGATGCTATTAGAATTCCACTCAGGTTAATGTTGTCCGTCTGTCCTCGCTTCGCCTCAAGGCAGACAACTCACCAGAGCTGCTCCAACGACGAAACCCTCCATCACAGCGGAGCAGTACCCCGGGCTCCATCTCAAGACACCTAAGATCTCCTTCCCCTCCTACGACAGCCAAGTCAGCCGTATCATCTTTACCGACCAACCCAATCACGCTGAGATCGACATGGCTTCATCAAAGAGGTTGTATACTTGTTGCATCTCTTTTTTACTCTACATGTTATATATATTGTCCACTGAGAACAGGCAGTAACGTTAAATACGATTAGTTTCTCCTACTATATGACAAGCAGTGAGGTACCAGGCAACTTAGCTATCCGTGATGGACTCTCTTGAACGCCATTATTATTAATCTCTACGCGTTTGAGTTGTGCATTCACTACTAGGAAAAGGCCTACTAATGGCGCACCTAATTTGGCCATTAATGGCGCATTAGTGGTGCGCCATTAGTGCCACGCCATTAGTATATTTTACTAATGGCGCACCACCGTGCGCCATTAGTATCTCGGTATACTAATGGCGGACCTCAGATGCGCCATTAGTATATACAACAATCGCCATTAGTATGCCTCGGGGCCATGTATACCAGTGCTTTGGCATACTAATGGCGCACAACAACAAGATGCGCCATTAGTAACTTCGCATACTAAGGGCGCACTGCTTAATGATGCGCCATTAGTATCCTTTGGCATACTAATGGCGCATCGTGATGTGATGCGCGATTAGTATGAATATTAGGTTTTTAATTTTTTTATTTTCTGTTTTTGCACAGGTTACAAAATGTATAATTGGACAAAATATAGACAGCACACATCAACAACAGATTCATCGAATACAATAGAAGATTAGTCTCTGAATACAATTCATCATATTAGTCTCCTAATACAATTCATCATATTAGTCTCCGAATTGAAAAGACCGAACAAAGATAGAACATTATATTACAAGTCTCGAGACCGCGAGTAGCGAGTTTGTCTTCACATTACAAGTCAATATCGATCATCTAAACTACCATCACATAGAAGAGAGCTGCGGTCATCACGATGAGCATCATCACGATGAAACTCGCCTTCATCCGGTTCCTCCAACGCCCTCCCTCTCCCGCTAGATAGCGGGCGATCTAGATTCGCCTCGCCCTAGTGGTGTACCTTTGTAACTGTTACCGCTGAATCGGTGAACCTGTCTCCGACACTCCTCCCGACCGTCAGAGACTCCGAACCTTACCCTTGTACACGACATACGACGGCATCGCTATGCACTAGCCAAACAAAACGTTAGTACCAATTCACGACAATACATAAGCAATATATAAGTATGCAACAGAACGATCGGAAGAGAAAAGCAAGACATTAATAGCATCGATTACATCTAAGTTGAACGACTCTCAAACCAAAGAGACATACTACAAGTTCATTAAAGTTTAATTACAACATGAGCCAATCGATGTTTCGAACTAGACACAAGATCACCGCTTTCGACTCGACTCAAGGGACCGGAGCGTGATGAAGCCGCCGCTCATCGTGGAGTCATGAAATAACGGGCGTTGTCACCTGCATTTGTAGCATTGTGTCGATATCACCGTTGGACGGTTGATTTCGAGGTAGAACTGCCCCGAGGTACGAAAGACATCTTGATGGATGATTTCCGCAAACTCCGATCGATGCGAAAGAATTCTTGTTGATGTCCGCGCCCGGATTGCCGACACGCCGCGCCCAATCTTTGAGTTTACTCGGTAGCGAAGTTGATGATGGTCCCGCACGATCGCCTCGCATGTGATGGATGGCATAGTAGGCACCCTTCGATCCGCCAGACGGCTGCTTGACGCAGCGAACGCCATATTGTGGGAGAACACGTGCTTCAGATTTCACGAATAGGCCCGGTGAAGGTGCCTCCAGATTTGGCGAGCCGGGAGAACATCATCAAGAACCTTCTTGACATTTGTGTAGTCTACGCTCGATCGACGGTCCAGGTCGAAATACGTGGCCATGGAATATTTGGGGCTTAGGAGGATGAGCGCAATGTGTCACCGCAGAAAACACGGAATGTTAAAAGAAAACGATCAAATCTAAGAATTCATATGTTACGGGCGGTTGAGGGAGGACTTACTCGGAAAGTAAGGCACGAGGAAGTTATCCTTATCTTGGTTTGCCGAATGACGCCTTCGAGGTAAGAACTCGCGACTTGCCGGTCCCCGCGCTGCCCAAGATCTTGGCACACATGTAGAAGGGTCGACTATCACGATGTCCGGGTCTTGTCGCGAATGATCCGCATTCCATACTCAGCGAAAATAGCCGAACGAAGGTGTAGTGCAGCGGATGAAGGTTCAACATAGCGTGAATGTCATCAAACCGCAGGACGATCGTGACGCCCGATGGAGTTATCCACAAAGCCCTTGCCCTCCGCACCTTGGCCGCGAAACCGGTATGCCACACCCTTCTCTCGAGACGCCGCTTCTCCAAAGAAAGAACACTGTCATGCAGACTCAGATAGCACCGGTTGCAGCATTGAGCATATTTGTCGGTAGCATCACCCTACCCGCCACATGCACCTCCTCGAGATATCCTTACGTGAAGGTGGCCCGCCCCGAGCACGGATCGCATCGGTGCGGGCTGGCTCGCACCCTTGTTAGTCTTTCTTTTGCGCCTTCTTCTTCTCCTATAATGGGACCGAGTTCTGCTCACAGACCGCCTTCTTGAGTGTGTTGGGGCTGATAATATTTCGCACCTCGACTATCCGAGGCTCGGTGAAGTCGGCAGCCGGAGGCGCCTCTCGAGAGCTGAACGGCGACGACGCCGCTGTAACTTGGCTTCTCCGCGGTACCAGCTAGATCGCGCACGCCTTTTGTTGGGTTGGGTTCTTGAGAAGGAGGCCCCATGAAGTCGCCATCGCACCCATGATCGGCAAAGTATCGATCGACGCTGCCAAATGTATTGTCGTTGTCGTTGCTCGATCCTATGCCATATGCATGTTTGGATCCAGGGCATAGGGATGTCCGCACCGCTATGCGTGGTCTTGCCATGGGGCCGACTTACGCCGCACGATCGGGCGGTGTTGTCTTTGGGGTGGTGTCCCCGCCTCAAACGAATCTGCTCTTCGCCAAAGCAGGGCCAGCTCGCAAAGCGCCGAGGGTCATCACGCCATCATCGCCGGCCCCGACAGTCGAATCGGAGGTAACAACTCGTCGCAGCCTCGGAAGCACCAACCAGTTGAACCCTAAACAAGTTGGGTGGCATCCGGGTACCGTGGAACAAGGTTGCCCGGTTGAACGATTTTTCCTTGGCGACATCGACCAACTCATTGTTCACGGCGCGTGAGAGTGCACGAACGCCGGCGGCGCCGCGAAAACATGTAGGGCGCCAGGATGCCCACCAAAGGCAAGGAGATGAAGTCCTCGCCGAGAGAGGCTTAATTAGTTACCGTGATGATGGCGCCGAGCTCGGCTAATGTCGAGGCACCGCCAACGGCGGGCGGCGGTTGACGGAGGGGCCGCTTGCTGCAGAGGTGCCGCCGGCGACACCCGGTGCATTAAGCTCCCGTGCCATCGCCGGAGACACCAATGCCGCCCGCCGGAGACACCAATGGCCCCGCCATCGCATTCTGCGAAGTTGCTGGCCGTGAAGCTAGGAATCGGGCGGCCCTGCTGGCCGCCCGCAATCCACGACTCAACCCTCGATCAAGGTAGGCACAATGTCGGTGATCGTCGCTCCGAGTTGTTGTTGCACTTGCTCTTGGATAATCTCCGGAATCCGCGCCACATGTGCCTTGAGTTCTTGAACCTTGCGCGCCAGGCTTTCCGAGCTGGTCTTTTTCTCCTTTCGCCCACCATTGTTATAGTATGACGACCATTTTGTCGACAAGCCTTTGCCGGCCACACGACCAGCTGACGTCGGCTTACTGAGCTTATCCTTGTTCTTCATTACATTCAACACCCTATTTAGAGTGGTGTCCCAAGGGTTGCTCTTAGTCGACCCCGCCATCGCTTTCAATATCATGGAAGGAATGTGAACCATTTAGAAATTTGGCTTCATTAATTAGAATGCAACCATATGGAGCTAATTACGCTGGGTGTATTCCTTACTGTAACAAGCTCAAGCGCCTCTGGTCTTCGGATCCGTGGTAAGCTCCTTTGTTTTCGGTCCTTCTTGTACCGGCCCCGACAAAGTTCCTGGTCCGCTTGTCACCGATTTATCGAAGAGGGCGGTAGGCCTTGCTCGCACGGTCCGCCTCCTCCTTGTCCCATATAGGCTCCGCCACTCAGAACCGCCGGACCGAGTGTGTGTTCCCTAAGTTCAGCTCCCACATTTCTTTCCCCAATCGACTTGATTGGGAGTTTGCGGTGCTCGAGCAATTGATCTTGAAGTCGCTAGTAGTCATCTTCGGTGATCGAAGGATTTTTCTCCTTGATCTTCTCATAACTCTCACCTTTCTCGATCATTCTCTTCACATTGCTTTTCCAAGTAGACAGGGCCTTGCTCATCTTCGTGAGGGCAGCATTGTTCACTTTATTCCCTTTGAGTCTTGTGTTTTCAAATTCAGCGGGAACTTGTATCGCTCAGGCAGCTTCGTGAAGAGGAGGTTGCGCAAATTCCCTCGGTCAGATGCCTCGTGTTCTCGGTGTTGATCGAGACGGTGCTCCCGAGAATGCACCCGAGCTGAAGCGAGTACCCTTGACTATTCGCTCGGCGCGTTGGATTCCCTGCCGAGTCCACTTCAAGAACTTCCTCCTTGAGGGTGTGGAGCACGGTCGGCGCCGGTCCTTCCGCTGCCTCTTCGGTTGGCTGCCATCTATGTGTGCGCCGCCATCATCGCTGGTGGCATCCTCGGCGGCACCATCGGGGTGGCATCGGGGGTCATCCTCGGCGGTACCATCGGTGGTCTCAGGATCGGTGGGAAGGCGGCGCCTCATACAAGTGAGGTTGTTCCTCCATCTCCGGGACAGCTCCTGAATGCCTTGCCGCCAACCCCGGCCTCATCGTTGTTGGCCATGTTTCTCTCTAAATAGGAACAAAGTTTGGTCAAAAGTTGGTTATTGTCAAGGAACAAGATCATGGTCTCATCATTTAGGGTTTGTCGACACCGAGGCATCCTAAAAGCTAAGCTTTTATCATTGAGGGTTTTTCGACGCCGAGGCACCCTAAAAGCCTAAGCTTTCATCATTAGTCACAAGTACCCCGCCCATGCATTAGTCACAGTACCCCATATGTCCTATTTTTAGCAAAGTCATGCTAAAATTCACGGAAAATTTCAGCATGACCTTTGCTGAAAATAGGACATATGGAGTATTCAATTTGCCGGAACGGAAGTTAATCGACATTCCAGCAAACTCAAGGGCCTCTCGGTGGACAAGGCAAAAAGGCCTCCATCACAACATGGAAAATACATTGGCATGTGAAGAGGTGAAACAATATATGCATCTCCAAGTAGTATCATTCAACATTTTGGACAAACCACTACAAGCAATACTCGGATCGATACAAGAAGGATGTGAGAAAATGCGCATAAATACTAACAGATTGAGGTGTTTAACTTGTGGTGCTTTCGTGCTATTAACATTTCAAGTCAAAACCTTTTTGGTTAGTAAGTGTTTCTTGAGCATATGTATGTAGTAAGTGTTTCTGCTCTCGGTGTTTCGTAACACATATTTTAGCTACCTAGTACCAAAGCTATTACCCAGCAGTTAATTAGCTTTTGCTTTTGCTTTTCAAAGGCCAAATTCTAGCTAGTACCAGCAAATTAACATCTAACAGCAATCATTTTCAAATATGTATACACTGGACATTTTAATATTAACCTAAGGAAAATGAATAGTTAGGTTAATTACCCACCGTTAGTTATTCACCGATGCTTTGTTCTACACTTTGATGCAAATTAGTATATAGAAGAAGCTATTTACTAGCAGTACCATATATAAAAGACATTCACCGATGCTATTTACTAGCGGTACTAGCAGTTTTTCTTCTTCTTCAATAATCGTATTGTCCATCGATCATTGGCCATATATAAAAGACATTCACTCGATACTATTTACTAGCAGTAGTAGCAGTTTTTTTCTTCTTCATTAACTGTACTAGCAGTTTTTTTCTTCTTCATTAACTGTATTAGCTATTTACTAGCAGTACTAGCACTTGGATCATATGCTAACGCTACATTGATACATCATCATGCTGGGTAATATTAAACCCAAGCAACTTTATAATCAACCCAAGATACATCAACTCACTGCACTGTCCCGCCTAATAAAAACAGTCATGCCAGCATATAGTATATAAATCTGAATTTGTGTTTACAAGAAGAGTGCCCATTGCAATGTAAACCTGAGAACACAACTCACCTCAAGTGCAGGATATAGCAGACACCTACTTCTTCACCAAGTGCAGTAAAAGACCGCTTATGTAACCTGTTTAGTCAGAGTTGAACATTAGAATCCATACTATGCTCTACTATGCTTGTAAAGGAACACTGCTAGCTAGCTGCTTTGTCGAGTTGCCAGATTCGTCGTCAATGAAAAAAAATGAAGAAGAAAAAAGGCATGCATGCACTGGTTTGCCAAAACAGAGCACTTTAGTCCTCTGTTTTTGCTAACTGCTACACATACCCCCAAGTGAACCACCACAACATCTAAAAGCTAACAATTGTTTTTTGCTTATATAATCAGACTTTTTGTGCTAAAAAAACCATAGACCAACTGCTCCAAATTTCTAAATAAACTGCCATTTCATTTTATTCAATAATGAACTGTACTCTTTATGGGTTTTTTAGTTAAATGCAGAAAATCCAAAGTTAATTCCGCCGGGCTTTTCTATGTTTTTTATACATAACTGCTAAAACCCTAGGAGTTAACCGAGCCACCAGCAGAATGTGGACTTAAAAAGAGAGAGTCACGAACAGTGACATGATACATTTTCATAAAATTAGCTAGTTTTACTTATGGTGCACAAAGGAACAAGTACTGCAGTGCACTTAGAAAAAAATGAAGGAACTTCTCTCTACCACACGCAATCTGATTCTTTCAATTGCTTGTCTTTTCCTTTTTTTACTCAATAACGGTAAGCACTAATACTCTTAACTGCACTATAGAAACTGAACCAAATGAACTCCATGGGTGCTGCCATCTCGCCTGTCATTGACGGCAAGAATGAAACAATTTTATAACTGGTGTTTGTTCTTCTCAAAGTATATTCCTTAATCGCAATGGCTAACTGCTGAAACTATACGTAATAGTCAAAACACAAACAGAAAGAACCAGATTTGAGAAATTCAGAAACTATAAACTATGTAACTGCTGAATTATACACAACGGCTTCCAAGGCCTACTAGTGTTTTTCAGAGAGAACAACCATGTACAGCTTAAAAATGGTAACTGTGTTGGGGGAAGTTGATGTTGCTCGATGCCCTCAAGTGAGGCCGGCTGATTTAGGGAAATTAAATTCACCATTTTTTCAGGTAAAGCTACCTGCATAGGGGCGCCGAGGCGGCGGGCAGCGAGCGCCGAGGCGCCGGGCGGCGGCCGAGGCGCCGAGGCGGCGGCTGGGCGCCGAGGCGGCGCCCAAGGCCGAGGCGGCGCCGAGGCTTCGAGGCGGCGGCGGGCGGGGGCAGCGGCGGCCGGGAGAGGAGAGGGAAGGGATCGAGGTGAGGGCGAGGGAGATGAGGGGATAGGTTTGGGCCGGGGAGGAAATATGGATGGGGGCGGCACAATACTAATGGCGCACCACCCCTCGGTGCGCCATAAGTACATCCATACTAATGGCGCACCTCACCCTGGTGCGCCATTAGTATTTTTTTTGATTTCTGCTCGAGCCAACAGGTTATCTTCCACCTGACCTGATCCACATCAAGTTCCCTCTACTAGCTTGACTAATCGCCAGTTCTCACACCAGGAGGTCCTGGGTTCGATTCCTAGGCTCCACAATTTTTTTATGCATTTAAAATGTTGTTTGATACTTATTTGTGTTTAAATATGTTCAAACTTGTTTAAATCATAACAGTAATGTTTTTTTTATAAGACAGTAATAATTTTTTTAAAAATATCATCAAACAGTAATGCCGGTGGAGCGGGGAGGTGCGGGGGTGCGGGGGTCGGCGGTGGTTGAGTAGGGAGGGTGCGGGGGTTGGCGGCGGCGGTTGAGTAGGGGAATCGAGGGTGCGGGGGTCGGGCGGCGGCGGTGGACTGGGGTGCTCAAGCGAGGGGACTGGATCTCGGCGAGGTGGGATAGCGATAGAGATGGAGGGGATCGAGATCGAGTGTCCATGAAATTTAAAAATATTCATGGTAGTTCAAAAAGTGCCCATGAAATACAATCGAGAAATGAAGGGTACGATTTAAATACAATCGATCTTAGCTAGCTATCTGTTCACAATCTTCTTGCCCTTCTTTTTCGTAAATGGAGTTCTTCTGTGGAACGGACGCCCTTAGGTAGGGTGGTCCTGCTTCCTCTTGTGGTGTATGCTGCTACTTCATCATCGCTGCCATGTTCGATCCTCGGTCGCCAGATTTGTCAAGTCTTGATCATTGGCTACTCCATCCATTTCGATGATCTTCCTTTGCCTCTCCTCACAACAACACGACCGGGCTTTGACGGTCGGTAATGAAGAAGGATTGGTCAACTTGGGAAGCCAGTACCCATGGCTCATTTTTCAGCGGTGACGCTTATGCCATGGTCTTGGATTTGGCTTCGGGTATAACCATGGTGGTGAAATACCGGTCTTCTTTAGGACGCTCTTAGCCCATCGACACGGAACATCGGACCTTCTCTCCAACAGTAGCTCAGCTCCCAGATCTCCTCGATCCTTCCGTAGTATCTGTCCTTGTCATTACCGTGTAGGATTCCATCGTTACCCGGAGTTCTAATAACCATCGCCTTCATGTCCTTGGCCTCGTGTAGAATGTGTAGCCGTGATATCATACGCCTCATAGGTCATCGAGGTTGTGCTCGGCGCCTGTGATAAGGCGAATATGAGTTGTTCTTCCGCGAAGAATCCTCATGTAAAGGGTACGACGTAAGCTTCGCTTGAACCAACGCGTGAAACATGAGTTGTGCTCTTTGATTATATCTCCGTCCGCCCTCCGCTGGCCTCGGTCATTGTACGCCTTCTTAATAAAGGTTTTGTGCTCTACCACCCAAGGATCGACCACGCCTATGTGTTGTAGCGCGACTAGGTTTGCTCTTTCAAAGTCGGCGAGTCGACCCTCTAAGTCGACATGTATTTCGCGGTGACCTCACGGTGACCCCATCCAGCGAGCCTGCCGAGGTGCTGCTGACGGGCAGACCAACGGGTTCTCGATGCCTAGATAATTCGTGCAATGGGAGATGCACTCTTCGGTCGAAAAGCCCCGCTATACTTCCTCTCGACGTGACATGTTGCGAACGTATCCTTTGATGACACCATTCATCCTTTCGAACGGCATCATGCTGTGCAGGAACGCCGGCCCAATTGGATGATATCCTCCACTATATGGACCAGCAGATGCACCATAACGTCAAGAATGCGCGCTGGAAGTACATCTCAAGCTCGCATAGTATCACCACGATCTCTTCCTCAGTAGCCTTCGAGTTGCCTCACGCCAATCGACTTCCAAGAGATGACGTCGAAAAAGTTGCATAGGCCAAATAGCATTTCACGGACGTGCGCGCCCATGATCCCACGGATTGCAACCGGAAGTATCTGCGCCATCAAGACGTGATACCGTGAGACTTCATCCCATCAACTTCGCTTCACTGGGTCTAGGTATCCGCTTATCTTCCCAGCAGAATCAGAAGGAAGTTTTACTCCTAGGAGGCAGGTGAAAACTACTCGATCTCCTCCCGACTTAGAGTGAAGCACGCGGAGGGTAGTCATTTCCGGTCTTCTTGGCCTTTTGCCTTTGCGACGACTTTCATCGTGGTCCCGCTTCGCCTCATCATCATCATCATCATCATCATCATCATCATCATCATCATCATCATTAGCGTGAAGCTCCCGCCGATGCCCATTGATTTCAAGTCTGCCCTTGCTTTCGCCCATCTTTGGTCCTCTCGGCATGTTGAGCAGGGTACCAAGCAGACTCGCACACGCTCATCGTGATATGCATGACATCAAGGCTGTGAGGCACACGGTGGATCTTCCAAGACGGCAAGTCCCGTAAAACAGACCTCGCTTTCCATACCTTCAGCAGCTGCTCTGGCGCCTTTCGCTTCTTTCCCGCTCTCGCGCCTTTTGCTTCTTTCCCGGCGGTGGGCAGTCTTTCCAATTTTTCAACAGCTTGCCTATTTCCTCGCCGCTCCTCGTACACGGGCGTTTTCGGGGTTCGGTTTCACCATCGAACAGATCCTTGCGTTTCCTCCACGGGTCATCGTCGCGAAGCCACGTCCGATGTCCCATGAACACGGTTTTCAAAGACCCGGGATCTCTATCTAGCTGGCGATACGTTGTGTCATCCATGCACCTTACGCATCCAGAAAATCCGTGGTCCGGAATCCGGGTCCGCAATAAGGCTCTTCAGCTTGCATCTTCGACACGGACATCTTATCTCCGTCTCGTTCTTTTGAGGCATCTCAGCCTTCACGGACCTCAAAGACCTATTCACGATGCCTTCGGTCATCGTGCGGACCATGGTCGCCTGCGGGGTAGAGCAAAACGATATTTTAGAACCAAGAAAAAATTTGGCATGACTTTCCCTAAAAATAGGACCAAAAAGAATGCTTAATGCCAAAATTCTCGCCGAAACGGAAATGAATCAACATTCCGGCAAAATATTGGCAACTATCGCATTTCAAATACCGGTACACCTCCAAACACAAACATATATGCAACACCACAAACATATGCAACACCACGAACATACATAGATCTAGCTAGGCCATAAAAAGTGCATGTGCACATTGTTGTAGGGAGAACAACATAATTATAGCTTCCCCCCTTACTGACCTATCAAAAGAAGGTAATTTAACCACTTAATTTGAATGAATCTATGCTGGAAATGAGGTGAAAAAGAGGAGGCACCCGAGACAAGGAGGAGGTGGAGAGAATGAAGTGGGGAGAAAGTGAGTGTGGGTAGGAGAGGCTGTCCAAAATATCTTGTTGCTGCCCACTTACTAATGGCGCACCAACTCTAAATGCGCCATTAGTAATCCAGGTTACTAATGGCGCACCTTCCGGTGGTGCGCCATTAGTAGTTTTGCAAAAAACATACTAATGGCGCACTATTCCACAAAGGCGCCATTACTAGTTTAAACTAGTAATGGCGCACGGTGGAACAAAGGCGCCATTAGTTGTTTTGCAAAAAAAAGGAATAAAAATATAATAAAAAAACAACATTAGTGGCGCACTTTCCGACAAAAGCGGCATTACTAGTTACAACTAGTAATGGCGCGCTGAGTCCTGGATCGCCATTAGTATGTTTGGACACGCACTAGTTCAAAAAAAAATTTGATACTAATGGCGCACCTTGGGCCAAAGCGCCATTAGTAGTTTAAACTCTAATGGCGTGTCGAAGGTGGTCCGCCATTAGTATATACTAATGGCGCACCGCTTGTCTGGTGCGCCATTAGTGTCAATCCCATCTATAGCCCTTTTTCTAGTAGTGATTTGTCGATGGGCCTGGAGTTGAGCTAGTAGGGCAGTGGCCTGGGTCCAAAGTAATAGAGGTAGCACAAAAACATTTTTTGTGTGTAGGTTTTTCCTTGCTCAAGCCCGCCTACTAGAATCGCCAGTGCTTCAAAGGAAAAGTGAAGGAAAAACATAGGAATTGGAAAGTTTCCTATGGTACTACTATTCATGAATTTGGTTCAAAGGAATGGAGCAAAGGAAAACTGTAGAATTTGTTCCTTTATTGTCTCCTTGAAATAAAAACTGTAGAATTTTAATTTCCAATTGTCCTCCTTTTCAAATTCCTATTCATGAAGCACATTTTCTTGTGGTTTGAATTAATCTCACCTTGCTTCTTTGCATTCTGTGATCTTCCAATTCTTGTGAATCTGTAAGTGCATCTAGTGCCACCCCTAGTTGGTTTTGGAGTATTGACAACAAACCTAGTTGAGGGACTAATGTGTTTGTGAGAATTGCAGGATAACATAGGTAGTAGTCCCTCCTTGATTCGGTTTACCTACCAGAGATGACCCCTAAAAATGTGTGAAGACATTGAAGACAATGGTGGTCTGTGAAGATATTCACATTGAAGACTATGCCACGAGAAGACATTGAGTGAAGACTATGGAGCACGAAGACTTAGTTGTTTCGTTGTTTCCTTATCTTCTTTGTTGAGTCATAGGAACCACTGCACTGTTAAGTGGGGTCCAAGTGAACAAAGTCAGAGTGACTGAAGTGATGCTCAAACCAAATCCTATGTCTTCGAGAGAAGATAATGAGAGCAAATCTTATCCTGTGTCGGATAAGTCAGCTTTACTTGTAGCCCAAGTCAAGCTGCCGCGTGTGTTTGAAATCTGACCGCTGCGACACGTGTCAGTTCCTTAGTGACCCAGGGTCATTTCGGACAAATCCGGTCGGGTTGCCCAGTGGCTATAAATAGCCCACCCCCTACACCATAAATTGGTGGCTGCTCAGAGTTAGTACACGACTTTTGTCGTTTGAGAGCAACCCACCGCCGAAGCTTTCGAGAGAGAATCCTTGCGAGGACAAAGCCCAAACCACCCAGAGCCCAAAGAGTGTTTGGCATCACTGAAGTCTTTTTGTCCGCATGATCTGAAGACTTGTTACACTTGAGGACTATGAATCCTCCAGCCGGTTAGGCATCGCGTTCTGAGCATCCAAGAGCCATTGTGGATTGCTGGTGAACGAAGTCTGTGAAGGTTCGGAAGTCTACCTTCAAGACTTACCAGAGTAATTGGGCGAGGACTGTGTGTCCTTAGCTCAAGGGGAATAAGGTGAAGACGTGGTCTTCTGAGTTAAATATGAGCCTCCCTAACCAGACGTACAGTTTTCACAGCAACTGGAACTGGTCCAAGAAATCTTGTGTCCTTCTGAAGCCACTGGTTCTATCTCTTACTCCTCTTTACTTACAGTTTGTCTTCGTGAATTCATTGCCTGCTTGTATCATCTATTTGACTTCACTGTGTGACTATCTGTTCTGATTGGCTTCATACTATCTTCCATCCTGATCCTTACTACCTAGCTGCTATTAGTCTTCATGCTTTCACTCCATTGAATACTTGACTATGGCTTGTCTAGTGTAGTCTACCTTCCGCTGCATTAGAATAGTGTTGTTTATATTGTCAGTCTTCGAAACTCCCATGTTTTGAAGACTTAAATAAAAATCGCCTATTCACCCCCCTCTAGTCGATAACTAGCCCTTTCAGAATCAAACACCCAGATTGGCATAAATCCTGTGTTTTTAAATTCTCTGTTTTGCATGTGCATTCCTTTCCTATTCCTATCTATTTCCTATCCCTGCATTGTTAGAATCCTCAAATTCAAACAAGCTCTTACACAATTACTTCTGTTAAAGATATGTGTCAAAGAAAACCTTGTGTGGTTTGTCCTGCTCCTGCTACGCTGTGTTCCACCCCAACTCAGCTGCTCCAACGATGGAAGGGTTCACCAAACCAGGGATCCGCTCTCCAGACTATCTTTCGCCGCCTCAGATGTTCTTCCCCGCCGCCGACAGCCACGACAACTGCATTACCATCATCAACTGAGAAGATGACCTTGAGGACTACACGGGTCCGCAAGAGAGCTCGCACTCTTCCGTGTCTGCTTATGTTATGCATCACTTAATACGATGACATGCTACTTTATCATCGTGTTCACCTATTAGACTCCGAGTCAGGTCCAAACTATTGCTGAAACTTGAGTTTTTAAATGGTTGCGGGGTACATATTGGGGCAGCAATCAGTACTATTTGTCTACTATCTAATTAATCTCGTGTGTCTACTATGAGTTTCATCTTGGATGCAAACAAACATTAAAGGAGCCATTATCTGTATATTTTAACTAAAGCTATTATCACTCTGGATTTTTGCATGCACTCCTTATATAATCTCACTATGTTTTATTCCTATGCATGTCAGTTATTGTACACAATGGAACTGAACATGTAGAGAAAAAGAGACGAGCCTTGCATGGCAATAAAATTTCATGCAGACGTCGCTCCATGGTGGGCGCAAAGGCAGTCCCCCCTCCACCCATTTTGGATCATAATCAAGAGGAAGATAACTGTTCTAAGGGGGATTCAGAAGGAGAAGACCACTCCTATTTACCCCCCGAGATCTTCGCTCTAACTTGGCATGCTGATGTTGGTAATATCATGCATATGGTGCCTTGCATTGCTTAATGGATACATCAAATATGATATCTGCTTAGTTTAGACATGCTTTGTATCAATGCCATTTGTTTAGTTTCTTTATCGTATATGTGAATCATGGAATGCGATCTTGTTTATCCAGGCATCATATATCTGAATTTTGCAATGCCGCCCTGGTTAGCCAGTCATCTTATATGCAGGGCGGACCTACGTTGATGGGTGTGGGGGCACCTGCCCCCACTTGATTTTCTCGTTCGCTTATACCTGATCGGAGGTACAGGCTGTGTGCCCCCACTTTTTAGCGTACGTTGCCCCCACTAGGCCTAGCTTCATTTGTATTTTTCAAGCCCATGTAGTCTAACTAGCAGCCCACAAAAATAAAGAATTGCTGGCCTGCTGCATCCTGCCTTGCAACTTTGCATTAGACCCTTTTTGCCTCGTAGCCTACCAAGAGGGACGGTTCAGACTCCACATCCAGTAGACCAAACAAGACAGATCGGAAATACCTGATCTCGCCGCTCGCACAGAGCCGCCGCAGACACTCTCCGCCGCGCTGCTTGCAATCGTCGATCTGCCGTTGTCTATCCTTAATCCCTCTGTCCCTTGTACAACGACGCTACAACATAGCCCCATTACCAAACTTCAATTCTACAATTCCCTCAGTCTAATAGACATCAGGGCAGGCAAGCAAGCCGTATAATCTAGGTTTTGTTTTACAGAATTTTTTTTGTTCGTCTGGAATTTCGAAGTTAGAAATCATAATACTCTCATTCTTTGATCAAGTTATGTAAGTATATATAGTTTACCTATTTGTATTATTAGGCAAGTTCAATTTTTTGTAACATATAATTATAGTATGCAACTTCCAATTTATTAATAATGTTATGAAAATGGCTAGTCGGATTGAGGGACTCCAGTCCAATTCTGACATACACCCTTCATCTTCATGATTTGTGATAACATGAAAATGCCTTTATGGTTTTAGTTTTGGGCACTTAACTTGCAGGGAAACTAATGGAGAGTTTTTTTTTTAAAAAATCAACAACTTCCAAAATGCCTGAAAGGATACGAATATTGTTAATGCCATGTCAGATGTGGAATTTACCAGGAGAGAGCTACAGAAGCCTAGATCCGACCATGGTTAGAATGGTCTTCTAAACAAGGTATGTTATTTTTGTGAAAAGAATGGCCTTTTAGTGTTGGACATGGAAAATGATTATTTGAATCCGAATAGGGTAAGGCAATGGACCTATTTTAATAATGAGCATCTTTACCGGATTGGTTATTTCTTTTCTGTCCTAGACGTGTTGGTAGAAGAGTTAAAAGGCAGATCCAATGTTGTAAATTCTGAGTTACTTCGTTGTATGCCTTTTTTTAGTCCAAGTGCTCAGTTTAGTCATTATAATGTAAAGATGTTGAAACTAGAGCTAAACGTTTCCATGCAAGACTGTCGTAGGATGAAACTAAAGGCAATGCGCTATAGCTCCTTTTTCCTTTTTATTAATACTAACCCTTTTTGATGTTTTCATTCTCCCTCAATTTGATAACGCCTTTTTCTTCTTGCAGATTTTAGATTAGATTGTTAAAACAATTTGTCAATGTTCTATTTTGCAACTTTGGAACAAGATATTGTCATATTGATTTAATTCATTTTGTCTCAAAGGTTAGTTTACTTTTGTTTTTAATAAAAATTGTTTACCATGTGGAAAATTAAGTGATTATGCCCGTGTTTTAGTTTATTTGGTGCTTTTGCCTTGTTTGTTCATAAATATGGCCAATGTTTTTGCCCCCTCTCAATTTTGTCCCTGGGTCCGCCCCTGCTTATATGTGAATTATATCATGCCATCATTTTTTTATTATGTGTTAAATTTGTCAACAATTTTAGTACATTCAATTACTCTTCCTGTGCATCAGCAATTCGGCACGGTCATGGAAAAATCTGAAGTGGAAACAAGGTCTTCAGAGCAGACAATGCTATGTGACGAAGTGCATGTCTTGCTGGTTACGGATAGCTACTCAGAGGATGATTCATAGACAGATGACCAGTCCTATCCCCCCCCCCCCCGAGGTGCATGCTCTAACTTGGCAGGGTTATGTTGCTCATATCGTGCGTATGGTATCTTGCATTGCTATGTCATTTGCTTAGTTTAGACATGCTTTGTGTGAATTCCACCTATTTAGTGTGTAATTACCATATATGTGAATTATGCGATGCCATCTTGTTGCAAGACACTATATATGTGAATTATGCAATGCTATCTTGTTGTAAGACATTATATATGTGAATTATGCAATGCCATGCTGTTTAGCCAAGCGTCATATATGTGAATTATATCATGCCGTCCCTTTTTTGTATTTCTCGTTGCATTTGTCGGCAATGTTTGTATATTCAACTACTCTTCATGTGCATCGGCCATTTGAGTTGGTGATGGAGAAATGTGGAGTGAAAACAAGGTCTTCACACAGTAGACAATGCTACCTGCTGAAGCAGATATCTTGCTGGTTACAGATATCTCTTCAGAGGAGGATTCAGAGGCAGATGACCAGTCCTATTATCCCCCTGAGGTGTATGCTCAAACTTGGCAGTGTTATATTACTCATATCATGCATATGTTATATTGCAATGCTTAGTTTTTACATCATATGCACAATATTGAATGCCATCTCCTTAGTTGACACATCATATATGCGATTTCCCTCTACTCACTTGCTTAGTATATAAATCATATATTTGAATTATATCATGCCAAGATGTTTACATAGACAGCATGTATTTGAATTATGGCATGCCAACCCATTTTCTAAAGACATAATATAGTTATATCATCTCATCCTGTTTACATAGTCATCATATTTTGGATTATGTCATTCTATCCTGTTTAGTTAGCCATCATAGATTTCAAATTGTGTCATGCTATCCTGTTTAATTAGCCATCATATATGTGAAATTATGTCCTGCTACTTTTTTTGGTTAGACAACATAAATGTGAATTATTTCATGCCCTATTTTCTTCCCTACTATCCATTGCAACTGTCTATCTTGCAATGTCTGTACATTCAATTACTTTTCTTGTTTATCAGCCATTTCAATTGGAGGGGGTGATGGCAGTATCTGTTGGAGTAAAAACACGGTCTTCAGAAAAGATTGTGCTACCTGTCGATGCAGATAGAACCATGGTTGTACTTGCCCAAGAACCAACCCCACCACACATAACTCTGACTCACGCAGATTGTACCCCTACCCAGTTGGACAGAGAACCAGCTACACCCCTCCTAACCCCAACCCCAGCAGATAGTAACCCAGTTCAAGTTGACACAACACCGAATCCACCACACAGCACCCAAACACGAGCAGTTAGTAAGGCAACTGCGGTGCCCAAAGCACGAGGACCACCACTCCAAACCCCAAGTCAATGGTTAAAGCAGAAGAAGAATTGTTCCCAGGTCAGGTCCCGTAGCTAGGTTCATACTACTTTGTTGTTGCATTACTGTATTTACTCATACCGACTAATTTCAAATTGAACGATGCAATTGAAACTCCAATGGCGCAACAGGTATGTTTTAAACCTGTTTCTTTAACGTGTTTGCTATTGTAACTTGCTCTAAGTTGATTTCAGTTTCAATTGAATAAACAGTTATGTTCTCATGCCATGCACATTACAAGTGTTGTTGTTGTTGTGTATTTTCCCACACTTATATTATGTCTATGCTGCTTTCTCTTAAATGGGCTAGATTTGGAATCGTCCGTTCATGGGCCAACAATAACATGTTGTCGTTAATCGGCCGTATTTGACGACGTTATGAAAACGGCCCAACGGATTAACGGGCCGCAAACGGGCCGATTGTAGCCGCGGGCTGAATTTGGCCCACAAGCAGAAAAGGCCAATGACGGGCCGTAACTAACCGAATGCTGGAAATGAGCCCAAGAATAAATGGGCCCTGGGAAGGCCGAAAGATAACACGGGCTGGAAATGGCCCAATGGAATAATGGGGCGTTAATGGGTATAAAGCGATACACTGTTCATTATGAGCCAGATTCACCACTGGCCTTTAATGGGCCGAGAGTTACAAAGGGCCTCATATGGGCCTAAAGACATCATGGGCCGTACATGGGCCGGAAGTTACAACGGGCTGGAATCATATTGGACGGCCCAGATGAAGCTACTGGGCTTAATTCCGATAGGCCGTAACGGGCCGGTAGTAAGCCGGCCGTAAATGGGCTATATACGAACATGTCGTTAATAGGCTTTTCGTGGGCCAGCCCGTTACCTTTTGACCAAGTCAAACGGGCCGGCCTTTTCACCGGAATGGGCCTCTGTTGGGCCGTGCCACGTGTCGACGTATCATAGGCGCCTCCTGTCCAATGAGTGGATGACATCTGTCCAAACGTTGAGCCGACACGTGTTTCCTCCAGCCAATGAGAATTTTACACATGGAAAATTCCCATTGGCCCGGGCTGTTAACGGGTTATCGGATCCAAAACCAGACCCGATAGCTTAACGGCGTCCCGTTACGGTGGATGCCACGTGTCGGTCACCCTTGATGAAAGCACTTCTATGACGCGCCTTCCGTGATGATAATTTTGGTAATGTCACAGAACACTTCTACGACAGCACATGTATGACTATCTTGATTCTGTTATAAATTTGTCATGGATGTACATGCATGATAGAAAACGTGACCTACTATGACAAACACGTATCATCACGGAAGTATATTTTTTTTGTAGGGCTTCCTCAAATGCCCGAGGTCTTCATGAGCAAGCAAGTTGGATGCGCACCCACTTAGTTGCCAGTTTGAGCTTTCATACACTTATAGCTCTTAGTGCATCTGTTGCATGGCAATCCCTACTCCTCGCATTGACATCAATTGATGGGAATCTCCATGCATAGCCCGTTGATTAGCCGCGTCGACGTGAGACTTTCTCCTTTTTGTCTTCTCCACACAACCAAACCATCATATTCTATTCCACCTGTAGTGCTATGTCCATGGCTCACGCTCATGTATTGCGTGAAAGTTGAAAAGGTTTGAGAAGGTCAAAAGTATGAAAAAATTGCTTGGCTTGTCATCAGGGTTGTGCATGATTTGAATATTTCGTGTGGTGAAGATGGAGCATAGCCAGACCATATGATTTTGTAGGGATAACTTTCTTTGGCCATGTTATCTTGAAAAGACATGATTGCTTTATTAGTATGCTTGAAGTATTATTGTCTTAATGTCAAATGATAGACTATTGATTTGAATCACTCGTGTCTTAATATTCGTGCCATGATTAGATTATGTGATCAAGATTATGCTAGGTAGAATTCCACTTCAAAAATTATCTTTTTTATCATTTACCTACTCGAGGAAGAGCAGGAATTAAGCTTGGGGATGCTGATACGTATCCGTCGTATCTATAATTTTTTATTGTTCCATGCCAATATTCTACAACTTTTACATACTTTTGGCAACTTTTTATACTATATTTGGAACTAACATACTGATCCAGTGCCCAGTGCCAGTTCCTGCTTGTTGCATATTTTTTGTTTCGCAGAAAATCCATATCAAACGGAGTCCAAACGGGATAAAAACTGACGGAGATTTTTTCTGAATATATGTGAATTTTGGGAAGTGGAATCAACGCGAGACGATGCCCGAGGGCCCCACGAGGGTGAGGGCGCACCCAGTCGGGTCAGCGCCCAGGCCCTCGTAACCACCCGTAAAGGCGGTTGGTGCCCATCTTTCGCCGCAAGAAAGCCAATATCCGGATAAAAATCGTGTCCAAATCTCAACCCAGTCGGAGTTACGGATCTGCAGGAATTTAAGAAACGGTGAAAGGGCAGAATCAGGGAACGCAGGAACAGAAGGAAACAGAGAGAGAGAGAGATCCAATCTCTGAGGGGATCCCGCCCCTCCGCCACCATGGAAGCCAAGGACCATAGGGGAAACCCTTCTCCCATCTAGGGGGAAGGTCAAGGAAGAAGAAGAAGAAGTAGGGGGGCTCTCTCCCCCTCTCTCCCGGTGGCGCCGGAACGCCGCGGGGCCAGCATCGGACAATGATCTACACCAACATCTTCATCACCTTCCCCCATCTATCTACATCGGTCCACTCTCCCGCAACCCGCTGTACCCTCTACATGAACATGGTGCTTTATGTTTCATATTTTTATCCAATGATGTGTTGCCATCCTATGATTTCTGAGTAGATTTTCGTTGTCCTATCGGTAATTGGTGAATTGCTATGATTGGTTTAATTTGCTTGTGGTTATGTTGCTGTTGGTGCCCATCATATGAGCGAGCGCGTGGATCACACCATAGGGTTAGTTTTTTGTTGATAGGACTATGTTTTGGAGGGCAAGAGTGACAAAAGCTTCAACCTAGCATAGAAATTGATGCATACTGGATTGAATGGGGACCAATATATCTTAATGCTATGGTTGGGTTTTACCTTAACGAACATTAGTAGTTGCAGATGCTTGCTAATAGTTCCAATCATAAGTGCATAGAATTCCAAGTCAGGGATGACATGCTAGCAGTGCCTCTCCCACATAAAACTTGATATCGGTCTAGTAAAGTAGTCAATTGCATAGGGACAATTTCGCAACTCCTACCACCACTTTTCCACACTCGCTATACTAAATTTGTTGCTTCTTATCTAAACAGCCCCTACTTTCTATTTATGCGCTGTTTATTATCTTGCAAACCTATCCAAAAATACCTACAAAGTACTTCTAGTTTCATACTTGTTCTAGGTAAAGCGAACGTTAAGCATGCGTAGAATTGTATCGGTGGTCGATAGAACTTGATGGAATATTGGTTATACCTTTAGCTCCTCGTTGGGTTCGACACTCTTACTTATAGAAAGAGGCTACAATTGATCCCCTATACTTGTGGGTTATCAGATATCATATCTTCTCAAATTGGTAAAGGTTTTAGTGAGGTCAGTCAGTAGGTTGGAACCTTTACGTGACTTGACCACGATGTCATCCATGTACGCTTCCACATTCCTACTGATTTCAGTGAGCAGGCACTTCTGAATCATGCGCATGAATGTGGCACCAGCATTCTTGAGACCAAAGGGCATGGTAACATAGCAAAAGCACCCGAATGGGGTGATAAAAGCTGTTTTTATTTCGTCGGGTCCATACAGTCGGATCTGATGGTACCCGGAATATGCATCCAGAAAGGACAAACGCTCACATCCCGTAGTTGAGTCAACAATATGGTCGATGCGGGAGAGAGGGAAGTGATCTTTCAGGTAGGCCCGATTGATATGCTTGAAATCGATACACATACGAAGTGAATCATCCTTCTTTGGGACCATGACAACATTGACGAGCCACTCTGAGTGGTATATCTCTCGGATGAACTCAGCTGCCAGCGCCGAGCCACCTCCTCGCCAATTGCCTTTCTTTTCTCCATGGCGGACCGTCGGAGGTGCTCTTTGACGGGTTTTGCTTTCGGGTCTACTCGCAAACGGTGCTCAGCCAATCCCCTGTGTACACCTGGCATGTCGGAAGGCTTCCATGCAAAGATGTCCCAGTTCTCATGGAGGAACTGGGTGAGTTTTTTTCCGCTTCTTCCTATTTGCTGTCAAGTGTTGTTGAAATATGAGTCGGGGCAGCATTGGGGTCGGTTGGGTGAATGTGAACTTGCTTTGTTTCACCACACGACTGAAATGTAGACTCTGAAGCAGGCTTCTTAGAACGCAACAAATCACTCGGATCTGCATTTTCTTGATATTCTTGCATTTCCACTGCTGCCATCTGTTCATCGGCAATCTTTGAGCCCTTCTAGAGGCACTCTTCTGCTCTCTGCCAATTATCAGTGACTGTGATCACGTCCTTGGGACCAGGCATCTTCATCTTAAGGTACATGTAACATGGTCGAGCCGTGAAACGGGCATATGTGGGTCTGCCTAGAATAGCATGATAGGCACTGTGAAAATCCACAACTTCAAATGTCAACTTTTCTTTGCGGTAATTCTCCAAATCACCGAAAACCACATCAAGAGTGATCTGGCCGAGTGAATCGGCTTTCTTCCCAGGGATGATCCCATGAAATCGCATATTGCTTTCGCTGAGCTTGGACATCAGAATGCCCATCTCTTGGAGAGTCTCAGCATACAAAATGTTCAGGCCAGCCACCATCCATCAAAACCTTGGTCAGCCGAGCGCCCCCAACGACTGGGTCAACCACCAACGCTTGCCGCCCTGGGGTAGCAACGTGCACTGGATGGTCGGACTGGCCGAACGTAATGGGAGTCTTTGACCACTTCAAATATGTTGTCGTTGCCGGAGCAACCATGTTCACTTCTCTGATGACTTTCAGTCGACTTTTGCTCTCAACGTCAGCAAAAATCACTAAAGTGGCATTGACCTGGGGGTAACCATCATATTCTTCTTTGTCCTTGTCCTTACTAGATTCTTTCTCTATCCCACTGGGCTGGCCCTCTCGGAACTGTTGGATAAGAGTCGACACTGTGGATTGGAATGCTTGGGATAAATCAGGTTGCCCTCTTTATCCTTCTTGGTGTGTATGTGACACGGCAAATCTAGCACATCATTTCGCGCTTGATCTTTCACATTCTTGGGGATCCAGGGCCCCTTAGGCTTTCCTTTGAATTTTCCTTGGGTCACAACTGCGGCCTCACCAGGACCTGCGGGTTTGGCTATGCGTTTCTGCTTCCGACTGGAATTCCCTCCTCCGGTGTCCTGGGCGACTGGTTTGTTCTGGCCACTACAGAGTCGGTCTTCTTCCTCGCCGTTAGCGTACCAAGTGGCTATTTCCATCATTCGGGCCAGAGTCATATCTCCTGTCCGACTGAATTTCAGGTTCAGCTCTCTGTACCGAACACCTTCCTTGAAGGCACAAACAGCTTGGTGCTGAGATACATTTTCCACTGTGTGATGCAAAGTGGTTCACCTCTGGATGTAATCCCTCAAAGTTTCATTCGGTTTCTATACACAACGCTGCAACTCAGTCAGCCCTGCCGGCCATTTGCAAGTGCCCTCAAATGTCCTGACAAACACTCAGGCCAACTCTTTCCAACTGAATACACTACCAGGGGCCAATTGATTCAACCAAGCTCTGGTCGAACCCACCAACATCAGGGGGAGATGTTTCATGGCTACATCGTCATTGCCGCCACCAATCTGCACAACCACTCGGTAATCTTTCAGCCAAGTGTCAGGCTTAGACTCACCACTGAACTTGCTCACTCCCATTGCCAACCTGAGTTGGGAGGAATCTCAGCAGCTCTGATGGCTCTGCTGAAGCATTCAGGTCCGGAGACATGAACTCTGTTGCCAGTCGGACGATCTCTGTCTAGCCCTTCTCTGTGTGCTCGGTTCCTGTCGACCAGACCTTGAACAAGGATTGACCTCGCATCAAACCCCGGCTCTCTTGGGTCGACTGGGATCCTCCGCTCATCGCTATACGGGCGCATACCATCATATTGTCGGGGCACATATGATCCGCCCCTCGGAGGGGGCGTAGGCACTCGACGGCGGTCATCACGACCGAGCCGATGATCATACTGCTCGTGGTTCCGACCTAAGTATTATTCTTGGCGATGCCCACGTCCCTCACATCGCAGAGGCGATCTTGGGCTGTGAGCCGACTGGACTGTGTCAGCCACCACAGATATGCTATGGATCCTGTTACGAGACTGAGAAACAGATGTGTTTTGCTCTCCTGCTGCCTGGAGCAGCGCCCGGATCTGCATCAAACCTCTTCCAGCCTCTGATTGGGACGACTCCATCGACTCTGCTATACGGGCTGCAGCTGTAAGATTCTGAATCGGAGTGCGGTATACCTGAGGTTCAAGCGGGAACAATTGTCGCTGCCGTCGACTGGATTCAGGGATTTTTCATCAAGCGTGCTCGTCGAGTGAATGCTGAAGGTTCTCTAGCCGCACGCGCTCAACCAAAGTGGCCAGGCGCGCAGCCTCCAAGGCCCGAGCCTCGAAGGTCTCCCCGATGATGGGAGTGTGGAGTGCCTCCATGTTGTGACGGTGCAGCTCATCCCTCTGCTTCGAAGTGAGGGCTTCGGGACGATACTCCTCGTGAACGTGTGACGGATCGCCACCGCCATCGCCGCCGTGCTGCGACAGAAACCAGGTGGGTTGCACAGCGTGTCGACCATCAGGACATCTGCCGCAGGGTCGCTGCTGTCGCACATGGACAGAGTCTCAATGGAGCCAGTCGACAGATCAAATAACTCATAGAGAGATTCGTTGGGCTAGATTCCCGCGACTTGAGGGGTGGCCGACTGATGGCCCACCGCATGCTTTACCCACCGCTGAAGCCGCGATCGACCAGATCACTTGCGACGACGAGCAGCGGGGAGCGAAGACGTTGCAAGAGCCGACCGATACTGAGTCCACGGCTGTGGCAGAAGGACACCATGGCCACACGCGCGAAAGTACGTCGCCCGGCGGACGGGGAGTGTCTCGACATCGAGGGGGCCTCCTGGGGCCAGGCGGAGTCGTCGGCGATGAAAACAAGCGCGCCGAGACGGATATCGCGGCCCTCAGCCAAACTGCCGCCGGAAACCATGATGATGGAGATCGAGAAAATTGCAACCTTACCGGAAGTCGCTAAGACACCTGCCCCATGGTGGGCGCCAACTGTCGTGGGAGTAAGTTTGACAGTATAATAGGGAGTACGTAGGAGGAGGCAAGATCCTAGCTACGGTGAGATTGTGCACGCAAGATTTACGAGTTCAGGCCCTTCTCGGAGGAAGTAACAGTCCTACGTCTCGGTGCATGGAGGCTTGGTCGACTGGATTATGCGTGAAAGTTACAGGGGGTGCGAACCCTTGTGCCAGTGGAGGGGGGTGGCTTATATAGAGTGCGGTAGGACCCTAGCCAGGCCACGTTACAAGGGGTTCAATGTACATTAAGGTGAGACGTTACTGGTAACACCAATAATAAAGACATATAAATGATCTTTAAGGCTACAGAGTGAACGCCTAACCGTTGCCATCCTGGGTGACTTTAGGCCTCCTGTATTCCGAGTGGTTTCTGGTACGGTCGAGTGACTTCACATGGTCAAATGGAATTGGGGTATCCGAGTGAGGTTGAAAGTCTAGTGGATTGCACTCCTTGATAACTAAGTCGGTTTCTTTTCTTGTGCTTTGAATATCTTTGAGTCTTAGGGTAGTGTCCTTGGGTAGGATGTCTAGGTCAGGCCTATGACCCTACCCTAGGTACATGTCATCGTCACCGCCCCCCCCCCCCACCCTCCCCCGTCCATGGCCGACATCCAGCCAAATTCCTGCGGCCTGGCCGTTGACCCGCCCGGAAAGGTGAAGAAGAAGGCGACCAAGGGTGCAAGGCCAGAGGAGATCGCCAAGTTCGATGCGGATTCGGCGAAGAGGAGGAACCAGAGGGTGGCCATCAAGAGCAAGACCGTCGTGGGCAAGTTCGCCACCGAGTGCGACGCGATGGAGGCCGCGCGGTGCAAGGTCGAGGATAAGGAGGCCATCGTCAACAAAGCGCACGCCCACCTTATGCTTGGCATTTGCCGTCTGGCGGGTTTCTCTGCAGCGGTCGTCAGCCCGGTGAGCACAGGCTCGTTGGTCGCCAGGCCTCCGCACTTTCAGTCGCTGATTCACGGACCACGCCTACGTCGCCCGGCTTTCCCCCGCCAAGGCACAACGGCCAGACCCGTTTTTTGGGGTCGCCGGACGTTGGCGTGATCGCCCCGTCCACCCCGCGCCCCTCGGCCGTCATCGACCTCAACGTCACGCCGGGGTCCAGCAGCGGTTTCGAGCCGTCCGTCGAGATGCAAAGAAAGCAAGCACGACCACCATTTACGGGCACCATGTCGTTGCCCCGCGTCCTATTCGACGGAATGCCAACACCGACGCCAACGCCAACGGCCGATGACCCATTCAACAACCAGTTCATGCAGAATGTGATCTACGAGGGTGTACAGAATGGGGCCAAAGGATGCGTCCGTGCGCTGGGCGCACGGTCACCGCATCCCAGGACAGGCCCGGACACGACCCCATTGCCCTACCCAAACGGACAGAATCCAGGCAAAACAGACATCCGTTTGGGGTCGTGATACCTCTCCAACGTATCTATAATTTTTGATTGTTCCATGCTATTATATATTCTGTTTTGGATGTTTAATGGGCTAATTTATACACTTTATATTATTTTTGGGACTAACCTATTAACCGGAGGCCCAGCCCAAATTGCTGCTTTTTGCCTATTTCAGAGTTTCACATAAAAAGAATATCAAACGGAGTCCAAACGGAATGAAACCTTCGGGAACGTGATTTTCAGAACAAACGTGATCCAAAGGACTTGGAGTCCACGTAAAGTAATCAACGAGGAGAGCACGAGGCAGGGGGCCGCACCTACCCCCCCTCCCAGGCGCGCCCTCCACCCTCGTGGGGCCCATGTTGCTCCATCGACGTACTTCTTCCTCCTATATATACCTACGTACCCCGAAACCATCAGAGGCATCCACGAAAACCTAATTCCATCGCCACAACCTTCTGTACCCGTGAGATCCCATCTTGGGGCATTTTCCGGCGTCCTGCCGGAGAGGGCATTGATCACGGAGGGCTTCTACGTCAACACCATAGCCTCTCCGATGATGTGTGAGTAGTTTACTTCAGACCTTCGGGTCCATAGTTATTAGCTAGATGGCTTCTTCTCTCTCTTTGGATCTCAATACAAAGTTCTCCTCAATTCTCGTGGAGATCTATTCGATGTAATCTTCTTTTGTGGTCTGTTTTTCGACCGATGAATTGTGGGTTTATGATCGAGATTATCTATGAACAATATTTGAATATTCTCTAAATTCTTTTATGTATGATTGGTTATCTTTGCAAGTCTCTTTGAATTATCAGTTTGGTTTGGCCTACTAGATTGATCTTTCTTGCAAGGGGAGAAGTGCTTAACTTTGGGTTCAATCTTGCGGTGCTCGATCCCAGAGACAGTAGGGGAAAGGACACGTATTGTATTGTTGCCATCGAGGATAACAAGATGGGGTTTATATCATATTGCATGAATTTATCCCTCTACATCATGTCATCTTACTTAAAGCATTACTCTGTTCTTATGAACTTAATACTCTAGATGCAAGGTGGATAGCGGTCGATGTGTGGAGTAATAGTAGTAGATGCAGAATCGTTTCGGTCTACTTGTCACGGACGTGATGCCTATATACATGATCATACCTAGATATTCTCATAACTATGCTCAATTCTATCAATTGCTCGACAGTAATTTGTTCACCCACCGTAATACTTATGCTCTTGAGAGAAGCCACTAGTGAAACCTATGGCCCCCGGGTCTATTCTCTATCATATTAATCTACCGTTATTTCTATTACCGTTTATTTTGCTTTCTTTACTTTTAGTCTTTATCATACAAATACCAAAAATATTATATTGTCATCTCTATCAGATCTCACTGTCGTAAGTGACCATGAATGGATTGACAACCCCTTTATTGCGTTGGTTGCGAGGTTCTTATTTGTTTTGTGTAAGTGTGTGGGACTCGAGCGTAGCCTCCTACTGGATTGATACATTGGTTCTCAAAAACTGAGGGAAATACTTACGCTACTTTACTGCATCACCCTTTCCTCTTCAAGGAAAAACCAACGCAGTGCTCAAGAGGTAGCAAGAAGGATTTCTGGCGCCGTTGCCGGGGAGTCTACGCAAAAGTCAACATACCAAGTACCCATCACAAACCCTTATCCCTCGCATTACATTATTTGCCATTTGCCTCTCGTTTTCCTCTCCCCCACTTCACCCTTGCCGTTTTATTCGCCTTCTTCCCGTATGCTTGCACGTGCCTTCTATTTGCTTGCATCTTTGCTTGCTAAAAATCTATTGATATGGACGCACTTAAAGTGTTCTACTTGGATCATCTTCGATCCTTATGCGCTCGTGTTGAAACCCCAACTAGCCTAGTTGATGGGAAATCTTTAGATGAGCATGCTCATTTTGTGCGTCACCGTTTGTCTGAAAAAGGGAGACTCTTATGGAATCAAATAAACAAATTGTTGTGTTATGCTTGGAATCTTTGTGAAATTTGTGTTATTACTTGTTGCTCTAAGAACCCTAAAAAACACCTCCCCTACCTATGTGAGTTTAATGAAAATGAAATCTTATCTTCTTATGCAAAGGGTGTTTATAGCTACTATGATATCGAACAAATTGAAGAATTTGTTGCTTTTAAGGGTTCTTATGAAGTTGCTTCTTTGATTGAAAAGTATGATATTACTCTTTACGAATCTGAAAATTTTGTCATACTTGAATATTGCTATGAAAACTATGCTCATAATGTCTATGTCAAAGAATTTATTGAAAGAATGACCGTTGCTTCTAAAGAAAATAATGATATGCACGAATCTATAGATAATTATGATTCCGATGATTTCATTGAAATATCCCTTTGATGAACATGATGCTTGCTATCCTTGTGGCCATGATGCCAATATTTATGAAGATGAATTTGCTATACTTCTTTACGTTAAACATGAGATCGTTGCTATTGCACCCATACTTGGTAGTTCCTTCGATAAAAAGCATGATTGCAATGAGTTTACTATAAATTCTCTTGACGTCAATTATGCTAATTATATGCGAAACCCTAAGCTTGGGGATGCTAGTTTTGCTATGTCTACTACTTGTTGCAATGATCATGATTGGGGTGATTCTTCTTATGATCTTGAAAAATTATTTAAGCCCCATGATGAATATGAGATTGATAATAGTGTTTGCAATATTATTGAAAGTGGGTTTGGAAGTGTGTCAACTTTAGATCCCACATATTTGGAGAATGTTCAATCTTATGAAGTTTTTGATAAAAGTGGGTTTGGAGAGGTCATGACTTTAGTTAATGTTAATCCCACCATTTTGGAAGAGTGTCAACTTTGCATGCATGTGGATCGTGTTGAAAATATTTATCGTGATAGCTATTTTGTTGAATTTGCTTATGATCCCACATGTAATTATTATGGGAGAGGAAAATATGGTTGTAGAAATTTTCATGATAATAAATTACCTCTCGTTATGTTGAGATTGTTATTGTTTCTTTCCACTTCCTTGCATATGCTAGTTTTTGGTTGCGATGATAATTTGTTTGCCTATAATATGCCTATGCATAGGAAGTATGTTAGACTTAGATGTATTTGTCACGTGTTTTATGATGCTCTCTTTGCGCTTCATTTTTGTCTTTCATGTGAGCATCATTAAAATTATCAATGCCTACCTAAAAGGCTTTAAAGAAAAGTGCTTGTTGGGAGGCAACCCAATTTTATTTTTTATTTTTTCTTGCTTTTTGCTTCTGTTTAGGGATAAATCTTTGATCTAGCCTCTGGTTAGATTTTTTTATGTTTTAATTAGTGTTTGTGCCAAGTTAAACCTATAGGATCTTCTTGGATGACAGTTATTTGATCTTGCTGAAAATTCCAGAAACTTTCTGTTCACGAAAACAATTGTTAAAAATCACCAGAACGTGATACAATATTGATTCCAATTGCATCAGATCAATAAACAAATTCTTTAGGTTGTCCTATTTTGGCTGAATTTTTTGAGTTTCAGAAGTTTGCGTTAGTTACAGATTACTATAGACTGTTCGGTTTTTGACAGATTCTGTTTTTCGTGTGTTTGTTTGCTTATTTTGATGAATCTATGGCTAGTAAAATATTTTATAAACCATATAATACAGTAGGTTTAACACCTATATAAATAAATAATGAGTTCAATACAGTAACTTGAAGTGGTGTTTTGTTTTCTTTCGCTAATGGAGCTCACGAGATTTTCTGTTAAGTTTTGTGTTGTGAAGTTTTCAAGTTTTGGGTAAAGATTTGATGGAGTATGGAACAAGGAGAGGCAAGAGCCTAAGCTTGGGGATGCCCATGGCACCCCAAGATAATCTACGGACACCAAAAAGCCAAAGCTTGGGGATGCCCCGGAAGGCATCCCCTCTTTCGTCCTCATCCATCGGTAAATTTACTTGGAGCTATATTTTTATTCACCACATGATATGTGTTTTGTTTGGAGCGTCTTGTATGATTTAAGTCTTTATTTGTTAGTTTTCCACAATCATCCTTGCTGTACACACATTTTGAGAGAGAGACACATGATTCAGAATTTGTTAGAATACTCTACGTGCTTCACTTATATTCTTTGAGCGATATAGTTTTGTTCTAGTGCTTCACTTATATCTTTTAGAGCACGGCGGTAGTTATATTTTATAGAAATTGTTGAACTCTCATGCTTCACTTATATTATTTTGAGAGTCTTAAACAACATGGTAATTTGCTTTAATCATGAAATTAATCTTCCATATTGAGTCCGTTAAATATCATGAGAAGTTAGATATTTGATAAGTGTTTTGAGATATAAAGGTGGTAGTATTAGAGTGTGCTAGTTGAGTAATTGTGAAATTGAGAAATACTTGTGTTAAAGTTGGTAAGTCCCGTAGCATGCACGTATGGTAAAAGTTGTGTAACAATTTTGACACATAGGTGTTCTTTATTGCTTTCGTTATGAGTGGCGGTCGGGGACGAGCGATGGTCTTCTCCTACCAATCTATCCCTCTAGGGGCATGCGTAGTAGTACTTTGCTTCGAGGGCTAATAAACTTTTGCAATAAGTATATGAGTTCTTTATGACTAATGTGAGTCCATGGATTATACGCACTCTCAACCTTCCACAATTTTCTAGCCTCTACGGTATCGTGCATTGCCCTTTCTCACATCGAGAGTTGGTGCAAACTTCGCCGGCGCATCCAAACCCCGTGATACGATACACTCTATCAAACATAAACCTCCTTATATCTTCCTCAAAACAGCCAACATACCTACCTATTATGGCATTTCCATAGCCATTCCCAGATATGTTGCCATGCAACTTTCCACTGTTCCGTTTATCATGACACGTTCCATCATTGTCATATTGCTTTGCATGATCATGTAGTTGACATCGTATTTTGTGGCAAAGCCACTATTCATAATTCTTTCATACATGTCACTCTTGATTCATCGCATATCCTGGTACAACCGCCGGAGGCATTCACATAGGGTCATATCTTGTTCTAAGTCTTGAGATGTAGTTGTTGAGTTGTAAGTAATAAAAGTGTGATGATCATCGTTTTTTTGAGAAACTTGACAGTAGGGGGAAAACCCCTACTGTTTTTTCATATATCTATATAAATGGGGTGTTTACATAGACATGTCAGCCAGCCAAGTTACAAGGTGCACCTTTTTACCTAGTGTGCAGCTAGGGAGCTCTAAGACAATGCAAGTTATTGGCTATACAATAGAATTACAAAAAGTGATAAAGGCAGCTCTACGTGCTGCTTTAACTCTATGTTGAAGAAGCTGGAGGTCCTCCTTGAATCGTGTCAGCCAGGTCTCCACCGTAGGAGCCACTCCTCTGAAATGTTTGTTGTTTCTCTCTTTCCAAATGCTCCAAGCCGAGGTGAGTAATGTTTCAAAGAAGAAAGGGTTCGGCCAAGAGGCTTTAGTAGCTTCAAGAAGATCGAGGCGGCTGTCAAAAGGAGCCCAGACGATGTGGAGCTTAGCCCAACAACTTTGACTGAATGGGCAAGTGAAGATCATATGGTCAACGAATTCCTCGACGTGTTGGCCACAAAGTATGCAGTCAAAATTATCACCAATGTTATAGTGCCTCCCTTTGAGCATGTTGCGTGTGTTGAGCCTGTCAAGGAAGAGAAGCCAGCCGAACACTTTGATCTTCATGGTACACCGCGATTTCCACAGATGTTGGAAGGCATGGTGCGCCTCCCCATCCCTGAAGTAGTTGTTATAGTAGTCCTTTGGCCGATAAGACGCTGATCCCCACGAGCAATGCCATACATCATGTAGTGAGGTCGAGGGGGATATCCAATGATGAGGGGAGTGCATATCTTGGATATCTTGAAGCGCTTGCGGTGAGACAGGTAGGTGAAAGGTTTCATGGAGATCTGTACTATTCATTGCCTCAGCTACAGAAAGGTCTTCGTGGATAGCAAATGAAAAAGCATGAGTGTGGGATGTTTGGAGAATTTCCTCCTTCCACAGATCTTTCCAAAAAAGTGTCAATCTTGCCATCAACCACCTGAACAGACGTGATTCCGCGGAAAATTGGGGTGAGTTTTAAGACGTCCTTCCACCAGAACGAACCAACTGCGTCAACCGCATGAGGTATTTTGTCCATGTAAAGATTTTCCCAAATGAGATTCACCCAGGGAATATCCAGTTTGTTGAAGAATTTGTGCAGAAATTTTAGCAGCAGAGCCTCATTGTGATGATCATCGTTATTAGAGCATTATGCCATGTGAGGAAAGGATGATGGAGACTATGATTCCCCCACAAGTTGGGATGAGATTCTGGACTAAAAAAAGAGGCCAAAGAAAAAAAAGAGAGAAGGCCCAAACAAAAAAATGAGAGAAAAAGAGAGAAGGGACAATGTTACTATCCTTGTCCACACTTGTGCTTCAAAGTAGCACCATGATTTTCATGATAGAGAGTCTCCTATGTTGTCACTTTCATATACTAGTGGGAATTTTTCATTATAGAACTTGGCTTGTATATTCCAATGATGGGCTTCCTCAAAATGCCCTAGGTCTTTGTGAGCAAGCAAGTTGGATGCACACCCACTCAGTTTCTTTTGTTGAGCTTTCATATATTTATAGCTCTAGTGCATCCGTTCCATGGCAATCCCTACTCCTCTCATTGACATCAATTGATGAGCATCTCCATAGCCTATTGATTAGCCACGTCAATGTGAGACTTTCTACCTTTTTGTCTTCTCTCATAACCCCCATCATTATACTTTACTCCACCCATAGTGCTATATCCATGGGTTGCGCTCATGTATTGCGTAAGAGTTGCAAAAGCTGAAGCGCATTAAAAGTATGACCCAATTGCTCGGCTTGTCATCGGGGTTATGCATGATGAGAATGTTTGTGTCACAATATTGAAACATAGCCTAACTATATGATTTCGTAGGGATAAGCTTTCTTTGGCTATGTTATTTTGATAAGACATAATTGCTTGGTTAGCATGTTTGAATTATTATTGTTTTTATGTCAACATTAATCTTTTACCTTGAATCTTTCGGACCTAAATATTCATGCCACAATAAGAAGGATTACATTAAGAAGTATGCCAAGAAGCATTCCACATAAAAAATTCTGTTTTTATCATTTACCTACTCGAGGACGAGCATGCATTAACCTTGGGGATGCTTGATACGTCTCCAACGTATCTATAATTTTTTATTGTTCCATGCTATCATATATTCTGTTTTGGATGTTTAATGGGCTTATTTTTACACTTTTATATTATTTTTGGGACTAACCTATTAACCGGAGGCCCAGCCCAAATTGCTGTTCTTTTTTGCCTATTTCAGAGTTTCCCAGAAAAAGAATATCAAACAGAGTCCAAACGGAATGAAACCTTCGGGAACGTGATTTTCGGAACAAACTGATCGGAGGAATTGGAGTCCACGTAAAGTAATCAACGAGGAGAGCCGAGGCGGGGCGCGCTACCCCCCCTGAGCCGCGCCTCCACCCTCGTGGGGCCCATGTTGCCCCACTGACGTACCTCTTCCTCCTATATATACCTACGTACCCCCAAGACATCAGAGGCATCCACGAAAACCTAATTCCATCGGCCCAACCTTCTGTACCCGTGAGATCCCATCTTGGGGCCTTTTCCGGCGTCCTGCGGGAGAGGGCATTGATCACGGAGGGCTTCTACATCAACACCACAACCTCTCCGTTGATGTGTGAGTAGTTTACCTCAGACCTTCGGGTCCATAATTATTAGCTAGATGGCTTCTTCTCTCTCTTTGGATCTCAATACAAAGTTGTCCTCGATTCTCGTGAAGATCTACTCGATGTAATCTTCTTTTGCGGTGTGTTTGTCGAGACCGATGAATTGTGGGTTTATTATCAAGATTATCTATGAACAATATTTGAATCTTCTCTGAATTCTTTTATGTATGATTGGTTACCTTTGCAAGTCTCTTCGAATTATCAGTTTGGTTTGGCCTACTAGATTGATATTTCTTGCAAGGGGAGAAGTGCTTAGCTTTGGGTTCAATCTTGCGGTGCTCGATCCCAGTGACAGTAGGGGAGACGACATGTATTGTATTGTTGCCATCGAGGATAACAAGATGGGGTTTATATCATATCGCATGAGTTTATCCCTCTACGTCATGTCATCATACTTAAAGCATTACTCCGTTCTTATGAACTTAATACTCTAGATGCATGCTGGATAGCGGTCGATGTGTGGAGTAATAGTAGTAGATGCAAAATCGTTTTGGTCTACTTGTCACGGACGTGATGCCTATATACATGATCATACCTAGATATTCTTATAACTATGCTCAATTCTATCAATTGCTCGACAGTAATTTGTTCACCCACCGTAATACTTATGCTCTTGAGAGAAGCCACTAGTGAAACCTATGGCCCTCGGGTCTATTCTGTATCATATTAATCTACCGTTATTTATATTACCGTTATTTTGCTTTCTTTACTTTTAGTCTTTATCATAAAAATACCAAAAAATTATCTTATCATCTCTATCAGATCTCACTCTCGTAAGTGACCGTGAAGGGATTGACAACCCCTTTATCGCGTTCGTTGCGAGGTTCTTATTTGTTTTGTCTAGGTGCGTGGGACTCGAGCGTAGCATCCTACTGGATTGATACCTTGGTTCTAAAATACTGAGGGAAATACTTATGCTACTTTACTGCATCATCCTTTCCTCTTCAAGGGAAAAACCAACGCGGTGCTCAAGAAGTAGCAGGTCGCGCGCTGGAGTTGGCCTTATAAGCATTCATGTGGTATGTACGCCTGTATTGCTCGCCCCTGATCTTTGTCCGTGCTCCAGCAAAGTTGACACGAACCGCTGTTTTGGGCCCTAATCTCTACTTCGCATTCAGTGTTCCATGAAGTGACAAGTCGATGACACACTATTATTTTCTGATCCAGGAATAATTCGCATGATTTGCTCTTTTTCAGTACTGTTGGCCGGTGGAACTCGTACAATGGAAGCCTGAAAGAAATATTCAAAAAACAAGTTGATTTCACAAAAGCCAGCATTTTCAAGCACTAGGAACTTTGAATGAGATTGAGGAATCAAGATGGTGAAAACTGAGTTATCTTTTATGGCTTGCCCACTTCATTTTTCTTTTCAAAAGAGGAGACCAAAGTCCCACGGCCGATTAATTAAGCATAAGAGAATTACCTAATTATTGGTGAAACATTGAGAGAAAAATTGTTACACACTTGTTTATGAGACAAATATAAGCAAAAGTCTTACATGACATGCAGACTACTCTATGAAGCAACACCACAACAAAACCACGTCGATGCAACACCACAACAAAAACACATCTACAAAACACCCTTGACACGCTACTTTGGTAAACTCACAACACATGGACTGCAACATCGCATAAGTCCCTCCCCCTCCTCAACTTATACTGCAACTAGATGAAAGCGCACCGACAATAAAGACAACCAAAACCACAGTGACAACCAAAAAACTTAGCACCATCCATGAAATCTTATATGCTTCACTTTGGCAGCAAGTTGTCTACTTGGATCTAGGATTATTGCCAATTGCAGCCTATTTGGCAAAGATAATCGCGAAACTTGGTGTTGTTGTCATGATCTAGCGGCTCCCACGAGCAGGCGCCAACACTCCAGCCACATCAACATCATCAACCACATATACCACGTGCCCGAGGGACTCTGCGGAATAAAGACAAGAACATTATCATTGGAGACATTAGAATGAACCTCCGCTAGCCCCACTTCACGCGGGAAACAACATCCACCACTTATGTTGACAAAGCTCCTACTTGCTTGATACAAGTTTTTTTTAAACTTCTATAAGGGTGTCCTCTTTTTTTCATCTTCTCATAGCACTTTCTGATAAGTAAGCCTCCCTTATCCCTATAAGCTGCACGAAATGCCTTGATCGATGCAAGTAATAATGAACCCCCACTAGAGAAATATGTTGAATCATTGCTTGCTTCAAAAAGACAAACACCAAAAGGGACCCGTGCATGCAAATGATTATCTAGAAAAGTTTATTCATCATGCCCTTTCAAAAAAAATGGAATCACTAGTAAGGTTTGTTGAACAAACGAGAACCAAACTGGAAGTTATATATATGAACCGACATACTAGTGATATCATATTACTTGAAAAATGACTTCTCTATAAAAATGGATGGTTTTGACATCTTCTTCTTTTGGCTATATTAGTGGCACTTTGTTATTTCCTTTCTAAGATGAGTGGCATAGCGGTCCCCCCGGGTCCAATTTCATTGAAACCAAACCATACTAATAGCCGTGAGTACATGTTACCATGATCAACATCGAGCGAAAACAAAAGAGTCCATATCTGTCTATGTCAATTGCGATAGTCTAATGTCGTGATCGATTCATAAAAGTGCAATTTTAGTTCAGTGAAAAATACAACATGCACTTTTTCACTCATTTGCGGTTTTCCGTTTTAAGATAGATGGCATTTGGCGGTGCATTTTACTGAAATAAGTTGCCATTTTCTGAAACGATTGCGACTTGTGAAAAATCTGATCGATATAGAATTAGCGAAGACTATGAAGAAAGGGGTGTGACCCACAAACATCCGCAATTTATGCCGTAAACAAATATAAAACATTCTACTTTTTTCTGTTTCAAATGTATGTAGATTCATTTTAGTGTATTTATTTGCTCATTTTCAGTCTGTATGTAATCAATATCGAAATATCTAAAACGTCTTATATTTGTTTACGGCGGGAATATCATATAATGTCACTAACTCGTGCTATTTAGTTTTCATTTGCCTTTGTTTAAGGGAAACGTTTACCTTCAGCCGACCGATCATGTGTGAGCGTCCGCCGCCTCCCTCTGCCCGTCCGATGCACTGTTAATCAGACGATGGAGAGCGAACCCTTTCGTCTCCACGTTTCTGCAACTGGTGCTTTGTTTCAGGAATGAGGTTTGCAGCTAGCCTTTCGTTGCAAACTGAACAGGACTAGATCCCGCAGCTAGCGCACGAACTAGGGAGGGCGACGGAGGCCAAGCCGAGCGCCGCCGCCTATACGTCGTTGCCACCGAGCGCACCCATGTTGGATCTCTGCCTCCAAACGCCTCCCCGCCGACGAGATCCGCCATGTCGGTCGTGGAGCACCATGAACTTCGCCGCCTTCTTGTCACCACAGACGCTGGCAGCAACCACATCACCACGCACGCACGACCAAGTCCGCTACGCGCTCGGCCCTGCGTCGCTGTTTGCACAGCACCTCCAATACGATGGCAGCAAACGACGACTGTGTGCAAGTGCCACGCGGCCGAAGATGTTGCAATTTTTGCAACAAGGGTCTTGTTGCAGAAAATTAGACGCAATGACGGAAGATATTGTTGTAATTTTGCAACAAAGATCATGTTGCAGGAAATTAGAGAAGTGGTTTTGCAACATGGGTCTTGTTGCGAAAAATTAGGGAAGAGGACATTCTGCAACAAAAATCTTGTTGCAGAAAATTAGAAAAGAGAAGGAACGTTACAGATTGCTCGCATCACCGAATCGGACAGCTCGCGAGGCGGCTGGTCTTTTAAAAGGTTTTGCCGGCAGATGCGTTGCATGGCCCTTTGTTTAATCAGATACTAGTTGCATCTACCAATATGTTTGTGAGGTCAAAACTTACCAACAAGTCCTTAAAAAAAACCTACCAAGAAGTACTCTCAATAGATATGAAAACAAGCGATGAAATTTGAAACTAAATCGAAGTGTACGTTCTTCCCCAACAATCTAAACATGGCCCCACATTTCAACGTGCCGTCAAAGCAAATGATTGTGCATAGGGGATCTAACGCTGCCATTGTTTAACAATAAAACAAAACATAAAGAAAGATCAAGGTGCGGCGGTCCACACACGGGGTCTACCCAAACATGGGAGGCAAGAATATCCACATGCGCTGCACCCCCTCGCCCGCCGCACTGTTTGGGCCCGCAAAGCCGATGATCAGGTGGCCCCGGGTGTTCTATGACTTTGCGTCGTGGGGTGTGGGGTCCGCTTTGTGCGTGCATGGTATTCGGGCCCACGGAGTACGACGGATTTTGGCGCGCCGCCATGAGACGCTGTTCTGTCCGTCCATTCAGCAGAGCGAACCTGTATCAGTTGAGAGGTGGCGGTCATGCTCGTGCTCAAGCTAGACGAGATTGGAAAAGAGAAGAAGGCGGACGTCGACGCCATGACACATCGGCGATGTGCCCACTGACCGCCGGCCAACCAGAATCATATCGTCGTTTAAACTCCCATGCGATGCGATGGACGTCTCCTGGTCCTGGGTGGTGCATTGCCATCCGACTCACGGCCACCGGTACTGATAGATGACTCATGACTGCATTGCGTAGGCATACAGTCACGAGGAGCGAACGATCTCTGATTACTAGCTTAGTCTCTAAGTATAGATTCGTTGTAAAGCTAAAAATTATCATGTCCCAAAGCACCGTCACAAAATACGCAGCAAGGAACTAATACTAATTTAGACTAGCTACAGACACAGCATTCCTTCATGGGAAAAAAGCTATAGACATGGCTGCTTGTGCTTGGACTAGTCCTTAACCGATTAAGTGTAGGTGACCAGCAAATTTCTTCCCGCATCCATTCGCAGACAGCGGGACCAGTCCGCGGACCCGGATGCGGGAGGCAGCCATCCGACGCTCCCTGCATACATTCGGTCTTCTTAATTTTTTGAAAGTCCACACGTTCAAATAGCCGCATACATAGAGTACACACGTTCAAAATAGGCGCATACATAGAGTAGACACGTTCAAATAGCCACATGCAACATTAATTCAAAAATCAAAAAGTTCAAGTATTACATTTCAACATTGTTGTGCCCTTTAACCGTCTACAGATGCTCAATCAGATCTTTCTTCAGCTACTCGTGAGTTGTTTGATGCCAAATTTGTTGATGCATTTGAATAAACTCTTCAAATGTGGCCGGATTTTGGTCTGGAAGTTCGATAGGATCACCCATGTTCTCAAATTCTAGAGTTGTGGCAGCATCCTCACCCTCATCCTCGACGATCATGTTGTGCATGATCACACAACATGTCATCACCTCCCACAAGGTCTCCTTATCCCATTGTTTAGCAGGTCCATGAACAACTGCGAAACGGGCCTGCAGAACTCCAAATGCTCTCTCGACATTCTTTCTAGCTGCTTCTTGTCTTTGGACAAAGTGAGACTTTTTCTAGCCAACTGGGTTAGAGATAGTGCTACAAAGGTAGCCCACAGAGCATAGATACCGTCAACCAGATAGTAGCCCATTTACTCGTGTCCATTGAAAGTATAGTGGCAAGGAGGAGCTTTTCCTTCAGTCAGACTCACAAACAACGGTGATCGCTGCAGCACATTGATGTCATTGAGACCCGGACGTGCCAAAGAAAGCATGCCAAATCCAAAGATCCCGTGATGCAACTGCTTCAAGAATGATGGTGGGCTTCTTAACATATCCCTGATATTGCCCTTGTAAAGCCTTCATGCGGTTCTTTCATTTCCAATGCATGCAATCAAGAGATCCAAGCAAACCTGGCCACCCTCTTGCTTCTGAGCTTACCTAGAGCCTCACGGTGTCTGCCACAGTTGGTTCTCTCAGGTATTGAGGTCCAAACATCTCAACCACGGCGGTTGCATACCTGACCAATGGCATCTCCGCATGTGCTCTCAGACATTCGTAGGTACTCATTCCACGAATCAGCGGCCGTGCCATATGCAAGCATCCTGGGTGCAACCATGCACTTCTGGTAACCAGAGAAGTCAATCATCCCCACGGGTCCTTCTTCAAGACGAAGTAGTCATCATAGGACCGACACCATGGTACAAATGATCGAAGAAAGTCTTGCGCATCCGAAAACGCCGGCGAAAATGGTTAACAAAGAGTGCATACGGGGCAAAGTAGTTGGCCATCAGTGTAAAATGGTCACGCGCCATGTTGCGGTCGATCACTCGATGGCCCTTGATCGATCCCTTGAAATTAAGAACATGCTCCTCCGCATGCTTCACATCTTCAAGGATCGCCTGCATCATCACCGTCTCATCTGTGTAGTCCTCCTCGCCAGACGACTCAACATAGTGCTCGTACATGTACTCCAAATCAGAATCCATTGCTAGGAAGAAGGGAAAACTTTTTTGGCTCTGGCAATTCATCAAACAGTTGTCGAGCATGGTCAGTATAGCACTAGCGGAGGGTACCTAGCAGGGTGGTCGAAGGAGAGGGGTTGAACATGTTGGGGAACGTAGTAATTTCAAAAAAAATCCTACGCACACGCAAGATCATGGTGATGCATAGCAACGAGAGGGGAGAGTGTTGTCTACGTACCCTCATAGACCGTAAGCAGAAGCGTTATGACAACGCGGTTGATGTAGTCGTACGTCTTCTTGATTGACCGATCCTAGCACCGAAGGTACGACACCTCCGCGATCTGCACACGTTCGGCTCGGTGACGTCCCACGAACTCACGATCCAGTAGAGTGTCGGGGAAGAGCTTCGTCAGCACGACGGCGTGATGACGGTGATGATGAAGCTATCGGCGCAGGGTTTTGCCTAAGCACGACGATGATAAGATCGAGGCGGATTATGGTGGAGGGGGGCACCGCACACGGCTAAGAGATCAATGATCAACTTGTGTCTATGGGGTGCCCCCCACCCCGTATATAAAGGAGTGGAGGAGGGGGAGGGGGCGGCCTCCTAGGCGCGCCCCAAGGGGAGTCCTACTCCCACTGGGAGTAGGATTCCCCCCCTTCCCTAGTTGGATTAGGAGAGAAGGAAGGGGAAGGAAGGAGGAAGGAAGGGGCCCCCCCTCCCAATTCGGATTGAGCTTGGGGGGGGCGCCCCCTCCTTTGCTCCCTTCTCCTCTCTCCCACTATGGCCCAACAAGGCCCATATACCTCCTGGGGGTTCCAGTAACCTCCAAGTACTCCGGTAAATGCCCGATCTCACCCGGAACCATTACGATGTCCAAATATAGGCATCCAATATATCGATCTTTATGTCTCGACCATTTCGAGACTCCTCGTCATGTCCGTGATCATATCTGGGACTCCGAACTACCTTCGGTACAGCAAAACGCATAAACTCATAATACGATCGTCACCGAACGTTAAGCATGCGGACCCTACGGGTTCGAGAACTATGTAGACGTGACCGAGACATGTCTCCGGTCAATAACCAATAGCGGAACCTGGATTCTCATATTGGCTCCTACATATTTTACGAAGATCTTTATCGGTCAAACCGCATAACAACATACGTTGTTCCCTTTGTCATCGGTATGTTACTTGCCCGAGATTCGATCATCGGTATCTCAATACCTAGTTCAATCTAGCTTACGGTAAGTCTCTTTACTCGTTCCGTAATGTATCATCCCTCAACTAACTCATTAGTCACATTGCTTGCAAGGCTTATAGTGATGTGCATTACCGAGAGGGCCCAGAGATACCTCTCCGACAATCGGAGTGACAAATCCTAATCTCGAAATACGCCAACCCAACAAGTACCTTCGGAGACACCTGTAGAGCACCTTTATAATCACCCAGTTACGTTGTGACATTTGGCAGCACACAAAGTGTTCCTCCGGTATTCGAGAATTGCATAATCTCATAGTCATAGGAACATGTATAAGTCATCAAGAAAGCAATAGAAATATACTAAACGATCAAGTGCTAAGCTAACGGAATGGGTCAAGTCAATCACATCATTCTGTAATGATGTGATCCCGTTAATCAAATGACAACTCATGTCTATGGCTAGGAAACTTAACCATCTTTGATTCAACGAGCTAGTCAAGTAGAGGCATAGTAGTGACACTCTGTTTGTCTATGTATTCACACATGTACTAAGTTTCCGGTTAATACAATTCTAGCATGAATAATAAACATTTATCATGATATAAGGAAATATAAATAACAACTTTATTATTTCCTCTAGGGCATATTTCCTTCAGTCTCCCACTTGCACTAGAGTCAATAATCTAGATTACACAGTAATGATTCTAACACCCATGGAGTCTTGGTGCTGATCTTGTTTTGCTCGTGAGAGAGGCTTAGTCAACGGGTCTGCAACATTCAGATCCGTATGTATCTTGAAAATCTCTATGTCTACCTCCTTGACTTGATCGCGGATGGAAATTAAGCGTCTCTTGATGTGCTTGGGTCTCTCGTGAAATCTAGATTCCTTTGCCAAGGCAATTGCACCAGTATTGTCACAAAAGATTTTCATTGGACCCGATGCACTAGGTATGACACCTAGATCGGATATGAACTCCTTCATCCAGACTCCTTCATTTACTGCTTCCGTAGCAGCTATGTACTCCGCTTCACATGTAGATCCCGCCACGACACTTTGCTTAGAACTGCACCAACTGACAGCTCCACTGTTCTATATAAATACGTATCCGATTTGTGACTTAGAGTCATCCGGATCAGTGTCAAAGCTTGCATCGACGTAACCATTTGCGATGAGCTCTTTGTCACCTCCATAAACGAGAAACATATCGTTAGTCCTTTTCAGGTATTTCAGGATGTTCTTGACCGTTGTCCAGTGATCCACTCCTGGATTACTTTGGTACCTCCCTGCTAAACTAATAGCAAGACACACATCAGTTCTGGTACACAGCATTGCATACATGATAGAGCCTATGGATGAAGCATAGGGAACACCTTTCATTTTCTCTCTATCTTCCGCGGTGGTCGGGCATTGAGTCTGACTCAACTTCACACCTTGTAACACAGGCAAGAACCCTTTCTTTGCTTGATCCATTTTGAACTTCTTCAAAACTTTATCAAGGTATGTGCTTTGTGAAAGTCAATTAAGCGTCTTGATCTATCTCTATAGATCTTGATGCCCAATATATAAGCAGCTTCACGAGGTCTTTCATTGAAAACTCTTATTCAAGTATCCTTTTATGCTATCCAGAAATTCTATATCATTTCCAATCAACAATATGTCATCCACATATAATATTAGAAATGCTCTGAGCTCCCACTCACTTTCTTGTAAATACATGCTTCTCCAAAAGTCATATAAAACCATATGCTTTGATCACACTATCAAAATGTTTATTCCAACTCCGAGATGCTTGCACCAGTCCATAAATGGATCACTGAAGCTTGCACACTTTGTTAGCATCCTTTGGATCGATAAAACCTTCAGGTTGCATCATATACAACTCTTCTTCCAGAAATCCATTCAGGAATGCAGTCTTGATACGTCTCCAACGTATCTATAATTTATGAATTATTAATGTTATTATATTATCTGTTTTGAATGTTTATGGGCTTTACTAAACACTTATATATTATTTTTGGGACTAACCTATTAACCGGAGGCCCAGCCCAAATTGTTGTTTTCTTGCCTATTTCAGTGTTTCGAAGAAAAGGAATATCAAAGGGAGTCCGAACGGAATGAAACCTTTGGGAGAGTTATTTTTGAAACGGAAGCAATCGAGGAGACTTGGAGTAGACGTCAGGGAAGCTTCAAGGAAGCCACGAGGCAGGGAGGCGCGCCCTACCCCCCTGGGCGCGCCCCCCACCCTCGTGGGCCCCTCGTGGCTCCCCTGACCAACTTCTTTCGCCTATATATATGTCCATATAGGCTAAAAACATTGGGGAACATAATAGATCGGGAGTTCTGCCGCCGCAAGCCTCTGTAGCCACCAAAAACCAATCGGGACCCTATTCCGGCACCCTGCCGGAGGGGGGATCCCTCACTGGTGGCCATCTCCATCATCCCGACGCTCTCCATGATGAGGAGGGAGTAGTTCAACCTCGGGGCCGAGGGTATGTACCAGTAGCTATGTGTTTGATCTCTCTCTCTCTCTCTCTCTCTCTCTCTCTCTCTCTCTCTCTCTCTCGTGTTCTTGATTCTGCACGATCTTGATGTATCGCAAGCTTTGCTATTATAGTTGGATCTTATGATGTTTCTCCCCCTCTACTCTCTTGTAATGGATTGAGTTTTCCCTTCGAAGTTATCTTATCGGATTGAGTCTTTAAGGATTTGAGAACACTAGATGTATGTCTTGCATGTGATTATCTGTGGTGACAACGGGATATCACGTGATCTACTTGATGTATGTTTTAGTGATCAACTTGCGGGTTCCGTAACATTGTGAACTTATGCATAGGGGTTGGCACACGTTTTCGTCTTGACTCTCCGGCAGAAACTTTGGGGCACTCTTTGAAGTTCTGTGTGTTGGTTGAATAGATGAATCTGAGATTGTCTGATGCATATCGTATAATCATACCCACGGATACTTGAGGTGACATTGGAGTATCTAGGTGACATTACGGTTTTGGTTGATTTGTGTCTTAAGGTGTTATTCTAGTACGGACTCTATGATAGATCGAACGGAAAGAATAGCTTCGTGTCATTTTACTACGGACTCTTGAATAGATCGATCGGAAAGGGTAACTTTGAGGTGGTTTCGTACCCTACCATAATCTCTTCATTTGTTCTCCGCTATTAGTGACTTTGGAGTGACTCTTTGTTGCATGTTGAGGGATAGTTATATGATCCAATTATGCTATTATTGTTGAGAGAACTTGCACTAGTGAAAGTATGAACCCTAGGCCTTGTTTCAACGCATTGCAATACCGTTTGTGCCCACTTTTATCATTAGTTACCTTGCTCTTTTTATACTTTCATATTACAAAAACCTATATCTACCATCCATATTGCACTTGTATCACCATCTCTTCGCCGAACTAGTGCACCTATACAATTTACCATTGTATTGGGTGTGTTGGGGACACAAGAGACTCTTTGTTATTTGGTTGCAGGGTTGATTGAGAGAGACCATCTTCATCCTACACCTCCCACGGATTGATAAACCTTAGGTCATCCACTTGAGGGAAATTTGCTACTGTCCTACAAACCTCTGCACTTGCAGGCCCAAGAACGTCTATAAGGAGAAAGTTGCGTAGTAGACATCAAGCTCTTTTCTGGCGCCGTTGCCGGGGAGGTGAGTGCTTGAAGGTATATCTTTAGATCTTGCAATCGAATCTTTTAGTTTCTTGTTTTATCACTAGTTTAGTCTATAAAAGAAAATTACAAAAAAATGGAATTGAGGGTGCCTCATATGTCATCTTTTTAATGTCTTCCGTAAAAATAAGGATTTCGATAATTGTGCTCAATTGCTAGAGGAAGAATGCATTAAAATGTTTGGCACTAAATAAGTGAATGGTGAGCATGATTGCAATGTTGTTAGTATAAATTCTTTGAATACCCATGATGCTAATGATATGCAAATCCACAAGCTTGGGGATGCTATGTTTGATGAAGATGATATGTTTATTCCCCCAAGTTTTGATGAGAAAATTTATTATGATGAAAGCATGCCTCCTATTTATGATGATTATTTTGATGACACGTATGCTATAAAGAATAAACATAACCATGAAACTTGTCATCATGATTTTAATTTTCAAGTGGATTATGCTTCACATGATAGTTATTTTGTTGAGTTTTCTCCCACTACTATTCATGAGAAGAAATTTGCTTATGTGGAGAGTAATAAATTTTCTATGATTGTAGATCATGAAAAGAATGCTTTATGTGATGGTTATATTGTTGAATTTATTCATGATGCTATTGAAAATTATTATGAGAGAGGATCATATGCTTCTACATATTGCAATAATATCAAGTTTCCTCCCTATGTGTTGAAAATCTTGAAGATTTGCTTGTTTTACCTTCCTATGCTAGTTGTTTCATGTTCCCATGAGTTGTTTGCTCACAAAATCCCTATTCATAGGAAGTGAGTTAGACTTAAATGTGCTAGTCATATTCTTCATGATGCTCTCTTTATATTTCAATTCTTATCTTTTATGTGAGCATCATTGAAATCATCATGCCTAGCTAGAAAAGCGCTTGTTTAGTAATCATGTTTCTGTGTGCTCACATGATTAAGCTACTTTAGTAATCATGTTTTATAGATTTTGTTTCAATAAAGTGCCAAGTAGAACCTTTGGGAAGACTTGGGTGGAAGTTAATGTGATCTTGCTATAAAAAACAGAAACTTTGCGCTCACGAGTTTAGCTGCCATTTTTTACAGAAGAGTGCTTTTAAGTTGATTCTTTTTGCAAAAGGTTAATATACAAATTCCTCAGGTCCACCAATTTATTTCAGAATTTTTTGAGTTCCATAAGTACACGTTTTATACCGATTACTACAAAGTGTTCTGTTTTTGAGAGATTCTGTTTTCTATGTGTTGTTTGCTTATTTTGATGAATCTATGAGTAGTATCGGAGGGTATGAACCACAGATAAGTTGGAATACAGTAGATATTACACCAATATGAATTTAGAATGAGTTCAGAACAGTACCAAAAGTGGTGATTTATTTTCTTATACTAACGGAGCTTACGAGTTTTCTGTTGAGTTTTGTGTTGTGAAGTTTTCAAGTTTTGGGTGAAGATTCGATTGACTATGGAATGAGTGGTGTTGGGGATGTAACTACTGAATATAAACCGCCCTGGAGGGTCCGGTTCACCCTCAACTATAATTGGAGCCCACGAAGACTCAGAAGGTGGCGATTCGCCGTAGAGCTTAGAGGCCCGGAGCCCAGGGGCGAATTAGGGCCCATAATGGTAAAACCGCCATAACCATGTAACTTGTGTTGTAAGATAAGAGAAAGGAGAGACCGGCGGACACTTGTATGAGCCGGCCTCGGGACTCTGTGAACCGCCGGACGTCAACCCGTGTATATAAGGGGCGACCAGTGGCGGTTTAGAGACGGAACAACTACAACTCGAGGCTTAGGCGAAGCTATTGCTCCCTAGTCGCCGAGATCACATCAATCCCATCACAAACTAGACGTAGGCTTTTACCTTCATCGAAGGGGCCGAACTAGTATAACCCCTGTGTCTTTGCGTCCGCTTTAACCCCTCTAAGTTAACCCGTTCGATGGCCCCGCGACTAAGTCCTTTCATGAGGACATCTGCCGTGAAAATTCCACGACAGTTGGCGCCCACCGTGGGGCTATCGCACGATGGTTTGATGATCTTAGAGGGCAGGTTCGAAGGACTCGAAGGCTATGTTGTGGGCCGGATGACCAAGAGTCGCCGCGGCAAGCTATACATCGACGATGTAGGCTGGGGCCCCGAGGCCGGCTCGATTGAGTACGGGTACCGGGTCCCCTTTGGTAGCATACACGTGTTCATCGGCAAGATCGGTGAGCCAGGGCCTGAGCCGGACGTCTGCACCGACCTCGTCGAGACGGCTCAGCAGGCGAAACCTGCCCTGGCTAAACCGGCTGTCAAGCGTGCTTTCGTGGGAGTCATCCACGGAGGAAACTACGAGGACGAATCAGCATCTGGTGGCGAAACCGTCGACTACTCGGATGACGAGTCATCGACGGGAGAAACTGAATCTCTGTACCAGCTGCAAGATGGCCAGATTGGGGGCTGTTCCGACGATGACAGTATTCCGGACCCCTTTGATCTGCCCAACCGGGTTGGAATATTCATGGCCGGTACACAAGCGACGCTTCACTCTTCAACCGCCGCGACAATGGTCGCCGGTTCGAGTTTTATCAGAACTATTTGATGCATTGGCTGTGCTCATGGCAGCGGTTAACCCGGCGGATCAAGACCTGCATAATGCAGAGATTGCGAAGGTGAAGGAACAAATCACTCAAAGCTAAAGCGGATCGGCAGTGCGGGCGTTAGGATGGTGGCGAGCGGGCGCTTTGGATCGCAGCTTATAGGCTCATCTTTGGATCGAATCGTCGCATGAAGTCATGAAAAGAAATACAGATCCGTTTGCCCTCGGTTTTCGATGGAAGAGACCTCTTCAACACCCGGAGCGAGGGACCATAATCCGCCGCCCGATGGTGAACAGGCGGAGGCACTGGGCGGCGCGCGCGATTCAGCCTGGTGTGATAGATCTGCCTCGCCATCATGCCAGTAGCGCCTCGGGCTGTCTGAGACACCTCCAGTCACTACTCCAACCCGATGGATAACCTTGTTGCGGCTGCGGCGCGGTTGGAAACAATTCAATCGGCGATTCACCACAGGCGGTAGAAACACGCCGGGTCAAAGAGCTCCTTAGGACGGCTCTGGTCCAACAGGAAGCGTATTCATACAGACAGAGCTATAGCAGGCACGCAGATGAACCGGCCGTATCGAGTAATGCGCAGCGCGGTGCACCCCGCGGCAACAACCCGGCAGGTGGTTTTGAAAACGCTCAAGAGGTGGTGGACCGGGCCAGGGCACGTAGGGAGGCCGAGTTAACAGCACATTGTCAGGATTATCAGCTTGCGCCGGTTCGACCAACTATTTTCGAGCCCGGAGTTACATCTAGCTCTTTGGGGGTGCCTTGCCTCGTCCCCACTTTACGCAATGTCGCTTGCCCAAAGATTTCAAGGGGCCACGTAAGGTGCCCAATTATACCGCCGATCGGCTCGAGCGTGGATAGAAAGCTATGAGATGGCCATGGAGATCTTTGGATGTGGATGAAGCTGCGTGTGCGAAGTATTTCACCATGATGCTTGAAGGCACGGCCCGTACTTGGTTGAAAAACTTGCCGCCCAATTCCATCAGTTCATGGACCCGATTCACGGACCCGTTTCATTCAAATTTCAAAGATACCTGTAAGCAGCCCATATCGTGGTGGACTTGGCGGCTTGTGTCCAGCGGAGGGGAGTCCACAACCCATTGGGTGCGCCGCATTTCGAAGTTCTACATTCTTCAGACCGGATCAACGCTGATTCTGCAATCTTAACCCCAGAGGGCAACTGCCGGTTCAAACCTTTAAAATTGAAGCTGGATCGCATGAAGCGTTTTTGCAATGACATGGGCACTCTCATGGGCGTCTTAGTGAAGTATGTTGATTCTGATAGTACCAAGGATCCCGAGTCCGAGGAAGAGGATGAAACAGGGAAGGGAAAACAGAACAGCAACTCCAGAGGCCAGCAGCATCACTCGACGGGTAATGGAGGAAACAAGCGTAAGGCGAATGGTAACATCGGCTATGTAGCCAACACCAACGCGCAGGACAAGGGCTAACGGCGCAGGGGTAAACAGCCGAACCGAGGTGGTGCGCCTAATCACAATCCGGACCGGTTGAATTATCTGTTGAATCAACCCTGTCCGAAGCATGGGACGAAGGAGGCGCCAGCAAACCACCTCTGGAAGGACTGTTACATTATGCAGGAGTTCAAAAGTTCTAATGCTTTCCGGTATGATCAAGGCCCCGGCGGCGGTTCAGGGTCCGGCCCGGGTTATGGTGGAGAAATTCGGTCGAGGTTTAATAGTAACCGGCGGGCGAAACAATCGAACAATCGAACAATCGAACAACCAAGGTGGTTACAATCAGCAGCAACAACAGTCGGGTTATCAGAGCAATCCGAAGCAGTTGAATGGTGGACAGTATCACGTCTTCACCACTAGCTTGGACAAGCGAGACAGAAAACTTCAGAAGCGGGCAGTCAACGTTGTTGAACCAGCCGTGCCTCATTACCTACGCTGGTTAGAGAAGCCTATTGTGTGGAGTAGAGGATCATCCTCCCGGGTTGACAATCCGGGTCAGCTAGCCCTAGTGGTGGCGCCTCGGTGGGAGGATACAAGTTTACCAAGGTGCTTATGGACGGAGGGAGCAGCATCAACATCTGTATTATGAGACCTTCCGTCGTATGGGGTTATGAGATAAACATCTCAAGCCGTCCAATACAGGTGTTTCATGGTGTGGTGCACGGCAAGTCAGCATATCCGGTTGGTAAAATAGCTCGGAGGTGGCCTTTGGGGATGAGCGTGACTCGGATCGGAAACATTGACGTTTGAAGTGGTGAAAATTCAAAGTCCTTACCACGCCTGTTTGGGCGGCGGCTTATGCCAAGTTCATGGCACGACCTTGTTATGTCTATTTGCAGCTAAAAATGCGGGTCACAAAGGGGCGATAACGGTTCATGGGAGCCGCAAGATCGCTTTAGAGTGTGAGGAAGGTGATGCGGCTTACGCAGAGTCGGTTTAATGCCACGAAGAGCTAAAGTACTATAAAGATAATGTTGATCCAGCGGATATGACCCGTTGAAGAAGCCAACTACTGAGCACGATCCGGCCTTGAAGTTTAAATCGGTGGCTGAGACTAAACTTGTTGACTTTGTACCTGGTGATTCGTCCAAGCAGTTCGTCATCAGTGCCAACTTGGATCCTAAATAGGAAGGCGCGCTCATCGAGTTCATCCGTGAGAATCGGGACATTTTTGCATGGAAGCCTTCTGACATGCCAGGTGTACCGAGGAACTCGCTGAGCACACTCTTAATGTTGATCCCAAATACAAACCGGTAAAGCAGTTTCTTCGCGGTTTAACGAGGAAAAGCGCAAGGCCATTGGAGAGGGTTGCGGGCTCTTAGCGGCAGGTTTTATCGTTGAAGTTTTCCATCCGAGTGGCTTGCTAATCCGGTGTTGGTCCTTAAGAAAAAGCGGCACTGGCGCATGTGTGTGGATTACGAGATCTTAACAAGGCTTGTCCAGCCAGATCCTTTGCTCTCCCTCGCATTGACCAGATTATTGATGCTACGGCGGGTTGTGGCGTTTGAGCTTTTGGATGCATATTAAAATCATCGAGATCAAAATGGCGGTTAAGGACCAGGAGAAGACAGCGTTTATCACTCCCTTTGGAGCCTTACGCTACGTGTCTATGCCTTTTGGGCTCAAGAGGGCCCGAGCAACTTATCGGCGTTAACGTCTGAAATTGCTTGCATGAACAGATCGGCCGTAGCGTGCATGCTTATGTGGATGATATTGTGGTTAAGTCAAGGAAGAAGGAAACACCGATTGAGGATTTGAGAGAAACCTTTGACAACTTGCGGGTGTACAAGATGATGCTTAACCCGGCAAAATGTGTTTCGGTGTTCGGCGGAGCAAGTTATTGGGTTTCCTTGTGTCCAGCAGGGGATTGAAGCTAATCCGGAGAAGATTACAGCTATCACCTCCTGGCTAAGCCAAAGTGTATCAATGATGTCCAGCGATTGGCGGGCGGATTGCCTTGTTGAGCGGTTTATCGGCCGCCTCGGAGAAAGGCCATCCCTTTGTACCGATCTTTGAAGAAGACGGATCAGTTTATGCAGAGTCCGGCTCTTGATGAAGCGTTGGAGGACTTGAAGCGGCAATTGGCCAACCCTTTGTACTCGCCGCTCCCATTGACAAAGTAAACTTCGCTATATGTTCTTTAATGCCGGGCGGTTAAGCGTGGCCATTGTGGTAGAAACGGAAGGAGGCGGGAAGGAGCATCCGGTTCAACGTCCGGTTTATTATATCAGCGAGGTGCTTATCGAGTCAGCGAGATATCCGCATTGGCGAAGCTGGTGTATGGAGTTTTGATGGCAAGCGGAAGCTGAAGCGGATTTGCAAGGGCATCCCATCACGATGGTCGATTCAGCTCCCTTGGGTGATATCATCTGAGCAACCGGAGGCAACGGCGGATTGCTAAGTGGGCTATAGAGCTTGGGCATACGGTTTAAAGTATGTGCCTCGGACGGCGGTAAATCCCGAGCACTTGTGGATTTCATTAATGATTGGGCGGAGTTACAAGCACCAAGAAAAGCGGATCATACCTCTTGGACCATCCACTTTGACGGGTCCAGCAGTTGGAAGGCTCGGGGCTGGAGTCGTGTTAACTTCCCCACGAGGTGACAAGTTTTATTCGTCCTCCGTTTAATGTTCCTTGTACTAACAATGCAGCTGAGTATGAAGCCTTGCTCCATGGTCTTGGATGGCTAAGGAGATGAATTTAAGCGGATTAAGTGCTTGGTGACTCGGACTTGGTGGCCCAACAGTGTCCGCACTTGGGATTCAAAGACCCACTCATGGCTGCATATCGTCGGGAGGTGGATGTTGTTGCAGGTCATTTCAAAGGCTATCAGGTGGACCATGTGGATCGACGGAAGAATGAAGCGGCGGACGCTTTAAGCCGGTTGGGCTCTCAACGCAAACCGGTCCCGCCCAATGTCTTCCTTGATGTACTGCACAACCCGTCAGTCAAGCTCCCCGATGAAGCAGATTTGGCTATTCCTGATCCGGAGGCTCAGTTGGTGGCAGCCCTGCATGTCATTCCGGATTGGACGCTCCCTTATTTGGCATACATGAGCCGGGGCGAGTTACCAGAATATGAGACGTTGGCCCGATAGATAGTTCGGCGGTCTAAGTCTATGACCATTGTTAATGGCGAGTTGCATCATTGCAGCGTGTCAGGGGCGTTTCAACGCTGTGTGTCCCCTGAGGAAGGCTGTGAAATATTGCGTGAGATCCACGAGGGAGACTGTGGTCACCATGCCGGTTAAAAATCCTTGGTGGCTAAGGCGTTCCGCCACGGTTTTTATTGGTTGACTGCCCATGCTGATGCGGAAGATCTAGTCAGGCGATGTGATGGTTGCCAGAAGTTTTCTAAACGTGCTCATATACCGGCCCAAGAATTGAGGATGATTCCAATTACTTGGCCGTTTGCGACTTGGGGGCTGGACATGGTTGGACCTTTTAAAAGGTCCAAGGACAAGAAGACACACTTGTTGGTGGCGGTTGAAAAATTTACAAAGTGGGTCGGCGAGCACATTAGCAAGTGTGATCTTGCCCACGGCGGTTCAATTCATCAAAGGGTGATCTTCGGTTTGGGTTTCCACAGGTATCATCACGGATAATGGTACCAATTTTTCCAAAGGTGCCATGAAGGAGTTTTGTGAGCGTGAGCACATCCGCTTGCGTTTCTTGATAGCTCATCCACAGTCCAATGGTCAAGCGAGCGAGCTAATCAGGAGATCTGAGAGGTATCAAGCCCGGCTTATGGTCCCTTCTGAGAGGACTCCGGGTTGTTGGGTAGAAGAGCTACCATCGTGTTATGGAGTATAAATACTACCCTAACAGATCCACTGGATACACACCGTTCTTTATGGTCTATGGGCGGGCGGTCCTCCCAGTGATATCCGTCATGACTCACCTCGTGTGGAAGCCTATGTTGAGGCGGATAACGAGACAACCGGCAGGACACTTTGGATCGTTGGATGAAGAGCGAGATATGGCGGCTGCTCGCTCGGCGATTTACCAGCGGGATCTTCGTTGGTATCACGATCGCGGTCGAACCGAACCTTTCAAGAAGGAGACTTGGTGCTTGGCTCATTCAAGATCGACGAGATATGCACAAGCTATCCCCACCTTGGGAAGGGCCTTTTGTGGTCAGCAAGAATCTGCACTGTGGGTCATACTATCGATTGATGTTCGAGAGCATAAAGACTCACGACGTCGAAGAGGAGACCAACAGCCGTGGAACATAGCTCATCTTGACCTTATTATACCCGAGCCATCGGCTCTCCTTATGTACATACTATGACAATGTATATATTATGAATAAAAGCAATAAAACCGGAGCCTCGGCTAAAGCGGGTATCCGTTACGTAAACATCCGGTTTGGGTACATGGGTTGTTGTCTTAAAAGCGGCCTCGGTTTCTCCCCGAGCTTGCTTTTGGAAGCTTTTCGATGTCACTTGGGGGCTTGGTCGTATCCGAACCAATGCAACACCTCTTGATGGTAAAGCCACCGGATCACAGGGGACATGGTCAAGTCTGAACCAGTCACGCCTCTTGATCGGCTTAAGGCCATAGAATCACTTGGGGCTCGGTCGAACCCGAACCATTGCCACGCCACTTGATCGGCATAATGCCACGGTTTGATTGGGGACCTGGCTGACTTGAACCATGGCTACACCTTATTGGGAGCTTGGTCGTGTCCGACCATGGTAACACCAAATGATCGGCTCGATAAAGCCTCTTTTGCAAACGGTCTTATCATTGCCTTTGCTTCCGTATTTTTCATAACTATTATTAAAACCGGTTCAACCAGTCCATTGGCGAATTCGGTCTATTTTAATCCGGATATAACTTTTCGGTTTTACATTTTCTGTTGACATCCCATTGTGGAGTAACAGGGGGCTTCACATGACCCGGCATGGTTTACATGGTAAACCGGCATTCTAAACACAGGAGCTGTTCTCCTTTGATGGTAACGGTTTATACAACCTCCGCTTCAAGGTTGGCTAAACCAACTTCATGCCCGACGTTGGCAGGTATTTTTGTATCACAAAATTTTGATCATATACCTCAATATTTCATTATATATAAATATGAACGTCAAAAGCCGGCTGGCGACACAAGCCGCTGTGGCAGTTTAAGAATTTGTGACTGCAGGTGATATAGATTGAAGGTTTCGATTATTCAATCAAACAGTATCAGCACCTATGTGCAAAGGTTGCAGATTGAAGGCATAAAGGCATATTCAAAACAAAAATGATAGCTATTCTATTACAAGGCATTCAGAGGCCCAACGTTTGAATGGCGGCATGATTGGCAGCTTATGATGCATCAACGGCAGACGGATTAAGCTTCTGGCGGGTTGGCGTGAAGAAGATGGGTCGTGCGGCGTCGGATCAGCTTCTTCCTCCTCATCACCCGATGGCGGAAGTCATTGGTGGACCAGTCAATCGGGTTAAAGCACGAAAGACAGCCTCTTCACTTATAAGCTATGCGGATCAACGTCAGGGGCATAAGTGTGCTTACGGATTGGGGGAACAAGGTTCTGCACTTCCGGAATGACAACTTCCACCCGCCTGTTGTTTGCATCATAGAAAGAACGGTAAACCGCCAGGTTGGCTTCTGCTGCTAGTTGACTCGCCAGAGGACGCATCTCCTTTGTTATCCGTTTGAGGGCATCATTATCAAAAGCTTCGTCGTTTTCTTGAGCGCTGGGGAAGCCCTTGGCTATGTCAGCCGGATCAAGGTCTGCTATCCATGCTTTGGCGCGAGTTAGAGCCAATAAAGTGCCAGCCCGGGCCGCGGATCGTTTCAACTCTTCAAGTTGTGCCGGGATCATGGATAGCCGGTCCAGCGTGTCTTTGATCAAAGACGGAGCTGTATTATCATACGACGTCGCACATATGACTCATTGGGTGCGGTATCAGTTGCTCAATCAGCGTATCTGCGACCTTGAGCTTCTTCCGCATGTCCGAGCCGGATGAAATCGCTTCCTTATACCGGTTTAAAGAAGTTCAGGTTAAACCGGCGGAAATGTCGAAATGGAATAGTAATCACAAACCTTGGTGAAACATCTCTTACCAAAGATTGCAGAGGTCATGGCATTAATTTGGTGCCTTAGTCCGGTGAGCTCTTCTGTCACTGGTTTAAGAGCTGCTTCAGCATCTTCCGCCCGTTTTAGCAACCCGGCCTTCTCCGTCTCCCAGTTAGCCTGCTCAGATTTAAACCACTCCTTGAGCTGCTCCATAGTGGTCAAGGCGGTTTTCAACTCATCCTTGGCCTTGGAGGCTTACGCTTGTTGGGTCTCAGTTGGCACGAAGGTCATTGAGCTGTCCGTTTGTTGGCATATCTCACTCTGATAAAAAAAGGGATCACGTTAGTTGTTTCATCATGAAGTCCCAAGCTCAATACAGGTATTCAACTTGGCACTTGGGGGCTAATGGCTAATGGCTAATTGCTCAAACATGTTTTTCTACGGTGATACAACTTATAGTCCCGGTGTAACTATGCTCAGTTCAACCGGCCCTTGGGGGCTACTACACAACAAAAGTACAAGAGAGACATAACTCCTTACCTCATAGCGTTCCTTCATAAGATTCACCAGACCGGCTTCGAAGTCACGACTTGTGTAGAGTCGGTTCAGGAAGCCGGAGTGAAGTTCTTGGGCAGAGAAATTGTCATAAGCTGACAGATCAGTTTTTCCCTTCTCTTTGCTCATGGCAGTAGACTCTTCCTTGGCGCTGTGTTTTGATAGAGCAACCGGATTTCGAGGCGGTATAAGCGGTGCCCATCACTACGACATCATCATCTTTGGCCCGACCGCGGATTGGCATTCTTTCACAGGCTTGGTGCTTTCATACCGGGCTCGGCGGATCAACAAGCTGAAACCTGTTACTGCTGCAGGACTCAATGGAGCGAGGATGTGATGTTTCCACTTGGACAGCCGGTTCAACCTCTGGCGGATTAACCTGCTCGTCTTGGTTAACCCCGCGAGCTGTTTTTAGCGACTTCAGGCTTTTCGCCATGATGCTCTGGAGTCTTCTCCGGATCAATGTCCTGATGAGGGTCAAGGGTCTTCGCCTTCTTACTTAGCGAGCCTTGGTGCTGTAACACTTTGGGAGTTAGAGTGTGATAAACCGACAAATGCAAAAAGAAAAGTAATATGCTCACCCAGCAGCAACTTTAAGAGGAGGCGGTTGAGTGGTTGATGAACCGCCAGATGAGTTGGAAGAGGCACGTAATTGGATCGAGCGGATTGAGAGGACATCGGAAGAAACCTTTCAAGGATAACGCTTTTCGGAGAACAAATCACCTCACGGGCGGCGCTTACGGGTTGGGGTGTCGTAAACCGGATGGCGTAATTTGTTGACCGTTGTGCGGGTTGTCTGGCGTTCTTCAGCTTGCTGTGTCTTCAAAGAAAGATTTGGATTTAAATGAGCACGGGAGTGAGATTTTTTCACTTTCCGGACTGTGCGGCGAACTCTTTTAACCGGTACAAGATCAGATTCGGAAGAAAGAAGGATTACCTCAACAGGATCGGCATGGCTGGCCTCAGCATCATCCTGGGAATTGTAACTGTCAATAGGATGAATGGTAAAAAGGGACAAAGTAAATCAAGCTTTACCTCAGCTTCCGAATCTTCGTCTTCCGGCGGTTCAGAAGACTCGGCGGTTTTCCTCTTACCAGCTTTCTTGGTGGTCTTGGACTTTACACGATGACACCGGGCCGGTTTGGTTCATTTCCAGAAGGAGCTGTTGGCCTGAGAAGTAACAAGGATTAATATATATCAATAAGGCATTAAAAAGTCGGTAGAGCGATGAGCGGAGTCTTACTGCAGGCGGTTTGTTGGAAACACAGAACGGGGCCAACCCGGTTTGGCTGCAGACGGAGATCGGTTCATCGAGCATCCTTTTCACTGTCTAAGTTTTGCATAAATACAATTACTTCTCCTTCTTGAGGTTCAAGAGGGCATTCAGCATCTGGAACACGCCAATGAAGGACATTTTTGGAGGCTAAAGCGCCGGTGGTGACGTATCCATTGAGTTGTGTCTCAGTGATCTTGGACCGGACCCAATTGCAAGCTGAGAATTGTTTGGCCATTCCGGAAGAAAAAGCTGCAAAAGGAAAAGTAAAGACCGGTTCACCGTTAACGGTTCAGGCATATTATACAATGCTAAACCGGCAGTTTGGCATTCAGCTCCAATTTCCGGTTTAACTGAGGACTAATGGAGGATGGCGGATTAGCTATCAAAAAATTGAACCGCCCTTAGGAGGAAGAGACAGAACTGGAAAATCTGCTAAGTGTTGACAGAAACAGGTTTCACACATGAACGGAATTAATTTGGATCTACCGAAGGTTCAGTAAGAAAAAATTTCTGCGATCCATACAAGCTTTATAAAGGGCAAGGAAGTTCGGGCGTTCTATCAAGAGGGTCTGAATAAAAAGGAAGATTTGCAAAGTGCTAAACTGAAGGCGGAGCAGCAGCCACACAAGATATATGCTACGGTTGGATTAAAAAGCCATGGCAGAGCAGGTATGAATAGACTAGGGATGAACACCTATGAGCAGCGATATGAGCAGGGCCTTAAGATGCAGATCTAGGGTATGAGGAGGCCTTACCCGATGCAGGACAACGGAGGGCGCCGAGAGTCTCTGTACAACCAGGTTGATGCAGCGACCTTGTGTTGGTGCGGCGTTCAGAGGTCGGAGGCGGCGGCGGAGCTTGAGCTGGGCGTCGCGAGGAAGAAGAAGCGGAAGGAGGAAGAAGAAAAGGGCCTTCGATCTATTTATAATGAGACAATGGTGTGAGCACGAGAATCGAGGAGTTGAAAGCGGCGGATGGCGCGGCGGTCACCTCGATTTCGGGATAGTATTAAATGAAGGGAATCTTATTGTTTGGACTTCTTTAATGAAGATGACGTCAAGATGCTCGCTGTTCTTTGGGGTCGGAGGATAACGTCACGGCGGTTTAAACAGATGGCGGTTCTGAAATATGAAGGAAGATATTGAGTTTTTCCAAGATGTTGAAGATTAACATGAACAGGTTCAAGTCAATCTGGGGCCTAATGTTGGGGATGTAACTACTGAATATAAACCGCCCTGGAGGGGCCGGTTCACCTTCAGCTATAATTGGAGCACACGAAGACTCAGAAGGTGGCGATTCACCGTAGAGCTTAGAGGCCCGGAGCCCAGGGGCGAATTAGGGCCCATAATGGTAAAACCGCCATAACCATGTAACTTGTGTTGTAAGATAAGAGAAAGGAGAGACCGAGCCGGACACTTGTATGAGCCGGCCTCGGGACTCTGTAGACCGGCCGGACGTCAACTCGTGTATATAAGGGGACGACCCGGCGGCGGTTTAGGGACAGACAACTACAACTCGAGGCTTAGGCGAAGCTATTGCTCCCTAGTCGCCGAGATCACATCAATCCATCACAAACTAGGCGTAGGCTTTTACCTTCATCGAAGGGGCCGAACTAGTATAACCCCTGTGTCTTTGCGTCCGCTTTAACCCCTCTAAGTTAACCCATTCGATGGCCCCGCGACTAAGTCCTTTCATGAGGACATCTGCCGTGACAATTCCACGACAAGTGGCAAGATCCTAATCTTGGGGATGCCCAAGGCACCCCAAGGTAATATTCAAGGACAACCAAGAGCCTAAGCTTGTGGATGCCCCGGATACCATCCCCTCTTTCGTCTTCATTCATCGATAACATTACTTAGGGCTATATTTTTATTCACCACATGATATGTGTTTTGCTTGGAGCGTCATTTTATTTTGTTAGTATTTGTGTGATGTTATTTAGAATAATGTTTTGCATCTCTATTTTCAATAAAAATGTCAAGGATAGCCTTTACCATGCTTATTTTTCAAGTATACATGTTGCTGTTTCAAAACAGAAAGTTTATCGCTGTTGCAAAAATTACCTAGAAAAGCCAGAATATGATAAAATGTTGAAACTTTTTGCATACTGAGCTCTGATAAATTTTCTACAGTGTGTTAGAATTTCATAATGTTTGGAGTTAGGGAAGTATGATGAATGTTGCATTCTTTACAGACTATACTGTTTTGGCAAATTGCTGTTGTGTTTGCATTGTTTGCATATGTGTGCTTGTTTATTGATTCTATTTGAGTATAGGAGTATTAAATATGCAGAGGCATTTAGTACGCAATGTTGAATAATAATTTTAGTGATTTGTTACAGTAGAAAATGATAAGGTTTTTGCATTGGTTTATACTAACTTATCTCACGAGTTCTTGTTGAGTTTGGTGTGGATGAAGCTTTCGAGATTTAGGAAACCGTGATATGAGAGGAATAAAGGAGACACAAAAGCTCAAGCTTGGGGATGCCCAAGGCACCCCAAGATAATATTTCAAGAAGTCTCAAGCATCTAAGCTTCGGGATGCCCCGGTAGGCATCCCACCTTTCTTCTTCAACAATTATCGGTTAGTATCGGTTGAGCCTAAGTTTTTGCTTCTTCACATGATGAGTGCTATCCTTGAAATGTCGTTTATTTTGTTTTGCTTGTTGTTTGAATGATATCCCAAGATCTGAAATTCTTAAATGAGAGAGATTCTTCACAAAGCTACATAATTATTTAACTATTCATTGATCTTCACTTATATCTTTTTGGAGTAGTTTGTCATTTACTCGTGTGCTTCACTTATATCCTATGAGTAAATGGTTGAATGATTTGAATGTCATAAATCTGAAATTATATATGTTTCATATGCTTATCCCATGGGGAGTAATGACTTCACATATAAGAAGTAGAGGTGGTAAATTTATTGAAGGTTAGCAAACATTGTATTGGTCACTTGAACATTTCATGAAAGAATATTGAAGGAAGAGAGATTTCACATATAAATATACTATCTTGAACATCTTCTATGATTGTGAGCCCCATTAATTATTTTCAAACCTGAGCAAATTAGTTGAAGTTGGAGAAGGAAGACAACATAATGAGTTATGCTTGGGTATATTTGTATAGAAATTATATTGTTATGGATCCTCTAACATGTGGTGCTTGCTATTTAGAATCATTTGCTAACCAAAATATATGTACTAAGCGGGAATACTGCTTGTGCATACAAATTCCTTGAAACAAATTCACAAATAATTTAAACAAACTCCCCCAGGATTGGTGAAAGTTGGACGGCACCCGTTGTTTCGGACAAGCCGTGGAGTGTGATTGTTGGTTGAGGGGGAGTAAAATCTTTACCTTTCTGTTTGGGAACCGCCTATAATGTATCTAGTATGGAAGATATTGGGGATTCTTAGTCGTTATGTTGACAATGAAAGCATACCTATCAAAATTATTTTCATCTATGTTTTTGCTTCGAGCTCTGGCACTCCGCAAATCCCTGCTTCCCTTTGCAAAGGGCCTATCTTTTACCTTTATGCAAGAGTCAGTAGTATTCCTTCTCATTCCAACCTACTCTTTAGTTGGCAAGCATCATGTGATGGAAAGATCTAAGCATATATGGCCATTCAAATATATTTGATCATGAATTATTATTGTTGACATTACCCTTGAGGTAAAAGGTTGGGAGGCGAAACATTAAGCCCCTATCTTTCTCTGTGTTTGATGAATGCTATTTGTCCTAAAATATGCTTTGAGTGGTAGCAATCATGGAAGACTATATGATAGTTGAGTATGTGGGATTTGCTAAATCAAAGCTCTTACATAGACCCTTCTTGAAAATAAGATAAATTGCAATTGTTTGATGACTGAGAACATAGTTTGTTAGTTTTCAAGAATGTTTATGATCTATACTTTAACATGTGCATAGCTTGTTACTTGATCATGGGAAGCTTTATGATATGAGCTACTGCTATGACATATAATGATGCTAGAAAACGTGATTGAAATTATCATTGATCAAACTTGTGCACCTGCTAGCATTCACACTTCATAAATTATTTCTTTTATCATTTACCTACTCCAGGACGAGCAGGAATTAAGCTTGGGGATACTGATACGTCTCCAACGTATCTATAATTTATGAAGTATTCATGCTATTATATTATTTGTTTTGGATGTTTATGGGCTTTAATAAACACTTTTATCTTATTTTTGGGACTAACCTATTAACCGGAGGCCCATCCCAAATTGTTGTTTTCTTGCCTATTTCAGTGTTTCGAAGAAAAGGAATATCAAACGGAGTCCAAACGGAATGAAACCTTCGGGAGAGTTATTTTTGGAACGGAAGCAATCCAGGAGACTTGGAGTAGACGTCAGGGAAGCTTCGAGGAAGCCACTAGGCAGGGTGGCGTGCCCTACCCCCTGGGCTCGCCCCCAACCTCGTGGGCCCCTCGTGGCTCCCCTGACCGAATTCTTTCGCCTATATATGTCCATATAGCCTAATTACATCGGGGAACATAATAGATCGGGAGTTCCGCCGCCGCAAGCCTCTATAGCCACCAAAAACCAATCGGGACCCTGTTCCGGCACCCTGCCAGAGGGGGGATCCCTCACCAGTGGCCATCCCCATCATCCCGGCGCTCTCCATGACGAGGAGGAGTAGTTCACCCTCGGGGCTGAGGGTATGTACCAGTAGCTATGTGTTTGATCTCTCTCTCTCTCTCTCTCTCTCTCTCTCTCTCTCTCTCTCGTGTTCTTGATTACTTTATCTTGATGTATCGCGAGCTTTGCTATTATAGTTGGATCTTCTGATGTTTCTTCCCCTCTACTCTCTTGTAATGGATTTAGTTTTCCCTTCGAAGTTATCTTATCGGATTGAGTCTTTAAGGATTTGAGAACACTTGATGTATGTCTTGCATGTGCTTATCTGTGGTGACAACGGGATATCACGAGATCTACTTGATGTATGTTTTGGTGATCAACTTGCGGGTTCCGTAACATTGTGAACTGATGCATAGGGGTTGGCACACGTTTTCGTCTTGACTCTCCGGTAGAAAAACTTTGGGGCACTCTTTGAAGTTCTGTGTGTTGGTTGAATAGATGAATCTGAGATTGTGTGATGCATATCGTATAATCATACCCACGGATACTTGAGGTGACATTGGAGTATCTAGGTGAAATTAGGGTTTTGGTTGATTTGTGTCTTAAGGTGTTATTCTAGTACGAACTCTATGATAGATCGAATGGAAAGAATAGCTTCGTGTTATTTTACTACGGATTCTTGAATAGATCGATCAGAAAGGATAACTTTGAGGTGGTTTCGTGATGAGGACATCAATACCATTGTTACACCCACAGCCCCTGCTACTATACATACTGGACCAATTACTAGAGCTCGCGCATGCCAATTAAATTACCAGGTACTTTCGTTTCTTAGTAATGATTCTAATGTTCATGAGAATATGATGCTGCCTAAATTGGATACATTTGTTTTGCTTACAAATGAAGGGCCTAGCTTGGAGAAGGATGAACATTGGAGCAAGAACAAGCATGGTGTTGATGGCGTGCGCAAAGGAAACAAGAACGGAGTTTCCGGTGATGATTTCAGGACTTCGAAGCCACCATAATGAGTGAATGAAGCCTTGGACGAAATATACAAGATGCCACTTCATAAATTTTGTCCAGAGGCTATTCTAGGTACTGTGTCACCTTATTATTGGGCCAGGCCCATGTAATTTTGAAATACTTGAATATAGGCTGTTTTTAGAGTCCGTATGTGTGGGGAAACAAGAGTTAGGGTTGGTTTCGGACCCCTCCTCCAAGGGACACGAAATTCCCCCCTCTTCCTCCATATATAAAGCCCTTAGGGCATCGTTTAGACTTTGGGTTTTGTTTAGATCAAAAGTTCGCCATAGCTGCAACTTCGCGTACTTTGTTTGTGTTCAACGACCAGACAAAGGCGTCACAGAACCCCACCTTCATTAATAAAGCTTTCCTCTTATATTCGCAATATCCAGATTGCAATCTCAGTTTCTTGCTTGTTCTTTGTTTGCACGCAGGAAACAGACCCTCGTGGTCAGGTTGATCGTGCTCCGGCGTGGTCAACAACCTCTCGAAGTTGGTTTAGCGATTGCTAAGGCGCGATGTCCTCGCACGTTCGTAGTCGGATCGTGAAAGTCTACTCCTCTGAAACGATAATCACCATCTCATCGAAAGACGGGACACTGTTGCCTCTATCATTTTGTACCCTACCATAATCTCTTCGTTTGTTCTCCGCTATTAGTGACTTTAGAGTGACCCTTTGTTGCATGTCGAGGGATAGTTATATGATCCAATTATGTTATTATTGTTGAGAGAACTTGCACTAGTGAAAGTATGAACCCTAGGCCTTGTTTCAACGCATTGCAATACCGTTTGTGCTCACTTTTATCATTAGTTACCTTGCTGTTTTTATATTTTCAGATTACGAAAACCTATATCTACCATCCATATTGCACATGTATCACCATCTCTTCTCCGAACTAGTGCACCTATACAATTTACCATTGTATTGGGTGTGTTGGGGACACAAGAGACTCTTTGTTATTTGGTTGTAGGGTTGTTTGAGAGAGACCATCTTCATCCTACGCCTCCCACGGATTGATAAACCTTAGGTCATCCACTTGAAGGAAATTTGCTACTATCCTACAAACGTCTGCACTTGGAGGCCCAACAACGTCTACAAGGAGAAGGTTGCGTAGTAGACATCAAGTCTTAACATCCATTTCCAAATTTCATAATCATAAAATGCGGCAATTGCTAACATGATTCGGATGGACTTAAGCATCGCTACGGGTGAGAAGGTCTCATCGTAGTCAACTCCTTGAACTTGTCGAAAACCTTTCGCAACAAGTCTAGCTTTGTAGACAGTAACATTACCGTCAGTGTCAGTCTTCTTCTTGAAGATCCATTTATTCACCATGGCTTGCCGATCATCGGGCAAGTCAACCAAAGTCCCCACTTTGTTCTCATACATGGATCCCCTCTAAGATTTCATGGCCTCAATCCATTTTGCGGAATCTGGGCTCATCATCGCTTCCTCATAGTTCGTAGGTTCATCGTGGTCAAGTAACATGACCTCCAGAACAGGATTACTGTATCACTATGGGGCGGATCTTACTCTGGTTGACCTACGAGGTTCGGTAGTAACTTGATCTGAAGTTATATGCTCATCATCATTAGCTTCCTCACTAATTGGTGTAGGAGTCATAGGAACAAATTTCTGTGATGAACTACTTTCCTAAGGGAGCAGGTACAGTTACCACATCAAGTTCTACTTTCCTCCCACTCACTTCTTTCGAGAGAAACTCCTTCTCTAGAAAGGATCCATTCTTAGCAACGAATGTCTTGCCTTCGGATCTGTGATAGAAGGTGTACCCAATAGTCTCCTTTGGGTATCCTATGAAGACACATTTCTCTGATTTGGGTTCGAGCTTATCAGGTTGAAGCTTTTTCACATAAGCATCGCAGCCCCAAACTTTAAGAAACTTTAACTTTGGGTTCTTTCCAAACCATAATTCATAAGGTGTCATCTCAACGGATTTAGATGGTGCCCTGTTTAACGTGAATGCAGTCGTCTCTAAAGCATAACCCCAAAACGATAGCGTTAAATCAGTAAGAGACATCATAGATCGCACAATATCTAGTAAAGTACGATTACGACGTTCAGACACACCATTATGCTTTGGTGTTCTGGGTGGCATGAGTTGCGAAACTATTCCGCATTGTTTCAAATGAAGACCAAACTCGTAACTCAAATATTCTCCTCCACGATCAGATCGTAGAAACTTTATTTTCTTGTTACGATGATTTTTCACTTCACTCTGAAATTCTTTGAACTTTTTAAATATTTCAGACTTATGCTTCATCAAGTAGATATACCCATATCTACTCAAATCATCTGTGAAGGTGAGAAAATTGAAGTAAATATGCCCTAGAGTCAATAATAAAGTTATTATTTATTTCCTTATTTCATGATAAATGTTTATTATTCATGCTAGAATTGTATTAACCGGAAACATAATACATGTGTGAATACATAGACAAACATAGTGTCACTAGTGTGCCTCTACTTGACTACCTCGTTAATCAAAGATGGTTAAGTTTCCTAACCATAGACATGAGTTGTCGTTTGATTAACGGGATCACATCATTAGGAGAATGATGTGATTGACTTGACCCACTCCGTTAGCTTAGCACTTGATCGTTTAGTATATTGCTATTGCTTTCTTCATGACTTATACATGTTCCTATGACTATGATATTATGCAACTCCCGTTTACCGGAGGAACACTTTGTGTGCTATCAAACGTCACAAGTAACTGGGTGATTATAAAGGTGCTCTACAGGTGTCTCCAAAGGTACTTGTTGGGTTGGCGTATTTCGATTATCGGAGAGGTATCTCTGGGCCAACTCCGATTGTCGGAGAGGTATCTCTGGGCCAACTCGGTAATGCACATCACTATAAGCCTTGCAAGCATTGCAGCTAATGAGTTAGTTGTGGGATGATGTATTACTGAACGAGTAAAGAGACTTGCCGGTAACGAGATTGAACTAGGCATTGAGATACCGACGATCGAATCTCGGGCAAGTAACATACCGATGACAAAGGGAACAACGTATGTTGTGATGCGGTTTGACCGATAAAGATCTTCGTAGAATATGTGGGAGCCAATATGAGCATCCAGGTTCCGCTATTGGTTATTGACCAAGGCGTGTCTCGGTCATGTCTACATAGTTCTCGAACCCGTAGGGTCCGCACGCTTAAAGTTCGATGGCGGTTATATTATGAGTTTATGTGTTTTGATGTACCGAAGGTAGTTCGAAGTCTCGGATGAGATCGGGGACATGACGAGGAGTCTCGAAATGGTCGATACGTAAATATCGATATATTGGACGGCTATATTCGGACATCGGAAAGGTTCCAAGTGATTCGGGTATTTTCGGAGTACCGGGGAGTTACGGGAATTTACAGGGAGAAGTATTGGGCCTTATTGGGCCATACGGGAATAGAGGAGACAGGCTAAAAGGAAGGAGGCACGCGCCCCCCTTCTGGTCCGAATTGGACAAGGGGTGCAGCCCCCTTTTCCTTCTCCCTCTCCCCCTCTTTCCTTCTCTCCTACTCCGAAAAGGAAAGGGGAATCCTACTAGGACTTGGGAGAGTCCTAGTAGGACTCCCCACACTTGGCGCGCCCCCTCTAGGGCCGGCCTCTCCCTCCCTCCTTTATATACGGGGGCAGGGGGGCACCTCTAGACAACAATTGTTCCCTTGGATCTCTTAGCCGTGTGCGGTGCCCCCCTCCACCATAATCCACCTCGATAATATCGTAACAGTGCTTAGGCGAAGCCCTGCATCGGTAGAACATCATCATCGTCACCACGCCGTCGTGCTGTCGGAACTCTCCCTCAAAGCTCGGCTGGATCGGAGTTCGAGGGACATCATCGAGTTGAACGTGTGCTGAACTCGGAGGTGCCGTGCCTTCGGTACTTAATCGGTCGGACCGTGAAGACGTACGACTACATCAACAATATTGTGCTAATGCTTCCGCTTTCGGTCTATGAGGGTACGTGTACACACTCTCCCCTCTCGTTGCTATGCATCACCATGATCCTGTGTGTGCGTAGGATTTTTTTTGAAATTACTACGTTCCCCAACAGTGGCATCCGAGCCTGGTTTTATACGTAGATGTTATATGCACGAGTAGAACACAAGTGAGTAGTGGGCGATACAAGTCATACTACTTACCAGCATGTCATACTTTGGTTCAGCGGTATTGTTGGATGAAGCGGCCCGGACCGACATTACGCGTACGCTTACGCGAGACTGGTTTTACCGCCGTGCTATGCACACAGGTGACTAGCGGGTGTCAGTTTCTCCAACTTTAGTTGAACCGAGTGTGCCTACGCCCGGTCCTTGCGAAGGTTAAAACAACACCAACTTGACAAACTATCGTTGTGGTTTTGATGCGTAGATAAGAACGGTTCTTGCTCAGCCCGTAGCAGCCACGTAAAACTTGCAACAACAAAGTAGAGGACGTCTAACTTGTTTTTGCAGGGCATGTTGTGATGTGATATGGTCAATGCATGATGTTATATTTTATTGTATGAGATGATCATGTTTTGTAACGAGTTATCGGCAATCGGCAGAGCCATATGGTTGTCGCTTTATTGTATGCAATGCAATCGCTGTAATGCTTTACTTTATCACTAAGCGTTAGCGATAGTCGTAGAAGCATAAGATTGGCGAGACGACAACGATGCTACGATGGAGATCAAGGTGTCGCGCCGGTGACGATGGTGATCATGAGGGTGCTTTGGAGATGGAGATCACAAGCACAAGATGATGATGTCCATATCATATCACTTATATTCATTGCATGTGATGTTTATCTTTTATGCATCTAATCTTGCTTTGATTGTCGGTAGCATTATAAGATGATCTCTCACTAAATTCAAGATAAAAAGTGTTCTCCCTGAGTAAGCACCGTTGCCAAAGTTCGTCGTGCCCATACACCACGTGATGATCGGGTGTGATAAGCTCTACGTCCATCTACAATGGGTGCAAGCCAGTTTTGCACACGCAGAATACTTAGGTTAGACTTGACGAGCCTATCATATGCAGATATGGCCTCAGGACACTGGAGACCGAAAGGTCGAGCGTGAATTATATAGTAGATATGATCAACATAGTGATGTTCACCATTGAAAACTACTCCATCTCACGTGATGATCGGACATGGTTTAATTGATTTGGATCACGTGATCACTTAGATGATTAGAGAGATGTCAATCTAAGTGGGAGTTCTTAAGTAATATGATTAATTGAACTTTAATTTATCATGAACTTAGTCCTGGTAGTATTTGCATATCTATGTTGTAGATCAATAGCTCGCGATGTTGTTCCCCGTTTATTTTTTGATATGTTCCTAGAGAAAAATAAGTTGAAAAATGTTAGTAGCAATGATGCAGATTGGATCCGTGATCTGAGGTTTATCCTCATTGCTGCACAGAAGAATTATGTCCTCGATGCACCGCTAGGTGACATACCTATTGCAAGAGCAGATGCAGACGTTATGAACGTTTTGGCTAGCTCAATATGATGACTACTTGATAGTTTAGTGCTCCATGCTTAACGGCTTAGAATCGGGACTTCAAAGACGTTTTGAACGTCATGGACCATATGAGATGTTTCAGGAGTTGAATTTTATATTTCAAGCAAATACCCGAGTTGAGAGATATGAAGTCTCCAACAAGTTCTATAGCTAAAAGATGGAGGAGAATAGGTCAAGCAGTGAGCATGTGCTCAGATTATCTGGGTATTACAATCGCTTGAATCAAGTAGGAGTTAATCTTCCAGATAAGATAGTGATTGACAAAATTCTCTAGTCACCATCACCAAGTTAGTAGAACTACGTGATGAACTATAATATGCAAGGGATGATGAAAACATTTCCCAAGCTCTTCGTGGTGCTGAAATCGGCGAAGGTAGAATCAAGAAAAACATCAAGTGTTGATGGTTGACAAGATCACTAGTTTCAATAAAAAGGGCAAAGGGAAGAAGGGGAAATTCAAGAAGAACGGCAAGAAAGTTGTTGCTCAAGTGAAGAAACCCAAGTTTGGACCTAAGTCTGAGACTGAGTGCTTCTACTGCAAAGGGACTAGTCACTGGAAGCAGAACTGCCCCAATTATTTGGCGGATAAGAAGGATGGCAAAGTGAACAAAGGTATATTTGATATACATGTTATTGATGTGTACTTTACTAGTGTTTACAGCAACCCCTCAGTATTCGATACTAGTTCAGTTGCTAAGATTAGTAACTTCGAAGCGGAGTTGCAGAATGAGCGAGACTAGTTAAGGGTGAAGTGACGATGTGTGTTGGAAGTGGTTCCAAGATTGATATGATCATCATCGCACAGTCCCTATACTTTCGGATTAGTGTTGAACCTAAATAAGTGTTATTTGGTGTTTGCGTTGAGAATGAATATGATTTGATCATGTTTATTGCAATACAATTGTTCATTTAAGTTAGAGAACAATTGTTGTTCTATTTACATGAATAAAACCTTCTATGGTCATACACACCAACAAAAATGGTTTGTTGGATCTCGATTGTAGTGATACATATATTTATAATATTGAAGCCAAAAGATGCAAAGTTAATAATGATAGTGCAACTTATTGGTGTAAAGCGCATGAAGAAACTCCATGCTGATGCGATTTTGGAATCACTTGATGCTTGCGAACCATGCCTTATGGCCAAGATGACTAAAACTCCGTTCTCCGGAACAATGGAGCAAGCAACTGACTTATTGGAAATAATACATACTGGTGTATCCGATCCGATGAGTGTTGAAGCTCGCGGCGGGTATCGTTATTTTCTGACCTTCACAGATGATTTGAGCAGATATTGGTATATCTACTTGATGAAACATAATTCTGAAACATTTGAAAAGTTCATATAATTTCAGAGTGAAGTGGAAATCATCGTAACAAGATAATAAAGTTTCTACGATCTGATCGTGAAGGAGGATATTTGAGTTACGAATTTGGTCTTCATTTAAAACAATGCGAAATAGTTTCGCAACTCACGCCACCCGAAACACCACAGCGTAATGGTGTGTCCGAACGTCGTAATCGTACTTTACTAGATATGGTGCGATCTATGATGTCTCTTACCAATATACCACTATCATTTTGGGGTTATGCATTAGAGACAGCTACATTCACGTTAAATAGGGCACCATCGAAATCCGTTGAGACGACACCTTATGAACTGTGGTTTGTCAACAAACCAAAGTTGTCGTTTCCTAAAGTTTGGGGTTGCGATGCTTATGTGAAAAGTTGTAACCTGATAAGCTCGAACCCAAATTGGAGAATTTTGTCTTCATAGGATACCCAAAGGAGACAGTTGGGTACACCTTCTATCATAGATCCGAAGGCAAGACATTCGTTGCTAAGAATGGATCCTTTCTAGAGAAGGAGTTTCTCTCGAAAGAAGTGAGTGGGAGGAAAGTAGAACTTGATGAGCTAATTATACCTGCTCCCTTATTGGAAAGTAGTTTATCACAGAAATCTGTTCCTGCGACTCCTACACCAATTAGTGAGGAAGCTAATGATGATGATCATGTAACTTCAGATCAAGTTACTACCGAACCTCATAGGTAAACCAGAGTAAGATCCGGACCAGAGTGGTACGGTAATCCTGTTCTGGAGGTCATGTTACTTGACCATGACGAACCTACGAACTATGAGGAAGCGATGATGAGCCCAGATTCTGCAAAATGGTTTAAGGCCATGAAATCTGAGATGGGATCCATGTATAAGAACAAAGTATAGACTTTGATTGACTTGCCCGATGATTGGTGAGCCATTGAGATTAAATGGATCTTCAAGAGAAGAAGGACGATGATAGTAGTGTTACTATCTACAAAGCTAGAATTGTCGCAAAAGGTTTTCGACAAGTTCAAAGGTGTTGACTACGATGAGAGTTTCTCACTCGTATCTATGCTTAAGTCTATCTGAATCATGTTGGCAATTGCCGCATTTTATGAAATCTGGCAAATGGATAAACAAAACTACATTCCTTAATGGATTAATTAAAGAAGAGTTGTATAGGATGCAACTAGAAGATTTTGTCAATCCTAAAGGTGCTAACAAAATATGCAAGCTCCAGCGATCCATCTATGGACTGGTGCAAGCATCTCGGAGTTGGAATATACGCTTTGATGAGTTGATCAAAGCATATAGTTCTATACAGACTTACGGTGAAGCATGTATTTACAAGAAAGTGAGTGGGAGCACTACAACATTTCTGATAAGTATATGTGAATAACGTATTGTTGATCGGAAATAATGTAGAATTATTCTGCAAAGCATACATGAGTGTTTGAAAGGAGTTTTTCAAAGAAAGACCTCAGTGAAGATGCTTACATATTGAGCATAAATATTTATAGAGATAGATCAAGACGCTTGATAATTTTTTTCAATGAGTACATACCTTGACAAGATTTTTGAAGTAGTTCAAAATGGAACAGTCAAAGAAAGAGTTCTTGCCTGTGTTACAAAGGTGTGAGATTGAGTAAAGCTTAAAACCCGACCACGGCAGAAGATAGAAAGAGAATGAAAATAATTCCCTATGCCTCAGCCATAGGTTCTATAAAGTATGCCAAGCTGTGTGCCAGATCTATTGTATACCATACACTGTGTTTAGCAAGGAAGTACAATAGTGATCTAGGAGTAGATCACTGGACAGCGGTCAAAATTATCCTTAGTGGATTAAGGATATGTTTCTCGATTATGGAGGTGTAAAAAGGTTCGTCGTAAAGGGTTACATCGATGCAAGCATTGACACTAATCCAGATGACTATAAGTCTTAATGTGGATACATATTGAAAGTGGGAGCAATTAGCTAAAGTAGCTCCGTGCAGAGCATTGTGGACATAGAAATTTGCGAAATATATACGGATCTGAATGTGGCAGACCCGTTGACTAGACTTCTCTCATAAGCAAAACATGATTACACCTTAGTACTCTTTGGGTGTTAATCACATAGCCATGCGAAATGGATTATTGACTCTAGTAAACCCTTTGGGTGTTAGTCACACAGCAATGTGAACTGACATAAAGATGTGAACTATTGGTGTTAAATCACATGACGATGTGAACTAGATTATTGACTCTAGTGCAAGTTGGAGACTGAAGGAAATATGCCCTAGAGGCAATAATAAAGTTATTCTTTATTTCCTTATTTCATGATAAATGTTTATTATTCATGCTAGAATTATATTAACCGGAAACATAATACATGTGTGAATACATAGACAAACATAGTGTCACTAGTGTGCCTCTACTTGACTAGCTCATTAATCAAAGATGGTTAAGTTTCCTAACCATAGACATGAGTTGTCGTTTCATTAACGGGATCACATCATTAGGAGAATGATGTGATTGACTTGACCCACTCCGTTAGCTTAGCAATTGATCGTTTAGTATATTGCTATTGATTTCTTCATGACTTATACATGTTCCTATGACTATGAGATTATGCAACTCCCGTTTACCGGAGGAGCACTTTGTGTGCTACCAAACGTCACAACGTTACTGGGTGATTATAAAGGTGCTCTACAGGTGTCTCCGAAGGTACTTGTTGGGTTGGCGTATTTCGAGATTAGGATTTGTCACTCCGATTGTCGGAGAGGTATCTCTGGGCCCACTCGGTAATGCACATCACTATAAGCCTTGCAAGCATTGCAGCTAATGAGTTAGTTGCGGGATGATGTATTACGGAACGAGTAAATAGACTTGCCGGTAACGAGATTGAACTAGGTATTGAGATACCTACGATCGAATCTGGGCAAGTAATATACCGATGACAAAGGGAACAACGTATGTTGTTATGCGGTTTGACCGATAAAGATCTTCGTAGAATATGTGGGAGCCAATATGAGCATCCAGGTTCCGCTATTGTTTATTGACCGGAGACGTGTCTCGGTCATGTCTACATAGTTCTCGAACCCGTAGGGTCCGCACGCTTAAAGTTCGATGACGGTTATATTATGATTTTATGCGTTTTGATGTACCGAAGGTAGTTCAAAGTCCCGGATGAGATCGGGGACATGACGAGGAGTCTCAAAATGGTCGATACGTAAAGACCGATATATTGGACGACTATAGTCGGACATTGGAAAGGTTCCGTGTGATTCGGGTATTTTCGGAGTACCGGGGAGTTACGGGAATTCACCGGGAGAAGTATTGGGCCTTATTGGGCCATACGGGAATAGAGGAGAGAGGCCAAAAGGAAGGAGGCGAGCGCCCCCCTTCTGGTCCGAATTGGACAAGGGGTGCAGCCCCCTTTTCCTTCTCCCTCACCCCCTCTTTCCTTCTCTCCTACTCCGGAAAGGAAAGGGGAATCCTACTAGGACTTGGGAGTCCTAGTAGGACTCCCCACACTTGCGCGCCCCCTCTAGGGCCGGCCTCTCCCTCCCTCCTTTATATACGCGGGCAGGGGGGCACCTCTAGACAACAATTGATCCCTTGGATCTCTTAGCCGTGTGCGGTGCCCCCCACCACCATAATCCACCTCAATAATATCGTAGCAGTGCTTAGGTGAAGCCCTGCGTCGGTAGAACATCATCATCATCACCACGCCGTCGTGCTGACAGAACTCTCCCTCAAAGCTCGGCTGGATAGGAGTTCGAGGGACGTCATCGAGTTGAACGTGTGCTGAACTCGGAGGTGTCGTGCGTTCGGTACTTAATCGGTCGGATCGTGAAGACATACGACTACATCAACCGTGTTGTCCTAACGCTTCCGCTTTCGGTCTACGAGGGTACGTGGACACACTCTCCCCTCTTGTTGCTATGCATCACCATGATCCTGTGTGTGCGTAGGATATTTTTTTGAAATTACTACGTTCCCCAACAAAAATAAGGATACCCGCCGTGAGCCTCAACATTCATCGGACCACATACATTAGTATGTATGATTTCCAACAAATCTGTTGCTCGCTCCATTGTTCCGGAGAACGGCGTTTTAGTCATCTTGCCCATGAGGCATGGTTCGTAAGTACCAAGTGATTCATAATCAAGTGATTCCAAAAGTCTATCAGAATGGAGTTTCTTCATGCGCTTTACACCAATATGACCTAAACGGCAGTGCCACAAAGAAGTTGCATTATCATTATCAACTCTGCATCTTTTGGCTTCAATATTATGAATATGTGTGTCACTACTATCGAGATTTAACATAAATAGACTATTGTTCAAGGGTGCATGACCATAAAAGATATTACGCATATAAATAGAACAACCATTATTCTCCGATTTAAATGAATAACCATCTCGCATCAAACAAGATCCAGATATAATGTTCCTGCTCAACACTGGCACCAAATAATAATTATTCAGGTCTAAAACTAATCCTGAAGGTAAATGTAGAGGTAGCGTGCCGGCCGCGATCACATCGACTTTGGAACCATTTCCCACGCGCATCGTCACCTCGTCCTTAGCCAATCTTCGCTCAATCCGTAGTCCCTGTTTCGAGTTGTAAATATTAGCGACAGAACCAGTATCAAATACCCAGGCACTCCTGTGAGCATTAGTAAGGTACACATCAATAACATGTATATCACATATACCCCTTTGTTCACCTTGCCATCCTTCTTATCCGTCAAATACTTGGGGCAGTTCCGCTTCCAGTGACCAGTCCCTTTGCAGTAGAAGCACTCAGTCTCAGCCTTAGGTCCAGACTTGGGCTTCTTCACTTGAGCAGCAATTTGCTTCCCATTCTTTTTGAAGTTTCCCTTCTTCCCTTTACCCTTTTTCTTGAAACTGGTGGTCTTGTTGACCATCAACACTTGATGCGCCTTCTTGATTTCTACCTCCGCAGCCTTTAGCATTGTGAACAGCTCTTCATCACGAAGCTCTTGTAGCTTGGTGGCAGTGATTGAAGAATTCTGTCAATGACAGTATCATCAGGAAGATTAACTCCCAGTTGAATCAAGTGATTGTTATACCCAGACATTTTGAGTATATGCTCACTGTCAGAACTATTCTCCTCCATCTTCCAGCTGTAGAACTTATTGGAGACTTCATATCTCTCAATCCGGCATTTGCTTGAAATATTAACTTCAACTCCTGGAACATCTCATATGCTCCATGATGTTCAAAACGTTGTTGAAGTCCCGGTTCTAAGCTGTAAAGCATGGCGCACTGAACTATCGAGTAGCCATCAGCTTTGCTCTGCCAGACGTTCATAACATCTGGCGTTGCTCCTGCAGCGGGTTTGGCACCTAGCAGTGCTTCCAGGATGTAATTCTTCTGTGCAGCAATGAGGATAATTCTCAAGTTACGGACCCAGTCCGCCTACCATCATCTTTCAACTTAGCTTTCTCTAGGAACGCATCAAAATTCAATGGGACAACAGCACGGGCCATCTATCTACAACAACATAGACATGCAAAATACAATTAGGTACTAAGTTCATGATAAATTAAAGTTCAATTAATCAAATTACTCAAGAACTCCCACTTAGATAGACATCCTCTAATCATCTAAGTGATCACATGATCCAAATCAACTAAACCATGTCCGATCATCACGTGAGATGGAGTAGTTTTCAATGGTGAACATCACTATGTTGATCATATCTACTATATGATTCACGCTCGACCTTTCGGTCTCAGTGTTCCGAGGCCATATCTGCATATGCTAGGCTCATCAAGTTTAACCTGAGTATTCTGCATGTGCAAAACTAGCTTGCACCCGTTGTATGTGAACGTAGAGCTTATCACACCGATCATCACGTGGTGTCTCGGCACGATGAACTTTCGCAACGGTGCATACTCAGGGAGAACACTTGTACCTTGAAATTTAGTGAGAGATCATCTTATAATTCTACCGTCGAACTAAGAAAAATAAGATGCATAAAGGATAAACATCACATGCAATCAATATAAGTGATATGATATGGCCATCATCATCTTGTGCCTTTGATCTCCATCTCCAAAGCACCAGCATGATCACCATCGGCATCGACGCGACACCTTGATCTCCATCGTAGCATCGTTGTCATCTCGCCAACTATTGCTTCTACGACTATCACTACCGCTTAGTGATAAAGTAAAGCAATTACATGGCGATTGCATTTCATACAATAAAGCGACCACCATATGGCTCCTGCCAGTTGCCGATAACTGTGTTACAAAACATGATCATCTCATACAATAAAATTTAGTATCATGTCTTGACCATATCACATCACAACATGCCCTGCAAAAACAAGTTAGACGTCCTCTACTTTGTTGTTGCAAGTTTTACATGGCTGCTACGGGCTGAGCAAGAACCGTTCTTACCTACGCATCAAAACCATAACGATTTTTCGTCAAGTATGTGATGTTTTAACCTTAAACAAGGACCGGGCGTAGCCACACTCGATTCAACTAAAGTTGGAGAAACTGACACCCACCAACCACCTGTGTGTGAAGCACGTCGGTAGAACCAGTCTTGCGTAAGCGTACGCGTAAGGTCGGTCCAGGCCGCTTCGTCCAACAATACCACCGAATCAAAGTATGACATCCTGGTAAGAAGTATGACTATTATCGCCCATAACTCACTTGTTTTCTACTCGTGCATATAACATCTACGCATAAACCTGGCTCGGATGCCACTTAGGGAACGTAGTAATTTCAAAAAAATTCCTACGCACACGCAAGATCATGGTGATGCATAGCAACGAGAGGGGAGAGTGTTGTCTACGTACCCTCGTAGACCATAAGCGGAAGCATTATGACAACATGGTTGATGTAGTCGTACGTCTTCACGATCGACCGATCCTAGCACCGAAGGTACGACACCTCCATGATCTGCACACGTTCGGCTCGGTGACGTCCCACGAACTCACGATCCAGTAGAGTGTCGGGGAAGAGCTTCGTCAGCACGACGGCATGATGACGGTGATGATGAAGCTACCGGCGTAGGGCTTTGCCTAAGCACTACGATGATTTGACCGAGGTGGATTATGGTGGAGGGGGGCACCTCACACGGCTAAGAGATCAATGATCAACTTGTGTCTATGGGGTGCCCCCCTCCCCGTATATAAAGAGTGGAGGAGGGGGAGGGGGCCGGTGTAAGGGCATCTGTAGCCCTAAGATGTTTTGGTGATTGATGACAATGCTTTTGCGGACTAATCGTGTGCACTGAGCTTTTTAGAGATTCATCCTTTGGCACGAGACGATTCCCTCCCCTTGGAGTTTGAAGCAAAGACGATGTAGTCTTTTCAATTTAGTTTGGTGGACTAGTTTCGTAGAGATCACCGTACTATCAAGAGGGGTCCGCTTTGGAAAGGCTAGGGTGGAATCATCACGTACACATCCCTTGCACACCTTCCGAGCCTTTCCCCTTCATTGGAGAGCTCGTTCTTGTCCCCCTTGTGCCTGTGCTGGTCTGAGCGGTAGTACCGCAGGATGGAGCGGTAGTACCGCTTGGGTGCTATAAGCGGCAGTACCGCTCCTCAGCGGTAGTACCGCTTGTAGCCCCAGCCGTAGTACCGCTGCGGTTTCGTGCTAGTTCCGCCTCGATTTGAAGGCCCGTTTTTCGTGTCGGACTTTACGGTACCAGCCGCGGCAGGACTGGCGGTAGTACCGCGGGGAGGAGCGGTAGTACCGCTTAGGCTGATAAGCGGTAGTACCGCTGGCCTAGCGGTGGTACCGCTCTCTACGGGGCTGGTGGGGGGGTAACGGTTGGCTTGTTTCCCCCTCTATATAAGTGGGTCTTCTTCTCCAAAGTTGACCCACCTCTTCCCCCAAAAGCTCCATTGTTGCTCCAAGCTCCATTTTCGCCCGATCTCTCTCCCTGGCCAATCAAACTTGTTGATTTTCTCGGGATTGGTTGAGAAGGCCCCGATCTACACTTCCACCAAGAGAAATTTGATTCCCCCACTAATCCCTAGCGGATCTTGTTACTCTTGGGTGTTTGAGCACCCTAGACGGTTGAGGTCACCGTGAAGCCATAGTCCATTGTGGTGAAGCTTCGTGGTGTTGTTGGGAGCCTCCAATTAAGTTGTGGAGATTGCCTCAACCTTGTTTTTAAAGGTTCGGTCGCCGCCTTCAAGGGCACTAATAGTGGAATCACGGCATCTTGCCTTGTCCGAGGGCGTGAGGAGAATACAGTGGCCCTAGTGGCTTCTTGGGGAGCATTGTGCCTCCACACCGCTCTAACGGAGACGTACTTCCCCTTAAAAGGAAGGAACTTCGGTAACACATCCTCGTCTCCACCGGCTCCACTCTTGGTTATCTCGTGCCTTTACTTGTGCAAGCTTATTTGTGTTATATCCTTTGCTTGCTTGTGTGCTTGTTGTTGTGGCATCATATAGGTTGCTCACCTAGTTGCATTTCTAGACAACCTACTTTGATGCAAAGTTTAATTTTGTAAAGAAAACTAAAAATTGTTAATTGCCTATTCACCCCCTCTCTAGTCAACTATATCGATCCTTTCAATTGGTATCAGAGCATCTTCTCTTTTTAAGGACTTTATCGTCCGAAGAGTATGTTTGACGTCGAAGACGATGTGGGAGAGCACTCCGGTGCGAATCCGATATAAATCTCTGAGGAGATGGGGTAACTTCGATCTCACGTGAGGAATTCAATGTGGCGTTGGACACATTGAAAACCTCCATGACGACTGAGGTCAAGGACATGTTTAAGGAATTCTTAGAAGGGCTTAAACTTTCCACCGCACCTGTGAAAGTGGGTGATCCCGCCAACACGGGGACGGATGATAACCCTGACAAGGGGGAAGCTACTAGTGAGAAAGCTCCTTCGTCTAGTGGTAAGAATGGCACCGGCATCTTTGCCTGTGTGCAACCTCCACCCGTTTATGGTGGACTGATTCCTTCTACTCATTTGAATCATGCCGGTCCTCCCCCCAAGATTGATAAAAAGGAGGATTTTGATTCTTGGGTCTATTGTTTTAAGCGTCATTTAAATCTACCTTTGGAGAATCATTGAAGAAGGTTTTTATCCACAAGATCGGAGCAACTTCACTCCTAGAGAAGCCGTGGATGATCAATTTAACGAGAATGCTCTCTTCATCATCCAAGAAGCAATCCTTCCCGAAGACCTCCCACATCTCCGGCCCTACTCATTGGCCAAATATGCTTGGCTCAAAGTGGTTTCCCTCTATCGGGGAAGCGCAAGCATTCAACGTTCCAATTATGAAGTGGTTCAAGATGAAGCCGATGAGTTTGCTATGAAAGAAGATGAAGAACCTTGTGAACTTTATCGGAGAGTGAGGGAGTCCTGGATTAGGGGGTGTCCGGATGGCCGGACTATGACCTTTGGCTGGACTCCTGGACTATGAAGATACAAGATTGAAGACTTCGTCCCGTGTCCGGATGGGACTTTCCTTGGCGTGGAAGGCAAGCTTGGCGATACGAATATGTAGATCTCCTCCCGTTGTAACCGACTCTATGTAACCCTAACCCTCTCCGGTGTCTATATAAACCGGAGGGTTTTAGTCCGTAGGACGAACAACAATCATACCATAGGCTAGCTTATAGGGTTTAGCCTCTCTGATCTCGTGGTAGATATACTCTTGTACTACCCATATCATCAATATTAATCAAGAAGGAGTAGGGTTTTACCTCCATCGAGAGGGCCCGAACCTGGGTAAAAACATCGTGTACCTTGTCTCCTGTTACCATCCGCCTAGACGCACACTTCGGGACCCCCTACCCGAGATCTGCCGGTTTTGACACCGACATTGGTGCTTTCATTGAGAGTTCCTCTGTGTCGTCATCTTTAGGCCCGATGGCTCCTCCGATCATCAACAATGATGCGGTCCAGGGTGAGACTTTTCTCCCCAGACAGATCTTCGTATTCGGCGGCTTTGCACTGCGGGCCAATTCACTTGGCCATCTGGAGCAGATTGAAAGCTACGCCACTAGCCATCAGGTCAGATTTGGAAGTTTAAACTACACGGCCGACGTCCGCGGAGACTTGATCTTCGACGGGTTCGAGCTAGAGCCAAGCGCGCCGCCTTGTCACGATGGGCATGATCTAGCTCTGCGAACATGCCACAGAGCCGCACCGATGTCGCTCCGACCCTTAGCTCGGGCCGATCTGTTAATGTCGAGGACGGGTGGCTGGACACCACCTCGGGGCTGCAATCTCTCGACGATCGAGCCAACATCATACCTGTCCTTTGCGCGGCTTCGTGGCTCCAAGGTGCGGACTCCGAACCTTCCGCCCCGCTAATCGAATCAATTGGGCGCCGATCATGGAGTTCACCGCGCGGACATCTTCGGCACTTCGCCCTTGGCGACATTCTGAATTCACAAAGGTCTCTCTCTTATCGGAGAGCCTGGCGGACTATGGTCAGCAAGGTTGGGATGCGACGACGAAGAAATTCAAAGCCCACCCACCACCCGCCGTAGCCACCGTCGATGATTTAACCGACATGCCCGACTTCGACTCCGATGACATCGGCGGTATGGGCGCCGATGCAGAAGGCGACCAAGAACCAGCGCCTACGAGGGCACTTTGGAAGGCCACCTCGTCGTATGACATATACATGGTGGACACCCCAAAAGAAGGAGCAGCGATGGAACAACGGAGGATGACCCCTCCAAGAAACAGCCTAAGCGCCCGCGTCAGCGGCGCCGCTCTAAATCCAGCCACAGCAAAAATGGCGATTCCGGCACGGGAGATAATAACACCCCGGACAGTGCCGAAGACAACCCCCTCTAGAAGGATTCAACACAGGAGGATGGAGAAGCCAGGCCTCATGAGAGAGCGGCAGACAGAGAGGTAGAGGACGATAATTACATGCCTCCCTCCGAAGACGAGGCAAGCCTCGACGACGACGAATTTGTCGTGCCTGAGGATCCCGTCGAACAGTAGCATTTCAAACGTAGGCTTATGGCCACGGCGAGCAGCCTCAAGAAAAACCAGCAACAGCTTAGAGCTGACCAAGACTTGCTAGCCGACAGATGGACTGATGTCCTTGCGGCTGAAGAGTGCGAACTCGAACGCCCCTCCAAGAGCTACCCAAAACACAGGCTGCTACCCCGATTAGAGGAGGAAGCACAAAGACCTACATCACCAGCGCATGATGTGGCCGACCGACCAGCTCGTGGCCGCGACAGAGCGGCCTCTAGGCCCTCCACTCAAGCCGCGCCACGGCGTCGCTCAAAGAATACCAAGGCACGGGGAAATGCGCCAGACCTGCGAGATATATTGGAGGACAGGGCAAGGCAAACAAGATCGATCTATGGATCGCGTGGGCGCCCCACGACACGTGACGATAACCGTCATGCCGGATATGGTAAATCCGGCCGGGCCAAACAGAGTAGACAAAGCTCATTTGAGCTACGTCGTGATATAGCCCAATACAGAGGCGCCGCACACCCGCTATGCTTCACAGATGAAGTAATGGATCATCAAATCCCCGAGGGTTTCAAACCCCTAAACATCGAATCATACGATGGCACAACAGGTCCGGCGGTATGGATCGAGGATTATCTCCTTCATATCCACATGGCCCGCGGCGATGATCTACAGGCCATCAAATACCTCCCACTCAAGCTTAAAGGACCAGCTCGAAATTGGCTTAACAGCTTGCCAGCAGAATCAATAGGTTGTTGGGAGGACCTGGAAGCCGCATTCCTCGACAACTTCCAGGGCACCTATGTGCGACCGCCAGACGCCAATGACCTAAGCCACATAATTCAGCAGCCAGAGGAATCGGCCAGACAATTCTGGACACGGTTCCTAACCAAGAAAAATCAAATAGTCGACTGTCCGGACGCAGAGGCCCTTGCAGCCTTCAAGCACAACATCCGTGATGAGTTGCTTGCCCGGCACCTAGGACAGGAAAAGCCGAAATCCATGGCAGCCCTCACAACACTCATGACCCGCTTTTGCACGGGAGAAGACAGCTGGCTAGCTCGTAGTAATAACATAACCAAAAGCCCTGGTAATTCGGATACCAAGGACAACATTGGCAGGTCGCGTCGCAACAAGCAAAAACGCCGCATTAACAGCGACAATGCTGAGATTCTGGCAGTTAATGCGGATTCGAGGCTCTAAACCGGTCAGCGGAAAAAGCCATTCAAAAGAAATACTCGGGCCCGTCCCAATTTGGACCGAATACCCGATTGCTCATGCGGATACACGGCACCCTCGAAAACCAGCCAACCACACCAACAGGATTGTTGGGTGTTCAAGCAGCGAGCAAGCTAAACGCCAAAAACAATGACAAGGGGCTGCATAGCGATGACAAGGAGGAGCCTCGGCCGCCGAACAATAGGGGATAGAAGGGCTTCCCCCCAGAAGTGCGGACGGTGAACATGATATCGCAACCCACATACCCAAAAGGGAGCGAAGCGTGCACTCGAGGGGCGTATATGCGTTGGAGCGAGTCGCCCCAAAGTTCAACCGATGGTCCTCCCGCCCGATCACTTTTGATCGAAGGGACCACCCACTAGCATCCGCCATGGCGGATTCACGCATTGGTTCTAGACCCAATCATTGACGGATTTCACCTCACTAGAGTCCTTATGGACGGCGGCAACATCTGAACCTGCTTTATCGGGATACGGTCACGAAAAATGGGCATAGATCCCTCAAGGATTAAACCCACAAAGACGACCTTTAAAGCGTCATACCAGGTGTAGAGGCCAATCTGTATAGGCTCGATTACACTTGAGGTGGTCTTTGGATCCCGGATAATTTCTGAAGCGAGGAGTTAATCTTGACATAGTCCCGTTCATGCATGGCTATCACGCCTTTGCTCGGACGAACCGCATTGCAAAGTTCAATGTGGTGTCGCACTACGCATATCTCAAGCTCAAGATGCCAGGCCCTCGAGGATTCATTGCGGTAAATGTAAACACCAAACGCTCTCTCTGAACGGAGGAGCATACGGCGGCCCTCGCGGCAGAAGTACAAAGCAGCCTCTCAAGGCAATTCTCCAGTCCGGCCATTAAACGTCCGGACACCGTCAAGCGCGCCCTGAGTAACCTACAACAAGACCGCCTGGCACGTTCCGAGCACGCGTAGCAATGCGGCCCAACCCCAGCCCTCGCGAAACTACGAAACCAGTACTACGCGTACATAACTACGCTCCGGAAATACCATGGGCATAGGGGGAGGGGCACGACCACGGCATGCCCAAAATGCGGCTCAACCGCAGTAGGGGCTCCCGATTTTGTCATTCTTTTTCTTACTTTCAGGACTCCGCTCTATGGAAGGCCTGTCCGGCAGTACAATCGCCGAACACACGATGCAACAGCCAGGGAGGCAGAAAGCTACGTCGAGTGTCCAGTTGGTCTCTATAACGAGCAGTATACTTGTTTCGCATATCATCCCGCAGCTTGACCCTGGAGGGGGACATGTTAAATAATCCCATCTCTTTCTTATCGCACTATTTGTATCGTTCTGCTTTTACCGCAGACTTTTCGAATAAACAATACATAGCTTTTGTCTATTGGGGCTTACGTACCCCAGAATATGGTGTGAGAAGTCTGAACACTCTCATGAGTGTGGCACCCCGAACTTATAGCATTATATGCATCGGCTCTGAATCATGTCTTGGGTCAATAGTTGGGTTCGTCCGGCTCCCATGTTTTGGTACCTTACATTCCGTTATATCGGCTAAGGTAGCACTGGGAGAACCACTGCGATTGTGCCCCGGTTGAGCTGGGCTAAGCACATCAGTGGAGAAAGCTAAAACTGACCGTCATGATAGCGCGAGAGCTGGTCGCTGTTCGATAGGTTTGTGTTGAGCGCCTCCCTCGAAGGACCAATAATGGGAAAAAGAGCGCTCAAGTTTATCCCGAACACCCCAAAGACTTTCGTGGCATGGGGGCGTAAGTTTACGACTTCGCCATCTCTCAAATTTAATAAGCGGCTGCATAGAAGGTAATATTTTAAATTCAAAAGCATTGCTTAGCGCATATGAACAAGTTTTCAGCGTACAGGATCACAAATGCGAGTTTACTCAAAAATTACATCTTTGGAGCACTCATCCGCTATACGGCGGGCACCTTTCAGGACGCCCTCATAATACATCTCGGGCTTGCGATGCTCCTTGCCCGGCGGTGGTCCGTCCGTCACAAGCTTCTCAGCGTCCATCTTGCCCCAGTGCACTTTAGCACGGGCAAGGGCCCTACGGGTACCTTCGATGCATACGGAGTGCTTGATGACTTCAAGCCTTGGACAGGCATCCACCAGCCGCCTTACCAGCCCGAAGTAGCTCCCAGGCATAGCTTCCCCAGGCCACAGCCGGACTACGAGACCCTTCATGACCTGTTCGGCCGCCTTATGGAGCTCGACCAGCTGCTTCACTGGTCGCTCAAAACACCGGTGTCCGCCTCGACATCTTGAGACAGAACACCTTCTCCATCGAGCTCCCCTCTTCGGCTCGGTAGAATGCGGCAGCGTCGGACACACTCCGGGGAAGATCTGCGAATGCTCATGGAGAGCTCCGGACTCGGGTAAGTAACAAGTAATTCACTTTCACGTGCTTGCTTTGCATAAAGAATGCCTTACCCGCCGCTATCTTCTTCATCGCCTCAATTTCCTGGAGGGCTTTTTGGGCTTCGGCCTTGGCAGATTTGGCGCTCTCAAGCGCCAAGGCGAGCTCGGACTCTCGAGTCTTTGAGTCAAGCTCCAAACTCTTGTGTTTTTCCACGAGAGCCTGGAGCTCTTGCTGCACCTCCGCCACCCGCGCCTCCTACTTTTCTCGCTGGGTACGCTCCACGGCCGCATTTTCTTCGGCCTTGGACAGCGCTTCCTTCAGGGTCGCCACCTGCTTCGTGGCCCCCCGCAATACCCACGCCGGTCCTGTCATTTTTGCAACCACATCTTTTATATACTTACATAAGGTATTACTTACCTTCCTTGTCCTCGAGCTGCTTCTTGGCAAGGCCGAGCTCGTTCTCGGACCGCCGAGGCTCTGCTTCAATGCATTGACCTCCATGAGTGCGGCAGAGGTCAGCGGCACCATCTGCATTCCCATATTGACATACTTATGTTAGACTCCTGCGTATATCTTTTTGATCCTTAGTTCGGTTTTTCTTTCCGAACACCAAACTAAGCATCGGGGCTACTCTGCCTATCTTGGTAATATTTTACATATCTTAAATACATACCTCAAAGCCTGTTAGAAGGCTGGCACAGGCTTCAGTCAGCCCGCTCTTGGCGGACTTAACCTTCTGGATCACCACACTCATAATAGTGCGGTGCTCCTCGTCGATGGAGGCGCCTTTAAGCACCTCCAGCAGATTATCTGGTGCCTCCGATTGGACGGAGGTCACCGGCACCGTAGGCTTTCCCTTCTTAGTAGGGGGTCGCCTGCGGGACACTGGAACCGTTGAAGGTTCCGATGCGGTGTCCGGCCCAGGGCCGGACTTGGAGCCCTTAGGGGTCTTATCCCCTCTGCGCCTGGAGTCCGGGAGGTCGCCTTGCCGCGCCTCTAGGACCACCTCCTCCTGGCTTGGACCCTTTTGGGACTCCCCCTCGGCATCATCCGCTGGGCGAGGGGAGGAGGCGGCCGGAAGTGAAGTGCTATTCACATCCGACAAACCCAGGGAGCCGCTCGACGAAGCGTCGAGCCCGGCCTTGGGCGGACTGCATGATTATATTCGGCGTCAGAAGATACTGTGCAGTAAAGGAACGCCATGAGTTATTCTGGTATCCGGATACTTACGATTTTGCCATGGGCTTGGCCCTGGATGGCCACTCCTCTTCACCATCGTCGGCGTTGGTGGAGTAGTCCGGAGGAAGGGTCCTTCCCTTCTTGGACCCTCCGGCCCCCCCAGTTGGGGCGGCCTTCCTTTTCATTCCTCCCCCCGCTGGAGGGGAGAGGCTTCTTCTTCCTCCTCATCGTCTTCGGAGGAGGAGTGCGCCTCGGAGTCATCGGACGATGAATCCGGCACCACCGGGCGCCGGGAACTCTTTCAAGTTCCCGTGGCCTTCTTCTTGGCCTTCTTCTCCGGCACCACGTAAGGTGCCGGGACCAGCAGCCCCGTCAAGTGGGCGTCTGCTGGATCTTCGGGCAAAGGAGTCGGACAGTCGATCTGTCCGGTCTTCTTCTACCATTCTTGTCAAAGGAATGGGAGCTTAGATCCCGCATAGAGTTAAACTATGAAAGACAAGTATCCGGCCTCCCTCAGCTTCTTGATGTGTCCTTCCGTGACGGAGGAGACCATCCACTTGCCTCCCGCTCCGGACATGGCTGGAGAAGGTAGAGGTGGGATGTGCGGACTTGGGCGCTGGAGCTCGAGTGCACGAAAATGGATAAGCAAAGGAGGAAGAAGGCGTGAAGCGGAAAAGGTGGATCCTTATCCCTTATATGGGCGGATGAAACTATGTGCCCCCACCAGCCTGGTAAAACTCGCTTATCTCCCAAGCGCCAGTAAATTAATGGCACGGTTGGGTTACCCACCGTATTAATGAGAATCCGGAATAAGAGGACACGATATCTGCTTCAACAAGACGTGCCAAGGAAACCGCCTCGCTAAGTCTTGTTGAGGTGGGACAAGAAAACTATTCAATAAAGGCTTGGCCGTGGTGTGATGTCACGCTATGCGAATCGTCAAGAGTTGAATTTGTGTAAATATTATTCTCTCTACGGTGGTATGTGGAAATTATTTTGCGAGCGGACACTATCCTTGTGTTCAAAATCTTCTATGAAGTATTCGGAGGAGGAACCCGCTTTGCGATGCCGAAGACAATCTGCACGCCGGACTCGTCGTCATTGAAGCCTGGTTCAGCGGCTACTAAGGGAGTCCTGGATTAGGGGGTGTCCGGATGGCCGGACTATGACCTTTGGCCGGACTCCTGGACTATGAAGATACAAGATTGAAGACTTCGTCCCGTGTCCGGATGGGACTTTCCTTGGCGTGGAAGGCAAGCTTGGCGATACGGATATGTATCCTCCCATTGTAACCGACTCTATGTAACCCTAACCCTCTCCGGTGTCTATATAAACCGGAGGGTTTTAGTCCGTAGGACGAACAACAATCATACCATAGGCTAGCTTCTAGGGTTTAGCCTCTCTGATCTCATGGTAGATCTACTCTTGTACTACCCATATCATCAATATTAATCAAGCAGGAGTAGGGTTTTACCTCCATCGAGAGGGCCCGAACCTGGGTAAAAACATCGTGTCCCTTGTCTCCTGTTACCATCCGCCTAGACGCGCAGTTCGGGAACCCCTACCCGAGATCCGCCGGTTTTGACACCGACAGAGAGTTACCAAGCTCGCCGTCTCTCTTCGGGATCATGGAAGCAAGGACACGGATGACAATTGGATCAAGCGCAAATTCCTCAAGGCAATGATGCCCTACCACAAGGCCATGTCCTCCGTCATCCGTCAAAGGCTGGACTTCCACACCTTGTCCTCAAGTGATGTGTTGGATGAGTTTGTGGCTATGAGCATATTGGACAAGACCGCCGACAATGCGGTGCTTCGCTCCCAGAGAGCAAAGAAGCCCAACCTTGCATTGAAGGCCAAGGTCCATGTCGAAGAAGAGGGAAGACAATGGTGGCAAGCTCATCCGTAAGGACAAGGCCAAGTCTTTCCCCAACAAGAGCAACTTCACCAAGAAGACTCCTCACAAGGCTTTGGTGGTACAAGAAGAATACAACAAGGACGATGACGATGATGAAGATGGTGAGACGGTTGCCATGGCCTCCGTTGCCATTGCGACGACTCCACGGGTATCTCTCTTCGACTCACCCAATGAGAGAATCACCGCCAAGTGCCTCATGGCTAAAGCCACCAACAAGGTAACCCCCAACATCAAAACTTCCTTCATCAATCATTCTTCTTCGACAGAGAGCATTGATGAACATGAGGGAACTAATGTGGAGGAGAATGAGTTTGAGGCCTTTATGGGTAAACTCAAGGGCAAATCCAAGAAGCACTTCGTTGCTCTCTTGGAACAACTTGGTGAAGCCAATGACATGATCGAGGCTCACAAAGATACCATCTCTAAGATGGAGGGGCATAGTCGTTAGTATGCCGATGAGATTTCGGATCTTTCCAATGCTCTTGAGGAAGAGCGTGGTCTTCGTTTGGCTCTTGAGGAGTCATACAACGATGATCATGCTAAATTAACGAAAGATCTTGATCATGCTCTTGTTGTTTCTCGTGTGCTAAACTCCGAGAAGGCAAAGCTTGGGGTTGATCTTGCTAGACTCAAAGAGGGCTTTGACATTCTCGACAAGGCTCACAAAGTCTTGAAGGGCGTTCATGCTAGCCTCAAAGAGTCTCATGGTCAACTCCAAGTAAATCTAACCAAGGAGAAAGCCACCTTTCCTCATATGGTTTTAATTGATAATGCAAATGCTACTAACCCTTGTTGTGAGCATGAGCACCTTATTGAGGAGAATGCTATGTTGAAGAAGCAACTTGAGAAAGGCCTTGTGTCGTGCATACAAGGTGAGAAGAACCTCAACGATCTTTTGAGTAATCAAAAGGAAGTGGTTGCCAAGGAAGGGATTGGGTTCGCACCCAAGCCCAAGAACAAGAAGAAGAATGATAAGACCAAACGACCTCCTCCTCTCAAGCAAACGTTCGTGAAGGAAGGAGAGGGTGCTCCCAAGGAGAAGAAGAACAATGAGAAGGGTGGTAATGTGAAGAAGGGCAATGCCACCCCTTCCAACCAAACCGGCGACTTTAACCCTTCTTATGTGTTGTGCCGTGCTAGTGATGGGCATGTTTATGCCAAAAATTTTGGTTCTCTTTATGAGTACATTGGATGGTCTATTTGGGTTCCTAAGACCCTTGTCTCTAACATCAAAGTACCCATTACAAAATGGGTACCTAAATCCAAGCATTGATCTCTTGTAGGTGTTTGCTTCCGGTGGGGGATCATGGTTGCTCGATAGTGGAGCTACAAATCATATGACCGGAAGCAAGGACTTGGTGGTGGATGTTCACAAGATTCCATCCATGCCCATCAATGTCGAGTGGGGTGATGCCTCATTTTCTAAGGTATTGGGACTTGGCAAGGTTGTCATTTCTCATGATCTCACGATCGAGAAGGTCATGCTTGTTGAGTCCCTTGCATACAATTTACTTTCCGTTCGTCAACTTGCAATCATGGGCTTTGCCACTTTCTTTGATATTGATACCATGGCCCTCTTGTGGAGCAAGACTCTTAAAGTAGCCTTTGTTGGGCATGTCGAGAACGGTCTATATGTGATAAACTTTTCAGAGCGACCCACTAAGACCGCGACATGCCTAATGGCTAAAGTTGACGTGGGATGGCTTTGGCATCGCCATTTAGGCCATGTCAATATGAGATCTTTGCAAAGTCTTCTCAAGGGGGACCATGTCCGTGGACTAACGAATGTTAGTTTTGCTAAAGATCGTGCTTGCAGTGCTTGTATCGAAGGAAAGCTTCATGAGAAGGCTCACCCTCCCACGACTATCATTTACTCGAAGAGGCCTTTGCTGCTCCTTCACTTGGATCTCTTTGGGCCTCCATCATTTGATAGTCTTGGGGGTAGGAAGTATTGCTTGATGATTGTGGATGACTACTCAAGATATACTTGGGTGTATTTCTTCAAGAAGAAGAGCGAGACCCAACAAACTGTCATTGACTTTGCTAATGAAGCACAACGTCAACACAATGCAAATATCTTGACAATAAGAAGTGACAACGGCACCGAGTTCAAGAACTACACCTTGGATGAGTTTCTTAGTGATGAGGGGATCAAGCATCAATATTCTGCACCCTACACCCCTCAACAAAACGGTGTCGCGGAGAGGAAGAACCGGACGTTGATGGATGCGGCAAGGACCATGATGGCGGAGTTCAAGTGTCCATACAACTTTTGGGCCGAAGCCATCAACACCGCATGTCATGCATCCAATCGGCTCTACCTCCGCAAGGGCTTTAACAAGACTCCATATGAGATACTCACCGGTAACAAGCCCAACCTCAAGTACTTTCGGGTGTTCGGGTGTAAGTGTTTCATTCTCAAGAAAGGTGTTCGGTTGTCTAAGTTTGAGGCTAGAGCTTATGAGGGCATATTTGTTGGTTATGCTACAAACTCTCATGCTTACCGTGTCCTCAATAAATCCACGGGACTTATTGAGGAGACGTGTAACATGGAGTTTGATGAGAATAACGGCTCCCAAGTGGAGAAAAGTGGCACTTGTGATGTAGGTGATGAAATTCCTCCTCAAGCCATAAGAAGAATGGGTGTTGGTTTTATCCTACCCATTGAGGAACCCCTTGTGGCCGAAGGAGAAGGACAATGCTCCACTCAAGTGGAGCCATCACCAACCCAAGGCCCACACGCTTCCGAAGAACAAAGTGAAGGCCCTCAACCTTGTGAACAAGATCAAGGGCAAGATCAACCTCAAGATGGTGGTGAACCACCAAATGATACCCAAGGTCAAGTTCTTCCCCTCGAGCAAGTCCAAGATCATGAGCAAGCTCAAGATCTAGAACAAGCTCAAGACGGCGCTCAAGATGATCAAGTTACCTATCACATCCTAGCTAGTCCATGCATTAGATTGTTGCATCATGTCTACCTTTCATCAGAAACTTGAATTGGGGAAGACGGAACCCCCCAGAACCCCTCTGAATCCAACTAAGGTTTACTAAAAATATTTTCAATGAACCTGAATTGCCCTTCCAAAAAGTTCACCCTCTTTGTCTTGGGTTAGAACCTCTGGCAAAATTGGTGCACAATTTTCTAGGTCAACAGAAGGTCATTGAATTAAATCATATGTAAATTGCATTTCGGCATTTAAATGCTAGTAAATATTTTGAATGCTCAAATAATTCTGAAAATAAGTGTGGACTGTTGGAAATTTTCTAAACAGAGCCTCTGATTATTTTCAGGATTTTTAGAAGTGCCTAACTATTTTTAATAAGTCCACAAACTTACAGAATAATAGAAAAAGGAAAAACCCAGAAAGCAGAGGCTTACCTGGCGCCCATCTGGCAAGCCCACCTGACGGTCCAGCCCAGCCACCGCTCTAGTGAGCTGCTTGGCTTGGCCAGGCAGGCAGCCAGGTGCTCCACGGCGGCACCATCGCGCGCCACGCAGCTGCTCGCCGCCCTGCCTCCTCCTCTCACCGTTCTGCCGCCCCGGCTCGGTCGCCCACTCCTCCCCCGAGCTCGCAGACACGCTCTCTCCTCCCCAGCTCATCTCCCTCGCTCGCCAAGACCATGGCCCGACGCCGCTACCAGGCCACCGTGGAAACATCGCCCTCCGTCGTCCTTGCGCCGCGCCACCGTGTCCAGACGCTTCGCCGCCCTCCTCTCCTTCGAGCAAGCCGAGCCCCGAGCGCTCGCTTGCCTCGGAGCCGCTACACCGACCTCGCCCGACACCGCCACCGCCGGAGATCCCTTTTGCCGTCGCTGCCGCACCAGCTCGTCCCCGACCGCGTCGACTACACCATCGTGACCGCCGTGAGCTCAGCTAACTCCTCCACATTCTCGTTCTCGCCCTCGAGCCCTGCATCAACTTCATGGAGCTTCACCGCACGCGCCACCGCCGATCTCGTCGCCGACGTGCCTCCGGCCAACCACCGGCCACCCCACCGTGTCTAACATACTCACCGCTTCGCGAGGAGTCCAACGCACCACTCCACGCGCCTCGCCGTGCCCGTAGCCACGGGTCCATCTTCACCCGACTCTGGCGACCGCCACGGTTGTCGCCGGTGACGTTTCCGGCCACCCCGAGCTCAACCACCGCCACCAAACGCTGCGGCTTGTTCCCAGCTACACGCAGATGCCTTCCGCCGCTCATTTGGTTGCCGGAATGCACAAACGCACTCTCACGCCGCGTCTGGCCTCGCCGGCGGCTAAACACCGGCGTGTTGACCTTTGACTTTGACTAGGGTGGGCCGGGTTGACTCCCGAGTCTATGACAAGTGGGGCCCCTCTCGCTAATTATCCATTAGTTTTAACTAAATTTAACTAGTTTAATTAACTCATCGACATGCGGGACCCACTGGTCAGGTTGACTGGGCGTCCCCTTTGACCATCGACGTCACCTCGACGCCTTCTTGATGCAATAACTAATTTCGGATTATTTGTATTCAGAAAATTCCAGAAATTGTTGCAAACTTCAAAAATTCATAGAAATTAATCTGTAACTCCAAATGCAAAGATTTATATATGAATTTTGATCAGAAAAATTCAATCTATCCATTGGTAATAGTTTCATGCATGACAGAACAAGTTAACCTTGCTGTTTAAGCAGAATAAGATAGTGCACTAATATGGCTATGTTAAATGAACTAACATTTGAATCTTTGATTCAAATGAGTTCATTCCTTTCTGTTCTAGCTTGCATTAGACCAAGACACATTCATATTGCCATGTCATAGCATGCATCATATTGTTGCATATCGTCATGTGTTGATTATGTTCGGTGTGTATTTCGTGGTAGGTTCTGTCTCCGAGGATAACCCCGGATATCCATCTGAAGGGCAGTACCCTACTACCACTACATCAGGCAAGCAACCCATTGATCATTCCGATACAAACCCATGATCTCGATTCTGCTCTTGTTTACTGCATTAAGACAACGCGATTCAAACTGTTGTGTGTTGCAGTAGTTGAACCCACTTCCTTTGCATGACCTGTCATTGCCACGGTAACTAGATGAAACCCACTAGCATGTGTAGGAGTTGATTGAGCCATATTTGTGTTTCCTACCATGTTATGCTTGCTATGCTTAGAGTTGTGTCAGGTCTAGCTCATCGGGATGATGAACTAGAGTGAAAGGTTGTGTCGGAACGAGAGTGAAGTGTTAAACACGATTTGGTAAAGGTATCAATGAGAGGCCATGTAGGAGTACATGGTGGGTTGTTTCATTGAAGCCGTCCTTAAGAACTGAGATCTGCGTGTGTGATTTAAGATTCAGTTACTACCACGCATTGGGCCCGAAACCAATGGACCCTCTCGACTTATTAACCACTCTTGTCCTCTGTCCGGGAGTTGCAAAGTAGTTTATGGTGTTTGTAGCATGCTGGGGGCCGCACGCAGCGCTGACCTTAGGGGTGGGCTGTGTTGCGGTAGGCACGTGGCACGGTGTACCGATTCGCCCGTTTGGTGTCTCGGGGCCGTTAGTGGAAACCTCGGCCGGACTCCCTGCGGATGGAACCCGAATAGGCGATAAACCTGGACTAGGGACTCGTGTCTTTAGTCAGGTCGTGGCCAACACCCTCGCTGGGCTTCCGCTTGAAGGTTGTCGAGTACACGTCGTGTACCGGCGATAAGTGGTGAGAGCGTGTGTGAAGAAGTACACCCCTGCAGGGTATGAAACTATTCGAATAGCCGCGTCCGCGGTAAAGGACTACTTGGTCACCTATACAGTTCATAGACAAGAAAATGGATACTACTAAAAGCCTCAAGATAAGTGTGAGTACCGCGGATGGCATCTCATGGGTTGACGAGAGAGGATCCACGATGGAGTATTGTGTTGGTGATTAGTGGACTCCTGTGCGACAAATGCTTTCCAAGTGATGTCACGTAGGATAGCTTAGCCAAGAGTCAAAGCTGGCTTGCTGCAATAACTCCACTACCTTCTTGAGAATGTGCATGTATAGTAGGATTCTGTTGTAAGACTTGCTGAGTACCTCCGTACTCATGTTTGCTTTAATTAATGTTTTCAGACGACAACACCGCCCCCTCCGATGGGTTCTATGTAGACCTTGACGTCGATGAGTGACTAGCCACCCAGGTGGTGATCCAAGGCTTGTGAAGGGCCATTGTAGATAGAAGGGCTTCGTCAAGCCTTCTTTCTTTTTAGCGTCTATACTCAGACTAGTTTGCTTCCGCATGTGCTTGTATGTTTGTATGACTTGACTGTCGGGTCATGTGACCCCTATCTGTATGAACATGTTATGTATGGCTCCTCGGAGCCTTTTAAATAAAGTACTTTGAGTTGTAGAGTTTTGTTGTGATGCCATGCTGTATGTACTCATATCGGGCATATTGTGTGTATGATTGAAATGCTTGGTATGAGTGGGATCCGACAATCTAGTTGTTTATCCTTGGCAGCCTCTCATATGGGGAAATGTAGTCTAGTGCTTCCTGAGCGATAGTAGTCCGCTACAGCCCGGTTCACCGGAGTCCTGCTAGCCCAGCACTACTGCTTTGGACACTTGACTGGCCGGCATGTGTTTCACTTCATTCATGTGTCTGTCCCTTCGGGGAAATTTCACGTGGTGACATCCGGAGTCCTGCCTAGCCTGCTACAGCCCGGGTTACCGGAGTCCTGTTAGCCCAGTGCTACAGCCCGGATTCACACGTTGATGACCGACATGCTTGATGTTATTCATGTATGCCTGTCCCCATGGGTTAGCGCCGCTTTGGGTTCACAACTAGCCATGTCGGCCCGGGTTCTCTGTCATGTGGATGCTAGCAACACTATCATATACGTGAGCCAAAAGGCGCAAACGGTCCCGGGCCATGGTAAGGCGACACCCGTGGGAATACCGTGCATGAGGCCGCAAAGTGATATGAGGTGTTACCGGCTAGATCGGTGTGACTTGGAATCGGGGTCCTGACAGCGTTGGCATCAGAGCCGGACTGCCTGTAGGTTCGCTAAGCCAAACTGGTCGATGTCGAGTCTAGAAATGCTTTAGTTATATGTAGGGGAATTGATTGTGGGAGGGACGTAAGGCTCTTTTTACTCCTTTACCTTATGCCCTCTGATCTGTGTCATTCTCTTCCCTTTCCATGTGGGTTAAGGACTAGGCTCTCTTCTCTCTATCAGGTTCACGTGTTACTAATCCGTAGTAACTTATAGGATTGTTGGTTACCAGCCTCAGTTCAGTTTCTACTACTTTTAGTATGTTATCAATTGAACCAGAACCTGGATATGATGTTGTTGAGTAGTTTTGCAATCTGATTATGAATGTCTCAAATCTGTTCCTGAGCATTTACAGTTGTTATGCTGTCTGATTTCCCCTAGAAATTCTAATGTCTTTGCATTGTGGCTGTGCTTTCAGATGGACACTCGTGCTCAAAACCAAGTGGTTCGCCTGACCAGGTGCCTCGATGTGCCCGTTCATACGGCTATGTTAGTCCGGGTAATGATTGAGACGGGTTACCGTTGGTATCCGGAATACACTGTCGAAGAGCAATTCCGAGACTTTAATCAAAGCCAATACCTCTGCACTGTCAGGATATTTCCTTCTTATCCTGGATCGACTGAGCCCCTTCACTGTTCCTATGGACTCGGGGTTACTATTGAGATGGTTGTGCAGGATGCTGCATATTCTATGATGACCATCATGCGAGTCAGGACTGGCCTGCTTCGGAACACCGACTTCCATTATATGCCAGCTTCACTCCCGGGCGCAAGGGTATCTTCAGCTATCTATGCTGATTCCACTCAGAGGACTCACTAACCCGCACCACCGCCGAGATGCTCGAGGATAAGGACCGAGAGAATCGGGCCTTGAGATGGAGCTTTTCAACACCCGTGCGATCATTGGGCCACTTTGACTCGGTTTGCACCGGTGTGCAAGCTGGATGTATGGATACGAGGATCCGTATCTGTGAGATCTGCTCTGCCAGACATGGTGGATTGGCGTGATGTGGGAGGCATCACCCCACCTCGTGGTCCCCGCAGGCCACCGTTTGTTGGTCCAAGACCTCATCCTAGCCCCTATGGTCCACAAGCTCCTCAGGACCGTCTGTTTCCGGATAATCACGTTGAGCTTCCAGGCTATGGAGGTGACTTCTATGAGGACTACTACGGAGCTGTCTGAGTTAGTAGTAGTATCACTAGTATTGTAATAGTTGTATTTCCACCGTCCTGCGTGACTTGTGGAATATGACATAGTGTGTATCAATTCCGGAAGTGTAGGAAAATAATGTATAGGAGTTTGGAATGCTTCCGATGAGATGTAACGTCTTCCACCGTAGTTGTACTCTAACCGGGCTTGTACTAAACTATGAATGGTGTGTATGACCGTTGGTATATATATGGCAGTTTCTATATTACCATGTCATACGGATGAACATCTTTGCATTCCGTGTTATCCATTACATTCCGCACTTTCTTGCCAAATTTTGCCATCCTTGTCTAAACCGTTGTCTTGTTTCCTAGGATGGTCAACACCCGCAACAACCCTGCTGCCCCGGAGCAGGGTGAAGCCAGCGCAGCTAGGAATGTAAATCTTCCTCAACCGCCTTCTCTGGCCGAAGTTATGATGGAGGCAGAACGAAACAAGCGTGAGACCAATCGCTTGCTGGAGCGGATTGAGCAGAATACTGCACGCCAGCCAAGGAATGACCTGGTGTCAATCAATGACTTTGTCAAGCTGTATCCACCGAAGTTTAAATACTCCGTCGAGCCTCTCGATGCGGATGATCGCTTCGCAAAGATCACCCACAAGCTACGTTCGCCAACGTGGCGAAGCTAATAAGGTTACCTTTGCTGCCTATCACCTCGAAGGCCCTGCTAGCCTTTGGTGGGAAAATTTTGAGGCTATGCGCCCGGTCGGCCAAATCACTACAGGGCTGAGTTCATCGCGCTTTCCGTGAGCATCACATCCTGGAAGGTCTCATGGATCGTAAGAGGAAGAGTTCTGCAATTTCACCTGTGGTAGACTGCTGTGGATGCATACGATCGTGAGTTTGGAAGTCTAGCACGTTATGCTCCTGAAGAAGTATCCACCGACGCCAAGAAGCGTGCAAGGTTCCGCAAGGACTTAGCCCCGAGCCGCCATGATCTTCGTCGCACGAGTGCACCTCTTTCCGTGTTAGTCAACAAGGCCATCGGTCTGAGACGGACAGTCGACTTTGAAGCTTCACGCAATCACTCCGTGACTTTGGTTCTTCATCCGCTCGGATCTCGGCGCCGGGTGTGGATTCAAGCACCGCCTCGCCACCCAGATTCACTCCGAGGCCATCCTTTGAGGCGCCGCCCCAACCAGCGGTATGCACCGCCTAAGGCCTATGGTGGCCCGCTGCTAATGCTGCTCCACGCCCCAATGTGATAACTTGTTTCAAGTGTGGGGAGACGGGTCACTACATCCGTGAGTGTCCCCAGAACAACCCCAACCAGATCGGAAAGTCTGTTGGCCGTGGTAAGCCAGCAGGAAAGGTGCTCCACGCCAAACCAGCCACCACTGCTCGTGGCCATGTCAACTACGTCTCAGCTGAGGAGACCCATGAGGATCCCAACGTTGTTCTCGGTATGCTCCTTGTTAATTGCCATCCGGCAACTGTTCTCTTTGATACTGGAGCATCTCATTCATTTATTTCTGAGAGCTATGCTCGATTGCACAACACCAAATTTTGTGACATGCACACCTCCATGGTAATTCAAACTCCTGGATCCAAGTGGCAAACCTCTAGAATCAGCCATGGAAATAATATCCTTGTCGACAGATTAGTCTTCCTTGCATCACTAATAGCTCTCAAGTCCTCAGACATAAACATCATCTTGGGTATGGACTGGATGTCAGCCCATCATGCTAAGATTGATTGCTCTACTAGAACTGTTCAACTCACCCACCCTTCGGGCAAGACAGTCAATGTTTTGACCCGAGTGTCTGAGCGTCAGCTCTACTCCTTAAATGACAACCCCCTTCCATACCTTGAAGATATTCCGGTAGTCCGTGACATCCCGGATGTCTTTCCAGAGGAACTGCCAGGTGTTCCACCTGACAGAGATGTCGAGTTCGTGATAGACCTTGTTCCAGGAACCGTCCCAATCTCTAGAAGACCTTATAAGATGGCACCCCTAGAACTAGCCGAGCTTAAGAAACAACTCGATGAGTCCTTGCAAAAGGGTTTCATCCGTCCTAGTTCTTCTCCATGGGCTTGCCCCGTCCTCTTCGTCAAGAAGAAGGATGGAACAGATCGGATGGTTGTAGATTACCGACCTGCCAATTTGGTCACTATCAAGAACAAGTATCCGCTCCCCAGGATCAACGACCTGTATGATCAGCTCGCTGGATCCTCAATCTTTTCCAAAATGTATTTGAGGTTGGGCTACCATCAAATCAAAATCAAGAACGGGGACATCCTAAAACGGCCTTTGTTACTCGTTATGGCCAATACGAGTACACCGTCATGTCCTTCGGTTTAACCAATGCTCCAGCCACCTTCTCTCGGTTAATGAACTCGATCTTCATGGAGTATTTGGATAAATTCGTCATGGTTTACCTCGATGATATACTCATCTACTCCAAGAATGAGGAAGAACATGCCGAACATCTAAGGCTAGTATTGATGAAACTTCGAGAGCATTGCCTTTATGCCAAATTCTCTAAGTGTGAGTTTTGGTTGCCAGAAGTAACCTATCTAGGTCATCTAATCTCTGGTAAGGGCATTGCTTTCAATCCCGAGCAAGTTCAAGCCGTCCTTGACTGGACTCCACCTGAATCGGTCAAGCAAGTTCGGAGTTTCCTTGGTTTAGCGAGCTATTGCCGCCGCTTCGTCGAGAATTTCTCCAAGGTTGCTAAGCCTCTAACTGAACTCCTCAAGAAAGATAAAAAGTTTGAGTGGACCCCACAGTGCGAGTTCAGCTCTCAGGAACTGAAAAGATGCCTGACACAGTGGCGGAGCTAGCTTTTGACGACAGGGTGGTCCCCCCCCAATTTTTTTTGATAACTAATATGGCATGTGAACATTCTAATTAATTATCAATAGGACAAAGAAATAGATCAATATGGTCTTACGAACACACTAAACTTCACAATTCGATCTCAATTTTGCATAAAGAAGCCTACATAGTAAATAGTACATGGCTGCCATGAAGGTATCAAATAGAAACACTGACCATAGTACATACCTTGAGAAGTTCAAAAAGACTATGTTTCTGGCCTACGCTTTTGCATTGCCATGAAGGTATCAATTATGTCATCTTCATTCACCTCGGAGAAAGCATCCCTCTTAATGTATGTAACTAGGCAATCATCCAACATGCTTAAGAAGAGCATCCTCTCTATTCCAATTACTCCAACCACCATCAGTAAATGCATTAGTACCCCTGCCACTAGTTTTTTTTCTCTTTGAACAAGTAACATACAAAGCAAAATGCAGATTCCTTCTTGATACTATATTCAAGCCAACTATGATTATGAAGCCACAAAGGATTGAATGAACGCTCTCTACTCCCAATTGTTCTTTTTTTAAAGTTATGTGCATAAGGCTTGAATGGCTTTTTAAGGATATATGCTCATCTTGATCATTGACGGGATAACTTGCAATGGGTAGCCTTTCCCAGGATCATGTTTAAGATGACTAAAATCATAAACCGGTGGCGATGGCGGTGACACATCTTCAGTTTGCTCTATGGTCACATTCGACATAGACAATATTGGTTCTTCACTTTGCTCTTCAATCACAATCGGCATACACACAACTTTGCTGGTTTGCTCTTCAGCCACATCCGACATATTCTCCGCCTTCTTCTTCTTCCCTATTTTCATAGCTTCTCTCTGGAAAAGAGAAACAATGTCTCCAACCCTCTTCATTTTTCAATAAATCTGCAAGAAAACTACTTTCTATCAATAAAGCTAATTGGATATTTTGGTTGTGTTCATGTAGTGGATAGCATTGGGCAAAAAGGCAAATCCTAAATCAGAAATTTGAGAACTTTGGTACCTTAAATCGAAGTATTCTAGTTTCTGCAGATTGGTTAATGAGCAAGAAAAGTAGCAAAAGCAAAGTAGCAAAGGCAAATTAACAGAGGCCACGAGAGCAGGGGCGCCGGACAGCCGGACGGCAGCAGCAGCGCAGCCAAGGCAGCAGGAACCGAGGGAAGGGGCGACTGGTCAAGGCGAGGGCGCAGCCTCATGCTGAGGCAGGCGCCTTGCTGCAGGGAGGGCAGGCGGGCGGGCCACGGCGGGAGGACCGGAGGAGAGGCGGAGGACCGGCAGGCGCGACCGGCGGCGAGCAGCAAGCGAGGAACGGCGAGGCGGCGTGGGTGTCGTGGTCAAGACTGGTTGTGGCCTCGTGGGTCGGGCCTAGGGCGCCGATCGGGACGAGGAACTGGACTGTGCGCTTGTGTTTATTGGGCCATCTTTTTTGGCCCACTAGTATGTGTAGGTATATAGTAGGTTGTGTCACAATCCTGTGGTGGGCCGCGCCCACCCTGCCACCCCTGCACGCCCGCCACCGGCCCGACATCTGCTCCGTGCATTTGTTCCACCAGATTTTTCTAAGGACTTTATTATCTATTATGATGCCTCGCGACAAGGACTAGGTTTCATACTCATGCAAGATCGTCCTGTGATTGCCTCTGATTCTCGGCGATTCGCCCACATGAGGATAACTATCCCACACATGATCTAGAGCTTGCAGCAGTGGTCCATGCACTCAAAACATGGCGACATTACCTTCTTGGTAATCGTTGCGAAATCTACACCGATCACCAAAGTCTGAAATACATCTTCACCCAACCGGATTTGAATCTCAGGCAAAGACTTTGGGTCGAGTTGATTACGAATTACGACTTAGGAATATCTTACACCCCAGGCAAAGCCAATGTCATGGTTGATGCACTAAGTCGTAAATCTTATTGTAACAACCTAATGTTACAACAAAGTCAACCACTTCTCCATGAGGAATTTCGTAAGCTTAACCTTCACATTGTTCCTCGAGGATTCCTTTCCACCCTGGTGGCGAAACCTACCCTTACGGATCAGATCATTAAGGCACAGAAGGTAGATCCGGGAATCTCCCGTATCAAGAGAAACATCAAGAAAGGAGTCGCAGATTGTTTCTCCATTGATGAACAAGGTGTCGTGTTCTTTGGAGACCGTCTAGTGGTTCCCAAGGTACGCAACCTGAGGCGATTGATCCTTAAGGAAGCTCATGAGTCCCCTCTCACCATTCATCCCGGTAGTACTAAAATGTATCAAGACCTACGCCAGAGGTTTTGGTGGACTAGGATGAAGAGAGAAATCGCTCAATACATTGCTAATTGCGACGTCTGTCGTCGAGTTAAAGCAGAGCATCAACCGGATATCATGTTGAGTGTGGGAATATGTGCACGGTTTCAAGCCGCACCAAAGGAATGCCACTATGTGGCGATCAAACGAATCTTTCGATATTTAGCTCATACCCCAAACTTTGGCCTATGGTACCCAAGAGGAGCAAATTTCAAGCTTAAAGGATATACGGATTCCGATTGGGCGGGAGACAAAGTGGACAGGAAGTCAACTTTCGGAGGGTGCCAATTTCTTGGTTGCTCTTTGGTGGGTTGGTCTTCCAAGAAGCAAAGTTGTTTGTCTCTCTCGTCCACCGAAGCAGAATATGTGGCGGTCGGTAGTTGTTGTGCACAACTCCTTTGGATGAGACAAATTTTAAAGGAGTACGGTGTCATTTGTGACAAAGTGCCTCTTTGGTGTGACAATGAAAGTGCCATCAAGATTTCTCTCAACCCAGTGCAACACTTCAAGACAAAGCATATTGAGATTCGGTATCATTTCATCTGGGATCATGTTAGGCGAGGGGAGATCGAGCTCAAGTATGTCAACACTCATGATAACCTTGCAGATAGTTTCACGAAGCCCTTGGATGAAGCAAGATTTCGCGAGTTAAGGCATGAGCTAAATATCATTGACTCGAGCAATGTTGCTTGAACCCGTGCACACCCCACCTTACTCGACTTGTTATCTTGTTTAGGTGTAGGCATGGACATAGGGGGAGTGTTGTTCTCTCAATGAACTCTCCCTCCCCCCATTATGCATCAATCGATCAACTCTTTCACATTAGCCATTTTTATGGTACTTGTGCTTCAAAGACGAGTTTTGGTCATGGGACCAAGGTTAAAATCTTCGCGGTGCCATATCTCTTGACTCAAACATAGGTGGCCTCGGCCACCGCCCCTCTCTTGAAGGGGTGCTCTTTCTGTCCTCTTGCTAGTTTTCCTTGTAGGTTCTTGGTTTTCGGTTTGTCCCGCTTTGTCCTTTTTCCGTGCATTTTTTTAAGTCTAGTTTTGACGTGCGCTGGGCGGTACTATCGCTGGTGGCGCGGTACTACCGCTTACCTTGTTAAGCGGTACTACCGCCCGCTACCGCGGTACTACCGCTGGGGGACGGGCCCAGAGAGTTAAGTCGTGGGTAGGGGTGGTTTTTCTCCCCCCATACCCATTTACTTCGTTCCCCTGTTCCTCTTCCTCTCTCCAGCGCCATCTCGCCGCTGTAGGGCTCCGGCGGCCCTCCTTCTTCGGGTCGTCCCTCTCCATTTCCTTCGGTGGAGTTGATCCCCACCTCGTCCTCTTGCCATGGATGCCGGTATTGCCCTTGTTCCTCTTCTCTTCTCGTCTAGATTTCAGATCTAGTGTTTAGAGGCAATAGTGGTTGCATCTCTAGTTTTTTGGCTAAAACTAGGCTTGAGTAGGTTGGAGAAGGCAACTAGACTCTTTGGATTGATGTTTGGTAGGTTCATTTTTGAATTTTGCATCTCCGGTAGTGCCGGATCTTTCCACGGTAGTAGGGAACTGCTGTTCCTCGCCTCGAGCGGTACTACCGCCCAGTCGAGCGATACTACCGCGCGAGCGGCACTAGAGCGGTACTACCGCTCAAGCGGTACTACCGCGGAGCGTCGCGGTACTACCGCATGATGCCCATTTCCATCATATCCTACCACATATTGATTCATGTTCGGTTTGTTTGTTGGTTTTTGATCGTTCTTTCTGGTTGTTCGTGTGTCCGTGTGTTTGGTTCCAGGTGATGAACATCCTGAGCAGCAAGCCCGCCATGTCAACCCCGGCGTTTCCACGCCAAAGCGCCATCAAGACTTCGAGTCTGCCGGTGGTTCCTCCAATGCTCCACCACCGCCAATGGGTGCTTCTTCAAGCACCAATCCCCTCACAAGACCAAGATGCCTGCCAATGCACCAAAGTCTCGTGGGAAGAGAGGATCGAGATGTCTTCCAAGGAATTCGGGACAGGCCGCCGCAATCCTTATCTTGAAGACCTAGACCCCACCTTTGTCAATCGTCCGTTCTAGAACCGCTTTCAGTATGCCACCTACTTTGAAGTGATCAAGTCTAAGAAGAACCTCTTTGTCAATGTTCACTCCATCAACACAGATGCAATGGAACAGGACCCTGAGTACTTTGGTGCATCCCTTCAGATGTGCTCTCAGCTGAACATCCTCAGGATCATGCAGTTCAAAAAGGACTTTGATGCTGACTTGGTGGCTCAGTTCTATGCCACTGTCCATCTAGGAACTGATGAGAATATGACTCTGACTTGGATGACGAATGGGAAGATGCTAGTTGTCAAGTGGAAGGCTTTCATGGAGTTGCTTGAGGTGGAAGATCAAGGGCTTGAGTCTCCAGTCGGCTTCATCCTCACCAAAATGTTACCTCCACTCACAAGCAAGCTCTCTGGCCCTACTGCATTAAGAAGGTTAATCCTGAGACTAAGAAGACAACCTATGAGCTGCCTGCCTTTCTGGACATCCTTCACCGTGTGTTCCGCGAGACTCTATTCCCTCGTATTGGGAATCTGGATCAGGTTCATTCCTATCTTGTGGACATGCTTCTCTTCTGCCAGCATGAGAAGGAGGCAAACACTGGCGAGACCCTGGATATCTCTCATGTGATGTGGTCTGAGCTCCTTTCTGCTATGTCTGAGCGCAAGTGTCCGATCTATGCTCCGTTCATCATGTTGCTCATTGAGAAGGCCTGGAGACGCACCTATCCCGAGGAGTCACTGGAAACTGGAGAGTTGGTCTCTCATGAGATCAAGCGTCTGAGGAAGAAGGATAATAGGGGTACCTCCGTTCCCCAAACTGGTGTTCCATCTTCTGCTGCTGCCATGGAGACCGAGGGCGAGGCTGATGCCGGTGATGACCTTGACACTGAGCCTTCTGAGGCAGAGCCCTCTTGGGCAAAGAAACTCAAGCTCAAGATGAAGAAGCTTTTCTATATGGAGTCTCACGGTCAGTACATGACTCATGTGGCTGATAAGAAGGCAAGGGGTCGCCACAAGGAGCTTATGCGTCAGTTGGGTGCGACTGTCACCAGCGGCTCTGAAGATCAGATCACTGAGGAGGAGGAGTGGGTCCAGCAGCACTGTCCATGGGATTCAGATGCCGAGCAGTTTCCGACTGAGGATGATGGTGCAGACGTCTGATGTTCGAGATCTTCAGTTGCTCTCACCTGGAGCCGTAGGTTCGCTCTTTGCCCCTTTTGGTGTCTCGATGCCAAAGGGGGAGCGAGTAGGGATTTGTGTCGTTGAGTTGCGAGTGTGTCTTTGTGGTCTCTTTGGTTACGTTGTGTTTGCTCGTCATTTGCTGTGTTTGGTTTTGTCTCAGTGTGACCTAAGTTCCAGTCATATGGTGTGAGACATAAGCTACCCTTTCTCTTTCATATTATTATCTATGTCTCTAGTCATTTGGTATCTTATGAGTAGTTGCATGCTTATTATGTTATTCATATATCCCGCTCTCATGGATCGTGCTTAGTTTGTTGTTCTCTAAAATACAGGGGGAGTGTTGATCCTAGTATGTGTGCCGTGCAGTCCAAAGCATTCATCTTGATGGCACACATCTAGGGGGAGCCCGTCTCTATTTTAGAGATGTGGGGTTTGCTTATGTTCTGTATCTTTCTTCGTTTCGTGCAAATCCCGTATTATCATGAATCCACCAAAAAGGGGGAGATTGTAAGGGCATATGTAGCCCTAAGATGTTTTGGTGATTGATGACAATGCTTTTGCGGACTAATCATGTGCACTGAGCTTTTCAGAGATTCATCCTTTGGCACGAGACGATTCCCTCCCCTCGAAGTTTGAAGCAAAGACGGTGTAGTCTTTTCGATTTAGTTTCGTGGACTAGTTTCGTAGAGATCACCGTACTATCAAGAGGGGTCCGCTTTGGAAAGGCTAGGGTGGAATCATCACGTACACATCCCTTGCACACCTTCCGAGCCTTTCCCCTTCAATGGTAGCTCGTTCTTGTCCCCCTTGTGCCTGTTCTGGTCTGAGTGGTAGTACCGCGGGCTGGAGCGGTAGTACCGCTTGGGTGCTATAAGTGGCAGTACCGCTCCTCAGCGGTAGTACCGCTTGTAGCCCCAGCCGTAGTACCACTGCGGTTTCGTGCTAGTGCCGCCTCGATTTGAAGGCCCATTTTTCGTGTCAGACTTTACGGTACCAGCCGCGGCAGGACTGGCGGTAGTACCGCCCCCGGGCGGTAGTACCGCGGGGAGGAGCGGTAGTACCGCTTAGGCTGATAAGCGGTAGTACCGCTGGCCTAGCAGTAGTACCGCTCTCTACGGGGCTGGGGGGGTAACAGTTGGCTTGTTTCCCCCTCTATATAAGTGGGTCTTCTTCTCCAAAGTTGACCTACCTCTTCCCCAAAAGCTCCATTGTTGCTCCAAGCTCCATTTTCACCCGATCTCTCTCCCTAGCCAATCAAACTTGTTGATTTGCTCGGGATTGGTTGAGAAGGCCCCGATCTACACTTCCACCAAGAGAAATTTGATTCCCCCACTAATCCCTAGCGGATCTTGTTACTCTTGGGTGTTTGAGCACCCTAGACGGTTGAGGTCACCGTGAAGCCATAGTCCATTGTGGTGAAGCTTCGTGGTGTTGTTGGGAGCCTCCAATTAAGTTGTGGAGATTGCCCCAACCTTGTTTGTAAAGGTTCGGTCGCCGCCTTCAAGGGCACTAATAGTGGAATCACGGCATCTTGCATTGTGCGAGGGCGTGAGGAGAATACGGTGGCCCTAGTGGCTTCTTGGGGAGCATTGTGCCTCCACACCTCTCTAACGGAGACATACTTCCCCTTAAAAGGAAGGAACTTCGGTAACACATCCTCGTCTCCACCGGCTCCACTCTTGGTTATCTCGTGCCTTTACTAGTGCAAGCTTATTTGTGTTATATCCTTTGCTTGCTTGTGTGATTGTTGTTGTGGCATCATATAGGTTGCTTACCTAGTTGCATTTCTAGACAACCTACTTTGATGCAAAGTTTAATTTGGTAAAGAAAAGCTAAAAATTGTTAGTTGCCTATTCACCCCCCCCCCCTCTAGTCAACTATATCGATCCTTTCAACCGGCCTCCTAGGCGCGCCCCAAGGGGAGTCCACTCCCACCGGGAGTAGGATTCCCCCCCTTCCCTAGTTGGATTAGGAGAGAAGGAAGGAGAAGGAAGGAGGAAGGATAGGGGGTGCCGGCCCCCCTCCCAGTTCGGATTGGGCTTGGGGGGCGCGCCCCTCCTTTGCTCCCTTCTCCTCTCTTCCACTATGGCCCAATAAGGCCCATATACCTCCCGGGGGGTTCCGGTAACCTTCCGGTACTCCTGTAAATGCCTGACCTCACCCGGAACCATTCCGATGTCCAAATATAGTCATCCAATATATCGATCTTTATGTCTCGACCATTTCGAGACTCCTAGTCATGTCTGTGATCATATCCGGGGCTTCGAACTACCTTCGGTACATCAAAACACATAAACTCATAATACGATCGTCACCGAACGTTAAGCGTGCGGACCCTACGGGTTCGAGAACTATGTAGACATGACCGTGACATGTCTCCGGTCAATAACCAATAGCGGAACCTGGATTCTCATATTGGCTCCTACATATTCTACGAAGACCTTTATCTGTCAAACCGCATAACAACATACGTTGTTCCCTTTGTCATCAGTATGTTACTTGCACGAGATTCGATCGTTGGTATCTCAATACCTAGTTCAATCTCGTTACCGGCAAGTCTCTTTACTCGTTCCGTAATGTACCATCCCGCAACTAACTCATTAGTCACATTGCTTGCAAGGCTTATAGTGATGTGCATTACCGAGAGGGCCCAGAGATACCTCCCCAACAATCGGAGTGACAAATCCTAATCTTGATCTATGCCAACTCAACAAGTACCATCGGAGACACCTATAGAGCACCTTTATAATCACCCGCTTACGCCAGACGCTTTGGTAGCACACAAAGTGTTCCTCCGGTATTCGGGAGTTGCATAATATCATAGTCATAGAAACATGTATAAGTCATGAAGAAACCAATAGCAATATACTAAGCGATCAAGTGCTAAGCTAACGAAATGGGTCAAGTCAATCACATCATTCTCTAATGATGTGATCCCGTTAATCAAATGACAACTCATGTCTATGGCTAGGAAACTTAACCATCTTTGATTCAACGAGTTAGTCAAGTAGAGGCATACTAGTGACACTCTGTTTGTCTATGTATTCACACATGTACTAAGTTTCCGTTTAATACAATTCTAGCATGAATAATAAACATTTATCATGATATAAGGAAATATAAATAACAACTTTATTATTGCCTCTAGGGAATATTTCCTTCAGAACGGTGACGAAGAAGTGGGGTGGAGCCCGGCTAGAACGCAGGAGGTGACAAATACACGTAGAGTTCTGGCAGGGGTGTGCATGGCGGGCAGGGTGGTGGAGTGGCGGCAAAGGCAAGAGAGAAACAAGGAAAGAGGGTAAATGGGGAGGATGGAGGCGCGGGGTCCGGGAAGGGTTTTTGGTGGTCCAAGGGTGTCGCAGTCATACGTGTCTGCTGTCCGGACTCCCGCAAAGCCCTCCCACCCCCACGCTTGTCTCGGGTTTGCCGGAAAAAGTACATCCGAACCGCTGAGCGGACCGATACAGGTCCGCGCTAGATGACGCGCGGTCCGGACGTATGCGGGTGGTTTGAGGGTCCGCCTTGGAGATGCCCTAAACATGGCTACAGATATTCCTTTAGATAAGAAGAGCTATAGAGATGGTTGCTTGCTTTTCTCTATTGGACACCGACACCGAAGTGTATTTTGGTTCATATTGAGACACAAGTCACTCGATAATGGTAGCACATGGTGCTTCAGGCTGAGACAAAAGAGTCACTCGATAGGGATGATTTCTCTTCGGCGAGTGGTGATAAGTATGGTTGCACTTGAGTGCTCTGGGTTTATGCGCTGTGGTGAGTGGCTCTGACAATGTCCCTTGATGTTGCATTTGCCTTGTACTTATCCCCAAGCTCCGGTGCCTTTTTTTTCTTTTCTTTTTTCTTTTTGGTTTTCATTCGTTTTCCCCAATTAACCAAGAATGTTAGGGTTTTGGGTCCAATTTTCCTTATAAACTGGATCATCTCTCTTCTTCTTAATGAAATGCAGTAACCTTCCGCCCTCGCATGGGTTTCTCAAAAAATAAAAATAAAAATTGGTTCATACGATCACGCTCAGCGGATGGAAGGTCGTACTACATATACGTATATGAACGGACAAACAACCACTAATGCAAAATTGTGCTATTAAGTCTGTCACAAATTCAACCACGTGTCCAAAAGTGAAATGTGTGCAATTGCCAACATTGCCCCAAATGAGGGAAAGAAAACAACGAGCACTTAATCAATTGATTTTTCGTCAATCCACGTTGATGCGTGGGGGGGGACTAGGCAGCGTGGCACGGTAATAGTTGTCGTGAGGAGGGGAAGCAGGAGCACACCTGTCGTGTTGTGTCCGCCAAGCACCGCCGCCGAGGGCCGGAACGGAGGGGCCCGAGGGCGGATCCGACAAACAGGGCCTCCAAGGAGCAGAGGGACGGCCAGGACGGAGTGGACCGAGAGCTGGACTCGTCGGATCCCGAGAGAAGGACGTGACTAGCCATCCCAATGAGAGGAGGGGGTGAGACGTCCCGTGGGCCAAAGATTGGCTGCCGATACAGGAGCAGTGGCCGACGGGAGGGGGCAGTCGATGCCAGAGTGGCGCATGGCGCGGGCTATGAAAGAGCTAGAAAACTAAGCTGTTGTAGGGCTAGGAGTGTACGGCAAGCTAATCATTTGTGGCACTATGATTTGATCTTGTACGTCTCCTAAAAATTATCGTGATTGTGATACAAATTATCTGGTACTAAGTTCCTTTTTTCGAAAAGGGGGACTCCCCGGCCTCTGCATCAGAGCGATGCATATGGCCATATTTATAAATAAATAAAGTAGTTCAACAATGTCTTGCAATGTGCTGCAACAAAGGAGGCTGGCTCACAAAGAGCTAGCAAAATAAAACAAGGCCCAGAAGCCACAACCGGCTGGCATAATATAGAGAGATAGGTAAACTAATCTCCTATCCTATTACATGACCGCCATCCAAACCGGTTGAAGATATCCCGTGCTACCATCTCCCACCGGACAGATCCAAGAACTAAACGCTTCTCGCCTCCGTCGGAGTGAGTAATGACCACATACGGATTAGCGCAGAGCCGAATACAACCTGCAAAAAATGAATAGTTGTTGTTCGTTAAAAGCCAAATTATTTCTGCAGTTCCAAATTGCCCATAACAACGCACATGCTCCTACTCGAATTTGTCTAGCTGTTTCGCCTCTATACCAACAAGCCACGCTCCAAAAACGACCTGACCGAATTCGTAGGAGTAATGTTAAAGGCAATTTGCACCGAAGCGCCACAACACCTCGCCAACGGGCAATCAAAGAAAAGATGCTTGATAGTTTCATCCCGATCACGTAAACTACACCTAGTAGAACCTGTCCATTATGCTTAATCAAATTATCTTTCGTTAGAACGACTTGTTTATGTACAAACCACATAAACACTTTGATTTTCAGAGGAACCGTAACTTTCCAAACATGTTTGGAACTAGGAATAACACTAGAGTTGATGACATCAATGTACATCGACTTGACTGATTTAGTAAGCTTCCAACACAACTGATCGGGTGTAACGCCCCGGATTCGATGCGCCAGGTGTCCGACAGTTATTCGCCGTCTTTGCCATGTCATTTGCTTGCATGTTGCACTTTTCCATGTCATCATGTGCATTTCATTTTGCATACGTGTTCGTCTCATGCATCCGAGCATTTTCCCCGTTGTCCGTTTTGCAATCCGGCACTCCTATGTCTCCCGGCGCCCCCTTTTACCTCTTTTCGTGTGTGGGTGTTAAACTTTCTCGGAATGGCCCGAGGTTTGTCAAGCGGCCTTGGTATACCACCGGTAGACCGCCTATCAAGTTTCGTGCCATTTGGAGGTCGTTTGATACTCCAACGGTTAACCGGGTAACCGTGAAAGCCTCTTTCGTGTGCAGCCCAACACCCCTTCCAAAGTGGCCCAAAACCCACCAAACTCCCCTCCATGCTCTCGGTCGTTCGATCAAGATCGTGTGGGCGAAAACCGCACCTCATTTGGACACTCCTAGCTCCCTCTACCTATAAATATGTGTCTCCCGAAATTCCCGGTCCAAACCCTAGCCGTCTTCTTCCTCCGCGCGCCGGACGCGTCCGTGCCGCGCCGGACACGTCCGCCGCCGCCCTCCCGCGAATCCGCCGCTGCCACGTGGGCGCCACTGACTCCCTCCGCCGCTAGCCCGCCAGGCCCGTAGCAGCCCGCTTGAGCCCATCAGGCCAGGGCAGCCCGCAGCGCCTCGCCCGCCCGTCCGCCGGTTTCACTTGCCGCGGGCGCCGCTTGCCACGGCCGCCGTTATCGCCGGCGCCGCCCGCCGCCTGCCGGCGCGCTTCTTCCTCCGCCGCCTTCCGGCGCCCATGGGCCGCCGCGCCGCCGCCCCGCCGCCAGCTGCGTCTCCTCGTCGCCGACGCCCACGGCCTCGCCGGACCCGCCGCCGCCGCTCCCGGCGCCTGCCTGCCGCCGCGCCGCCGCCCGCCTCCGCCTTCCCGGCGCCATGGCGCCCGCCGCCCTGCCTCGCCTCCGTTCCGGCCCGGCCGGCGCCGCCTTGCTCCTCAGCCTCGCCGCCAGCTTCGCTCCCGAGCCCCGCCTGCCGCCTCGCTGGGATCGGGTCGGGGTGGATGAGATCCACCCGTCCCCGATCCAAACGCCTCCCCTCCGTCCCCGGATCTCCTCATCCCGCACCACCTCGTCCCGGTTGACTTTCCTCCCCCCTCTGTTTTTTTCCACTAAGTCCCCGTTCTGCTAATATTTTCATGCATTTTCATCATGCCATAACTCTCTGCATATTGCTCCGTTTCGTGTGTGTAATATGTCAAATTGTTCGCCTCGACGAGTACATCATTTCATCTCATTGCATCATTTTAATTTGAGCTCATCTTGATGCCCGAAATGCTGTTAGAAGAGTGCTATGTGATGTTAGTTTCAGATTCTTATCAGAACATGCACTTTTGTCATTTTTTCCATGATTGATGTGTGCATCCTATGAACTTGAGTCCTACATGTGTTTTGTAATATGCCATGCCATCTTTACAGGGGTGTATGCCATGTATTTTTGTGATCTCTGTGGTGACTAGCACAAGCATGCAAACTAGGCTTCATGATGTTGCTGATTTCAGCCCCTGTTCTGCTGATATTTTTATGCCATGTTAACTTGACGCTACCGAGAGATCCATGCTTATTTTGAGATACTTAAGTAAGGATGATTTGAACATATGGTTATGCTATATCCATCCATGCCCTTGTTTGCAATTATGGAGTAGTCTAGCTTGAGTCAATCGAGCTCTACTTTTGCTATAAAATGTTTCCTGGCAGATTGTTTACATGTTATTCAATTTTGCCAAGGTTGTTGTAGTTGATCCGTGTATGCTATGATGTTGTTCTTGCCATGTATAACTTCTATGCCATGTCTTATTACTGTTGGGTACCTTTCCATGCCATGTATTGCTCTGTGGTGAGTGGTTCAAGCTCACCAACATGCCTACTTATTGTTGTTCCTGTCATGTATGAATCTGTAATATAACTTGCCATGTTTACATGGGTACCATCATATCTTCTGGTCCTTTTTGGCTTATGGTCAGTAACGGACTTTTGTTCTATGCATTTAGTAGATTCATGTCATGCCTTTGTTAGCCATGATAAGTTCCTGTAACATGTTGTTTGATAGCTCTAAACATTGCAACCTGATGTTATTTTCTGCAAAGTCTGAAACTGTTATTATTTGCAATCTTGCCATGTGTGTTTGAGCATGTTCTAGTGATTTATGGAGATAGCTCAGTGTTCATGTTTTGTCATGCCTTACCTGTAAATCATGCCCATGCCTTTTGTTTTCTTGTTGAGGTCATGTAGCATAGTGTTTTGATGCTTGCAATATGCCTAGTTGCTGTTTTGGACAGATTGTTGTTATGTCTTGTATAGGGTGTATGTGTTGAACCGTTGCTCCGTTTTGAGTGTGCTTTATATGAAACTTGCTTGATTTTGCATGTAGCTTCATATTATCATGTTGCATCCTTGTTTTGAGGTGTTTGCTTGATGTTTGTATGCATTTTGCATCAATGCCATGGTTAACTTGCTTTGCTCATATCTTCTAGGCCGTAGCTCCGAATCTAATGAACTTTATATGTAACTTGACTAGAATTTCGTGTAGATCATCGTGGTGCATTTTAAATTGTTGTTTAACAACTTGAACATAAAGTTATTAAGATCTGGACCAATTTCGAAATATGCATATGAGGACTTACCGGAATTGTTCTATGTTGTTTCCGGCCTCATTTAAACTTGCCTTGATGTGTTGCTCTTGTTTGCATCATCTCTTGCCATGAGTAGCCTCATCTAGATTTGTCATGCATCATGTTTGTTGTGCATCTTGTCATGTTCATGTGTGGTGTGTTTACCATGTTGTGTGCTTCTTCTTGTTAGTTCCCATTTCGTTGCGATCGTGAGGATTCGTTCGTCTACGCTTGGTTCGGCTTCATCAGTTCGTCTTCTTCATGGACTCGTTCTTCTTCCTTGCGGGATTTCAGGCAAGATGACCGCTACCCTGGATCTCACTACTATCATTGCTATGCTAGTTGTTTCGTTCTATCGCTATGCTGCGCTACCTATTACTTGTTCATCAAGCCATCCCAAATTGCCATGTCAGCCTCTAACCTTTTGCAGCCTTCCTAGCAAACCGTTGTTTGGCTATGTTACCGCTTTGCTCAGCCCCTCTTATAGCGTTGTTAGTTGCAGGTGAAGATGAAGTTTGTTCCTTGTTGGAACATGGAGATGTTGTTCCTTGTTGGAACATGTTTACTTGTTGGGATATCACAATATATCTTATATTATTAATGCATCTATATACTTGGTAAAGGGTGGAAAGCTCGGCCTTATGCCTGGTGTTTGTTCCACTCTTGCCGCCCTAGTTTCCGTCATATCGGTATTATGTTCCCGGATTTTGCGTCCCTAACGCGGTCGGGTGATTTATGGGACCCCTTGACAGTTCGCTTTGAATAAAACTCCTCCAAAGAAGGCCCAACATTGGTTTTACCATTTGCCTCACCACCACCTACATTTCCCTTGGGAGTAATTAACCCAAGGGTCATCTTTATTCAGCCCCCGGCCAATGCTTGTCTAAGCGTTGGTCCAAACTAGAGTGCTTTTGCGCCCCTCAAGGAAACTTGGGGTTTGGTTTTAGTTGTACGGACTGCTCATCCGGTCGTGGCTCGAGACGAGATACGCAGCTACTATCGTGGTGTCGGCACGCCGGAGGTCTTGCTGGTCTTGTTTTATTGCTGTCGAAATGTCTTGTAGCCGGATTCCAGACTGATCGGGTCTTCCGGGAGAAGGAATATCCTTCGTTGATCGCGAGAGCTTATCATGGGCTGTTGGGACACCCCGCAGGTATAAACTTTCGAGAGCCGTGCCCGCGGTTATGTGGCGATGGGAATTTGTTGATATCCGGTTGTAGTAAACTCAAGCAAACTCTTCTAAAATACACCAACCGTGTGTAACCGTGAGTGTCTCTTTTCGGGTTGATCGAGAGGAGAACACGGTTTCGGGTTATGTCCGACGTAAGTAGGAGTTCAGGATCACTTCTTGATCATTATTAGTTGACGATCGTTCCTTTGTTTCTCTTCTCGCTCTCATTTGCGTATGTTAGCCACCATATCATGCTTAGTCGTTGCTGCAACCTCACCACTTTACCCCTTCCTTTCCCTTTAAGCTTTGCTAGTCTTGATACCCATGGTAATGGGATTGCTGAGTCCTCGTGGCTCACAGATTACTACACCACCAGTTGCAGGTACAGGTTTGCTATGATCATGACGCGAGAGCGATGCTTGCTTGTTTGGAGTTCTTCTTCTGCTTCTTCTTCGATCAGGGGATAGGTTTCAGGTCGGCAGCCTGGGCTACCATGGTGGATGTCGTTTGAGCTTCTGTTTATGTTTCATCCGTAGTCGGATGTTGATCTTGTATATGCTGTTGATGTATTCTTGTGGCATGTGTGCCTTATGTATGTATCCCCACTATTATGTAATGTTGATGTAATGATATCCACCTTGCAAAAGCGTTTCAATATGCGGGTCTATCCTTGGTGGGACCTTCGAGTTCCTTTTGGATAGGGTCGCATATTGGGCGTGACATCGGGCTGATGAGTAAGCTGAACCTCCATCAGTCTACTCACCAGATGAATCCAAGCCTCCCACCGGTCACCAAAAAGCACCCTCCTAAATTGAATATTAAGAGGAGTGGATTGCAAACTCGTTGCAACCAGAGCATCCCGTCGCTGCACAATACGATATAGCGACGGATACTAAAGTGCCAGCGGTGTATCACCTAGCCAAGTATCCTCCCAGAATCAAGTGTTATTGCCATCACCGACAATAAACTTTGTTCTATTAAAAAAAGTAGCTTTGACCCTCATTAGCCCCTTCCAGAAAGGCGAATCAGTTGGTCTAGCTATCACCTACGACAAGGTCTTAGAGTACAGATACTTGTTACGAAGAATCTGCGCCCAAGTTGCCTCAGTCTCGGCAGATAACTTATATAGCCACTTACTGAGTAGGCATATGTTCTTGACTTCAAGGTTCTCAACCCCAAGACCCCCTTGGTCTTTTGGTCTGCAGATGACATCCCATTTGGCTAGACGGTACTTTCTCTTAGTTTCATCACTCTGTCAGAAGAAGCGTGACCGATAGAAGTCCAGCCTTTTCCTAACTCCAACTGGTACTTCAAAAAAGGATAAAATAAACATAGGCAAACTCGTGAGCACCGAATTAATGAGAATCAATCGGCCTCCATACGATGAGTTTGCCCTTCCAACAGCTCAGTTTCTTCTCAAACCGATCATCGATACACTTCCATTCGCTCTTAGTCAACTTACGATGGTGAATGAGGATACCTAGGTAAGTGAACGGAAGAGCTCCCAAATCGCAACCAAACAGTTGCTTGTATGCATCTTGTTCCTCTTTGGCTCTACCAAAACAGAACAACTCGCTTTTATGGAAGTTGATCTTCAGACCGGTCAATTGCTCGAAAAGGCACAGTACCAGCTTCATATTCCTCGCTTTAGCCAAGTCGTGCTCCATAAAGATGATTGTATCATCGGCGTACTGCAGGATGGACACACCACCATCGACTAGATGAGGCACCAAGCCACCTACTTGCCCGGCCTCCTTTGCCCGACCTATCAAGATTGCCAACATATCAACGACAATGTTGAACATGATAGGAGATATTGGATCACCTTGTCTCAGGCCCTTGTGTGTCTGGAAATAATGACCTATATCGGCATTCACTTTAATTCCAACACTCCCTTTTTGCGTGAAAGATTCTACTTGGCGTCGCCAAGCTTCATCAAAACCCTTCATACGTAATGCCTTTTGAAGGAAAGGCCATTTGACTTTATCGTACGCTTTCTCGAAATCCACCTTAAAAACCACTCCATCCAGTTTTTTCGTGTGAATCTCATGGAGCGTTTCATGCAGGACCACCACCCCTTCAAGGATGTTCCTGTCCGGCATGAAAGCAGTTTGAGTAGGCTGCACCACAGTATGTGCAATCTGTGTGAGCCTATTCGTCCCGACCTTGGTAAATTTTTTGAAACTAACATTAAGAAGACAGATTGGCCGGAATTGCTCAATCCACACTGCCTCTGTCTTTTTGGGAAGAAGTGTTATCGTTCCAAAATTCAGCTGGAAAAGGTGAAGCTGGCCAGCGAAAAGATCATTGAACAAAGGCAATAGATCTCCTTTAATAATGTGCCAACACTTCTTGTAAAACTCTGCCGGGAAACCATCCGGGCCAGGAGCCTTATTATTCTTCATCTGGGAAATGGCCTCATATACCTCTTTCTCAGAAAAAGGAGCAATTAAGATATCATTCTCAACAACCGTCAGTTGAGGCACATCCTCAATCCTAGACTCATCCAGGGACACACAGTTATCCTCTGGAGGCCCAAACAGCTGCTCGTAATACTCAGTAATATAAAGCTTTAAGTTTTCCTGACCAAGAATCGTTCCCTTATCTTGTTCAAGCTGAAAGATCCTCTTCTTTCTATGCTTACCATTGGCAATCATGTGAAAAAATTGTGTGTTCGCCTCCCCCTGGACGACCCTTCGGAGCTTAGCCCAAAGCGCCCACTTTAATTCTTCCTCACGAAGGAGCTCTTTCAAAGATCATTTCCGCATCGAGCTTGGCACGAAGCTCGAGGTCAAGCAGGATCATTGTCTCGGCTTTTACATCAAGGGACCGAATAAGCGAAAGGAGCTGTTCCTTCTCAATCTTATAGACCCCATCGAGATGTTTAGCCCACCCACGAGGAAACTTCTCAAGTGCCTAATTTTATTCTGCCAGCGCTCAAGTGCAGTTCTACCTCCTGCATCCTTAGCCCATTCTCTGGCTACGATATCTAAGAAACCTTGTCTCTCAAACCACGCAAGCTCGAACGAGAAAACAATCTTATTTCCCACATGGGTGGCCTCCCCAGAGTCAAGGAATAAAGGCATGTGATCAGAAATACCACGAGAAAGTGCCTGGACTGTTACACATGGGAATTTTTGTTCCCATTCGACGCTAGCCAGTACCCGATCTAGCTTTTCAAACGTCAGATTTGGCAAGGCGTTAGCCCAGGTGAACTTCCAGCCTGAAAGCTCTATCTCACGCGGATCCAGGCTTTCAATGATTGTGTTAAACATGAACGACCATCTGCCGTCGAAATTATCATTATTCTTCTCATCACGCCTTCTGATGATATTAAAATCACCCCCACCAGGATAGGCAGTTGTTCGGAACCACAAATTCTAACCAGATCAACCAAAAAATCCGGTTTAAGTTCGGGTTGTGCGGCTCCATATACCGCCACCAAAGTCCAGTTAAACCCATCGGTCTTCAACTTCACCCTAAACTTAACAGTGAAATCCCCCATGACCATGCTTCGGACTTCTAATGAATCACATCTAACTCCGAGTAAAATACCACCCGATCTTCCTCTCGGCGGTAGACAATGCCAATCAAACTCAATACCTCCCGAGAGCGTATTGAGAAATTGAGGCGAAAAGTCGGCTCTACCAGTTTCCGATAAAGCGATAAAGTCCAACTTATGCTCAATAGAAGCCTCAGCAAGAAACCTTCTTTTAGCCAAGTCTTTCAGACCTCTTCTATTCCAAAAGATTCCTTTCATATCTCGTCATGGAATTTTTTAGCCGTTCTAATCCGCGCGCTCCTACGCACTGCGGAGACTGGGTAAATCTTCCGCTTCCATTTGCGTTTAGGAATATTGAAACTCTCCAGCTGGTCCTCACAACCAGTCTCAGAGGCGCGAACTTCTACAAAGTCCACTCGCTCATCCTCCTCCTCAGGATCAGGAGACGAATGAGAAAGATCCGCACAAAATTATCCAGCACCCTGACCCCCAAAGCATCAATCTCGGAGTTATTCATGGGTTTAACCGCAGCTAAGTTACGAATCATCTCAAGCGCCTGCTCGGCCTCTAAATCAAGAATATCATTAACCGAGTTTGAAATTTCACTATCATTACTACCTAGTGAAATTCCTAGCTTATTTGCATTATTTATAATCTCATCATTGGAAAAATGCAAAATAGAATTAGAAGTATTGACGGACATACCAGTAGTGACCTCCACGTCATGAAGCTTGGCCGCCCTCATAGCGCACCACTGCTGAATGTCGTCCACTTCCGGATGGTCCTGGAGACGGCTACTCAACCATCGCCCCTCAGAGACCGGATCCGGGATACCACCGAAAGCAATCACCTCCTCCCGAGAAGCTCTACTGGAGTGCACCAAGCCGGGGGAAGGTGGAGCCATGGCCTCCTGCCCGAGCGCCCCATCCACCCCGGCCCAAGGGCCAACTGGCGGCACCGGCGCCGTCGGCGAGCAAGCCCCTCCGGGCGCCACAAGAGAAGAGGACCCCGAGGCCACCTGCCCCGAGGCCTCTCCGAGACACGACACCGGCGCCAGCGTCGCCGGCCCGGTAAAAGGGGAGGAAGGTGCCTGGTCTAGCAACCTCGGCCTCCCTCCCAAAGAATCAATCCGCACCATCGGAAGCTCACCCATCGCAGGCCCTGATGAGGGAACCGAGGCCACCTGCCCCATGCTCCCATCAGCAGCTGGCACCAGCGGCTGCACCTGCGTAATCGCGGCCGCAGGGGAGGAGTCCAAAGTCACCATCTTCAGACTCTCTCCTGCGAGAACGACCTTCTCCGCCTCAGCCCTGACCGAGATCGGTGACTCCCCCAAAAGAGGAATCACTGGCTCCTCAAACTCCAGAATCGAAAGCGAGTCCTCGAACACCTCATCCGACTCCACCCGATCACTCCACAGTCTCGGGGGTGCAGATGCCGGCTCGAAAGAACCGAATCTAAGAGTAGTCGTAGGCACCGTAGAAGGCGGAGCTGTCCCATCCGCAGACGTGTGAGAGACAGCACCCTGCGGAGTGGACAACTCACGTCCACTGTCAGCGACTGGTGCCTCCTTAAGTGCCAAACTATCATCATCCTCGTGCATATCAGTATCAGACCCATTGGCCGCCTCGGCAAACAGACTCTCATCCTCGAACTCAGTGACAACGTTATATATGTTTCCTCGATATTCCCACTTAACCACCTCAGGAACGTACTCGGTGTTCAGCACACTGACCAGTAAACGGGCAATCCCGTGGGCTCTGGTAAAGTCCATATCCACGCGCTCTTGTCTGCCCACCATGATACCCAAACTGGCCACGACCCGGGCATCCTGCAACGGCTTGGATGGAGCCCTAGAGAATCGCAACCAGACCTGAGTCAGAGGCGTGCCCGTAGGCTCAACCCTCTTCCACTCGTGAAACTCAAGCACACCATCAGTACCTTGCACCTTGCACATCCCGAAACTCATAAGTCTCTGAAGGTCCTCAACTGACGGAAACTCAACCCGAAACAGCTTGTCCTCAACACGAGCAAGCTCCCACCGGAAATCCCCAGGGGCTAACTGTTGGGGAACGTCGCAGAAAATAAAAAATTTCTACGGTTTCACCAAGATCTATCTATGAGTTCATCTAGCAACGAGAGAGAGGAGTGCATCTACATACCCTTGTAGATCGCGAGCGGAAGCGTTCAGAGAACGGGATTGAGGGAGTCGTACTCGTCGTGATCCAAATCACCGATGATCCTAGTGCTGAACGGACAGCACCTCCGCGTTCAACACACGTACGGTTGAGGAAGACGTCTCCTCCTTCTTGATCCAGCAAGGGGGGAGGAGAGGTTGACGGAGATCCAACAACACGACGGCGTGGTGGTGGATGCAGCAATGATCTTGGTAGGGCTTCGCCGAGCTTCTACGAGAGGGGGAGGTGTAGCAAGGGGGAAGGGAGGCGCCAAGTGCAAGGGTGCGCACCCTCCCTCCCCCCCCCCCTCTATATATAGGGTCCCTAGGGGGGGCGGCGGCCAAGGGGGTATCTTGCCCCCCAAGGCAAGTGGAGGCGCCCCTTCCCCTAGGGTTCCCAACCCTAGGCGCAGGGGGGCCCAAGGGGGGGCGCACCAGCCCACCAGGGGCTGGTTCCCCTCCCACTTCAGCCCACGGGGCCCTCCGGGATAGGTGGCCCCACCCGATGGACCCCCGGGACCCTTCCGGTGGTCCCGGTACAATACCGGTGACCCCCTAAACTTTCCCGATGGTCGAAACTTGACTTCCCATATATAATTCTTTACCTCCGGACCATTCCGGAACTCCTCGTGACGTCCGGGATCTCATCCGGGACTCCGAACAACTTTCGGTTTGCTGCATGCTCATATCTCTACAACCCTAGCGTCACCTAACCTTAAGTGTGTAGACCTTACGAGTTCAGGAGACATGCAGACATGACCGAGACGCCTCTTCGGTCAATAACAAACAGCGGGATCTGTATACCCATGTTGGCTCCCACATTCTCCTCGATGATCTCATCGGATGAACCACGATGTCGAGGATTCAAGCAACCCCGTATACAATTCCCTTTGTCAATCGGTACGTTACTTGCCCGAGACTCGATTATCGGTATCCCAATACCTCGTTTAATCTCGTTACCGGCAAGTCACTTTACTCTTACCGTAATGCATGATCCCATGACCAGACACTTGGTCACATTGAGCTCATTATGATGATGCATTACCGAGTGGGCCCAGAGATACCTCTCAGTCATACGGAGTGACAAATCCCAGTCTCGATTCGTGCCAACCCAACAGATACTTTCGGAGATACCCGTAGTGTACCTTTATAGTCACCCAGTTACGTTGTGACGTTTGACACACCCAAAGCACTCCTATGGTATCTGGGAGTTGCACAATCTCATGGTCTAAGGAAATGATACTTGACACTTGGAAAAGCTCTAGCTAAACGAACTACACGATCTTTGAGCTATGCTTAGGATTGGGTCTTGTCCATCACATCATTCTCCTAATGATGTGATCCCGTTATCAATGACATCCAATGTCCATAGTCAGGAAACCATGACTATCTGCTGATCAATGAGCTAGTCAACTAGAGGCTTACTAGGGACATGTTGTGGTCTATGTATTCACACGTGTATTACTTTTCTGGATAACACAGTTATAGCATGAATAACAGACAATTATCATGAACAAAGAAATATAATAATAACCATTTTATTATTGCCTCTAGGGCATATTTCCAACAGTCTCCCACTTGCACTAGAGTCAATATTCTAGTTATATTGTGATGAATCGAACACCCATAGCGTTCTGGTGTTGATCATGTTTTGCTCTAGGGAGAGGTTTAGTCAACGGATCTGCTACATTTAGATCCGTATGTACTTTACAGATATATATGTCTCCATCTTGAACATTTTCACGTATGGAGTTGAAGCGACGCTTGATGTGCCTGGTCTTCTTGTGAAACCTAGGCTCCTTTGCAAGTGCAGTAGCTCCAATGTTGTCACAGAAGAGTGCGATCGGCCCCGATGCATTGGGTATGACTCCTAGGTCGGTAATGAACTCCTTCACCCATATTGCTTCATGCGCTACCTCCGATGCTGCCATGTACTCTGCTTCACATGTAGATCTCGCCACGACGCTTTGCTTGCAACTACACCAGCTTACTGCCCCACTGACGGTGTCCTGGACTAGGGGGTACTCACCACGTCGTCTCCCGATCAGTTGGATTGGGCCGAGGATCCCCATGGTCGTATACTCATGGGCCAGTCCGGACAGATTGCCGATACAAGGAAGATTCCACAAGACTTGGCGATCAAGACAAGGACTCCTCCCCGCCGGCGTATTCGGCTTAGGAATCTTGTTATCCTAGGCCTCGGTGCATTATATAAACCGAGGCCGGGCTAGTCGATAGAGATATACAACAATCATACCATAGGCTAGCTTCTAGGGTTTAGCCTCTCGATCTCGTGGTAGATCTACTCTTGTAATACGATATCATCAAGATCAATCAAGCAGAAGTAGGGTATTACCTCCATAGAGAGGGCCCAACACGGGTAAACATCGTGTCCCTGCCTCCTGTTACCATCCGCCTTAGACGCACAGTTCGGGACCCCCTAGCCGAGATCCGCCGGTTTTGACACCGACATTGGTGCTTTGATTGAGAGTTCCGCTGTGTGTTCGGCAAAAGGTCGATGGCTCGCCCGCAGATCAACTACGACTTCGGCATCTTCGTCACCAGCTCGACTGGTCACCTTGGTTCGACCAAGGACTGCGCCCTACCTCCGATCGTCATGTTCCGATGAGGGCCTTCATCAACATCGACTCCGACGACGGCGAACCCTAACAGGCGGCTTGAGATAGGACGATGATCGAGGAAACGAAACCGCCTCGCCCTCGATAGCGATCGGTGCCGGTCGGCACTGGGCCTCATACCCATGCACTCCCGGCCCACTGACCGCGTCCTTCTCCGAGCGAACTTCCTCGACGAAAAAACCGGTCGGACCCGGGCTAGTCTGGGCCTCATACCCAGCTTGCCCCGGCCCAACCTGAGCCGGCCTACCGGCATCCAAATCCAGCCCCTCTCGGCCTACCAAAAGTTTCAAACACCGCTCCCCAGCCTCAGCGATCCCGAGATCCTGAATTTCGGGCGTTACCAACTCTGGCGCCGGCGGCTCCGATCCGGCCACCGTCCGGCGAGCATTCCTCTTCCGTTTGACAACAATCCACGAATCCGACTTAATTAGATAAAAAACGGTAAGATTTGGATGACATACCTTTGGAAGAGGACCTTTCCACGGCTTGACCGCCACCGACGAAGTTCTCCGGTGAACTATCCGGCGAACCATCTCCCTCTTCTCTCCCGCGTCAAGCCCCATCCTGGCCGGATCATGGATAGGTAGAACGCCATCGATAGAAGACGCCACCTCCTCCTCCGTGTAACCGGCATTGAACCAATCATTGACGTGATCCGGCGGGCTCGGCGACGGCGGTGATGGCGGAGTGTCCGCCTCTCCGTCCGCGTCGTCCTCCTCCGCATCCGTGAGCGCCCAAAACCGACCCCCAACGCACCGACAATCGCCGGCGAGGAGAGGCGGGGCGCGTGCGGCTCCCCCTCCGGCCCCCCCCCATTGCTGAATAGATCCCCTTAAAAAATGGGGAGATTTTCACTTCCCGGCCTCTGCACCAACTAAGGATGCATACGGCCATTTTAGTATGAGTACCAAGATAAAAATGGTCCTCAGAATTTTTTTAATGAGTATCAAGATATTTCTTGATGAGTGGTTCCACCACACATCAAGCTTGATCCTCAATAAACGGGGGAAAACCCCTGTGCATCACCTGTCAATTCTGGGAATTGAACTCAGGTCGTTGGGTTGCACAACCACATACCCAGCCACTGAGCCAAGGCTCTCTCTGCAAAAAGAATTGCTATGTCAAATATAGCTAATTTCCGGTTGCAATTCAGCAGCTATGAAAGAGAAAACCACCAATCATAGAAGCCAATTTAAACTAAAACAAGTTCCATGTGATTATCTTTTACATTGGATATTTGTTTACCTTCTTGGCTTACCCTTCGTAATCAAATACTGGCTCCGCCCGTGCCTCGTCTTCCCTCTAGCCCCTGCCCCACATTCGCCGCCTTTTCTTGGCCTCCGGCGACCTCCACGGGCCAAAATTGAGTTTGGCACCCGACCATTGGACCTGTCCTCTTGCTTCTCCGTCAAGGCATCTGTTACTGCAAAAGAAATCTGTTGGCCAAAACCTTCTCAAACAGTTTTTAGGGCACCAACTTTTACGTCAGGAGGTTCTAAGTTGACCAGTACAGTAAATATAATTACTGGCCGGGTTGGACGGTTGGCGAGCACTATCGGTACCTGCTGCTGAGTTAGTAAGGCCTTCTTCAATGGGAGGTGCTTAAAGAGATGCTTAAAAAAATAAACCGGATTTTTCTGAAGCACCGGTGCCTATTTCTACAGGAGAGACGCTTAATTAAGCGTCTATCCTGTACAAATAAGCACCGATGCTTAAGAAAAGCCTGGTTTATTTCTCTAAGCACCTCCCCCAAGCACCTTCCATTGTACAAGGCCTAATACTCCCTCCGTTTTTACTTACTCTGCATATAGATTTAACTGAAGTTTATAGAAAAAAAATATGAACATTTACAATAGCATATGTATATATAGGAAAGTGTATTTAATAATGAATCTAATAATATTGATTTGTTATTGTACTCCCTTCGTCCTAAATTTTTTATCTTAGATTTGTTTAAATACGGATGCATCAAGTCATGTTTTAGTATTAGATACATCCGTATCTAAACAATTCTAAGACACGAATTTTAGGACGGAGGGAGTATATGTTAATATTTTTATCAATAAACTTTGTTAAAATTTACAAAATTTGATTTTGATCAAATCTAATATGCAAAGTAAATAAAAACGAAGGGAGTACGCCGCGACGCAGGGCAAGTAGCTCCAAAGAGGACAAGCGGCGGTCGTTTGTCAGATGCAAAGTTTCTTGTTTAGGCTAGCTGTAGTCGACCTTTTGGTGCCGTGTGGTTCTCGCATTGCGTTGTGCTAGTATAGTAAATTACCAGTACCGTTTGACATTTTGACTAAGCATGTGTGGTTAGTTGGTTGCTTACTACGAGACTGCACAAGCACATGGACTTAATTAGCTTCAGCCCGCCGGCGTGAACGACGGGCAAGGGAATCACTATAAGAAACCTAGGTGTAAAATAAAATATTATCACAATGAAATTTTCATAGGAATTCTAGAGGATAGAATTTTTATAGAATTTTTTTCTTTAAAGCCTTTTGGTTCATAGGAATGGATTCCTATTCCTACATAGAATTGGTTCCTATCCTTCATATTTCATAGGAAAATAAAAATGAGCCTAGACTCAATTGAAAAATTCCTTTGGTGTTAACCAAATGACATCTTGTTTCCTATTCCTACTCATAGAATTTAAGATACATGTCATCCCATTTCCTACAAAATTTTTATTCCTACGGCAATCCTATCCTACAAACCAAAAGAGGCCTAAGGCTTCCTTTGGTTTAGAGGAATCTTATAGGAATTTCATAAAATAAAAATTTTATAGGAAAAAAATCCTTTAGAGCCCTTTGGTTTATAGGAATGGAATACTATTCCTATGGAGGAATTCTTTCTATCCTCCACATTTATAGAAAAATAAAATTAGCCTGGACTCAATGAAAAAATTCATATGATGTGAATCAAAGGGCATCTTTTTTCCTATTCCTACTCATAGGACTTGAGATACATGCCATCTCATTTTCTATAACTTTCCTATTCGTACGATTTTCCTACCCTGTGAATCAAAGAAGGCCTAAAAGTCTCCTTGTGACCCCGGAGCATCTAGATGCTATGGTGTGCAGTGCACACGTGTAGTTTTTCGCCCACCAGCAAAGTTGACACGAACTGCTGATTCCGGACCCGGTCTGTACTTGGCATTCAGTGGCCAGGCTCGAGCTGTGGCCGGGTAGGTTTATTCCATGGAATGACAAGGCAATGACATGTTGTTTGCTGGACCAAGAATAATTCACAAAAGTTGCATAGTACTTTCCACCGTTGTTACAATCAAGTTTCTGATAGAATTCTTTGCAAGCATGTCAAAGCCTGCATTTTCAGGCATCCAGGAACTTTGGGTCAAGCTGGTGAAAGTTGGTTTTATCTTTTTACATAGTCTATATGTAGTAACTCGCAATGTAATGATGCACACCTCCCACCAGAGATCTGTTGAAGCAAACTTTGCTTCAAAAGGAGAAACACCAAAGGGAATCAATCAACACATGCACATGATCGTCAGCCGTAAAAAAGTTATTCATCACTCCCTTTAAAAAAATTATCATAAAGGGGATATTTTTCAAAAACCTTTAATTATAATACTCGATGACAACATTCACCAAGGATGGCGGAACACTGCTCACTAAACGGTCAGAGAGGCTATCAAAACTAAATTTCGTAATCTCAAGCACCACTGAGTTGACCATGAGGATAATACTTAGCCTTGTACAATCTTCCAAATAAGGAATGTGGATTCTCCAATAATCTCCAAGCCTGCTTGGCCAAAGTGCCTGGTTAAACAATTTGAGATCCCTGAAACCCATTCCTCCAACTCCATAGGTCTTGAAATTTGGTCTGAGCAAGTCAACGAGTCTCCTTTGTTCCTTCTCATCACCCCCACAAATTTCCAAGTAACTGAAATAACACATCACATAAAGCAGATGGGAATTTCAAGACCCCCATGGCATAAATTGGTAATGTCTGAATGACTGATTAAATTAGGGTTTTCTTAGCATCACTAGAAGCAAAGTTCATAATCTAGCTAGAGGGCCCTTTTAGGACCTTATCTTTACTAGGTTGCAACTTGACCACCTTCATTCTTTTCTCTGGCACAGGTAACCCGAGGTACCTATCCTCAAAACATGTTTGTAGTTACTTGTAAGGCAACCATAGTGGACATTTGATGTTCCAAACTGCAATTCTTCCAGAAAATAAAAGATCACTTTAAAGGGCTTAATAATTGACCAATCCCCTCATCGTAGAAAGACAAAGTATTTTTGACAATCAAACCTTGCTTGATGGATCCCTTAAAGTAGCTTGTCCTCCACAAATAGTGGTACTTATTTACTTCCTCCTTTACTCTAGGTTTCATTTCGGTGCAACTGAGAATCGTGAGCACACGACACCATTATAGAAAAAGTGTTTTGTCTATGTTTATGTCGACTGAAAATTTAGTAAGACCCAGTCAATTCAGAAATGTGAAATTTCAGTTGAATAAATTGCACTTTTTGAAACATTTCAATCAACTTAAAATTAGCAAAATAATAATAATAATACAAGAGGTGTGGCGGCGAAGCATCTATGTTTGTGAAGTCAAAACCTACCAAGAGGTACTCAACAGAAAGAGAAACAAGCGACGAAATTTGAAACTACTCCCTCCGTTCCTAAATATTTGTCTTTCTAGCCATCTCAAATGAACTACAACATACGGATGTATGTAGACATGTTTTAAAGTGTAGATTCACTCATTTTGCTTCGTATGTAGTCACTTGTTGAAATCTCTAGAAAGACAATTATTTAGGAACGGAGGGAGTAGATCGGAGTGTATGTTCCTGGCCAACAATCTAAGCATGGCCCCACATTTCAACGTGCCGTCAAAGCAAATGATTGTGCATAGGGGATCTAGCGCTGCCGTTGTCTAACAACAAAATAAAAGATGAAAAAGATTATGGTGCGGCGGACACCCCACGCACATGGGGCTACCCAAACATGGGGGGCAAGAATATCCACTTGCGTTTGTAGCCCCGCACAGCACAGTAAGTAGATGGGGACAAGATGCAACGGCCAGCTATATTCATACTAAAATACGTCTAAATACATCCCTCCATCCGTCTAAAAATACTTGTCATGAAAATGGATAAAAAGAGATGTATCTATAACTAAAATACGTCTAGATGACAAGTATTTTCGGACAAAGGGAGTACTACTGTTTCCCTGAAACGTCTGCTTCATCCTTTGAAATGACGCGGCAAACATTTCATCACCACCATAGATTAATTCGGGTTTTTCATTTGAAAATGACGTTGGATTTTTATTTTTTTAGAAAAGCAGGAGAACCTCCGGCCTCTGCATCTGGGCGATGCATGCACCCACTTTATTAATTATTCACAAAGACCATACAAAGAAATACAACAGTAAATCTGAAGCCACCGTCTAGGCAACAACTGTCGTTACTCCTATCCAGTTGATGTAGGAATGCCGATAGTCTGAGCCTAATACTATACAGACCTCGCTGCCAAACCTAACATCTAAGACCTGAGACCCCAACCAAGCCACTTGCCAGGTATGAGGCACACACTAGTCAAGCGCGCTCTCAGAGAGGCCGCCGCCGCCAACTACCACAGCTTCATCTTCAGAGCTGTACTAATGCATCAACCTTGCCCGGTCTAGCTATCGTCGACGCCACCACGGCGCCGAACGGCACCACCTTCCTGCGCGCGAACTGCTGAGCATGTCGCGGTCTCCGCCGGTACACCTCAGTACCATGCCGTCAAGTACCACCAACCGACACAACTTGAAGTCTTTGGAAAATCTGTCGTGCGTAGCACCTGCCAAACAGGCATGACAAAGCGAGCACCTGTCGGCTAGGCATGCACGCCACCGCAGCCAAGCCGGCCGCCGCCTGAAAGGCCAGCCGCTGCGCCCTCAGCCCTGGCGGCCGCCGCGCCAAGCCTTCGCCGTCAAGGACGGGCGGCCTCCGCCGCTGCCGCAGCCATCCGCCACGCCACAGATCCCAAATCAGCCGCGCCACCACACGCCTTGGGGTCCGCCCCACCCCGAAGACGCGAGAGAGAGGAGATCCCTCGCCACCGCCGTCGGCCCCCGGGCTTAGCCCGGCGGCGGCGGAGTGAGAGGAGGTGGGAGTTCGCGGCGACGGCGGCTAGGATTCTGGGCTCCACCCGAGTTGCCCCAGGGGGAGGGCGACGCGGGGGCCCTAAAGATTATCCCTCTGGACTCACAATGGATGCGAGCCATGAGCAGGGAAGGGTGCAGCTCGCATTTATCTGAGAGGGGCGTTTTGGTGCCGGGGCTCAGATGAGCCCGGGCATGAACAGTACCGCAATTTGAAAGGGAAAAGTTTAAAAGTTTCAATTTTTTATATGGTGCAAGATGCTCCTGCGCGTGAACTCCGTACAAAATTTTGTGAAGTTTAGCCATTCGAGGAGCTCGTGGCAAAAAAGACAAATTTTGAATGTCTGAGAAACTTTTAAAAATCAAACTGTTCACTACAGATTTTGTCTTTTTTTTGCCACGAGTTTCTCGAATGTCCGGACTTCATAAATTTTTGCATGGAGTTCACGCACAGAAACATCTTGCACCACAATTTTTTTGGATTTCATTTTTAAATGACGATACTGTTCATCGGGCTCATTTGACCCGGGCTCTGGGTTGAATTACCGCATTTATCTGGACTATTTTTCCTTTGGTGTTGCTTATTCAAGTGGCTGGCCTGACCTGAAGATCTGAATTCTCAAGTCAAAATCCTACGACCGAGCGATTGCCGATGATCAGATTCAGGCGGCCCCCGGTGTTTCATGACTTTGCGTGGTGGGTCAGGGTGGGGACCCGCTTCATGCATGGGATGGGACTCGGGCCCACAGAGGGCAACAGATTGAGGCTACCATGGAGTGACTGGACTAGAGGAGAGCTCCCTCCGTTGAGCAAGCCAGAAACCTGTATGTATACCTCCGATCAGTTGAGACTTGAGAGGTGGAGGTCAAGAGAGATCACAGGCGTCCAAGCCATGACACATGGACACGACGGTGATGGTATGTAGACCGATGTGTCCACAGACCAGCCAACCAGAAACCTGTCGTCGTATAAACTCTCGTGCGATTTGGACGTCCGTCATGGTCCCGCCGCCGGGTATCGCCGTCCAAGCCACCGGTGCTGACAGGACAGACGACACCTCTCGTCTACCCGGAAAGGAACAGCGCCACGTGGCCGTGTACGTACTCAAATACGACAAGCGGCGAACAATCTGTGGTCACTAGCTTAGCCTCCAAGTATAGATTCGTTGTAAAGCTAAACATTACCTGTCCCAAACCACCATGACAAAACACACAGCGTGGCACTCCTCCTACTACTACAGTACTCCTACTGTATTACTACTACTACTGTACGAATCCAAGCTATCTATAAAGAGACACCTCGTTTTCTACGAAGTATTAGGCCACCGGCTACTACCAAAGCGTATTCCGGTCGCAGATGCCGTCATGCTCAGTGGATGGAAGGTCGTACATCGAGTAGTACTCCTTCTGTTTTTTTAGTCTGCATACAAGATATGGTCAAAGTTAAATTTTGTTAACTTTAACAAAGTTTATAAAAAAGAATATCAAGATTCATAATATGAAATCAATATAGTTAGATGCATCATGGAATTAATTTTCATACCATATAACTTTAATATTGTAGATGTTGATATTTTTTTCTATAAAATTGGTAAAACTTTATGAAGTTTGACTTTGACCAAATCTTATATACAGACTAAAAAAAATGAAGGGAATACGAAGGAAAAGACAAGTCGCGAGGGCCGGCGTGTATACATATCTTGGTAGCAGGTCACCGGTTTGACGGAAAGGACATAGCAACTCCCCCATAGAGTTTCAGCCCTGCAATATTTTCCAAGTCCCTTCAAATCGGATCGGACAGCACCTGGAATCAACAAATCTCACTGCCGCCGGGCAGGAGGAGTGAGCAGATCGATCTGTTGTTCTTGGGTTCATTTCTGTAAGCCTGTCACTGTTTTTATTTTATTTTTCGATGAACTGTGTAATCCTGTCACTGTTCATCGAGAAAAATAAACAGCTTGCTCATGTGACGCGCACACACCTCTTTTTCTTAGAAACCAGCTATACAGTGACACGGTTCATCACTTGATTGTACGGCCGGCTCGATCAGGGTCGTCAAATCTGATGTAAACATTCGTGAACTGCCAGTTGCACTGCATGTTTTGTCATTGCAGAAAAAGGTTGATATGCCTTGACGTTTGGCTCCTGATCCGCCCTTCAATCCGAGTGAATGACAGAGCAGTGCTTGATTGGTTAGCTGCTTGAGAAAATATACGTGATCCTCAGTACTGTTTCGACTCGCGTAGCATCCTTTTCACAGCTGTCCGATTTCCTCTCAAACGTTTCGCTGTTCGACAGATGATAGTGTTGATGACTGTCATTGTCTGTCGTTTTTGCTGAAATTTCCCTGTCTCTTTATTGCTGTTGATAAGCTAGTTGTTTGCCTCTACTCGGCGGTGTAAACTGACTTCTGTGTCTCTTCTCAGATGATAGCCACAGAATTATCTACCTGAAAACGACGATCTTTTTTTTCCCTTTGCGACAGAGAAAAGTACGATCTGCGAAGTCAATTTACAAAGTTTCAGTGCAATTGTGTGGCTGGTGGTACTTATTTACTTCCTCCTACATATGAACTTTTTTTAAGAAAGGGAATATATTACTATCATAAAGATATCAATTACACCAGCCTCTCTTCCAATAAGATGTCCAAAGACATCAAGGATACACACAGCCAAAAAAGAAAATAGAAAAAAAGAAGAAAAAAAAGCCCCGCCACGAAGACCAGTCACTAGCAACAACAAACACTCTAACCATCACCAAAGACAACACCCGGCTTATAAAAGAGGTTCTCCAAAAGCAACGCCTTCAAGAAGGAAACAATGCACCAGCATTGTTGGTACCTGATCGAAGGTCTTGAGTTTTCACCATGGAGAAAGTCCGAGCTCACCCAAAAACAATGCCTTCAACAAGGCCATTGCTAGATACAAGCAATGAAGGCTAGACCTTAGGTTTTCACCCTATGAATCGAGGCTCGGTACTCGAGGAGCACCACCAAAATTGCAGTCCTCCAGTGCTGCCGCCCCCGCTTGCCGAGGCTGCTGTTGCAAGTCACCAAACACCTAGCACACAGTCTTCACCGCATCCTGTACACTTTCCGTCAACGCTTCAAGACCTGCAATCGCAGCCACCATGACTTTCTCCACCTCTATCAGTGCCTTGAGAATCTTGACTTAGACATGTCCCATGACTCTCATAAAAAAGCGAAGCTTCGCGTCGCGTCCTTTTAAAGCCGTGCTGGCTGATAACGTGAGCGCGCGCGACCGAAGCCTTTCCAATCTAGAAATTCAGGGGTGACGTACGCCTATTCATATGAACTGTGTAGCTGTTCTCTAGAAATCTACATTTCATTTCAGTTCAACGGAGAGTCGTGAGTACACGACGCCATTGTCGTTCCTAAACACACAGAAAAAGTGTGTGTCTATGTTTTTGTCCACTGAGATTTTCCTAATTTCCAATCGATTCAGAAATGTGAAAAATCCAGTTTAATGATACTACTATGTATAATTTGCACCTTTTTTCACTCACCTGCACTTTTTACTCGAGAAAATGTAAGCTGCACTTTCTGCTAAACTAAAGTTGCATTTCCTAGATCGACTGAGACTTAAGAAAAATCTCAGTGAACTTAAAATTAGCAAAATAAGTAAATAAATACAAGAGGTGTGACGGCCAAACATCTGTGTTTGTGAAGTCAAAACCTACCAAGAGGTAGTTAATCCATTCGAAGAAAAACAAGCGACTAAATTTGAAGCTAGATCCAAGTGTATGTTCCTGACCAACAATCTCAACATGTTCCCCACATTTCAACGTGGCGTCGAAGCAAATGATTGCGCATAGGGGATCTAGCGGTGCCGTTTGTTTTTTTAATAACAACAAAACAAAAGATAAAGAAAGATCAAGGTGCGGCGGACCACGCACGGGGCTACCCAAACATGGGGGTGGGGGCAAGAATATCCACATCCGTTGCATCCCTGCACAGCACACTAGATGGGGACAATATGCAACGGCCGGCTGCTAGCTTTAGCAGTACTACTACTCTGAATCGTTTGCTGCATCATCGCTACCATATACTAGTACTGTATTTGGGTGTTAATTTTATATTCTGAATTCTTCAACTGAGAAATGATGTCAATTTTAATTTGCCCTTATTACCCTTCGTGCTCTTCAGTTGCCTGATCTGAAGATCAGAATTTCTGATGTGAAAAATCCTTTGGATCGCGAATGTCTGGCTGGCCCGCCAATGCGACTGGGCCCACAAGCCGATGATCGTGGGGTGTGGGTCCGCTTTAAGCATGGGAGTGGGTCCTGCGGAGCGCCATAATATATTGCGAATACCATGGATGCTGTTCCGTCCATCCATGTACGCAGCAGAACAAAGAAGCCTTTATCAGTTGAGGGGCTGTGGGTCGAGATTTGAAGAGAGAAGAAGACGGACGTCGACGCCATGACACGTTGCCGGTGATGTGTCCACTGACCGGCCAAGGGCCAACCAGAATCTTGTCGTCGTATGAACTCTCGTGTTATATAGACGCCCGTCATGGTCCCGCTGGGTATCGCCGTCCGAGCCACCGGTGCTGACATGACAGACGACACCTCACGTCTACCCGGAAAAATGAAATACTGCATCATGTAGACGTCTACGTACTCGCGTACGACAGGCAGCGAACAATCTATGCTCACTAGCTTAGCCTCCAAGTATAGATCCGCTGTCAAGCTAACGATAATTTTCCAGCCCAAAGCACCGTGACAAAGTACGCCAGAGGAACTAGGAACTACTAGTACGTAGTACTAATCTAAGCTGTATCTACAGAGACACCTCGTTTTCTACGAAGTATTAGGCTACCGGCTACAAAAATGTACGTATGAAGGAAAAGACAAGTGGCGAGGGCGTATATATACACATCTTGGTAGCAGGTCACCGGTTTGACAGAAAGGAACATAGCAACTCCCCCATACAGTTTCAGCCCTACAATTTTCAAGTGCCTTCAGATCGGATTGGACAGCATCTGGAATCAGCAAATCTCACTGTCGCAAGCCAGGAGAGAGCAGATGGGTCTGTTGTTATTGGGTTCATATATCTGTAATCTTGTCACCGTAGAGCAAAATTCACTGTTCCAGGCCAGGAGAGGGACAGCAAATGGATCTGTTCTTCTTGGATTCCTTTCTGTAAGCTTGTTACTATTTGCTTTTATTTCCTGAACTGTGTAACTCTGTCACCGTTGATCTAGAAAAAACAGCTTTTATTTTCGAGAGTACGCAAAGAGTGTATCATCTTATATTTACAGAAGAAAATGGGGGACAGTTTATTGGATGTTGTCAATGTATCATCAACAACCACAGATCTTCTAGAAGAAAAAAGCAGCGTAATCATGTGACGCGCACAGATCTCTCCTTTTCACTGGCCCATAAACATCACGACGCCAGCATATACGGTGACATGGCTGATCACTTAATTGCATGGCCGGACCGGCACAGGGGTGTCGATTCTGATGTGAACATTCCTGAACTGCATGTTTTGTCATTGCAGGAAAAGGTGGATATATATGTCCTGAAACCGGACGTATGGCTTCTGATCCGTCCTTTAATCCCCAGTGACTGAGCAGTGTTTGTTTGGCTAACGTGGATCACCACATCCGACACACCAAACGTCCACTTGTCCGTCCTTGAAGCCGCCTTTATAACGGTCTAGCGGTTGGGGCGCCACCCGGTGGCGCCGCTTGAGAGGAAGTTGAGCGATGCTAGGTGGGAGGCGTCTCTTTCACTTTCTTATTTATACTATGTAATGGTATTGCATGAGATTCAAAGTAACAAGCTCGGCTAAGTGCAAAATAAGTGAAATAGAAGTAAGCTGGTACATTGGTGTATGCCAAAAACTAAGTAGTATAACATCATCAAAAGAAGGAAGGTTACCACTGCCTAACGTATAAAAAGTACATCACTATTGTGAAAGAAAGACAATTAAGATATAGCAGCAGCATGGTGTTGCTTGTCTCCATTGACTCAGGACAAGATACATGCAACATAAAAATACTCAAAAAATGATGGCATAAGAAAGTTACTCAGCAATAGAAAAGCAAAGCTAATTATAGGCGATTGCATCCTTATTGTTAACCACATTTAGAAGGAATTCCCCAATCATCATTCAGCTGTGAACGAGAAACACGAAGGCACAAAGCGCAAGAAATTTTGCCTGGTAACTAAAGCAGGAAGCTAACATCATAGCAGAATGAGGTATGTTGTTGCATCTTCAGTCACAGCCTATGACCTAGATTCTGAAGAAGTTTCTGAAAACAGTCATCATTCAAACCTGAGAAAACACAACTGACCTCAAGTGTGGTATATATGCATACTTTGACCCAATCCATCTATTGAAACACCCATTTATTCAGTACAGAGGGTACATATCAATCTGTAAAACATTGGCTGCTTCAACTTTAAAACATCAGTTACCAACAAACGGTAAAAAAATCAGTAAGAAAAGTTTATCTAAAGGATGTGAAAAATTTAGGGAAAAAACCATCTAGATGAGTCCTAGGGGAGTAGCAGCGCCGTGCCTTGCCACAGGAGGCGCAGCGTCGAGCCTTGTCAACAAGAAGAGAAGGCTGGGGGAGAAGCCAGGTCACATGATGGCGACTTATATTGCCGGCAACACATCCTGCCAAACACAGTGCATATCATTCCTATACTATTTGAAACAGAGCCTATATGAGAATGTAAGAACTAAATAATTTCAGTTCTGGTCACAAGGACCATTCTATTGAAAAACACTTATTACTAAGCAAGCAATCGCCACTTGTACTTTGAAATTTAGTGAGAGATCATCTTATAATGCTACCGTCGAACTAAGCAAAATAAGATACATAAAGGATAAACATCACATGTAATCAATATAAGTGATATAATACGGCCATCATCATCTTGTGCCTTTGATCTCCATCTCCAAAGGACCATCATGATCACCGTCGTCACCGGCGCGACACCTTGATCTCCATCGTAGCATCGTTGTCGTCTCGCCAACTATTGCTTCTACGACTATCGCTACCGCTTAGTGATAAAGTAAAGCAATTACATGGCGATTGCATTTCATACAATATAGCGACAACCATATGGCTCCTGCCAGTTGCCGATAACTGTGTTACAAAACATGATCATCTCATACAATAAAATTTAGCATCATGTCTTGACCATATCACATCACAACATGCCCTGCAAAAACGAGTTAGACGTCCTCTACTTTGTTGTTGCAAGTTTTACGTGGCTGCTACGGGCTGAGTAAGAACCGTTCTTACCTACGCATCAAAACCACAACGATTTTTCATCAAGTATGTGTTGTTTTAACCTTCAACAAGGACCGGGCGTAGTCACACTCGATTCAACTAAAGTTGGAGAAACTGACACCCGCCAACCACCTGTGTGCGAAGCACGTCGGTAGAACCAGTCTCGCGTAAGCGTACGCGTAAGGTCGGTCCGGGCATATCTTAGAAATCTTACAAATTAAATATCCTTTATACATCAAGGGTGAAAAGAACAATAAAGTCAGGCAATTGATTTATAACTCAACATAAAAAGATCTACACGGGTAGATTGTGTCCAGAATACATACTCTATGTCATCTAATAGTTGATTATTTCCCTTTACAACATAATAAGAATGGCATAAACAATGAGCTATAGGTAAATGTGCTACAATATGGTATGATGCACTGCTTATTTTCTGAAACAAAGACACATTTATTGGATGGCAGAATTTAACTGTAGCAGAATGAAATGGAGAGTCAACAGAAGGTAAACAGAGTGCTGCAAGCAGCCAAGCTTTGCTCCAAGTTTCACAATTCTACTTACATATACATGTATCAGTTCTATTAGATTAATGGTTCGTCAATCCCCTAGAGAATAAATTTTCCATCTGTAGTAGCAAATCATAAAATTAGCAGTGCAAATGAACAAGATACTCATGTCTGGCTTGCAACGCCTGAAGCCTAAAAGGAAGGACACATATAATACAAGAAAAATGCGGGGAATGAGCATTTGCTTCATGTGATAACATAATCCAGTATAAGGGAAAACATTCAACAAAATAAATATTTCACAATCCAGGACCAAAAACACCAAATACGCGAAGTATCTTTGAAATTCAACTTGGAACAACAACATCCATATGAAAAAGTCATCGTCGCATACGCGCATTGCATTAGTTGAGGACCACATCTCCAGCTAGTCTAACAGCAAGCGGCGCCTCGCGACTCGATAATACAGCTTTTCTAAAGAACTGTAATCTCTAGATTATAAGGAGAATGCATATGATCAGAAGTCAGTGGTGAGTACATACCTCGGTGATGGATCAACTGATGACCAAGGAGCTCACCATGATGTGTGTCCTGATCTGTAAATCCAACCAAGAAAGAAAACAGAGAAAGGTCGGCAGCTTCTGTGCAGCATCAATAAGAACAAAAAAGACAACGTGGGAAGCACCAAAGGATGGCTGACGAAGAGGTGCGCCCTATTCTATTACTACAGATGCAGCAAACCAGTCATAACGCATCACCAATACAACTCTATCTAATCTATGAAATAAATGTACACCTAAATTGTGTCATGCATCATCCTTTTTTTCCCAATATAGCAACCCTGAACCCAAGTGACATCAAACAATCCATGCACACCATCAAACTAAATGAGAGACATCTAAAAAAACTTAAGTAAAAGAAACGAGGGCCTAATGCACGTACCTTGAATACCCTAGCCTAACAAAATTGTGATGCCTCAATCCACACCAAGATTAAGCACCTGCAAAACTAATTGGGCAGAACATGAGTAACACAATGTCAATCAGGCAAAGACAAAAGAAAGGAAAGTACAGAAGAAAAGAAAGCAGCCATGCCGGCTTGTAGCACTGATGCACCTGTATATTAGAAACAGAACCAAACAATCTGTATGGGAATATCATCGAACAGATGGTATGCGGATCTCGGAAGTAGACCAGACGTATGAACTCGCAGGCGTGGGGGCGTGTAGGTCCTAGAGGATGTCGAGGAAGCGGACGAGGAGGAGGGTGACATACTCAATGAGCTTGTCATCCACAGAGACCTTGTCGGGACACGGAGCCGTAGCTGCACGTAGATCGACTGACAAGCTTAAACAAGAAAGGCACGTGAAGATTTATAGCTTGGTGTTCATTATAAACAGAAAAGGTCAGGTGATAAAGCTCAAAGCTTCAGGTTACAGTTTTCATGTTTTAAATTCACTATGAGGACATATCATAACTACGAGGATCACAATCTTTCCTTTGATTTAAGAATGATGCTAGTTGGCTATCTGAGATCTTGTAGAGAAATCAAACAAGATCATATTGCCTATTTAAAAAGATGTAGTATCTGAATTTATCACATTATATTTTTATGTCAATATTTGAACATGTACCAAAAACAAGGACATATCTCCAAACCGTCACTCTCCTGGCAACGAACCAACCAAATCAATCAACCTCCACAAGTAGCCACTTCCACAAGCCCAAAAGAGCAAGGAATCTCCCACAATCATGAAATCGCTGTAATCATTCAGTCAGACAACATAAACACGAGAGGGATGGGGATGGATGGAACACAACTTACAAGTCGGGGTGGAAGACACAGCATCACCACGCAAGCATGGCAAGCACCCCAATACAGCAGCAGCCGCGGCAGAGGGAAGATGCGCTCCACTGACCGGATCGATGAGTTCCTGCAAACCTGACTTCACCCTCGACGTCGGCGCCACCGCCTTCCCTAGCCACAGCCAGCCGTCCTCAGAGACCTTGCCGGGACAGGGAGCCGCAGCTGCGCGTAGATCGACCGACGAGGATGCCACAATGTTGTACAGACACCGCCTCCCTCGAGCGATGCAGGATGACTCTGATCTGGGATGATCGCCACTGCTCAACCCTAAGGTCGATGGCGTTCCTGCCGGCCACCTCCACGGATCTGGATTAAGGGAAGGGGAGAGGAGAGGTACAGAGAGAGAGAGAGAGAGAGAGAGAGAGAGAGAGAGAGAGGCTCCACGGATATGGATTAAGGGAAGGGGAGAGGAGAGGTACAGAGAGAGAGAGAGAGAAAGAGAGGCGGCGGAGCAACAGGGGAGAGGCAGGGGAAACGAGAGAGAGAGGGAGGTCTCGCACAAAGCTGGGTCTCGCGTGCTAGGCTGCCTTAGAGCATCTCCAACAGCCGCGCTAAACTAGCGCCGCGCCGCAAAATAGGTCTTTTTAGCGCACGCGCAACGTGGCGGCTCGCTCCAGCGGGCGCGCAAAAACGACGCGCGCGCGATAACGGGTTGGGCGCGCGGTCAAAAACACTTATCCGCTGTGTATTTGGGCGCCAGCCACACACAGGCACACTCGAAGGCCGCGCCCGCCTCTCTCCTCTCCTCGTCCCACGCCCTTTCGCCCGCACCGCGCCTGCCCCCGCCATGGACGCCAAGACACCGGCGCCCTCCACCCAGCAGTACATCCGCGACCCCCGCCGCCGCCGCCGCCGAAAACCCTAAGCGGGCGAAGGCCAAGGCCGCCATCACCGAGCTCCGAAGGCGTCGGCCTCAAGCAGCCTCTATGGAAGCTATTGTGAAGGCAAGGGTCGAAGCGAATGAGGTGAGGAAAATGGCAAGGAACCAAGATGCCGTGGCCGAGGAGGGGAGGTTGGCGGCCGAGGAGAGAAGGGTGGCGGCCATGGGAGGCATGGGTGCACCTCCGGCCGCCATGGGAGGCATGGGTGGCTTTGGAGCACCCTCCGACGCTATGGCCGCCACGGGAGGCATGAGTTTTGCTTCTCTCATGGGAGGCATGGGTGCATCTCCGGCCGCCATGGGTGCACCTCCGGCCGCCATGGCTTCTCACACACATTCCCATGAAGATGCCGTTGAAGATCTTGCCAACACCGTTGGAGCTTCACATGATGCGGTGCGTGATGCAGTGTGTGATGAGGATAGGGAGGAAGGTTCATCTTCGGAGGCGGAAGAGTCGTCTTCGGAAGATGAGGACGAAGACGAAGAAGAGGAAGATAAAGATGAAGCTTGATGTGTCTTTCATGTCTTGAGCTTTTAGTTTGCATTTGAACTTGGTTGGATGAACTTGTGGGCATGATTTTGATGAACTTGTGGGCATGAACTTTTATTCATCAACTTGTTTGTGTCAAATTTTACATGTTCATTTTTGTCCAAAATATCCATATATGCAAAATGCCCGTGAGTCACGCTGCTGTATTTTTTTCTCTCATTGAACGGCGCTGTAGCTGCATTATAAGCGCTGTTGCTTTGGAGCCAATAAGAAGTGACGCATAAAACCAGTCATTGTGTGCTGGCGCTATAGCATGTGACTGTTGGAGATGCTCTTAGTGGTGAAGATAAGGAAATAATTTACCGCGGGGAGGTATTATCTGGGGTAGACAGAGGGAGGTCTGGGGTAGACAGAGGGAGGTCCCACGCGCAGCGCACGAAGCCTGCTCGCACGACGCGATTGGGCAGCCGCAAATATCTCTCGATTTACCAGAACAGTAACCCGTGCCGACGTGGATAGTGCGAGGAGCCGTCCTTTATGCACACGTTAATGCGTTTAATGATATCCAACATTGGCTAGTTGGTAAAGAAAAATCGTCCCTCCGACCATATCAATTTACGCTGCTTTAGTAATAAGGAGTACGTAATCCTCAGTACTCTTTGGAATCACATAGCATCCTTTTCACAACTGTCCCTTTTCCCTGAAAACGTTTCGTGAATTGCAAAAAACATCGACACTTCAGGCTAGGTTTGCATGTACCACACATATATGAAATTCCAAAAAACACTAAATTTTTTTATAATTTTTTGCATGCTTGTTTGGACCGTTTTAAGTGCGTTTATGACAAAGAGGGCCCGCATCTGTCGACGTGGCAACACTGTTCACACGGCAACGCTGTTAGACGGTGTTACATGCCGCTGGCGCACCGGTTCGAGCTGGGCCGCGTAGTCTTCGAGTCGTACCCCGCCCGGTCCGCTCCTGTCACTCTCTTTTCCTCCCCCGCACTCTCTCCTCTCAGTCATGGCGACAGCTGCCGGCAGCAGCGGCGATCATGGTGGGTCTGTCGGCGTTGGAGACGATGGTCCACCTGGGGAGATATATGGAGCTCAAACCCTAGCTGGCCGTCGGATCTGAGCAGCCCCACCAGAGCCCCCAACACTGCTCTCGAATATCGGCGGCAAGATCTTGGGCCGTGAAGTGAAGGAGAATCCATTGGAGAGTCACCGGATTGCCTCGTTATTCGGCGCGTCTAGTGAGTTTCCTCTTCCTCTTCCTCTTCCCTCTTCCCTCTTCCCTCTTCCCGTAGATCGATTCTAGGGTTAGGGTTAGGTTTTTGGCACTTTTAATTGGTGCTCTCTTAATTGTGATTTAGTTGCGGTTGATTTGTAGTTAACGAGTAGCTAGTTGATGAGTAGTTAACGAGTAGCTAGTTGATGATGTAATCAGCAGAGTAGTTAGCAGTCTTGTACTTGGAGAGATCGGTTTGCATTGGTTTGACAAGTGAAGTTGACTGGTTTTCGAACTTGACAAAGGTTTTCGAAGGTGTTTGTTGTTTTCAGAGTGTACTGTCTTGTATTGTAGCAATTATAATGTTGATTACTCTGTTTTAGTGCTCTATTTTAGGAATTATGCATTTTTACAATTACATTGGTGCTCTGTTTTAGGAATTATGCATTTTTTACAAAGACATTGGTGCTCTGTTTTAGTGCTCTGTTAATTAAGCTATTTTAATTATTTGTGTGTAGTTTGAATGATGATGTTTGGGAAGTTAGAATGCACTTCCATGATAGAGACAACTTGGAGAGATCAGTTTGCATTTCAGACATAACATATTATAATTTGGTTGCCCTAATAGAGACAGAGGGATATGGGCTTAATGATTTCATGTATTTTGTGAGGGATCCTGGTGTGGGGATTACAGGAATGGATGAAATTTGTGATGATGATAAGGTGGATGAAATGCTTGACCATATTGCTAACAATGATCAAGATGTAGTGAACTTGATAAAGTGGTTAGGGGCACTGATCCAAGACCTGCAGATTTGAACTCAGGCTATCTGGTTGAGGAGCAGGTTCCTTTGAGCCATATAGGAGAGAACCCTGTGTATGTAGTAAATCCTTCTGGTGTTCTCTTAAGATCACCACCAAAAAGTATAATACAGAGTCAGCCAGAGCCATTGCAGTTCTACACTACACAGCAGAGCACAAACCATGATCTGGATACAAATGCTGCCATGGACCAATCCAATGCAGCAGATCAGGATGAACTGGAGACATTAATGGAGTTGAAGAGGAGAACAAAGATTGCCAAATTTAGGAAACATAAGATTGCAGCTGAGCATGTAAATACGGTTAGCGAAGCTACCAATTCTTCTAATCAAGATGATTCAGATCTGGATGCAGATGAGGACTATCTTGAGAGGCTTAATGAGATGAGGAAGCAAAGAGAGGATCCACTCATTCATTTTGATGGAGACACTGATGGGATGAACTGTATGAGGAAGATGAGGAAGGGCAACATGTGGAGGTGGAGCAAGAGGAGCAGTGCACCAAGAGGAGCAGGTGGAGCAAGATGAGCGGTGGAGCACCAAGAGGTGCCTAGAAAGAAGAAGAAAGCTTGAAAAGGGCCAACAGAGAGGTCACATTCTAGCTTGGAACAGAGATTTGAGGATGTTTGGGCACCATCATCAGATGAGGAGCTAGATCTTGGTGTTTTGAAGCAGGAATATGATGATGGAGCTGAGGAAGTACAATTTGTTACGCCTAATGGAAGGAAGAGCAGATCAGTGAGATCTTTGCCAAGGATCTGGTACAGTGAGGAGAGAGAGAACCTAGAGGAGCAGTTTTGCAGAAAACTTTGTTTCCTAAATGTGTATCAGTTTAGGAGAGCAATTCAGACATTGCACATAACTCGAAATAGGAATTATGAGTTCCACGAAACTGCAATGACAAAGATCATAGTTGTGTGCACAAATGCAAAATGCCTTTTCTTTATTGCAGCTTCATTGTTGCAAATGAGACTACTTTTTGCATAAGGAAGGCAAATTTTGTGCACACATGCCCAGATGAGAGAGAACACCAAGGTCATCAGTAAAATGGGTTGCACACCAAAGGTGTGAGGCAATGATGAGAGTTGATATTGGCACACCAGTCACCACAATAATGCAGACCTTGAAGAAGAAGTATGGAATAGAGATGTCCACCCATATGGCCTCTGAGGGCTAGGAAGCAAGCATAGAAGGTTGTCCAAGGAGATCGAGAGAGACAATACACTAGAATAAGAGATCATTTGCGGTGTGTTGGATACAAACCTGTGCTCTAGATGTATTGTTACTACTAGGCATGTACAGAGCACCCAAGCAAAAACCCTAGGTTTCATGGCCTGTTTTTCTCAGTATAAGTGCTTGCAAATAAGGGTTTTGAATGGATGCGACCATTCATAGGTACATTTCATTTACTAAGTTGTGAATTATTTATGTGCTCACATTACATACACTATGTTCTCACAATTGTCGACTTTGCGGGGTAGATGGTTGTTTTATCAAGTCATCAACAGTCAATGATCCTTGCTGCAACAGGAAGGATGGGAACAATAATATCTACCCTATAGCATTTGGAGTTGTTGACAAAGAGGACAAAGACAGCTGGACCTGGTTCTTAACACAGCTTAAAGATGCACTTGGTGGAGAAAGTGGGAAGTTTGGTTATTATACCATCATCTCTGATAGGCAGAAGGTAAACTTCTCTTCTCATACAATATTGCACTAGGTTTCATGGTTTCATATGCACATTGCTATAGCTTCATTGTTTATAGGACCAATGCTTAGCTTTATTTCCCATTGTTTCAAACGGGGGCTTTTAAATGCAATAAACCATGTTTTCCTCAATTGTTCACAAAGATTCTGCCTTAGACATATCTACCAGAATTTCCAAACTGCTGGTTTTAGAGGTGATGAATTAAAGAAACACATGGATGCAGCTAGCTACTCTTATACTGAGAATGAACACCTTGATGCAATGAATGCTTCGAAAAGAGAGTGTAAGGCTGCTTGGACATGGCTTCACAAAATCCCTGTTCATACTTGGGCTAGGCATGCTATGAATTTTAATTGCAAAACTGACACGTAGTGAACAACATCGATGAGGTGTTTAATAAAATGATATTAGATGTCGAGGCAAGCCAATAGTGACCATGATAGAAGGAATTAGGACAAAATTGATGGTCAAATTTAACAAGAATAGAACAAAGACAGAGACAACAAATTGGGAGATTTGCCCTACCTATCTTTGAAATGTTAGAGGAGACAAAGTACAACTCAAGGTGGTGCAGACTTTGATGGCTGGTCCTAACATCTACCAAGTGACTAGTGGAGAAAACACCTACTCAATGAACTTGCTTTGGATGTAACATGTGGATGTAGGAAATGGGATATGACTTCTATGCCTTGCCATCATGCGGTTTACGCAATAGTGAAAGCTAAGTTGCAGCCAGAGGACTTTGTTGCTAATTTCTTCAAAAAGGAAATGTATAAAAAGCATTTGCACATATCATATTTCACATGCTGGTCCAAACCTGTGGCTAAGGACAAGAACTCGGGACATAGAGCCTCCAGATTCAAAGACAAGGTTGGGAAGCAACAAACAAAGAGGAGGAAAACCAATTTGAAAAGCCAAGCACCAAGAGATACATCTAGGATGGCATCTATTACTTGCAGCAACTGCAAACTTGTAGGGCATAGATACAATGTTTGCTCCAAGCCCCTCAAGGCAGCTCTTGCTATGAGAATGAACCAGCATCAAGTTAGCTATAGTAGCACCTCAATTCTCTTTATTTTGTCTCCATTATAACTCACAAGCCTTAACTGTTTTTGAAATGCAGCCAAACAGGTCACAGGCTTCTACTTCAACAACAAATGCATCTACAGCTGCTGCACCACCAAGAAAGAGGCCATCTCCATCAACTGCTGGTCCTACACCTACTGCCACTACACCTGTTGCTCCTCCAAGGAGGTCTCCTAGGAAGAAAGCTACACCTGCTGCCACTACACCTGCTGCTCCTCCAAGGAGGTCTCCCAGGAAGAAAGCTACAAATGCTGGTACAGCCTCTACCTCTCTGCAGAAACAGTCAACTTTTCAAGCTCCAAGACAGAGTGGAAGAAAAAGGACTTCTTCATACAAGTTGAAAGAGTACTTCTATGCTTCTAGGAACTAGATGCCTTTGTCTTTGTTGGCATGTGATGTCTATGTGTTGGCTGTGAACTAGATTATGCCTTTGTTGGCTTTCAGAACCTATGATGCCTATGTTGGCTTTCAACAAGATTATGCCTTTGTTGGCTTTCAGAACCTATGATGCCTATGTTGGCTTTGAACCATTGTTGGTTGTGAGAACTTGGATGTTTATCTTAAATGTTGGCTTAGATGGATGTGAGAACCTGAAAATGTTGGCTGTGATGCTGGTGATTCTGGTGATGATGTTGGCTTAGATGGATGATGATGATGCTTACTATGATTCCAGGGTCACTCGGCGTCGAAAAACCCACCAAAGTGAGTCTAGGGTCACTCGGCGTCGAAAAACCCACCAAAGTGAGTCTAGAGTCACTCAGCGTCGAGAAACCCACCAAAGTGAGTTTAGGGTCACTCGGCGTCGAGAAACCCACCAAAGTGAGTCTAGGGTCACTCGGCGTCGAAAAACCCACCAAAGTGAGTCTAGGGTCACTCGGCGTCGAGAAACCCACCAAAGTGAGTCTAGGGTCACTCGGCGTCGAGAAACCCACCAAAGTGAGTCTAGGGTCACTCGGCGTCGAGAAACCCACCAAAGTGAGTCTAGGGTCTATCGGCGTCGACAAAACCAACCAAAGTGAGTCTAGGGTCACTCGGCGTCGAGAAACCCACGAAAGTGAGTCTAGGGTCTATCAGCGTCGACAAAACCAACCAAAGTGAGTCTAGGGTCTATCGGCGTCGAGAAACCCACCAAAGTGAGTCTAGGGTCTCTCGGCGTCGACAAAACCAACCAAAGTGAGTCTAGGGTCTCTCGTCATCGACAAAACCAACCAAGTGAGTCTAGGGTCACTCGGTGTCGAAAACCCCACCAAAGTGAGTCTAGGGTCTATCGGCATTGACAAAACCAACCAACCAACGACATCAGATTCAGCATAACTGGAAGATTCATACATAATCATAACTAATAAGTACCATATTACACGATAGTGCTTAATGCTAAATAGGTACATTACATAACCATAATTCAGATATTACTAGATCATTCATCTAATAGTAGTCATTACATAACCATAATTATAGTACTCATCATCCCATAACCATGCTGGTGTTACTAATAAGCATCATATTACATTATACCGCTCATTCATCTAAGATGGCTTTGATCCCATTCAGCTTCAGCTTGGTCTGCTCGGCAACCTTCTCAAGCTCATCAATGTGGGCCTGCAACTTAATCTTCTCTTCAGCAAGCTTCAACTTCATGTTCCTAATGACTTTGGCTTGAGCAACTGTCGTGTTCTTGAGCATGTCATACTTCTCCTGCAGCTTGCTCTCATCAGTTTGTTCTCGCATCTTACCTCTCTCCATCTAAGCCCTCTGCTCTGGGCATCCAAAAGGCCGTTGATATCTTCAACCAACCTCTCATAACTTGCTCGCAGCTTGATCTTCTGTTGTGTCAGTTGACAGAACAAAATGAGCTTTCAGTTGTCCTCAATCTTGCTCCTCCCGCACTCTTCATACTTATCCCACAACTTGGTCAATGCATTCTCCATTGTAGCTGGCCAAAATGGATCAACCCATTCAACTAGCCCACAGTTTCTTCCCTCCTGTAATTTTAGTGTTAAACAGTATAAAGTAACACAATGCTACAAAGTAACAAATGGTGTAAAGTGCTCACTAATCCACATGCTATAAAGTAACAAACAGGTATAAAGTAACATAATGAGTTAAACAAACATGTATGAGCTAGCCATATGACACAATGAGTTAAACAATTACAAGGCTCACTAATCCACATGCTATAAAGTAAGAAGTCTCAATCGGTGCTCCCAACCCTATGCACATATTGGCATATAAACAATGACCTCCCTAACCCACTACTATCACGAAAATACGTAACTCATTAGCAACCTACCTAACAGGCCGATCTGCGACAACACTCTGCATATGCTCACATATAAACAATGACCTCACCGAGCAACTAGCACACCAGATCCGCTAACTATAAAATCAGTACTAAACATTGACCAGATTAGCATAAATTTGGCACATACCTTCACAACACAAGCAAAGAACCTCCTGCCAAGATGGATGCCCCAGAAAGCAACACGCCTCTCTGCTGGCGGGGAGTGTTCATTGCACAAAACATCGAGTTCAAGTGCCTTGAAATCGAGTCATCGATGGTCTCGTGGATCCGGAGGTGCAAAGGAAAGGCAACAAAACTTCAGATCAAGCTCAACAGAAAATTCCCCAAATCGCAACCCTAATCCTAGCTTCAGCTCGAGCAACTCACCTTGATGATGCCCTCGTCTGAAGCTGAGTCGGCTTACTGGTGAGAGTTCTCGCTGCTGTCGTCATCAGACCAGGAAACCATGGCGACGCGGCGGCGACGGCGGTCGGAGATGTGGGAGGGGGCGGCGGCGGCGGCGAACGAGCGGGAGCAGAGAGAGGGAGAAGGATGGGAGAGAGTGAGGGCTGGGGGTGGGGCCTGCACCGCTTCGGGGTGTTTGACCCGCCCGGTTCGAACCGGTGCGCCAGCGGCGTGTAACGCCGTCTAACGGCGTTGCCGTGTGAACAGTGTTGCCACGTCGACGGATGCGGGCCCTCCTTGTCATAAACGCACTTAAAACGGTCCAAACAAGCAACTAGTGTTTTTTGCAAAAAATTATAAAAAAAATTAGTGTTTTTTGGCACAATTTCGTATATGTGTGGTACCTGCAAACCTAGCCTGAAGTGTCGATGTTTTTTCAATTCACTCATGTTTAGCAGATGGGAGTGTTGACTGTCGTCGTTTGTCGTTTTTGCTATGGTGCAGTTTATGTTGCTTAAATTTCCCTGTATTTTGTTGCTGTTGACGACTACTCCTTCGTTCCTAAATATAAGTATTTTTAGAGGTTTCAATATAGATTACATACAAAGCAAAATGAGTGAATTTTCACTCTAAAATGTGTCTGCATGCATTCATATGTAGTTCATATTGAAATCTCTAAAAATACTAAGTATATTGTTGGTTGTCTGTATACTATACTCTGTACTCAGCGGTGTAAACTGACTTTTGTCTCTTCTCAAAGGATAGCCGGAGTATTATCTATCTTCAAAAGGACGATCTTTTTCTTCTTTGCTGGGAGAGAAAAGTACGATCTGCAAAGTCAATCTCTACTCCTAATGTCTCAGTTGGTAGGTCGCGTTTCAGGTTTTATTTTCGTCCTACCTCACCCGGTCTTTTTTGGTACTTCTTTGGTACTTCCTCCCACCTCCCTCTCAGCCGCGAAAAACCAAGGAAAACCCCGCGATCGAGTCTCGCACACGCCCAACCTCCCGTCTCACGCTAAGCCGCATAGAACCAAAAAAAACCTCAAGCCGAGTCCCCCGCCCGCCCCCACGCACTCCAGGCCCTAACATCCCGTCGCACCAAGAGAGACGAACCAAAAAAATCTACGAATAGTCCGCCGGTTATTTTTCGCTGGTTTTTATTTCGCCTCACCACTTTCGTTGGTTTTATTTCGCTAGTTTTATTTCGTCTCCCTCCCACCTGTCTTTTCGCTTCACCACCCACAAAAACCCATCAGATTAGTTACCATAAAAAAATCGCAAGCAATCAAGTATTGATGATCAGATTAGTTACCATATAAAAAATAAATCGCAATCAATCAAGTATTGATGGGATATTTCCTTATATTGATGTGATTTCCCCTTTTTTATCATCAATCGTCTCTACTGCCTAAAAAATGCGTAGCTTTCCTTTTCCCTTCACCATTTAGGAAAGGTATGGAATCAACACTTGACATTGAAGCAACTTGAATACCACAAAACGGAACAAAAACAAAGGATTTGGCTTGCAGAATAAGCCGGAACAAACATATGATAGAGATTTACCCAATCCCATATCATGCATCTGAGGAAAGATATTCTAGGAGCTACTTGAATTCCCACCTATAAACTCCCAAACTTTACGGTTATGCAATGCGGTGTTGGGGATCAGGGACACAAAATATCTCACCCAAACTAACAATACCTAGATCCAATTGTATCCATCCGTCAACACATAACCAAGAAATCCTCGAAATCGTGTACCTCGACCTTGAAAAACATCCGTTATACAAGTCATGGCAATACTCCCTTTTCGCCTCGATCTTTGGGCTATCGGGTTATCTCACCAACAACTGCACAAAAGAGATTTCGATGTCGGCAAAACTCAGTATTCCGAACTGCAACGATAAAATTGTGACGACAACACCTCGGAGCTCAACTCCCGGGACACCGCCACAACCCCTAAATGTCGAGGCACCAAGAACAATGTTCTCGTCACAAAAACATCGAACGATTCCAAGATACCAGCGTGATCCTAAAAAATTTTTAGTGAAATTTGAGAAGAGAAAAGTCGAAACTCTACGTCAGGATGCCTCACCGAGCGATTTAAGGACCGAGGAGTAAAAAGAATCCTACTCTCCGATATATATAATCCTAAGACTCAAAACATTTTCCGTTCTAGACTCAACAACGTCGACAAACAATCACGTGGGGGCTCCTAAGTCGGGAAGGCTCGATACCAACTTAGCGCCCTCGATGCGGCTATATCTCCCACGTGTCGAAGCACGACTTAGAGGCATAACCGCATTGAAAGCAATGTCGCAAGTGAGGTAATCTTCACACAACCCATGTAATACATAAGGGAAAGAGATACATAGTTGGCTTACAATCGCCACTTCACACAATACATGAGTAAAGCATTACATCATACAGATACAATCAAGGTCCAACTACGGAACCAAAATAAGAAAGACTACCCCAAATGCTACACAGATCCCGATCGTCCCAAGCTGGCTCCACTTGATCAACTGAAGCGGAACAACACAAAGAACAAGATCTTCATCGAGCTCCTCCTTGAGCTCGGATCGCCACCGCTGCAGTTTCATCGGCACCGCAAACTGGTTTTGGAAGTATCTGTGAGTCACGGGACTCGGCAATCTCACACCCGCGAGATCAAGACTATTTAAGCTTAAAGGTAGGACAGGGTAGTGAGGTGGAGCTGCAGCAAGCAACTAGCATATATGGTGGCTACCATACGCAAATGAGAGCGAGAAGAGAAGGCAAAAGCACGGTCGAACAACTATGATCAAGAAGTGATCCTAGAACAACCTCGTCAAACATAACTCCAACACCGTGTTCACTTCCCGGACTCCGCGAGAAGAGACCATCACAGTTACACACGATTGATGTATTTTAATTAAGATCAACCGGGTTTTCTACAACCGGACATTAACAAATTCCCATCTGCCTCATAACCATGGGCACGGCTTTGAAAGATAATACCCTGCAGGGTGTCCCAACAAGCCCATGATAAGCTCTCACGGTCAACGAAGGATATTCCTTCTACGGGAAGAACCGATCGATCTCGGAATCCCGGACTACAAGACATTTCGACAGCAATAAAACAAGACCAGCAAAGCCGCCGGATGTGCCGACAAATCCTGATAGGAGCTGCACATATCTCGGTCTCGGGGCACACGGATGAGCAGACGTCGGGTTGGCATAGACCCCGATTGCCCGAGGGCGCCGGACATCGCTTCGGTTTGGGCCAGCACTCGAAGGAGCACTGGTCCGGGGTTAAAATAAAGATGACCCTTGAGTCTACAGAACCCAAGGGAAAAAAGGCTTAGGTGGCAAATGGTAAAACCAATGTTGGGCCTTGCTGGAGGAGTCTTATTCAAAGCGAAACTGTCAAGGGGTCCCATAAATCACCCAACCGTAAGGAACGCAAAAATCCGGGAACATAACACGGTATGACGGAAACTAGGGCGGCAAGAGTGGAACAAAACACTGGCATAAGGCCGAGCCTTCCACCCTTTACCAAGTATATAGATGCATTAATTAAATAAGATATATTGTGATATCCCAACAAGTAAACATGTTCCAAACAAGGAACAACATCTCCATGTTCAACAAGGAACAAACTTCATCTTCACCTGCAACTAACAACGCTATAAGAGGGCTGAGCAAAGCGGTAACATAGCCAAACAACGGTTTGCTAGGAAAGGATGGTTAGAGGTTTGACATGGCAACATGGGAGGCATGATATAGCAAGTGGTAGGCATCGTAGCATAGGCATAGCAAAAGAGCGAGCAACTAGCAAGCAAAGATAGAAGTGATTTCGAGGTATGGTCATCTTGCACGAAATCCGCAAGGAAGAAGAACGAGTCCATGAAGAAGACAAACGGACGTAGTCGAACGAATCCTCACAACTCCGGAACGAAACCGAAGCTAACAAGAGAAGCAACCCGGAAACAAGCAACAACATGGTAAACAACCATCACATAAACATGTCATGATGCACAAACAAGTATGATGCATGTCCGGTTTAATGAGGCATGGCATGGCAATATGCACAAACAACACTACAAGTTAAGTGGAGCTCAATATGCAGCGGGTTGCATATTGACAAAACTCCACAACACTTATTTAGTTCTCTCCGATTAGGTACTCAACAATATTAAATGTTATTATCATGGCAAGGGTGAAGCACAACAAAACTACCTAACTAGGCAAGTTTAAATGAGGCCGGAAACAACGAACAACAAGTCCGGAAAATCCTCATGTGCATATTTATGGATTAGGTACTGTTCTGCCCTAAACACAATTTTAATGTTGTTAAACATGCAAATAAAGTATACCATGTTAAACTAGGCATTTTTCTACCCCATTTACATATATAATTTATTTAAATCCGAGATACGGTTATTTAGTTATGAAATAAATCATTTTAACATGGCATTTAAGCAAATTAATGCCAACAACAATTATCAACATTTAAATGTTGTTATCATGATGCGGATGACATATACAAGTTTTATGCAATTTTATGAAAATGTTGACAAGAGCATTATGAAGCATTAGTCGTCGTGGCGGAAACGAAAAAGGGTGCCACGGCAACGACAACGGAAATGGTGCCACGGCAACATTCCGATTCCGATAACTCGATTGAGATGTCGGTGCAAAAGAAAGCGTCTTGGATGTGCGGAACATGCTAGAAATGGTGGAGTGCTCCCGACTACCGGGTTCCCACGGGATGATGGCATGGCAACGAGGAGGAACAAGCGAGCGACAATTTCGGACACGGTGCAAACATATCGTACATCTCATACAACACTCAAGCATTCGATCCACGGGCGGTCGTCTCGGCGTTATACCTTCGAAGCGTGCGTTCATTTCGGAGCGGGTCGAGTTTCATAGAGGGAAGTCGACGTTCTCGCGACGGTAGAGGTACTCGCGATCTCGGCAACGGTAGTCGTACACGTTCGTTTCGTAGATGTCCGGGGTCGTCGGTAGAGGAAGTAGTGGTACACGGCCGTAGATGTACTTGGCGATCCGAAGGGGTACTTGTACTCGCATCGTCGTGGAAGTAGTCGTTCGGGCTCCCGTGCGGACTTGGTGGTGGTGTACTTGGCGAATCCACGTAGTCGAACATGGGTTGCAGTGGTACTTGACGCTCGTAGACATCTAGGGTCATCGAAGCTGTACTTGACGTCCACGGAACTAGCAGCGGAGCACACATGCCTCGGGTTTTGATCTTCAGGAGCAGCGGCGACTGCAGGTACATGGGGAGGCTACACCGGGGCCCGAGGCAAGCATGGTCAACGGCACAAAGCAGCAGAGATGGCAGCAGTGCCATCGGGTGCGTGGGAGGTGGAGCCGAGGAGGCTCGGCGCGGCGGAGCTCTGGTGGTCGCAGCGTGCGACGAGGAGAAGGCCGCGGGGACGGCTGGGGGCGAGGCCGCAGGCAGCCAGCAGCGGCTCCGGTGGCCGACGGACGGGCTCTAGGAGAGGTGGAGAAGGGCGGCGAGGGGCTCGGCGACGGGGCGCTGATGCAGGAGGAGGAAGGGCGGCGAGGACGGGCACCGGAGAAGGGACGGCGGCGCTTGAGAAGATCGGCGCTGGCGCGTCCAGGGTCCTGCGTCCGGCAGGCGGGCATGGCGGTGACTTCGGCGTGGGAGCCGAACGGAGGCGGGCGGCGAGCTCGATGCCAGCAAGCGCCACGAGGAAGGAGAAGGATGGCTGGGGCGACGGCGAGGTAGGTCGAGGTCGCCGACCGGTGGAGGTGCAGCAGAGGATGCCTCGAGGCCCTCGGCGGGGCGGGCTTCTCCTGCTGGCCACGCGACGATGCGCGGGAGCGAGGACGAGGCAGGAGGTAGGGCGCGCGAGGGAAGCAGGAGGGATCGAGGAGATGGGGATCGGGCTGAGCGAGGGAGGAGCGGTCGGCGAAGCTCTCTGGCCTTGATCGGGAGGAGGGGAGGGAGAGAGATGCGGGCTAGGTTAGGAGGGTTGGTGGGCCTTGGGCCTCGGGAGGCTAGGCCGGCCTGGTGGGGAGGAGAATGGCCAGGGGCCGGCTGGGCTGGCTCTCTTCTCTCTCTCTCTCTCTCTCTCTTTAAACTCTCCAAAAAAACAGAAACGCAAAGAAAGAAAGGGAGAGAAAAGAAATGAGTGGACAAGAATTAGGGTATGAGGGTAATTTTTCCGGACTCGCAAAAATATGCTCGTTCCAAGAAAAATAGAAAGGCCATGATTGAAGATTTGAATTCAAATTCATTTGAATTTAAATTCAAATGATTTGAATGGAAGTGAGGGTTTGGGAAGGTCCAAAATGTTCGGATTTTGGTGGAGCTCGAATATGATAAAAGAAATTTAGGGCAAAGGTTTTGAGGTCATCTCGGGCAGAAAAGGCATGGGATATATTTGCAAGTGTGTTATGATCAATTCCAAATAAATGGAATAATTTATATAGCTCCATAATATTGGGAGAATATGTTATAAAGAGAAGTCACAAGTGAATTCCCTCGATTTAAATGGATCGAAAAATCCATACAATTTATTTAATGATATGATGGCATGATGACATGATGCAATGCAAGAGATGACAAGATGAATGCACAAACAAAACAAATCACACGACAAAACTCGGAAACCCTGGAAGGCAACTGAAGCTCCGGTCTTGGGGCGTTACAACACTCCACCACTACGAGAGGATCTCGTCCCGAGATCTAGGATGACACCGGAGGGAAAAACGGGGGAGGAATAGGTAAAACAAAGTTGCTTCTTTGACGAACGAGTGAAACCACGAACCTTGAGAGGTTGAGCAAATTGAAAGAAAGAAAACAATGGAATGAACGATATTGCGAACAGTCCGTTAGAAAAGAGGAACACGGAACATTATGGGAACTTGAAGGTTGCAAAGACATGAATCAAGAGTTTAAGGGATAAGATAGAATTCGAAACCACTCCGGTTAAAACAAGATAGAGAAGCAATAAGAATGATATAATTTGGGCAGCACTCCGACTGAAAAAGGAAGAAATTGAACATGAACTTGAGAAGATGGGATGATACTTGATGAAATCAACAACACACTGCCTCCGGAACTATTGAAAGAATGGCATAATGGGTAAGAAGGATTTCAGACAGCTCTCCGGTTGAGGAAGGAGGCAAAACTTGATAAGATGAAAGAACTTGAATGAGAACACAACACTCCGATTAAATGGATAAGCATGAAAAGAACATGATCCTCAATTCGAGAAGATGTGTGAAGAGAGCAACATCACAAAGCCTCCGGAAGAAAGAATAGAAGCTAGATCATTGTGATAAAGGGAACGGAGAAGGAAATGACAACTCCTACCACAATTGAATTTGGAAAGCATCCTTGCAAGAAGAACAAAGTTGTTGGATGACCAACAACGAAAAGAATAAGTTTGTAGTGGGCTTATGGAAACATCTCAACACTTGAGGTGAAATTCTGCCACTAACGAAAAAGCAAATGCTTGTTTGAGATCAACGAAGAGATGAAAACTGCTTTCGCCGAGAGGATAGTTAAAAACTTGGATCATTGATAAACACCACAATTGGCAACATTCCTTCGGAAAGGCTTTAGGTGAAATCTAAACCAAGATAACTCCAAGGAAGAGATTGATGGATTTAAATATCTCATTCTTGACAACAAGTGAATCATGAAACATGAATGAAACTGTCAAAATGACATAACACCACCTTAAAAGATATTGTAGAAAGATTTGCACTTCGAAATGCAAGAAGAAGAATACTTGAACTCCTCAAAACAAAACGTGTGTTGAGCACCATGTTCAATTTTGAGTATAGCTTGGCGGATCATAACTCCGAGAGAAATCTTGAAGAACAATTAATAATTAAAAGAATCCTTGACGAACCATCATGTAGAGCCTCCATGAAGAACTCCGGTAAACAAAAGGATGATAAAAGAAAGAGAAGTTGACAGCACAAGGTGAAGCCTTGCAGTGATAAGATGAAGCTTTGAAATGATATAGCCGAGAAAACTTGGAACTCCGGAAAGAAAGATGAACAAATGAAATCAAGAATTTATTCATCATGAACAAACTCCGGAAAGGAGAGATGAACAACTTAGAACTGAGAAATTGATACCATTACGAGCTCCGGAAGAATGAATCAATCACTTGGATGAAACAAGAACAAGAATTATGTTATGCGTATCCTTCACCAATTTAGATTGATGACAAGCAACGGATTTGGCATACTACTTATTCTCGTAGAAAGGATTGAAGAGAGATATTTCTCAACTTGGGAAGGTATTGATGGAACCACCGGTGGGATTTGGACACAACACATGAATTGATATGATAAAGAAGGAAGTGAAATCTTGAACGAACCACCATAAGAATTGAAAATGAACGAAGAAAAAGAACGAATCGCCGTAAGGAATTAGAAATGAACGAAGATACTTGAGAGAATTTAGATACAAGAGAACGGAGAGATCATGAACTGATTAGAGGATATTTCGACGATGCAACGGTGAGATTTGGAAAACAAGAGTTGAACGCTTGAATGAATAATTCTGAGATGATGGGCTCCAGAGAATCAAACTGAAAAGACTCCTGAATTGCTCCAGATGGGTGAAAAGAATTCTCACCATCAAAACAATTATGAGAGGATGGCATCAAGCTAGAACCATGAATCTTGAAGAGAATGGAGCAAGATTTAAGAGAAATCCTTCTTTGGTCTTCAAACGTTGAGAATGACGATGAGAAACACCACCATGAATTGTTGAGGCACTCCGGAATGAAAATTAGAAAGGTTGAACCAACAATGAAAAGAATTTGGAAGGTCTTGGAGAAAGACATTTGACTGATGATAATTCATTCTTACGTCAAATTTTAGAAAAGAATTTGGGAATAGCTCCGGGAAAATTAGAAGAGTCGGGTAAGATCCTGGGAAAAGACCTGTGGGTTAGGGCCCACTCAAAAGAAACACCGTTGAACGATTACTTGAAAAGAGAGATTGCACCGGTTGAATTAAATGGGTTGAATGAGATAGCATCCTCAAAAGAACTTGAGTGAATTGAGAATGGAAACTTGAATCTTCAGAGATATCTTCGACACTTCGGAACAAATGAATAACGAGAGGTGAATGATTAGGGGGCACTGGCATGAGAAAGCACTTGAAATGAGGGAAAGATATGATCAACAAAGCTTGAATTGAATCCACCGGAGAAGAAAATTAGAATGGAACAATGATAAGGTTGAAACTTCCTTAGCGTCTTCATGAGAAATCACCGGATAAAACATTTAAAGGAGAAGAATGAAGAAACTTCACTCAATAAAATGGATACTTGATTAAGAAATCTGAGTCCTTGAAGAAAAAGGGTGGGAGGGCGGGAAAACAAAGGCAACTTGGGTCGGATGAAACGAACACCGTTGAGAAAACTTAGAATTGATCTCGCAGATGTTGAAAATGATCGGATCCACTTGAAGAGAAACACGCCGGTTGAGAAAAGAATTGACATGACAAGCTCAGTGATCAAGAAGGATTAGTATTCACATAGCAATATGAGAACACCATTTAGGAAAGGTATGGAATCAACACTTGACATTGAAGCAACTTGAATACCACAAAACGGAACAAAAACAAAGGATTTGGCTTGCAGAATAAGCCGGAATAAACATATGATAGAGATTTACCCAATCCCATATCATGCATCTGTAGGAAAGATATTCTAGGAGCTACTTGAATTCCCACCTATAAACTCCCGAAACTTTCTGGTTATGCAATCTGGTGTTGGGGATACAGGGGACACAAAATATCTCACCCAAACTAACAATACCTAGATCCAAATTGTATCCATCCGTCAACACATAACCAAGAAATCCTCGAAATCGTGTACCTCGACCTTGAAAAACATCCGTTATACAAGTCATGGCAATACTCCCTTTTCGCCTCGATCTTTGGGCTATCGGGTTATCTCACCAACAACTGCACAAAAGAGATTTCGATGTCGGCAAAACTCGGTATTCGAGAATCTGCAACGATAAAATTGTGGCGACAACACCTCGGAGCTCAACTCCCGGGACACCGCCACAACCCTAAATGTCGGGAGGCACCAAGAACAATGTTCTCGTCACAAAACCATCGGAACGATTCCAAGATACCAGCGTGATCCTAAAAAAATTTTTAGTGAAATTTGAGAAGAGAAAAGTCAAAACTCTCGTCGGATGCCTCACCGAGCGGCGAAGGACCGAGGAGTAAAAAGAATCCTACTCTCCGATATATATAATCCTAAGACTCAAAACATTTTCCGTTCTAGACTCAACAACGTCGACAAACAATCACGTAGGGGCTCCTAAGTCGGGAAGGCTCGATACCAACTTGTAGCGCCCTCGATGCGGCTATATCTCCCACGTGTCGAAGCACGACTTAGAGGCATAACCGCATTGAAAGCAATGTCGCAAGTGAGGTAATCTTCACACAACCCATGTAATACATAAGGAAAGAGATACATAGTTGGCTTACAATCGCCACTTCACACAATACATGAGTAAAGCATTACATCATACAGATACAATCAAGGTCCGACTACGGAACCAAAATAAGAGAAGACTACCCCAAATGCTACACAGATCCCGATCGTCCCAACTGGCTCCACTCTTGATCAACTGAAACGGAACAACACAAAGAACAAGATCTTCATCGAGCTCCTCCTTGAGCTCGGATCGTCACCTGCACGGTTTCATCGGCACTGCAAACTGGTTTTGGAAGTATCTGTGAGTCACGGGACTCAGCAATCTCACACCAGCGAGATCAAGACTATTTAAGCTTAAAGGTAGGACAGGTAGTGAGGTGGAGCTGCAGCAAGCGACTAGCATATATGGTGGCTACCATACGCAAATGAGAGCGAGAAGAGAAGGCAAAAGCACGGTCGAACAACTATGATCAAGAAGTGATCCTAGAACAACCTCGTCAAACATAACTCCAACACCGTGTTCACTTCCGGACTCACGAGAAGAGACCATCACGTTACACACGCGTTGATGTATTTTAATTAAGATCAACCGGGTTTTCTACAACCGGACATTAACAAATTCCCATCGCCTCATAACATCATGGGCACGGCTTTGAAAGATAATACCTGCAGGGTGTCCCAACAAGCCCATGATAAGCTCTCACGGTCAACGAAGGATATTCCTTCTACCGGGAAGAACCGATCGATCTCGGAATCCCGGACTACAAGACATTTCGACAACAATAAAACAAGACCAGCAAAGCCGCCCGGATGTGCCGACAAATCGATAGGAGCTGCACATATCTCGGTCTCGGGGCACACGGATGAGCAGACGTCGGGTTGGCATAGACCCTGATTGCCCGAGGCGCGGACATCGCTGGTTTGGGCCAAGACTCGAAGGAGCACTGGTCCGGGGTTAAAATAAAGATGACCCTTGAGTCTGCAGAACCCAAGGGAAAAAGGCTTAGGTGGCAAATGGTAAAACCAATGTTGGGCCTTCTTTGGAGGAGTCTTATTCAAAGCGAAACTGTCAAGGGGTCCCATAAATCACCCAACCGTGTAAGGAGCATAAAATCCGGGAACATAACACGGTATGGCGGAAACTAGGGCGGCAAGAGTGGAACAAAACACCAGGCATAAGGCCGAGCCTTCCACCCTTTACCAAGTATATAGATGCATTAATTAAATAAGATATATTGTGATATCCCAACAAGTAAACATGTTCCAAACAAGGAACAACATCTCCATGTTCCAACAAGGAACAAACTTCATCTTCACCTGCAACTAACAACGCTATAAGAGGGGCTGAGCAAAGCGGTAACATAGCCAAACAACGGTTTGCTAGGAAAGGATGGTTAGAGGTTTGACATGGCAACATGGGAGGCATGATATAGCAAGTGGTAGGCATCGTAGCATAGGCATAGCAAAAGAGCGAGCAACTAGCAAGCAAAGATAGAAGTGATTTCGAGGGTATGGTCATCTTGCCTGAAATCCCGCAAGGAAGAAGAACGAGTCCATGAAGAAGACAAACGGACGTAGTCGAACGAATCCTCACAACTCCGGAACGAAACCGAAGCTAACAAGAGAAGCAACCCGGAAACAAGCAACAACATGGTAAACAACCATCACATAAACATGTCATGATGCACAAACAAGTATGATGCATGTCCGGTTTAATGAGGCATGGCATGGCAATATGCACAAACAACACTACAAGTTAAGTGGAGCTCAATATGCAACGGGTTGCATATTGACAAAACACCACAACACTTATTTAGTTCTCTCCCGATTAGGTACTCAACAATATTAAATGTTATTATCATGGCAAGGGTGAAGCACAACAAAACTACCTAACTAGGCAAGTTTAAATGAGGCCGGAAACAACGAACAACAAGTCCGGAAAATCCTCATGTGCATATTTATGGATTAGGTACTGTTCTGCCCTAAACACAATTTTAATGTTGTTAAACATGCAAATAAAGTATACCATGTTAAACTAGGCATTTTTCTACCCCATTTACATATATAATTTATTTAAATCCGAGATACGGTTATTTAGTTATGAAATAAATAATTTTAACATGGCATTTAAGCAAATTAGGTGCAAAAGAAAGCGTGCGGATGTGCGGAACATGCTAGAAATGGTGGGGTGCTCCCGACTACCGGGTTCCCACGGGATGATGGCATGGCAACGAGGAGGAACAAGCGAGCGACAATTTCGGACACGGTGCAAACATATCGTACATCTCATACAACACTCAAGCATTCGATCCACGGGCGGTCGTCTCGGCGTTATACCTTCGAAGCGTGCGTTCATTTCGGAGCGGGTCGAGTTTCATAGAGGGAAGTCGACGTTATCGCGACGGTAGAGGTACTCGCGATCTCGGCAGCGGTAGTCGTACACGTTCGTTTCAGATGTCCGGGTCGTCGGTAGAGGAAGTAGTGGTACACGGCCGTAGATGTACTTGGCGATCCGAAGGGGTACTTGTACTCGCATCGTCGTGGAAGTAGTCGTTCGGGCTCCCGTGCGGACTTGGTGGTGGTGTACTTGGCGAATCCACGTAGTCGAACATGGGTTGCAGTGGTACTTGACGCTCGTGACATCTAGGGTCATCGGTTGCTGTACTTGACGTCCACGGAACTAGCGGAGCACACATGCCTCGGGTTTTGATCTTGAGAGCAGCGGCGGCTGCAGTACATGGGGAGGCTACACGGGGCCCGAGGCAAGCATGGTCAACGGCACAAAGCAGCAGAGATGGCAGCAGTGCCATCGGGTGCGAGGGAGGTGGAGCCGAGGAGGCTCGGGCGCGGCGGAGCTCTGGTGGTCGCAGCGTCGACGAGGAGAAGGCCGCGACGGCTGGGGCGAAGCCGCAGCAGCCAGCAGCTGCTCCGGTGGCCGACGGACGGGCTCCAGGAGAGGTGGAGAAAAGGCGGCGAGGGGCTCGGCGACGGGACGCCTGATCAGGAGGAGGAAGAAGGCGGCGAGGACGGGCACCGGAGAAGGGACGGCGGCGGCTTGAGAAGATCGGCGCGGGCGCGTCTGGGTCACTAACGTCCGGCAGGTTGCAGGCGGTGACTTCGGCGTGGGAGCCGAACGGAGGCGGGCGGCGAGCTCGATGCCAGCAAGGCCACGAGGAAGGAGAAGGATGGTGGGGCGACGGCGAGGTAGGTCGAGGTCGCCGGCCGGTGGAGGTGCTGTGAGAGATGCCTCGAGGCCCTCGGCGGAGGCGGGCTTCTCCTGGCAGCCAGCGACGAGCGCGGGAACGAGGACGAGGCAGGAGGTAGGGCGCGCGCGAGGGAAGCGGAGGGGATCGAGGGAGATGGGGATCGGCCGAAGCGAGGAGGAGCCGTCGAGCGAAGCTCTCTGGCCTTGCGGTCGGGAGGAGGGGAGGGAGAGAGATGCGGGCTAGGTTAGGAGGGTTGGTGGGCCTTGGGCCTCGGGAGGCTAGGCCGGCCTGGTGGGGAGGAGAATGGCCAGGGGCCGGCTGGGCTGGCTCTCTTCTCTCTCTCTCTCTCTTTAAACTCTCCAAAAAAAAAGAAACGCAAAGAAAGAAAGGGAGAGAAAAGAAATGAGTGGACAAGAATTAGGGTATGAGGGTAATTTTTCGGACTCAAAAAATATGCTCGTTCAAGAAAAATAGAAAGGCCATGATTGAAGATTTGAATTCAAATTCATTTGAATTTAAATTCAAATGATTTGAATGGAAGTGAGGGTTTGGGAAGGTCCAAAATGTTCGGATTTTTGGTGGAGCTCCTAATATGATAAAAGAAATTTAGGGCAAAGGTTTTGAGGTCAACTCGGGCAGAAAAGGCATGGGATATATTTGCAAGTGTGTTATGATCAATTCCAAATAAATGGAATAATTTATATAGCTCCATAATATTGGGAGAATATGTTATAAAGAGAAGTCACAAGTGAATTCCCTCGATTTAAATGGATCGAAAAATCCATACAATTTATTTAATGATATGATGACATGATGACATGATGCAATGCAAGAGATGACAAGATGAATGCACAAACAAAACAAATCACACGACAAAACTCGAAAACCCTGGAAGGCAACTGAAGCTCCGGTCTTGGGGCGTTACACTGGCCGATTTACATGAAATTAATTCCCTCGGTTCTGGTGGCAAATATAATACACATAATTCATATTGTTATGCACCAGCGTGTGTGTGTGAAATAGATGGATTATGGTCCCGTACCCAATAAGATGGATATGTGTGTGTGTTAGAGAGAGGGAGAGGGGGAGAGAGAGTGAGGAAGAGGGAGGGAGTGTGTGTGTGTGAGGATTTGATGGTAAAAAAGGTCGCCAATGTCGTAATATTGAACTCTTTAAGTTAACGTGGCCCCGTTGCAACGCACGGGCGTTCTTCTAGTTTACAGAGTTTAGCACAATTGTCTCCCTCGGGTATCAACATTGTATGTCTTGTCAGAAACCTCACATCCTTCTTTTGTGGGGAATTAGGGAGTTTTTATTCCAAGCCAACAGGGTTGCAATCTGCCATTACAAGATTTTGAAGAAAATCTGGAGCTCTATGCAGCCAACAGGCTATGCTCCGAGCAGTTCGCGCATAATTCGCAAGACTATGGGCCATCCTATTTTGTGATCTATCTATGAACCTTACGATGTTTAAACTCCTGTTCCATTAAGACCTTGATATTCTTAATTAGATTGTCAGATGGTGATTTGATGAGTGAAGCATCCTGCATCGAAGATAGTGCTCCTAGTGAGCCTGTAAAGGGTTCCTGATCAGATTATACATTTCTCCCAGGCTGTGTTGTCATGATTATACATTTCCTGATCAGATTATACACCTTAATATATGTCAGGTTTTTATTATCTTGAGGAAACTTAATATATGTCCAGTTCGCAAAAAAAAAAAACTTAATATGTGTCTGGTAAACCCTATTGGACGCCCATTGCGTCAATTTGTAGGCTAAACGCACAGGGCAGCGAGGGAAGGATGCCATGTGGGACAGGACCATATTTTAGCGATAGCAATGTACACAACATTTCGGGCGTGCCAATGTGCCCCCAGAGGCGACTCCTACAAACGGCTCACTGCAGGGAGCGGCAACTGGGCAAGACCAGTAACCAGCTGCATCGCGGAGCTGACGTTATGATGAAATCATGCACCTTTTTTCGTTTTTTAATCACATTTTTCATTTCCCTTTTTATTTTATTTTCATATTTCATAAATATTTATAATACAAAAATCACTTTAAATAAAAAAGGTTAATCATGCATTGTAAAATGTTAAACACGTAAAGAAAAATGTTTGTTACATTAGAAAAATAATGTGTTTAAAAATTGTACATGCCATTTTATAAAAATCATGTAATATATTCAGAAAATGTACAAACCACTTGAAAAATGTTTCGCGATTTTCCAAAATGTTTTCTGACCTTCTTCAACAAGAATGTATACAATGTAAAAATGTTTTAATACTGTATAAGAAATGTTTCGTACCATTAAAAATGTACATGCCATATTCAAGAAAAATCCATAGATTCAAGAAAAAATGTATATACAACGTAAAAAACGTTCCAGTAGGTTTAAAATGTTCATTTTCATTAACAATGTACAACTTGTATTTAAAAAAAACACTACTATGTATGCGTAAAATTACTCAAAACTTGTATTCAAAAAATGTACATCATGCATATGAAAATGTCCAAAGTTTATCATAAAAAAATTCACATGTGCTCTAAAAATGTACAATCTGTAATAAAAAAAGGACAATTGTGTAAAAACACAATAAACCCGATAAAGCAAAAAAAAATGAAAATCCGAAGAAAACATAGAAAATAAGAAAGGAACAAACAAAAACAAAGTATAACAAACAACAACAACAACAACAACAATAACAACAACAACAACAACAACAACAACAACAACAACAAAACCTTTAGTCCCAAACAAGTTGGGGTAGGCTAGAGGTGAAACCCATAAGATCTCGCAACCAACTCATGGCTCTGGCACATGGATAGCAAGCTTCCACACACACTTGTCCATAGCTAGCTCTTTGGTGATACTCCAATCCTTCAGGTCTCTCTTAACGGACTCCTCCCATGTCAAATTTGGTCTACCCCGTGCTCTATTGACATTCTCCGCACGCTTTAACTGTCCGCTATGCACTGGAGCTTCTGGAGGCCTGCGCTGAATATACCCAAATCATCTCAGACGATGTTGGACAAGCTTCTCTTCAATTGGTGCTACCTCAACTCTATCTCGTATATCATCATTACGGACTTGATCCTTCCTCGTGTGGCCACACATCCATCTCAACATACGCATCTCCGCCACATCTAACTGTTGAACATGTCGCCTTTAGTCGGCCAACACTCAGCGCCATACAACATTGTGAATCGAACTGTCGTCCTGTAGAACTTGCCTTTTAGCTTTTGTGGCACTCTCTTATCACAGAGAATGTCAGAAGCTTGGCACCACTTCATCCATCCGGCTTAAACAAAGTATAACAAAGAAAGAAAGAAACCAAAAAAAAGTAAGAAAACAAAGAAAAACAAAACAAAAAGAGAGAAACCATAGAAAACCGGTGAAAATACAAATAAATTCAAATAAAGAACAACGGAAAGTCATAGAAAACCGGACCTACACAAACCACCAACGAAGAAAAACTAACAAACCAATGAGAAAATAGAAAAAACGAAATGAAGAAATAAAGAAAATCAAAGAACACCAGTGGAAAACAAATAAAAGCGAAGAATAAACACAAGAAAATGAAAAATAAAACAAGGACAACCTTAGCTACAGGAACCTACAACGAGCAACAAACGAACTTGTTACTAGGCTGGACCGTTAGACGTCGCTCGTAGGCGATTCCCATTAGGAATTTGTACCCACCCCGAATATTAGGAATCGGTACGGGCGATATATATCCCTAGCGCAACATTCTGGTTTTGGGAACATTTCAGACGATTTAGGTCTGGGATTTTTTTCCTTGATGTTTCTTTCACCAGTTTTCTTTTATGTGTGTTTTTGTTTTTTTTAGTTTTTTCCTCTTTTATTTTACGAAAAACTTCCCGTTGTTAGAGAGGGATTGGAATTTTCAAAAATTGCTCGAGAATTTCAGAATATGTTCATGATTTTCAAATAATGTTTGTGCTTTCAAAAATTGTTCAGAATATAAAAGAAACCTGCTACCAAAAGTTGTTCACAAACTGAATTTTTTTTATCGTTTTCGAAAAATATCCCTGTTTGCAAAATTTGTTCATAAAATTTTAAAAAATGTTCTTGTTTTCATTTTTTTTCTCATTAAAAATGTTTTTGTTCTAAATATTTGGGCTTTTAAAAACCATATTTATTATTGTAGAAAATTGCGCTACATGCACCAGAGTCGCTATAGTGCCCCGCTTGCGATAGTACTGATTCACACAAAAACCGCGTGAAATAGTTGTTTAATGGGTTGGCCCGCTCGCTCACACAAAAATGTATTACACGCACTATTTTACGCCACATGCGTTACATAGGTGCTCCCTATCTGTCCAACGTGACTATAGGGCATGCCGTATTATATGGGCCGACAAGCCTAACATGCAAAATAACATAATAGAACGGGCGGACTTTGAGTACACTGTTAAAGTTGCATTAGGAACTTAGGCCTCATCCTTTCACTTACACTAGAGCCCACTCGGCCCCATTTTATCTTTACTAGTTCAAAGGGGACTACCTATATGCCCCCTATGCAACGCTTAAGGCTCCGGTCATCGCTGCAGGGCTCATGCGCTCTTTCGTTTGAGCCGACCCAGGTTACCTCTTGTTCTGTTACGCCCGATGTTTTCTTCTTCTCATTCCTCTTTAAAAAACCAACCACTGTTGGGTTTGACAAAAGTACTGCTGATTTGTTGATAGAATAAAAAAAGAATTATATTTCTTATAAGTTATAGAAGAAGTTCGTGAATTTAAAAAATATAAACTGGTTTGCAAAAAGTTCATTAATTTGAACAATGTTCTAAATTTCAGTTTTTTTGTGAATTTTCAAAATATGCACAAATTTAAAAATATTAATGACTTTATTTTTATGTAATTTAGAAAATATTCTCAAAACTAAAAATAATAGCCACTTTTGAAAGAAGAATAAAAAAATATTGACATATTTAATAAAAATATTTATCTTTTATAATAAAAAAGGAAAAAAGAAAATCAAATATAATAAAACAAGAAATAAAATGAAAAATAAATAGAACGAAAATCAAAAAAGGAAAAAAAGGAACAGCAAAAAGAAAATTAGAAAAAATAAAGGACGCGTCTAGCGAGCGGCTGAATGCCCGCTAGCACTCCTGGGCGGCCTGCCTTTTTGTTAAATAGTGTGGGTGTTGTTATTTAGTCATTCCTGTGATTAAAAAGGATCCTACTAATTAATCATTCTCTATATGGTCTCTTCTCACGTGATGAATGCATGCATGCCGCCACGTTAATGTATTTATGTTTGTTCCTTTAATTTTTGATTTTCAAAATTTTAAAAGACATATCTTCTAAACCGTGTGTTAAAATTCAGATCCGTTTTCATCATTGAAACCATCACGGCGTGCTCTTTAAAAGTAGATCCCGCATTAATGTGTGTGCAATTAGATTACATTGCCGCGCCAATTAAGCATATGTGTGTGTCAATAGTCTTGCCAACTAGACATCAATGTGTGTTCAACTATACTATATTGCCGCGCCAACTGAGCATATGTGTGACAATAATCCTGCCAGCTAAACACCAATATGTATGTAACTAGACTACATTGCCACGCCAACTGAGCATATATGTGTAACTAGTCCTGCCAACTAAATATCAATGCATGTGCAACTAGACTAAATTGCCACGTCAATTGCGCATGTGTGTGTGCAACTAGTGTCCTGTCAACTAAACATCAATGTGTGTGCAACTAGACTACATTACAAGCCAACTAAGCATATTTGTGTGCAACTAGTCTTCCTGTCAACTAAACATCAATGTGTGTGCAACTAGACTACATTATAAACTGACTAAACATCAATGTGTTTGCAATTAGACTACACCATAAGCCAACTGAGCATATGTGTGTGCAACTAGTCTTCGTACCAACTAAACATCAAATCGGAACCTCACAACCAAGGCCAAAAGTGGATGAGAAGGCAAAGCCAATACGTACGCAAATCAGGTATAATCCCCGACGAACAGTAACATAGGAAGTTGGATTATGCAGCTCCAAAATTTTGTTATGAAAAAAGTTGCACCATGTAGTACTAAAGTTGCACAATATAGCATAAAAGTTAGCATCAAAAAAAATTTATCGTAAAATATCCATGCGGGATCTAGTTTCAAAGATCTCGACGTGAGGATTCTAACAGTGAAAACGGATCTGAATTCCGCCACGCGGTTTGAAAGGTATAACTTTTTTTAATTTTTGTGAAAGGTAGTTAAATCAATCACATGCGGAGGAGAGAGAGAATGGACATCATGAACAACTTTTTCTTCTAATTATATTCCCTGACCCACAACAGTTCAAAAACAGTCCATATAATTCAGATCAGGTGCCACCTGGACTACGTACGTGCGGAAACGAGTGGCCAGGAGCCGGCCACTCGGTTCGCCCAAATAGTGTGTATGCACATTTTAGATTTTAGGAAAAATAAAACCGTAGAAGTGGCGGATAAGAACTGAAAATAACTGAATAAAAAAAAAGCCAGGCAAAGGTACATTCTAGAGTGTTCCATAACTGGGATTACAACGGATTATTTTCCATCATGGTGTGCAGTGTGTGTGCTGTTGAACTATTTAGCGCCTTAGGCGCCAAACAGTATATTCCAGTTCAAAATCAGCTTGAGAAAACCAAACCAAGAGTTCAACTCCAGACTGTATTTCTCAATTCAGGAGATACACCTAGTTCAATTCAGCGTTTCCTTGCGGCCCCTTGACCATGCAAATTCGTCGTATCAATCAATCAATCCAAGTCTTCAGCTTTCTCTCCATTACCCTTTCTTCTCTCCGAATTCCAACTGCTGCAGGGCCTCCGGACAAAGGCATCCAGGAGAGCAGCGAGATTTTGTTCGCACGCTAACTACTACTTCCGTTTAGGTGAATAAGTCATTCGCGTAGTTCTAGGTCATCGATTTGAGGAATTAAATATATGTTATATGTCATAAAAAGTATATCACTAGATTTCTACATGATGTAGTTTCTAAATATATATTTTTGTCACATGTAATACATATTTAGATAGTTAAATCGTCGACCTAGAACTACGCGAATGACTTATTCACTGAAACAGAGGTAGTAATCCACTTCCAAATTTGCTTATTGTTGCTCTCATTATTTGGCCAGAAAAAAAAATGATGAACCGTCTTGATCTGCTGGCGACAGATAACATCCCGGCGATTATGCACTGGTCTCCACTTGGCGCTGTCGCCGATGATTGGCCTGAATTGTCCGGTCCGGTCAAGCAACCGCAGCCGATACTGACACACTGCTGCATCATCGCTAGATTTGTTTTCTTCCCACCGCTCGTGCCGCGCTGTTCCATGTTTGATGAATCGGAATCGGATGCCCATGTGCTGGCGCCTCACTACTGACATAGGAGTACATATTTGTGCACAGTAGATTAGCTGCTAATCATTTGCAGCCAGCATGGCTAGCTGGGCCATTTGAATCCACTCCACTGCGCGCTTGGTTAATCTTTAATACTACGAACGCTCTGCTGAGCATGTGGCAGAGTAGCATCGGTATTACTTTGAGTTATTACTTTGTTTAAGCGGTGATCCGGGCAGTGATGGAGACTGTTACAGGTGAAACCAGAGCGGAAAGCGAAAAACTCAATCGACAGCCAACATCAACTCTCTTGTCTGTCCATTGTTAATTGGAGTCAGTATAAAGGATTGATTAAGTATGTAGGAGTAGATTGCACTGTGTTATAGGAGGCGCTGTCAGGAAGAGCTTGTCTTGTTTTTCTGATGGCACTGTGAGGAAGGAGCTGCGCTGCTCTTGCGTTGCACATGCATGGGAAATTCGGATTCAGGATGCAGGCGCACGCAGGTTACATCACCAGACAGACACGAGCCGTTCGTCTCTCCGTCCGGGGCCAATCAATCATCCCGCCAAGATGCCGGAGCGAGCGCACATGGACGCACGCACGGGCTTGTGCGCCTCCGATTCGGCCGCTCGCCACCACCAGGTGACCTGGGAGGGAGCATGCGATGCCGATGCGTGCGTGCGTCCCCGCTCGCGGGCCGCATCTTTATTCTTACCACGACCGGATCGATGCCCCACTGACCACCGGGGATCTTCGTCTCCCGTGGCGGCGGACGCGCGCGATAGGGTGGGGAGGCCGACGGTCTCGTCGGTGGCGCGTGGTTCGTCTCTCCGTCCGGGGCCAACCAATCATTCCGCCAGGGTGCCGGAGCGCACATGCACGCACGCGCCTGTGCGCCTCCGGTTCGGCCGGTGACCCGACCTGCCGACCTGGGAGGAGGGAGCATGCGGATGCGGATGCGATGCGTGCGTGCGTCCCCCGCTTTGCCTTTGCGCATTGCTGCTTCGATTCGGCTGCGAGGCACGACCGGAAGCGGGCCGGCTGCCGGGGATCTTCCTCTCTGGCGGCGGACGCGAAAGGGTGGGCCGCTGGGTGGGGGGAGGTCGGCGGCCTCGTGGTCGTCGGTGGCGCGTCGCGGTCGGATCCCCGTCAAACCCGACGCGACCTTGTTCGGTTTCGCTTCCCCGCACGTCAGCGCGGCGTGGCACGAAGCGGTGCCCCGCCGGCTGGTCGGCCACTCGGCCATGCACAGCACAGCACAGCGTTGCCCCGGGGCCGAGGCTCCGGGCCGTCTTTTGCCGCCGGCCACGACCATGACGACGCGCTCGCCTAGCGTGACCCGCCCCTCCGCTCCGTTCCCACCACGTACCTGTCGATCGATCCGTCGCTTTGATTTCTCGCTCCGGGAGGGGCCGTTTTTGGCCCTTTGCCGCGGTTCCATGCCACGTTTTCTCTTCCTCCTTAACACTCGGGCTCCGTTCTTTGTCTCTGTGTGTGATGGCAGCAAAGTCCTCTGGAGCAGGTTTATTCGGGATTGCTTTTCTGCGTGCGGGAATCGCAGTAGTGACAGAGATGCCTGCCGCAAAACGACGGTCAACTGGTGTGCAAGCGACTTCAAAACGTTATCATCTCCGTAGACGCAAGGAAAAAAAGCCAGGTTCTCGCTCTCTCCCTGTGCAGGCACGGCAAAGGTTCTGGCTCCTGCAGCACCTGCACCGCAGTTAAACCGGAATAAATATACTCAAAACAGCGCCAAGCAATCGCTTTTGCTGAACAAAGCATCCATGTACATTACGTATCAGATGTTTTATATGTTTTTTAGCGGGACTTATAAATGCGTCTTATTGAGTATATTTGGTAGTATGTCGGTTGCTTGCTGTTTTTCTAATTAGTCCCACCTCGCCAATGGAGGGACGTGGCGGGGAGGGAGCTCTGCATAAGAAGGGGAGGCAGGGGTGCGAGAGGAGGCATCTTTGCGCTTGGGGCAATGACGCAGCTAGTGAGGTTATACCGAGGCGCGTCAATTGCTGGTTGAAAACTATTTCCAAACCCCCTCTTTGGCCCACATGGGCCACTGAGAATTTCTGGAAGGGCTCTCTTTCCTCTCGGCGAGAGTAAAGCCCTGCAATACATAAACAAAATGTTCTCTTAGCCCAAAGCTACCTATGGTTCATATTTGTTCTCATTTGGCAAGGAAAGATCGATGCCTAGGACGACTGGTACATGTAGAATGCTAAGTGCAATTTCAAAGCTTGCCGATTGGCTTCAAAAAAGAGACTTGGCCTAGGACAATGTATTTATTCGTTTCTCATTCCAAATTACACATTGCGAATATTTGAAGGGCACATTGAAGATCATTAATTTTGCACCAAAAATTCACATCAAGAAGACACAATACTTGTCCCTAAGAAATTCACACTGAAGCCTGCCAGGCAAATTGAACTCAATCATATCTGAGCATAGGTGTGAGCGCGGCTCGGCTCATTCCCGCAACCCGCGGCGCGGCGCGTCGTGACGAGGCGTGGTGAGGCGAGCGGCGGAGGAGGAGCGCGTGAGGGCCTCTTCTCTTCTCAAGCTCCAATAGCATGTAGAAGAGCCACCCTTATAAATCACTCCAACTTTCCTTCCACTAACATGGTGGGACTAAACTTCCCACCACCTTGTCATGCCACCTACATGGGCCCTTAGAGATCAAATCTGAAATTGTCATATGGGCTCTAGGCCCATCTCATATTTCAACAATCCCCCACCAGATCTCAGGATTCACTTTGCCCTTTGTTCCAAACGTTGTTTTGATACACTAGTGTTTCAGTGAAGACCTGTTAAGGTTGAGCTTCACCTAGAGCAAGTAGCTACACTCCTTCACAACTGAACAATGGACTATACCTTGAATTGTCAGTTTGGCGTAAAGAAGTTTCACCACATGTCTTACTAGTACTAGGCTGCCGAAGGCTGACCCCTCGGGTGAAGCATATAAGTCACACTCCTGGTCTATTCATGAGCTTACTAGACATCACCCCAATCTCATAGACTGTGACTAGCAGTCGGGCTCACATAGGTGTGTTCCTTCAAAGTTCGCTCTGTAGGATAGCATCTTGCTTATATATATATATATATATATATATATATATATATATATATATATATATATATATATATATATATATATATATATATATATATATATATATATATATAGGAAAATAGTTACTACCATCGGTGGTAGTTACCTCCGTCCTCCGTGCCATCCGATTGCATTGTGATCCGTGCAATTCTTAGCGGGTCATGGAAAGGGAATGAGTGGATTTCT